>CM027845.1:38641400-40018317 GCA_016097545.1 Eucalyptus victrix | reverse complement strand
CACTCAATTGCAGCATACAATGCAATATTTGATCAAATCAATCAAATCATAAGGCAGACAAAATAATATGCCCACCTCATTCTAACAGCGGATGTGATTACAACAAAGCAAATGTTGATTTTTGATTCCTTACCTGACCACTGCCATCTATAGCAGATGGAGCAACAGGAAGGTATGGATTAGTGTAGTCCTTGATAAACAAAAAAATGTCCATGGTAAAATACACAGTCGATCAATCAAGAAACGAACATCAAACGAAGGCTTGGTATAAAAAACGAAGGCTGATAACTTCATCTTAGGCAAGATGTAGGCCTTTTAACAGCCTTACTATTACTATCTGACAATAATTTCATTTTGCAAAGCAAGAATCGTATCCGCCATCTTTCATTTGATATCAATAAAACCCCAAAATATTAGAAATAGCCAAAATGGTCAATCTCAAAAGGGCCAACCTTGCTTTCAAATTCAGTAGAAAGCAAAAGCATTTGACAACGAAGCAATTGTGTAATATACATCATGTCTCTTCAAAGCTTTCTCTATGAGGTCCCACCTGGCCAGTAGGTCGAACATTTTCTTTCCCAACTATGCTAGTTTAAGTTTACCCGAACATGGGATTCCAAAAGTATAAACTAAGTTTGATTCGAGCTGCTATTTATTTATTGAAAAGCAATGTGAATACTTAACTTTCGAAGGCAGAAAACTCATTAAGGGAAACTCTTCTGCTGGAACTAATGAAGGTAAGGCAATCCCTGAACTAACTGGCTCAAATGGCATTTATGGCAACCTGGCGATAATGCTCGACCATATCCTGTATCTCAAAGTGGTTCAAAGCTCTGGGTTTGGGATAAATGGCATGAGACCCATCCGGCATCAAATCCTCCACCTCTGACGTATTGGATTGTCTGTCGACGACAATGGTGCAGCTCCCCCGGGCTGACAGACTGATCAATTCAATGTGTTCAAAACGGGAACTGGTAAGCACATCGCAAAAAACAACATATGTTTTGGGAAAGGAAATGTTATGCAGACTTTTGTGACCAAAAAATTAGAGGGAGTGGTCATAAATGGCAGTGCAATGATCATATCGAAATTTGAGTTATGTATGAAACCTAGCACGGACTCCGTAGCTTCCAGATATGTGATTAATTTAGTACAGTTCGTTCAGATGCAAAAAGCCAGAAAAGAATAGGCTACAAACGCACAAAGCAAAAGATCGACGCAGAGAATTCACCATCACCAATGATCTCGTGTGCTTATCATGGGGGCAGGGGCCGACGGCTTGACGCCTCGGTGGTGAATGCTGTAGAGAACGTGTACCTTGATGAGAGGCGCGGTCAACGTGCCAAAGTTGACAGGGGTTACACATCTAATTGGAAATTGCCAAAATGGTCAATCTCAAAAGGGCCAACCTTGCTTTCTACAGCCCCCATGTCATTTCTGGTGCTGAACTGGTGCTCACTGTCACTACTCAGCAAATTGCATTCTTTACTAAGCCCATGATCTGTATTATCCCACCAAAACCACAAGACAGAGAAGTGGTCGGTTGGTGGGTGTGAGGCGTCGGGCGCGAACGTTCCAGCGTACAGGACAAGCTAGTGCCGAAACTCGAGCCGGAGGGGGGGCGCGGTGGTTCGTCGATCATGCGCTGGTTCTTCGCCGCGAAGAGAGGAGGACAGACAGAGACGCAAGGGGAGAGAAAGAGCAGGGGACGGACGAGTCGGGGCTAGATCCAGAGCCGGAGGGACGGTGCGGTGGTTCGCCGATTGGAAAGAGGGAGGGCAGAGAGAGAGGGAGGTCGCACGCCGGTCGGTTGCTCGCGGTCCTCTCGCTGGTATCCACCTGGTTTCGTCGGTTGCTTGCGGTGCTTCGCCGGTCGGAAAGAGGGAGGGTAGAGAGAGAGAGAGGGAGTTCGTCGGAGAGAGAGAGAGGGAGGGTAGAGTGAGTGAGAGGCGCGAAGAAAGAGAAGAAGAAGAAACCCTCGCTCAGTCCGAAATTTTTTTAAAATGGCGCCTGATTTTCTCCTCAGTCTGACCAAATTGTGGGTCCCACGCCGAGCCGAGCCGAGCCGAGCCGAGACGGGCGAGTCTTTTCATTTTCTAGCGCGTCCCCCAAGACAGGTGTCGAAAGCTGAGTGGTACGTGCGCGCCACATCAGCGGATGACGTGGCGCGCACGAACCACTGAATTTTTTCTCTTAGCAGAGAGAGCCGAGAGAGTTTTCGAGCGAGCGCGGAAGAACGGGAAAGAGAGAAATCCCTCGTGAAAAATCCCCCCTCCTCTTTTTTATTATTTTTTCTTTCTTTTATTTTTTTTTCTTTTCTCTCCTTTTTCTTTATTTCCCTCCTCTTTTTTTCGTTTTCCCTATTTCTAATTTTTTTATCTTTTCATTTCATTTTTTTTCATTCATTTTTTTTTTGCAAAATATTTATTTAAAATGTCGACGAAAATTTCGGGTTTCAACAAGGATGCCAGAGGTTCCGAGCGCAGCAAGTGGGAATTCGAAGGGTCCGAGACGGACAATTCTCCAAAGGACAGTAAGTTGTTAAATAAGGACTTGAACAGAGAAAGGGCTGTTGCGGAGGTGAAGATGTGGGGAGAGAATTGGCGAGAGAAAAGACGGCAGAGCGCTCAAGGCAGTTTCGATGGATCTAATGGCCGGTTGTCTTGATCGACAATCTCTCGCTTCGTTTCCTCCTTGAGCCTCCCCTTGGCTTGCTTTCTGTGAACTTATACGAAGCAAACGCAGGGCATTCACGTCGTGTTGTGCATATTCCATTTTGTCGAAGGGAAATGAGCGGAGAGACTGGGGTTGAGTTAGGACTTGGTCCCTGCTACTGTAACTCGGCTCTTTTTCGTGTCTAATCTCTCCATTCTCTGTTTATACTTTCTTGAAATTTGGAGGAAGAGGGATTTGGGTGTACATCATTGCTAGAACATCATTATAGATAAGGGAATCCAAAGGAAGAGGGAGATTGTCTGTCTTGTAATGCTTGTGCTGAATCTTGGCAGTCTATTCTGAGCAGGATTTGGCGGCATATTCTAACTCTAGTTTTAAGCAGCATCTGATCTACTAAATTGCTGCACGGTTGGTAGTGCAACTCCCTTTGGTTTCGAATGTTTCTTGCTCCTTTGCTCATCACAGGGACATTGCAAATGATGCTAGTTTTTGAGGTCCTATCCGATTGGAGGTATAAGTCGTTCATTTGACTCCCTTCCTGGGCATGAATTTCAACTAAAATCGCTGGCAATATCAGAAGCACCATATGATAAAATGGAACAATAGGTTAGTTCTACCCAACCGCGGCACGAGCACTGTCGACTAGGATGGGTTCAAATAAACTAGTAATTAGCTGGATCTTTAATTAGATAACATAACAATTGGGTTCGAATATACTAGTAATTAACTCGATCTTTGACGCGATAACAGAAGAGTTTATATCTTTAAGAGATATTGCCTTAATCACTTTCTTCTTTATTCAATTGTATATAAATTGAATCGGGGACTTAATGAAGTTTTTTGGGATAATAATATAAACAATCTCTAAACTTTGGCTCGATATATAATTTGATATACCTTTTTTTTTGGTAAAGAATAAGTTGATATACTTGAACTTTTAATTTATTAACTTTGGCTCAATATGCAGTATGGTTACTGCTTGGATAGAGACATAGTTGATCATGGCTAGGTCAACATTAGTGATTGATCCCTAAGGTTGCTTGACGTCGCCCAGTGTCCTAGGCGGCCCGCCGTTCTCCTTTATTATTTTCTTTTCTAATTTTAATTTTTTCTTGCAATAAGTATTTTTGCAAGTTGTTTACCAATACTATATATGCTCTGCATAAAAATCCTATTTACCGCGAAAAGCTTCATCGCAGCAAATTTCATTTTCTACACTCTACTCGTATAAGTCGACGGGAACGCCATTTCTCCTTGCGAAACCGCGATCTGGGAAGGGAGGATGCAGTTCTTCGGGGGCTCCGACGTCAGCCCGTCGCCGCCGGCGCCGACGGCGGCGGGGCACAACGCGAACGCGATGTACATGTTCAACCGGAACGGGGTGTGCCTGTTCTACCGGGAGTGGAACCGGACCCTCCGGACCCTGAACCCGCAGCAGGACCACAAGCTCATGTTCGGCCTCCTCCTCCCTCAAATCCCTCACCGCCAAGATGGACCCCACCAGGTACGTCCCTTCTCTCCCGATCTTTCCTCGAATTCGTGGGGTGAAGTTGAATGAATTCCCGAGGTGCGGTTGGCGAATCGCGCGAGGCTTCGGAAATGGCGGGTCTTGATCTGTCTGAGTGTAGAATTTTGCATCTTTTTGCGTTGTCTTAGGAATGTAGATGCCTTTCGGTTGCTTGATGATCTGCTTTGACTTAGATTCTTAGACGTAATTGGTCTCCGAACACTCTCCCAAATGGTTAATTGCGATTAAATGTTGCCGGAATCGCTGAAATAAGTGACCTTTTGAATGTGTGTGTTCAAGTCAGGCACCATTTGATGGTAATCCGGTTTTTTAATTTGGTAATTTACTTGTTCTTTCGCGGAATTGCTGTTTATCCTCACGAATGGTCAGCGAACCTTTGATTGAGGGGACTTTGAAAAAATTTCAAGTCGAGTTCGAGCTCAGATGAAGAGAAAAATCTAACAGAAGTTGAACCTGCTGTAGAAATTTTAGACTTCATGAAATTTGTGTTTCTTTTGTTTATGTGCATTCCCATTCTCCTCATGCATGCAAACATGTGACAAACCTCAGTGGTAAGCATTGCAAACCTCAAAACTCAACTTAACTTAATATTCGAGTAGTCAGTTAGTCGAGTTCAAGTAGCTCATGAGTAGGAGGAATTTTTTTGTGCCATGAGCTTAAAGTTGCAAAACCTTTCCATAGCCAAGTGCCAAGTATGTTGGAGAAGATAGAGGAGAACAGGATGTTCAGCGATTGACTTGCACACTCTCTGTTTTTTCCTCTTGCAGTGCAGACAGAGGAAATCTTGGGGTGCCGCAGTTACCTGGCCAGGGTTGTTCATTTCACAGTTTCCGCACTAACACATACAAACTTAGTTTCATGGAAAGTCCTTCTGGTATAAAGGTTAGATCACCTTATTCTGCAGTCTTTGGAGTATTTTTCTATCTCGGATGTTACTCATAATGAGCATGCACTAAAAACTTCAATAATATTAGCAAATTAGCAAGACCTGTTAAAACTGAGCATTATTAAGGAACAGACACCTTTTGCTATGTATCTAAAGGCACCACACAATTGGAAGGTGTTTGTGCTTCCATAATTGCATAATACAAGAGAGAAATGGTTTGCTCCTGTTAACTCCTTTTTTCTGTGCATTGACTACTTATTATTTATCCTTGACAATGCAAAATGAATTTGTTGAAAATCACATTGCCGTATGTTAAGGATTTGGCTTATGCTTCTATTTCAGCAAATACATTAACGTCATCGCGTTCTTGGATGAGATCTTTGCCCATTAGTGTTCTTCTTCTTAGAAGACTCTTACTAACCATCAATCTGTCCTCCTGTTTTTTTTTTTTTTTTTCCTATTTCCTGGTCATCTTATTCCCCGTGCCCTTGCAGATAATATTGGTTACGCATCCCAGGACTGGTGATCTACGAGAAGCTTTGAAGTATATATACAGTCTATATGTTGAATATGTGGCTAAAAACCCTCTCTATGATCCAGGAACTCCTATCAGGTGACTGATGAACTTTTGTCGGTTTAAGATGGTCGGTTAGATGACGCGTGTCAATGTTGATGATCTATTATTGAAATAGTGTTCCACAGGGGACCAAAATAGTCAGGTTGTCCGCTAGAAATATCTGTCTGTTAAAATTCTCAATGATACTTTTTTGTCATTCTGGATAATAAACCCTGCACTGTCCCAATGCTTTTGATTCGGGTCATCAGTTTCAGGACCTAGCTTGCATCTTTTTTATACTAGGTACTTCTGTGGATGTATGATTTGGAATTTGGGATAAAGACATTTCGTGGTGACCATTGCTTGTCTTTCTGTGAGTTACATTTGCACAACTGCAGAAGCTGTTATTTTCTCTCCTTACACCTTTTCTTATCCTTTTTGAAGGTGTGACTTTTTCAATACAAATCTTGACCAATATGTAAGGAGCATTTCGTAAAGCATTGGGACAGTGCAGGGTATGGAGCTAAATACGTATATGTTTTTTCGCCATGGATCAAGCTTAGTGGACAATCTGGAGAATTGGTTGATTGTGATGTGCCGGCTTGGTGTATTATGCGCCTCTCTCTTTGCTGCCAGTGCTCGTCCAACTCCAATCTTCCTATGATTGTGTATCCGCCGCTTCCTTTTTAAACGGATTAGTCGAGGAATTTTTTTTATGCTCCTCTTTCTTCTATATATATGATAGTGATTGTTGCTGTGGACATGATGCTGTACCCTCTCTCTTTTTTCCCATCTTTTACTGCTTTATCACTGAGATGCGCAAACGTTGTTGGAAGGCATTGATTCTCGTATCTCAATTTAAGTTGAGCCCGGATAGGTTTGCTTGTTTCGAGATCCATAAAATTGCAAGCGTCTGCAGTGAACTTTTGATATTGCGTAGTTATGGGTGATCAATATCATGGAGAATTATGTGCTGGGAAAATTCCAAATATGGGTCTAAAGTGCTCTCATTTTTTCAAATTACAGCTAGAAATGAACTTTGTTAAAGATAAGGACTTGAAATATTTTCATTTTTTTCAAATAAGGGTTGAAGTGAATCTTATTTCAAATAAAAACCTAAAATGAGTATATTAGTTTAAAAGAAGGGCCTGATTTTGTGGTTGGTCAATGGCATTTTTTTTCTTTTTGAAGTTTTTCATTCCTTCTTTTTTCTTTTTCATTTTTCCTTTTTCCAATTTGTTCTTTCTTCTTCATTGGTGGCTGGTCTTAATGATAGCTGGCCAACAACGCTTGGAGAGGGTTGGCAAGGGTTGCCCTTGCCTTGGGTGAGGTCACCCTCGTTGACCATTGGCGAAACCCTAGCGAGGGTCACCTCACTGGCGAATGGCAAGGGACGGCCTCGCCTTGACAACCCTTGCCTTAGGTGAGGTTGCCCTTGAAAGCCACAAGCGAGGCTAGCCTCGCTAGCCACAAGTAAGGCCGGTCCTTGCCAGTGACTAGTCGGGATGGCCAGGCCCTCATCGAAAAGAAAAAAAATGAAAAGAAAATTTAAAATTTAAAAATAAATTAAGATAGTCTTTTGACAAAATTGCCCTTAGTCGATAGAAATATTTAGCCAATCAGTGATCTTTGAGGTTAGACCCTTATTTAAAATTGCCATAGCCACTCTAGGCTTTTATTTGAGACTTACATGGCCATTCAGGTCTTTATTTGACACAAACTTCATTTCAAGCTTTTATTTGAATTTTTCCCTTATATGCTATTAGCTTCACTATGAAAGTATTTCTTGATCCTTGTGACGCTTTAGTACATATTTTTGGTAGGCCTAGATCGATCATCACCATCATCAATATCATTCATGCTCACTTCTTGTTATGAAATTGATGCGATAGATTCTGATTGGTCTTAGAGGACCTAAAATATTTAATCCTAGTATTCGATATTTGCTTGGGTGACTATGGCTCCTAGAAAAGCAAACCTAGAATGGCAGTCGAGGGCCATGGCCATTCATCAGGCCGAACATAAAAGGCTCTTACTGAGCCTTATACAACAATCAAAGTAGATTGATCCCCACTGGGCTTCAATCACCTTTTCTAAAGAAACAAAACTCTAGATATCATACGTCAAGATGTAATCAGAAGTTGCTTAACATTGATAATTTCATTGTCTCTTCCTTTGTGAATCCATTTGGGATGAATTCAATACATTTTTTGTGGAATTCTAGGTACGTTACTTAAGAGCATGCCACCATCCCCAGCTTCAAACCATCTATACTATTACACGAGGAGAAAATTACTGATTCGCTGTTACTGTTTCCTAAATTCAGATAACATCTTTTTTTTTAACGGTTCCCTGGGGGATCATAAGACAGATGCAATGAATTGGAATGAAAAACCTCACTTTCGGAGGCAAATCTCCCCAAAACAGGAACTTGGATTGCGTTGAAAAAGGGTTACCCCCAATTGGTAGTCCAATAGAAATATTTCCTAATGCTTGATTTAAAATGATCCACATTCATTTGCTGGTGAAATATTAGGAGCCACAAATTACAGAAGCATTGTGGGGTCGAAAAGGGATCTAATTGGCCCTAAGGATGGACCGGGTGCACATTTTGCTGCTCAAACCTTTATCTTCCACGAACTCGATGCTGCTATGAGGAACTTCTGGCCGGAGGGTTTCTTAGGTAAAGGATGATCTGGGTGTATATAAAGGGAAGACTCGAGAGCACTTGATTGGTGGATAATGTGCTCTTTTCTGTATGTGTTGGGAATTACTGATTCCCTAAAACAGATTCGACATTAAATCGAACATCTAAAACGAATGTGGAAGACGAGCCTTGAAATAGACATATGTCACTGATCAAAGGCACACCACAGAATCAAGTGTACCTTATTATCCACAGATTAAACACCAACGTTGAAGATTGAAGAAGAATCTGATCCCGTTCTACCGAGGAGCGTACTGTTGCTATTAAGAGGAGAAAAACCTGAAAAGACGTACTTTTTTTTTTTTTCCTTTGGAGCGTTCCTTTTGTCTTATGTTGTCTGGAGGGGGAGAGAACATCTTTACGTACGTCCTCTAAAAGGTACGTTCTTTTTTCTTTTTACTTTCCCTCAAAGCGTCTTCTCCAAAGGATGCAACCCCTCAACATAATACCTATACCAAAAGACGCAACCCCTCGCATTGCAATCGTTCCTCCATGGGCCCTTATCTTGCGGGCTGGCTTCTTAGGCCTAACATGGGCAGACGGGCTTGCTTAGGCCCATCAACATATGAATAAAAACCATCATCTCCCACTCGCACATGGTGGGCTAAACATGATCATTTTTACCTCTCTGCAACATTCATACTGGTGAATAATCCGTGCGACCAGCATACTTGGAGAGCTCGTTACCATACATTTGTTAGGAATATATAGTAGCTTACAATGGGCATCACACTCTGAATAGATTTAGTATGCAGTACCATAGATCGATTGATCACATTTATATTTCTCTTGATCTCCTTTTAAATAATGATATATTATATTCACAATTACGACTATCCCAAAAACAATCATAATTGGTCGACTAGTGAACACAAAACTAATATGTGATTCTCCAAATTCGATCTTCCTCTTTTATTCAAACTCTCAATTTCAGTTCAGCTTGCTTTTCTAGAAATGTCCAATTAGATCGAATTAATTCATGATCATTGGCAACATCCTAAGATAGCAATCACTGAATATAAATATTGAGAATAAGTAAGAGTCATGAGCGCACTAAATTGAGGAACTCTTTTCCTCAAGAGTCTCACACGGCGTAAAAGTTGAGATCAAACTTTCGCCACTCTTATTAGTCATCTCATGCATACGTAGTATGAAATACGTATTACGGTATTTAATTCATTTCCTATGGAGCGTATGTCTACACTTTTAATACCGTACAGATGATAATTCAGACATACTTAATGTTTAACTTGAGTTCACGTATCTACTTATTCACAGAATTCATCAAAACTCACATCTAGCATCATAGACAGATAAAGTAAAATATGTGGGTTATTTTACTTTCGAACATAGAAAATATTATGTCCTCATCTTAACACTCAATTAAGCTAACATATGTATTTTAAGCTTGAGTTCTCAATTATCACTTAGATAATAAGCTTAAAAATCGTCTCATCTCTATTTATCACACAGTAAATAGATGCGATTAACCGTGTGAGTGGGCTAATCTCTTATATGTCCGACATACTTTCTCAATTTAATATAATGCATTAAGCATTAAGATGCGTAAACGTCAAACAAAAAATTCATAGGCATTAATGATGAAAACACAAATTTATCAAATGTGAACACTTAAGGGAAATTACAATATTCAGTACATCAGCATTTTCGCTGTCCTAGAGATTTCACATAGCCACAAAACACATCTTTAAGTATTGGCTTTATTATAAAATTTGCTACCATTTTATGCGTAAACATGTACTGTAAGTTCACATCTTTTCGTGCAACTATATTTTTGACAAAATTATACTTGGTATCTATATGTTTTGTCTTATCATGATATTTTAGATCTTTGGTGTACGCTATTACTGCTTGGCTATCACAGTTAACCAACAATGAGTCTGCAGCACTTTCAATAACACCTAAATGATCCAAAAATCTCTTAAGCCAAACACCTTCTTGTAGTGCTGCTGATAATGCTACGAACTCGGCCTTCATCGTGGACAAGGCTATACACGTTTGTTTCTTACTGTTATAATATATGGCGTCATTATGTAGTAAGAAAACAAACTCAGAGGTAGATTTCTTTTCATCTAAATGTCCTCCCCAATCAGCATAAGAATAGCATTTGAGTGGCA
Organism: Eucalyptus victrix; assembly: GCA_016097545.1. Taxonomy (NCBI): domain Eukaryota; kingdom Viridiplantae; phylum Streptophyta; class Magnoliopsida; order Myrtales; family Myrtaceae; genus Eucalyptus; species Eucalyptus victrix. The sequence goes on along the minus strand of CM027845.1, from coordinate 40,007,826 downwards.
GATCCTTTCCTTGATAACTCAGTGTATAATCAGCAGTTCCCTTTAGATACCTCGGTATTCTCTTAACGGCTTTCCAATGTGCTTGACCTAAACTGGATTGGTATCTACTCACTATTCCAATTGCAAAACATAACTTAAGTCTTGTACACATCATAGTGTACATCAAGCTCTCAACAGCACTAGCATAAGGAACATGTCGCATTTCTGCCTTCTCTTATGGAGTCCTTGGACACAATCTGTGGTTCAATCCTTTGCCTTTTGCAATATGAGTATCTATGGGTTTACAATTTTGCATATGAAATCGTTCAAAAACCTTATTTATGTGTGTTTCTTGCGAAAGAGATAATGATCTCTTCAAACGATTTCTTGAAATCTTAACTCCAAGGATGTATGCAGCCTCACCCATGTCTTTCATTTCAAAGTTGGAAGATAGCCAACTTTTGACAATATTAACAAACTCTTTATTGCTTTCGGCAATTAATTTATCATCAACATATAATGATATGATCACAAATTGATCTTTGGATCTTTTGATATATACACAATGATCATCATCATTCATTGTGAAATCATATACCATTATGGTATTACGAAAACGTATATACTATTGTTTAGATGACTACTTAATGCCATATATCGATATCAAAAGTTGACATCTTTTTGTTCTTGGTCTTTCATAATGAAACCATCAGGTTATTCCATATAAATTTATTCATCTAATTCTTCATTGAGAAAATTAGTTTTTACATCCATTTGATATAACTCAAGATTCACACTTGCTACTATTGCCAGAATGATGCGAATCGAGGTAAATCTTACGACAGGAGAAAATGTTTCCTCATAATTAATTCCTTCATGTTGATTATACTTTTTCACCACAAAGCGAGCCTTATGCCTTTCTATCGAGCCATCAGTTTTACGCTTAATTTTGAGAACCCATTTGTTCCCAATGGTTTTGCGTCCTTTTGGAAGATTAACCAGTTCTCAAACATGGTTTGATTTCATTGACTCAATTTCCTCTTTCATTGCATGCATCCATTTTTCCTTATTAGGGCAACACAGAGCCTCATTTATATTTCTTGGCTCATTTTCATCTTGCAGAGCAATCATAAAAGTTTCTCATTTAATGTCAACACATCGATGAGGAATACTTTTGCGACTTATTCGCCGTACGAGAGATGGTACACTTTGCACATCATTCCCCATTATGCTTCTATTTTGATTAGATAATGATGATATCATCCCATCATGTGGTTGCAATTGAGAGTAAGTTGAATTAAATTCATCATTTCTTATGTTACTCCCACTTAGACGAACTCCATTAAATTTATCATCTGGATCCAAGGTTTCAAATATGGAGTAGTCCTCACCTATTTTGCCCTTCTTAGGAAAATCATTCTCTAAGAATGTGACATCCCGTGATTCAAATTCAGTTATACTCCCACTTTCCTGCTCACCTATGAACACATACCCTTTAGAGTGTTCAGAGTATCTTATGAAATACTAGTCTTTCCTCTGAGACCCAGTTTCCCAAAGTTGTGAGAGGGTTCGTGAGTATAGGTAGCACAACCCTAAGGCTTAAGAAAACTTAAATCCGATTTTCTACCTGTCTATAACTCATATGGAGTGGAAGTAACTGATTTGGAAGGCATTCGATTACATATATAGGTAGCAGTTAACAAAGCATAATTCCAAAAAGTGATTAGTAAGTTAGCATGCGCCATCATGGACTGAACCATTTTCAGAAGGGTTCTATTTTTTCTTTTCGCAACACCATTTTGTTGAGGAGTATAAGGAATAGACAATGTCTTTCTATTCTTTTTTCATCACATAACTTTCTGAACTCATCAAATAAATATTCACGACCTCAATCGGATCTCAATATTTTTATTTTCTTGTCTAATTGATTTTCTATCAAGTTCATAAATCTTTTGAAACAACTCAATGCTTTAGATTTATGGGAAATCAAATAAACATATCCAAATCGAGTATAATCATCTATAAATGTGATGAAATAAATAGCTCAATGCCTTCCTCTCACATTCATCGAACCACAGACGTCAGAATTGATTAATTGCAAAGGAAATTAAGCTCTTTTACCTTTTCCAAATGGTTTTTTTGTCATTTTCCCTACTAGGCAATACTTACATATGGGCAAATCGACTTTTTCAATATTGCCTAACAAGTCATCTTTGGCTAGTCTATTCATACGTTATTGGCCAATGTGACCAAGTCTAGCATGCCACGCACTCACATTATTATCATATGAATTAGGAGACGTGAAAAGGGAATAACAAATATTGGCATTACTATAGTCAACATTTAATATAATAAAACCATTTAGAAAATTACCACAACCATAATTATTTGTATACAAATACAAATCAATACCACTATTATGGAAGTTCATATTAAAATCAAATTTAATCAACACTAAAATAGATACTAAATTCTGACGAATATCTAGAGCATACAACACATCATGTAGGAACAAAGTGCATCCACCATGCATGTTCAATTGATAGATGCCAATCCATTTTACTTCTGCTCTAGAGTTGTTTCCTACATAAATCCACTTAGTTCTAGTCGGTACTCGTCGGAATTCCACGAAGGATTCTCTATCCTTCGCCTCATGGTTTGTTGCTCATGAATCCACAATCCACAAAGGATTAGACTCAATTAAGAATATAGAACTCGACACATAACAAAGTTCTGAAAAGTACAAGGGGTGCATACATTTTTTGGCTTACGACAGTCACGAGCATAGTGACCCTTCTTGTCATAATTGTAATACTTCACCCTTGTAAGCTTCTTCATTCGAGGATGCTTTCCTCTTTCATGTTGGTCAAGTTTAGATTTCTTCCCTGAAGGACTTGCTTCATTGCCTTTCCCTTTATCGAACCAGTTAGGACATTTGCGCTTGGAGCTCGAAACTCCATGTGAGCTAGAACTAGCATGATAAATTTCAGCTTCCGGCTTAGCCGCTAAAAGACGGTCATCTTCAAGCTCAAGATGATGCACTGCATCCTCAAAGGTTTTGATATTCTCATTATGAGTTAGGTGCACCTTCATATGCTCCCAACTCGAAGGCAAGGAACAAATCACTGCTTGCACTTGCTGCTCATCAGTCAGGAAATGGCCAGCATCTTTCAGCTCATTAATCATTTTTGACATCTTTCTAAGGTGTTGCTTTATGGTCTGACCATAAGGCTTCTTATAAGAGTCAAACCTAATAGTGAGTTGTTTCAGTCTAGTCACCGAAGTTTGACCAAACCTTGCTACCAACGCTTTCCACATTTTCTTGGCATTCTCAAAACGCCTGAATTCTCACATGACGTCATTTTCCATGCTACTCAGTAACGTAACGCGAGCAAGGGAGTTCTTTCTTTTCCATGTAACAAATGCATCATTATCTCTCTTGTGCTGTGAAGTGTTTCCTTCTTCAGATTCTACCATGATTAGGTTAAGAGCTTCTAGTGCCTCTTGCTCTTCTAGCACATATTGGATTTTCATGTGCCATATTTCATAGTTATCGCCATTGAGCTTCTCACCTTTGTTTAGCTCAGTGATTATGCTCTTTGTGGCTGAGGCCATTTGATCTGAACATATCAGACATATATGCACGAATTATTAATGCCTATCATTTATGCATCCATTTTGTACAAAACCATTATATTAATGAATAATTTCAAGTGAGGTTTCAGAATCAAAAGGTCACTATATTTCCAATCATCATCCAAAATCCTAACTTGAAGTTATTATTAATATAACATTTTATGCATAATAAATTCTTTGAAATTACAAAAATTTCTATGAACTATCCACAACAATTAATAATAATAGAAAGCAAATAAAATTTGATATCAAACAATGATATAATAATAATGCTTTCACATAATACAACTAACATATCAGTTGCCACACCAACAACAACTATGTAGAAAACATTATATAATATATCCACAAAGCACACTAAATAAAGATAAGCCAAAACATCTAACACTTAGTCAATATACGAACAGGGAAAGATCCTCTTTTGTTCTACTTTTTGATCTTTTCCCTTATAACAATCCAGTAATAATCATCTATAAAAGTCATCACAATATTCCTATACGAAGCAGCTTTGTTTAGCGATTCAACACTCCTTGTCATTCTTGTAAAATAGTGTTCATGAAAAATCGCATCATATCAGACTGTGGCATGGAACGACCATTCCATACAACCTTTTGTATTTTCTTATTGACTTCAATAACATGATCAATTAAGTCGCCTCTCTCCTATCGATAATCAGTCAGCTCAGCTATTAACCTAGAAAGTTTTTCCTTTTGTTTATCGGTAATTGCGCGAATAGGTATGCGCAACCTAAGGGAAGGCATTGTTCCTGTAGCAAATGCAGAACAAATAAGGGATTACATATAATCCACATAGACTTAATTGGAAAAAGAAACACATTTTTTTTTATGCCAGTCAACGGTGGTCAACTCCGGTCAACGGTGGTCAACTCCAGTCAACACATGTCAACGGTGGTCAACTCCAGTCAACGATCAATGGATGACCAGGTCAAGTCAACGGGTCAATGGGTCAGGTCAAACGGGTCGGGTCAATGGTCAACGGGCGGTCGGGTTAGACCTGTCGAACTCGTTGATTGGCACGTGCCACGCGCGTGCTTGGCTGACGTCACGATGACGTCAGTCAACATGTGCACAGCACACGCTAGCACCGTGCGCGGCACGCGCCAGCACCGTGTGCGTGCGTTGCATGCGCCTTCGGTTGAAACGGCGCATGTGTCGCATGCGCCTGCGAGGGACCAAATCGGCGCGTGCCCCCGGCGGCGATCCGCCACTTGTTTTTCTCGTATCGACGAGGGCTTCGATCCTGTGCTTTTAGAAAAAAAAATTTCGACTTACAGAAAATCAAAAAATAGGGTGAATAGTGTAGGGTGTCGGGATTGTCCATTCTCGATCGGCCAACAGCGGGGTTTAATGAAAATTCAATCAAAAATTGATTCATTAAGATGAAAAAGGGTCAGGAAAACATGAAATATGGCTCTGATACCAATGTTGAGAATTACTGATTCCCTAAAATGGAATCGAACATGTATCACCGATTAAAGGCACACCACAGAATCGAGTGTATCTTATTATCCACAGACTAAACACTAACGTTGAAGATTGAAGAAGAATCTGATCCCGTTTTACTGAGGAGCGTACTATTGGTATTAGGGGGAGAAAAACCTGAAAAGACGTACTTTTTTTCATTTTTTCCTTTGGAACGTTCCTTTTGTCTTACATTGTCTGGAGGGGGAGAGAGCGTCTTTACGTATGTCCTACAAAAGGTACGTTCTTTTTTCTTTTTACTTTCCCTCAAAGCGTCTCCTCCAGAGGATGCAACCCCTCAACGTAATACCTATACCAAAAGACGCAACCCCTCGCATCGCAACCGTTCCTCCATGGGCCCTTATCTTGCGGGCTGGGTTCTTAGGCCCAACATGGGCGGACGGGCTCACTTAGGCCTATCAACACATGAATAAAAACCATCAGTATGTATCGTGTATGTGGCATTTGATGGCTGTGTTTTTAATAAAAATCAGCATCAGCTAGTTCTCCCTTTCTAGTTTTTGGTTTTCAGTCAATGAACCAACTATTTGATCTAAAGTCTGAAAGCTAAAGTTAGCTAGATGTTACAAATTCTCCTAAGGGCCTTTTCTGGATCAGTTAACATGGAGAGAAGGAATGAATTCATAGAAAAGACTGCATTTCATGTTTGAACTTTGAATCAGTTGAACAGTGTATTTTTTTAAAAATATGTGTAGTTGCCTCCAGTTTAGTGGAACATTTGTTTAGTCCCTTTCTTTTACTTTTGCTGTAAGGCTTTGTTGGCATTCATTTTTTTCTTTTTCAGGCATATAAATTTGGATCTAAAGGATATTAACAAGCTGTGAGCAGTGCAATCAATCTTTAGACTTTTTGGGCGCGTTTGTTTGTATTTGTTCAAAAATTATTTCGAGAACAACAATAGAAAAAACTATTTCTGTTCCGGGGAACAATTTTTAACCGGAAAGATGCGTTTGGTAAACTTGTTCGGGAATAAAAAATGAATAGAAATACATTTGGTAAATTTATATTCTTTTTTTATTTCTTTTAATTTTTAAATATTTTTATTTTATTTTTCCTATTTTCTTTCTTTTTTCTTTTTTTCTTCTTTTGGCCGGTTGCCGCCATGCCGAGGCCGACGACAGGCCAAAGAAAAAAGAAGAAGAAAAGAAGAAAAAAAAAAAAGAGAAGAAAAAAGAGGAGATAGAAAAATTTTTCTTCAGAAGTGTTTTCGGAACAAAAAGAACAATTTTTTTGTTTCTTATTTTTGTTCCAATTTTGTTCCTGGAACAAAAAAATTGATTTTGAACAAAAACGCAAACAAACGCATTTCTGTTCTTTTTTTGTTCGCGGGAACAAAAAAACAAAATTTTTGTTCATAAACAGAAAAAATAAACACAACCATGCACGCCATTTTCTGTCTGATCATAAGAGTCCAAGTTTGTGCAGCAGATTTATTAATTCGAAACGCCTGGAGTAGTTTTTCGAATGAGTTTGACATGGTTGGTTTTTTAATGACATCTGAAGAGCTTCGACTTTATTGTGTCTATCTTAGAATTATAATTTGAAATCGTCTGATTGACATTCTATATAGACATTCTGCCCAGGCTAAGTCATCAACCAAATTCTAGATTCAGATACTATCAGTCATACTATAGTTAGGCTGGCTGCAGTTCTGCTCTATTAAATTCTAATTTCTTTGGTAGCTACTCTTGACTCTCTCGAATATTGCTGTTATACGTAGTTCTTACTTTGACCTCAATCATTTGTAAGCTGCTGCAGTTAAACAACAAGATAGAAATGGTTCACAGGGTAACCACGAATTTCTGGTGGAGGTTCTGATGCTGAGCCTTCTGCATCACCCTAATCTCATAAATCTGATTGGTTACTGTGCTGATGGTGTTCAACAGCTTCTTGTTTATGAATTGATGCCCTTGGGATCATTGGAATATCATCTTCGTGGTAATATCAATTATCCCTAATAGGAGGTCCTTCCTTCTATAATTTAATCTAGGTAATTTAGTACATATTTATTTGCACTTCCCGAGAACTTTCCCTTGAAGTGGCCTAGACTGAAAATGCGAAATTGAACTTTTCTTGCCAGATACCAAAAAGATCAAGAATTTGATACTATGATTTCAATTATCTACACGTGTTCACATTCTGGCTGAATTTTGTGAAAATTAACTGTTTGTATTAGGCAACTGATATTAGCATTATGCTATCGGTACACAGCTTCCACTGGATAAGGAACCGCTAGATTGGAACACCAGAATGATGATGGCGGCCGGTGCAGCTAAAGGTACAGAATAACTGCATGACAAAGCAAATCTTTCGGTTATTTATAGAGATTTCAAGTCATCTAATTTATTGCTGGACGAGAGGTTCCATTCAAAGCTCTCTGATTTCGGTCTTGTGAAGCTTGGTCCCGTTTGGAGACAGATCACATGTTTTCACTAGGGTCAGGGGCACTAATGGATATTGTGCTCCAGAGTACGCAATGACGGGACAATTTACCGTCGAATCTGACATCTCTAAGGGTAACAGAACCGTGTAACAAGGGTGATTCTAGTTTAATTTATGTCTCTAGATACATGACCATGAATCCCATCTCATTTGGACTTCTTCCTTTCAGAAGTATGTTTAGGTGCTTTTGGAATGGAAAGAGTTTTGAGGATGCTGGAGGGCCCAGGCTCAGCTTCGCAGTGTCCGGAAAGAACAATTCTCCAGGAGACATGAATAGAGGAAGGGCCGTCACCAAGGCGAAAGTGTGGGGAGAGAATTGGCGAGGCAGAACGCTCAAGGCGGTTTCAATGGATCTAATGGCATGTTGTCTTTATCGAGAATTTCCTGCTTCGTTCGCTCCTTGAGCCTCTTCGCTTGCTTTATGCGAACCATACGAAGCAAAACAGGGGCATTCATGTTGTGTCGCGCATATTCCATTGTGCTGAACAGAATGAGTGGAGAGATTGTGGTCGAATTAGTAAAAATCGGTCCCCACTACCTTAACTCTCACTTTTCAGGTTCTATCTCTCCATTCTCTGTTTACGCTCTTGTTGAAATCTGGGGGAAGAAGACTTATGTGTGTATCACTGCTAGGACAGCAATCTAGAACGAGAATAGAGAGAGAGAGAGAGAGAGAGAGAGAGAGAGAGAGAGAGAGAGATTCTTGTGATGCTTATGCTGGATCTTGTAAGTTTATTCTGAGCAGGATTCGCCTGCATTTTCAAGTAAAACGCTTGCTATATCAGAAGCATCATCTGATAAATGGAACAATAGGTCAGTTCTACCCAAACCGCCGTATTCAAGTGAGTTTAGGCAATTAGAAAATTCAGCACGAGCATCATCGAATGTACTAGGAGATAACTTGTTCATTAATCAGCAAAACTGAATAATGAATACACTTCTGAGAGATTGTCGGAGCACTTTATTCTTCATACAATTGCATACCAACTGAACAAGAGAGACAGATAGAGAGAGATATCGATAGAGCACATAGGATCACTATGGAAAGGAGGATACATTGACGTAGATTTAAGCCTTCACACTCTAAATTAAAGCCCCGCTCGTTGGTAAGTTGAGCTTAACTTAACTTGGCTGATCAGACCCCGGGTCATTGCCAGAAACTATCACTTACACGGCGGCGTGTTGCGGGAGCGTCCCGTCCATGATCTCGTCCTTGATCTCGTCCATGCCTACTTTCTTTCTATAGTATCCGTACAAGGCCATCTGAGACAGTCCCAAGACAAAGCCCACGATGTTCGGTATCTGCACGTCAAGGTCAAGAATATTCTTTAAGTAAGGTGATCCTTAACGATCGTTAATTTAATTTTTCGAACATGAGGATCCCTTACCATAATGAACCAGTCCTTTTGGAAGAAACCGTAGCCAAACCACGTGATGGCGCTCAACATTAGAAAGAATGACAGAGAGAAGGGCATGAACTCCACGCTATTCGTTCGCACAACTCGTGCCTAAAAAGACCAGAATAGGGAAAAAAAAAAAAAGAGAGAAGATTAAAATGCTTTTTCGTGGCTAGATATGAGAATTTGGGAAGAGAAGATTGAGTTTTTTAAGTGCGCACCACAATGCTTAACGGCGCTGCGAAGACGCTCACGGAAATTGTCGTGCAAATCCATCCGAACACCGTGGTGCGTGCATCATCGTTTGGAATGAAGTGCGTGATGAGAATTAGGAGAGGGAACAATCCCATGTTCATCAGAGCAAAGAGCTTCATCGTGGAGTTCTGCAGGAATCAAAATCATTAAGTCAGAACAAACACAAGATAGTTAGAGATATAGGGGAAAAAGAGAGCTTTTAGATGGCAAGGATGGAGACAAAAACATGTTCGGTTAACTCAGTCAGTCACAAACTATCACTGGAATTTATTGTATTCTTAAAATTTCAGTTCTTTTCTTGTCAAATGTTTTTTCTTTCATTGTATAGATCATGTAAATTGCCAAAGAAAGTTTCCTAGCAAGCCCTTTGGTTCATTGTGATCCAAATGTGAGCGTTGCATCGTCTAATGATCAATACGTACCCTGGCAGCTATCGGCGCATAAGCAATGTATATGGCGATGTACACTATCTCTATGACGCATCCAAAGGAGTTAATGGTGATGAGAAGGAATGAGTGTCCTTTGAGGAATGCGTAGTAAAGCCAGAGCATGCAGCTGAATACAGCGACCAAATATGACATTGATTGGAATTCTTCGGTAGATTTTTTCTTGTAAATTCTATAAAATGTTGGCCTGCAACAGGAGAAAAGAAAAAGAATCATTAGTTATTGTATCGGGATCAAATAAAATAAGACTATCTTCTTCCTAGTGAAGGAAAAGAACTGCAAAGAAAAAAATGATTACTTACACTGGAGCCAAGAAGACACAGAACGAGACAATGTTTCCTATCATCGATTGTAGAAGAAAAGCACAAACGTTAGATTATTCTATGCAAGCGCGGTGCATATGGAAATGCTCTTTTTGCTAGGGTTAAAATTAAAGAAGAAGAAAAACAACCTCAGTCATTTACTAATCTAAGTGCTAAGCACATACGGCGTGGTTGAACATAACGCGAACTAAATCATGTTGCATGTAGTTGTATAACCTTTGTATACACACGATATAGCCAAAAGATGAAATGAATGAATTCCCACGAAATGCAAATCGACTCGAGACAATATAAATCCCACGTTAGTTGCAACAACCTTAAGATGGACCGATAAGTTTACGACAGCTAGCGTACTAGCTTCAGCACTTAAAGCTAATCATAAAAGTGCGCTGAAGTAAAAACAAAAATCGTTGGAGGAAATGGCCAAAAGGGTTGTGAAAAAGTTGGCAAAAGTCCAAGAGACTGAAAGTGAAGAGTGGTGTCAAGATTAGTGTACTGGGAAATTTTTTCTCATTTTCATTGTGATTTTTGTTGTTGCTTTAGGTGTGTTTTGCAATTGATAGAAAGAGAAAGAATGAGGTTCTGGAAGAAAGAGTTGCCAAACGAAAAGAAGAAGAAAAGAAGAGACTGACCTGCTAACCATCATCCTGAAGATACTAATACGAACGATTCATCAAGCGGAAAAATTAAACGCATGTAGACCATATGAAGATGGATGGGATGAAAGGAAATGGCGCAAGCAAGCAGCATTATTGCGAAGAAGAAGAAGCACGTGGAGATGAAGGGCGAACAGCTTCTGGTTTCTTCCTTCTTTACCTAGGATACCGAAAGTGAAGATCCAGAGATGGGGGTGAGCAAAGATTGCCATTTTCCACCTACGACAGTGAGAAATCAAGGCAAAGACCAAGAAAAGAAAGCAGGGTTTGGAGAGAAACTATGGCTCTCTCTCTTTCTCTCTCTCTCTCTTTCTCCCACCCTCTCCTCCGACTGTCTCACTAACTTTCGATAAAAACCATGCAAGGGATGGCTCCGCATTATATATACGTAAACACACGGCGTTGCATCCCACTAAGGCTGCGCATGACAAAATTTCTAAAACAGAAATTAATTTCTGGCCAGAAATCAATTTCTTAATTTTTATTCTTCGAACAAGTTTCTGAGCAAATAAACCCATTTAATAACGACTCAAAATTTCTATTTCTGAAACAGAAATCCATTTGATAACATAACAAAATTTATATTTCTAGGAATATAAATTGATTAGGAAATCCTCAAATACAAAATAATAATCGAAATAATACTAAAACAACATAGAAAATCCTCAAATACAAAATAATAGTCGAAATAATACTAATACATTACAAAAGTTAAAAATACAATTTCATGGAATTTCCGGCATATTATTTTCTCTTGCTATTTTATTAGCGATTGTTTTTCTAAGCGTATTTATTTAGTTTCCCTTCTCAATCAATGTATCGTTTGCAAGCTCATCTTGCGTAGGTTCATATAAGTACTGTGGAAGCATGAATATGGGTGCCATCAATGGCGCCTATATAGTCTTGTCATTTTATCAAAAACTAGTATTATACAAGATTATCAACAAAATAAAATTAATGGTGTAAAGGAATATATGAGAATTCTACCTTAAAGTAACATTTATGGTTAGGAACCAATCGAGGGAAGGTCGGTTTATTTTGATTCTCAAATTGAATCAATCTAGTTGCTTATCCCTAATTTCTTTATTGTTGTTCAATGAACCTTTAATGGCCCTTGCATAGCAAAGAGAGAGATTCTCTTGAATCTCTTGCCTTCGAATTAAAATTCAAGATTGTGTGACAATCTAATTATTTTGATTTTGCAAGGATTTTGAATCCGTAAAAAAATAAGGTTAAATTTTTAGTCACATTTTTTATTCATCTATTACGTAAGAATTTTTTCTTCAACTGGCCATATACGTGCCTTTTCTAGGAGGAAAGAACCTCATTGTTTTTTAGTAAGCATTTAAGAACTTTGGTCGTTTTTTAAAATTGGAGACCCATTCGATTGCCTTTCATCTTAAAGAAGAAATTATAAATAGAAAAATGCAAAAAAAAAAAAAAAAACACAAGCAAAATAAGAAAAAGAAAATTAGCAATAATTTGTGAAGTTGTGATTATAAGTAAATTAAGTTAGCAAGAAAGTGCAATGTTCATTTATATGGTTTGATTTCAATTTCTGATTTCTATTTCAGAAATTGATAAGTTAAAAATTTCAGCTTCTGATTTCTTCAATTTCTCTATTTCTGAAATAGAAATCTGTTTCAGAAATAAAGAAATCAAATTGCATTATTAAACAGATTTCTGTTCCAAACCTGTTCCGAGAAATAGAGAGATAGAGAAATTGAAAAATAGAAATTTTGTCATGCGCACTCTAAAAGCTCAGGAGAAAAATTGGGGTTGCCGTGTGTGTATGCGCGCTAGAGAGAGAGAGAGTGTGTGGAGGACTAGTAGGTAGCGTAGCACAAAATTAATCTCTCCACATCAGCACCAGCCAGCCCGTCCTTCCCTTCCCTTTCCCTCCTCCTCGTCGCGCCACGTGCCTCCCTCCTCGTGTGCCCGTACAGACTCCTCCGCCACAATGTTGGGGCCGAAAGTCGTGCGGACGCGACCGGCCGTACCTGCCCTCAATCATATTTCGATTTCCTCCGCCGCGTGGCGGCATGCGCCCCCAGGCGAGAGTGGTGATCGGTGCGCGAAGCATTGTTACGTTACTCCCCCCACAGCAAAGCTGTCCACCGCGTAATGCTTCGTTCACGAGACTTCTCCGAAAATTACCCTTTCGGTCCGTGGATTTTTTCATTGTCTTTTAGCCGTTTTCTTTCTCCTTCCACCCCCCCCCCCCCCCGGCATTCGAAACCCCGAACGAAACAGTGCTTGCTGACTCCCCCGCACTCGAAAACCCCGAGCCAAACACGCCTGGCTGGCTCGGCCCTAATTTACCCCTCCCCCCTTCTCTCTCTCTAGTAATTATTGTTTCATAATGTGTAATTGTTTGTCTCGTAGCGCTCTTCTTTTACGCGCCCTTCACGCGGAAGAGCTCTAGAGGTTTCGTGCGTGCGCGTTCATGGCATCTCCCCGCTTTGGCTTTTTCGTTCTTGAAGACGTGCACACGCGCCTTGCGGTTGCGTGAGGCATGTTAGGACCAGAAGGTTGATGATCATGTGCAGAACAGAATGATGGGTTCTTTTTGCGCATATATGTCTCTTGTTGGGGCTCGCGTGCATGGATGGTTGGTACTCGGGAAGTGGTTTCGGGATTTGCCGGTTGGTGGAGGAGGGTCGAGATAGGATATTTTCTCATGCAACATTCATGCACCCATGTGGTTTCTCCTCCTTTTATCATATCGTGCGGTTGCTTGGCGTACGCATCGCGTTGACGACATGAGGATTTTCACAAAAGCGGTGGTTTCAAGTGTCACCCCCAAAAGTAGTCCGGTTTCAACGCGGTTTTTCGGCGATGGAAAAGTTGGTGAGCTGTGAGGTGAATTGCTCATTGGTACGATACCATTATTGCTTGTTCGACTAGTGACTATGGACTAAAAGTTTTCAAGTTCTAGCTTCCCTAATTATGGTGGCTTTTGCTGTGTAAATGGCAAGACTATAGCATGACTTCTGCTGGATGCGAACTTCCATTATTGTTTGCAAATAATGTGTGAAAGGGACTCTCAGGAACTTAGGTTACGTGCTGAATTTTGGAGGTCCCATGACGTTTTACTTACGAAAACTATTAAATTCCAATGATTAACATTCAATGAGAACATGGTACAATGTTGGGGTGATTTGGAACGGGCAGAAAATCGAACACTTGGCAATCGTTTTGTGATTTGATATAATTTGCCCCAAAAACCAAAATTGATATCGAGCGAGTTGTAGTGCACAAATGTATAAACATAAGCCAATCCCTTGAAGGCTTTCAATCATAGGAAAACTTGATTGGCAAAGAGAGAGGGAGACCCCATTTAGCTATTTAAGGGTGATATCTTTCTTTACGTTACCCAATGAAGAACGCTTGTCCCTATTAATACTAATAGAATAGGTTGATATCATAAAATACAACAACGCTGTACATTAGTTGTGTAGAAAAATTGACATTTTTAGTATAATAATATAACCCCGCGAGTCTAGTAAGAGATATAAAATCACAAAACTTAGGTACAGTTTATTTTACAAATAATGTCCTTTTTAAAAATATTTTGCAATCTACCAGGTGTCCTTGTAGAAGGTACAGCACTTTTCTGGGTAGAGGATGCAAGGTACATCCTAAACAGGTCCAATCGAATCCAGCCATGTTGATTCATTAAATTTCCCCGCATGTACCCCACCTTTAAAAGTTTTTATTTTTCTTTTGGTCGAAAGCTTTACAGGTTTAAAAACAACAAAATCGTGTGTGGTTACCTCCCATGACACGTGGGGCTGGCCTTTTAAAATCATTCAGATCTCATGGCACATGATGCCTTATAGTTATTTGGCATGTTTATCGTGAATCTGATGGGGGGTTTAAGGGAACTATTCCAGGTATAATTCTTCATCGATCCCTTGACCCAATCTAGTCTAGAGAATCCTTAAAAGACTCTCTCTCTCTCTCTCTCTCTCTCGTCAATTGATGAAGACGCGTAGGGCTGTTTACTGATTTCATAGCAATTGATATGAAAACGTGAAGCTCCTCTTCTTCAGGTTTTGCTTTTTTTCTTTTTTTGGAAAACTTAGATAATCCCATGCGATAACGTGAGTAATGTGAAATTTTTGAATATTTGAATGGGTTCTTATGAAAAGATACATGAACTGGAGAATTAAAGCAAATACAATAATATATGAATAATCTTGAGAGACAATGAGAATTAAAGGAAATATCCTAATTATTTTTAAGATACATCAAAGAAATATCCAAGTTATCTCTAATATCCCCTCAACTCAAGTTGGATAAAGCAATTGGAGTTTTAAGAATAGATCCAATAAAAGAAGAAAACACCTACTAGTTCGCCGAAGCAATGACATGGCTATTGTAGGGGCGAGCACCATTCCAATCAATTTTGGGCGATTCCCGTATGAATCGGTCCGGTTCCTAATTTCTAAAATTGGAACCAATGTGATTTCAAGATGGAATCAAATTGAACCAAGACTATTGAATACCTTACTTATTTATTCTTTTTTATTCAACAACCCTGAATATGCTATAATAAACCGTAAAGTATATATATTTATATATAATCCCACTAGTTGATGTAGGATCTCACACTTGGGCTTTATTTTTTATTTTTTGTTAGCTTTTAGTCATCCTAAAACGTGTCCCACATTTAACTTGTGAGGGAAAAGACATGCGACCTTTTTTATTTTTAAATCATTCAAAGAACAAAAGGTATATCAGTCAACTCTACGTTGTCGTGTGTTGTTGTGTAAATTATGCACATTGGCACAGTAATAGGGATATTAGTGGTTATCAAAAAAGATATGAGGTATGAGAATGCTTAGGGCATGCATTCAATTACAAAAAAGTCATAAATTTATTGTATAGATGACAATTCAGTCCTAAGTTTTTTAATTTGGCCAATTAAGTCCCAAAACTTTTAATGATTGTTCAATATAGTTTTTTCGATCAAATTTTGCTCGCAATGTGTTAAGATATCAAATATTTTATGATATTATTTTTTGAATATGAAATCTTTTTTATATCTTTTTGAATTTCATATTAGCATACCATTTGTAGATGAGTTGGAATTTCATGATTCTTGTTTTGTCAAAGATTGTATTTTTCCTTCTCTTTATAAGCGTGTACAATCTGTAAATTAAGTGATATGAAAAATCATTCACAAATTATGAGCTTCTTCATGGTATCAGAGCTATTTTGCTCCTAAGAGCTTTTTGATCCGACTATTCTACATTTTTTTTCGGCAACCTTTTGAACCCTCTAGCCATGGAAGTCACTTCAAAATCAGCTAGCACCACCTCAAATTCTAGTTCCTTTTCCATCGGAATAGTTGCACCTAATGGTCTGATCTTGATCTCAGCCACCATCTAATTGCCATTCAAGCTCTCTGCTGCCAATTATCCCTCTTGGCATGCTCAATTTCAGGTGCTACTCATTCGTTATAATTTAATGAGATTTGTTGAGGAGATGCAACTATGTGGAGAGGGGAAATCGTGGGGGAGTGGCTCGACAGTGGTGCTAGTGGTGGTGGGGAGGCAGCTGGTGGCAGTGGTGGGAGGCGGCTTGTTTGAGGTTGGTGACCTTAGGCGACGCGTGAGGTCATGCAGCCTCAGGTAATGCCCCCTGAGGTCGAGCGACCCAGGCGACGCCACCTAAGGCCGCGCGACCTCAAGCGAGGCTTCCCGATGGCCAAATCTAGCCACTCGCAGCTAAGTGCCACCCGTTGGCTGAGCTTCGCAGTGGAGCAACAAGTCCAAATCTAAGGAAGAAGACGATGAATAGTGTTTTTTTAGGGCAAAAGAGGAAAACATGATTAGCAGTAAAAGTAATATTGGAAAAAAAAAATCGTTAAATCTCAACGTAGCATTCCAAATGCTAGCATTTGGCAAATGGAGTCTAAAAAATGTTAACCAAACGCTTAATATTTTTCCAATGGGCTTTAGGGGCTCAAAGTCTCTTGGGAATGTTGAACCAAACAGGGCCAATGGCCTCAGTCATTTCTTGAGTTGATCCTCGGTAGTTCCATATTCAACATGATTAGTACCTAATTTCAAGAACTAAGAATCGATTATGAATGGGTAAGTTTCAAGTGTTAGGTTTGAGATTGATAACTCCCTAATAGGCAAGAGAAGGAGGGAGGGAGGGAGGGAGGGAGACCTTAAGCTTGAGCTAATAGAGAAGGGCTTGAATTTTATAGCAATTCTAGACTAACAAATGTAATGATGATAAAATCCAACAAAATCCAGCTTGATCTTGCATTTTGCAATGATCCATATCCAACTGGATTAAGATTTCCCCGCGGACATATTCGATGGCTAAGTCAATAGACCGGTTTAACTTAATCTCGTCGGTTACATGCAAATTCTTTTTTTTTGGTTCTAATGCAATTACAACCTTTATCGAGGAATTTTTTTCTAAATAATCATTTATTAAGTTAAACTTGATGGGGAGTCTGGAATTTTTTTATATATAAAAAGGATCCTGAGGCTAGATTTAATTCATTAGTTATAAGAAGTAATCCACTATAATAAATACAGGAGAGGTTAATAACTTAAACCATAAATTCTAGGACTAAACGCTCGTAATTTGGTGTCCTCTTCGATGCATCTGCAGAAATTTTGTAAGCGTATCTCTGCATACGTGAAATTCCAACGATCCTTTTTTTTTTTTTTAGGACAGGAGGAACCAGCTTGCACCGGTAGTGCGCCTTTTTTTTTTTTTTAGGACAGGAGGAATCAGCTTGCACCGGCAGTGCGCCGTAAACCCCCCGGCGACGCTAGCGGGGAAACCACCACCCCGACGTCACGCTTAAGTCACCATGTAGTAGCTAAGACTGCCTCCCTGCTTCGCAGGGGATTCGAACCTTGGCCTCCACCGGAGAGGTCCAAGGCCCTACCATCCACGCCACCTTGGTCGGTGGTCAACGATCCTTCTTTAATCTTCAAACATTAAAAAAGAGAAACATGCTCTTGGAGATTCTCTTATTGCAAGATCCGGAGACGCAATGGAACCCCCAGATGGACAAAATGCCGGTATCAACACCATTGTATGGGCAAAAAAGTTTCTTACAATGAAGAAGCGCTCTCACAGCGCTTCTTCATTCAAAAAAGTTTCTTACAATGAAGAAGCGCTCCCACAGCGCGACCTTGCGTTGTGCCGCGAGTTGGAGCCCCATTCGATCGCTTCCGCGACCGCACGCTTGCGATCCATCATACCGGTGCTGTCCTCCGCCTGGCTGTTTCTATTTTCTCCATCCGTCAAGTTGTGATCGGACAGCGGAGATTGCGCATGGACCGATACAGTCCCCGTCCCGGGGCCTAACCAGAGATAGCTCAATGCGGTCACGACATCGGTCATTAGGGGCCGGACTGCCACTTCTTCGTTGAGGCACATTGCGGCCACCGCGATGGCCTGGTTTAGGCCTCTCATAGGAAAGTCGTTGTTTAGGAGCGGATCTGCCAATTCCGGGTATCGGCGGGGGTCCTTGAACATGGGTTGTGCCTGTTTCGAGCCAAAATAGTAGAGAAACTCTGCTTCAGCAGATTTCATAATACGTTCAGGAAGAAATGGACACTGGTGTGCATTTCATTTAGATTGACAATAGTTTAGAACGAGCTGCGCGCAATGATCGCTCAATGGGCTGAACTGTTTTCGAGCCGATTTGCTTCTCAAGCTAATAAAATCGGACGAAAGTATATGCGGATGAAAAATAATTGGTAATGCTAATGAAAACAGATTCACTGCCGCAAAATTTGTACGCCGGATTTTGACCCAGAAAATGTTCCTTACCCAAGTGACTAGATTCTGCTCTTCTGTTGGCCGGGTGGTGTCGATGGCTCTCCTTCCGGTGATCAACTCCAACAGGACAACGCCGAAGCTGTACACGTCAGACTTTGCGGTAAGCTGGCCCGTCCTCTGATACTCCGGTGCACAGTAGCCGTAAGTACCCATCACTCTTGACGATACGTGCTGTCTGTCCCCCATCGGGCCCAGCTTGGCCAACCCAAAATCGGAGAGCTTCGCGTTGAACCAGTTGTCCAAAAGAATGTTGGAGGACTTCAAGTCACGGTAGATGACTGGAGGGTTTGCCTTTTCGTGCAGATACTCCAGGCCCTTGGCTGCTCCTAGGGCTATCTTCATTCTTGTGAACCAGTCTAATGGCTCATAGTTTGGTCGAAGATCTGAATTGGAGCAGAGGAACATAAGTTGCTGGTTTGGAACCAAATCTCTCGAAACTTGTTTCGGCATAGTACGCAAGCAGAATCAGTTAGATGCATCAGAGACCGCGAAAGCTTAAGGACAATGCAGAAAACATTTGACTGTTGGACAGAAGGAATATGTTTGAAAACATTGCGAAGAACAGTGTCTTTTGAAGTTTTTAAAGTTCAGACAGTCCAATAATACTTCGTGAAGGTGATGAAAGAACATAGATAGTACCGAGCAGATGGTCTTCCAGGGAACCACGCGGCATGTACTCGTACACCAAAAGTCTCTGATCGCCGTCGGCACAATAGCCTATGAGATTCACCAAGTTCTCATGGTGCAAAAGGCTCAGCATCAACACCTCCACAAGGAACTCTCTGTTCCCTTGCAAGCCGTTCCTGTCGAGTTGCTTCACCGCCACGACCTGAATATTTGGCATCAACCCCTAGGTTAGTCTCTGTTTATATGTCAGTTGATTATGGTAGTCGTAAAATGTCACTTTTTCCCTTTTAATTTTTCGGGGTTTGCATTCACCTGCCGAGTTTTATCGAGCATTCCCTTGTAAACTCTCCCGAACCCGCCTTCCCCGATCAGGCATTCTTGCCTAAAGTTCTTCGTGGCCGTGGCCAGTTCTCGGAAGGTGAATGTTTGCGCGGCAACATTGTTATTGCTGTCTGCTTCTTTAGGAAGGGCATCCTTTTTTGGTGCGGCCCCGACCGGTGCTCTCTGCTTACTAGTCTCTGCACAAACAACGATAGAAACATCAATTTCTAACGGCAAAAACCCAAAAGAAACTCGGCCTAGTGAGTTCGCCTTCTGGGTGCCTCGGCATTCATCCCAGTCATTTAAGGTTATACATATTCCTGAAGAAAACAGTTATGTGGTTAACTTTTTTGGAGGATTTCACACATTATTTGCTAGAATGCTGCAGGATAAGGAAGAACAGTTAGTACGCAAGCTTCATGGCGTGAGTGCTGATTCTCCGAAAAGATTGTGACATGATCATATGCACTTACCGTTCCGTGTTGGAGCGCTAGATTGTTTCCGAGGAGGAGGAGAAGCAGGCAGTTGGCTCTGTTGTCTTCTCCCTCCATCCGACCTCTTGGAAGCTGCCTTCTTCTCATGGGATGAAAAGCATGAAAAGCAACTCATCTCTGAGTCTGCTGGTGCAATGATAAATTCTCCACCTTTTTATCTCCCAAGTACAGAGGCTTTGTCTATCGAGGTCTGAACAATTTTATTACCAATACCGATTTCCAATGGATGCAGCGGTCGTCCGAACCAGAAAAAATTGTCCTGGAAAATTTTGATCCCAGCAAAGCTCTGGAACGAAGAAGCTTCACATCCCAAAAGACAGGAAAATTCTCACGAAATAATCAGGCTAAAATGTAGCCAATGAACACTTTTTCTACGGGAATCCGCAGTCCTGGGGCTAGGAGACGTGGGTATGCGTGAATTATCGATCGAAATTTCGCTAGATAAACATGGAAAAAACCCGTGATGAAGGCGGGAGCGAAGGTGGTTCTGGACCCTGGTGGTCGTTATCCTCATTGAAGGTGAGAGAGAGCAATGAAGAGACAAAGAAGAGAATGCCCAGAGCCTGATAAGTTAGGCGTCCAGACATCATCGTTCCAATTAAAAAAGGAGGAGATCCCAAAATAGGAACGGTGTCTGACCAGGAAAATGAGGTCAAAAACAAGAAAACAGAAGCGACTCCCTGCGTCCTCCAGTGTCTCCTGAAAACATGGAGGACAAGCAGAAGAGGTTTTGGAGGTTTGGAGAAGTTTAGCATCAGGTATCATCGACGCATTTTCTTTACTGAAAAAGAAAGAAGAGGCATACAAAACACTACATGAACATTATATGCATTTTCTCATAATTTGGACCTTTGTATTAGTGCCGTTGATATAAAGTCAAATTGATCGAAATATTTCATTAAATTCAACCATATCATTGAAATTGCTTGATTTCGATTTAAAACTTTTTCCCTTTTGATGAGCATTTCGATTTTCAAGTGACAACCCCAAAAATTACATTCATATCAACATATTTGTTACAGTTTGAATTTTCTTTTTCAATGTTGTAGTATTAATAAGTTTCAATGGGTTTTTATTTGGATTAATATCACAAAAAACTACAAATTGATATACCTATGATAAATTAACTCAAAACTAATTTTTTAACCAAAAAAATTCAGAACCCAGTATATCTATGACAAATCTACTCTCCGTTAGTCTTCATAACGATTGACACGTGTATTAATTCAAAGTTTTATTCTTAATTTATCACATATATAACGGATCATGATTTTTCATGGTATAAATTTAATTTAACGGAAATGTACAAATTTGAGATCTTTTGTCATAAAAAAATTAATTTTGAATAACTTTATCACACATATATTAATTTAGAAATTTTCATAATATTAATCATTTTTAATTCAAAAATATATCATACATGTTCTTGTTTAATTATCCAACCTATCCAAAAAGACATGGAAGGAAATTATGTCCAAAAGCTTATAATGAGCTTTGTCTATGAAACTAAGGAGATGCAAAACTAGGAAAAACAACACATCGGTCTCTCCTCCGTTTCTCTGTCCGCTTCCCACCCTTTCGTTTCTCCTGGGCGGGAGGCGGCGGCGTACAGTACACACGAGCATCCCCGGCGACTCTGTTCTTCGACCCTTTCTCGCCCCACTCAACAGCAATCCATGTAAGCACCTTCCCTCCGAAATCTGTACGTTATGTTTCGTCTCTTGTGCTCTTTCTTTCCTCGTTTTTCTCTCTTTCTTCTAATGTCGACGCTTCTTTGTCCATTGAAGTGGTGAAACCGAGACCCGACATCAAGAAACCAGCTGCTTGTGCATTTGGGAAAGGGACGGGGATCATATGGCTGTGAGATACCGTCGTTTGTGGCAAATTTCGAGGTTCTCGCCCCGCGTTTTCGCAGGTCAGGCTGCCTCTTTTGGCTAATTGTCTTGAAGTTTCGACCTTTTTCTTGCTTTGCGTTCGTGTTCGCAGATTGGGATCGTGGGCTTTTGTTATTTCTGGAGTGTCTTTCTTTTTCTTTGGGTTGAACTTGCGTTACCTGTTTAACTCAATTTCTTGAACCGACGGGGAAATTAGTATCTGACTGTGTAACGTTAGGACTGTGCAAGATCAATTTCGACTGAAAGTTGTGATCTTTTGATCACTAGTGGTGTTGCTGCATCTTGGGTAATGTAATCTTCTCTATAGTGAAGAACCTGACTGGGGACGCAACTATGCGAATACTTAGCCATCCTAAGGATGGCTGAACATTTGGTGGTCCATCTCGGAGACAGTCCTTTTGCTCGGTTCATTCCTACACATTTGCAGGATATGCTGTTCCAAAAATTATTGTATCACTTAAAGTTTTGCCTTTTGATTTTTTTTACAGGTTATGACTACAGGAGATGCACATCAGCTTTCTGTCTATCTGCTTCCGCTTCAGTTAGTCATAGTCATTCGTGGGAAAGATTCGACATGCCAATTGATAGGAGTTTCTTTGACATGCGAAGGTAATTTGATGCATGCTTTGTATTTCTTGTGGTGATTTCTAGAATGATTGTCGATGTCACCAGTCTGCATACACTTTTCTTTTAAAGCATGTCCTCCAGGTCTCATTATAATCTCGAAATCTTGAAAGTTTTGGTGATGGCTGAGAAATGACGCAACCCACTTGATGTGACTAAATCTGTTGATTGTGTCCACTTTCTTATGTCATAGATTATGTAAAGACCTATTTTGCGGAGTAATTTTGTTCCTTCTTTCTTCTTATGAAATTCTGCTATGTTTCAGCCAAATGAAATGGCTAAATCTTAGATCAGTTTAAGATTCACGAGTGATTCCACTGAGGAAAATAAAAGAACTTATGAGTGATTACTTTTTTCCCTGTGAAATGATGCTTGAAATATCTTTTAACTTATCATTTGCAGCCATTTTCAGGATCTCAACACTTTCAGAAGTTCTAAATGATTCTGCACGTGAGGTTGAAAACAGCATTTTATCCTTCATTCAATCCTCATTTAATGCACTTGAAGGTATGGGAAGCAATATTCACGAAAAACGGGCATTTTTTCTATTTTTGCACCCTCATGTTACAAATGTTTTTACCCCCCCTTTTATCATGCTAGAAGGAAAGGTGTGGTTGTTATTGTTGTTGATTCGAGGTTCTTTTCTGTTATCTATGTAAAAATACTTTGGTTGCCTGTTCTTCCATTAATTATGACTTATGATTTTGCTCATCTTTTATGAGGAAATAGGATGTATAATACGTTCTTATGGATTGCTGATAAGTGATAACAGCAGTTGACTTTGGAATCCCTGAAATATTTATACATGGATTACCCTCCCCTTCTATCTTTCGTGTATCTACGAACCATGCAGGCTTGATTGCACTTGTGCGTTGTTGTGCAAAAGTTTTATTTTATGTCATATCATGTAGTTCTCATTTCTCAGACCCTCTTTTGTAATGATTATTTACAGGCCCGAATCATTTTTGGTTGAATAAGGTTGAAGCAGATAATGATTGTCTTGGGAGAGTGAAGACATTTTTAGTTCTCCTTGGTCAGTTTGATGCAAATTCTCCATCAATGCGATATCAAGCAGTTAAAACTCTTAGAAAAATGAAGTCAATTAAGCAGAGGTAGATGAGCAAGTACTCTTCTAAACCACTTATTGTCTGATTAAATGCATTTTCATGTGTGAGTTTTTTTATCCCCTCCTTTCTTGTGCCGTTGCAGGTCTCCACATGTCTATGTCATGATTTTTCAGTTTGGCAGTTCAGCTGGTTCCTCTCTTTATCAAACGCATCTAGCTGAATTGATGATAAAGGAGCACGTCAACTTTCCAGTATTGTTTACTAGCGAGAACTTCTCTGAGGTAATATGCTGAAGCTTTGTGCTTCTTGGTAGAGGCTTTGAGGTTTTTGTGGATTTA
Organism: Eucalyptus victrix; assembly: GCA_016097545.1. NCBI lineage: Eukaryota > Viridiplantae > Streptophyta > Magnoliopsida > Myrtales > Myrtaceae > Eucalyptus > Eucalyptus victrix. The sequence goes on along the minus strand of CM027845.1, from coordinate 39,984,000 downwards.
AATTTGACCTTGTACCTTGACCATCTAAGCTAGTTTACTAGATGATTTGTCTCATTTTTGCATCTTTGGTCCTTTCATTGTTGCAGATAACAAATGAGCCTTGTTTCGTTTTATATAAAGAATTTAAGAATCCAGTTGTTTTCCTAGAGAAGGATGCCGATGTTGAGATGATTGAAAAAGGTATGTGACATTTCCATTCATAGCATGTTTGGAGATATGCTTGTAAAAGCATGCCATAATAGTCAGTTTTGAATGGGATAACTCTGCTTTCTATAAAAAAAAAAAAAATTTCTCCTTCCTATAAATAAGTCTAGAAGAGGGAGTACTTATTTTGCTCTTGGAAATTGATAGGCTGAGCAATTACCTGCTTGAATATGGTAAAAGTACATATGACATTTTAAGAATGCTTTTTGTCTCGTTGAGTCTGCGGTCTGTTAAGTTGTGCAGAAAGTAACTTTGGTAATATTTATCTTGTTTTCTCCACAAGTGCTTCTCTCCCTAAATTCTCGCGCTGGACCCTTTGTTGCCTTTCCTCCGGGATCACCCGCTCACTGGATGTCAGTAGAATGCAGGGTTCCTTTAATCTCTTAGATTTGTAATAATTCAACGTCAATTGTGGTTATGCCTTTTTCTTAATGGTTTATACAACTTTCAGAGATTTGCTCATGCGATCTATCTGGTGATGTATATTACAGCAATTGAGGACTTCAATAAGCTAGACAAAGAGGATTCTGAGCCACCTGTCAGATCCAAAAGCCCACTTTTCAAGCAAAATGATATTGCCAAGGAGCTGTGCCTATCTTCTATTGTGCAAAATCTGCTTATTTATTTTCCAGGTATAAAATTCACATCAGCTTAAATTTCAATTGACTTTATGACACACGGTATTGAAATGCAATAAATTACCAAGAAGTATTGTATTGTAGCTTCATGTTGGTGGTGAAACTTCTTTTTTCATTTCTTGTTTTTGCTTTAGCTTTTAAATGAATTTACATCAGCTTAAATTTCAATTGACTTTATGAAACACGGTATTGAAACGCAATAAATTACCAAGAAGTATTGTATTGTAGCTTCATGATGATGGTGAAACTTCTTTTTTCATTTCGTGTTTTTGCTTTAGCTTTTAAATGGATTTTACCTTGATTAGTGAAAACCGTTTGTGACTGAAAGAAAGCATTACTTGATTCTACAGTATATGCTTTGAGAGATTATTCTTTTTTCTAAATATGAAGTGCCACTGGGAACTTTAGATGTCACTTCAAGAGGCATGGTTTTATTAGCACTTTCCCCTCATTTTTATGCCTTTGGTGCTGATGTAAAGTATATTTTTGCTCGGCCAGGATGCATTGTTATCACATCTTGTTGCTCTTTTTAGCATATGAAGTATTCTGATTCTCTTCTGTCATATGCTAAATTTTAGTGATTGTTATTCTTTGTTATAGGTTGCATGACTGCTGATGAGGATGGCAATCGCTTATTCCTTTCTGACAGCAATCATCATCGAATAATCATATGTGACGGCAGCGGGAAGATTCTGGATTGTGTATGTATGGAATTTGTACTCAATTACAAGTATCTTGATTTGCCACTGGTCTTTGGAGTAGAACATGTGCATATTTCTTACATTATAGTTATGGCAGACTTTTTTAGCAAAGCAAGCATTTGTCTGAGAATTGTGAGGCATAAAGAAACCATGAGCCACCTCTGAGAGCAGTCTGTACCAACAGTTGCTTGTGAGATGCTACATTGTAATGATTAATTATAGGAAGATTGGGCTAGAAAGGAATTTATAGTAAGTAAAGAACTAGAGGTGTAAATTTGCCAATGCCTACATGATTTCATTTCAATACAATCACTGGCTTTTGCTGATTCTGAATGCATAAATGTTAGAGGCATCACTCTTGTCAATAGCTTTATGCATCTAGTTAGCTTTCTTAAGCGGAGTCTGCAGTACTTTGTCAATTTGATGTGTTAGATAGGATCCTAGACTTGACATTTGTTGACTTCACTTCTTATGTTGGAAAGTAGAGATAACTTACATGACTAAGGCAAAGCAATGTGTCAGATTGGTTCTTTGCCGGGTTTTGAAGATGGTGATTTCGAATCTGCCAAATTGTTCTGTCCTGCATCTTCCTTTTACTATGCCGCAGAGGATTGCCTGTATATCGCAGATTCAGAGGTATGCATTGACAAATATCTTTTGATACTGACAATTCTAAAGCAGTGGATGAAAATAAAAGTTGAGTTATTCCCTTGAATTCTTGAAACATATCTCTTTTATTTTAGTGCTAGTTCTTCATTTTCAATTGTTCATATTTGTATTAGAGTGGGTACTTATATTTGTCACAAATAGCATGTGTTTAAGTGTAAAATTCTGAGAGCTTGTTTGCAGACCTTGTGCAGTATTTATGCATGCATTAGCAAGAAATAGAATTATCACTTGGTGCATCTTAGAATGTTGGATCTCCTTGGGGCTGTGGGTTTCCGTGGCCCCAATTTGTTTAATGCTTGATTCATATTTGTATCCTGTATTTGTGGACTTGTTGCGGATAATAGATGATTCTGTAATATCATTTGGAAGATGGGAACTCTCAACACAGAAAAACGGCTTTTCATGGTTGTCATGATAGTCTCGTTCATTCGCTGGAAAAAATTTAATACTCTGGGTCATTAATCTTGCTTATGTTAGAAATGCTACATTGTACCATTGTCGTCAGGATGTAGTTGAATGTCCTTGATATGAAGTGAAAGACAATTAAGATCGTTCAGCTTATCATAATGACATAGGTATCTGAAGCCCAAAGCAACTCATCAAAATGATGCCCTTTTTGTGTTTGTTTTTCTGACCCACTGATATTGCTTGGCTGTGGTGTGGTCTTCATGAAAAGCTGATAGCTTAACAAATCTGTTTAAGAAATACTTGTGGGGATTCCATGTGCGTAACAATCATCTTCTTAATCCACCCCTGTATGATTGCGATTTAAAATCTAAATGGTGCCTTCTTTAATGGCACATTAAAATCCATTCTTGTTCAAGAAACATATATCCATGTACTACGATGTTGTAATTTGCCTGTCAATTTTAGTTGAATTTCCTGCTATCCTTTTCTTTTTCATCTCCCCCCCCCAACCCCAAAAAAAAAAAAAAAAAAATCCTTCTGATATGTATTGTGCACAGATGTGGTAATTTGTAGTCTCACACACAGCCAATGTTTACATAGTGCAGTATTTTTCTCTTGTTAAGAATGTCCAAGATACGCACATCTTCATACTAGGGATCTCTTGAATTCAAAACATGTAACATGAATGCAGTTTATTACCAAAGTTTGTGATATACTAGCTGTTTGCAAATTGACCGTTAATGCTGTAGTATATTTGTTTATCTTGAGATAGATTACAGAAACTGGTGCTTCCTCCATTGAAATATACCTTTGTTAGTCATAGTCAGATGTCATGGATTTGTAACATTTCCCATATCGCTCATTGTTTGCCTTTAATAGAACCATGCTATTAGGAGAGCAGACATGAGGCACCGGCTTGTCGAGACAATATATCCCAAAGAATATAGCAAAACAAAAGTTACAGTTTGGAGCTGGATCATGAATATGCTGGGTTTGCAAAGGCAGATCATTGCAGACTCTGGAGCTCTTGACACACAGATACTAGTTTATCCTTGGCATATCATGCAACTAGATGCTGATAAATTGTTAATTATAAGCCGCAGGTAAAGGACACTTGTACAGCTTTTCCCCAACAAATTGCTTAGCTTTGATTGCTCTTTTATATTTTTTATAACATATGTTATTTTAATATTTTAACATGCTCGAGGAAAAATGACATTTCCTTGGTCTTGATGGTACTCCAGTTAGTTAGTAATAAAGTCCCTTAAATGTTGGCCTTGGATTTCACATTTCTTGACAGGAGTTCATATGTAAGCAGCTGGACTCTTTATAGCATTTCTTGGTTCTTTTAATTGAATCGAGCAACCACTAGAACTCAAAATAAGAATTTTTGCATTCAGTTTTAAAGGGAGAAACTGCACTTACAATTTTTGTATTTTTCCAATTTGGATAAGTAAGCACGAGAGTTCTTGAAGTTAAGTGTGCAAATGTCTTCTATGGTTCCGTTTGGGAGAATTACAAAAATCAGGGGAATGAAAATGTATGTGGAAAATAGGGGAAGCTTTCAAATTTTACTGAGAAGGAAACGGAGGGAAAATTTTCAATTTTTAGTGTTTTCTTTCTGCATTTTCTTTTCCTAGCTCTCCCAAACAGAGCATAAAAGCTTAAACTATCAATGACATGGTTTAAATGTAATTGCGCCCCCTCAAAAAAAAAAAAAAAAAATGCTGGTATGGTAAAGAAAGGCTGATAAGATGACCTGGCCTCAACCGAAGAAGCACTAAATGTGTGGGTGGAAGAGTTGTTGAAACCAATTATGTATAAACACAGGAAACTTATTAATGAGTGAAAGGAGGGTGCTAAGAGTTGAACTCAAAGTCTTTAGCTATGATGCTTTGATAAAGTTGACAACATGAACATTTAAGTTTGATTTTTTTATAAACCACTGCATTTTCACTATACATTTCAAAAAGCGTATTGCACCTTCTTTACGCGTTTGAGGATATCTAAACAAGCCATTTGTCGAGTCCCTGTCACCTTTAATGAGGTTTTCCTCTCATAACCAATTTTAAAACTTCAAGTAGGAACTTTTCTCAGGAAGTTCAATGGTTCTTTATTTCTGTCAATTATTGATCCTCTGTACTTATGGGAGAGGAAAATGAAACTCATCAAAATAGGAAGAGGAGGGAGTTGTAGTAATTTTATGTTCCCTTTCAATTCTTGTAGCTTCGTGAGAAAAGAAGGCAGAGCTTGGGGGACCTAAGATTATGTCTGATACACTTAAACAAATATGAGTTGCATAGGAAACTAAGACTTCTATCTAGATTCTTTAACTTCAACCAAATTCTCCACTGGAGTGAGTTTTTAAGTATGCACCTGCATGTTAGTTTGCTTAGAGATTTTAACAAGCAATTATGTGACGACCTGGACCTAGGGCAGTACGGAGGGATGGACTGAGATCACCTTGGCAGTACGTGGGTGAGGCCAAGGACATGTCTCCCGTCCCACATCGCTTAGGGGGGGGGGAATCCTGGGCTAGTTTATAAAGGCCAGGATTCCCCCCCTAAGCGATGTGGGGCCCGGGTCATTACAAATTATCTACTTCTGTCCTAGTTGCACGCCAAAGAGGATTTGCTTAGTACTTTTATTTGGGAGCTATGTATCTGATCCCTTAATGCACTGCACTTTTTTTTTTTTTAAATCTTTTTCATGCTTACTGTATGAGAGTTTGTCGTTCTTGCAGCTTTGAAGCATCATGGATCTTAGATTTGGCGTCAGGGGAGATCATAGGCATTGTCAAAGGTTTGAAATTAGCTCAATGTACTTTGACCACTTCTCCATTATTGATACAGGTCTACTAAAATTGTCTTGTTGAATTGATGAACGGTAAACAAGGATACCAGAAGGTATTGGAGAATGGTGAAGAGTTGATTTCAGAGAGAGTAGCACTTTTGAAACAGATCCACCATGATTGGTTGCAGCATCAATCTCTTGCTGATGTAGGAGAAGGGCTCCTTTACAATGATCTTATATCATCTATAACTACCTTGGGAAAGCACAGGGTACTATGTGATCCAGGTACCTAACTTTATGTTTAACAAATGCAGCTCTATCTGTTGGTAACTTGTTGTACAGTAGATGCTGATTGAGTTTGATTTGATTTTTTGTTCTTTTTAAAGTTGGTCACAGGGTTTTGAAACTTGACAGAAGTTCTGGTGAAGTTTCAACTTTTAAGTTATCAAACTTCGGTGTTCTTGGCTTACCTTACTGGTTGGCCTTACCTTTGGAAAGATTTTACACCACGTGAGTGATTAAATATTAATAACATCAGCACATGTTTACACATGCCTGGCATGTATTTCGTTTCCTTAATAAAAATCATTGATTATATCTGTTTGCTAATATTGTGGAACCATGCCAACAGTGCTGATGGAGTTGAAGGAATGCCAGCTGATCTTGTTCAACGTTTCAGCTTGTTGCCTGGTATTACTCTGGTCTTAAGCCTGATACTTATCTTTGAATTCATGGCCCTTTTAAAATTATCTGGGATATAGTACAAAATAGAGGGGAATGGCAATGGCATAAGAGGAATCATGAAGCTAACCCGATTAAGTGGGGAAGATTTGGTTGCTGTTGTTGGTTCTTGTTGCATTCGCAGTTCCACTGATAACTTTTAGGTTGCTTTTGCTCCTAAGTTTCTAGTTTGGGGATCTTTGTCAAAGATTTAATGAGAAGTAGCTGTCCCAAAAAGGTCGCGTTTTGCATGGTGAGAAGGCCTAGTTTCATTTGTTTTAATTTTTGTTTTATTTGATTCTTGGAATTCACTCCAATTCGTATGCTTTTTTGATTGCACGTGCTAAAAACTGTGCCACAGCCTCAACATAGTTTAAATCAAGTAACAATGGAAAGGAAATTACCAAAGGATGAACCCTCTAGTATAGTTGTATCTGGAAGAGCAACTGCAGAGTGATTATGCTAATCCTCAATAACCTGATAAGATAATTAGGCTGTTCAGTCAAATATCAAGTCCATCCATTTGAAATCCTTTGTGATGAATCAGGTAGGGTCCACATTAAACTAAATGTGGACATTCCCAATGATACTGACCTCATGGAGCGAGTACAAGAAGGCAGCATATGGCGCCAGGCCCGGGGAGCTGCTACCATACTCCGTGAGTCAGAGGAGGATGTGGGATCTTCAGAAAACGTAATTTCTCATCTCTAGGAAAAAGACTTGAAATTTGTAATCCGTGGGATCTTATAGACAACTACTTCCATAAATTTGATAGCTTAGAACATTTTCTGCTGGATAAAATCTAGGTTGGTGTGTCCCAAAAATGGTTCGATGAACTGGACAATCTTGCCTTCACCATGCCTGAGCCGGAGTCGATAGTGGAAGACAATAATGATGCTTCAGACATGAGGATTGACAATAAGAATGTTCGCATCGATTGTGCTGTCAATATAAGTCCTGGTTCTAGTGAGGTATGCTCTCTGAATTCTTTTCTTATATAAATTCAGTTTTTTTTTTTCTTTTTTTCTTTTTCGTGGCTAAAACTTACATAAATTCAGTTGCCTTAACGGTTAATATGTTCCATCTCACCGCTTAACATGCTAAAATCTTTAGTCTTCTCAACTATCAAAGCGGCTAGACTTGGAGATTTAATTGTTCTTGATTGTTCAACTTTGTCAACTGAAGAATTGGTTCAATGAGCTCTAAAAGACTGAAGTGATATTTTCTTGGCTTTTAATTTGTTTTATCACTTTGTTCTGCTTCTGAGGTTTCTTGACTTTCTTAGTAACAATAGTTATTCCGTCTAAATAGTAAACACAGGTAATGAAATAGATTATACACTCAATAATGCATAATCATTCAATTCTAATACAAGCAGCTGCTATGCACCTTTCCTTTTTAAATGAGGCAATACCAATTCTTTTATGATTCTACAAACCGATTCATTTCATTTTCACTCTAGCACCTTCTTACTTGACATCCTCGGTCCCATCATCCAGAGCTCTTTCCTCCACATTTGGAAGTGATGCTTCTTCACTAATTAGGTTGCTTTGTGATTCTCGTCTCTTAACATTTAACTGGTACTAATTCTTCTTACTTCAATATAGGCCATAGTTTACGCAGCTCTTTATTTGAGGCTTAGAAGGAACTTAAATGTACTAGAGGATGATCGTGAAATATATGCCGGAGTACTTTCAGATCTTCTGGTGCCAAAGAGCAGTGGAAAAAGGGGTAGGGATCTCTGCCGTGAGATTTTGTTGAAGTCCACCACAGATTTGAGGGAACTCGTATTTGTGAAACCCTTAAATGTTAGAATAAAGTTTGACACGCTTAATCACCCAAAAGCAGATAATTCGAGAGACATTATATTGACGGAATCCTCCATCGAGGTTAGTGTATCATTATGAGGATCGATTTTTTCTGTGTGCGGGATTGATTTTAATTATTTCAGGCCTCCTTACGGTGCAAGTGCCAAAACCAAAATTTTGTCATACCTGTAATGTCTATGTTGTGACTATATGTCAGTACAATTGTTGGCCATTTTTGAATGATCCGCAAGGTCAATGAATAAAGATTTTGCTATACGAGGTTTTCGGTCCTTCATATACAACCGCCTTTGGAAGCTGTTTCTTGTACTTAAACTAGTCTAATGTTGGCCCTTCCATGATGTTCAATTTTCCATTTCCTCCGAATGTGTCTATGGGAGACAGGCATAGGCAATTCTTTTCTTTTCTTGTGTGTGGGTTCAGAAGTGCTCGCATCTAAAATGTAGATGCCTGAGCAAACAAGAAAATGAAACCCTCGAATTTCAATTTCTTCCAGTCCCTTTAATTGCATTATTAGTCGAGGAGAGACATAAGCTTTTGAGAAAATTTACTCTTTAAGGATTATGTTGGGTGGTCAAAGTTGATGTGTGTGCGGCAAATCCCGTATTCGAATCATAGCAATTTTTCGCTCAAATTAGACTTAGGGCCATGTCCGGCACTTCGAAGGTAAGGCCTTACCAGTCTATGAAAGATAGTGCCGATTACGTTGCATGTATCTGTAGGTATCCAACAAAGTTTGGTAGAGGGTTAACATCACGAAGAACTCTAAATTAATATACTCACGATAAATTTATCTAAAAATAATATTTTGATTACCAAATATCTCAAATTAGTATATTTATAACAAATTTATTTCAAACTAATTTTTTGATTACTAAAAACTCTAAATTAATATACTCGTGACAAATACTAATCTCAAATTGGTATATTTGTCATAAATTTATCTTTTATGAGTCTCCATTAAATTGGATTAATATAAAGAAAAATCACAAATTGTTAAACTTATTACAAAAGGAATGCAAAATCCTAAACCCATATACCTATTAACTATCACATGTCATCTAAATTAGCAAATTAACGGTAAAATTTAAAGGAAATTAGCAAAAGGTAAATTCTTCATAGGCGTATTAGTTTAAGGTTCTTGGTAGACAAAAAAAAAATTAGTTTGCAGTAAATTTATCACAAGTACTAATTTAGAGTTAAGGTATTAATCCTTTGGTAAATCACATGAAAACAGGCCTTTAGCATCGGTTCAATACTTCGTTTCATCACATTCTGGTATCATCCATCAAAGGTTAGAAGAGCTCTGTAGATGTCTGCTAGAACTTCATATATACCTGGTTGGGGAGAGCACACTTTGATCCCCATCATTAAGGTCCTCGATGCCCAGTTAACAAAGACTTCATTCATATCGCGTGGTCCATTGACTTTGCTTTAGTTTCTCTTTCACGACATTAAAGAGAGCCTCGCTTTTGGGATTGGACAACACTAATTATTAATGGGGGATTGATGGATCTGCCCCACGTTGTAGTGCTGGTGCTCAACAATCTTCTGTTGCTCCTACAGACATTCTTTTTGGGACATTTGAAAAACATAGATTGTCTCATGTGTTCAAATTAACTCTCGGATCAGGATCTTAAATTGGATGGAGGACGTGATTATCGACACTGTAGCGGCACTTGGTATTCTTTGATTTGTACATGCTGGTTAGTATCGTGTCCAGCTTGTTTCAGGAGATACGTCCTCAGCATTTGATTCAAAGAAACCTCTTTTCTTTGGCTTTAACATACATAGAGAACACTCCGATTGGAATTGCTATAGGAGATGAATCCTTTCTCAACCCATGGCATCGATTTGCTCCCGTGGGAATGGAGCCACAGAAAGTTGATACGTAATTAAGAGAATGCTTAAAGTATCTCCAAAGAACCTATTTGTTCTTTATTATATTTAAATTCATATTTCCGAATCTAAATCCAAGTCTGCTTGGTAGTGCTACGGTTGTGCAGTAGTTTGTGGCCATGCCCTGGTGTGCTTTGCACACTGCAATTCAGTCATTTTAGGAGAAATTATTGAATCATTTCTAAACATATTTTCCATATGCTAATCTACTCCTAAAATTTTCAAATTTTTCTATTAAGTTCTAAACCTTTGTACGAAATTCCAATATAGTCATTTTGATCAATTTTCACTGAAAATCGCTAACATATTAATATGCCACATAGGATAACCGGACCCACATTAATAATTTTTGACAAAAATTAATTAAAATGACTAAACTGAAATTTCGCACAAATGTTTAAAACTAAATGGGTAAAATTTAAATATTTAAAACCGATTTAGTATCCGTATAATAGGTTTATGACTAATAAGATAATTTTCCTTGTGTTTAATATAATACATTTGTCAAAGATGCCAAACCGTTTTTCAAAAGCTGATGCTGCTCTGATTTGATAGGTTGCAGCTACAAAAAAATTGTAAACACCTTATGCTAAACCCCTTTTTGTGACTATAGATAAATGCTTCTTTACTCTAGGTTCTTCAGCCACCATTATCAAGTAAGTAGATAAACATATTAAATGAGTAGAGATCATTTTAGCACATCGCCTACATGAAATGTCTTTAATTTTTCAAGGGTAATCAACATCAACTTTCTGCATCATCTTTTCCTTTCTTTTCCTATCTTTTGTTTTGCTGAGATCACAATGATGTCACATTTCGTGCAGCAATTCTACAATTAATCGTCGAGCAATTTTGTATGATATGAATCTGAGCTCAAAAGGGGGCATCACCCGATGTTGGAGAGAGAGAGAGAGAGAGAGAGTTCTTTTTTTCTTTGCTTGCCTTATGATGTGGAGAAACCCATCATAGCTCATATGATTGGAGGTGTATAATTCAAACTAGAGGGAAATGAGACTGTTGCAGACTGATTATTATCAAATCATAGGCTGATCCTGACCTTAGCTTTTTCTTTTCCATGATGTGTTTTTTTTTTCTTTGACAAGACAAAAGCAAAAGTCACCAAAAAAAAAAAACTTAAAGGCCTCCCCCTCAAATAATTCTCTCTCTCTCTCTCTCTCTCTCTCAAATGCAATTCTGCAAAACATACACTTCTCTCTGACAACATTGCCTTCTTGTTGTGGCTCAGATTCCCTTCTTATCTATCTCTCTCTCTCTCTGAAAGAAAGCCTCTTTCTTGAACCCCAGACAACATCAATAATGCAGGAAACTTCATGCAGCCTCCCCGGGGAACCATACATTTTCTTTCTTCCTCTACTGTCGTTTGCTTCATTTTGTTTGCCCTCCTAAGTTTGCCCTTTGTTTAGCTGAAAATTTAAACTTTTGCATTATAATGCCTTAAAACAAGAACTCCACAATCTAATAACAATTCCCAGGCCATGTGCTTAAGTTTTCTCTAGCGAGAGCAGTAACCCTAAACCCCCCCCCCCCCTCTCTCTCTCTCTCTCCATCCCTCCCTTAGACATCTGAAGAGAAGGAAAGGAAGCTCAGAGAGGGGAAGAGAGCAAACCCAATTAATTTCTGTTATGCTCTACAAACTATAAAGATCACTGGGCAGTTCTTTCTTTTGGCCCATTCGTAGATTCACTAGCTAGAATGGCACATGCTTTGACGGCAAGGCCATAAATTTCAACACCTGAAATGACGATGTCATGCACCTGTATGTGCTCCTTTTTCTCTGTCTGATCAAATATAGCAAATAAAGTTTCACAAGTTTTATCCCCTCCTCCAGCTTCATCTATCACGGAAAGCAAATCTATATAAAACATTCAAATAAGATATACCATCAAAGAGTATATGTTTGCTATACATTTTATAGAAAACAAAAAGGGAGAGCGACACCAAAAAAGAAACCAGAGACTAGAGACGAGATGATACTAGAAAGTAATTAACAAACCCTCTCACTGAAGACAAAGCAGTATTAATGGCTGACTTGGAAACAGTAAACTACAAAGCCAATAGCTTCTCACTTCTAATCGCTCTTCCATGCATCTCCGTCCCATTTCCATGAATCCCACCCATGCTTTGCTCTAATTCATCGGTTTGATATTGGGTTCGGACCACTCGGGACCTCGTGAGCTCCGGCTGCAAATTGTCGCGAAGGAGCCTTGCGCTTATTGGCCTTCTTAGGGTGGAAGCTCACAGTAGATGAAGATGACGATGAAGATGATGACTCCATGGAGTGATCCGATGATGAGAGGAGAAGCCTTCGAGTGATGATTAATGACGAGGAGGAGGGCACAAGTGACGGCTTTTCGGCATGGTCCATTGGTTGGGTCATCAATACAAGGAACCCGAAGCTGAGAAGGGAGAGGACGAGGAAGAAGCCGATGAAGAGATGGTTGAGCTTTGTGTGGCTTTCCGAGAGCGGTGATGATGTTGAAGAAGAAGAAGAAGCTGCCATGCAATCAAAGAATAGAAACCACCCCCCAATAGCCCACAAGAGATCAATATCCATGAACCAGAGCACCCAAGGCTAATTGAAGGCTCAGAGAGAAGAGAGAAGAGAGAAGAGAGAGAGAGAGGAAGGGAAGAGAGAGGAAAGAAACTTCAGCAAAAGCGAAAGGAAGGGAGGTTTTGAAATTCGGTACACATTTGAGTGTGTTGAAAGAGAACCCTTCCAAAAGACCAACTTAGCAATTTGAAGTGTATGTGAAAGGTTGTCGGGGAATAAGTGCTTCATTTTACCCAAATTGCCCTTGGTCTAAGTTCTAGGTTTCCTGTGTCGCGAGGGTAAGAAATTAGTTTCGAAGTTTATATTCGCTACATGCTGCTTTAGATGGATGACATGCGTCTTTTTAAATTAGCACATATTTATTCCACGCACTATGCATAAACTTTTCATATTACCATCTATTTTAACACAATTTTTAGGCAGAACTTAAAGTCTATTTGAACCATCAAATCGAATGAATGTAATGTAAAAACCAATGAACCCCACTTATCTTTTCGATGCGAATGGATTGGAGGACATACATGCAGCCGGTTCATGCAATAATGCCACTTAATATATGTCTCACTACGTCTTTTTTTCTATTCAAATTTCACATGTTCCGTACCTATTGATGCTCTCTTAGCCTAGATATCTGATCTATGGTAACCCAAACGAGTGATAAGGACAACTCTTCTCAACGCACCAGACAAGTAACGAGGGCAAACCTTTTGCCCTCCTACAAGAGCAATGCTGTTTTCATCACAAAGGAAAGCATTCTTTTGCTAAGATCTGCAGTGTCTTTCCTATGGATTATTGAAGACATTTACGTACATATTTGGTAGCTTGTCAACGTGTGATCGTTGTCAAGCATCTGCGTTGCTTGAGGTTTGAAAAGATGGGACCTCGATCCATGCATGTTTTTGGGATCCAATTCAATGATTACACCTCTCTACAGCCACTAACAAGTTAGACTCAGCCAAACAAAATTCAAATAGTAGGAAAAGATATTAACTCGTTAATCAGTTCTCCAGGGAAAGACATTCATCTCCACATCTATTGCAACAAGCATGTGAATACATATATGGCAAGAAGCTAAAATTACGAGAAAGGAGAGGGGCATTAGAGTAAATATTCCCAAAGAAGCTGGCAAATGTGTATAGTATAGCTTATTATATTTTATATTTATATGGAGTCAAATTGGTCCAGTCCGTAAAATCTTAAAAATGGAAAAAGCATCCTGAAAGGAAAAGACAGTGGGCACTCGAAAGTAAAGGGGGGGAGGTGCGGAAGGAGAGGTGTTGGCTTTTCTTGCTTGGACGGTACCGAAAGATTTATAATCTTTCTTTGACTTGGAAACAACTAATGAAAAAAAAACCATTAATCGATAATTAAATTAATTAGATGTCATTTGTTGTTGAACGCAAATTATCGAGCACAAGTCATGTTTTCTTGTCTCATTCGCTTTAGTCCACAATATACAGACTATAGGTCAGTAGGACTTGCTGTTCTTTTTTTGATTTTTTTTTTTTTTTTTTTACAAGGTAAAAAATTTCAAGGAATAGTTCCATTGTTAACATCTACATTTCCCCTTTATAGCAGCTTATATATCTTTTTTTTTTTAATTGAGTATGTGAATATTCGAAAAAGAAAAGAGGAATTGGGTGAGTTGCTGAGAGAGAGGGGGAGTAAACTTTCAATTAGATCAATTAAAAATCGAGTTTTGCATATAAAGTGAAAAATGGAACTTCATGGAGAAATATCAACATTATGCTAGCATTACGGTCATTCTCACTTCTCTTTAATTTGACGGATGCTTTGAAAATCGAATGTTGGATGGCAAGGAAATTGGCCATTCGATAAAGTTGAGGCTGCGCTTGAGATATATGACTATCTAAACCAACTACTTTGGTAAAATCCACCCATCATAATGTTGGAAAATCTTGTGGCATTGAAGGTAACTTAATAATCAAAATGCATTTTTTTCCATGTAACAATTATATCAATTGACATCATGAGTTATGCTTCTATCAGATCAATACAAAACGCACATATGCACAAAATATATATATTGAGAGGCTCTTAGAGCATAACTTGACCACCAAATTATGAAATATCAAAATCAAGCACTTTAAAATTTCAGCAAATAATGCTTTTTTGCAAATAATGCTTTTTTATGAGAGATTTCTTATCTTGATCTATGAATATCCCATTTAACTCATAGATTAGTTTAGACGCAAGTTAAAACTCATATGAATATCCCAAAAAGGGAGTTTGCAAACACAATTAAACACCGTCACAATAATATTTTTCAAAAATAAGAATGAATTTCATGACGATTGATGACTTGCAATTAATTGGGTGAATAATCCCATGATACTCGAAAGAATGTGAGAATTGAAAAAAGAAAATATCGTTTTTTTTTTTTTTTTTTTTTGGAAATTTAGTGAAAGTTTGATAGTCATAACAAATAAGGACATACGTTTAATTTATGATACAAAATTAGCAAACGTCAAATTGAACAGGAATAAGTCGTCTTTTCTCTCTTTTTTCTAGTTAAATTTCTATTACTAAAAGACTTTATTAATTATTTTCACTACGGCATTCTTCAGTTCTTCTTTATGTGCTCCAGCCAATCTTTTGGTTAGTCATATTCTTTGCTATCTCCATTTCCGAGTCTACATCATGCCCTAATGGCCTTTGGCTAGTCAATGCATCCTACTAAGCCTCCATGATATCGGCACCCTTTACTTTTGTAATTCATGCCTATGCCACTCCCCAGTTGATATGGATCTGCTCATTGTGTAAATCTTTTCTTTAAGGGTGCGAATGGTACGTTTTTGTTCTTTTTTTGTTTCGAGAACGAGAAACAAAAAAAAAAGTGTTTGTTCGGAAAACAATTTTTGAACAAAAGAACGCGTTTAGTAACGTTTGTTTCGGGAATAAAAAATGAATAGAAACACATTTGGTAAATTTTATTCTTTTTTTATTTCTTTTAATTTTTTAAACATTTTTCTTTTATTTTTCATTTTTTCCTTTCTTTTTTTTATTTTTTCTTTTTTTCGGCCGGTCACCAGCCTCCGGCGACCGGCCGACGAGGCCGGCAGCCTTGCCCAGCCACGGCGAGGCTTGCCGGCCCCTGGGGAGGCCGAGCCTCGCCGTGGTTGGGCGAGGCTCGGGCCGGCGATGCTCTACCTCGCCGGATCTGGGCGAGCCCAAGCTCGCGCCGCCAAGGCGAGGCTCGGCCTCGCCCGCGCCGGCAACACTCCGGCGAGGTCGCCGGCCCTCGACAGCCGGTCGCCGGCCATGGCTGAGGCCGGCGACCGGCCAAAAAAAAAAGAAAAGAAAAGAAGAAAAAAAAAAAAAAAAAAAAAAAGAGAAGAGAAGCGTTTTTGTTCCTTTCGGGTGTCCAAGAAGTGTTTCTCAAGGCCAGAAACAAGAATTTGTTGTTTCTTTTTTTTGTTCCGGGAACAAAAAAACAAAAAAAGAACAGAAATGTAACCAAACGCGTTTCTGTTCTTTTTTTGTTCCCGAGAATAAAATCTGTACAGAAGTGTTCCGGAAACCCTTCTTTGAAGCGTTTCCATGCACGCCCTAAACCTCAATTTCTTTTAGGAGTGAGGATTTGATATTAACCTACCTCATTTAGGACCATAACCTTTTTGGTAATGCTGGTGTTTCAAATAAAAACATTCAGGTGGGTGTGGGGCTAAGATTGATTCAATCCTCCTTTTCAATCAAGTGCATTGGCCAATTAAGACATCAAAAGCATGTAAAACATATAATAAAATAACCTTCTTTGACTTATACGTTGAGTAACTGTGAACATGAGCAAATAATGCTCAGAAAAGGAGCGAGTGGGTCCAGGAGGAAATTTTGTTTCTTTGGAAACAAAAAATAATTTAAAAAAAGAAAAAAAAAATGGCACAGAAAACAAAGCATACTGTTCACCGTAAAAATAAAATCAAATGAGAAAGATTTGCTTCTCTTCTCCATCGTGAATGAAGAAAGGCCAAAGGGACGTGTATGTTCCCATGGTGGGTGACGAATGGGTCCCCTACAGAACTCTCGCTACATGATCTAACAGAGATTTTGTACGTCGAGGACAAACCCGTCATTTTGAGGGATTTACAACTTTTTCAACAAATCAGTGTCTTATCATTATCGAGCAAAAAAGAAAAAGAAAAAGAAAATATGCTTTATGCGCATTCATATTGAATATCTTTAGGGAAAAGTAAATAAAAAGATTAGCTTTGTGCTTATATTTATACCGAAATATCTAAGTTGCGGTTCTCATTAATGTGAGTTTATGGCAAGAGAGGTTGCGATCGACAGTTTGAAAAAGATTTAATTGGCCAAAACGATAAAAGAGAAAATGAGAAGATTAGACATGGATGATATGAACATCTCACCTACTTTGCAATGTCTAAACCACGCATGTGCATATGCATGCGTGGATTGTTGATGTATTCCATTGGCTTGTCCGTTTGCATTTAGACAAATTCATGGTTAAATTCACCACAATCGAAGAGGTTCGAAGGAGGAAAAGCAATCTCGTTTTTCACCTCGGGCGATGTTTTTCATTCTTTGACACGCCCATGTGGTGGGTTGGCAATCTTCCATGACAATCCTTGCTGCTAAAAGTCAAAGAAGTGGACATTAGTGGAATAATATAATACCATTCTCGATCTTGTTGAGAACCCTGGAAATCAGGAATGCTTTTCGACCAGGAGGACTATGCCACCTTTTATGAAATGATGATCAGCTGACCCCCACCCCCCATATAACAAAAGCAATGATAAAAAGAAATTAATTATGATGAAATTATGATGATAGATAGGGAGAGAAATTATCAAAAGAGTTATAAATTTATTGTATCTCAATTAAGTCATTCATAAAATTTTTAATTTGATCAATTGAGTCCCGTATCTTTTAATGATTTTTAATATTGTCATTTTGTCCAATTTTTTTTGTGGAAAATCACTAACGTAAATATCATTTATCCTACATGGTATCGCGCCGTGCTGACGTAGATAATTTTTATAATTTTTTAATATTTTTCTTTTACTTTCCTTTTTTCTTCTAAGCCCGACGAGGGACAATCAACCCTCATCAACCACAAACAAGACTCAGCAACCCTTGCTGGCCATTGGGCAAGGGCCGCAAGGTCAATGAGGGTGACTCTCCTCGAACTTGGTGAGGAAAAGAAAAAAGAAAAGGAAAGAATTTAAATACGTCAACACAAGACATACTATGTGATTTGGCTAGTGTCCATATTAGCAATTTATGGCAAACAAATCATCAAAAGGCTTAAAACTAAAAAAGTCAAATTGAAAGATTTAAAATTGGATTGACATAGGTGCAATAGGTTTATAACTTTTCTGGTAGTACGTTATTGAGTGGCAAAACTGATGTCACATACTAAGTGTTCTAACCCAAATTGTCAACAAGTTGTGATCATATCGAAAGACTGTTGCGCTAGTCTTAATATGATGGTAGAAGTTTAGGTGCGTAAGAGCTTGTATTTTCTGGCTAACCATGATAATGGTTTTCCTTTGCCTATGTTTTCGACCTAAAAAGAGGTTATATGTATTTGCACATGTATTATTCTTCCTTTTGCAGTCAGGTGAGCTCACGAATCAGTTTTGGGATCTCAGAGTAAGTTTAATTTCACGAAGATCGGAAAAATTTAAAGCGTAGTGTGTTTTACATGGTTACATATAGGAGTCAAGTGGGGCAAAATTGGAACCAAAGAATGCATCTAATTGATTAACTAGGTTTAGATCTTGGACATGTCCGGGAGCTAAAATCAAGGGAATAGAATAACAAAAAGATGAGTGGGACATGGAGGAAAGGAATTCCTTGAACTAAATTAAAAATGTATGGACAAAGAAAAACTTAGATTAAAAATGAGGCAAACTATGTTATCAACAAAGAATATGTTATGCTTTGAAGACTTTCTGTCTAACACATAACTTGTCAATTAGGTGACTTTTCTGTCATTCAACGAATTCCATTCCCCATTCTGGAGATGGAAATTCCGAAGGAATAAGTTCTTGGGTGTTGCAAGGCATCACTTTTGAAAAAAGCATGTAATCATGTAACCCGTTTTTCAAAGGGTTTATGCTCTTGACGTTGTTCCTTTCACACTCCCAAGTGGAATCGATCTGGGGAGAACCCTAGAAATTAGCACCTCGTGACTTCTTCTCAGCTGCTTTTTTGGGTTCTTCAAGAGCACCTCTTGACAAAAACGTGATTCTTTTTTTCTTTTTTTTGAAAGAATTTAGGTTTCGAAGTTAGTGAAGTCAATCCTCGTTTAGTGCTGTGTTAGGACATCCCTTGCTGTAAAGTTCTTGGTTGGAGCAAGTTGGCCGCCTAATCGAATCCACTCCCCATGCGTCTAGCCCAACTGGCATTTTTACGTTGTAGAAGAAAAAAAACATTGTTTCGAGTAAGCTCATCACTTTTTGTATACATATATTGTACGTATTAATATAATTAACATAAATAAACATGGATTAGAAATCGTGGGTTGTCCAGTGTTTGAGTGAAAACATCAAATTTAAACACGCATTCTTGCAAAAACCCTAAATGGTATGGGAACCGCACGTCACGCATATGAATTCTCTTATTTATTTATTTATTTATTGATAGAGAGTCAATTTTTGCAGGCTATACAGTTTAATTGAAAGGCACTTCTCACCGGTCCAGTGCCATTGGATACCGTAAAGTCATATTCCACAATAAATATGCTAGACCGTACAAGACCATGCATGCTACGTAATACCTATCTTCTCTTTTTCTCCTTTAATAAAGTATATGATAATTCCTCTTTTGTGGAGCTTTCCGTTGCCCTAATTATAATATTTGTCATAGATTTTAGGCAAGCTTTCAGGTGCTTTAGAGATTTAATTATTTTTTATTATTCTGGTCAAAGAATATATACATTAGTCAAATCTTGGGGAAGAGGAAGTCCCAATAATTTTACATACATTCACATATATATCAACTTGTACCTTTCACTTGCATGCATGTGCTTTCCCCTTCGTTGAAAGAGGTTAGAGTCGAGGTGAGGAGACTACTTGGAATCCTTTTTGGATCATTTGATCGAATTAACGAGTTCTTTGAATTGTAACCAGCTTTATTCATGGAGGAAAAAAAAATTACCAGGACAAAACGCTCAAATCCATGAATAAGTATACACAAAATGTCATTAGGTGCAGACTCGACATTTTGAGTCAAAAGATCATCAATTTGATGGGGATCGTGGTCTCTCCTCAGAGTATACAGTATAATGTTGTATGACATATTGCAATAATCCAATCTTATCTCCATTTTTTAACAGCTAATTGACCCATCATTTAAAACATATTCCTACCAAAAAGATCTAATTGATACAAGCTGATAAGAAACTTTAACCTTACCGACCAAGAGTAAAAAAGGAAGCTTTAAACCATCCTTTATAATAATTGGATTTTTAGTTTTTTAATATATGTAAATCGATTCATTTCTGGCGTGGCTTAATGGGTCACCATCCTTACGTCTCAGTCTCACCTCTGGATCCAGAGAGAAGGTTACAAATTTGCTCAGCCAGATAAGAGATTCTTCGTTTAAAGAATAGCAGTCAATGACTCAATAGGAAAGTTTATAAAGGCGACAAAGTTTAAAAGAGCCACCCTGCTATTATTCTCTTCAGTTTATTGGACTGATGTAACCATTCAGATTCTTTAAGTAAACATATAGTTATTCTCATCGGTAAATATCTAAACATTAAATTGGCCTTCATCTAATTATTTGAAATTTTAACACAATTGACAATAATTTTTTACAAAATTTCGGATGTTCTAAATTTAAAGTTTTCCATATCTTTGTCCATCCTCTAAGCACATATTTCCATACATGCCATGAGATTTTCGTGAAAAAAAATAAATATCTGATTAGCGATGGAACTAATCTAAACCTTCAATCATGCAACGACGGTGAAATTATCCAACATTGAGTGTCTCCCAGTGTAAAAAAACTGAAGAAGCTTAGTTAGCCTAGAGTAATAAAAAGTAGAATAATTAAAAAGGAAGTGACCATACTTTTGTTTTCATTTTCCCTTTTTTTTTCTTTTTTTAGAAGAAAATCAGGTCCCGTATCTGAAAGAAGCGAGAGAAATCAGATCTTTAGCAGTTCCATTTGCCTGTCCGGTCTCGTGCAAGGTTGCTTTCACTGGAGAAACGTGCAAGGTGAAGACTTAGAAATTAGCCGAGACCATTTTCGTGTGGTCCTACTTTCGAAGACCCACGAGCATATGTCTCATAATAAATCTGATATTGTACTATGATCGCTCCTACAGCAACGTAAGAACGGTGTACAGCATCGTCCTGCGAGCGGTGGATGGATACACAGGCCAAGGCCGAAAAAGGAGAACGTCGGATTGAATAGTAAAAGGTTAATTTCCTCCTTTATTTAATTTTTGGACTTTTTCTTCCTAAAGAAAAGGGTGAAAATGATTAGCCGGTGTAAGATTATCAGCCATTTAGATTCCATTAAGTGCGAAAAGAATTCGTAGACAAAAACCCGCGATTCACCGCCTTTGCATTCCATAGAGGAACGGCTTAGCATAAAGAAAACCCTAGTGCTTACTATTCGTGTAATTGAGTGAGCTAGGACGGACTTTCACTTGATCTTAGCGTGTTTTATCTTAAATTTTCTAAATTAGTTTTTTTTTTTTTTTTTAATAGATGGTGTGGACCTTGTTCTAAAGTGGGGGATGTTTTTTATTTGCTTTGCTTTTCATAAAGATGGAGACACCGGGAATTGATTGGCGTGCAATAAGAAGTTTCTGAGCAAAAAGAGAGATTTCCATGTAAAGATGGTAGGGCACAAAAATCATCTTCCCAAACTTGCTTCTTTGTTTTTTTATCCTCCATGATCTTTTAGAAAGTATTACCATCAATCCAGCTAGTGATTGATGTCTCTCCTCCCACCTTTAATCAAGCCAAACCAATAAAATATAATCAAATTATTTAGCGAGAAATCCGCTGCCACCTCATCTTAGTCGCATAATCTTTGACTGTCTCATCTTGCCTACAGTAGTATAGTTTGTCAAATAATTAATAGAAATATAATTGGGAGAGACTATTCTAGAAAATATTCATGCACAGCAGTTATGAAAAGGGGAAAGGGCGAAACATGTGACTTATGTACATTTCAAATTAAAGCAGTTTCTGACCCCAAGAAACAAAAGAATTTTAAAGCAGTTTCCTGTAGAGAAGGGACAAAAGCCCATGTAGCTCCTCCTTAGGCGCTCTGTTTCTGAAGTGTACCTGGGTCTCCACGAAGCAAAGCAACACAATGCGACCTCTCTTTAACTTTTTAAAGTGTATACAGACATGTCATTGCCTTGGTGCCAGAAACATCTCGCGCCCGGTCAAACCCAGTAACGGGAATATAGCGTCCGACAGAAGTTTCGTTTTATTAAAGGATCCTGGCGTCCTGAAGTTTCCATTGCCTGTCCACCAAAGGAGGAGAGAGAGAGAGAGAGAGAGAGAGAGAGAGAGGGAGATTTCAATTATATGGCGGACACAATTAAAGATTTTCGAAGTGTATTAGAATCGCTTAAAATGGTCCCATGCGATAAAAAATTTGTGGAGTGTGCAAGAAAGCCCACATCAGTGATCGTTCTTGACTTTGGAGTAGAACCAATAATACCACCTAAAGGAAAGAATGTTAGTTGAGGAAAATTGCAAAACAAAATTGTCAGAACAGCGCCTCACTTCCACCCAAGGGACTGCCTAATTCCAGTGTAGATGAGTCCCAGCGATCTCCCGATCAAGCAGACGAGGAAGAAGGATATAGCATCACTGACTTTTTTAAAGAAGGTTCTGATAACCGGCGCAGTTATGTCTGACAATTCGAGAAATAGACTGAAGTAGTACCTCCTGCGTTTAGAAAGTTGAACAACCAGTCATGTCTGCACTCATACAAAGGTAGCTGTGCCTCAAATCACACCAGTAGTGTTAAATCGAATCATACTAGTAGATGGTGCAGTGCTAATACATGTGTCAGATGCTATAATAGCTGAAATATTGCAAACGTTTAGGCCCCCACATACCCCATTATCAGCACACCACATTGAAATATTCTTATGGACCCAGACTAACTTCGCCGTGCAAAGATATATGGGGGAAACACATTAATCTTGACCTTTTCACCTAGAAACTGATTGATCAAAGTTACAAAGCAAAGGCCTATATGCAGGAACTAGCCTTTTGAAGTTCGAATGTAACAAACTCGGAAGAATGCCAGCCAAGAATTGAGTGATATTTATATCCTCATATAGCATTGTCCGTCCTGAAAGAGAGGCCACCAACCCCAGAGTACAGATTTTTGCGTTAAAACGCATAAATCATTCACAATCCATAGGACAATGGTAAAGACATCATAGTTGGAGAAGCAAAAGATGGCAGAAATGAACCAAAATTAATGGTGAATTAAGCAGAATGTAATTTATTTTTATTTTTTTAAATGTGGTCGGTATCTTAGAAAAAAAATCCAAATCTCAGCCATCCAACTTATTCACAGTCACATGCCTAGTTGCATACAATTGGAGCATAGTGCATTATGCTCCCGCATCACTTTCACTTATCTTTTGCTGCGCTTAACATTATAAGACTAGGTCTACTTTAAAAGGAGCATCAGATGGATCTTATGTAGCAACTGTTAGAGTGGATGTCTGTACCAATATAAGAGACATAACCACTTTAATCTCTTTTGTCAGACTTAATAATCCAACGTTTACCAATATAAAGTATTGGCCTGACAACTAGATGTATCAAGGACCTGAATCAGTAGTTTCAATTCACCACCTCAGCCCCTAGCATGTCTTGATCTCATTTCTTAGCTTCAGTACTACAGATATAACTTGGAATGACTAAATAAGAAGACGAGAGAAGGCATTACTTTCAGTTGCTCTAGTTTAGATGTTCAGCCATGTCTAGGATATTCAGATGTAATGAATGGTAATATTATCAAACCACATGCCATTCAATAGATGAGAAGAGTTGATCAGAATCATTCTAAGTGCTACTTAGCCTAATCAATTACCAAACTACCTCTATTTACTACGACTCACATTCATTCAAACCATCTTGCCAAAGTATCCCACATCACTTGTCCAGAGGGTTACGTGGGCCTTATATACATGCAGTCCCCTCCACCTAATAGCTTAAATTTTGGGTTGCACTTTCTAACACATCTCTTCATGTCAATTGAACCACTTAGAGACAGTGTACTTCTTCCAATCAACTGAGTTAGTTCAACATTTCCTTGTGGACAATTTCAAGTAGCTGTCGCATCCACTCCTGCCTCTACATTGTATTCTAAAAATACTCATGGAGATCAAATTCTCATAGACTATTTTGCATTTACTCATATGTCTAATCTAAGATAAGGAAAACCACCAGGCTATTCAATTAAAACATGGGCATATAAAGAAGAGTATTTTGGTATCGACAACTCATTGCAAGATATCTAAAAGGCCAGCATACAAGTGGTCAGACCAAATTTGCCAGAGTACAAAACAAAAAATTGACCTTCATAGAAAGAACTCACCACCCTGTTAGGGCCCTTAGTTCTTTTGTTCGTTTCACAGGCATTGAAAAATGGCCAATGACGACATGATGAAGTGGAGATGTCCTTGTTCCAGAGTTCTTCCCAAAATACTTGTCCCACCAACCAAGATTTTCTGAGATGCTTTTGCTTGGTTCCTCAACAGGCTGACTTTGGAGTATATGGAGGTCAAAGCGATCCTCATACATTGAAACCACTGCCTCTATGTTTTGATGCAACCACAGGTTCAAAGCCACCTGTTGGTGAAAAGCAAAGGCTAAATTAGGTGGAAATCTTCTTATAGGAAAAACAAAATCAACAAATGCAGCAATATACAGCATATGGTCTGAAGAAGATAACAAGAAAATATATAACGCCTAAACAAAACATGCTTAAATCTTCAGTGGTCCACATATAGAAACCACTAAGAACACTTAACAAGCCAAATGCATATACTCAAATTTTGTGTCGCAAGTATGTCCCAAGAAAACACCAAAATATTGTTTAAATCAACAGTTCACTTTCCATAATAATAAAAAGCAAATTGAAAAACAATTCAAGGCCCAAGAAATGCTCTCTTTTGCCTTCTTTTCTCTGTTGTGACATTTTTATTTATTTATTCCATTTGTACTACCAAAGGTGCAAAGATATAACACTACCCACCATTTCCCTCAACCATTTAGGATTAGGCCCTTATGTCAATTTCATCCAGTATGCAAGAGTGATTCATTGTAGACAAATGAAAGAATTGCTGGGTTGCTATGGCCTTTCATTAAAATAGTGGCCCATTCAGACCATTAAGTCTAGGATAAAGCTTGCACACGTAATGCTAAAAACATCCCTCTGAACAATAAGCCACAGTCTGGGACCACCTATTCTTGCTCCTATTGTCTGACAAGCAATAGTTGGGAGGACGTAAAATGGAAAGAGAGAAGATCACATCACTCCACTTTCCATGTAACACCTACAAATCACCAAGAAGAAAAAAGAAAAGGAAAATGCCTGTCTATTTAGGGAAACATGCATAATCAACAAAGAACTTTTAAGTGGAGAAACACACTTTCCGCCACCCACCTCAAAGGAAAGGCTTTATTTGCTCCATTTGCAACAAAATAATAAACACATTACCTCATTACGTAATCTTTGAAGTGCTCGGGTTGACAAAGAGCACAGAGCCAAATCCAAATTATTCATCTCATTTGACAAATTTCCATCTACAGAGATGAGCTCCAGATAGATACTTGCAACGCCATCTGCTATCGCAATTACCAGATCTTCTAAAATAGAAATCCCCTGTGAGACAAACAAGCAACTGTTGTAATAGCAATCCTTCCTGCGAGTCCATTGAGAGAGGTATTAGAATGCATCCCAACAGCTCTGCAAATGAAGTGCTGTGAAAAGAGATAACAATGATGCTGAAAGGCAGAACTTAGTGTTGTAAGAAAGCAAAAAAAGGCGGCAGGAAGCAAAGAAGCATGTATAGCTCATAATAATGGGAAAAAAAGAACAGAAGAGAGCACATTGAGATTACTCTGCCCTACATGTAAAGGAAAACGAGATATACAGTCTTACTCTATGTAAATGTCTTCCAATTACGTATTACTTCGCTTCCAGGCTCAGAATTATGGAACATAGCAAATTGGAAATTGTAAGCAATTCATCATAGGCAGACACTGTTATTTGGTATTAAAGATAAATTATTTTGACTGTCTACTGAGGTGACTTTTTTCCATGACAAATAGAAGACCTGTGAAGCCCACGTCACTGTCAACAAGACAATATATTGAAGCCCATCATAACCCGTAAAGTTTAAGGCATTTTCCTCAATCCACTAAAGTATCACCAACATTGAAAGAGTTCGAGATTATGTTTTCGACTTCATCTCAGGTTCCAGGAACCAGCGATCTTAACTAGTTCGCGTCTTTCTTGAACTAACCATTTCATGTTGGCAGTTTCAAGTATGCTTTCAGCTTAATTTCATTAAAGACTTCAACCAACGAAGAGCACCATCTACCTGAGGGAACCAAACTTTAAAAAGCAGAGTAATTCTGCAAAAAGATCCTCCTTGCCCAATCTCCTGATCTTCTGAAGTACGGTGCTGTCTCCTTCTAATTTCTGGAGAATCAAAGTAACTAGTGCCTGAAAAGATGAAGAACGGGGCATCAATCAACTTGAAAGTTAAACATTAGAATAAACCCATGCATGCACGTGAGAGTGCATGTCTACCCACACTGAGTTGAATAACTTGGAAGGCACCTCTTTTACACCGCTACTTCTTTCAGAAAGTTCGTTGTCTAGCCAAGCCACACAGACAGGGCGAGAGGAACTCTGTATGATTCCAGAAAACAGAACCAACCAATCTTCCACAGTCCCATTTTCAAAACCTTCTGGGATACTGTCCACCTGCAAATATAGATAACATTGGTGAATCCTTCAGTCACAACACAGCCACATATTTCAGCTGAAATAGCGACTTCTGGGAAGTGCAAAGTGACTTGAGGCTTCTGACTGTAGCATAATGTAACAAATAAGACAGTGCCTGCCTCTTTCTCAAGATGCGTAAGAACAGCCCAAACCAGCCGTAGTCTTGGACCCCTGGCAATAGCATTCAAACTTAAAGGTTTTTTTGCATGAAGCTTTTCCAACTCTTGAATTGTATCTTCTGAAACACTGGCATGGTCAATGGCTTCTAGAGATCCCACAAGTTTTCCTTTTATTACATCCCAAGCGCACTTTTGACAGTGGTAGTCAACTTTTACATCACTGCAAGCAGAAAATTACATGAACCCATCGGGGAAAAGGGAATAATACGCAAAATCTAGCAATACAAAACAAAAGACAGCTGAAGGTAGAAACAATACATAAGACGTAACTATATGAAATGAAAGATAGACCTTGGAATCTTTTCGAGGTCTAACCTTACCTACCAGACATGGTTGGGCCTTCATCGATGGCACCATCATCAGAAATGATCCTTCTAGGAGAAAATCTAGGCTTCCCAATGGGAACAACTCCAGCCATGTACGTAAGAAGGATACTCGCCATTAGAAGTGCCTGATCAACCATAGTCGTGAACTCCAACGCCGTTGCACCATCAAAGTCCACGAGAGAAGCCACGCAACGACAGCAAACGGACGATGCCTTCTGCTGAAAATCTAGCCTTCTTTTCGCAGCGCCAATACTAAGTCCACGAATTCCACCTCTCGGAAGACGGATAACATCACTGCTCACATAGCCACGCCTCCTGCAACAAAAGGCACTCGAACATAAGAGCGAAAAACCATCCCCCAGCGGATTCCACACTCTAATGGCATCAAAATCCGTACCGACAGAAACACTAATTATCCCCGACTTCGGAACACGAATTAGCAAACCAGAGACAAAAACGGTGCTAGCATCACCCGCCGCACTAATTCAGTGACATTACTGCAGAGTTTTTCCACTCTTCAACGACTTGCGAAACGCAGAGCGGAATACCTAAAACGCAACTTCCGGTCGAAGCCTCCTCCGTTGACGGCACCTCCGCGCAAATGCAGCTCGGTGCACGACGCCGCCGCAGCCGCAGCAGCCGCCGCCGCAGCCGCCATCGGGCGAGAGAAAACCCCGGAGCGCCTCCCTCGATCAGCGCATTCGCTCGCTCCGGCACTCCCGGAGGACCGGATCAGCCCTACAAACACCGAGAATCGCGTCAGAGAAACCGCCCCCGGGCGAATCGATCGGCGCCGCCACGGCGGGAAACGAAGCAGGGGAGCGCGCTTACCGGCAGCGAGAGAGCGAGAGGGAGAGGGAGAGGGAGAGGAGAGGGAGGGAGGGAGGGAGGGAACGGAGGAATTAGGGCGGCGAGGGAAGGGGATAAAGGGAGGATTGGATTTGTGCGTTCCTTGTTTTTTGTGGGGATGGCATCATCGAAAGGAGAAAGGAGAAAGGCGTCTCGTCTCGTCTCTCTCTATCCGGGCTGTACTGGACTGCAGTGTACCATGAAAACAACAACCGGAAAACGGCTGGAGTTTGTGGTGGACGACGGAAAACTTTGGCTTTGAAATTTTTATTTTATTTTCGGGTTATTGGGGATGAGCTGAGCTTTTGGTGCTGTGTTTTTATTTATTTTGTCGACAATTCGTGATTAAAAAAAAAAAATCGAAATTGGATTCTCCTAGACTAATATGATAAAATTTTATAGTGTAATGCTTTCTGAAAATGCGCGTTGGTAATGCATACAAAATTAAGTCGATAACATGTTGGATCATGCACTCCATGACAATCGACCAGAAAAAAAAAAAAACCATTTTATAGTTTTCTTTTTTGATAGAGAAAAGAAACAGGAACGGTAGAGAAAGTAAAAGTATGGCTCCGCCCTAAATAAAATATGTAAATTTAGTGGGTTATGATTTGCATTAGTGGGCGTAATTCAAATTTTCAAATCAAGATATATTTGGAGTGTTTAGGTCATAAGAAACAAAAGAGTGGTAAATAATTTTGGGTTAATGTGATGAAAATTCTCAAATTTATACACTTATGATAAATTTATCCCAAATTAAATTTTTTACCAAAAATGCTCAATTAATACACGCATGACAAATCTACCTCTTTTTTTAACCACCAAGGATACCCAAACAAATTAAACTCTCATTTAAATTGGATTAATATAAATAAAAATCCCAAATTGATACACCCTTAACAAACAGAGGATAAAACCCAAAATTGATACCAACTCGGCAATTTAATAGTAAATGAGGGTAAAATTGTCAAAAGTATATTAGTTTGAGATTTTCATAATATTAATCCCTAGTTTTTAGGTATAGATAAATAACATATATGACATTAAGCTAGAAACAACATATATTCTTTGTTTGTTCGTGGAAAACATTTTTTGAAAAAAAAAATATTTTCCTTATTTGACTTGCTTAGAAAAATGAGTCAATGGACAATTATTCTCTATGAAAGAATTGAAAAACGTTTTTCAAAATATAATTAAGTATCAGCACTTTGATAAAAAACTCTATGTTTGAATGCAAAATCCCCAATGTTGGTTCTTGAATTCATCAAGGTTGGCCTTGGGAACTAGTGCTTGGGCTTGGACCCTCAATGCCCACGCTAGGTCCATTGAGGTTAGGCTCAAACACCTAATGCTCATACTTAGTGCCTTGACACTTGAACTCAAGTTTATAAAGGTTGTGCTTAGGTGCTCAACACTCAAGCTCTAGTCTTGACCCTTAGGCTCGAGTCCATAAAGGCCAAGCATAAGTTCTTAGTGCATGGGTTTAGGTCCTTGTAAATGAAACATTTGTTCTTATAAAAAAAATCGAATTTAATTAATTAATTAATTAATTAAAATTTGAATTTATTTTTATTTTTAAGTATTTTATTTTCTTCCTTTTTGTTTTTGCTTCTTCCTCAACCAATGAGCTTGGCCCTCGCCAAATTAGGCGAGCTTACTTATGGCCAATCATCGCCCCTATTGCCATGGTTAGCAATTGGCCAGGGAAGAAGCAAAATGTACAAAAAAAAAAAATAAGAAAATAAATATAAAAATATAAAGTAATTATACATAAAAATGATTAAAAATATGATTTTTTTGATAATTTTCCTTATTAGATTTTCCTACCAAAATATGGAAAATACTTACTAGTTCTTTTTTAGATTGTAGCCAAATACTAGAAAATAAAGTCATTTTCCTATAAAATAATTACCTGGAAAATATTTTTCAAAAATAATGCATTTTCCGCGAAACAAACCAATTCATAGGGTTAATATTTACCAAAGAACCATTAGGGACAATGGCCAAAGTATTAGTAGAATAATACAAAATGAATTTGGCTAAAATTTAGTTTGTGGAACTTTAGGGACGAAATTTGTCATACATACCAGTATGAGTTCTTTCCATAATTATAGAAAAAGAGAATGTTCCTTAAAATAGATGACTTAAAAACGAATAATTTCACAAATGAATTTGAAGTTTTTACGTGCAAATGAGGATGAGGTAAAATACTTAGAGAAAGAAAAGACAAGAATTTCTAAAAAATAAATTTCCTTTTCCTACAGCTTGGAAAAATGTCCAACACACTCAAATTAGAATTGTAAAACCGAAATCCAACATCTCGATTCGATGCGATTCGATTCATTCTCAATTTTTCCTCCATGATCTTTAGGCGTCGCTCAAGGCCCAAAAGGGAAGTTGGAATCAGGAGCCCAGTTCATCAAATAAGATCCGCAAACGGCCCAAACCCGACCCGACTCTGCATCGTCCGCGGCCATGGCATAAACCCTAAGTCCCGCCTGCCAGCGTTACTGAACCCCAGCGAAAGAGACTGGACCTTCCATTCCATCGTCTCTTTTCCTCCAAGCGCAAGAGCTTTCCTGTTTATCCCTTCCTTTTCAGCTGTTTCGAAGCTCGTGCTGATATCTGTAGCAGCAGCTCAAAATGGTGAAGAGGAGCAAAAGTAAGCCAAGCCAATTTGTTCTTCGAGGAGGCTGAAATCGCCGTCGGTTTTGACCGTCGGTTTCTTTGGGATTTTTTTTTTTTTTTCAGAGAGCAAGAGCAAGAGGGTGCCGCTGAAGAAGAAGTACAAGGTCATCAGGAAGGTGAAGGAGCACCACAAGAAGAAGGCCAAGGAGGCGAAGAAGCTGGGCTTCAACCAGAAGCGCAAGGTCGAGAAGGACCCCGGCATCCCCAACGACTGGCCGTTCAAGGAGCAGGAGCTCAAGGCCCTCGAAGAGCGGCGGGCCCGCGCCCTCGAGGAGTTGGAGCAGAAGAAGGCCGCCCGCAAAGAGAGGGTAATTAATTTTATGAATGTTTTTAGCTGGTGCCCTGAAGTTTGGATGATGTATATGGTGCTAAAGAGAGCACATTAGCTAGAGAATCGTAGAACCGACCGGAGGTGTAGTGTGCTAGAGAGAGCGGGCTAGCTAGAGAATCGTAGAACTGATCAATTAATGTAATTGGATGTGCATGCGTGCGGTTTTCGCTGTCTTATCGCAGCAATTTACGTTAGTGCTGTGTGATTGCATTCATTTGACAGTCCTTATAAAGCTAGGGATTATTCGCCTTTCCTTGAAAGTATGTCTGTTCCAGTCTATCAACACTCAGAAAAAATGGTGGGGCAAATTGCCCTGGTTGAACCTGTCTATGCTTTGGACCAGAATTTGGGTTCAGCTTCCAGCCAAAAGCCCTTTGTTTTGCTATGTCTTGTCTATATGGTGTTGTTGCAGCTCTTGCTGTGTATATATGTCCTATATGAACGGGAAGCACTTTATGTTTGTGGGTACACAATAACGTTTGTTGGAGAGTTTGCCCTCAGGGTGCTACTTAAGATGCATGGTATCTTTTGATCACTCCTTTATCCCAATTAAACAGTTTTAGTTTTTATGTATGTCAGGCTCAAAAGAGGAAGTTGGGCTTGCTGGAGAATGATGACATAGCTTCGACAAAAGAACAGGATCTTGGAGAGGAGAAAGGTGGTGACGTAATTGCAAATACTGGGAAAAATCGTGGTACGTTGATTGTTGGAGTTCTTGGGTGACATGTTCCAGGTGTCAGTTCATCCCTTTCAGTTATGCTTTCCTTTATCTCTGCTTTTGTTGTTTCATTCCATCTCTCCTTAATACAGAGAACTCAGAAAGAGCATTCTACAAGGAATTAGTCAAAGTCATCGAAGCCTCGGATGTCATTTTGGAGGTTCTTGATGCTAGGGATCCCCTTGGTACACGTTGTGTAGATATGGAGAAAATGGTGATGAAAGCGGGTCACGATAAGCATATTGTGTTGCTCCTGAATAAGATTGGTACTGCTTTCATTTTTTCATTCTGCTCTTTCAATTACTTACTAGCTTTGGATGTCAATGAACTTTCCCAATGCTTGCTAGATAATCAAGCATTTATTAATTGCGATTTGTTGATGATGTTATTATCAACACACACAATCTTGTGGAAAACTGCTTCCATGTGTTGATATACACTGGACATTTCAAGCAACGTACTCTTTGGCATCCTTGCTGAGTCTGTTTGCTGAATGTTTTCTGTCAGACCTTGTGCCAAAAGAAGCTGTAGAGAAATGGCTCAAGTATCTCAGGGAAGAATTGCCAGCAGTTGCTTTTAAATGTAGCACGCAAGAGCAGAGATCTAATTTGGGCTGGAAATCTTCAAAGGCTGCAAAACCGAGCAATCTTTTGCAAACCAGTGATTGTCTTGGAGCAGAA
Organism: Eucalyptus victrix; assembly: GCA_016097545.1. Lineage (NCBI taxonomy): Eukaryota > Viridiplantae > Streptophyta > Magnoliopsida > Myrtales > Myrtaceae > Eucalyptus > Eucalyptus victrix. The sequence goes on along the minus strand of CM027845.1, from coordinate 39,951,801 downwards.
ACTCTTCTTAAATTGCTCAAGAATTACTCTAGAAGCCACGAGGTACTCGATCACCTTCAGTACAAATGCATTCTTGACTTTATTTGATCCTCCCTTGGTTGAAATTACCTTAGACTATTTATGTCTGGGACTGCTTCCACCTTGCTGTGCTTTTCTAGATTTTATCTTCTTCTTTGCCAACCTTTTGCAGATTAAGAAGTCAGTTACTGTGGGTGTTATTGGCTTGCCTAACGTTGGTAAGAGCAGTCTGATAAATAGCTTGAAGAGATGTCATGTTGTCAATGTTGGCGCCACTCCAGGATTGACAAGGTCAATGCAAGAAGTCCAGTTGGATAAGAATGTTAAGTTGCTGGACTGTCCTGGTGTAGTCATGCTAAGGTCTTCAGCGAATGACGCAACGATTGCTCTCAGAAACTGCAAACGTATTGAGAAGTTAGATGATCCAATTAGTCCAGGTAAACAATTCTGATATGAAGTTAAAGTTTTATTTGGCATTGCTACATTGACAGAACACATCGTGTCTGTTCAATATAAGTATTCGCTTTTATTATATAATCACGGGTTTGTGTCATTTTCTCCTGGTGGGTTTTTTTGGCATGTTCTTCCCCTGGTTTTCTTATGATGAAGTCGTCACTGGATGGAAGTCTGTTAATAGGAAATTGATTTAATTTATTTAAGGGCTTTGCATGTGCAATGGTAGTCATCAGTAATTGGAAATTGATGGTGCGGTGCATTTATTGTCTTCATAAATTGGGCACTGTTAATGGACATTAATCTATTGACTTTGTTGGTAAGTACAGTAAGGGAGATTGTCAAGCTCTGCCCTGCCAAAGTGCTTGTGACAATCTACAAGATCTCAAGCTTTGATACAGCTGAGGACTTTCTACAGAAGGTAGCATCTGTTCGTGGTAAGCTCAAAAAGGGTGGCATTGTGGATGTTGAAGCCACTGCCAGAATTGTTCTGCATGACTGGAATGAAGGTATTTAGTTGTCATTTGCTGCAAATTACTTCCGCAGACTATGTACATAGAGAAGCCAGTTAATGCAGTTAATGTTATTGAGAAGATTTTATCTTTGTTTTCTAAATGATGCAATGCAGGTAAAATCCCATATTACACTATGCCCCCGGAGAGGAATCAATCGGAATTATCAGAGGCAAAAATTGTCTCTGAATTGGGGAAGGAGTTCAATATTGATGAAGTTTACAATGGTGAATCATCATTTATTGGCAGCCTCCAGTCGGTTGATGATTTTCATCCTGTAGAAGTTCCACCGCGCTGCCCACTCGACTTTGACGAGAATATGTTTAAGGTTCATAACACAGCTTCAGTGAATTAGCCTATTAAACAAACATATTCATAACTTGAGCATGTTAAAAGTTCTCAACTTGCTGTTCGATCATTCTTAATTCGATGAATGCATAAATGTGATTTCAACTCAAAATGAAAGAAAAAAATAAAAAATAAAAGAGAGGAAAGAACATTAATGCGTGATTGTAGAAGTCACAGTTAAACAGTGAATAGAAGCAAAGCTTGTTAAGTTCACTCTTTGCATATTTGCACCTCAGGAGGATGAACAACCGCAACCAGTGACACGGGTCAACAGCGACCCTCAAGGCTTGGCCAAGGATGGTGAGGATGAGTCCATGGGTAGTGAAGACGAGGATGCTGACAAGACCACAGGACAAGCTCCTTCTAGCCGACAAAATAAAAAACTTTACACAGCAGAAGGCATACTCAATCCGAAGACAAAGAAAGCAGAAAAGAAGAGGAGGAAAAAGGAGACGAAGTCAACCCCAATGGATGTTGCGGACGGCGATTACGACTTCAAAATTGATTACGCAAAGAATAAATACGCCATGGATGTTTCCGATGGTGAAGATAATTAGTTGATTCTCGTGATTTGCTGATGTTAGATATTGTATCAGTGATGATTGACGGAGGCATGACTACCCTGAACGCGCTTTGGCCTTTAACAGGGTGTCATGTCCAATTTTGGTGCTGCGTTTTGATGTTAAAGAGAGTTTTGGTTCTTGGGTATGTCCAACTTGAGTATATATGTCTCTTTGGAGATGAAGAAAATGTTGCTTACTTTGGAAATGTCCCATTATAGGCATGCCGACCACGTGAGTATCGCTACAAAACTGCCTTCATTTGAAACTTGAAATGATTCGTTTTGCTCGATCATTTCCTTTGGTATGTCTTTGTCTGTCACTTTTAAGGAGAAATCACCGGAGAAATCACCCTACCTAGTAACCAGTTATTGATCATTGAAAACTGATACATTGGTCCCTATTAGTCACTCGACCATTCCAAAGTTTCAAAATATAGCTCTCTGAAAGAAAAAAAAAATGAAAAGAACGAGAGAGAAAGTAAAGGTTAAAAGATTATTAGTTGAGGTAGGTATTAGGTTCTTTCCAAGAATTAGTTGTTTAAAACATGGAAAAGGATATACCCGATCTTAGCCCCAAATAGCCCTAAGTTTCTAGGGTTTGAAGTTAGAACTTGCGTTGCAAGAAGTAATGGCATTATTCGAAATTATATTTAGTATTTTGGTCTTTGACAAAGCCTCTAGTTTCTTCTTCTATCGCAGCTTATATTAATGATGCTAATTGCCACATTAATTTTGTTAACGAATGCCTAGCCATTAAATTTTTTAGTAAAGAAAGTTTGTGATTGTTTGAGCAATGTATGTAATTGGTGTGTTAGAAATTAGCATATTTCCTTACTAGACATGATTAACTGGTGACTGGGGGCAAATTGGTGAATATGGCTCTAACAAATACTATAGTAAAAAATCAAAGGGCAACTAAAAGCATATGTATCAGATAAATTTACGAGTTGAGATGTGAAAACAACGAAAATAACTTGCATTGACTAATCTACATCAATGTTATGTAATGATAATTTAGTAGAATTATGTTTGAATTAGTCGAATAAAAAATAAAATGACCAAATAACGAATGAAAACATAAAACCGATTGTATTGTCAACCTAAACATGGTATCATTTATCCCTAGAGAAATGAAAAACAGGACTTGCTTCGTGTGTTTACATCACACGCAAGTTTGTCCTTAATCACCAATCAACTACATATGTTAATATATCGACATAGATCTCGAGTATACATTTCTCTTTTACCTACAATTATGATGACATTATCGTTGATTAATATATATATTTCGATCAATTGTTCTTTACTTTTAGATTGGATAGGCTATAATGGATTGCTTTGCTTACAGTTCCCTAACATCAGTTCCTCTTCCAATGATTAGTCACTTCATCTTATTGCGTAGCTGCACTGCACACGTTTGCTTCCTTAATCTGCAAGAAATTCATTCTTCGAGACCTTTAGCACGTATCTTTAAAAGTAAACATGAATATCTTATGCACCCGACATTTGCTTCATTTTTTAAAAACCAACCTAACCGGCCATCGAGCTTTAATTTTTGGGCTAGAGAAATCAATATCATGACATGGTCGGTGCCCATTAAATAATAATAATAATAATAATAATAATAATAATAATAATAATAATAATAATAATATATTAAAAAATTTATATCATGAAAAACATTAAATTAGTATCTTTTGATAGCAAATTTACTCAAAATTAATTTTTTTGACAACAAAAACTATAATAAATTTATCCTAAATTAATTTACATTAATTTTTATAATTAAATTATTGAGATGAATGGTATATATATATTGGTCACATGTGTATAAATTTGTGATTTTTTGTGATATTAATATAATTTATTGGAACCATCGGCGATGGTGGCTCCGTTGGATAAGAATTTCGCTAATCCTTGCTTAAAGGTGAAGAGTTCGAAACCTAGTGCAGGCGCTTGGTATCTTAAGTGGGATGTCGGGATAGTGGGTCTTTTGCTAGCGTTCCGGGTTTCTTGGTCGGTTGTCGGTTGTCTGAGTTTTGGGTCATTAAAAAAATAAAAAAAATATATAATTTAATGTAAATTTATTATAAATCTATTAATTTGAGGTTTTTAGTTAATTTATGGTAAATTTATTATACGTATATTAATGGAAGCTGCCATCCAAAGGAGTTCGAATTCAAAATTATATGTTGGGAAACTACGGTAGTTCCAGATTTATTTTTATCAAAAAAAACCAAATGAAAATGCGCTCTCTTTTTCAAAGCGTAGGGTGCGGTGTGTGCGGCACTAAAGCGACGACACCGCACCGGCAAAAGCGATCCACCTCATCATCGCTCGACCACCCGAACCCGGAAAAGCAACACACCACCTCCCTCTCTCTCTCTCTCTCTCTCTCTCCTCCTTACGAAGCGTCATCCCCACTCTCTCTCTCCATCTCATCTCTCTCCACAAGTTCGTTCCTTCGCTCTCTTCCGCAACAGAAACCTCTCAAATCTCTCTCTCTCTCTCTCTCTCTCTCTATCTCTTCGTGGGATCTAGGGTTTGCTCGTTGCTTCGCGGTCGAGGGAGGGGCGGAGGGGGGGGATCGACCGGATGGGGCAGCAATCGCTGATCTACAGCTTCGTGGCCCGGGGCGCCGTCCTGCTGGCCGAGTACACCGAGTTCAGCGGCAACTTCACCAGCGTCGCCTCCCAGTGCCTCCAGAAGCTCCCCGCCACCAGCAACAAGTTCACCTACAACTGCGACGGCCACACCTTCAACTACCTCGTTGACGATGGCCTCAGTGAGTCCTTCCGATTATTCTCGACTCCGTCCGTTTCTCTGGTTCGAACCTGCATTTCTCGCCCTGATCTGCCCCCGATGGGCCCTGCTTCTGGCCCGGTCGACGCGAGCGCATGGTTAGAGAGAAAGTTTTAGTGATCGACGGGGGTTTTGTTAGAGTAGATTGCGAAATCTGACGTGTGTGGGGGGGAAGGCGGAGTGGTCTTGTTGATGGATTGATTTAATTGGTGCGCGAGATGATTATTTAATGCTTCTGCAAACGGACGGCAGTCGGAGTCGTCGATTTTAATATTAGGACGTGCGGGTTCCCGTAATATAATGCATAGCTAGAGGATGAATTAATTAGTTATTGAGTTGGATAGTCAATGTAGCCTTTACTTATTGGTTGCGATAATCTTGGCATCTTTGACATTATTGATGAGCGGTTTGGCTTCTTCGTTGTGTTGATCCTGACAAAAACAAGAAGAAAGGGATGAAGGGGAGAGAAGGAATAAAAAAAAAAAAAAAAAAAAGAGAGAAAGGAAAGGTTTTTTTTTTTTTTTTTTTTGGGGGGGGGGATGGGTTGGACAGATGACCTTGAATCATGTCTCTGTTATGTGATTGGATTTTAAGCAGATGCGTCTGAAGGATGGATCTGTGGTTATTATTATGACGAGATCGAGATAGAGAGAGTGTTTTGCTAACAGAAATAGTTTGTTGAGGCTAACAAGTTCTAAACCACCTAATACACTGGGACCGAGAGTCTCCAGGAATGATCTCTCGTGTTCTGGAAGGTGCTAAACTTTGTCGCCTGGTTTTGCTCAGGTGTCTTTGATGTGCATTTCTGTGGCTGGTTTCCCTACGACATGGGGATCTAGCATTATTGTACAAATTATGCAAAGCCATGTGCCGTTAGGGTACTTTCATTTTGAAGAAATGTACTTATTCACACTGCATTGAGTTTTTGAATTACCTGATATTAAAACATCATGCTGTGAATTTCGTCCTTTCCTAAGATAACATTACTGTGAGGAAATAACCCATTCGTTTACAATTGGGGAGTTCACTCATAATCATGCAGTACATGGCTGAGGAACCTGGAGCTTCTCTAAGCCAGAAAAAGAAAACTGATATATGGCGGACCAATTTCCATGGTCACCCTTGGTTGATGAAAATGAGAAATAAGATTCTGTGAATGTGTTAACTTTTGTTAGACACTTATTCTCACCAGTTGCCAGGGTCAGATCACCTTCTTTGTGGTCGTGCGATGATGAACTAACTTTGTCACCTCAATGTTGCAGCTTACTGTGTGGTTGCAGTTGAGTCTGTTGGGCGCCAGATTCCAATGGCTTTCCTTGAGCGGATCAAGGAGGACTTTACTCACAGATACGATGCAGGGAAAGCTGCAACAGCATCTGCTAATAGCTTGAACAGGGAGTTTGGGTAAATTGTCTAATCTTCAAGATATGGAAAGAACTAAATTGTTCTCCCCCACATAAGATGCTAATTGCAATCTTGACTGACATAGGCCTAAACTCAAGGAGCACATGCAATATTGTGTTGATCATCCGGAAGAGATCAGCAAACTTGCTAAGGTGAAAGCTCAGGTATCAGAAGTGAAGGGAGTAATGATGGAAAATATTGAGAAGGTAAGTTGGAGTAAACCGTATATCCTTTTTATTTAGCTGTGTGAGTGGTGAAAAGAACAGAAAGAAGATGCATCTATTGCCTAATGCATATTGTTCTTTCTGGTTTTTAAGTTTTCGCTTTTTAAATCTTGTTTTTCGTTTTTTTTAATTGAAAATCGGAAATTTAAGATATTTCTCTTTTCCATTTCTAATTCCTTTACTGAGTGTTGTTGGAGGAATTACAGTTATGCATGATCCATGAGTGAAGTTTTATCAGAAATTGCATTTATGTCATAGACTTATGGTTTGCTTTAATTCTGTTATCTAGGTTCTTGATCGTGGTGAAAAAATCGAACTTCTGGTTGATAAGACAGACAATCTTCGTTCTCAGGTTAGCAACCATCTCTTCCATCTACCATTGTGAGCCTGTTGTTTCAAATTTTTCCTTGAGAGCACAAACTATGTATGGAATATGAAGCTAAGACAAACTATGCTCATAGCAATGGTGATGGTCTTTTACAGCAATCTCAATTCCAGTTGTCTGCTTTTCGCTTTCTTCATTGTTAGTAACATCTTATTTCATCTTTTGTTAAGACTAACATCTGTTCACTGACGACATTACGTTGACATGAGCTTCCCAGGTTGAACAATTGGAGAGAGAAGTGGGATATAGGGAGGAATTTTATCTAATATACATTAAGTCAACTCTAGTAGCAAAGGTGGATCCAAAAGAGGGATTTGTTAAGTGCTAAGTTAATGGGTAATTCCGGTGTAATCTGACTGAGACCATATGGCCCTATGAAACCCAGAAACACTGCCATTAGTCATATGCAGACTATTTTGTCAGAAGCCCTCCTCCTAGAGAGAATGTCAATAATTTGATTGAGGAGGCGGTAGGAATTAAGGCTCAATTTGTGTCGTTGCACCCTGTTGGTCCCCACTTGTGTCATCAAGGCGATGCCATCTCTCTCTCTCCCTCCCCCCCTTCAAACCACACACACAAAAGAAATCACATGGTTCGATCTTTGTGTGCAATTAGGGCTTATGATATCTCAGAATGTTTTTGCACTTGCTAGATTGTGAATATTTCTTGTTGGTTGTTATTGAAATACTTAAAACTTACTAGTGTGTGACAGTCTTGGCAATATCAAGAAATAGAAAAAAGACGAGGATTTTTTTGGCTGGCCAGTACAATTTGGTTATCAGTGCTTGGCTTACGTGTTTTCCTGTTTCAGGCTCAAGACTTCAGGCAGCAGGGAACCAAAATGCGAAGAAAAATGTGGCTGCAGAACATGAAAATAAAGCTGATAGTTCTGGGCATTATTATTGCTTTGATTCTGGTCATTGTTTTATCTGTTTGTCATGGCTTCAATTGTGGTCATAAATAGTGGAGTGGTGCTGCTAAGAGGTTCTTACGAACCTGTCTTGAAGGTATTTTGCCTGTAAGTTTTCTTTCCTCTTTTGTTCTTTACACGGTCCTTCATTATACTATAGCCTATAGAAGAAATACATTTGCCTGTATAGTTTGTATTCTTGGACAAGTTCTATGATCATCACGCCCGGGATTGTAATGTCAGCGACCTATGAGCGCTGATAATTTTGAGTCAGGTGGAGAATCGTGCGTTTTGTTGCTAGTTTGAGCTTGGAATCTTGTTCAAACATTCTTCTTTTCCAGATGAACTCAAAACAGTTAATAAAGTTAATAACGATTGCCGCACTTTTCCTTGATACCCTCAATTGCAACCTTTTTGTCATGACGAGCCTCTGTTCTTTCCTGGAAATGGTAATACACTCAACTTCTTCATCCAAAGATTTCAGCTTCGACTACACAATACACATGTAGGTGTAATTTCGGTTCATTACCATGCGCCGATTGGCAAATTTGTCCACTCTAAGCCCACTGTGTTGTCTCGTGTCGCTTCCTTAACAAAGTAAGCAATCCAGTCTCACAGTCTCACAGTTCGGATTTGCTTCCCCAGATTCTCCATGTGTTCTACTGTAATGTTAGAATGGCTTGGGAGTTACTCTTTTGAATAGCTTGTTTCACAATAGAGACAGAATTTCGGCAAACGGGATAGAAATTCCAAAGCTTCTTGCACACTTATTCAGCAGAAATAACAAGGTGAATAAGCTATTGGTTTTCGGCTTGATAATTCTGCTTTGACGAACACATGGCTTATTACTGATCAGATCCTTTCCCTTTTGCCCATCCTAGGTTTCCCTTAGCACCGCCCGCCCCAGGACCATACCGACATATTCACAGACAAGAGATGAACTCAAACCCTATTTTCCTCTGTACCTAATTCAGACTCACCAACCACAGTACGAGAGAGATGTCCTACTAACATGTCAACTGATCCCTGAATGAGGAGATCTCTTCAAAAATCGGGAGTCTCTTGGACCTCGATGGAGCCCACTCATTCATCAACCTCTCGATCCCCTTGACGAAGTCGTCGTCCATGTCGAGGCCCAAGAGATCCGAGAAGTCGGGCTGCTGCGGCTGCCTCGACCTCACCTCCGAGAGCAATTCCTCCGCTCTCCTCCTCGGCTTATAGTCGTCAGAGCCTGGAAGCTTGCCCCCTAACACGTTGTTGAGAATCGCGCGGGCCTCGTCGTACCGGCCTTGTTTGATGAGACAGAGGCTGAGGTTGCAGGCCTTGTTGGCATCCGGATCGATCATTTGGGCTTTTTTATACACCACTTCAGCAGCCATGTAGTTGGGCTTCTGCATGTAGGCCCATCCCAAATTTCCCTGCATTTTGTCAAATACTTGAGAATAAATATGAAATCCTGAAATTTTATTTTTATTTTTATTATGTATGGAAAAAATAAATAAAAATAAGATTACTAGGAGAGCATACGAATAACCTGGAGGTCTCTTGCTGAACAGAGACCTGGAACTTCTTGCCGTGAGAACGGGCCGTCTTGGTGGGCTTCCCATTGAAGATCTCGCCTTGGTATATCTGCCTCAGCTTCCTCTTTAGCAGCTCTACCTGCTCCTCCACTTTCCCACATTTCTGTACGTTATAATTCCCACAAAAGAAAACAAAAAGAGATAGTCAATAACCTTTCCCTAGTTAGTCTTTTTAAGATCTAAAAATAATAATCTCTATTCTATATATATCTACCTTTGTATGAATTATTTTTTTTTTAAATTATAATTTTGATAATATGAAATAGCTCAACCTTCTTGACTTGACTAGTTATGCGCATACATGATAGTCTATCCCGGTTCATGTGCATCAAGGGTAAGGCTTTGCCCACATGGTAGTGTTAGAGGCCATTGGTTTACTTCCATGATGAGTATGGGATGCTTTCATTTGAACATAAAATTTGCCACATCTACTTCAAAATGCATAACCACTTAACCATGATTGCCGGTGTCTTTCAAATAATTACCATTGATTATTATCACATCATCAATTTACAATGCTTAACCACTTCATCATGATTGCTAGTGTCTTTCCGATGATTATCATTGATTATTATCACATCATCAATTTACAATGCATGCAAGCAATGCATACACCCTCCAAAAAGGTTTCGATGTAGTGGGTCATAAACATAAGCGCATATCATTTGCAATTACTTTTTTGTCAATATGATTCGAAGAATTATATACCTAAATCACTTTATAAGTATGCAATGAGTTTATGTATAGACAGAAGCGAAGCAACAGGTACACATGCTTATGAAGTATTATCATACCTTGTACAAGTCGATGAGGACGTTATCAAGCGACTCTTGAGATTGCTTGGAGCAACGGCCGCGAAAGGACTTGACGGCTTCGATGGCTTCTTCGCTTCTATCAAGTTGCTTCATCACAACTGCCATGTCCTTCAATGCGCTGTCCACCCTATCTCCTGCATTTATCGCCTTCCAGAACAGCACTATGCTGCTTCTGGGTCTTTCTGAACTAGCTGTTAATTTAATCAGTTCAGCAAGAGAAAGAAATCGAACATATTGATCAGCAAGAGCAAATGCATTCGATTGGGTCCTTAATCAGATTGTATTTTGTGTAGGAAATTTGCGATTATCTGTCCATGTATCTACTATCATATGTATGAATAAATCCACAGAATGATGAAGTTGCATAACCTTGATATCAAGAATGCTGGAGAGATTGCTTGGTCAATTGATAAATGACAGGGTTTCTAGTTGTAGCAAGACCCTACTCTAAGGGTTTTAATTTTAAGAAAATCGCATTGTCTTAAAGCATGTGTTGCTCATACCCTCCGATGTAGATGATATGATTCTCCTTGAATTGTTCGTGTACTTTCATTCTTAATTGGTACGTGTTGACTTTGGTGATCTTCAGATGTATAACTAAAATGATTTCAAGATAAGATTTCTAGTTCTAACAAGATCCTACTCTACTTGTTTCAAAATTCAAGAAAATCTCTCCACCTTAAAGCATGTTTTGCTCATACCCTAAGATGATATTTAGACTTGATGATGGTGATGGCGGTGATGCCGATTCTTCTTGAATTATCCGCATGCTTTCATTCCCAATTACTACACGTTTAACTTTAGTAATCTTTGGATGCATAACTAAAATGATTTCAAGATGAGAAATATTTGAAGGAAATTTATGGACGATTTCACACGTGAGATATCTTTATTTATTGAAAAGAGTTTATCAAGAGCTTTATATGAATGATCGATCGCAAATGAGACTTTTGTGCTAGAATCACCAAACTGTTAATTAACCTCATCTCAAATTAAATTGTGGAGCTTTGGTTTTCTTCTGACGATGATTCTGATTAAAAAGGTACATATCCTTGAAGAATAAAATGATTCCAAAACAATGCTGGAAATTCAGACGAGATTCTGCAAGATGGTGGAATAGAGAGGAGGTACCTGAGCGTGCTTGGCTCTGACATATGGAGTATCGCCAGAAGGGATCTTGTGGGCTACATGGTACTCCTCTCTTTCTCTCTTGCTTGAAGTTCTCTGATCTGAACTCCCCAGTTCCATCTCTCTCTCTCTCTCTCTCTCTCTCTCTCTCTCTGTCTGATATATAACTGAAAGAGATAGATGGGTAGGAGAGAGAATCCCATGTATAGAAGCGGAATCCTAAGGTGGGTGTCCGAAAGAAGGATGAACCTGGACGGAATCAGCGGCTATGTTCTGATTTTGGACGTTTCTTCAGACTTAACAGTCAATTTAACTACTCTTCTTTTCTTGTCATGTATACACATACAGGTTTAGTGTATGCCTATAGATGTATTTTCCAATAACCTTTTTTTTTTCTTTTAAATAACTCATCAATTGGGTAATGATTACTAATTCAACAAATATATCCATGAGAGTACAATTGCGGTTGGAGATTTTCTCTATCCGATATTCACGGAATTTGAGATCTTGAGTTCAAATTTTATTAAGAGCAATTTAGATGTAAATTCTCCAATTTATCATATCAATATGGAGAGTCTGCTCGAGGCGAAAAGTGGGTTAGGTACCACCTAATCGTCAAACCCCCCAAAAAAAAATATATAAAGTCACACGTCATTTGATAAGTTTTATTATCGGATCGTTTAATGATTATCATTATCAAAGCTAGCCATAATCACATAAGGCTATTGCACCTCATGGTCCGACAAAATCTGGGACGGTAATCCAAGTGAAAGGCAACAGCGACTTTTCTGGAACTTGCGGTCTTTGGGCGTGATCAACTGCGTCCAAGAACATTGTATGCGAAAAACAGAGTGGAAATGTCAACGGGGGAGAGTGTCTGAGGTTGTATTGTCGGCCATCTACAATGTTGCGGGTGAACTTGGACCGTATGTCAGTCACATGCAGATAGCTCCTCCTCTTTTGGATTGTCCTCTGTTTTTGGCGGGTGAACTTGGACCGTATGGCAATGGGAGAACTTACACTCGCAGACCTATTGAAGAAGGCAGCGTCGGGTTTCCCCAACGCGAGAGCCGTCTCCCCCTGTGGGGAGTTAGACCTGACACATGTGCGGCTGCAGGAGCTCGTCGACCACGCCGCCGCCCCTGGCATTGGCGCTGGCGACATCGTCACGCTTGCTTTCCCCAACACCGGCAACCCCTGATAATCGAGTCTCCTCGCAAGTATGACGGTGCAGCTTTTCTGTTTGTGTGATGATGCGAATTCAAATGCAGAAAATTCCCTGATGAAGCTGTTTAAATTTGAGAATGCAATATTTGGAAGATCGTGGTAACGATGAATTTCTAACGATGAGATCCATCGCTTATGAAAGATCGACTGGGAAATAGCTCGAAATAATAAAATGGAATCTGAGGCATGAAATTTCTGTGAGCGCTTGGTGCCAATTGAACAGGAACAAATTGAATTGGAGAGCATGAAGAGCGATTTCTGCCGTGTCCAAAGGTTGTTTATTGGCATGTACAAGCATCGGTTCATCGGGAAACAAAGTCAAAGCTTATCAAAAGGAGATGGATGGTTTTAATGAAATCAAAATGTAAACAAACTAGATGTCTGCATATTCTGCATATGTATGTGCATCTCCAATCCGCAGGGACCAGTGTGATAGATAGTTTGCTGATTGGAAAATATGAGTTCGTTTTGCAGTTTGTGATCCTGTTCCTGGCTGCAATCCATTGCCGAGCCACTGCAGCTCCCTCAACCCCATCTACTCAGCTAAGGAGTTCGAGTTCCACCTTTCCGGCTCGGAACCGAAGCTCCTATCGACACCGCAAGAAGGAAACCGACGGCTCAATCTGCTGCTTCCAAGCTTAACATCCCCCACCTAATCGCCAAGCTTCACGCCGCCAATTCCAAAATCACTCTCTTCCACCAACATAGAGCTGAGCCTTGACTCAATGTCCAAAGTCGTCTATGATCCCTCGGATGTAGCTATGTTCTTGCACACCTCCAGAGTTATGGGTCGCCCCTCCCCAATCGCATGCTGCTAACTCATGTCTCTGTTATGTGATTGGATTTTATAGATGGTTAAAATACCTAAAGCAGATGCGTCTGAAGGACGCATCTGTGGTTATTATTATGACAAGCTCGTGATCAAGATCGCGAGAGAGTGTTTTGCTAACAGATATAGTTTGTTGAGGATAACAAGTTCTAAACCACCTTGTACACTGGGACTCAGAGTCTCCAGGAGTAATCTCTCGTGTTCTGGAAGGTGCTAAACTTTGTTGCCTGGTTTTGCTCAGGTGTCTTTGATGTGCATTTCTGTGGCTGGTTTCCCTACAACATGGGATCTAGCATTATTGTAAAAATTATGCGAAGCCATGTGCCGTCAGGGTACTTTCATATATGTACTTATTCACACCGCATTGAGTTTTTGAATTACCTGATATTAAAACATCATGCTGTAAATTTCGTCCTTTCCTAAGATAACATTACTGTGAAGAAATAAACCATTCATTTACAATTGGGGAGTTCACTCATAATCATGCAGTACATGGCTGAGGAACCCGGAGCTTCTCTAAGCCAGTAAAAGAAAACTGATATATGGGAGACCAATTTCCATGGTCACCCTTTGTTGATGAAAATGAGAAATAAGATTCTGTGAATGTGTTAACTCTTGTTAGACACTTATTCTCACCAGTTACCAGGGTCAGATCACCTTCTCTGTGGTCGTGCGATGATGAACTAACTTTGTCACCTCAATGTTGCAGCTTACTGTGTGGTTGCAGTTGAGTCTGCTGGGCGCCAGATTCCAGTGGCTTTCCTTGAGCGGATCAAGGAGGACTTTACTCACAGATACGATGCAGGAAAAGCTGCAACAGCATCTGCTAATAGCTTGAACAGGGTGTTTGGGTAAATTGCCTAATCTTCAAGATATGGAAAGAACTATATTGTTCACCCCCACATAAGATAATAATTGCAATCTTGACTGACATAGGCCTAAACTCAAGGAGCACATGCAATATTGTGTTGATCATCCGGAAGAGATCAGCAAACTTGCTAAGTGAAAGCTCAGGTATCAGAAGTGAAGGGAGTAATGATGGAAAATATTGAGAAGGTAAGTTGGAGTAAACCGTATGTCCTTTTTATTTGGCTGTGGAAGTGGTCGAAAGAATAGAAAGAAGATGCTTATTGCCTAATGCATAATGTTCTTTCTGGTTTTTAAGTTTTTGCTTTTTAATTTTTTTCCCTTTTTTTAATTGAAAATCAGAAATTTAAGATATTTCTCTTTTCCATTTCTAATTCCTCTACTGAGTGTTGTTGGAGGAATTACAGTTATGCATGATCCATGAGTGAAGTTTTATCAGAAATTGCTTTTATGTCATTGACTTATGGTTTGCTTTAATTCTGTTATCTAGGTTCTTGATCGTGGTGAAAAAATCGAACTTTTGGTTGGTAAGATGGACAATCTTTGTTCTCAGGTTTGAAACCATCTCTTCCATCTACCATAGTGAGCCTGTTGTTTCAAATTTTTCCTTGAGAGCACAAACTATGTATGGAATACGAAGCTAAGGCAAACTATACTCATAGCAATAGTGATGTTCTTTTACAGCTATCTCAATTCCAGTTGTCTGCTTTGCGCTTTCTTCATTGTTATTAACATCTTGTTACTAACCTCTCTTCACTGACGACATTACCTTGACATGAGCTTCACAGATTGAACAATTGCAGAGAAGTGGGATATAGGGAGGATTTTATCTAATATACATCAAGTCAACTCTAGTAGCAAAGGTGGATCCAAAAGAGGGATTTGTCAAGTACTAAGTTAATGGGTAATTCCAGTATAGTCTGACTGAGACCATACGGCGCTACAAAACCCAGAAACACTGACATTAGTCATATGCAGACGATTTTGTCAGGAGCCCTCCTCCTAGAGAGAATGTCAATAATTTGATTGAGTCGACGGTAGGAATTAAGGCTCAATTTGTGTTGTTGCACCATGTTGGTTCCCTCTTGTGTCATCAAGGCGGTGCCATCTCTCTCTCTCTCTCTCTCTCTCTCCACACGCATACACACACACACGAGAAATCACATGGTTCTATCTTTGTGTGCAATTAGGGCTTATGATATCTCAGAATGTTTTTGCACTTGCTAGATTGTGAATACTTCTTGTTGTTTGTTATTGAAATACTTAAAACTTACTAGTGTGTGACAGTCTTGACAATATCAAGAAATAGAAAAAAGATGAGGATTTTTTGGCCAGTTCAATTTGGTTATCAGTGCTTTGGCTTACAAGTTTTCCTGTTCCAGGCTCAAGACTTCAGGCAGCAGGGAACCAAAATGCGAAGAAAAATGTGGCTGCAGAACATGAAAATAAAGCTGATAGTTCTGGGCATTATTATTGCTTTGACAATATTATTGCTTTATCTGTTTGTTATGGCTTCAATTGTGGTCGTAAATAGTGGAGTGGTGCTGCTAAGAGGTTCTTACGAACCTGTCTTGAAGGTATTTTGCCTGTAAGTTTTCTTTCCTCTTTTGTTCTTTACACGGTCCTTCATTATACTATAGCCTATAGAAGAAATACATTTGCCTGTATAGTTTGTATTCTTGGACAAGTTCTATGATCATCGCGCCCCGGATTGTAATGTCAGCCACCTATGAGTGCTGATAATTTTGAGTTAGGTGGAGAATCGTGCGTTTTGTTGCTAGTTTGAGCTTGGAATCTTGGTCAAACATTCTTCTTTTCCAGATGAACTCAACACAATTAATAAAGTTAATAATGATTGTTGCACTTTTCCTTGATACCCTCAATTGCAACCTTTCTGTCATTTTGATTCTTTGTTCTTTCCTGGAAATGGTAATACACTCAACTTCTGTAGAAAAAAAAAAAAAAAGCTGATGAGAATAAATAAATTTGTCTAAGGTGTGTAAGCGTAAGTATTGTCCTTAAGGATAATTCCCCTCTCGGAGTGCGAAACTTGGTGCGATAGGTTTCTAACAGTTATCCTCCCAAGATACAACAGATTTTTTTTCTAATATTCCAGAATTGTAGGAAAAAAGCTAATGAGAATAAACAAATTTGTTTGAGGCGTGCAAGCGTAAGCACTGTCCTTAAGGATAATTCCGCCCCTTAGAATGCGAAACTCGGTGCGATAGGCTTCTTCTATATTCCGTATTAAATATTAGAAGGAACAGAAATGTATAACCCAACAAGGAAAATAAAACGAAAGATTTTTTAAAGAAAGAATATTATTTGTTTCATTCAATGTATATATTTTTAAGATTGTCTTATGAGATTTTATATTCAGACAAAATAGAACCGTTAAAAGAGCTGTTGTAAAATAATGAAAGATTTATTTGAGAAATAAATTAAACGTTACAAAACGATTGGAAAACTGTTATATGACCGTTAAGAAACCATTATATGACTGCTAAAAATAATGACGGTCTTCAATGCGGTCATAACTTTTATTAAAGCTATTATTATAAATATTTCAAAATATTATTGAAATATCCAATAATCCCCCACATATTTCAAAAGATTTTGAAAATAAAAAATTAATATGATGTTGGGTTATTGGAGTGTAATGCATCGAAATTGGTGCTTGTTAGGCTATGAACTAGCCCTAGAAAAAATGAAATATAATTCATGAAATTATTGGTGAAGTTTGAAACTTCTATGAACCAAAATTATTTTTTGTGAATTATAATTTCCATCAGTCACATTGCAATCCCACAAACTTTGTTGTTCAACACGGTTTTGCACTAATAGGCCATGCGTGTGCTTGGTTTATTCATAAGTGCTTTAGAGATTTTCGCCAAAAATTCTCATAAAAGCGGCCCCACTCCACAT
Organism: Eucalyptus victrix; assembly: GCA_016097545.1. Taxonomy (NCBI): domain Eukaryota; kingdom Viridiplantae; phylum Streptophyta; class Magnoliopsida; order Myrtales; family Myrtaceae; genus Eucalyptus; species Eucalyptus victrix. The sequence continues at coordinate 39,934,812 of CM027845.1, read as the reverse complement.
TTATATAGGTGATTTCATCAAATGTATTCTACAGCTTAATGCATCACCAATAATCCAATAATGGCTATGGAATTTCGTTAAAAGCTTAGCTCAACCTCTTTTTTCCTTGTAGTTTTACAACATTCTCATCTTAGGATGAACAACAATTTTTAATAGTGCATCACTAGAACAACAAGTGACTTATTATTATCCATATGAACCTAATTCATGGGATCGCAATCACATAGGTTGTGTTACCATCACTGTTGCTTTTCCTCAATTGGCTTAAGTCCCATTCCCTTCGATTTGTTATAAATTAATTTTCTTCTCACAAGTTTAGTCAAAGGATCAGCCAAATTCACTTCTGACTTTACAAAATTGATGGATATAATTCCATCTGTAAGCAACTACTTTATAACATCATATCTCAATAGGATGTGTCTATTTTTACCATTAAAAATTCTATTTTTTGTAATGGCCATTGCCGCTTGGGAATCACAGTGCATAGACACAGAATGTGTCGGTTTCATTCCCAAAGGAATATTCGCTAAGAAGTTCCTTAACCACTCAGCCTCATTGCCAGCCAATTCTAGAGCCACAAACTCTGACTCCATGGTGGATTTAGCAATTATTGTTTGTTTGGTTGACTTCCAAGTTATAGCACCTCGACCAAGGATGAACACATATCCACTAGTAGATTTTGTCTCATTTGAATCCGAAATCCAATTAGCATCACTGTATCATTCTAATACAGTAGGAAATCCACTATATAAAATACCATAATTCATGGTTCCTCTCAAATATTTCTTTAATCTGTTCAAAGCAGTCCAATGATCATCATTGGGATTTTGTGTATATCTGATAAATATACATACAACATAAGCTATATTAAGTCGAGTATACTTCATCAAATGCATCAAACTCCCAATGATTTGAGCATACTTAGACTGAGCCACACCATCTCCTTTATTTTTCACTAATTGGATATTAGAATCATAAGGAGTATTCACAAGTTTGACATCAAAGTGATTATATTTTTTAAGTAGCCTCTCCACATAATGCACTTGAGTAAGCATTAGGTCACTATCATTCTTTATGATTCTAACACCCAAAATAATATTAGCTTCCCCCATATCCTTCATATCAAATTTAGAAGTCAAAAAACATTTTGTTTCATTTACTACATCAATACATGTATCAAAAATAAGTATATCATCAACATATAATCTAATATTTATAGATTCACTGTCAACAGTTTTTGTGTATAGACATTTATCTACTTCAATAGAGAAAAATTCATTATTAATTAGAGCATCATCAAATTTCTCATACCATTGCTTTGGCGTTTACTTTAAGCCGTATAAAGATTTAACAAGTTTACAAACTTTGTTTTCTTGGCCAAGAAAAATACAGTCCTCAAGTTGCACCATGTAAATTTCCTCTTCCAAATCACCATTTAAAAAAGCTGTTTTAACATCCATTTGGTGAATACTAAGTTTGTAAATAGAAGCCAAAGTAATTAAAACATGAATTAATGAAATTCTTGTGACTAGAGCAAAAGTGTCAAAATAATCAATATTTTATTTTTGAGTAAAACATTTTGCAATTAATCTTGCCCATTAGGATTATATTTTCTTTTAAAAATCCATTTACAACCAATCGGTTTTGCACCGGGTGGTAAATCAACTAATTCCAAGTTTGATTTTGTAAGATAGAATCAATCTCGATTTTTATAGTTTCTTTCCAAAAATTGCTTTCTGAGGAAGGTATTGCTTCAAAATAAGTCAAAGGATCATTATCAATAAGATAAGTATAAAAATCATTCCTAAAAGAAGTTTCTTTCCTTATTCTTTTGCTCATTCTCAATTCATCATTTGAATTTTCGAAAACGTTTTTATGAAGATATGCAGGAGAAATAGTATCAACACTTAATGGAAAAATATGCTAAAAAAATTCTGCATTTTTTATCTCAACTATAGTATTATTATCAAGCACGTCACTTTTTAATACAAGAAATCTATATGCAGCACTATGTTCAGCATAATCAATAAACATGCAATCAAATGATTTAGAGCCTGTTTTCATTTTCTTAGAATTAGGAAGTATAACCTTAGCTAGACACCCCCACAATTTCAAATATTTTAAATTAGGACGATAACCTTTCCAAAATTCATAGGGTGTTTTACCTGTTTTCTTATAAGGCATTCTATTTTGGATGTGACATGCAGATAAAATAGATTCACCCCATAAATTTGGAGTATTAGAACTAACAAGCATAGAATTCATCATCTCTTTCAAAGTCCTATTTTTCCTTTCAGCTATGCTATTTTTCCTTCACCCCATAAATTGCTTGTCCTTGTGCTTGAGTTGTTGCTTGTAGTTATTCCAAGACTCAGGCAACTTTTCAATTAGCAGGCCCGCAATAAATTCTTCTTGTAAATTGATGTTTTCTGCCTTCAAGTCCTCCACTAGCTTGTGATATTCATTGATTTGCGTCTTGATCTCCTTATCATCGGACATTTCCCATTGATAATAATTTATGATTACAAATTTTTGTCTGCCCACATCTTTGGTAGTGTACTTTGCAGTCATGGAGTCCCATATTTGTTTCGCTTCCTTGTACGGACAGTAGACATCAAACAATTCATTAGAAAGAGAACTAATAATTGTGTGCCTACATACCTTATTAGCGTGTATCCATTGATCTCAAAGCTTGTTATCAGTTGGTTCGGCTTCCGTAAGTGCGAAAGCCACGCCGTGCACATCTAAGATAGAGAAAACCATTTCTTGCCACCTTCTGAAATTGTTGTCATTATAAACTTCGATCTTTGATATGTCGGGGAATGGTTTGGCATAGGACATATGTGGTAGTGGTGGTAGTGCAACTGGACTGGTAGAGATTGAGACATCAGCAGCAGTATCAACTTGATGCTCCACGGGAATTATCCTTAAGATTGTAGAAAAAAAGCTTATGAGAATAAATAAATTTGTTTGAGGCGTGCAAGCGTAAGCACTGTCCTTAAGGATAATTCCGCCCCTCGGAGTGCGAAACTTGGTGCAATAGGCTTTTGACGACATCCTCCCAAGATACAACATACTTTCTTCTATATTACACACTGAATATTAGAAGAAACAGAAACAACGTTGTGTATAACTCAGCAAGGAAAATGAAATGAATTTTTTTTTAAAGAAAAAATATTCTATGTTTCATTTAGTGTATATATTTTTAAGATTGTCTTATGAGATTTTATATTCAGACAAAATAGAACCGTTAAAAGAGCCGTTGTAAAATAATGAAGAATTTATTTGAGAAATAAATTAAATGTTACAAAACGATTGAAAAGCTGTTATATGATCGTTAAGAAATCGTTAAAAATAATGACGGTCTTCAATGCGGTCATAACTAACTTTTATCGAAACTATTATTGTAAATATTTCAAAATATTATTGAAATATCCAACAACTTCTTCATCCAAAGATTTCAGCTCCGACTACACAATACACATGTAGGTGTAATTTCGGTTCGTTACCATGTGCCGAGTGGCAAATTTGTCCACTCCAAGCCCACTGTGTTTGTCCCGTGTCGCTTCCTTAACAAAGTAAGCAATCCAGTCTCACAGTTGGATTTGCTTCCCCAGATTCTCCATGTGTTCTACTGTAATGTTAGAATGGTTTGGGAGTTATTCATATGAATTGCTTGTTTCACAATAGAGACAGAGAATTTCGGCAAACGGGATAGAAATTCCAAACCTTCTTGCACACTTATACAACAGAAATAACAAGGTCAATAAACTGTTGGTTTTCAACTTTGATAATTCTGCTTTGACGAACGCATGGCTTATCACTAATCAGATCCTTTCCCTTTTGCCCATCCAAGCTTTCGCTTAGCACCGCCCGCCCCAGGACCAGACCGACATATTCACAGACAAGAGATGAACTCAAACCCTATTTTCCTCTGTACCTAATTCAGACTCCCCAACCACAGTACGAGAGAGATGTCCTACTAACGTGTCAGCCGATCCCTGAATGAAGAGATCTCTTCGAAAATCGGGAGTCTCTTGGACCTCGATGGAGCCCACTCATTCATCAACCTCTCGATCCCCTTGACGAAGTCGTCGTCCATGTCGAGGCCCAAGAGATCCGAGAAGTCGGGCTGCGGCTGCCTCGACCTCACCTCCGAGAGCAATTCCTCCGCTCTCCTCCTCGGCTTATAGTCGTTAGAGCCTGGAAGCTTGCCCCCTAACACGTCGTTGAGAATCGCGCGGGCCTCGTCGTACCGGCCTTGTTTGATGAGACACAGGCTGAGGTTGCAGGCCTTGTTGGCATCCGGATCGATCATTTGGGCTTTTTTATACACCACTTCAGCAGCCATGTAGTTGGGCTTCTGCATGTAGGCCCATCCCAAATTTCCCTGCATTTTGTCAAATACTTGAGAATAAATATGAAATCCTGAAATTTTATTTTTATTTTTATTATGTATGGAAAATAAATAAATAAAATAAGATTACTAGGAGAGCATACCAATAACCTGGAGGTCTCTTGCTTAACAGAGACCTGGAACTTCTTGCCATGAGAACGGGCCCTCTTGGTGGGCTTCCCATTGAAGATCTCGCCTTGGAATATCTGCCTCAGCTTCCTCTTTAGCAGCTCTATCTGCTCCTCCACTTTCCCACACTTCTGTACGTTATAATTCCCACAAAAGAAAACAAAAAGAGAACGTCAATACCCTTTCCCTCGTAATTAGTCTTTTTAAGATCTAAAAAAATAATCTCTATTCTGTATATATCTATCTTTGTATGAATTATGTATCTTTTTTTTTTTAAATTATAATTTTGAGAATACGAAATAGCCAAACTTTCTTGACTTAACCAATCATGCGCATATGTCGCAGTCTACCCGGTTTACGTGCATCAGAGGTAAGGCTTCGCCCACAGGGTAGTGTTAGTGGCCCCTTCAGTTTATTTCCATGATGAGTATGGGATGCTTTCATTTGAACATGAAATCTACCACATCTACTTCAAAGTGCTTAACCACTTAACCATGATTGCCGCCGTCTTTTAGATAATTGCCATTGATTATTATCACATCATCAAGTTACAATGCATGCAAGCAGTGCATACCCTCCATAAAGGTTTCTATGTACTAGGTCATAAACATAAGTGCATATCATTAGCAGTTACTTTTTTGTTAATATGATTAGAAGAATTATATACCTAAATCACTTTTTAAAGTATGCAATGAGTTTATGTATAGACAGAAGTGAAGCAACAGGTACACACGCGTATGAAGTATTATCATACCTTGTACAAGTCGATGAGGACGTTATCAAGCGACTCTTGAGACTGCTTGGAGCAAAGGCCGCGAAAGGACTTGACGGCTTCGATGGCTTCTTCGCCCCTTTCGAGTTGCTTCATCACAACTGCCATGTCCTTCAACGCGCTGTCTACCCTATCTCTTGCATTTATCGCCTTCCAGAATAGCACTATGGCTGCTTTTGGGTCTTTCTGAACTAGCTGTTAATTTAATCAGTTCAGCAGGAGAAAGAAATCGAACATATTGATCAGCAAGAGCAGATGCATTCGATTGGGTCCTTAATCAGATTGTATTTTGTGTAGGAAATTGGTGATTATCTATCCATGTATCTACTATCATATGGATGAATAAATCCATAGAATGATGAAGTTGCATAACCTTGATATCAAGAATGCTGGAGAGATTGCTTGGTTGATTGATAAATGATAGGGTTTCTAGTTGTAGCAAGACCCTACTCTGAGGGTTTTAATTTTAAGAAAATCGCACTGTCTTAAAGCATGTGTATTTTAAGAAAATCGCACTGTCTTAAAGCATGTGTCGCTCATACCCTCCGATGTAGATGATATGATTCTCCTTGAATTGTCCGCGTACTTTCGTTCTTAATTGGTACGCGTTGACTTTGGTGATCTTCGGATGTATAACTAAAATGATTTCAAGATAAGATTTCTAGTTCTAACAAGATCCAAGAAAATCGCTCCGTCTTAAAGGATGTTTTGCTCATACCCTAAGATGATATTTAGACTTGACGATGGTGGCAGCGATGCCGATTCTCCTTGAATTATCCACATGCTTTCGTTCCCAATTACTATGCATTTAACTTTAGTAATCTCTGGATGCATAACTAAAATGATTTCAAGATGAGAAACATTCGAAGGAAATTTATTGGCGATTTCACACGCGAGATATCTTTATCTATTGAAAAGAGTTTATCAAGAGCTTTATATGAATCGATCGATCGCCGATGAGACTTTTGTGCTAGAATCACGAAACTGTTAATTAACCTCATCTCAGATTAAATTGTGGAGCTTTGGTTTTCTTCTGACGATAATTCTGATTAAAAAGGTACATATTCTTAAAGGATAAAATGATTCCAAAACAATGCTGGAAATTCAGACGAGATTCTGCAAGATGGTGGAATAGAGGAGGTACCTGAGCGTGCTTGGCTCTGACATATGGAGTATCGCCAGAAGGGATCTTGTGGGCTACATGGTACTCCTCTCTTTCTCTCTTGCTTGAAGTCCTCTGATCTGAACTCCCCAGTTCCATCTCTCTCTCTCTCTCTCTCTCTCTCTCTCTCTCTGTCTGATATATAACTGAAAGAGATGGATGGGTAGGAGAGAGAATCCCATGTATAGAAGCGAAGTCCTAAGGTGGGGTGTCCGAAAGAAGGATGAACCTGGACGGAATCAGCAGCTATCTTCTGATTTTGGACGTTTCTTCAGACTTAACAGTCAATTTAGCTGCTCTTCTTTTCTTATCATGTTTACCCATACAGGTATAGTGTATGCCTATAGATGTATTTTCAAATAACATTTATTTTTTTTTTTATTTTTAAATAACTCATCAATGGGGTAATGATTACTACTTCAACAAATATACGCATGAGAGTACAATTGCAGTTGGAGACCCTCGGATGTTGACGGAATTTGAGATCTTGAGTTCAAATTTTATTAAGAGCAATTTAGAAGTAAATTCTCCAATTTATCATATCAATATGGGGAGTTTGCTTGAGGAGGTGGACTGGCCAAGTGCGCGAAAAGTGGGTTAGGTACTGCCTAATTGTCAAACCAAAAAAAAAAAAAAAAGTCACACGTCATTTGATAAATTTTATTATCGGATCGCTTAATGATTATCGTTAGCAAAGCTAGCCATGATCACATAAGGCTACTGCACCTCTTGATATGACAAAATCTGGGACGGTAATCCAAGTGAAAGGCAACAGCGACTTTTCTGGAACTTGCCCGTCTTTGGACGAGATCAACTGCGTCTAAGAACATTGTATGCGAAAAACAGAGTGGAAACGTCAGCGGGGGAGAGTGTCTGAGGTTGTATTGTCGGCCATCTACAATGTCGCGGGTGAACTTGGACGGTATGGCAGTCACATTCAGATAGCTCCTCTTTTGGATTGTGCTCTGTTTTTGGCTCGTGGCACCTCCCCAAAAAAGAAGGGATTTCGGTTGTTTCAACCTCGGACACAAATTATGATAGCGAAAATATATGCACTCTAAGAACAAGGGGGATTGTTTTTATTTACAATAATTTTTCTAAAAAATATTTTCTAAATCATTCAATTTTTTCTAAAACAAATGGTGTCTAATTTTTGATTCGTTGTTTGGCTAGCCCAATCACTAGTGGTTCGGCATTTACCTTGGCCTTGAAAAGAGGGCCCGTAAGTCTATATTTGCCAAAGGGTTTTAGCATATTCACCTATCAAACTTGAACACCATGTTAAGTGATATAATGCAATTACATTGTCAACTCGTTATCTTTATCACAAGATAAAGTATAAAATTATCCAAAAAGTCATAAACGTATTGCGCTTTTATTAATTTTCCTAAATATTTTGATTGTGCAAATTAATTACAAACTTTTTCATATTTTGCTAATTAAGTCCATTTGGTTAATTTTGATTGAAAATTGTTGACATAGATGATGGTTATCTCACATGGCATGATCGGTGTTGATGTAAATATTTTATTTTTTTCAAATTATTTTATTTTATTTTTCTTTTGTTCTTTTCTTTTTCTTTTTCTTTTTTTAACAACTTATCAGCCAACCATCGTTGGCCACAAGCAAGGGTGTTGTGGCCCTTGCCCCCTTGCCTATGGTTGGCAATAACTAGCCAACGACCTCACTGATCATAGTTGTTAATAAAAGAATAAATAAAAAAAAATTTAAAAAATTTTAAAAAAATTGTTCATATTAGCTCTGATCTAGCGACCTCATTGGACATAGCTATTAATAAAAGAAACAAAATCAAAAAATTATAAAAAAAAAATAATCCATGTCAGCGTTGATTATAACATGTAAAATGTTTATCATCCATGTCAACATTTTGGGAAAATGTTACAAATGGTCCCTATACTATTACCTAATGTGCAATTTGGTCCCTGAACTTTCGATCGGCTCAATTTGGTCCTTAAACTATTAATAAATATCCGATTTGGTCCCTGAACTTTCAATCGGCTCAATTTGGTCCCTAAACTATTTGATAAATGTCTGATTTGGTCCCTGAACTTTCGATCGGCTCAATTTAGTCCCTAAATTATTGATAAATATTCGATTTAATCCTTAGTTACTGTTTTTCCTTTTTTATTTTTTTATTTTTATTTTAAAATAATTTTTAAATTTTTAATTTTTAATTTTTTAATTTTTTTTTTGCTTATTCTCTCTTCCCTCCGTCGGCGTCGAGCGAGGGCTCCCTCGCAGATCGGCGAGGAGCCCTCGCCGGCGTCGTGCGAGGGCTCCCTCGCCGAGGTCGAGGCCGCGAGGAGCCCCTCGTCCCGGCGTCGGGCGAGGAGCACCCGGCGTCGGCGGGGCTCCCTCACCGGATCTGCGAGGAGCCTCTCACTCGACGCCGGCGAGGGCCGCCCTCACAGATCTGGCGAGGGAGCCCCTCGCCCGACGCTGGCAACGGGTGCTCCTCGCCGACGCCGACGAGGGGCTCCCTCGCGGCTCGGCGTCGGGTGAGGGAGCCCCTCGCGGCTGGCGTCGGGCGAGGGGCTTCCGGGTCGCCGGGCTGCGAGGGGCTCCCTCGCAAATCGCAAGGGGCTCCCTCGCCGACGCGGGGAGGGGCTCCTCACCGGATCTGCGAGGAGCCCCTCGCTCGGCTCGACCGGCGAGGGCCGCCCTCGCCGGGGCCGGCTTCCCCCGCGAGCCGGCGGAGGGAAGAGAGAATAAGCAAAAAAATTTAAAATTTTTTAAAATTTTAAAATTTAAAATTTAAAAATGAAAATAAAATTAAAAATAAAAATAAAAAAGGAAAAACAGTAACTAAGGACTAAATCGAATATTTATCAATAATTTATGGACCAAATTGAGCCGATCGAAAGTTCAGGGACCAAATTAGACATTTATCAAATAGTTCATGGACCAAATTGAGCCGATTGAAAGTTCAGGGACCAAATCGGATATTTATCAATAGTTTAAGAACCAAATTGAGCCGATCGAAAGTTCATGGACCAAATTGCACATTAAGTAATAGTATAGGGACCATTTGTGACATTTTCCCCAACATTTTCTAGTCAAAATTAATTGGATAAACTCAATTGATAAAATGTGAAAATGTTTATGATTCAGCTGGCATAATAAACAAGTTTATGATTGAATTGATAAAAATGTAATAGGTTGAGGACTTATAATTTTCCCCAAGATAAAGAGTTAGAATCTTGATACTCTTTTCTCAAATTCATTACTTGTGGTGGTTGCTCACAACCACTAACTCACACAAAAAAGGAGACGTGCCCATTTCACAGTAGCTAAACCCGACTAAGTACATGCGCAAAGGATCAACTTACAAATGATGGGGATAATCAATGTGTTTATAATATATTAGTTAACACTCCTACCTCATATGTAAGCCATTTTTTACATGTGTTGGAGTGTGATTCATACTATCCATCGATAGGAAGGCATGTGTTCTTGCTCAAAGGGCTTATGTAGTTTCAAGCCATATTTTATTAGTAGTTTAAATTTAGGCTCATGAATAGCTATTAAGTATATACTATTTCTTGCTTTTTTCATTCGGGGATGAAATAGAGAGGTGCGAGGTGCTAATTATAGTTAAATCATCTACTGGATGTAACCCTAGTTTAAGGATGAATCTAAATAAAACTTTGGGTCTCAAATCTTCTTTCTCACTTTTATTCTTGATTTCCTTGCAATTGTGCGCCAAATCTTAATGTTGGGTATCAGACCTTGGTTTGAGGTTAGGGTTTATTGGTGAAGAGAGATTCGAAAAATCAAATCTTAGGAAGATGTCATCAATTACGAATTGAAGTAGAGAAGTTTGAAGGAAAGTTTTGAGTTATGGAAATTGAAAATGGAGGTTATACTTGTGGATTGTAATTCTTGTGGCACATGGTCAAAGGTGATAAATCTGAGGAAAAATCCAAGGAGAAGGCGAAGGAGTCCGAGTCCACACCTGATGAATTGAAGGTGTGGAATGACAATGATCAAAGGGCGCGGAGTTTGATCTCGCTATGTCATGTTGATAACTTCTTGGTGAACATGACCTTTGAAAAAATGGTGAAGGATCTTGGACGAAGTTGGAAAACCATTTTAGGGCTAGTTGCTCGTGAATAGGGTATTTTTGTGGAAGTCGTGACTGTACAACTTCTGGACGAGTTAAGGTGATCCTTTTTCTACACACTTAAATGAATTTAACACTATTTGTGGGCAACCTGCATTGATCAATGTTGAGGTGTATTTTATACTCTCCATCGATAGGAAAGCACTGGGATCCCGCTTAGAGGGCTTTTATAGTTTGAGCCATATTTTATAAGTAATTTGGGTTTGGACCCATAAATAGCTATTTTGTGTATATTATCTCTTTTTTTTGTAATTGAAGAATGATATAGTGAGGTGCAGAGTGTTAACTAAAGAAGAATCCTTTGTTGGACATAGTATTAATTTAAGGGTGAACCAAGATAAAATCTTGCGTCTTAAATTCTCGTTCTCGCTTTTATTCCCGATTTCCTTGTAATTATGCGCCGAATCCTAACAAAGAGAAGATATGGACAGAACTACGTTAATAGGCTAAGTAGTTGGAGTGGAGCATAGACAAAATAACATGAATAAAAAGCAAAGGAAATTGAAGCTCCATTCGTTTCGCGGAAAACATGGCGTTTCCGAAAAATATTTTTAGGAAGTCATTTTTTAGAAAAATAACTATATTTTCTAATGTTCGGTTGAAATTTAAAAATGAACTAGAAAATATTTTTTACCTTTTGTAAGGAAAATCTTTTCCTACAGATACTCATTTTCAATAATTTTTTTATTATTTAATCATTTTAAATCATTTTTTAATTTTTAATTTTTTCCTTCCTTTCCATTTCTTTTTTTTTTTCTTTTCTTTCTTTTCATCCTTCTTCCTTGGCCTTGACTAGTCGTCGGCCATGGCGGTGATTGGTGATTGGTTGTAGGCCAGCTCGAGCCTCACCCTAGACCAACGAGACTCAAGCTCGCTAGATTTCGGCGAGGCTTCGCCTCCCCCGATCTAGTGAAGTCAAGGTTTGTCGAGTGAGCTCGGCTTCGCCAAATCTAACAAGTTGGGTGGGGCTCGGGCCTCGCCCGAGCTCGCTAGAGCCCAACGAACCTCTAGCGAGACTCGAGTTCAGTGGCCTAGGGCAAGCTTGGCTTTACCAAATTGACAAGGCTCAAGCTGGCTTGCAATCGGTTGTCAATTGCCACCGTGGCCACCTACTGGCCAAGGCCAAGGGAGAAGATGAAAAGGAAAGAAACAAAAGAGAAAATAAAAAGGAAAAAAAAATAAAAACTCAATTTAAAAAAAAAACATAAAAATAAAATGAAAATGTGATTGGTAAAAGAAAGTAAGGTGAAAGAAGTTACAAAAAATATTTTTCACTTTTGAAAAGTGGAAAACATTTTCCCCATTTTTGAAGTTTTTTTTTTTTTAATAGCGGAAAATGTTTTTCTTGGCTAGTTCATTTTCCATGAATTGAACACCAGAAAATCCGAAAAGCGTTTTCTTAGAAGTTATTTTTTGTGAAATGAATGGAGCTTGTGAGGAATGCTGATGTATGAACCATCAAGTCCTTCTATGATACTATGTTAGATAAAATGTTTTTCTTAAAATCTCAAACAGTTAGGTGAAAAATTCAAATTCTAGCACTTCAAATAAAGTCATATGCCAAACCATTTAGTGCAAAAGTACAAGGCTTTAGAGAATATATCTTATATCTTAGGGCAAAAGTTACCCAAAAAAAAAAAACCTTAAATGATGCCACTATGACACATTTAGCCAAACCTTTTTCTATGATATATTTATCTTCCATTAAGTTTTGTTAATGAGAACCATTAAAAATCTACCTACATAAACGCTAAGAACCAAAGAGTTTTGACATGGTTTCAAGTGGCTTAAGTGAAATAAAAACAACGTTGTTTTGGCTAAAAAATATTCTAATAGAACCTTGATGTAAGGTAAATGTATCATATAGATACAAGTTGAGGAATTTTATGTCACAAGAAAAAATTTAAGGTATATGTGTCACGGTATGTATAGCTTAGAGTTTTTGATGTCATAAAAATATTTATGGTAAATATATCAAAAGTGAGTATAGTCTAGAGTTTTTTTGTGACTTTTCCTTAAATCTTAAAATTTCTCCTTTACTTGAGGGCCTATTTGATAACAGAGGCCTTAAGCATGCAAATACATTTGGGCAAACAACTTCTTGTAGCCCAATTATTGTGCATGATGAATGGAAACCCCGTGAGTAAGTGAAAATAGGGTGTGATGAGAAATCAAGCATCAAAACCTGTGTCTCTAATACACAAAATAAAGTTATATGCTCAACCATTTTCTCCAAAAGCTCAAATCATTATAGTATGGTGCATAATATATATTATATCTTACCATACCCAATCAATTACAAACTCAAAGTTACCAAGATCCGTTAGCTTCTACATCACATGAAAGTTTACAGATGTGTATCATGTCCGCTATGCCGTGTACAAGGGAGAGAGATGGATAGATAAGCCAAGCAACAAGAGCATCGTTAGTACCCGATTATTTAACTAGGAAGTAGACTTCAAAAGACAACATCGATCTTGAACTAATGGTTTCAACAAGGCACCAATTTCCACAATTCCTGTCTCGGCAGGAAAAGAAACAGATTTGCATTTTTGGCCTGGAGCTTTAGAATGATTTTCATTTCAGCCCTATTTAATTTTCGACCTTCCTCCATGCAAACTACCAACGATGTATCTATGGAAGGACATTTATCTGTGTCCTTTTATCTCTTTTACGTTACTCCTCAAAAGATAAACTAAAGAGCAATTTTGTCTAGTCATATTCATCTCACTACAATGATTAATTCCTACCAGTAGAGGGATTTGTGACAAGACTTCACCCATTTTCAAGGTGGATCAATAAAGACAATTATCAGCCACGACATGTTTATGCATCAAAATGTTATTATGATGATTGATATATTACACCTAAAAAATGCAATCTCTCTTGAATTAGTGACTCTTATAGACACTATTTCACTTTTGGACGACACCTGGTCGTCCAAAATTGTGGTAATCAACCTCACCTTTTTTTTTTTTAATACAAAAAAGAAAGAAAAGAAACTCACGTTCTGGACAGCTCAGAAGAAGCCGAAAAGGCAACAATTCTCTTGAGATTCCTAAAGGTTTATCGAGTGATCAAACACTGGCCTTAACTTTAGCAAATTTTATGTTCAAATCACATTATCACCCACTCATATTAATCTTGAGACATGCCCTCTATCTTATAAGTTTGCGTAATGCACACGTAACATGACGAGTTATATATGTCCATAGAAACTAATCAAGCTGCCGAATCCAAATATCCTTCGTTGTAATAAAAGGAACCAATTCTCGTAAGCCGATTTTATGAAGCGGCAAAGAATATTTGTAGCCATTCAGATGAGATCACGCAGGCTTTCATGCCAGAAACAAAGAGTAGAAATTGGAAGTATCTCTTGGGGCAAACGTCAACCTGGACAAACTCAGAGCGGACTCCATTAGTTAAGGCATATCTTGTTATTTTATAATGCTTGATTTAATCAGGGAAATCACACCAACCCCATACAGTCAATCTCCTTGAAGACGATGCTGGAAGAGATCCAGTCACACCATGTGTTAAAAGAATTGCCCCCATGAAGGGAACGAAGGAGAGATTCCCTTATATTTAGAGAGTATATTTAGAGAGAACTCAAAAAAATTCAGAATCCTCGACATACGCCGACCAAGAATTTCTCCAATAAATTATATGCCGGTAATTTCATCATGAAGCCATTTCCGATTACAGAGTTCTGTCAGACAAGGTTGCAACGAAGCATTACACAGGGATAACACTCCACAGAACACAAAGTTGAAACCATGTGTGTACGCCCCTCACCTAATAATCGAACCTTTCATTACAGAGTCCTCAAGACATATCTCTCCCAGTGAATCAAGCATGATAACATCGTCATATTTCCTTCGATTAGGCAGATAAAACATTTTCTTAATCAAGGTTGTGACAATGCTCAGGAACCCCATCATCGGAGAGACTAATTTGTAATGACACTAAAAATCAAATAGAGATACTGGAAATGGAATATAGATACAAAAAGGTGGTCAAAACCACCGGGCAAAATGAATTACACCAATTTGTAAAAACTCAAGCACTAGCTCTGGGCTATAAACGCATTAAGATGACCCAAATAAACCTCACCCGGATCCACGAAATGAAGGGGAAAAAACACAAGCCACCTCCTAAGACCACAGGCACATAAGCCAACTTTTTCATGCATTTTGAACATTGAACTCATAAGAGACTAGATCCATTTTGCCAAGGCAATCATCTTTAGCTAAGAGAAGCACAGCGAATGATATTTCCCAACTATGCCTGGTTGCCACCACCCCTTGAGCGGCCACCCATCCTTCCACGACCACGCACATATCCCCTGCCACCTCCACCTCTGCCCCTCTCGTATCCACTACCTGCTATGAGGGCAACCTTAAATAATAATTCTTGAGAAATCTAAGCACACAACACAATATTTCAAACACTGCAAAATAACTGCAGTTCGGACATGGAGCACGTGCTTGATAGTGTTGTGCCAGGGGGGTTGGGGGACAAAGGCACACTATATTCAAATTCACAAGTTACTTTCATTACACTGTGGAGTACCAGGGACAAATGGTCTGAAATCAACCCCCAAAATAAAAAGAAAATTATAAAAGAACAAGTAGAGAAATTGAATGCAACCAAAAGATGTGTTGAATCCACCAAAGACGACCAGTAAATGCAGAAACTAGAAGCAAACTTACCACGGTAGCCCCAGCCCCTACCTCGTCCGCCACCTCGACCCCAGTTTGAATATCCACCATTATCTAACAATTTCAAAAGGAATAAGGAAAGTGAATAGGTGACAGATATCCAACACATGAATGCAATGAATCACTACAGGACCTCAACTCTTGGTGAAAAGGTAATTAACCGTTGAGAAGGCACTAATCATACCTTGATAGTTTCCACCTTGATAATTTCCACTTTGATAGTTTCCACCTTGATAATTTCCACCTTGATAGTTTCCACTTTGATAGTCTCCACCTTGATAGTTCCTGTTTTGATAATATCCACCTTGATAGTTTCCATATCCTCCCCTTCCCCAGCTCCTCCCTCTCCCTCTACCTCGACCCCTCCCCCGACCATATGAATCTAAATATTAAAGGAGAAGAACCAGTCATCAACTTTGCTTTGGTCCAAGATAAAACCTCAAGTCACAACTTCATCACAGCAAATACCTTCATTAACAGTATTGTAAGGAACACGTGCTTGTCTAGGCTGTTGCGGTTGATAACGATACTGAGGTTTGGGTTGATCCATTTGAACAGGAGCTTGGTACCTAAGCAAACAAATAACATATCAAACAATCATCGCATAATATCATGTCAAGCTGCAAGTACTTGCAAAACTTTATTAACAGAATGTAGCAATTTGTGATGGTATCAATAACTATCTTAACAGGTAGATTACTCAGGGGAAAATGAATATAGTGAAGTTATGTCCTAATATTTCTGACCCAGTCCCCAAGTAAGAAGCACCAAACAAGAGACTTTAACTAAATCACTACGTGGTTGATGCTCATTATAGCAGCTTCTGAAACCCTTTAGATCATTGTGGGTGTCGTAACTTACCCAGGAGATTCTTTGTTTAGCTCCCTAGTAGACAAGGTGATTGATATCATTGAAACATGTCGAGTCATCTCCACACTGCATGAAATATTATGCTGTCGGAATTAGATAGACCATCTACAAAATTATGTACATAATTAGATTTAAGTTTTATATACTGGTGCATACGGTACTAGGCCTTCTTCAATGGGTTCCCATACATCAGTTATGCTAACTGAGCTGATGGAAGTATCCTGATGCAACCGAGGAATTCTCTTCTGCATGAATACAAGTTCGGGAAGGTGGCAATGAGAATAATTTGCTAATTTTACATCCTAATGCTTCCTCTTATCCTCTTAATAAAACAATAGCATCACGTAATAAACAATTTGAACTCACACAAACCTTTATAATCTCCGCAATGGCCACTGTCTTACTGATTGCTTGTCCCATTGCTTTCAGGACAATTTCCCTAACACGTTTCTCCTACACATGAAAAGATATTATTTAAATATATATCAAGCATATATTACAAAATTATTGGTTGACAAAGGGAAAAATCAAGTCATCTAATTTAAGATCCTCAATCCCTAGTGGTGAAAGATAATGCAAGAATCTAAGCCAAAGACATTCATATGAAACAAGCAAAATGTTTAAATGATCTAAAGCCAGTAACCATGATGTGTGTCACACAAGAAATCAACTATCTAGGAAAGGTACAAACTATTAAGGGAAAGTCATCAAATGGATCGCTCATGACATGTTGCTATAGTTTGGACATGGAATCAAGTATCAAATTCCCCATGACCATCTAATATCTTAAAAATCCAGCAATGGTTTGGACATGGAAGAATAATGAACCTACACTATGGAAGCCATAATAGACAAAGAATAACCGTGAAAACAATGGGATCTTCAAGCAGCATGTGATGAACAATCAGAAGTGACTTGTAGGAGAATACCCAAAAATCAATGGTGACTGGCAAATGATGGCCACTAGCATCACTAAATTACATTGGAGAATGAGCAAGTTTAACTTTCAGCCCAGCTCATGCATGAGAAAAATCACAAGGAATGTGGTTGATTTAACGATTATCGTAGGAAGACAGCCACAACATGGAAAGTTATTCTGAAAATGGTCTCCATATTGACCAAAAAGTAGCCACAGTAATCATTCTGTAGAATTTCTATTTCCAACAACAGATTAGACACATAACACAACACTAATTCCTTTGAAATAAAGATCAAAGCATCTGGGCACACTCCCAAATACAGACATGCCTCAACTTTCACTGGATAATATATACCTTCATCAAGTAATTTACAACCCCCTCCCCCTCTTCTCCTTACTTTTTGTTCTCTCTCTCCAAAAGAAAACATAATAACAAAGTGCAATCCAAATTCACATCCTCTGCAAAAGCAGCCTGAACTGGTATTCTTTTGTAAAGTGAAGCCTAATCAGATCTCCTAAAAATTCCCTGCTTTCAAGCAGCTCCTCCTCAACAATTATCTTTGAAAACATCGAGTTCCTTCTTTCGCAGCAACTTAAACAAGCTTGAAAAATGCTTCCACATCCCAATCTTGGGTTCAACTCGTAAGATGGCATTATCAACTATTCATTCAAGCGTGCATCTTCCAAAAACAAGCCACACTCAGGCATCTCTGTCTCTCCCTACAAGTCAGGGAAGATTTCCACCGAAGGAGCCCCCGCAGATCCATCTGACTACTTACTTTCACTCTATAACTAACTGGCAACTGCTGTTCGATTGGGAGAATCCGATCAAACTCGCCGCACGATAAACCGGCATGCATTCCGCCGCAGCAAAAGCAAGGTCACGAGACGGCAACATCTCGTTTCTCACAGGCAGCTCCTCCGTAGATGTACGGCGAGGACACCGACTATCCAAACCACTGATTTCCGTCGAGCTCAAGCTACTAGCAAACTGCCGCTCACTTAGGAAACCCCAAAAAAAAAAACGAAGAAACGCCGCCGCGCAGAAGACCAGCACGCGTTCCGCCACACGACCGAGGTCGAGCCACTACCGAATCAACGCCGACGAACCGAACAAACAGAAGACCAAATGCGAAAAACGAAATCGCGAAGCGCAATCGAAGCCCCAGCGAAACACCAGGGGCGAAAAAATCAGGTACGACGCGACTCGAAATCGCCAAACCTAAACCCGTCGAGGGAACGACGGGAGGACTCGGCGACAAGAGGCGCGCGCGATTGCACGGACGGCGGCGCATCGAAGAGGAGAGAGAAAACGCGCGCGCGCGCGTGCGCGAGCGAGAGAGAGGGAGAGGGAGGGAGAGAAGGACCTGGAGGAGAGTGGAGGCGTAGCTGATGTAGTTGCGGATGAGGCCCTGGGTGGTGATGCGGATCTCGTTCTCGTTTATCGGCGACTCCGGCTTCGGCTTCTCCACTCTCTGGTATCGGTCCATGGCCGACGGTCGCTCCTTCCTCCTCCCCTCTCGGCGTAGCAGAAAACCCTAAAACCCCAGTCGCAAGGCAAAAAGCACCGCGCAGCACAGCAAGCGACGCCCCCGCGAGAGAGAGAGAGAAGAGAAGAGAGAGAGAGAGAGAGAGAGAGTGGCTGAGGCAAAACCACAAAAGGGCTAAAACCTCAAGAGCCTGGGGGAGAGAGAGAGGGAGGGAGGGCTGTCCGCCTGCGCGCGGCCTTACACGTGGCGCGCCCTCGCGCGAGAACCGATCTCGATGGAATTTTGACCCTTGGATTCGAAAGGGGAGGAGAGGGGCTTACGCGCTTCCTTCCTTAGGGGCGAGACAGAATGATTCAATCCCACGCGAATCTCCTCTCTCCGGGTCACGTGGAGCACGTGCCCCCCCCTGGGCAGAGGCATGACCTGATCCTCGAGGCCCCCTTGCTGCGCAAGTTCTTCTCCCTTTCCTTCCCAAGGTCTCAACTTACAGAGGAAGGTACCTCCTCCAACAAGAACAAAAAAAGGTCACGGGCTTCTTACGTTTTTACTGTTGTGGAGATTTTTTTTCTCTTATGAAAAAACAACATATTAAGCAAGCGCTCCGAGAGCAATTGTTGACAACATGTAACCTATTTAGAGATTTACTTGTTAATTACCAAAGTCGCTTGCTTAAAGTATATGCTCGCTTTCCCCCACCTTCATTTACTAGATTTTGCTCGATGACCTTTGGCCTTTTACTTTCAAATTTCGATCCCAAAAGTTAATACTTCCCCATAGCCTCAATAATTTCCTCCTCACACATCCAGCTTGAGCCGAAGTTGGAATAATTTGTAACTTTTCCATGTGACTGTTAGGTCTAAACTTATTAGTGATCATTAACAGCTTTTCCTCGCACTTATAAATTTATGTGATTTTAGATCTAGACTTGTTGGCAATCGACTTTTTATAACATAGTGTCGACAATTTCCCTTACACATCGGACTTAGATTGGAGCAAAAATAACCCATAACTCTTTGTGTGACTATTGAGGTCTTATTGGCAACCAAATTTTAATACTAGTGTTGGGTGGTTTCTATCCTCCCTCACCCCAAATGTTAGTATTACCCAGCTTTTTCTCACACTACCTATAACTCTCTATCAACAATCCCCCTTCACATGTTGGGACCCATAACTCTCCCTTGTGGCTCAGGCTTGAGTCAAAGCAAGAACAACCTATAACTCTCTCGTTTAGCTAAAACAACTTGTAACTCTCCCATACATTGGATTTGGGTTGGAGTAGGAACAATCCATAACTCTTTTGTGTGGCTGTTGGGTCCAAACTTATTGGCAATTGAGTTTTGATACTAGTGATGAGTGCTCCCTCACCCCAAAAGTTAGTACTCATATGGCTTTTCCTCACACTATTTGTAACTCTCCCTCAGCAATCCCCCTTCACACATTGGGCTACTAGCCCCTTCCAAAATCGATATCGACAATCTCAAGATTCTAACCGTTTATGCGGTCCATATGAAAAGAACCATCGCACTCGGTAAAGATTGATGGTTTGCCAACTAATGCCAACAGCCCACCAATGTATATAACAAAACTAGGTGCAACAAGGGATGCGTAAAAAGTTTACCAAGACGATAAACCATGTCCACCGTCAAAATAGTGACGTCTCTCAAACTCATTTTCTCGTATGAAGACATCTCAACATCATTGGTTTCCAAAGTCTAACGCTTGATTTGCCGTTTGCTTAAAGAGAAAAAGGATGTGGGAGAAAAAGTGACCAAGCAAATCCTTTTTCATTGTCAAGTTTGGACAAAGTGTGTGGTCATTTCTGCAGCGCTTTCCTTCTTCTATGTCTCCTCTTGCTAAGACAGATCCTGCGGTGGAAATTTAACCACACGTCTTTCACCAGAGTCTTCAACCAAATAAGTAGATGACATCAAAAAATAAATAAATAAATAAATAAAAATAAAAACTCACAAAACGAACGACTAGAATCACAATAAGTCTTGAGGAGGTACTTTCAAATAGAGAATAGAATGGACCTGAAGCAGGAACAGTGAATAGTCAGTGGATGGTAATGAAGCGGACAATTCGCTGCAATCACATGAAGCTACTTCACCACAAGAACCACTACGAAAGTTTCAGATGCCAAAAGAATTACACACAAGTAGACGGTACACAACCAGGCCCTAAAGAAATAAAAGAAGAACGAGGAACCGATTGCGTGATGTGGGTTGCACTGCTTAGGTCTAGTTCTTCTTCCAAGTTAACATGACACAACTTCAAATGCAACTTGTTGGAATATTTAAATAACAAACCACATCTTCATCTAATAACTTAAACTTTTAGAACGGTTAATAGTGATACTACAAAATTTGACATGATATCAGAGTTAGAGGTCCTAAGTTGGAATTTTTCCAAGTCCATTTGTCTCCCCAAATAAATTTCTACACTTAGTACTAGCCAAAAAAATCAGACTAAATGTATTAGAATATTTAAATAATAGGCGACATCTTCATCTAATAACTTAAACTTTTAAAACAGCGTTTCACATAATCTCTCACAACTAATGTTGGGGATAAACCAATTTCGGATCATGAATGACAAACAATTTCCACCTCAAGAACATTGATCATATAAAGCCATAGGCAGGACGGCAGAAGCATCAATACCGCAGAATTTCAATGATAAACATGTACATTACATGCATCTCCACTAAAAATTAAAGCTTTGACAGAGCAAACTGAAATACGTTGTCTAGAAACATCCTAGGAGAAGCATATGCATAAAGTGAACCCAAACACCGTATCTCGGCAATGAAGAAAATGACTACATAACAATCTTTAGATGAGCTTTCTACGGAACAGGTACTTACAATAAAAAATAAAATGGACTGAAGCAGGGGACGGGAAATTTCCGGTGGTGGTAATGAAGCAGACAATTCATTGCAATCACGTGAAGCTACTTTTCTACATTAATCATTAGCATAGTCATTCTGTAATAGATTACAGATTTAAAAGAATTACACAAAGTAGACACAGTACACGGCCAGGGCTGAAGAAAGAAAGAAAGAGGAACCAACTGGTGATCCGAGTGTGCAGCTTCGGTCTATTTCTTCTCTGTGTATTAACATGAGACAGGACATCGAATGCAACTAATGTCACGTGGAAGAACCGATTTCAAATGATTATTTATCTTCACCTGAAAAACATTGATTACAGCAAAGAGATAAAGCCATGGACAGGACAGCAGGAACATTGATATTTGCAGTATTTGAATGCTAAACATGTACACCACCACTAAAATGTAAAGCTTGGACAGGAATCTGAAGTAGAATGTCTAGAAGCATACTAGGAGCAGCATATGACATGGATGTGAACCCAGACAACTTATCCTGGTGATGAAGAGAACGGCACTAGAACAGTCTCTAGATGAGCTTTCTTTTATGAACTGGTCACTATCAAAGCGCAACACTGAATTTTACAACAGTCAGGGAAAGAGAGAAGCGAGAGTATTGATACAACAGGATCCTCAAATTCTCACTGCAGGGAAAGGATCTTCAGAACATTCTAGCAAAACTTACTCATAATAGATGCATTAATCATCAACAAAGAGCAAGAACAAGCACATCAAGAAATTCATAAGAGAATTAAACTGACAAAAATGTGAAGAAGTACAAGAGAAATGTTAATAACTGCTATATTGAGGAAGGCTTTAGATCAATGCCTCTGGATGGGAAAAACTTGAAGGAAAGAGAGAATATAGCGACCCTTCATCTCTCCTGTATAGTGTATACAATCTTCGACCATAATCCTGCAGTTTTCAACTAAATTCCTACTAAAACAATTGACAACTCCTATATGGCCAAAGAAAAAGGGAAAAACCAGCAGCTTAACAATAATTGGACCATCCAAGATGGCCATATGATGCACATTATCCCTCAGAAGTTAACATTTGTAGTGGCCTTACAATGGATATTTTCCTTACCCTTTAGAGAATAATAATGGAAGGACAAGCACTCCAGAAGTTAGAATGCTCGCAGATGTTCAGATAAACTGATACATAGGAAAAACTCTACATCGAACTTGAAGGTAGAACCACGAACTCATCACTAACACAGGACTGTCGAAAACCTTAGAGATCTGCTTTACATTTCCCCCGTAAAAACTTCAACTAATAACTGAAGAATCATTCTCCCTGTGACAACCTTTTCAAACCATGCCATTAATAAACCAAAGACTCAAACATCAAATCTGCTACTCATGCAGAGGGAAATAGAGTAAAGTCTTACCTATAACTCCAGCACCCCAAGTAGAATCTCAACATGTCGTCAAGGTAAATGCACAGAATGACTATGTCGTTTATGAGAAGTCTCATACAAGTATCCTAGGGTAACATTCATGAAATGACCACGTATCAGTTATGAGACCACCACGTTGACAACACGCACAGGGAAAGGTTGCTGAAACAAGCAAAGTTTACTTGCAAAGAAAGGTTGCACAGTCATCATTCTTCCTTAATTCTATCAGAAAGATCAAATACATTTTAGTACATAAGGTAAACATGAGCAAAGAATTTCTGGTGTAACAGATTCAAACTATGGCATCCTTACAATGTGAAACAAAACAATTATAAACATATCAGCTTACAATGATATATAATGGCACATATGCTTATACACGTGCCATTAGGCACAAGGCATAGATAGCCCTGGCACAATTCACACCCAGGAGACGAGTCAGTTAGGCAGCTTCACCGGCTTCGCCGTGAAGAACAGTATGAATTGAAACAGCGGAACAAAAGCTGAAGACCTTGTGGAACTTATTCACGGGAGATGGCAAATCCGGTAGCCTCCTCCAGCTGCACCTGCCATAATCACTACCAATCTCACAGACACAAGCAGGGTACTTCTTATGATACTCCTCATTAAACACATAAATCATATCGCCCGATCCAACGCATTTCAAGCTCGCGAATTTATCTTCCTCCTCGCTATCGACCAGCCCATTGAGCAAATTGGAGGGCATGATCGCGATTTCCCTGAATTCCATGCTCGTCTCATCGATCTGCCACAAGTTAAACGACGGCCCGCTCGGCCCGACGCACATGCCCGCCAGGACCAGCCGTTGCCGACACGCGATCAAGAAAGAAAACAGGACCCCGGGCGGCCTCAGAGTCTGCACGTCGCTCCAGATCCGATCGCGCAGGTCGAAGCAGGACACGAAGCAAGAATAGATCCCGAACACATAAAACCTACCGCGGAAGAGCGCCGACGACAGGGACTGCGAGGAGTTCCCGGGGCGGAAGTCGGCGGGCAAGGGAGGGCAGAGGTCCCAGCGGTCGGACCGCGGGTCGTAAATCTCGACCGCCAGCCGGTCCTCGATGTCGACGAGGTTGCCGACGAAGCCGTCGCCCCCGACGACGACGAACCGCAGGCCGGGGCCGGGGCCGGGGCCGCGGTCGTCGGGGAAGACGGCGAGGAGGGGGTTGAGGCGGGAGAAGTGGAGAGGGGAGGTGGAGCGCCAGGAGTCGCGGAAGACGCGGGTGAAGGAGAAGGCCGGGGTGGTGGTGAAGAGGAAGCCGGAGGAGGCGGTGAAGGCGCGGTGGGTGTGGGTGGGGAGGCGGAACCAGGCGTCGGAGAGGGGGTCGAAGGCGAAGGACTGGTTGTTGCGGAAGGAGGTGTTGTGGATGCCGTAGAGGAAGAACCAGGGAGGAGAAGAAGAAGAAGAAGGGCCGGCGCTAGAAGTGGTCGAGGAGGAGGTGACGATGGAGCGCCAGAGCTTGCAGACGGAGGAGGCGCGGAGGAGGGAGGGGACGGGGAGGAGGGAGAGGATGAGGTCGATGAGGTCGGTGGAGAGGGAGTTGATGGTGGTCAGCGACGGCGGGCAGTCCGACATCGCAGGTGGATGGGGGCGAGCTTCGGGAGGCTTTGCTGCCGGGGGATGGTGTCGTGTCGGGACAGGCACGGAGGGCGTTGAGCTTGTGCGGGGGTTAGTTGGGGAGGAGATGGAGAACGGTAGTTATACGTGCTGCGGGGGGTGAAGCGGGGAAGTGGGGAGTGGGGAGTGGGTAGTGGGGAGGGAATGGCGGTACACTCTTTTTAGTTTTTACTTCTCCTCGGAAATTACTAATTTAGGTTCGAGGTTACACCGCCATAATTTCAAAACCATAACTAACTTTTGTGATGTGTGAAGTAGAAACCTTATAACTTGTCACCAAATTATAGTTAGAATCTCAGAAATTATAAATAATACAATTGACATGATAGAGTCATTTCATTAATTCCATCTAACTTGATTAACAAAAAATACTAATATGGCTCTCTCTCTCTCTCTCTCTCTCTCTCTTTTCTCTCTCTTTTATAAATGTTCTCTCTCCAACACGGCAATGACATAGCTAAAATATGAAATATAACATTAAAACAATGTCACTTTGGTCCAAATATGATTTTTAATACAAAATTTTATTTAAATTAAATAGACAAAACTAAGCTAAATTTTTGTAGCCTTGGCCGCTCCGCCCCACCGTCATCGAGCTCCCCGCACCCCGTCAACCATTCTTCCACCAAGGGCTGCCTGTTTCTCTTTCTTCTTTGTGTTTTTTTCTTTAGCTTATTTCTTATTTAATATATAGATTGCATTAAGAATCAAATTTGGACTAAAATGACCTCATTTTGGCCACATCATTGCCATGAAGGATAAATAAAAATATATAAAAAAAAGCCACATTGGCATTCAAGATATTAACAAAATAATTTATTGCACCAATTAGATAAATTTTAGAATTTTGATTGCATTTTTTGCAAGTTTAGAAACTCATTTATATTTTAGTGACGAGTTTTAGGACTTTTAGTTAACATTTTTTTTAAATTTCAAATCAGTACATTTGTGCAATGTTCATTCAAACTAATTATCGTCGAAGACAATACGCTACTTCATGAATTTGGATTTGGGTTCAAAGCCTATATTTCTGAATGAATTGAGAGCGTGAACTCGAGAACTCGACATGGACCGAACTCGTGCCGAGTTCCGAGCGGATGTTTGGGCGCCTGCTAAAAGCGGTAAGTTTCAACATCCAACGCAGTAAAAAAAAAAACCAAATATTGCATCAGGAAGTTCTTCTTGAGGAAATATTTTGGTCGCTCCTGCAGCATTATTCGTTCAACCACAAAGAAAGAATGGAAAAATGGTTGAGCAACTTTCACGTCATACGAAGAAGAAGAAGCGAGAACGAAGCTCTCAAAAACTAGGCAAAAAAATTGTCATTTTATTGGGTCAGTCTGAAGGGAGGGAAGAACTTTTGTTTTTGTTTTTTTTTTTTTTGCTTTTTTTTTTTTTGGTAAGTAAGGGAAGAACTTTTGTCCTCGACAGCTTAAAAAAAAAAAAAAAGTTAGTCCCGATTTGAGGTCTGGAGGGATTAACAGTGTCAAAGCCCATCTAATCTGTGAACATCAATTGTTTACAATGAAATTTGGTAAATTTAGACCTATTCAACAGCATGTTAGAATATGCAAGGCGCATGCGTTCGACTGTCATTGGCATCGAATATGACCCGGTAATCTAAAAATCGTTCGATAGTCTCGCGTGCTGCATCACATTGTTTACGAATGAAGATTTCATATATTGATTGTAGTATAATTGGAATCACTTTTTTTTTTCCATTCAGGATATCGATTTACAGTGAGGTCTCTCGTGCATTTGTCTGGCATGAGCTGGAAGTCAGCACATTCTTCGGTTCACTTGGACTAAACGCAATATATTTTCTGTAGAAAAAGACCAAGGACTCGACTCAAAATGATCATGATAGAAATTGGGTTTTCCTCATCTTTTGACCTAATGGGAAAAACCTAATCTTTATAATGATGATTTCTAGGTAATTGGTTAATCAGACGATGGAATAGAAAAGACATAGGAAAGTCCATGTGCACATGCATCCTGTGCATTGCAATTATGTCTCATCGTTTCAAGGGTTTCGTGTTATAAACCTGTGATCACAGCAGTAGTAGAGGTGACGATTAAGCGGGTTCGAGCAGACCTAACTCATTTTCCCAGACCGACACGTCATAAATTAGATGTATAGCAGGTTTCGAGCTCCATAGGCTTTAAATTCATCACTGAACCATCTTTCCTCCACCGGCTCAAATTAGCCTTCCAGCTGATTCGGCCAGGGCGGTGTGTGCTATAAAAGTCCAAGAAGTGATTGTATAGGAACCAGCTCGATGCAGAACAGACAACACCATACACCAAGAACACCCAAATCAACACATCAGCTCCTAAAACATGGACTAGACGTGGTTCCATGAAACATTTAACGGTCTGTAATCTGCTTCTTCTACATGATTCTTCATCATCGAGAATTTTGACGATCTTCAGCTAGCCTAAATTTAGCTAAACTTTAGATGGAAACCGAAAGGGAATCTCAGGTGCAAAACTAGACAAAAAGTTTTACCTAGACTCCACCAAACTCAGAGAGTTTAACCCTTTTCATCAAATCTAGGACAGGCCAAATCCACGGGAATCAAACAGCTATGAAAGTAGACTCGGTAGACGTGTGTCTGAGAACAATGCATTTCATGCCGCTGAAATCAAAGTAGAGATAGCGACAGCCTGAAGGATGACATTGTACGGGTACTAGCAAATCAGATTTTCATTTATCACCAAAATGCAGTGCAGATCAAGAATTGCACCATTTATTGGGCTTTAGCCTCTTATTGCAGTTTGAAATTGAGAAGACTGACCACTCACCAATCTTAAACTCATATAGATGATAACCCCACTTGCATCTACTGAGCATCCCTAGACAGGAGGTTATTAATCTTGATAGGTCGAGCATTGCATAGTTCATCGGCACAGTCCCCTCTCTCGAAAACTGCTGCTGCACCCATACCCGAACCTGCAGTGACCATAATCAAGAAAGTATTCAGTTGATGGAAAATGAATTAATACAGCTTGTCATTTTATTTTATTTTTTTGGCAATATGCTATGGCACGTACCAGAAATTTCCCTAACTGCACCACAGAAGTCTATTCTGAGACAATGACTAACAATTTATGACAAAAGGGTTTCCCAAATGAGATGCTCACATGATAATCCTGATTAATCTGAACAATTTGATTAAAACCCAATGCTAGATTGAGGTTAAAATACGTGAGAAACAATTCTTTGGGGTACTAGTCTTTTAGCCCTAACAGCAGGATATAGCCATGTCAGTACCCAGATGACCAAGCGCTGCTTCTGTCAAAATTCATCTGTTAGGTTAACAAGAGGGCTATCAAGTCACATAAGAGGATCAGGAAGAAGGTAAACGTGCATCACGTGACAGTCCCAATCTTGAAATACTGCCAGATGATCTAAATTTTAATGTTCTCAAAGAACAGAGGGTGAACTAATTTCCCACTCATTTATAAAAGATAGTCAAGATTAAAGTATGAAGAAATGCACATATTCTTCCACAAGGTCCACTGTATTTGTTCATTTATTTTTTTGACAGAGGCTATTTAAAAACTAAAGAAGAAGTAATTGAATCCTTGGCAAAGCAGGGAAGCATGAAGACGAATACAAACCTATGCACATTGATATTACTCCAAACCGGGAGTCTCTTCCCTGACGCTTCATCTCATTCAACAGAGTTGCTACACATCGTGCACCTGAAGTGAAGAATGTCCATATCTTAGGCACATAGACATTATACAATAAATGCTTCCCGTGACATCACCTAGATTTTCCAACCTGCATGAATCATTCATACGAAACTTCGGAACAGGTATTGCATGTAAGATTACATCTCATCTCATACTAGATTCAACCGACAGTCATTGATTCCAAAACAGAAGACACTATCACAAGAAGAAAATAGGTGAAATCTTTTCACTGGCTTCAAGAAGTAATTGAGGTGCTTTCTTCTCATTGCTAGTTACCTGTAGCACCCAAAGGATGCCCAAGAGCTATGGCGCCGCCGTTAACATTGACTTTTTCTGGATCAAGCCCCAGTTTTTTACAACAATACACGTACTGAGATGCAAATGCCTGAAAAATAACAGCCATAACCTATTACAGACCTGAACTTGCATTTGCATTGTGGAACTGAAGATGGTATCAGACGGTCTCTACCTCATTTATTTCAAGAAGGTCGATATCATCGAGCGTGAGCCCGGCAGACTTTACTGCAGCGGGAATGGCAACAGCAGGACCAATTCCCATGACAGCAGGATCCACACCAACAGCCGCAAAACTCCTAAAAGTAAGTGCTCAGACAATTAGATTCCAGGCAGAGAAGAGGCAGCACATAACTTAAGAAACAATGTCTACCTAATGATATTAAGTGGCCTTCTCGCTATAGCACCCTCTTATTAACAAAAGCAGTTGCCCATCAAAACTTGAACTACAGGTTACACGTAAAAATGCACTTTCTAAAACTGAATTTCCAAATACGGTGATTTCCCACCTGAAAACACCAAGAATGGGCAACCCCTTCTGCACAGCCACACTTCTCTTCATTAGCAGTACAGCCCCAGCTCCATCACTCACTTGACTAGCATTCCCTGACAGCATTGAAAAAGCATAAGCTCATCAAGAAGCAACAAAAATATAATTAATGCAACAACACGAATTCAGAAAGCAGGACTAGTTGTTAGATACCAGCTGTTGTTGCCCCATCCTTTTTAAAGGCAGGCTTCAGCTTTGCTAAGTCATTTATATTTGCGTTTGGTCGGATACCATCATCAACGGAAATCGTGACTGGCTTCTCCTCTCCAGTTTTCGGATCAACAAACTTTTAATAGAAGTCAACAGTTAGGTCATTATAGGAGCAGTTCAAGCCAAATTGCAATGGTGACTGTGTATATACCTTGGTAGATACAGGAATGATTTCGTCTTTGAATTTCCCCAATTGTGTGGCAGCATAGGCTCGCCTATGAGATTCAACCTTTTCCAGAAAATTAAGATAGTTTCAATAACATAATACAAGATTGTTGAATCAGGAAACAATTTAACATTTTGAAAAATCTACAACACTTACAGCAGCCTGGTCTTGCTCTTGTCTGGTCACACCAAAACGCTGGGCCACATTTTCAGAAGTGATCCCCATTGGAAGAAGACAATCCCGCGCTTGTGCAAAGCTGTGTACCTGTTTTTTTTAAGTGATATTCAGGCAAACAATTCATATTTCTGAGTAACAAATGTACTTTTTCTTTGCTTTCCCTCTCAATTTTCCTTTATTTAAAAGCTGGACATACTCTTGGGTTGACTTTAGGAACTGCACGAACTTGGTCTACCGTCATTGACTCCAATCCAGCCCCAATTCCTGATTAGTAAAGGTGATTATTTAAAGCAAAAAAGAATGCTCAAGGAAGGCGTTCATTTCCAGTTTCAAGCTAACCAATGTCATAAAAACCAGCTTTAATGGAAGCAGCAACATCAGCAACTGCCTGAAGGCCAGAGGAGCATTGCCTGTTGACAGTTCGGAGTGGCACAGTTTCTGTTACAAACAATAAAAGCAGATAAAGCATAAGCCTTGGCCAATTTAAATCTTAAAAGAGTTATGATTCACATAATCAAAACAACTAAATCACACAATCTATCTTCACATCATCATCAAGCTTGTAAAGTTAAATGTATAGACGTCAAACCAATTCATGGTAGGAAGCAGTAAAATCAATCAATTCTGATGATGGATTCATACTAAATGCATGGCTTAAACTACCTTGATCTATTCATTGTATGGTCAGAGAAAAACAGCAACTGATCAATCTGAACTTAAATTATACCAGGAAAACCGGCATAGAATGCTGCCATCCTGCACTCAATTCCCCTTTGTGAGCCAGGAGCTAAGACCGTGCCAACAACTATATCCCCGACTTCTGCAGGATTCAAGTTGGTCTTTTCCACCACTGCCTGCGAATATTGACATAAATGCAAGCTAATACTCATACATGCATCAACGAGATTCACCATCTGAAGCAAAACTCATCTTTGACATTTTCACTGTGAGTCCTTACCCTCAGAACAGGGGCTAGCAGATCCTCAGGAAGAGTATCCTTGAAACCCCCACGCCTGGATTTGCAAATGGCTGTGCGATACGCGCTGTAACAAAAAAAATATATGAAGAAACAGTAAGAAAATTCAGTTTGCAAAAGAATAGCGGCTTTTTTCTCGCTTGACAAATTGATTCGACTTACGCCACAATCACCACATCATCGCCAAAACTTGCTGTCCTTTGGTAAGCCGCGAGGTCCCCAGCCGCACATGCCGAGGCCTGTTAGATGAATTCACAAACAATCACTTTGCAGCAGAGTCACAAAAATGAGACATGTCGGGGAGGATTTTTGCAGTGCTTAGCAAATGATTCGACGCATGCTAATAGCTGCTTCATCTGTGCTGTGAAGCAAGGTGAAGTGATGCACCAAACTTCCAATGAAACAATTTTCTTTCTCTCAAGTTTTCATCTTTTATTCACCTTCAAACTCGGCTATCCAAATCAGACGAAAGCACATTGGCTTTCAACGACTAAACATCAACGACATGAACGGTTTTAAGGACAGCTAAGCAAAACAATCTCATCCCAGTTATGCATCCATATTTGACAACGAAGTAAAGAAAAGAAAGCTCCAGGAAACCAACATCCTCAAAAACAACTGAAGGCGATTACAACGGACAATATCGGGTAAAAGCGAAGAAGCAAGATCCGCAAGAGCCCCCAACACCAGCTAAAAAAAAGAGAAAAAAACCAAGTAACGAGAACAACATTTGGGTCTGATTTTGTTTAATACTCCAAGTATCTAGAAGACGCATGCGCTTCTTTTTTTCACCCCGAATCCCAAATTGAGGCATCATTTGAAAACTGAAAAAAGACCCAAGCTTTTTAGACTTACGGAAACACAAGCCGATTGCGGGGCGTGAGAAGGAGACCCAGATGAAGGAGAGGGCTGCAGATGTCGGAGCAGGACTCTCTGCCTATCGAGGGCTCTCTCCATCCCTCTCTCTCTCTCTCTCTCTCTCTAGGATCTCTGCGAGATGGGCGAATTGCAGTGGCTGTGATTTATAGAGGGAGGAGAATTTAGAAAGGACGGGCGGAGTTTAGGCGAGTCTCTCATGTGTTTTGGCAGTAGGAGGAAGAGCAGAGACCGAGCAGAGGGGCCCCACGTAATGAGGAATAAAATTATTGTTATAGCGACGATGTTGGCGGGTGGGAGTTTCTTTCTCCGAAGCCTCCCCTGACTCACGTTTTCCACAGGTTCGTGTCAACGTGCTGCTTCGCACAAAGTGGCACTCACTCTCTCTCTCTCTCTCTCTCTCTACCCTATTTTTTATGGACACCGATTGGTGCAACTGCTAAAGCAAGCACAAAATAATGCGCCCGATGGGGTCCATGGCTCATGATTCACCTAGCACTTTGACCTTGAAAAACTCGAGAAGATATTAGGAATTGGCATGATTCGGATATGTGATTCCTATCCTAAAATCAGGAACCGGTGGGAGCCGCCTACTAAGGGCCGATTCCAAAAAATTAAAATTTGAAACAGTTTGTTTCTAGGCAATTCGTATGGTTCCTAGTTCTCCCATGATAAAGTGGAGATTAGGACCTAAGTTCTTAAAAACTTTATTCAGGTTATCATCTAGACCTTGGAATCACCCGAATATAAAACAATTATAGGGCATGAAGCACAAAGAGGGCAAGATCGAGAATCTCATTTCCATCCACATCCTATGGATGGAGCTTTGCCCTATCATACCTTGCCGGATAGGATAGGTTTATCTTGAGGAGTGATTTATGAATCAATAACTCGAAAGTGTTTTCAAATTCTAATGCAGACATGAAAATCCAACTTATTCTCAATCTATCATCACTCTAGAGAGAAGGAAAAGGGATTGACGTGCATGGTTTTCAAAAGGATGTGCATTGTTCACAAATTTCATCATTCACATATCATTCACATGAGTTGAAAATTATGAAATTTGGGCTTGTGCACGACAGTCATCGAGACGTTGCTTCTCGAGATTATACATTGATCTAAAAATGTGATGAATGTGAAAACACAAATGCGTTCATATGCGAGCCCTACGAAACAAAAACAAGAGATTTCAAGTCTATCAAACGATGTGAATGCAAACGTTAGTTGGTTGAATTCCCCACCAGGAAGGTGCGTCGCGTTTGGGGTGTAATTTCGTGTACCCATGCCAAATGCATTAGTAATGACCAAAGTTCTTGACTCTGACTAGAGGGTGACCATTGGGAAATCTCGGTGGAAGATTCTCCCAATGAAAGCGAAGTTGACCCAAAAAACATGATTCACGTTCGTACGCATCTTACCCACGAGGTTGCCCGAAGCAGCCACTCACATATATTTATAAAGTACACCACTTGTGTCCTATAATTTTATGTTTTTATGGCAGTCTTACACTCAATTATAACGACACATCATAGAATCATTTCGTGTCACACAAAAAAGTAATGATAATTGTCTTCCTACATGTTTCCATTTGAAGTTGAAATCTTAAGAGTCTGCTTCACCCGACTTTTTACTTCTTTCTTAAAAGAAAATGGTAGAGAGCGCCTCAATCTTTTGGCTTGCTCAATAATGTATTTACTCAACTGTTAAGTTATTATGGAAAATGTGTTGTTTTCCCAGCAAAGAGTTGTATATTTTAATAATCTTGGAATGCCGTGCCTTACATAAAATTAATCCGCAAAAGCTGCGAGATTTGAAAAAAGATACAAATAAAAGTCAGTACTAAGCAAACTATTTAACAAAATGTTTCAACCATTTATAGAAAGGGAAAAAATCACGAAAAACCCTAAACTTGCCCAAAGTGACACATTTACTTTAAGCTTTTTTTTTGTGACATGAAAAATCCTAAACTTTCTAAATTGTGACACATTTACCCCATCAATATCATTTTTATCTTTTTATTCTATTTTTTCCTTTTTTTTTCTTTTTTTCTTCTTCTTCCCTTTGCCGGCCATGGTGGAGCCGGCGAAGGGAAGCCGGCGTCCGGCGACCTCGTCGGCGTCGGGCGAGGGCAAGGACACCCTCGCCCGACACCCTCACCCGCGGGCGAGGGGGCCCTCGCCCGACATAGCGAGGGCGGGGACACCCGACGCCGACAAGGGCCGCCTTAGCCCGAGGCCAGCCCTTGCCCGACGCTGGCGAGGGCAGCCCTTGCCAAACGCCGGCTTCCCTTTGCCGGCCAACCGACGGAGGGAAGAGAAAAGAAAAAAAAAAAAAAAATTTAAAAAAATTAAAAAAATTTTAAAAAATTTTAAAAATGAAAAAGACCAAAATGCCCTCTAATTTTGGGGGTAAATGTGTCACATAATGAAAGTTCAAGATTTTTTGTGTCACAAAAAAAAGTTTGGGGTAAATGTGTTACGGTTTGGAAAGTTTTGGATTTTTCACATCACAAAAAAAAGTTTTGGATAAATATGCCACTTTGAATACAAAGTTCAGGGTTTTCCGTGACTTTTTCCCTTATAGAAATGCCAACCCGAACAACCAAACTAAAAGGAAAATGTAATGGCAAAAAAGGAGGGAGGATGACCTGTCCACTCCAAACTCCATCCATTCTCCGAGGTGTCATAGTCAGCATCTACAATACTATTGGCTCAGTGGTACCACGTCGGGATGACACACAACCGCGATAAATGCATGAATTGCTTTCTCGAGATCGTGGGTCCGTGTTTTGGGCCCGAAACAATGGAATCCAACTCCGGAAAAATAAAAAAGAGGACTGATTCGGGTCGTATCCAATTTTAATGTGGGCCCGCGTGGTGATCGAGATGTAGGCCCAAGAACCAGGCCCAAAAACTCCAACGACCGGAAGCCTCGGGGCGAATGAAAAGGCAGTCACCTGTATTTTCTGCCTGTCCCCGTTTGTGGAGCTCAGCTATTGGACTTCGTTCTTTATGCTTGTTTCGTTCTTCATTTTCGGCCCGATCGCCAAGTCCAGGGCCCAGAAACTGTAATTGACAATGGGCCTATTCGGTCATGTTTCGGGGTCATGTCCTGCCCAATCTTAGCCCTCCCTTTGAGCAGATTAATTGGCAGGCCCAGTTTAAGAACAACTTCGCTAAGTCTGTCCTTGATGGAGACAAATTTTTGTTCTATACCGCTCATTGGGTGAACTTTCAATGTAAGTAGTTACCATCCACACAATCACACCGTTTTATTTTCCTCTTTTCTGGTATAAAAATGGGCCCGGGCCAAAAGAAGAAAAAATTACATATGGATTTTCCGCTGCAAAAGTGACACTGGTCATGTCTCCTAGAATCGATGGAGTTTGTTTACTAGGAGGATGCACACTTATGAAGCCAACTTTGACCGAGGCAAGACGAGAGTCAAAGCCCGGAAAAGTCAGCCCAAACATGAGACACAATATTTGCACAGCGCTGTTCTTCTTTCACTGGCAGCCTCTATTGTCTTCTTACCATCATGAGTTTCTTATCGACAAATTCAATTTCACTTACTTGATATTGACCGAGCTTTCTGCACCGCTATTGGCCAACGCTCTGATCATCTCTCTAAATGACAGAGCATCAAAGAACTTGACCCTGTAATCAATGAACCTTATTGTTTGGCCAATGAAAATCTTACCTATTTGCATTAAACAATGGTCGGCTGAAAAGTTCGGGAAATGCTTTTGGTTTTGTCTGTCACGCCCATCTTCGCTTTGGCTCCTTTGCATAATAAAAAAACTGAGGATGGATAAACCGTGCCACTTTTTAACTCCATGGATAAACCATGTCACTTAAATAAGATGAAAAACCAAGCATAAAGATAAATCATGTGGCATTGCATCCATCCTCTGACAGAGAACCTAAGGCTTCTCGATGCTAGAGAACTATAGATTCCTCATTCCTAGAATGGCGAATCAAACAGGTGTCTTTTGGATTGATTTTGGCCGATTTCTTTCTCGTCCTTAGCTCCGAAATATGTGCTAGTCTATAGGCCAATAGCGAAGCAGAGCATGCTCCTCCTAGAAAGATGATGAAAGTCCACAATATAAAACATTAATCCCTTTTGAAAAACTCTAGGATAATGCATTGCATAGCAGATTCATCTTTGATTGCATTGTTTGTCCTCTTTCGGTTAGCATGAGCATCGTGTCGTTTGGCCCCCGAAATTGCGGAGGCAGGAGTTAGTCATGTGCTAGGAGAATTTTCTTTCCATTTTGCATGTTATTTTATTGCAGGATTATTGATTTGCAGACGATTGGAAACATTTCCAAGTTCCATATCTTCTATGAGGTTCTTTAAAGTCTCTCTCACTTTAAAAACTAACTTATAAAATGAGACTTTTCCTCATACTTATAAATTGATCATTGGCCACTTCACCTCAATAATCTCTCTCTCACACATCGAGATTCAACGATTTGTGATGGAGAGATTGTTGAGATTGTTTCATATCAATTGTGGAAATGGTTGATGGTTGGTTTATAAATGTGAAAAAAAGTTTCATATTTTGAATTAACTTTTGAGGTAAGAGAGGCCTAACATCACAAAACATCTTTAAATCAGGATCTTTACTTTTGGCAATGAATGACATCCCATTAAAGGATGAACTTGATTTTGAGCAAGTAATTCAATAGGTGAGCGCCTACGGATGGCTTGTTGGGATTGATGCAACGCTTATGATCTTATTGTAACATATAATGGAGAACGATTTTACATCTTCATACATAAATTTCTTCCATCAAAACCATTAAATTCCTGAAATTTCGGGGGAATTTTCTCACCTTGGAACTTGAACATTACTAACATCTTTTCATAATGCACCTCATTGTAAATGAGATAACCTAAATGGCCCGTTTTTCCCACAGGTTCCAATATGCTTAACTGCTGAACTTTTGGCACCAAGGGGAAATTAGAATATTGGCAAATCCCATCTGACTTGTATAAGATAAACTGGATAATTAGATGGGGGTGTCTTCCTCTTCTTCTCAAATACACTAAATTTTCACACTAATCACACCAATTAAAACTTAATTTTATTTTTTCTCTTGGTATCTGTGATGTGAGTCCACAAAAGCAAGAGCCCCATGTGCGCATGATTGGATGAGTCCGTGGAACCGCCACACGATCCTGAGGTGGTCAGATTCTCCTCCCACATGGCCTGCCCTGCCCTGCCCATGGAACCTAATAATGAGCAGATCCAGCAGGTGAGAAGCTTAGGACAAGCTCTAGATTTAATGAAACTTCATAAATATTTTTGGGAATATATTTTAAATAAATACTTGTGGTATCTCCCTTTCAAGAGGAAAAAAATATATATATAAGAAATATATTTTGCCAAAAAAAAAAAAAGGTGCATGAACAAAAGCAGAAACAGCTGCTGCATGGGAACATGAACAACTGGCGATTGTATTATCAGCACGAGAGATGATGAGAGGAAGGAAACAAAAACAATTAAGGCCTATCCATAACTTCTCGACCATTAAAAAAAGGGGAAAAAAGGGGGAAAAATAGAGGAAAATTCTAGTCTAGTTATGATAGGAGAGATCTCATTTTCACAGAAGCAAATTTAATGGGATATTTTTGTAATTTCAGAAAAAATGAACTTCGTAAATAAATGAGTCTATTTTATAAGAATCTAGTATATCTGGGTCCTTAGAAGTAAAAAGGTAAATGGAAGGGCATTGCCGGTTAAGCCCTTGCTCAAAATTCACTAGTCTCTTCTAATTGAGTAGTTACTATTGATTTTCACACGCATATCTGGCAGACAACGTGCTGACCAATTAATGTCCTAGGAGTTCTCATGCATGCACGAGTGAATCGGGCATTCACCATATCAATCGTACATAACGTTGGGCGATTGAATCTCGATTCAGCCATTGATCAAATGGGGTGATGGACAAAAACCCCATTCTCGGGGCGGTTTTATACCTGCAATGCCATGATCAAATCCATCCATAGGAAAAAAAAAAAAAAAAAACACTTGTTACCAATGATGCGGATCGTGATCTTAACTTACATAAGTTCCAACATCTAATCGGCGTTAGCTAATTGCGTGTTAATGAGGAGATGGTGACGACTTAGGCAGTTAGGTTAGGTCGACGTTAGCAAATCACGGTCGCGAAGTGACCCAGCCCCATCAAATTGTCAGTGCACGGAGACCTTTTTAATGGCGAAATCATGATCCGATTGACGAATCCAACGACGAGCGACGACCCCAATTTCGTGTGTTTTAAGGTGGTTGGGGTTGAAAACTTTCTTGGCTTCCCCCGGAGGCTTTCGCACGGGATTGGTCGATCTGTCGAATTTTCAAAGGGTTTTGAGTTAGTGTCAGTCGGCTTCGCTCGCACTTGCGGCCTTCGGGAACCGAAATGGATTCTCCTCTTTGTCAAAGGGCCAAATTCGTTTTCTCATCTTCCTTTTGGTTGACATCTAATGAGTTCGTGCCAACTGAGAAGACATGTCAAGAGTGATTTATACGTGCGCTGGGCGAATCACAAATGTCTGGAGGAATTCTTTAACCATTCCAGTTGAAAATCTAGGGTTTAGATGGGTTGGATCGTTGGTGTTGCTTTTGAGGTATCCATTGAATGAGAGCAGAACGGTGGAGTGTTTTTGTGGATGAGTGCGCTATGATTTTATTGTTACGTCGATAGTGATTTCATTTGGTAGCTATTATATAGAATACAATGTGATGGAATTCACATAACAAAATGATCAAGAGAGCAATTTGAGTCTATTCATTTATACATCGTAAATTGAAATAAAATCCTTAATGATTAGAAAAGTTAAGATATTTTCTTGTAAAGAAGTGTGAAATCTCGAATTTAATTATTTCTTTATATGAATTTGCATATTAAAAAAAAAATTCTTAAAACAAATAGCTCTTTTTTTTGCAAATAGGGAAGTGCAATTTTCAATTTTTTATGCCTGCACTTTTTACTTCGCAAATTATGTGTGTGTGTGTGTGTTTTTTTTTTTTTAATTTTCTTTGATTAAGTGAAATTTTGAACTAAAGACGAGGGGATCTCTCCTTGGCATTTCATCAAATACTTGATAAATGCCTATTTTAGAGTTGACTTGAGATCATGAAACAATAGAGACCAAGAATGAGTAATCAAACGTGAAATATAAAGAGGAATTGAGAGATGATTTAGTGATGGTGGAAAAGCTAGAAAACTAACTGAGAAAGAGAGGGAGCTATGGATGAGGTGGTGAGCCCTAATCTTCCAAATGAGCTGTGAACAAGGGGACTTGAGGACGTCGGAGTGAGGGATAGTTAGGGTGGCATCCCTTGGAGTGGTGGTGGGGTGTTACTAAGTAAGAAATGCTAGTAAGTTTCGCCTGAGGTGAGATGTTCTCAATGCGTGAGGATTGTTAAGTTAATTTTTTAAATTTTTTTTTATATCCAATATGAAATTATCCCATCTCCACATCGGATTTCTTATTCGACATTTTATCCGGATGTATTTGGATTTATCCAATCTTGAGAATGCCACATCAAAAACCGGTCTCATTGTCAATTAAATCCGGATTACCAAACATAGTCAATAAAAACAATAACACATTTCATTCACCAATTAAGATTTTAGGAAATTCGGGGCAGCGTCGTCACGCCACCGTCATAGATTAATGCGCAAATCAAGCAGCAGATTAACAGGCTGCGCCCAAACGCAGTCCCCCGCCCTTGATTGGCGGTAGGCAGGCGTATGAACTACTTTTTCTCCGGTCGCGCCTAATTAAATTCCCACGTCTTCTTCTCCGTGCTGCTCTAATTTGACCAATCTCGCATTCTCCTCGTTATTAAATTCTCACCCCCTATTTCATCACTTTTCCTCTCTCTATTATTATAAAAACATGCGAGATGCGTGGCAATTTTCAGGAGAAGCTTGTTGGGTCGGATGCGTAAACCTGAAATCACTGCCCTGAGTACGGAAAATAATAATTAGGGTATTGACCAGAGTATTATTTCATCAGTTGATAAAACGAAAGCAAATTACCTTAATTGAGCTTTGTCAGGGGGCATGGCATGTGACGTCTGTCTATCGCAGCATATTTTTTAAATAGGAAATAGTTCAGGAAAATACTCTGAAAATAGGACAGACTGGAGGATATTCGCTAAGGGTACGTTTCCGTGCCCTTTACGAGATGCATTATTCTCTTGTTGAATCACATTGGATTATTAAATATTCCAAGAAAAATAACTCTATGATAACGTTCTGAGTTTTGGTTGTCACGGATTTGATATAGGGGTGTACGATATGATCTGTGTAGATATGAATATTTGTTTTCCTCACTTTGAACGTGGATATGAATCACCACACTTAATTATTTTCCTTAGAATTATGGTAAAGAGCGAGAATATGTGTATCATGGTAATTCTGGTTAGTTTTCCTAGGATTATTTGGTGGGTATTGTCATGTGCCCAAAGGTTTGGGACGTGAGCTTTTGTCTGCAAAAGTTAGAAAATCAGGATAGTGAAAAAAAACAAATTTGGCACATGCGACTAGATTTAGCTTAAATTCTTGCATAAACAAGTGGAAATTCCTTAATTTCCATGAGCGATTTTTGATTCTATGAAATCGAATTTAAGATCTTTTGGGCAGACAATCAAAATATGAGATTGTTTGCACTTAGTGAGACAAAAATCACACCTACGGTCCTTACCAAAAAAAAAAAAAATCACACCTATGTTGTGCGCCCAATCCAAACAAACATCACGAACGCCTGTTTCGTCCAACTGATCTTAGTCGTACAGCAATTGGCCAGGAAAGAGGACGTGCTCTACCGATGCATGCTACGAAGCTTTCCGTTCTTAGGACTTCACCACCCGACCCCTGTCGGTCAGCAATTCTCCCTAGCGCGCGTTTTCCGGGGAAAGAAAAGTCTAGAAAAGGACGAGCAAATCATGGGTATAGCCGAGGCTCTCTCCTCACAAATCGCTCCTCAACTCATGGACAGATGAAGACTAGGATTGGACCAGAGGTCATACGTCTGTTGCTTGTGCTGGTAATACAGTCCGAGGTCAATGAGTGGGTTACAGCTCGACTATCTACATAAGTCAAGAGCATGGATTTAATTGAGTCGTGAGGTTTGCGAGATTTTCCCAAGACTTTCAAATAGCCTAATTTATGCGCTTGTGTCCTTGGATTATAAAAAGAGAGAGAAAATAAAAGAAACATAGAGTTTGGCCAATGTAAGAACGAGGAGATGTAGATGAGGAGGCATGAACGAACCTAGGGAAATTGCGTGGTCTTGACTTGCCAAATGGCGTGCATTTCAAGTAATGTCCGGCGAGCTTTTTAATTGCAAGATTCAATTTCTTCTTTTCAGACAAGGCAGAAGTCTGAGAAAAGGGCATGAAAAGAGGGGGCAAAGAACGGAAGACCAAGAGGTCACGTTTTAAAGGAACAAATCTAGGAAACAGAATATTGACCAGGGGAAGTCAGTAACTTTTGATTGCAATATTAGTGCTTGCTTAGGTTAAATGTCCATCCCTATAAAAAGCACTTGTAGACTTACCTCATAGATGGTCACCTCGCCGCATACGCAAAGTTAAATGAAACCAAGAATTATGGTAATCTACCAAATTAATCTAATCACCATCTAAAACATACATATATGAGATTAGATGTGCAAAACATTTGAACATCATTCGATTAGGTTGGGATCCGTGCAAATTCCATTGATGAAATGGTAATTGGGTTCCTCATGATCACCTAATCTTAAATAAGCTCTAAGTTTTTTTAGATGCTTTACGATATTTTAAGGTACTTTAAGTTTGACCGAAGTCCTCTTTCGTTCTTATTTCCAAAAGGTTCCGTTGCTCGTTTGTATTGTCGGACATGCTTATATTAAAGGTAAACGTCAACTCAATCAATACAAATTATTGAACGAGATCCTCTCGTCGTGTCATGGTCCATTCCTATGGGACTCGGACAAGCACTAGTTTGCAAATCAATCCGATGTTTAATAATAGCCTTGTCAGTTCAATTACCGCATGATTAAGAAGTAAGAACCTACACTGGGGTCACGTGCTGACGTGGACTGGTGGTCCCGACCCTTCCCTCGGCCCGTCGAGCCCTGACCGGACAGCGTTCGGCACATGAGCGACCGACTCACCACGTGGAAGGAGTTAAAAGCCATCTCTAGAGAGAGAAAACATGTGATTCG
This sequence comes from Eucalyptus victrix, assembly GCA_016097545.1. NCBI lineage: Eukaryota > Viridiplantae > Streptophyta > Magnoliopsida > Myrtales > Myrtaceae > Eucalyptus > Eucalyptus victrix. The sequence continues at coordinate 39,893,099 of CM027845.1, read as the reverse complement.
GTGAGAGAGAGAGAGAGACCGGCGGTTAGCGGCGGTTAGTGGCCGGAGGTAAAAAATTAAAAATAGAAATGGGTGGTGGTTAAATCAAAACCCGTGGGGAGTGGGGGCGGGAGGGCACTGGGGTTTACCTCATTTAACCATGGTTAGTCTCTCCGCTTTAACAGTTTCAGTTTTTTTTATTTCTTATTTTTTCTCTGCCCAATTTCGACTTGATTTCCCTATAAAGTGTTCCATCGGAGCTTCTTCTTTGACTCCACTTCTACATTCTCTCTCTCTCTCTCTCTCTCTCTCTTCCCCCTTCGGAACAGAGCACGGCCAAGGTTCGCGCAAACTTCTGGTTTCAGGAGCTAGCGAGATCGAGATCGCGATCGAGACGAGCAATCGACAATGCTGGCGTCTCCGAGATGGCTGTCCGTCAGCTTCGCGGCGTTCCTGGTGCTGCTCGCGTGTGCGGGTGGTGGAGCGAGCGGCAGGGAGCTCTCGGGATCGAAGTAAGCTCGAGTCGACGCTCTATCTCGTTTTTGTGACTCTTAGTGCTCTGTTTTGGGATTGAATCGTCTTGAAAGTAACTGGCATTGTGATTTCGCCGGCGAACTCGGCCGTTCTCCGCGTTCTCAATGCGTTCGTTATCATCAGCATGCATTGTTCCTCTCTGATTTGATAGCTAAAACCTCTCGATTTCGTGCATGTTAATGGAGCTTCATATGATTAGGCGTTTTCGTTTGCGTTGTCGTCGATGGCATGACATGCGACCTTCAGTTCTCAGTCTGGTTTCTGCATGTGCGCTCTTGTAGGATCGAAGAGCAGACCGGGGAGCTGCAGGGCGTGAAGAACTCATCAATGGCGGGCAGGTCAGTGCAGTAACTACTCTCCGTTAATTCAAACAGTGACTTCTATCTGCTGGATCTACACCGTCCACTCGGATGACGCGAATAATATATTTCTGGCCATTTCCATTCTCAGCTTTCTTTCTGACACGAACGAAATACATTAGATTAGCTCATTGTGCGAATGATTTAGTCACTTACAAAACAACTGAACCAGAAAAAAAAGATTATCTTCTCGTGATTAGTTAATTCCGTTATCATTACCCCCACCCTCGGGAAAAGGTTCACGGTGAAACCGTTCCCCGTTCAGATCTATATCACTTTCGTTGACCGTGACCTTTGACATGCGAGCAGAAGTTTTCCCGGGACCAAAATGCCCCTCTCTGCTCCCCTTCTCTCGTGCTTCGCGTTCGCCAATTCTCTGCACCAATCACGGCGCAACACCCAAAACGAGAAAACAAGAATTCGTACTTTTCCTCTGTTAGTACATTTTGCTGATGATGCTGAAGCATCATGCATTCGCAGATGTCCTTTCAAGCCTGAGGATATTCGGGCACTCTAGTGAAAATGACAAGAAAATCTTTTAAGTTGGGTAGATCAGAGCATCAGGAATGCACGGCGGGCCGTTAGTCCATTTGGTTTCTTGGAAATTAATTGCTTTTCTCGATGTTACCACTTTCTGGTCCATGACATTTCCAGCGTGCCTTTCAGGATCAGCGTTGAACGGAACGAGCACGCAGTCGATGACCCGGAGGAAGTAGCTTCAATGGTCGATATGTGAGTCTCTCTGCCCCTCTCTCTGTCTTTGTCTCTCTTTAATTGGAGTATCTTTGCGCAAGCCTGAGCAGGATTAAGTTATTCCTTGCGCAAACTCTCTCTCGTCATGTGATTGCATTTAATTAAAAAAGAGTCCTCCTTCCGCCCCGCCTTTATGATAATTGAGATGGCATGAGAGAATAATGATCACATGACCCGTCCAGCGAACCGAGACAAACCAATAAAAGCTCCTTCCTTTCACCATTTCATCTCTCTCTCTCTCTCTCTCTCTCTCTCTCTCTCCCCCCACTTCAGGATCCTGTCAAACGTCGTCGGTTTCTTCAATTCCTGCTCGAGACTGAGTAGAAAAGTGGGGCCACCCTTTCCTTAGCAATAGGTCCGATTCGACCATCACCTTCTCTGTACAAAGCCGAAAAGCAAGACGGTGAATCCTAATCCACCCTGCTAGAGATCAAACCTATACTTTTGCCTATTTCGCAATGCCTTTGGAGATTGGTCCCTTTCCATGTGGGTTGTAAAAATACTTGAATATCAAGGTTTTGGTTCTACCTTCGACATTCGATTATGACCACTCTGGGATGGGAAATGAAGGTTCTTATTGAGCAATAATAATTGGTGTACTTGAATCCTCAAATTAAATATCATGTGAGATCTATAGTGTTTAAAGATTGATTTAGGTCTGTTGAGTGCACCATTAAATTTTTATGGTTGTAGCTTATTATCCTCCCTAAATAATTTGGAATACACACAAATTTGACCATCTGTAGAAAAGAAAAAGAAAATCTTAAGCTACTCGATCTGAAAGCCTCGAGACCACTGTCTCAACCAGTCGAGCGACTACTTTTGTTATTGTTTATGATTACAGTCACCGACCTTTCCCTATCCCCCGTACAATTCCTGGATTCTTTAACCGTCAATACTAGTATAAAACAATATATTAGAATATTGTCCCAAAAGATCACCTATCACGCCTGTCCCAAGAATCGGAGAGGAACCAAAACACCCCCATGTTCTCTGCCAATCTTTGTTGGCCAGCTCGCTTATCCACATGCCCAGGTCGCAGGATCCGCTGATCACGCATTTATTTATAGGTGATTAAGCGTCTTTTTCGACAGTTTATCCAAGTCAAGTACTTCCCTAACCTCCTTTAAATTCCCATAACCATGTTTTTGCGCCATTAGGCTCCTCCATCTCCTTTTCTAGCTGTAAGCTTTCTCGCAGGAACTTGCACATCCTGGACATGTTTTCACGCAAAGGGTACCCTTTAGAACATTTTTCAGTGGGTAATCTCGAATCCTGCAGGCTCGTCGTCGTCGATAAGTGTTTGCCATCTAGCAAGAAATCTTATCCTGTATATCCGTTTTCATGGCTTCATCTTGTATCGTAAGACAGAGCTATCATAAATCCGTGTCCTCGCCCAGAAGCCACGTGGCACAAAACATCCCAAAAGACAGATCATAGATCTGGCTGGCTAGGAGTCTTTTAAACACCATCTCGCGGCCCTACCATAACGCAATCTCAGCCGAGTCCTACCATGAACGCACGAGCTGGCACGCTGTCTAAATGCCAGATCCACCGACACGCCCTCGTGTCGCAAATCACGGCATTGATTGATTTGCCGCAGAATTCACGGATTCTCTGCTTTGACTTGTCCGTAACACAAACCGTATCATTCCGTATTGCCCCCATCCCCGTGCATTTAAACTCCCCATGACCCAACTTCCCTTGACCCACTCCGCAAACGTAGGACCAGCCCTTATTAACTCCCCCCCGTCGGTGAAATTTAATAAAAGCTTTAGTGTCTTGTCATCAGATCACATGCTCAATCTCTAACTTTGATGTGATTAGAGTAAAAGAATAGTAAAAGAAGAAAAGGTACAAGACTTGAAGTTCTATTGTCAATTTGACATGACCCCCTTCGATGGAACGTAAATGTCAACCATCCTTGGGAATGTGCAGAGTTTCTACATTAGCAGTACCCGGATTGATGAAAGAATCACACTGACTATATCTACCGTGTAATTGGATTAATGATCTCTCCCTAACATTTCTCAGGAGCATCCGGAACAGCACGGCGAGGAGGAACCTTGGATTCTTCTCTTGTGGGACTGGGAACCCGATTGACGATTGTTGGCGGTGTGACCCGAAGTGGTACCTCCGTCGGAAACGCCTGGCCGACTGTGCCATTGGTTTCGGGCGCAATGCCGTCGGGGGTCGGGATGGCAAGTACTATGTGGTGAGTGACCCGGGTGATGACGACCCGGTCAACCCACGGCCCGGCACGCTCCGCCATGCGGTCATCCAGGACAGGCCCCTGTGGATAGTGTTCAAGAGAGACATGGTGATCACCCTGAAGCAAGAACTCCTCATGAACAGCTTTAAGACGATTGACGGGCGCGGGGCCAACGTGCACATCGCTAATGGGGCCTGCATTACGATTCAATACATCACTAACGTCATCATCCACGGTGTTCATGTTCACGACTGCAAGTCCACCGGCAACGCCATGGTTCGAAGCTCGCCTTCGCATTACGGGTGGAGGACGATGGCTGACGGGGACGGCATTTCCCTTTTTGGTGCCAGCCACGTTTGGATCGACCACAATTCTCTCAGCAACTGCGCCGACGGCCTTATCGATGCTATTATGGGCTCGACTGCTATTACAATCTCCAACAACTATTTCACGCATCACAATGAGGTGAATCCACAAACTAAATCCTCCCGTAGTTGCATTAAATGAGGACAAAATAGTTATTATCAAAAGGGAGATTCCTGAACGAATTTGGTACTTTTGAAAACAGGTGATGCTACTAGGTCATAGTGATTCTTATGTAAAAGACAAGACCATGCAAGTGACCATTGCCTACAATCATTTTGGAGAAGGGCTCATCCAAAGAATGCCCAGGTACTGACTCTTTCGATGAATCTAACCATTGACTTGTGTCCCTAAAACTTGCCATCCTATTGATTGCTAACTTGATATGATCTGCACCATTTTTCAGATGTAGACACGGGTACTTCCATGTGGTGAACAATGACTATACGCACTGGGAGATGTACGCAATAGGCGGGAGCGCCGAGCCCACCATCAACAGCCAGGGCAATCGGTACCTTGCTCCCACAAACCCCTTCGCCAAGGAGGTAACGAAATTAGAAACAAGTTGCACAGTTCATGCTTTCAGAGGAAGTCGTTGTCCTCTAAGGAGCAGGTTATGAATTACTAAAACATGTTTTATCAGGTGACAAAGAGAGTCGTCACATCGACAAGCATGTGGAAGAGCTGGAACTGGAGATCAGAAGGAGATCTCATGTTGAACGGAGCATTCTTCACACCCTCGGGAGCTGGAGCCGGAAATGGCTATTCCCGGGCTTCAAGCTTAGGGGCTAAATCTTCTTCCTTAGTTGGTACACTGACGTCCGACTCCGGAGTGCTTGTTTGCCGCCGGGGCCGTGCGTGTTAGTCCCCAGTCACCACAAATTAACGGAGAGACAGAAACAGAAGAAATACAGAGGACTGAAGAACTAGCTCAGTTCTTCTCTCTCTCAGCCTTAATATACTGGTCAGGGCAGTCAATATTACATCTGCCACGTTGAATTACTTTCCTTCTTCTTTGTTCGCGGATAGTGGGATGATTATTCGAGAGAAGTGTACATTTTCATCGCGGTGTGTCCATTTGTATAAAAAGATTTGTACACTCAGTTTCAATGTCATCGATCAACCTCGGCCTGAGTTTGGGCGCCGACGGGTTGTTCACTTCCATGACTTTTACCCTCTATTTATGCAAAATGAAATTGCCAAAATCCGACGAGTGCCGAGCAGGATGAAGCCGAAGGTTTCGGTTTATTAATCTCCAATTGGAGCGAACGAAACGAAAACTAACGTCAGAATATGATGTCGTGCCTAACGCATAAACAGTAATGGACTGAGCCCAAAAGCAATGATACAATCATGTAATAAGCCCCGAGCATCTTTGATCTTTTGGTGTACAGTTTCTAGTTTGCGGACTCTGCGTGCGAATCTTCAAAAGCAACCAAAAGGCGAACCTGGCAGGAAACCTCGCTACTCGTTTAAGGCTCTACAAATGAGCAATTAATCTTTTATGTAAATTTATAGAGACAAAAAGAGTCCAAGAGAAAAAGGAATTAAGGCTTAGAGCTCCGGAAAGTAGGTTTTTCAGTTCCGCGTCCATTTTTTTTTTTTTGGTAGGAAAGATATTTCATTGATTAATACTGGGATGATGGATTACAACTAGACTGAAAGGCAAAACATAATATAAGATAAAGTTCGTGCGGGGGATGGGATACCCAATTGCTTGGAAGAGAGTCGGCGTTGTGAGACTTGGCAATCCAATCAGCCGCTCGGTTGAATTCTCGTGCTTCGTATCGCAAGGAAACGTTGGGCATTTGGGCCAGCAGTTCTCTGCAGTCCAGGACAGTAGGATGAGAGGCCCATGACACTTCATTTTGGCCCAAGATGGAGTTCACGGATGAGATGCAGTCGCTGGAGATGCACACGGGGGAAGAGGAGCAGATCAATTCGTGCGCCTGAAGGGAGTTCCGCGTCCAATTGAGTTATGGCATAAGTGGACATGATTGTACATCGACAAGCAACAAGAAGTGACAGTTATTTATCAGAGTTAAATTGTGGCAAAAATCTTTTGAAAAGTGTCATCATCATCAACTGTGGCAATTATGTTATTTAGGCTCCGCTCGTTTTGTAGAAGACAATTTTTAAAGAAATGTTTATTGAATTTTTAGGCGTTCATTTCACAAAAAATGAACTAATGCAAGAAAATTTTTTTCTATCAATGGATTTTTAAAAAAAAATAGAAAAAATGTTTTATGCTTTTCAAGAATGGGAAAACATTTTCCTAACTCTCTCACTCTCTCTCTCTCTTATCTCACTCTCTTTCTCTCTCTCTCTCTCTCTCTCTCTTATCTCACAACTTTGCTATCCCCCTCTTCTTTCTCTTTTTTCCTCTTTCTTTCTTTATTTTTTTTTTTTTTTTCATTCTTTCGGCCCAGTTGCTGGCCACAAGCACCCTCAAGCTCATCGGCCTCGAGCCTTAAGCTCATCTCATGATGGAGTTTGGCGAGCCTCCACCTCTCCTTTGGCCAGTCGTTGACTGTCGTTGTGGTTAGCGACTGACCAAAGAAGAAGGAGGAAAAAAAAATAAAATAAAAAAATAAAAAAAAAAGAAAAATAAAATTTTAAAATAAATAATTAAAATTGGATTTTTTAAGAAATTAAACAATCAAATTGAATTTTCCATACTAAACATTAGAAAGTATTTTTAAGTTATTTTTCAATTTTTTGCCAAATGTTGTAAACTGTTGTCATTTTCCTGAAAATTTGTTTTGTAAAATCATTTTCTAGAAATACCACATTTTTCCGCGAAATAGAGTTTTAGTGATAGAGTGTTTTTTCATCTATTAATAGTTCTTTAATCTTTTGTTTACCTTAAAAATGTCCTCTTTTTCCGCAATTATAACATTTGATATCTTTGTTATTTTTTCCTTAGATTTTTGCTTATGTTTATTATTTTTATCTTTGTGTGATTTGTTCTTGTGATAATTCTAAATTTCCTTTTTCGTAAATTAGGAAAACAATCTCCTTTGCACTTTGATTTTGTCGGTTCAATACATAAAGGATCATATTGGGCACAAAGCCCTCCTTTGGTTTTTAGCATTTTTAATGGGCTATGGGACTCTAAAGTTCATTGGCCAAATGCAGTTAACGTTTGGTTCATTTTTTGCTCAACTTTAGGAAAATACAATTGCATTTCCAAAGAGCTTTAAGGGCCTTTTAACCCAAAGTAAGTTTGGAGGTCTTTTGGGAAGTGACATTCTTAGGATGCAAGTCTTGGTCTCATCACTATTTATCTTCTCCATGGTTTGGATACGAAGTTGAATGGAGGCCGACGATCACCGGCTAAGGGGTAGTGTGCGATGGCAACCGTTGCCTAGGGGTTGCGACCACTTTTATTTTCTTTTTCTTTTTTTACTTTCTTTTTTATTTTTTCTTCTTTCGGCCGGTTGCCGGGGGCCGGCGCCTCACCCAGCCACGGTGAGGCTCGGCCTCGCCTTGGTTGGGCGAGCTTGAGCTCGCCTAGATCCGGCGAGGCCGAGCCTTACCATGGCTGGGTGAGCTCGGGTTCGCCCAGATCTGACGAGGCCGAGCCTCGCCATGGCTGGGCGAGCTCGAGCTCACCCAAATCCGACGAGGTCGAGCCTCACCGGGAGCCGACGACGCTCTGGTGAGGTTGCCGACCCTCGACGGCGTCGCTAGCCCTCAACGGCCAATCGCCGGCCATGGCCAAGGCCGGCGATCGGCCAAAGAAAAAAGAAGAAGAAAAGAGAAGAGAGAGAAGAAGTGTTTCTTCAAAATCGTTTCGGAACAAGAAACATTTTTTTTATTTCTCATTTCTGTTCTTTTTGTGTTCCGGGAACAAAATATCCGATTTTGAACAAAAACGCAAAACATGCGACCACTTAGTGACAATCGCTTGAGGTCAGGCATCACTTGGGTCGCACAACTTAGGTGATGCTTGAGGTTGAACGTCCTTAGATAGAGTTGTCCGGTGACCAAAAATGGCTGGTAGGTGACCTCCACCAAAAAATGTTTAAAACTTTTAAAAACGACATTAGTGAAATTCATTTGCAAAATGTCATTTTTACCAAGCGACATTTCAATCAAAGTTGTTTCCCAATTTACTTTAAAATTATAATTTACCAAATGCTATTTGTATTTCGGAAAACCTCATAAACCCAAAGGTATTTACATTTTCTCAAGAACATTTCCCCAAAGCCGAACCAAACGGGGCCAAAAATCACCTAAATCTTTGTAGTCAGTGATTGTTCTTTGCTAAGTTGTTGTTTTAATTTGATCGTATGTCTATAAACATATGATTTAGGTGATAAGGAATTTGACCATCATATTCTTCCCTAATTTTTTCACGGACTTAGTCTTCTCTTAGTCGGGGTAATTTTGTTAAAAAATTTTCTTTCCAAAAAGGTTGATTATATTATGTTCTAGATCTTTGTATTCCTTAATTCTTCCTAGGGATTTACATTTCATGTTTCATAAAAGGTCTTGGTTTCCTTCTCTTAGGTGTGAAGATCTCCTATAAAGCGTTGGGATATAGAAAATATGAGTATACTAACAACATCTTGGATGGTTTGTCCATTTTGATCCTCAATACGTTGGTCATATTCATCTATTTTATATGAATTTAATATATGAGATTTTTGTTCATCAGGTAAATAATTATCCTACCAACCTTTGAGTTAGTTTGTAAACCCAATCACTAAAAGATTAACAATAGTATAGTCAGAAACATCTTGTTGAGTTTTATAAGTATTAGTTACCATAACCATTTGATTTAATGTATTAGTATATTACTTTCAGCAACACTATCTTTATTTGACTTATAAATATTGTCAAGAGAATACTTATTTTGAATTCTTTATGACGATTATTCTAGAGCTATGTTAGGGGTGTGGCCCTAGCATAGTGAAGTTTTTTTGGGTTTCTCCATGTGGGTTTGTTTACCTTAGGGGTCGTTATCCGATTCTTCATTAGGCTTTTCAAGGACTTTCACTTGATCTGGAGTGTCATTTATGACTAATCACCTTTTTTTTTGTTGTCTTTATTTTATGACTAATCACGAAACTTACGCATCTTGGAAGGTGGGGATTTAAACCCCTCACCTCCCCTTTCCATTTCTTCCTCCCAATTTATGACTAATCACCTTAGCTTGGAAGTTTCTTCCTATTTTATATCGCTTTAGCGAATTCTAGACTAAGGATTTAAGGGAATTTGAATGTCTTAAAAAATGGAGGTATAAAAGTTTTGTTCTTGATCTTTAGGAAGAAAATGATTGAATTGATGATTCTATTCTATTTAATTGATTGCCAATGGTATGAAGACGTTGATTTATGTAATTATTTTGTTGTATTATTTATATGCTACGAGGCTCATTAGTTCAGTTGTTATTTTAAAAGGAGTGACTATGACATTACCATCCCTATGTTGGAATTTAACCTTCCTCAAAGAAGGATGGTTAGATCCTATGGTTTGACCTAAGCATCGGTCCGGGGTCACCCCGGACCGACCTTGGATCCGCCCAACCTTGTCGATTCTAATCCAGTTCCGGGGAGATTGGATCGGTCCTTGATTCTAGAATTCCTGAACTAGTACTTGTGCTTGTCGGTCTTTGATCATAAATATATACATATATATGTAATATTATTTATAATTTTTTTATATAGAGAAAACTTTAAAATAAATGGTGTCAACAACATTAAATAGCTCTTTAGTGATGAGTTCAAGTAATTTTATATTATTTTTTAATAACTTAGGTTTTTAATGTATTTTACAACTTTAATAGTCATAATTTACGAATGAGGAAAATGTTTTTGTGAGGAGTTTTCACGGTGTCCAAAAAGGCACCTTATGGAATCCTCCTATAGTATTCATTATCTTCTATTTTATTTTTCCTCTTAGCCTTCAATTTGCTAAAATTGAAAAAAAACAATTTCTCCGCTCACTACTTAACACTCACCTCGCTCGCTTTGGGTCACTCGTGCCTTTTGCTGCTCGATGCTCGCTTGGCTTGTTACTCCCCGTTCGATATTCAATAATCATTTTGTTTGATGCTCACTCCAGTTGACCCTCACTGTTTGCCTTTCTTAGCTGACCTTACTCATCATTGAACCCATTGAGTCAGTACGGTTCCTTGGTTGCTCTTTCAAGCAATACAAAAAATGAAATAAAAAATTATTGGTTAATCTTGGATTGACCTTGAAATCGGACCGAACCCATTAGGTCAATTCGATCCTCAATCGTTTTTTTTTTAAGGAGTAAAAAAATGAAATGAAAAATTATTAATTAGTCTTGGGTTGACCCTATAATCGAACTAAATCCATTGGGTCGGTCTAGTCCTTGGTCCCAAACTCAATAGGGTCCATTCTCGGTCTCAAAAATTGAGGATTAATATTGTGTGGGTTGGCCCTAGGGTTAGGGGGTGGATTGGCTCAACCGGACCATGCTCACCCCTAGTTTGACCATTATCTAATTTCCACCTATATATGTGACCTAGTACATAGATTTCTTTTGATTGAAGGAAATATTCTTCAAACCAATCAAAGAAATATATGTGAGTTTCATGTTTGCACATGTAATCATAATAATTTTCTTTGATTTCTTTGGTTTGATCTTGAAAAGTGTTTATCAAATTATTGCCTTATTTCTTTGTTTTCTCTTGAGTAGATTCTTGATTTAAGAATTTTAGATTAGGTTCAAAATCCTTTTTCAAGAGCTAAGTACTTCTGGATCTACTAATTGAGAATAGGTAGGAGAATGACATGGGGATTCGGAGTTTTCTTATTTAGGTTGGTCTTGTTGATAAACAGGGAATACTAGATCTATTATCAAGACTACTAATATTTGTCACTACGGGTTTGTTATCTTGGTTGATGGTTGTTTCAAGTTTAGAAGCTCTATTTTGATTTCTAGGAGGGAGAATAATAATAGGAGCAAGATTTGGGTGGTATCAATTGAGCTACATGATGTGGACAAGGGACTTGACCGTAAATCAAATGACTATTGGATATTGAATGATTACTTTTCCCATTGAATGTTGTAATATAGTGATTATATTTGAATTTCAAACCATCTGCCAGGGAACTTGGTTTTCTAATTCCCATTTGCCGGGGATGATTTTATAATTTTGCTCCGCTTTTTTTTGACTCGAAGTTGGCTACCTCGACCAAGGTTAAATAGATTATACGAGTGCCTATATATAGCCGAAGCAATACCGTTGGAATCCCAGGGGAAGTCAATTTTCTTTAGTTTCCCCATTTGCTGAGCTTGGACCGACTCCAAGGAATTTGTTTCCTTGTCTTGTTTCTGACCAAAGTCAGACTTTACAAGGAATGATCAAAGCCCAACACGCCATATTTGAGTATGATGAAAAATATGAGTCAGATTTCTGGATGCATTTTCAAGTCGAGTTTGTTCATAGTTTCAAACTCGAGACATATTTTAACGGATGGACTGGGTCCAAAGGCAACACGATAGCGTAATAAGTCTCAAGCATCTTAATCTTTTGGTACAGCCTCTGAGGACTCTGCGTGCGAATCTTCAAAAGCAACCAGAAGTGAACTTGCCAAGAAACCTCGCTGGTTGCGTACTTAAAGCAAGCTCAAGAATCAAATCTCACCATAAGGCATCAGAACCTGATGTTTTGGAGCAGGACAAGAAAGGATTGCGCGAGAGAACCATGCGTCGGAATTGCTGGAGGTCGTGCCTCTCTTTCGCCTCTCTAAGAGGAATCCACGGCCTCACACGTCGAGCCTATTCACTTGGATGTGAAACTGGTGAGCTCGTTGGGCCGACGACTGCTGGTCACGTGCTTCCGTGCAGAGGTATGGATCTACCTATCGGTTTGCTCCTCAACCTCTGTTCTAGTCATTTTCCTTTTCCGGTGTTTTGCATAATGCCGATCTTACGACCCCGTTGTTTTTCAAAGTTGATACGTTAAATGATGGGCCATGTTCCTTTCGGCTGTCTGAATAGAGTCGACTCGTTTACAGCTCATTCATAGCCAATTGCATCATTTTGTAAATTAGGGTGCAAAAATACAAACGACTTTAATCTCTATTTATTTCGTAGAAAATAAATAATTTTAAAAATGATCGTTTATATTGTTTACAAAAATGAATAAACGACAAATGTTTATATCATTTACAAAAATGTTTAGTTCTAAATTATTGTCAATAATAAAAATATTTTTGACTAATTATTTCAAGCTTATATCATTTTTGATGAAACAAATGAAATCTTAGGTAAAAGGGTTTTTCCAAAATGCAAATAGTATTTGGTAAAGTGTAAATTAAAAACATTACTTTGACTTAAATGCCTTTTAGAAAAAAAAAAAAGTACTTAATTTTTTTTTCAATAGTTGTAATTATGAAAGTTTAGCGATGGCAAAATTGATAGAAAAAATAAATATTTGCATTCCGGAAATGCTCAAAGTTTAAAGGTCTTTGGAGGACTTTAAGAATATAATTGTGAAACGGAACTTATATTAGCCCAAAGGTTCTAGAGCCAAAAGGATTTGAAAGGGTGGTTTCCAAATGCATCGTTACTTTCCTTCTTTATATACAACCGAAGGGATGAGTAGGGACTGACCAGGAAAACAAAAAAAAGGAATGAGCAGGTACCAAAGCTAATAAGGCAACCTTACCCAAAAAAAAAAAAGCTAATAAGGCAAGTGCATCTTGTCATTACACGTGGCTTCCTTCAAGTAGCCATCTCAACTATTGATGTCTTCGAGTAGCCATCCCGCATCGGGAAAGATTCTATAGCCTAGGACGACGGACCCGGACATGAATTTCGGAACTACTTCGTAGACGACTCTAGGATTTTTGTACGAGATACGTCGTGGAAACATTCGTCCGCAACGAAAGTCGTATACGTTTCGAGGAGGATGTTCGCCATCGTTGCGCGTGCAATAAGACAGAGGACCTACGACGCTGTGAGCGTACGGAGCAGGAGCGGTCGACCGGTTGATTGGTCAACCAAGGCGAAAACCACTGGCCATCCCTTACGTACGACGGCCCATGGAGAAAACCATGACGATGACTTTCGTCCACTGATTCGCGTACCTCGCTCTGGTTTTCCTTTTCAGTTCGATAGACGGGTAAAGAGAGAGAGAGAGACATCATTCTCTTCTCAACTCAAGTCGAAACTGTTTGAGAAATCTTCGTTCGTGCATATCATTCTTAAGCCGCATTTTCCTCTCGCCCAGCCGAAGAACCGGGCCATGTCGAGCACCGCCGGACTCACGATCCCCTGCAAAGGTGTGCATAGTTTCCCGCTTCCCCGCTTCGGTTCATCGGATGATGTTCACCATCGCAGGCGGGATTGTTTTAACGTTGATTCCGTTCGGTTTAGGTCTTGATTTTTGCGTGATGATAAATTGCCAGAACAAAGCGTGGCCTTGCGCCTTTTTTGACACTGGGTCGTGATTGTCTTAATTTTGATGTTTGGTTGTTGTAGCGGCGGTCGCGTGGGAAGCGGGGAAGCCGCTGGTAATCCAGCAGGTGGAGGTGGCTCCGCCGCAGGCCATGGAAGTGAGGATGAAGGTCAAGTACACCTCGCTATGCCACACTGATCTTTACTTCTGGGAGGCCAAGGTCAGTGAATTTGTTGCTTGGTAGCGTCGTAGCTCCATCGATTCAATCTTCCATTTCCTCTTTTTTCGTTTCTTTTCTTTCCTTTCCTTTCTTTTCTTGCTTCTTTGAACGTCAGTTTACAGGTAGCGATGTGGTCTGCACGATCTAGATTAGTACTTGACGACTTACCATGCAGTTGTCTTTAATAATCTAGAACGAAAGGAAGCTATGTGTTGCTCCTTATCACCTGTGGGGTGTGTCGGAATGCACCCATACTTAATGATGCGCCTGGTGAGTTTTTGAGATTTCCCAAATCAAGGATTTTGTAGCACGGGAAAAAGAGGAGGGAAAGTTGAAACGGAAAGGATGTCTTAAGGACAAAATGGTCTGACTCTTTCACTCCGGAGGAGAAGAAGTGATGATTTTATTCCCTTCATCAAGTCCCGGTTTTTCTTCCCAAAGCAAAATAGGGATTGGATTTGGGACATTGTGTTTAATAGTCAGTCATGCCAGCATTCTCTGCTGCCTAAGCTGGGAAGAAAAGCATAATTCGAGTTATAATTTCTAGTATGATGCTGCTGCTAAGAGCTTGGCCTTGTATAAAGCTCTAAGCCCTGGTATGTTTGGGTTCTTGTTTCAGGGGCAGACGCCGTTATTTCCTCGCATTTTTGGCCATGAAGCTGCTGGGTATGCTCTTAATCCTCTTAACATCTACGTGGTGATGTCAAGTTTGAACTATTACAGTTTCTACTTGTTCTTTTTTTCCCTTAGCTGCTCTACAAATAAGCAATTCATCTTCTTATGTAAAATTATAAAGACAAAAAGAGTCCAAGAGAAAAAAGGATTTAAGGCTTAGAGATCTGGAACTTAGGTTTTTAAGTTCCACATCTGACTGAATTGTGGCAAAAATGGACATGACTGTACATCGACAAGCAACAACAAGTACCGTATCAGGTGTCATATCTGTATTAAGGATCAGTTTGCCTTAGAATAGCCAGGAAGAACAAGTGTTGTGATTTGTCTAAATTTCTTTTGGAACTTGATATCAATTTCCCTTTGTCACGTTCTCATCTCTCAAGTTTCGATTTCACTTGTAGGGATGACCTTCTTCTAGTCATACATGGAATCATTTTTGAGTGTCAACATTTTATGTGGAAACATTTTTCAAATTTGAAATTCTGCAGCACGTGATAGAACTTTTGCTACAGAAGGCATGGATAGTGTGAAACTTACTTTGTGGCTCTGATGGTAAAACAGACATGTCGATAATTCAAATTCAGAAGCATCAACAAAATTACTAAATATAGGCGAATCGCTAATGTGGCACTAACTAGTCAAGTCTGTATTTTTCAAGAATTAAGACTCAGCTGCTGAGTCTCCG
Organism: Eucalyptus victrix; assembly: GCA_016097545.1. Lineage (NCBI taxonomy): Eukaryota > Viridiplantae > Streptophyta > Magnoliopsida > Myrtales > Myrtaceae > Eucalyptus > Eucalyptus victrix. Next base: position 39,877,934 of record CM027845.1, on the reverse strand, counting down.
TGTCAAGCTTGGATTGCAGAGCTAAAATGACCCGTTGCTAAATTTTCATTCCGCAGGGTGGTGGAGAGTGTTGGAGAAGGGGTGTCAGATGTTGCAGTTGGGGATCATGTGCTTCCAGTGTTCACAGGGGAGTGTGGAGAATGTAGGCATTGCCAGTCTGAGGAAAGCAACATGTGCGATCTGCTAAGAATCAACACCGAGAGAGGGGTTATGCTTAGTGATGGGAAATCTAGGTTTTCCATAAATGGTACACCAATAAATCACTTTCTGGGCACGTCCACTTTCAGTGAATATACAGTTGTTCATGCAGGCTGTCTAGCAAAGATTAACCCTCTTGCACCTTTGGATAAAGTCTGTATTGTCAGTTGCGGCGTTTCTACGGGTTGGTCTGGCTGAATTTTGAATGTTGACTTGTGTCTTTAAAATCAAATTTCCATTGAAGTAACTAAACTTGTTGTCTTTGGAAGTTCAGGATTGGGAGCCACATTGAATGTCGCAAAGCCGAAACAAGGTTCTTCTGTTGCTATATTTGGTCTGGGAGCTGTCGGCCTAGCTGTAAGTTGTCACAATATTTTCAATAAGAAAATGATTGTGAATAATTTTTCTGGTTTCATGACATTCTGGTTTCCTAATTTTCTCAGGCTGCAGAAGGTGCTAGAATTGCGGGTGCATCAAGAATTATTGGAGTTGATTTGAACCCAAACAGGTTTGAGGAAGGTAGTGATGCATTTCTTTTTTCTTTGTTGACCCTAAGTCATGGAGTTAAATGAAATTCCTTATTCTCGTATCTCATTTCTAATTCCAGCCAAGAAGTTTGGAGTGACTGAATTCGTTAACCCAAAGGATTACGACAGACCTGTTCAACAGGTTCTAAGTTCTTGACTTGTTCCTCTGTTTTAAACTCCATGTTTCATTCCCCACAAGTTTCCCAATATTCTTTTAGGGTGGATACTTTCATTTGATGTTGGTGGAACTCTGTATAGTCATTTGTGACTTGGCTTCCAATGAGTGCAGGTAATTGCTGAAATGACTGATGGTGGTGTTGACAGGAGTGTGGAGTGCACTGGCAACATCAATGCCATGGTTTCAGCTTTTGAATGTGTTCATGATGTATGTAATTGACAACCGCAGTGGCTTTTTTCTATTTGTGGGCATTTCTCTCGTCATTTATTTTGTCAGAATTGCAAACATGAAAAATATTGCAAATTCAGGGATGGGGTGTGGCTGTGCTGGTTGGAGTCCCCAACAAAGATGCCGTTTTCATGACAAAGCCCATCAACGTTCTCAACGAAAGAACGCTCAAGGGGACATTTTTTGGGAACTACAAACCTCGGAGTGATATCCCTTCTGTTGTTGATATGTACTTGAACAAGGTAAAAGAATAGTGAGTTTTCTTACTTCCTCTTTTATCTACTGCCATTGGACTCATTGACAACAGGTGACAGATTATCATCCAAAAGTTCTCTCCTCTTTTCCTGCAGAAACTGGAGTTGGATAAGTTCATCACTCACCGAGTGCCTTTCTCCGAAATCAATAAGGCTTTCGATTTGATGGTGAAGGGAGAGGGCTTGAGGTGCATTATCAATATGGAGGACTAGGACTGGTGTCAGATGCTAATAAATAATCTCTACTCATGTTAGTGCTAATAACTCATCTTTGTCCGTCGTGAGATAATGACATTTAAAGAACGTGCAGCTATCTTTTCCCCTTGTCATTTCCTGATTCTATGTCTTAATACATCTTGATAACATTACATCCCAGGTTATGTTTGTTGCGACTGAGACTAGAATTATTACTGCTTGACTGTGGGACTTTCCAAGTTTTAACTGCACTAATCAGTTGGCCTGCAGTATCATTTTGTCAAACTTTCAGAGTGTGTTTACTAGGAGGTGCACTGGTTTGGCAGTGCAGTTTGGAGTTTTTGCACTTAATGTAGTAACCCAAATGGAGAGATTCAAATGGCAGTTCAACCAATCTGTCTCAGCTTTGGGCAAGGCTTTGTGTCTTTTTGCTGGGTTTCCCTGCAAGTTCTTGACAGAACTCAGTGTTTCATAGTTTCAATCGGGGTGCTGATTATCTTAGAAAATCTCAAACTAAAATACATTCGGTTGTGTATGTTCCAATATTTGTTTCTCTGGGTCAAGAATGATAATTAACAAAGAGTCAAGTGCGGACATCAAATTCTGTCGGTGAATTTTTATTTGCCAGTCACCATTAAAAGAGAGAACATGCACATTTTGATGATGTACAGAGAAGTTGTGATCATCCAGAGCAGTAAAAAGACAGGAGTGGGAACTTGAAGCAGATCCTGCCCCTTCTATGAGTGGCTTGTTTGCATGCTTTGTTGCAGTCCGGCTAGTTCAAACACGACCCTAGGTACCGTCACTACTGGTGGCAACTGCCCTACCATGCTTCCTGCATAATCAACATGAAACTCACCGCGATCTTTCTTATAAATATCCAATGGAAAGAGGAACTGATTTGTAATAATGCAGTTGAATTTCGTCCCACTGAAAGTGGCAAAACCCGATCCAATCGTCACTAGACACTTCTTACCGGTAAGAAGTAGGATCCCCTTAATGAAAACAAGTTTGAACTTTCAGGTGCATTAACATGAGACCCCAGATTTCCATGGACAAAAAAATTGCTCCATTGGACCTACAATCCTAATTTTACAGAAGAGAGAGGGATTTGTTACCTTACATGAAGAGAAACGAAATGCACACCGCTTCAATCAACACTTTAATGAAGGGTCCTGCTTTGTTCTTGCCCATCTTCTTTCCAGAAATCAATTTCGCCTGACTGAAAGCAAATGAAGCTCTCAAAGTCAAAAGCCACGGTTATATACTAAAAAACATGGCACTAACCTTGGAAATCAATTTGACTGGGGCTCCTAACATGGCTTCCTTAGAGATCATGACGCCGATCATTTACACGATAAGGAAGTCGGAAATCGATTGATATGGATCCCTAATCCTAATGTGGCCTCATAAATGTGTTTCTCTTTTTTGCAATTGCATGTTTTGCCACCGCGGCCGGTCGGAGCGGGAGGCTCTGAATTTGATCGAATCGGGTGCATCTGCCATCGCCGGCACGGCGCGTCGAGGAACGTTGTCACCGGACCCGGTCCATGGGCTACCGGCCATCATATGTCCGGATTTCGCGCGAAAGCGAAAAAGGCCCAAACCAGCCCAACCCAACTCAAGGCCCGAACAGGGCCTTTACTCGAGAGTTAAAAGATCGAGCGAGATCTGCGTGACGCGTTGGGTCACCTTCGTTCGACAGGATCTCCAACCACCGCCGACGATTTGCTCCGACGGCGCTGGTCGTCGGACTCCAGCAGCTTCACCCAAGTTTCCGGCGAAGGATTGCTCGAATTCCGATTCCGAGGAAGCATCTACGCATGCCTCGATACAAAGACGAGCCTCCCGCAGTTCGTGTCTACACGGTCTGTGATGAATCGAGGTTCGTGTTGATACCTCAAATCCTTTTTTTTTTTGTTTTTGTTTTTGTTTTTCTTGATTTGATTGGCCGTTGCATGCAATGGACGAATTAGATGCTTTTCATTAGATTTCTCGACGTGATTCGGCTTCTCATTGCTTGATTCGGTCGTGCGCTTTTTGTTTGGGGGCGGGTATAATTTGGTTCTTCTTTGTTTCCTTCGTGTTCTTGACAGATACCTTATCGTGAGGAATGTTCCCGCGTTAGGATGTGGAGATGAGCTGTTGAAGCTCTTCGCCACTTACGGCGACGTTGAAGAGTTAGTACTTTTTCCCTGTGTTCCCGGATATTTCTTTTTCTAGTATTTTTTGCAGATAGGAGTCTGAGTAATCAATCGTAAACAGTTTGATATCCTCAAATTTTGAGTTTTTATCGATATTCAAAGGGAAATTCTCCAGGTCTGATCTTTTGTTGCTTCTTCAGATGTAAACCGATGGATGAAGAAGACTGTGAGCCGTACACTGATGTTTATTGGATCAAGTTTTGTCTCGATTGCAATGCTAGGTGATTGATTTGCTTCTTCAAGTGCGGAGTTCAAGTTGTCTCCACATGTATTGTGAAGTGTATTTATTCGGGCTGTAGAGTGGCTCTAGCATCCTTAATTTGACACCTTCGCTCCATTTTCCTTGATAGGTTTGCAAAGAAAAAGTTGGATGAGTATGTCTTCTATGGGAATAGACTGCAAGTTTCGTATGCTCCTCATTTTGAGAGCCTCTCTGATACAAGAGAGAAGTTAGAAGCTAGGAGAAAGGAAGTTCTTGCTCGGTCTAACTGTAAGCTTTTACGATTGGGAGCACAATTTTGATGTTAATCTAAACATAGGTTTTGATATGATAATAAATTTAGGGTCATTTTATATGTGTCATGTCTGCTGATGTAGCTGGAAGATTCAAGGGTACTGCCACCTCTAGTAGTGTCAGTCTGGTCAAGTCTTCGGCTAATGCAAGTTCCTCACAGAATAGTGCTGTTGGTCAACAGATCTTCAATCCTAAGAGGTATGTTAACTAAGCCTTCAAATGGTGTTCTTCAAATGCTTTCAGCATGCATGATTAGCAGTCAACCTTACTTTCCTTTGTGGTGCCAGTGCATCGCAGCTCATTCCTCATGCTGACAGTTCTCCGTATTCAAGGGTTTCCTCAGAGTTGGTACGTTACTCTATCACACTGCTAAATATCAATATGGTTGCTCCAATTTAGTTCCACTTTCTGCAATTGTTGGAATAGGTTTAAAGTGACTCATGGAACTACTTGAAGTGTATCTGTTATATGACAGTTAAGATGATCGCTGAACTTGCTTTGTTCATTTTTTGGTCATATTAGCTCAAACTGGGTTATTTTGAGACAAATTTTGTTCCGTGCATAATTGGAGATATTTATGGTGTGTTTGTTTGTGTTTTTGTTCAAAAATTGAATGAACAAAAAATAAGAACACAAACAAACATATTTATTTTCTGATTTAAAGTACTGCATATTTGCTTGTGTGCTAGCACTGCATGATGTCAGATATGCACATCTATTTGGAAGACAGTAGCATAAATTGATCAATAAATCACTATTTAGAAAAAATATACACAGTAGAATGCGTGTGCTTGACCTAGTTAATATTTGTGCTGCTCTTTCCATTTAGGTTCTACCAGTATAGTTTCCAATATTCACATATTGATGCAAAAGTTCCTCTGTTCCTTTACTTTAGAATGAGTTAAATTAGAGGGCCATTCTTATTGTTTCTTACCATTTGCATTGGAAGAAATTTGGTGCTAGCCTTCATCTTGCATTTGATGTTTGATGCATATAGCTTGATATTTCATAAAATCAAGCTCCACCATCCAAATGCGTCCTGATAATCACAGATTGTCATTATTTCCTGGGGCTAAACCACTAATTTCTTTTATTACAATGGATCTCAGGATTATTTTCAATCCCATTCGATGAATCAGACAGTGCGGTTGGTCAGAGACAAACTCAATAAGGTGAGAAGCTTGGTCTTACAGACTTGGTGTAAAACAACATTTGATTCTGATTATTCTTGCCAATGTGTGTTTCAGATTGAATCAAGTGGTGAGCATCCACAATCAGGACCTGCAGTGAAGAAAGCTCGCGTGGACAACAGAAGGAGAATTTGACTTTTATTGAAACTCAGAATTGCCCTCTGTCAAAGGTTATCCTGATGTCTGGCACACTGCTTTTATCTCAGTGGTATGGACTCCCCTCATGTTGTCAGTGTTCTTGTCTACTTTAGGTGGATCAGATCTGTAAGATATATGTGGTAAAATCATCTTCACTTAGTTCTAGAATTAGCCATGGAGAAAACCACGACCAGGATTGTACATCGATAAGCAACAGGAAGTACCTTAACAGTTGTCATATCTGTATTAAGGATCAGGTTACATCTAGAATAGCCAGGAAGAACAAGCATTGTGACTTGTCTTAATTTCTTTTGGAACTTGATATCAATTTCCCTTTGTCACATTGTCATCTGTCAGGTTTCCATTTCACTTGTAGAATATCCTCCTTTGAGTCATATGTGGAATCATTTTTCAGTGTTGACATTTTATATGGAAACAGCTCTCAAATTTAAAATCTACAGCATGTGATGGAACTTTTGCTGTGGATGGCATGAACAGTGTGTCAGTTTATTTTACCTGGTTCTGACTTGCATTAAATTTCTGCAGTGCATCCTCCAAGATAGTGAAACATACTTTGTGACTCTGCTGGTAAAACAGACATGTCAATAATTCAAACTCAGAAGCATCAATGAAGGATTATTAAGTATAGGAGAATTGCTGATGCGGCACTAACCAGTCATGTCTGTATTTTTCAAGAATTAAGACTCAGCTGCTGAGTCTTTGCTTCAGGCTGGGATTGTAGGGATGCCACTCTTTTGAGTCACATGTGGAATCATTTTTTCAGTGTTGACATTTTATATGGAAACAGTTTTGAATTTGAAATTCTACTGCACTTGATGGAACTTTTGCTGCAGATGGCATAGACTGTGTCACTTAATTGTGTCTGTTAATGACTTTCATTAAATTTCTGCAATGCATCCTCCAAGATAGTGAAACGTACTTTGTGCTCTGATGGTAAAACATACGTGTCAATAATTCAAACTCAGGGGCATCAATGAAGGGGTTATTATATGGATGAATCGCTGGTGCGGCACTAACTGGTCAAGTCCGTATTTTTCAAGAATTAAGACTCAGCTGCTGAGTCTTTGCTTCAGGCTTGGATCGCAGAGCTAAAATGACCTGTTGCTAAATTTTCATTCCACAGGGGATCATGTGCTTCCAATGTTCACAGGGGAGTGTGGAGAATGTAGGCATTGCCAGTCTGAGGAAAGCAACTTGTGCAATCTGCTAAGAATCAACACTGAGAGAGGGTTATGCTTAGTGATGGAAATCTAGATTTTCCAAAAATGGTTCACCAATAAATCACATTCTGGGCACATCCACTGTTGGTGAATATACAGTTGTTTATAGAGGCTGTCTAGCAAAGATTAATCCTCTTGCACCTTTGGATAAAGTTTGAATTCTCAGTTGTGGCATCGCCACTGGTTGGTCTGGCTAAATTTTGATTGTTGACTTCTGTCTCTAATATCAAATTGCCATTCAAGTAACTGGACTTCTTGTCTGTGGAAGTTCAGGATTAGGAGCAACATTGAATGTTGTGAAGCCAAAACAAAGGTTCTTCTGTTGCTATATTTGGACTAGGAGCTGTTGGCCTAGCTGTAAGTCATCTTGATCTTTTCGATATGAATATATTGCTGAATGCTTTTTCTGGTTCTTTGACATTCTGGTTTCCTTATTTTCTCAGGCTGCAGAAGATGCTAGAATTGCAGTTGCATCAAGAATTATTGGAGTTAATTTAAATCCAAACAGGTTTGAGAAATGTAGTAATGCACTTCTTTTTTCTTTGTTGACCCTAATAAAATAATAAAAAGAGATAGATTTGAATGAAATTCCTTATTCTCTTTTCTCATTTCTAATTCCAGCCAAGAAGTTTGGAGTGACTAAATTCATTAGCCCAAAGGATCATGACAAACCTGTTCAACAGGTTTTAAGTTCTTGACCTGTTCCTCTCTTATAAATTCTGTGTTTTGTTCCTCCCTAGTTTTCCAATATTCTTTTAGGGTAGATACCTTCCTTTGGTGTTGGTGGAACTCTGTATACAATCATTTGTGACTTGACTTCCAATGAGTGCAAGTTATTGCTGAAATGACTAATGGAAGTGTTGACTTGAGTGTGGAATGCACTGGCAACATCAATGCCATGGTTTCCGCTTTTGAATGTGTTCTTTGATATTATTACATTGCAGGTGATGTTTGTTGCCACTATGGCTATAATCAGTACTGCTTGACTGAGTGTGGGACTTTCCAAGTTTTAACAGCACTGGTCAGTCGGCCTACAGTATCATTTTGTCAAACTTTCAGATTATGTTCACTAGGAGGTGCACTGGTTTGGCAGTGCAGTTTAAAGTCTTTTCACTTAATCTAGTAAACCAAATAGAGAGATTCTAATGGTAGTTCAACCTATCTCAAAGTTGGGCAAGGTGTTGTGTCCTTTTGCTGGGTTTTCCCGCAAGTTCTTGAAGAAATCAGTGATTCATTGTGGTACTGATTGTCTTAGAAAAACTCAAATTAACATGCTTTCAATTGTGTATTTTCCATTTTTGTTTATCCAGTTCAAGAATGGTAATTAAGAAAGAGCTGAGTGTGGGCGTCAAATTCTGTCGGTGAATTTTATTCGCTAGTCACCATTAAAAGAGAGAACATACACGCGATGTCCGAAGGATTTATGATCATCCAGAGCAGCAACAAGACAGAAGGCTCGGCGGTGGGAACTTGAAGCAGATCCCACCCCTTCTATGACCGGCTTGTTTGCATGCCCTGTTGCAGTCCGGGTAGTTGGAGCACGGCCCTAAGCACCCTGGCACTACTGGCGGCAGCCACCCTACCACGCTTCCTGCATGATCAACATGAAAATCGTCATGATTGTTCTGTTCATTTTCAGCGGAATGAGGAAGTAATTTTTATAATCATGTCAAATTTTGTCTCGCTATAAACGGCAATCATCACTAAACACTTCCTGGTATAAAGTAGGACGTCCTTAAATCAAGTTTGAACCTTCGTGTGCATTAACAAAGAGACCACAGATTTCTATAGAAACAATGCTCAATTGGACCGGCAATCCTGAGTTCACTCAGATATTCCACACGAAATTGCTCCTATGTTAATCCATAAAACTAGGTCGGTCAGTTGGTCGGCCATCTTAGGATGGACCTTCGTAGCTCCGATGGAAGGAAACTTAGTTAATTTCAGCAATGATTCTACTGAAGATGTAGATATTTGTTACCTGACATGAAGAGAAAAGAAATGCACACCATTTCAATCAACGCTTGAATGGAACATCCTGCTTTGCTCGCACCCATCTCCTCTGAAGAAACCAGCCCTTCTTCGTCTCCTTAATTCTTTGGTGCGACCGAAAGTAAATGAAGCTCTCAAGGCCACAGCTATATATCCAACAACGTTGACATATTAGCCTTAGGAATTTACTTCCCTGGGATTCCTAATGCGGCTTTTTTACGTATTATTGATGGGGACTGACTATACACATGATGAGTACGTGGGGATCTTCCGTTCGATCACCTTTTCATAAATGTGTTTCCTTGATTTCTGCCGGTTTTTCCAAACGGTTAGCAACAGAAAAAAAACCAGATGTCATTGTAGCTTGCATGTATCGCGGTCCAAAATTTGTACTGGTCATTCCACATAGGTTATTCTCTCGTCTACTTGATCGTCTCAAAGTCCAACACATATGAAGAGTCCAGTTCGTACTTTTTCAATATAGACACATGAAAAACATCATAAACATTTGAAATTTTTGGTGGCAATGTCAATCGGTAAGCCAAGTCTTCCATCCTTTCGAGAATTTTGAACAATCCTATAAACCTTGGACTCAACTTACACTTCTTCTCAAATCATGACACACCCTTTGTTGGTGATACCTTGAAAAATACATGATCACCGATACTAAATTCTAATGGCCTTCGGCGTTTATTTACATAACTCTTCTGTCAGATTTTGTGCAATCTTAAGTCATTTTTAAATCACTTTCACGGCATCCAAAATAATTTGAATTAATTGCAGTCCGTAAGTCTCCTCTCTCCCACTCCATCTCATAAGTAGGATTTCTACAAGCTCTTCCATATAATGCTTCAAAAGGAGCCATGCCAATGGTTTGTTGAAAACTGTTGTTCCATGTGAACTCCACCAAATGTAGTCGGTCATCCCAACTACCTTTGAAGTCAATTACGCATGCTCACAACATATCTTCCAACATCTGTATGGTCCTTTCGGATTGGTCATTAGTTTGAAGATGGAATGTGATATTGTACTAGAGTTTAGTTCCTAATGTAGTTTGGAGACTTCGCCAAAAATTGATAGTAAACCTGAGTCTCGATTGGATGTGATTGTCACTGGCACTCTATGCAATTGAACTCTTTATTGAAAATATAGTTCAGCGTACTTTTCCAACATATAATTTACTCGCATTATTAGGAAGTGAGCAAACTTAATAAAACGATCCATTATCACCCAAATGGAATCATGACTTTTCGATATTCTTGGTAATCCTTGTACAAAATCCATCATTATGTGCTCCAATTTCCATTCAAAGAATTCCAATGGTTTGAACATTTCATCCAACTTCCAATGTTTAACCTTCACTTGTTATTATGTGAGACATTTAGAGACATATTTAGCGATATCAACCTTAATACCATTCCACCAATAGTATTGATGAAGATTTTGATACATCTTCGTACTTCCCAAATGGACATTGTAATTACTCTGATGTGCTTCTATTAAAATTTTATTCCTAAATTCAACATCATTAGGCACACGAAAATGTCCAGGAATCTTAGAATTCTATCTTTGACAATTGGAAATACAGCTTTTTTCCTTTTGGAGTTTCTTCTCGAATTTTTGAAATTTCAAGGTCCATTTGTTACAAGGTCTTGATTCTCTGTACAATTTCTGGTTTGATTCTAAGAGTAGCTATTATACTTGAAATGCTACTCATGTCAAACCCAAAATTTGAATCTCGAACCTCTTCAAGTAAGGTCCATTCCTTAACTATCATATGTGCAATTTCATGAGTAGACTTTCACTGAGAGCATCCACTACTTTGTTTGCTCTCCTGGAATAATATTGAATTTCACATTATAGTCTTTTAATAATTCCATGCAACGTCTTTGCCTCATATTCAATTCTTTTTGGGAGAACAAGTACTTCAAACTTTTGTGGTCAATGTATATTTCAAACTTTCCCCATATAAATAATGCCTCTATTATCTTTATTACGCATACAATTGCAGCAAGCTCTAAATCATTAGTCATATAATTTAACTTGTACGGCTTTAGTTGTCTTAACAAATAAGCAACAACCCTTCCATGTTGCATCATAACACATCCAAGTTCTTTGTGTGATGCGTCACTATAGATTACAAAACCTCAGATCCTGATGGTATCATCAAGATTGGAGCCGTAGTCAATTTCCTTTTAAGTTCTTAAAAACTTTGCTCACATTTATCGAACCACTCAAATTTCACATTCTTCCTCATCAATTGAGTCAATGGAGTAGTGAGACATGAAAATCCTTCCACAAATCTTTGATAATATCCAAATTGACCTAGGAAACTTTGAATTTCAGATGCCGTCTTTGGTCTTGGCCAATTTATCACCAACTCGACTTTTGCAAGGTCAACATATATTCCTTTGCTTGATACTACATGGCCTAAAAGTACCACACCATCCAACCAGAACTTGAATTTACTGAACTTAGCATATAATTTGTGCTCACGAAGTGTTTTGAGTGCAAATCTTAAATGTTGCTCGTGATCATTCAGGCCTTTTGAGTATACTAAAATGTTCAATGAACACTATCACAAATTGATCCAAGAATGCCTTAAAACCCTATTCATTAAATCCATAAATGCTATTGGTGCATTAGACAAACCAAAAGGTATGACTAAGAACTCGTAGTGGCCATAACAAGTTGGGAAAGCCATTTTAGGAATATCTTCATTCTTCTGCAATTGATTATACCTCAATCTTAAATCAATCTTGGAAAATACCGACGCCCCTTGAAGTTGATCAAATAATCTGTCAATCCTTGGCAATGAGTACTTGTTCTTAATCATAACTTGATTTAGTTGCCTATAATCAATGCAAAGTTGCATCGACCCATTTTCTTCTTGAGAAATTACACCAGTGTACCCCAATGCAATGCACTAGGTCAAATAAAACATTCATCAAGCAATTATTGTAGTTGTACCTTTAACTTCTTCAGCTTTGTTAAAGCCATCCAAAGGGAGCTTTAGAAATAGGTTCCATTTTGGGAGCTAATTCAATGACAAATTCAATTTCACACTCCAATGGTAACCCTAGTAATTCATCTAGAAATACGTCGAGAAATTCTCAAATTCAAGATTTGCTTCCTCCTTCAACTGATCAGCTACAAACGCCAAGTATCCTTGGCAACCGTCATCAAGAAGATGATGTGCCTTAATTGCTGAGATTAGTGGCATGGTAGGGTTTGCTCCATTTCCAAACAATTTGAAACTAGGACGATCAAGGGATTGAATTGGATCATTTTTCGATAACAATCCATATTGGCTCATTGCTTACGGAGCTAATCCATTCCTGATATGACATCAAAGTTATATATAGTCAACACAATCAAGTTTGCCATTTGATCTTGTCTACCTATTATGACTTTACAACTCTTAAATATCAAAGTTATAGAATTGAATCTTTTAGTGGCGTAGAGACACTAAGAGATACCTCAAGCAGTCTAGGTTGCACACTCATTAGTTGTACATATAGTGCAGATATGAATGACTATGTGGCACCCACATCAAAGAGTGCATAAGCATTCTTATCACATATTGAGATGATACTTGACATAACAGTTTTTGAAGCCTCTGCCTCCTCTTATGTGACTATGTAAACTCAACCTTATACTGGAGACCTTTGGAAATTTCCTTCTTGTGGGCTCTGTTTTGCTATGATTGTTGTGACAGTTGCAGTAGTCCCGTTGGCTGTTGGTGAGCCAATTTAGGGCATTTTCTTATCTCGTGGCCTTATTGTTCGCACCCTAAACAAGCTCCAATTCCAACCAAACATGGTGTGTTTCCATGCTGCTTCCCACAAGTACAACAGACATCATTTTGGTATGGCATCCGCGCCACTTGTTGATCATTTTGAGCAAATCCAAACCCTCCAATATTGTTCCTTTTATTTGGAACAAATTGTTACTTCCCGATTTGCATAGGTCTCCTTTCACGACGAAAATTATAGCGAAATACTTGTTAATAAGGCCTCGCTTGGAAATTAGTTGCCGTTGCTACTTCTGCTAAATCTTTCTCCACAGGTTGGGCACGCTCGTACCGCTTGTTGTAGTCTTTCAGGTTCAAGGGTACCAATGTGCTCTAGATATCGGGTCTTAGTCCATCACGAAATCTCTTAGCCTTATTATCTTCATCATCTTTATTAGCTTAGGAGCGAACCTGGACAATTTTGCACACTTTGCCTCAAATTGGTCCACTGTCAATTCATTTTGCTATAGTTGCATAAACTTTATCACTTCCTTGTCTGAACACAATCCGAGAAATACTTCTCAAAGAATGCCTTAACAAAACCACCCCACGTTGCAACAGCATCAGCAGAGAACACTATTGTCTTGGATGCTTTCCACTAATAACTAGCATTCCCTTGAAGCTGGTACTCGGAGAGTTATCTTGTCGATATCACCGCAGCCTCCTCATGATTTCCTACTCCAACAAACCTTGGATGCTTCAACTTCAGGAATTGCTCGATCAATCCTTACAAATGGCGTTCCCCATTTACTGAACTAGAGGCAACTTACTGTTGGGCTTGCCTTTCCATCAAGCTTCCAACATTGGCAAGTGCCTAGGAATGCCTAGGTATTTGCCTGTCCTTGTCATCATTGGAACTCTGAGTTCTCTGGCTAGAATCGCCTGCAGATCATGAGGACAAGCACTACTAAAGAAAATTCCGAATTCATTACGATTCACATCTTGTCCAATGGCCCAGCAGTATTGGTTTAATATATTGGCCAGATTTTGACATTCTAGCATTTTCCCTTCGATAAAGAAAATAGCATCATCGGCAAAAAATAAGTGCGATAGAATAGGACACCTGTTATTGAGTTTAATGCCTTTGATGTTGCCCATGTCCACTGCCTGATGTATGAGAGTTGAGAGAACATTCGCCACTAAGATAAATAAATATGGAGAAAGTGGGTCGCCCTGCCGTAGACTTCTCTTCATTTGAAAAGGAGGGAGAGGTTCGCCATTTAATTTGACACTCAAAGAAGCCATAGTGACGCACTGCATAACCTGATGTACCCAAAATGCATGAAAACCCATCCGAATGAGATAATCTCAAAAGAAATCCCATTCAATGTGATCATAGGCTTTTTGCATGTCAAGCTTTAGTACAGCCTGAACTCTGCGCTTCCATTTCCAAATTCAGATTTGATGTAGAACTTCTTGAACCACTAGAATGTTATCCTATATCTGGTGCTTCCATTTAATTGAAGAGTTCTGGATCTTACTTTAGGATAGGTTTGTTTGGGGAAAACCTTTGTGAAAAGGGAATATACTTTTTGGAAAATTACTTTTCGGGAATAGTTAATTTTTCTTTGTTTTTGATATGACCAAAAACATTTTTGGTATTTGGATCTTATTAGGAAAATAATTTCAACCTCATGCCAAAAAAAAAAGACATTGCTTAAAATAATTTTATTTTCTTATTTTTTATATTATTTTATTTTCTCTCTTTCCTTCTTCCTCATTCATCGGTTGCTTGGTCTTGACAAAGCCACTAGGCTATCGCTGAGGCCTAATGAGGGTTGACTTGGAGCAAGGTTGAGCCTTGCCGGCCTTGGTGAGACTCAAGCTCACTTGAGGCCGCCCCTTGCCTATTTGTGTCAACCCACCTCTATGGCCAATCATTAAGGCCCGAGATTAGCAGAGGAAGAAGAAGGAAAAGAAAAATGAAAAAAATATTTGAAAATTTGATATTTCAAATAAAAGAGAAAGTTCTTTAAAATAAAATTAAAAAATTAAAAGATAAGCAATTTTGGAAAGTGTTTTTACTTTTTAGAATTAGGAATTCACTTAACTAATTTTATATATGTTTATTTTCCTTAATTAGAAAGTGTTTTCAGTTGACTAATCATTTTCAATGAATCAATTGAGATGAAATTTGTTGGGGCAATACTTACTCTCAAACAAACACACCTATACAGAGGGCATGAGTTTGGACCTTAGGTTGCTTTTCACTATTAGATCAAAATAAACAAGATCAACTTATGGGACTTAAGGAATGATGGAAGAAAATAAAAGAAAAGAAAAGAAAAAGTAATAATAATGATATGAAAAGTAAGTAAAAATGAAGAAGAAAGATCCAGAATTTAAATGAACAAATGCAAACTTAAAAAGGATCTTCCTAGTTCTTGAAAAATAAGAGCCAAGCATATTGATCGAGAAATATCTATTGTTCTTGTTATAAAATTCTGATTGGATCCACAGATATTTTGGTAAAAGGAAAATCTTCTCCTTTGAAAATAATCTAAAATGAAAAGTATTAAATTGGTGATCTTAGTTACTCTTCGGGACAAAGGGAGGAGGAGATTTCCGGACGAGGAAAATGACCTAATGACTTTGAAATAATTGAACGGAAGAGCTCATGCACGATTCTCTAGAGTGACGGTAATAGTGACTTACAGGAATCATAATTATTGAAACGGAGACCTGGGTCCACCGTGCGAACTGGGGACGATGGGAACATAAATTCGATCTTCAAAGCGGACGGACCGACCACAGTCGAAGGCATTTAAAAATGGAGGAACGTGCTCTGTTGCACGGCCCTCCTGCGCCATCTGCCACCCTCCCTCATCTCTCTCTCTCTCTCTCTCTCTCCCTCTCTGTGAGAACTTCGTTGCTCTGTTTGGCACCAGCTCGGGTGGCGTGTCGCCAGAAAGCAAATGAGGAAGACGGTCCCCTTCTGAGGAGGTGGGGTTTCTTCCCAGGTTCGCGATTCAGACGCTCCGCATTTACCTCCCCCCATTTACTTCACTCCAACTGTGCTCCGGACTTTTCTGCTTTTCCTCTCCCCCTTCTATACAAATCCCCCCAACCTTACCTCCTCGTCTCCCGCACCAGTAAAGCGAAACTTCGACCCCTTTTCACAGATATAGAGAGAGAGAGAGAGAATGGCGAGGACGTTGTGTGCGGTGCTTGTCGTTGCTCTTGCCCTGGCCGCGATCCACGCCGCGGCTGCCAGGAACGTGCCGAGCGGTGGCACCGGCCTTGGCGACCAGAAGGACTTGGCGACCTACGGCGGCTTCTCCGGCACCGGCAGCGGGATCCCAGATGTTCGGCGGCTTCGGAGGGGCCGGAGGGATGGGCGGGCCAGGTGGCGCGGGTGGCTTCGGCGGCGGGGGCGGGATGGGTGGCGGGGGCGGAGGTGGCTTTGGGGGCGGAGCCGGTGGAGGATCCGGCGATCTTCCTCTGCCTTGATTGGATTCATGAAGCCGGAGCTTCGCTTTTGCGAGTCCGTTTGTTCTGTTGAATGTTAGTGGTGGTCGAGCGAGTCCGTCGCGTCTCCGCGCGCACGCTCGTGCTTTTCAGTCGTTCCTTCTTGTCTCAGCAATCCTGCATGTCGTTCTGGTGTCGGCCTGTTCAGTTGTTTCCACGTGTTTCTGTCGTTTGAAATCGTTAAGCATATCCGAATTAGAATATAATGATTGCTTCGAGCGTCGTCACTACTTTCTTCCTCTAATTTTCTAAAAGAGAGTACAAAAGTTGGCTTTGGAATTGATATATTGAAAGATCAATGAAGTTGATCAACTCTTCTAATTATTACGACCCGCTTATTTAAATATTAAAAATTCAGTGTGATAAGTTGTTGCTTATTACGTAAATTATGCGAGCCAATTTTTTTAGCATTATTTGAAAAGGGGAAAATAAAGAGGAAAGGAAATGAGGGGGGCCTCGGCCCGGGAAGGGGAGAGTGGCCGAGACCTTTGCTTTGTTCCTCCGATCACAGAGAAGTTATTGGATTTGTGGTAAAGATTAGAATGAACATAGTTTCATAGTAAAATTGACAATCAGAGCACTGAATCGATCCGATTCCAAATCCTGGTGAAACCTTATCCTATTTTCGTATCATACAGTTCAGTTTTCGGTTTTTGGGTACTACCCAACCAAAGTTGATCAAAAATTGGGAATTGAGAATTGCATCAGGAATCTATGAAACCCTAAAAATGGAATTATTTATGCCTAGACTCTAATCTCCAAATTAAGGCTTGGCCGCTTGGATGCATCCCCTTGTTTAGCTTCATTGCAAATCTCTCTTCACTTCTCTCTCTCCATCATTATCGTTGTCGTTATCTTCTATCTTATTTATGAACTGAGGTTTACGGTTCCTTGTTTTCAAATATGCATGATAAGTTTTAGGTTCTAAAAAATGGAAAATTGATTCCGATGGATAAGTACCTAATTCCAAGTGAAACCGGAATCACTTACCCTTGATAAAGATTGTCAACATATGGGCCTAGGGTTGAGCTTGAATATCGACTACAAAGTCCTTCAATGCACCTTGCTTATTGATGATTTAAACATACTAAATTTCACTCATACAATGATTGAATCTAGAATGGCCCATGCAAGCCTATGTGGGCAGCTAGAGCCTAATCAAGAAATCGCGTGTCTCAAGCCCACCTAATTTGTGGTTCAGGCCTTGCTAACTCGAGCAAGCCTAGATGGACCGGTTAGCCAAAATAAGTCACTAAACTCACGATCACAAGTCTAGTGTGATATTCGTTAATCATGAATTTGCCGAATTTGTGAGACTTAGATTTGAATCACAGTGATTAAGACTCTTCGGATTCCAAGCACTGAACAAGGTTAGTAGTCACTAGTCATATCAAATTTGCCTCTGTAGCTGGCAGTTTCGATTGCCTTATTATAACCGGAGGTAATCTAGAGACGGGAGAGTCCACGGACCATCCGGGTGATGACCCGAATGCATCGGAGCCCGATTCGAGCGCCCTAGTTTCTGCTCTTAATCGTCACATCATCGCAGCTCGTTCGGCTGCTCTGCTCTGTTCGGCTGCTGTCACGTACTTTCCTCCTTCCGATCGCCTTTTCCTTCAACACAGTCCCAAGGCGAGTCCACGAACTCAACCCCTCATCGGTCGCGACCCGTTCTTCTTCTACGGAGCGTTGAACCGGCGCTCCCCAGCTTTCATCGGGCTCGAAAGGTCCCCCGCGAAAATGGGTCCTCGACAATGCCGGGTCTGCAACGAAGCGCAGTCGAAATACAAGTGCCCTTCCTGTCTCGTCCCTTAGTAAGTGGAAACGCCCTCCTCTGCCCTCGCTCTCGGGAGCGATTTCAGTTGCGATTTCGAAAAGCCCCGTCGAGTTCTGTTCTTGAACTGTTTTCTTGATTGTGGCGCGCAGCTGTTCGTTGGCCTGTTTCAAGAGACATAAAGGTATTATCGGGCTCTTTGGTTTCTTTTCATATCTGCGTTACGCCTCTGTAAGTTGCATGGCAAAGTTTTCGAAATTGGGTAAGAATTGGATGTTTGCTTAAACCTTGGGAGGATCGTGTGGACTGGAGAAATTGCAGCCCTTGTAGGGGGTGTAAGTAGAAAGGAACAAGAAGGTGATTATGGTCAAATTTGCCATGTCGCACTGAGCGAACTAGGACACATTTTCTATCAATGGGTTTCTGTTCCTTCCACTTTTTCGGCCTGAGTTGTTTTGATGCGCAACTTCCCGCAATTTGAGTGAAACTTGTGTTGGGTGTTGTCTTAGTAAACAGCAGATGTACATGTACCCAACCATAGGTTTGTGACCAGAAAATTGCGTGTTCGAATCTTGTTTGTTGCACTCTTCAATGTCTTGAATGCGAACTAGAGCGCACCAAAACATGTCATTTGCAACACTATCAATGGCATGATATTCACCTTTGCTGCTTTCATTTTTCGATTTCATGCCTTGAGCACTCTCTATTTAGGCTCCTTTTTCAACTTTAAAAATTAAGAGCTAAACCTTCTAAACTGATGCATCCTTGTCAGTTAAGATATCCGACTGATTTGGCTGCACGTTGCTTTATCAAAATGTCCTAGGAGCAGATTAAATGCAACTTCTGTAGTTGTCTCAGAATATGAATGCATTGTAGATTGGCATAGAAGGCAAAAATTATAGGCTATACACGATAAACTTGCAAGAGATCATCAGAGAAAGAGAAGTCATACCTCTTCTCCCACCTACTGTTTATAAATGTAAGGTTTGGAGGGCTCTCTTTTCTTTGAAAATAATGAGATAATGGAACTTCTTTACGGTTGCAGAAGCTCCTTGCGTCAAGCCAGTGTCTCCTGACCATAGTGAAGGTACATAAACCATCCACGATTCTGTGTTTCCTTTTTTAATTAGCTATGAGGAATGGTACTTTCTGTTCTCTGTAAGTTCATTTCAGATTTCGCCTCATCTTACATCAGCCATCACTTTTATCTGCTTTCTGCAGAGTGAGAGCTCACACACCCGTTTCATTATTTTTTTCCAATATGTAAATTTTATGCTCCTCTGTTCCCTGCCAGTGAATCCCTGGAGAACAGGGGAGGATGAGGTTGGGAAATGCAAATGCTTTGAATATCTTTCTTCAATCCACCCTTGATTTTTCCTTCAGAAACATAATCAACAACCATTTTATCTCTTTTCAGCTGAAATTCATTGAATTAAGCTTTATGATGAGTAATGTATTTGTGCTTGAAAGTGATGCGTAGTGATTGAAAAATCGGGTTTACTTTTAGTAATTCATCATAGAGCCATAAACTTAATTTTTCATATCTCAGCTGCAAGTCAGGAATTGCCCGGGTACAGACCTTTAAACATTGATGACCCAAATGACATGGTGCAGCAGGGGCAACTAGAATCATTAGGTATGGTTTCGCTGCTATCTCAGTACTCTCCTCATCTTAAACATCAATCTTCGGGCTACTAGGAAGGCAAATTTTGGTGCGCTGCATTTCCAGCAAATCATATGTGCATTGAAGACTCAAAATATCGAAAAGATAGCAATGAACATGATCATATAGACATGCGTAAGTGTTTGTTATTGATGGACTTGTAGATTCAATTACTTCGATAGGTTGCCCAGTTATATTACTTATGGGGTTGAATTATATGAATATGTGTTGAATTGGAGCACTCATGCAACTATTGAAATTGAGCAACTACTGAAAATTGAGTTGTGAACAGCTTCTTCTTCTGAAATTCGCGATGCGCTCAAGGATGAAAGCCTTCAGAAACTTATTTCCAAAATCGATGGTTCAGCAGATCCAGATAGCGTGAGTATCCTGACTCATATCATTTGCCTCATCTAATTGACTGCCGATTATATCATTGGGCCAGTTTGCTTTTTATAATAACCGACACCATTTCAGAGGGAGATGCAGTAGTGTTGAAAGGTTTTTTTTTCCCTCTTTTACTAGGATCTTGAAAAGGCAATGGAAGTGGAGGCATTCCGCCTATTTGCTGACAAGGTATGAGGATGGACCAATCAATTGCTGCGTACAAATTAATATTTCATTGGATAAGATGGTGAGCAGCATGATGATCTGACGTCTTTCGCTTCCCTTCTTTTTCTTTCGATCTTGTTTGGTTCTTAGATCTTGTCTGCAATTGGTCCGTAATCACGGAGCTGACGGAGCTGGATGAGTAAAACCTGCAGCTTGATGCCAAAAGTTGTGTTGCTACCTTCAAATGGTCGAAAGGAAACGCTACCGCTTTGCCTTCTGGAAATGTCTCGGTGGAATACGTAGCTTTTATTCCACCTTGCCCCGGTAATTGAGGAGGCTCTATGAGCCATGAGTCACAGCATAACATCATCATCTTATTCGCCTTTAAGGGGAGTCTGTCTTCCTGTGATCTTACTAGTTGTGACGACCATAAAATCTTCGATTATGCTGATTAGGTAGCTAAATTTACGTCTTTGCTTACCTGATTGACCTCTCCACCGAAAAGCTTTCTTATGTTCAAGGCTGTACGTGAAATCTACACAAAGGATGAATTTTTTGATCCGTTTGACCGATGCTATTTCTTTTACTTCCTAGATTCAACCGATGCGATGTGTATCTTCATTTTATCCAGAGGCTCATGTATAAAGAAAAGGGTCTTTGGAGAGGAATGGGTACCACTCGGATCTCGCGTGGGTCCTATATAAATGACATTATATTTGACACTAGATTCGACAATTCAAATTCATTTTATATATAAGATTGAAACACGATTCTACATAAATCACATTATATTTGACATTAGATTTGATGTTTCAAATTCATTTTGTATGTAAGATAAAAACGCACCTAATACTTGCAGCTGACGCTGAGCATATGAGATGTTAGCCTGCTGTTTTGACCAGAGGTAATAGTGTCCCTTGGCTTTGCTTACTTGAAAACTCATAAGACAGCTTTATTATAAAGACAACGGTTGTCTTATGAAAATCATTGTGACCGACTGCTATAAGCTTGACTGACTCTATTTTATCACTCAACTTCTGTTCTTAAAAATGACCATCTGCCATGAAAGATTGGTAATCTGACTGTTATTTTAATGAAATTGGAGATTGATAAATCAAAGAACCACCATTCTGGATTGCTGGTCACTCATAAAGCTCTCCGACCAAACTATGATCATCTTGACTTTTACAAACGAAAAAAGAACGCAAGGAAAAGAAGAGAACATGCAAATTGTTATCACCTTATCTGGATACTGCATATATGCTCCACTCGCATCATTTTAAGCCAGGGAATTGGATAAGAAAAATACACAACAGAAAGGCCCCACGGCACAATTTTTCCTCCTTGTAATTTGAAATACAAGAAAAGAATCAGCATAGCATAAATTATTTCGGCTTCTATGATGCTCCGCAATATTCCACGGCATCTTGGATTGGGGACTAAAGCAGAGGGAGAAGGGGCATATGGTGAACGACTATACACGCAGACATGAAGTTATGCGAAAAGAATACTCACTTTAAATTATACATGGCTCATGCTTCCTGGCTTTCTTATCTGGACAAGTGGCCACTGTTGCTGGCAATATGTTGACCATATAAAGATATATGTCTCTTGCCGTCCTCCAGCAGCATCAGAGCATGATTCTGCTGATTCTTGGCTCAGACTTTGCATATGAGGCTCATTATATTTCTTGGCTCAGACCTTGCACACGAGGCTCATTATATTTGCGGCCACAACAAAAGAAGCTCGACTTAGATCGTTCCAATGAAAAGATCGAATTATAGCGAGGTCCCGCGGAATAGGTGGGAAGGGCAACTTTCACTTCCCTGCATTACCTTTTTCTCTTCCAGGCCTGCAATGATTGATGCATTTACTAATTGGCGAGCCCGATCCCTCCCACCTGCTCCCAAGGCGACGCCAATAATACACGGCTGACTGTGAGCTCGCAGAGGATCTGGGGTTGAAATTTTCCGGGCTTCAAGTACTTTAAAACTTACCATGACAAGGTAGTATATGAAGAAAGTTGGGGGAAAAAAAACAACCAATGTGATTCTACTGTTGAGTAATAATTACATGTTAGCCGTGTCAAGGGAAAATTTCCAGCCGAGGGGGAAAAGCTTGCTTCTCTGATGTCAGTATTCTATTCCACTTCTGTACCCTACAAAACTTGGATGGCAAGAGCCCTTCCGGATATTTCTGCCAAAGCTCAGCCTGCACAGCACGTGCGATTATTTAACTAGTGAAGCGAGCAATATCCCGAAAAACCATAATCAAAATGAAGATCCTGTGACAAATTGAACAAACAGAAAATAGCATCTGACAAGTGTGAGGCCTATGTTCCAACTGTCTAGACTTCAGTGGTTTTCATTCAATGCAAAGAGAAAGGGCAAAGAAAGAGAAAAAGGGTTAATACTACCAAAAGAAAAAAGAAAAAACCCAAAATAGTACACCTGTGATAATATTATCCAATACTAATTTTTTAGCTACTAAAAACTCAACCAGATATAGTATATCTGTGATAAATTACCCCAAACTAATTTTTTGAACACCAAAAACCCCAAACTAATAAATTTGTAACACATTTACCCTTCATTAGTTATCATTAAATTAAATTAAAACCATGAAAAACCACATATTGGTATACTTTTGACAAATGGTAAAACCCCAAATTAGTATACCCATCAACTGCCACGTGTCATCCAACTTAATAATTTGATGGTAAAATTTAATGGAAACTAACGAAAGATAACTTTGTCATAAGTGTACCAGTTTTGAGTTTCTCGTGATATTAACCCAAAAAAGAAAGCACTGATAAAGGCATCAAAAATTATTATAGAAGGCTGTGGCTGATAAATCATGAAAGTGACAGGTAAAAAAAATTATGACCAAAATCTTCCCCCTTGGAAGGAAAACATGTTATTGGTCAATCCATGTCACAATAGTTTCAACCATTTTATTGCATCATAACGAACTACAAGTGAAAGAAACAACGGCTTCAGGTTCAAAACAAGCATATCATTTTGTCGTTGGCAAGGCCTTTGCCAACCAGATAACTTCAATCTGATAAACAAGGAGATAAAGAAGCATACCTGATGGTGGTTTTTCAAGATTCTCCCCTACTTTGCTGGTGCTTGGCTTGCTGGTACCAGAGGGAGTCTGATTCTGCAGAAGTGCAAGGAAAGGCCCTGATCAGCAAGTCAGCTTAGCTTCCAAATCCACGATGCATAGGTGAGATATGAAATGCAGGCAGATAGACTCCCTAGGAGTCATGCCTCGCAAAAATTGTAAACTGATTTTTTGCATGGAACATGCTTACGCTATCTTTTTTAACAAAAAAGAAGACGTTCAGCCAATTTAAAATGTAGGACTTTCAGTATTACCACATTGCAATTTGCTATCCGTGACAAAAAAGATGTAAAGGAATCATGTACACATATGAAGAAAATGACCTCAGTTCACATTTACCTGCTGCAGTGGCAACTGCATATGGCGGAGGCCAAAGTACTGTTGGTAAGGATCAATGAAGTTTGGGATCCTCGCCTGATTTTGACTTTGCGAACCAAGAGAGCTTAACAAAGGGTCAGACTGGACAGTTGGGGAAATACGAACATGAGGCATATGAAAGGTTGGCATAGGAAATATTGGACGCAGATGAGCTCCAGCTGCTGGTGTCGGCAGTGCTGAACCAGATAAAATGTTCGGAAAAGGCAACATAGGGCGATTCATTCCCATATCCATACCCATAGCCATGCCAATACCCATCCCCATGTGGGGCATGTACTGATGAACACCTGGAAACATCATCGGTACAACACCGCATCCCATGGACATCATCTGAAAGCACCAGAAATCTGGTGAGTTTTGCTTCATATAAGATGCAACAGGAAACAAAAGTACTATTTTAACCTTAGGCATATCAATGGTTTGATTTCTAGAAAACCTTGATGTACCAAATGATTCAAAAGCATGCAAACTATATATGTCAAGTGTCGACCAGTTATCTGCGTATAACTGCATGATGCCTCTTCCGCCAGAAATTCTCGCCAAGTTTAATGTTTCATTCAAGAGCATAAAATTGAAACATCACAGAGGATACAATTAGTATGCTTCATTAACATCACATTTTCTTTGGCATACTTTTGGACATATATATCTAGCCACAAGACACACCAAGGAGGAAACAGAAATCCATTGCTTTAGCTTGGAGAACTAACTTAGCTATGAGAAAACCCAAGAGCTCCACTGGAAGGGAGGTGTTACAAAGAGGAAGGAAAAATTGAAATCGTCTTTTGCCAGTATCACCTTGCTAGATAAGAAGCTCTCAGCCGAACCTACCAATTGAACTGCTCATCATTTAGCTAAGCTATGAGAAGATGTTAATACTTCCTAATGTCCTTACAGAAATTCACCATGGATCTATATCTAGCAGCAGAATAGAGTCATAACAGGCAATGAAGTATATGCCACATTACTAAGAATGCTAATTAAGGTAACTAGGTGAACAGATTACAACTCACAATGTGGCAGAAGAAGAGAATTTCAGGGACAAAACTCAGAATAAACACTTTTAATGAGTAAGAAAATCATGCTATTAGGAAGAGGATACACCACTCTTACGCAGAAGAGAAATGCTTTCAACTAATAAATTGTTTCTCAGGTACAAGCAAAGCCATATGAGCACAACCAGCAAAATAAGATTCAGCTAGTTTTGTTATCATCAGCAGCACAGACTAATCCTCACAAAAATTAATGCTCACAGATAAGAAATAAACAAATTGCATACGTCATCATAAAAACAAAAAGAAAAGCAAAGAACCCTTCTTACTCAGAGAATTGAATCGACCCTATACATGTGAGTCTGTGACCACAGAAAACTCTACCTGCACTTGCATTTGAAGCGACTTCAAGTACTCAATTGCCTCATCCAGCATCGAAGCCTTATCAGCCTGAAAATGCAGGAAACACAGATGATGCTACGTTCATTGAGTAGTGAAGAAGGGGTAACAGCAAGCTCGAACAAGTAATACCTTGTTACAATGTGGAATTAATTCTTGTAAAGCCTTCATTTTTTCATTTATCCTGTCCCGCCGTCTCTGCGCAGAAAACCAATACTATATTTTAACAAATCAACTTCACAGGCTGTTTATTGAAATCTGGGAACAATCCTTTCATACGAACCCTCTCCGACAGATTGTGGACCTCTGCAGCTCGAGACCTCTTAGAAGATGTGGAGCCACGTGTTGGTTTCTTTGTATCGGCAGATTCAAGCTCAACATCCTTAGAGAAGAAAGACAAATCATCCAATTAATTCAATGGAGAAACCAGAGTGTCTTTAGTTGCCCCCCCCCCCCAAAAAAAAAAAAAAAAAAGCTGCCACATAACGGCAATCTTCCATGGTTAATTGCAGTTTACTTCACTAGTCTTATAGGGACTTCCTGATGCTGACAATCAGCGAAATAGAACGAGGAAACCAGTCCTGTGACACGCCGTCATCGGTACTCTCTCTCTCTGTATCTATCGACGTATTTCAGCTATCATGTAAGTTCGGATCCAATGCGCTAACGTGCACCGTAGCCTACATCACCAACCAACCACCAAACTCTATAGGGCTCTCAAACGCGGACGTGGCGCTGTTCACGTGAGCAGACGGCCACGTGTAGAAGAATGACATTCCCACGCTAACCAAACATATCATCTCGGTCGGCAAAACAAGACAGGAAGCTGGATAACTCGGTACCGACTCACCTCGCTGTGGCACTCGTCAGCGTCGGGGTCGGGGTCGGGGTCGGGGTCGATCTCGATCCCCTTCCGCTTCCTGTCCTCCGGCGGCGGCGGCGACGAAGACTTCTGAGGCGGCGGAGGCTCGGCGCAGGCGCTGGAGGCGCCTGGCGATGAAGTCACCGTCAACTCGCACGTCCCCATCTCGCGACCGCCGCCATCGGCCGACGACGTGGCCAAGGCCGCCGCTCCACCGTCGACGGTCCCGAGCGAGATGTCGCAATGCAATGCCTCGGAAACCCTAGAGCCGGACCCCACCACTGGCGTCCCGCTGGAATCAACCACGGTCGATTCGTTCCCCGCGCGGGACGGATTGGACGGCCCGGATTCGTCGACTCTACGCCGATTCAGCCTCGAGAAGTGGCCGAAGTTCTCGAATCTCCTAGGAGGAGCCATCGGCGTCGGCGGCTTGGGCGGCGGTTGCTGCCGGAGCTCCGCGACAACGGGAGAAGCGCGAGCGGCGGTCGCGGCGGAGACCGTGGACGCCGTGGCGGCGTTGACGTTGGCGCAAGGAGGAGGGTAGAGAAGATCGGAGCAGAAATCGGCGACGAGGGAGGCGTCGTGGAGAGGATAGTAGAGCCAGGAGGCCATCTCGTCTTCCTGCATGAAGAGGTGCTGCTGCTGCTCCTGCTCCTGTTGCTGCTGCTGCTGCTGCTGCTGATGCTGCTGATGCTGATGCTGAAGGTGAGTCTGGCTGTGGATCGCGCTCAGCTCGGAACCGTCGCAGCCCGAGGGCTCCGATTTCTTGACCGATCGCTGGCTCTGCATAACCACGGGGCCGTTCTGCCACAGCAGCTCCGCGATCTCATCGCCGGCCCTAACCGCAGCCGCGGCCCCGGAACAGAATCAGCAAAAAACCAGCATTTTCGGCGGCGGCGGATGCCGACGACGATCCAGAGAAAAGAAGAGAGGGAGAACAGACGAGAGACGCGCGAGAGATACATACACGTCGGGCTTGCGGGGGCGGGGGAGGAAAGGGAAGGAGTAGTCGTCGTCCATCTCGAAGTCGGGGACGCAGTGGCTCATCCTTTCCGTCGCGGCGGCAAGGAATCAGCTAGAGACTGCGAGGAACGAAATGGCGCGGTGTTCATCGGCACGCAAGCGAAAACCATAGAGAGAGAGAGAGAGAGAGAGGGGGGGAGGGACGTCGACTATACCAGATCCTCGCGCGGGGGGGAGGGAGAGAGAGAGAGAGAGAGAGAGAGAGAGAGAGGGAGTGGGGAGAAGATGCGGTTGCGGTTGGGTCTTTGGGTTTTGGGATTAAATGCGGGAGCAGAGGTGCAGAAGAGAAAGATGATAAGGTCTTCCCGTCTCTCTCTCTCTCTCTCCCTCTACTATGAGAGAGAGAGAGAGAGAGAGAGAGTAATGGGGGGGGGAGAGAAGCGGGCAGGGGAGGGGAGGGGAGGGGAGGGGAAGGGGAAGAGGACGAAAGGGATATATTTTTGACGGTTTGCACCGGACGCGATGGCCACCATTTGTGCGCGACCCCGCTCCCTTTCCCGTGTCCCGTCTCTCTCTCTCTCATTCCCCCTCTTTTATTTTCTTTTTTTTTTTTTTTAATTTCATTTAATTAGCTATTTCTTTTTGTTTTATTTTATTCGTTTATTTATTCGTTGGCCCTTTGGATTCTCATTTAAGAGAGAGAGAGAGAGGGAGGGAGGGAGGGAGAGAGATCGTTCTAAGGTCATCAGCTCCGCCGCGCTTGGGCGACTGGAATCGAGGCAGCATCGTTTTTTTCCCTCTTTTGGGTCCAATCTTGCCTCCTAAGAGATGGGCCGACATGGATGTCAGAAACGTCATATGCTGTTCCTCCTAACGCAAGGACCTGGAGTAAGAAATTTGGTCCGTTTGAACACCCACGGGCGGTTGGCTCCACGGTCGTGTGTCGGAATCTATCTTCTATCAGATCATTGATTAGACGCATCGTGCATAAATCTTAAATTAAATAGTGCTCTACTCTTCAAGGTCGTGTCGTCGTGTGTGAAAAGAGAGCTGTAGTTGTTATTAATGCGTCGTGGGACCTACAATTGCAAGCCTATCGACCTTTAACCGTGCATTTTCATATTGTGAGTCTCATGAATATGGTAAGAATGCAAACTAGAATCATACAAGATCATGTGAAATCAAACTTGTATCACTTACCTAACATACGACACATAAAATCTGTTTATTAATCTTAACTCAACTCGGCAAGGTTTAAGGGTAGGATCCCGGAAAAGGAAACTCGACCTCTTGTACCGGCAACAAAAATAACTCAACATTCGAAACATCCCAGAAAAAAGATCGCCCCTTGCCCAGGAGAAAAAAAAAAAAAAAAAAAAAAGGGCTGACCCTTTCATCCGTGAGACAAAAAATTGGTTACCCATGGCGCAAAATTAAAATTGAAGTGAATCGGCCCACCATTGGCGGGGCTGGCGCTGCGTTGCCGGAATTGGTAAAGCGGAGGTTTTATCCAAATCCAGTAATGGAAAAGGGAAACTAAGGAAAGAAAACGGCTTCCATTCAGCTGTCGGCAACGCAAGCAGCCTTTTTAGGATAATATTAAATAAATTCGAACTAAAATATTAAGTTTTCGAGGGGTGGGGCCTCTCGCTTTTAGGAAAGATAGTGACAATTAACGGTAAACTGTCTCCTTAAACGCATCTTTACAAAAAAAAAAAAAAAAAAAACTGTCTCCTTAAACGCACGCTTATCCCGCTATTTTGATATCCTTAAATTTTCTTCGTGGGCATTAGTTTAATATTCCTTGCTTTACTTTTTTAGAAAAAAATATGGCAATAAAGGGAGACAGCATATGACCATTCCGCAATTATAGGGAGCAGGAGCTACGTGCGCCAACGTCTCATCTCGCATGACGAATTGCATTTTAACTGTTACGAAATCGGTTACATGGTATCGGTTAAGATTGTGCGTGGATAGTTAATGTTTGGATTTATTCATTCTAAGTAGAAATGATTTTTTTTTCTGTCGAAAGTAACATTACATTCATTTTCATAAATAAAAAAAAAAGAGAGAGAAACAACACGATCCAATTGCAAATCAAGACATATCCTAGACAGTTTCAAAACAAAATAAGTTCTAAATAACAAGATGAATCATCATAATAAAGTTAATGCTTAAAGTGCGGACCTATGACTTCTTCAAACTAAAATTGGTAGCCAATCCCCGAATCCGTATTTAGTAATGAGCATACACTGAGAACTTCATCAATTATTACAATTTTGCCTTTTGGTAGTTTACACCAAAGTTTGGCGTCTTTAACACCATTGTCGTTCAAAGTTAAAAGGTTGACCAAGTACAATTCTAGCTATGAGAACTAAACCTTCACAAAACTCTTTTAATATCCTGTGAAATTGGATTTGTACACCAACGAAATCCAAGGGAAGCGAAACCCTAATAACATACACACAAAAATCCTTAAATCTAAATTAGATTGGGATAGAAACCTTCGCGAAACAGAAGGGAGAAATTTCTAGGACTGAGTGCGTTTATTTCATAGAAAATCAATGATATAGGAAAATGCTTTCCGATGAAACATTTTTAAGGATACGGTTAGTTTTCTTTTGTTTAGTAATATATGATCGAAACTATTTTCTAATGATCGCTTGGATTGGCCAAGCCTTGAGCTCGCTGACTTGCGTCTTGGCCACTCACCGGGCTGCCGACGACAAATGAAGAAGGGGGAAGGAGAAAGGAAAAGAAAGAATAGAGCAAAGAAAAGAAATAATAATAAAAATTTCAAAAATTTTAAAAATAATTAAAATTCGAATTTTTTAGAAAAATTATTTTACAAAGATAAACTTTTCATTAACCAAGTATTCTAAAACTAAGAAAACATTTTGGAAAAGGTTTTCCTGTTTCTTTAAAGTAGAAATCATTTTCTTGAATTTAAGTCTTGGCAGGAAAACATTAAAACATTATCTGTTGATTCATTTTTTTAAGCAAACCAAACGTCGAAAAATAAGAAAAACGTTTTCCCGAAGAATGTTTTTCGCGAAAAAACGCATCCTAAAGTACATTAGAAAAGAAAAACTTCCTAAAAGGAAAGAAAGCAAGAAAGAGAAAACAGAGAACCAAATTAGTCAAAGAAAAAGGAAGGGGAGAGAGTGATCTAGCTCAAACTCTCCCTCCCATGGAGGTTGGAATAAAAAAAAATCTGTGAAAATGAGAGGGAGAGGAGAAGAAGGCTGGTAGCTAGGGTTTCCACAATTGACAATAATTAGATAGGATTTCATTTTCACACATTTTTTAATCAAGTATCTATACTTTAAATTTATCCAATCAATCCCTTCTACTATCGTGAATCTCTAAATAAGTCCCTCAAATTTGCTCGACTAGCGTGACAGCTAGACAACATCATTGCATGATGCGAATAAGTGTTTTTCAATGCCCAAATATACTAGAAAGTCTGCAATGACGAAAGTTTATTCATGTCACACTCCGACATTGCTTACATTTACTAGGTGTTTTGCACATCATACTTAATCACATAAATACAAATATACTTAATCACATAA
Source organism: Eucalyptus victrix (assembly GCA_016097545.1). Lineage (NCBI taxonomy): Eukaryota > Viridiplantae > Streptophyta > Magnoliopsida > Myrtales > Myrtaceae > Eucalyptus > Eucalyptus victrix. Next base: position 39,847,530 of record CM027845.1, on the reverse strand, counting down.
AAACGAAATATACATACTTTGATTAAAAAAATCATGAAGGTAAATAGACAAAAAGTAGAATTTTTTATGCACCTATAAATCGCGATACAAAGATAAATCCAACTTCGGCTGCCGGCCGTGCGGTGAGTTCCCTGGGTCACCAAAAAAAAAAAAAAGATAAATCCAACTAGAGACGGTAGCAAATATTGAGCTAAGCATTTGGAGTTCCTTTTCTTTTTCTTTTTTCCTTTTCTTTTCCAGAAAAGAAGAAAAAGAGACATGAAGTTCCACTGACCAGATCAGGGAAAAAAAATAAAAATAAAAATGAAAATTGGGGGTGGCCCCTCATCTCATCAGAACTCCTTCCAATCGTGCTTCGAACCCCAAGCAGACGTGGCAATGATTTGGCGTGCCATGTTGGCGGCGTTTCGGAAGTGGTCGGAGACCATGCTGATGTGGCAATCCGGGACCACTCAATATTTTTTCACCGACATTCTTCTCACCCACTGCGTCACCCTATCAACCCCACCACCTCGTCCCCCAACCCCGCCCACCCTTTTGGAAGATCCTGCACCGGAGATAGGACCGGTAATCACGGGCGGTCCGGACGGGGTTGAACCGGTCAACGCTTGATGGGGGGGGACCTTCTCAGAGTCTTGCCCGTTGACACCTGGCCCTTCTTCTTCCCATGCGAGGCAAGCAGTAAAAATGCACAGCAAATTTAATCATTATACCTAATGAGGATGCCGTAGCCGCCCACAGTTCATTCTCGCGGATTGATAAGCTCCGGCCGTCGATCGCTGCCTATTGCAGCACCTGTCTGTGTCCGGGACTGAGAGATGCGGTTAGCGTAGATGGTCACCCGCCGCAACAGCATGCTGTCGATCCCTTCCAGCTATGGCAGGAATGCTTTGCCAAGCATGATATACATACCCACGAGGGACAGTAAACAACCTGTCTGTTCCGTGGGAAAAAAAGTTGATTAGAGGAGAAGATCCAATCAAAAGACAGGTTGAAACCGGAAGTGAATTTCTTTGTTGCTGGTGCTGATGCTCTAATTGTTTTGACAAAAAAACTACGGAGAAACCAAAAACAGCCGGGAAGAAAGAAGCAAGGTCTCTGACAAATATATGCAAAGTGAGCACTCGTTCTTTCCTAGAATGAGTTCCGTGGAAGACAGCGAGCGTCTATTTCCTGATTATTCCAGGTTGTTTAGGGTGATTTTAATTCAGCTTCTACCTGTGCACCGATTTTGACCTTTCAATGAGCTCGTCAGCACTTGCAAGTCATCTAAATAGAGCGATGTGAATGCCTCCGAAAAGCAATGCACAGGACTGACAAAAGCAATTCTTGAGGAAGTACCCTTTGGCTGGTTTAAGAAAGCCGAACTCCATTGGGTCTCTTCGACTGGTTTAAGATGCTGGATATATGTTACAAAATGAATAATTAATACCCTGTCAACATCTACACTCTGGTTTCCAAATGCTTCACACGGGGCAGGCAAGAAAGAAGGTAATTGAAACATCAATTCCTCTTGGCAGAGACCCGCAAAGCTAAAGTGAGGGAATGCAACTCATTAAACCCATGATAATGCATAGGAAACCATGTCGAATTAGAAAAATTAACAAAATGCAATCACTAGTTTATAGAACTTATATTTGAAAGTTAAAATTTTCTCCTTTCTAATAATGTATTAATACAATTTGAGTTCACCGCCTAGTAAATCCTGGGTCTGTTGCCATTAGAATGACGACATCCTACTCAAAGACCCATTCTCAAAAGTAAATATCAGTGAGGAGGTGATACTCATTAATGGCACAATATATGGGCATAGCAAATTCAAATTAGAAACTCATAATGTGCAGGCCATTTGTCGCCATTCTACTTTCTTTATAGTGCTTAAGTAGTCGAGGCATGGGTGGTAAGCTACCAAAAAAGGAAAAAGGCTCAACGTACAGATATACTTGCATGAAAAGTTTAAGGCTTGTCCATCCAACAGAACATCCACAATAACTAACCTAGCTGTCTTTGTTTGACAGCACGATGTTAATGAAAATCAAAACTCTTTCATCTCTTTTCTTGGACGTAAATTTTCAGATGTGTGCATCTGCATGTGATCCTAGATACTAAATTTTTTTGGCAAAATCTAGGTAACCTCAATAATAACGTTCTTGGAATAGGAACAAAAAAGGTGCAAAGATTTCAAAGAACAAAGAAGATAACAGTCAAGATTTGTACCTCTGTCAGACATTTTATAGCAAGAGTTTTCTCATCTTCAGCTACCAATAATGGACGATAACCTGCAAGAGTGCACATATATATCACACACTAGATTGGTAAGAAATAGAAAATCTCATTCAACCTTCATGTACGCTTATAGATGTGAATATATCACTAAGACAGAACAATTGTGAAGCAGTGCTCTCTATCAGTTGAAACTGCCTAAGAACAGAAAAGGAAAAAGTTGAAATACTCTAAGAAGACTGGAAAGTAGAAGTAAATGGAAAAAGCCCTACCTAAGGAACAAAATCTGTTATTAAAGGAAGCAGTTTGTTGATTACAATGTCTATTGACTCTTCCATCACATCTTTCTAGAAGCATGATGCAGGGGAAGAATTAACAGGGACATCAAAGAAGAAATGACTAGGCCCAATCACATACCATAATAAATAATAATCGGGCAATTAACACTTTCTAGAAGTACAAAGGGAAACTAATCAGACCTGGTTTGAAGCATTTGGATAATTAATGACAGAGCAAGTTCCTCAGTAAAAATATAGGGGATCATCTAGCACCTCTAGCATGATTGTCAAAATCCAATTGATGTAGTGCATATACATCAGTGAACTACATAGGTCGATGATTCAAGAGATAGTAGAGACTATCAATGTTCGACGAAGCAATAAAATATGAGATTAGTGGAAACTTACGAATATAGGCCAAATAATACAGCTACAACCTTTTTTAATGAAGACTCCCTACTAGCAAAGAGTATAGTGAGTCATCAGGTTTAAGTCCAGCTTCAATCATCTCTTCATACAATGCGAAAGCTTCATCTGATCTCCCAGCCTTGGCTAGACCTGAGATTATTGCTGTGTAAGTGACAAGACTTTTAGGCAAGCCCCTTTCAGACATTTCATGGAACAATTTGAGTGCCTCTTCTAGCTTCCCATAGATACATTCCCCATGTATAAGGGATGTATAGGTGTACTTGTCCGGCTTCATACCCCGATTCATCATCTCATCTCTCAGATTTTTAGGATCAGCAAGTTTCCCTTTCTTGATATGTCCATCAATTAAAGCATTGTACGCAATGATATTTGGTGTAATTCCCTTCTCCTTCATCTCTTGAAAGATTCTTCTAGCTTCCACTAAGTTTCCTTCCTTACAGTATATGTCAATCAAAGTAGTGAAATTAACCAAATTAGGCATCAAACCATTCTCTTCCATTGTGAATAATACCCGTTTTGCTTCCTCGAGCCTATTCAACTTACACAGTCCACTAGCAATTGTGTTGTAAGTAAATTCATCAGCCTCAATCCCTTTATTCTTCATGATCACCAGCACCTCATGAGCTTCGTCAATCATTCCATTTCTGCAATACCCATCTATTATTGTGTTATATATCACCAGATTCAATTCGATTCCATTTCTCTGCATCTCAGTAACCAACATATCAGCTGCCTCCATCTGGCCAACCTTGCAGACACCATTGATCAGAGCCCCATAAGTTTGAACGCTTGGAAGAAGGCCCTTCTCAGTCATTTCATCAAAAAGTGCAAATGCTCTTTTCATGTTTCCCACCTTACAATTCAGATCAATTATTGAATTGTAAACAAAAACATCCCCTTGGATGCCTTTCTTATGCATTTCTTCAAACATTGTCTCAGCATCCGTAGTTTTCTCGGAGCTTGCATACCAGTCGATCAAAAGCGTGTAGGTAACCACATTGTATTCCACTCGGTCTTTCTCCATCAGTCTCAATATTCCATCAACAGCCTCATCATCCTTCCTTTTTACATATGAATTGATCCATGTATTGTAAGTGAAAACATTCGGCATTATCCCCTTAGAAACCAACTCATTTACCAGTTTCCTCGAATCTTCAACCATATCTTTCTTGCACAACAGATCGACCATGACAGTCAGAGAATAGACTGTCACCAGATCCAACTTAATCATCCGCCTGAAGAACCCGAAGCAATTCTCTAGAGTACTAAATCTCTTCAAAGCTAACAAAAAGACCATGCAAGACCTCTCATCAATCTCGAAACCTCTACTCTCCATGTAGTCAAAGACTTCCACAGCCTCCCCAAACATCTTATTATCAGCATAAACCCGGAACAACATGTCACAAAACTTCACAACAAATCTAGGCTCGTCAAGTTGATCTTGACACATGTTAATAATATCCAATATTGAGACAAAAGCACTACCATTTCTCACAGCAGAGTGCAACATAGTCTTCATTTCAGCAAACTTTCGAGCTTCATATAATCTTTGAGCTAATATAATATGAGCTCGAAGGTCGGGTCTATGAGAAAAAAGAGATGGGTTCCCTTTCAAGAATCTGAAAAAGCTCAAGCAAGAATGAGGTGGCAATCTCGGGCTTGAGAGAATCATGTGGGCTACTTGGGGGTTGAGATTTAAGAGCAACTTGGATTGCCCTTCCAGAGTCTTAATCCCTTTCTCAGCAAGTACCTTAGCAATCTTCCCCGCAATTACTTCATTAGATAAAGAGCTCGGAGCGATTCCGTCTTTGAAAGAATTGGCTAGCCTTTGAGCCGACATTATCCTGGATAGTGATCAATAGCAGCAGTGATAAGTACCAGTAGAGATTCACATGCTTCTGACATGAAAAGGAACTTTTGGTCCACCACCAATTTCTCTTTCATATTGCTACAACCAAATAAGGTAAACTACGAGACAATGCAAAACATAGAATTTCAAGGAAGAAAAAGAGACAGCGACTAATCCTCCCCACGAGGACGTGCCGGCATGGGGCGGTGGCAGGCCAAAGCTCCATGCCACATGATGCAGACGGAGAATACACAATACCCCATCCCACACCACCCATGCCCAACAATCAAAAAATAAATAAGACAGGATGCAAACCAAAGCTATTAAAACAGGGAATCCTTTATGTTCCACTCCAGTATCAAATATCATATACATTTCACCATAAAATGAGTTCACAGATTTTTTTTTTTTATTCCAACGAGGGCAGGTTTTGGTCCAGGCGTAACGACAATTTCGGGGCACACGCCATACGGAGCCAAATGAAGGTGATCGAGCGAGGACAGACAACACCGCGCGCATACCAAAGCACGGTATGGAGCTGAAACGCTACTTCTACCATACACATTACGGCAAGCACCTGGAGGGCGAGAAAAAAGGAAAGGACTTTGCCCGTTGTTTACGGCGGCGGAATTATCCCAATACGCACAGGCATATTCAAAACGAATTCCACGACGCCACTGCACACTGACTTGGGAAAATACGGTGGCGTTCCATCAATCCAATTTCTCGAGCAAGCAGAGCATTTTCAACACACGTCCGCGGAAATAAAGCATAAAAGGGAAAAAGAAAGACGGAAAAGAAAGCAAAGGAAGACCTTGGAGATGAAAGCGCAAGATGAACTTGGCCTGAGACCGGAGACAGCGCTTGCGGGAGATTGTGTAGAGAGAGAGAGAGAGAGAGAGAGAGAGAGAGGGGAGAGATGAAATCGAACTCTGTGGTCTTAGGATTGGGCCTTTGGACCCTTTTTGACGGTCCTAAGAAAAGGTTAATATTGTCGGGGGCGATTTTCAACTATTTTTAATTTCACTTGTAACTTTTCCTTTTCAAATTCGAGGATTATAAGCCATTTTTGAAAGTCGTTGCATGAGTGTCGCAAAATTTGCAAAAAGTCACAAGTCAAAAGTGAAAATCACCGAGTACAAATTGACACGACCGATTGATATAATTAAAATTTATTAGAATAATTGGAGAACTTAAAGTGAGTGTTGTTTTCCGTCAAATAGTCCAAATATATATCACGAATCCTCATACCGATCTTACCTAACACTTTTAACATAAATAATTATCTGTAATAGAAGTTTTTTATTAATTAATTATTTCAAACGATTATTATTATAAATATTAAAATTTGTTGCAAAAGTGCAATAAGTCTTAAAATTTACAAAAAATACAATTAAGTCCTAGAACTTATCAAATTAATTTAATCGAGTCATTTCATTGATACCGTTAGCTTGTCTAATGAAAAATACTAACGTGGTATTTTTTAAAAATTTTTTTATCAAATATTATTTAAATTAGATTAAAAAATAAAAAAAACTGAAATTTTTTTTAAAAAGCAAAATTGGGGGAAGGGGGGCAATTGAGGGGAAGCAAGACAAAGCCTCCTTAGCAGGCACTTCTGCCACCGCCTCCCCTAGTCGGAGGGGCCGGCGACCTAGGCAAGGGTGACCAACCCTCGCCAACCTAAGCGATAGCCAATGTCGCGCAAATCTAGGTGGGCATCCATGATCTAGCCTCGTCAACTATCTCCTGGGGTCACGAGGGTGGTGGTTGGCCACCCTTGCCCAGGGTCGACAACCTCCGTTAATCCCTTCATATATTTTTCAAATTATTTAGCCTTTCGTGAAATGTATGAAGTCAACTCATTTGTTGGTTCTAATTTTTTTACAAAATATGTCATCGTATTTTGTGAGTCAAAGTTTAATAAGACTGAAGCACCTTTCAGAATTTTTTACCAAGAAATGAGACTATTTAACCTCATAGTACAATTGTTAGCAATATGCACCACAATGTAATCAATTTTGATAAACTGGAAGTGTTTTTACCAAAACTATCCAGGCACTCTTTAAAAAATAATAAAATAAATAGTCCAATTGCGCTGTGCATCGACCACCGAAGCTGAAGTGCAGGAGCACCAAAAAGGAGATTGAATCGATCGATCGTTCTTTTCATGCATTCTTTCAGAGGTGCGGAAATTTAACTGCTGCTCTCATCTTTTTTTTTTTTTTTTTTAATGCATGACACTTGGGAGAGATTGCATATTTGGAGAGCCTGTTCTCTTGGATTTGGAAGATTGCTGGTGAAGAAGATTAATATTTGATTGGTCAGCCAGCGATATCGCCCAGAATAGGGGATAAGTCCCCACTAACAAATAGAGAACCAAGAAATTCGTACCAGCATATCACAGCCGTTTTGCCAGGAAAAAATAAAAAGGGAAAATTGCGCAGTCAGCTGTTAGGAAGCACCGTAACAATCGCAGACAATTCCACTACGGCATTAAACTGCCGATTGATGTAATAGGTATCATAAACAATTAAATACTGAGAGTAACATCGCCAACGAGATCGGGCATACAACAGACACGAGCCAAAACTATTTTGCCATTGTATATATTTTGCCGTTGCATATAATAGGGTATCATCCTCAGAGTGTTAACTACACAACTTCTCGCAGGAGGAGGGAGACTGATGGATTAAGCCAAGCACATGATAGACACGTTACAAAGACTGAAATGGGGGGAAGGGGAAAGAAAAACTCGACTTTTTACAATGAATGCATTCACATGATATACAAAAAAGAGAACAGATTAGCCATTACATGCCGACAACACCATAGCGGCCCAGTTTGTTCTCACAAACACCAGCTCCATTCATTGGTTAATGTCTATGGCAGTGCCTGTTCGGGCCTGAGAGATGCGATTAGCATAGATGGTCACCAAGCGCAATTGTGTGCTGTTGAGTCCTTCCAAGTAAGGCAGGAATGCTTTGCCAAGCATGATATAGATGTCCACCAGACAGAAAACAACCGTCTATTCCGCCAAAAAAAAAAAGGTTTATTAAGGAAGAAGAATTTATCAAGTTGCTCAAACGAAATGAGAAGTGAAATTTAATTGTGATTGTATTGATTAGCAGATTATTTTTAGGAAACTCTATGAAGGAAGCCAAAGCAGCCAAAAAACAAAGGACCTAAGGTGTCTGATCAAATATAAACAAACTGCATCACTCATTTTCCCCAGCATATCTGCAAACTGGGAAGCAAGAGCTCCACAGAAGATGGCAAAAGTATAATTTCTAATAATTTCAGGAATTATATAAGATAAATTTTGCAATTCCACTTCCACAATTCTATACCATTATTGACCTATCAATGAGCACTTGTATACAAAGTCATCAATCTAATTCTCACTTCATGGTAAAGAGAAAACTGTAGAGCATCTTGTCATCTAACTCACTTCATGACAAAATTTCTGAAACAGAAATTGATTTCTGGCCAGAAATCAATTTCTTAATTTCTACTCCCCGGACAAGTTTCTGAGCAAAGAAAGCCGTTTGATAATAACTCAAAATTTCTATTTCTGAAACAAAAATCCGTTTGATAACAGAACAAAATTTCTATTTTTAGGAATAGAAATTGATTAGATAACAACATAGGATATCCTCAAATACAAAATAATAGTCGAAATAATACTAAAACAACATAGGAAATCCTCAAATACAAAATAATGGTCGAAATAATACTAATACATTACAAAAGTTGAAAATACAATTTCATGGAATTTCTGGCATATTATTATCCCTTGTCATTTTATTAGCAATTGTTTTCCTAAACGTACTTTTTTGGTTTCCCTCCTCGGTCAATGTATCGTTTGCAAGCTCATCCTGCATAGGTTCAGACAAGTATTGCGGAAGCATGAATATGGATGCCATCAATGGCGCCTATACAGCCTTGTCATTTTATCAAAAACTAGTATTATACAAGATTATTAACAAAATAAAATTAATGGTGTAAAGGATTATATGAAAATTCTACCTTAAAGTAACATTTATGGTTAAGAACCAATCGGGGGAAGGTCGGTTTATTTTGATTCTCGAATTGAATTAGTCCAATTGCTCATCCCTAATTTCTTTATTGTTGCTCAATGAACCTTTAATGGCCCTTGCATAGCAAAGAGAGAGATTCTCTTGAATCTCTTGCCTTTGAATTAAAATTCAAGATTGCGTAACAATCCAATTATTTTGATTTTGCAAGAATTTTGAATCCATTAAAAAAAGAAGGTTAAATTTCTAGGCACATTTTTTATTCATCTATTACGTAAGAACTTTTTCTTCAACTAGCCACGCGTATGCCTTTTCTAGGATGAAAGAACCTCATTATTTTTAAGTAAGTATTTAAGAACTTTTGTTGTTTTTTAAAATTGGAAACCCATTCGATTGCCTTTCATCCTAAAGAGGAAGTTATCAAAAAAAAAAAAAAATTTGAAAAAAAAATCCAAAAAAAAAAACACGAGCAAAATAAGCAAAAGAAAATTAGCAATAATTTGTGAAGTTGTGGTTATGAGTGAATTAAGTTAGCAAGAAAGCACAAATTTTTTTATATGGTTTGATTTCAGTTTCTGATTTCTATTTCAGAAACTGAGAAGTTAAAAATTTCAGCTTCTGATTTCTTCAATTTCTCTATTTCTGAAATAGAAATCTATTTCAGAAATAGAGAAATCAAATTGCGTTACCAAACGGATTTCTATTCCAAACCTGTTCCGGATAACAGAAAAACAGAGAAATCGAGAAACAGAAATTTTATCATACGCGCCCTTTTAACCTTTCTAGATTGGAAAGCTTCCAAATGAGAGCTTTCACCATGAAGGTTAAAAAGGCCACTTGATTTACTCCAATGATCTTTTTCTATAGATAGATACACTGGGAGCAGTCCACAAACTCTTATTTTCTCAAATTATTGTTAGGCACCCAAGCACTGCAGATTCCTACCACATTGGCTTCCTTTTATATGGCACGAAAATTACAAACAAGGGACGCAATTCATCACTATCATGAATGTACTTATCATCCATATTATTGTTGACCGACAAGGAAATACTATGGGAACACAAAATGGCATCTCTCCTAAAAGAGAGACAAAACGAGTACACAACATCATTAGCTCCAGTCCCTAAAGATGAAGAGTATGTAAAACTCAGGTAATCAGACAAGATGGTCACATGGAATTCATATATTAAAACAACAGGGCCTTCCAATGCAGCACAAGGGTTCACTACATCTGCAGGGACACATGATGTGCCAGAAAGTCATAATGCAGGTGGTGCCATTATGGAGTAGGAGCATGCTTAAAAGGGAATGTCAAATGATATGATAGCAATGCATTCTCCGAGTCCGAAAACTTAAGTACACAGAATTAACACTAATTTCTGCAGAAAAGAGCCTTTTGATGGTTTAAGTTAGGAAAACTCTGTTGGTTCTCTTCAGAAGATAGAAGAGGGACTCTCAAGGTAATTGCTCAAGCAAGAACTAGGTCTTTCTCTTTTCTTGTCCCTTAGTTGATCAGTTACTTATTTCTACTGCCCAAACTAACATAAACAATAGAAAGAATAAGCAATACCTTCCGAACATCTGCACTTTGGTTTCCAAATGCTTCAAAAAGAGCAGGCAAAAATGAAGGCAATTGTGCCATCAATTCCTCTTGGGAAAGACGGCCCACAAGCTGAATACAGGGAGAACAGCCCATTAAAGGCATGATAGTGCAGAGAAAACAACGCCAAATAACAGGATATGAATCTATTTGAACTATCAACGAATTCCTAGAATTTTAGGCAGAACAGGGAAAGTTCTACCCCACCCATGCCACAAAAACCATCTGTCGCCATTAGAACCATGCATCCTATTCAAATACCACATTCTAAAAAATTGATTGTCCTGTGAGAATTTGATACTCACAACGTAATGGCATATGTGCATAGCAATTTCCAAATTGAAACGTACGAAGCATGCGGGTGAACTTATTATCACTTTCAATCTCACTTTTCTTATATTGTTTACAAAGATCAGGTGCAGGCAGTCAGCAACTATGTAATACTGTGTTTATTATATGGAAAAAACCATAAAAACCCTGAACTATGCCCATTGTGATATATTTACCCCAAACTTTTTTTGTGACCCCATAAATGCCAAACTTGTACCCATGTGACACATTTAACCCGAAAATTTTTCTCTATTAAATAACACATTGTTGACTACATCTGCATATGATAAAAAAACTAGCCTTCCTAGATAACGTTGACAGAACACAAAGGTGCAAAGGTCTCCTTCAAAGAATTAAAAAAATCAGAGTCAAGGTCATTACCTTTGTCAGACAATTTATACAAGTAACAAGAGTTTTCTCATCTTCTGCAACCAACAATGGAACGACAACCTGCAAAATTGCACATATTTATTACACCTGCTAGTGAGAAGCAAAAGCATAGACCAACATCCTCAGTGTGAATAAACACAAGGATAAAGCACATAAACCTCATTAGACTCTGAGTGCTTATGTGTGCACATGCACACCAGCTGCATGCAAGTGCTTTTATGCACCCACAGTATGCAAGCGCGAGCGTGTGTGCATGAGATATACATATATATATATATAGAGAGAGAGAGAGAGAGAGAGAGAGAATCCCACATACACTCAAACATCTGAATGGGTCATATTGAGACAGAACAACTGTCAAGCAGTGCTCTCCATCATTTGAAACCTAAGAACAAGAAGAGTAAAAATATAAATACTCTTGAGACTGAAAACTAAAGGACGGCAACAAAGCAAACCAAACCTACCTTGGGGACAGTATCTTTTGTCACATGAAGCAGCTTCTCTATTACAATCTCAACTGAATCTTCCATCATATCCTTCTAGAAGCATGATAAGAGGGAAATTAGCAAGCATGTCAAAGAAGAAATGACTAGGCACAAGTCAAATAAAATAATAAACAGACAAATCACACTTTCATAAGTGCAAGAGGGAACCAGAACAGACCTGGTTTTTAAGCATTTCCGTAATTAATGACAGAGCAAGTTCTCGAATTGCGGGATCATGATCATCTAGCACCTCAAGCACAATTGTCAATATTTGATTGAAGTACTGCAAACACATCAGTTATCCGTAAGTCCATGGTCCAAGAGACAGTAAAGCAATAAATTTGTGACTGAGCAAGAAGATATGGGATCAACATCCAGACAAGGCGCTCAACTAAAAGTTCCAAGTAAAAATCATTAAGTAGAAACATAATTCACTGAAATCCTAGTTATCTAACCATGCTGCATGAAGGTTTGACCAGAAAGGCTAGGCAGCAATGCAAATAGTAGCTATTGAGTTTCACCGAAGAAGTAGCACAAAGGAATAAGGTAAAGCCTACCTCCCCAAACAAACATATGAAATATATCCGCCCTTTTAAGCAAGTTGGTGCTTTACAGCATGAGAAGCATTTAAGAACACTAAGATAACTACTCAACGACCAAACCATTTGATTAGCAACAAATCCAACTTTTAATGGTAATAGCACATATCTTCCTCCAACAAATTTTAATTATTCAATTAGTCGAAGAAACAATTAGCTCCTCATGAAAGCAGGCAGTTGAAGTTTCCTGACAGGTCATAAGCCTGAGTCCAGACACGTGCTCTTATATTCTCTGATCCTTATTTTCCTGCCTTTAGTTGCCTATTTGATGCATTTATGGAGGTCCAACTTACACAAGCAAGAGACAAATGCTTGGTCAACATTGATGAACGTACGCAAAATAGGCGAGAGAGAAGATAAAGTTTAAATTTGAAAAGTTGCCAATTACCTTTGCCCAAACAGATATGTCATTAGATGCAGATAATTCGACCAAACGTTGAAGTCCTCTGTGCTTATTACAAAATGCATTATCTTCGTTGCCATTGCCAATCTAAAGATGGCAACATAGTGTCAAAATTATCACACTGTTCATTCTAGAACCAATAAATAAAATTTGACAGAAGCCTCACCAAGTGAAGAATTTGGGGAATGCTAGGTTCAGAGTCAGATAGTGTGTTGCTCTGCCAACCGATAGCTTTTTGAGGATTAATATCTGCATCCCCTGAAGTTTCATTGCCTAGACCATTACCTCCAGAAGGTACTTGCTCCAAATTGATAAGACCATCAATGTGCACACGTGGAGTGGACAGATTTTCTGAGTTCATGCTATGGTCCAAGTAATCCACGGGACCAGGCATATAGCCCGTGTTCTGGACACTTAACTCCACCATGTAGTTTGATTCCCTGGTGTTGGAACTAGGAAAGTCTAAATGTAAGTTATCCTGTGTTTCATTGGAAGCTGTAGGAAAACTTGGAGTAACAATAGACGACTCTTGACCAGAACTCCACTTCATGACACCATCGTTGTCTGCTGAACCAGCAGAATACCTTCCAAACAAACTACTCTTCTTTGACATGCTAACATAACCTTCTTCAGAAGATGAACCAACTGTATCAGATGGATCATAAGTCAATTTAGGCCGATGTCGCTCTTTCTTGTTTTGTAAGAAGTTCATTAAGTCCACTTCAATCCGAGGAGTGTACTGCTTCAGTGCCCGTCTCAAGGAATTTTGTTGTTCAATTGACAAACTTGACATAAAATTAAGCAATGCTGTCGAGTCATAATGGTTGTAAATGGATATGATGCAATTAATAGCTGCTTCTTTGAGCTTTGTATTTTTATCATGGGCCAATGGAGTCAACTTAGCTAGCCACAGTTTCAATATACCACTGTTACCGGTACCTTCAGAATTTATACCATGCTTGTTAAACGAGCCGATTGCAAATTCAATCACAGCCAACTTTGCCTTCGGCGACCGCTGCTCATCTAGTGATCGAAGCAGAGCAGGTAATAGAGAATCTACACCATAAGTCTTGTTTACAACATCAAGTGTTGCCGAACATGGTTGCCTGACTAACTCCTTTGGGTCAATCAGCCGCGAGAAAACATGCGGGAGGATCCTCTCCATGTAACTTTCAAAGGGCTTTCGACAAGCAGGAATGACTTCTGCAAGAGTGGAAAGAGCTGCCTGTGCTACTTTATGATGGGGATCATCCAAGTGCTGGAAAAACAACTTCATGACTTTCTCGAAATTCTGGACAACTTCTTGAATGCCTTTGGGTCCTTGTTGCAACAAGGACTGAAGATAATTAAAAGCCCCAACGCGAGCTGACCAGTCAGAATTTGAACTGAGTCCCTCACTTAGAGCTTCAACTAGAGAAGTTGGACCATCCACCACATTGGCCATCTCCCCCACTGCTATCTGGAAATCATCAAAACTCCTCCTGTTTGCAGATGTCCGACCCCCCACATGCTTTCTTGATAATGGCCTTTGGAAATTAGGTATGTAACTGCTCTGCAAATCCTTGAAGTCTCCATCTCGGTAAGGTGTGTCTAGATATTGCCTATCAACATGTGCACTTGTAATACGTCTAGCCTCTCTAGAATCTCTTTTTTCCTCAATGGAGACTCTTTCATGTACTCTGTCAGAAGCTCTCTTAGCCGAGTAAGAGGAGACTGTTGACAAAGGCTCACTTGCAATGCCACTTTGATATGATAATTTTGTGGAGTCCTTTGAAGCCTGAATTTGAGTCATGATATCAGACAAATTCAAGCCACCATTATGACTACTACCTTTGGTGGTACTTGAGGCAATGGGGTCTCCAAGAAAAGAGGTGGTGAGATGATTGGAAGCAGGAACAGCGGGCGGAAGTGGTGGATCGCGAGATGATGGAGGGTCAACTCCTGCACTAGGAGCAACAAGGAAGAATTTCAACTTAAAAATGGTAAATAGTAGGGAATTTTATGCGGAAAATTTATTGTGGAAATTATCAAGAATAAGTAATGAAGAAACCCTGTAGATACCTAGATCCAAACTAGATGACCGAGGAGCAGAAGGATTATGCTTCTCAGAGACATCCAGACCTCTAAGCATGCTTTCAATGGCAGTGACCTTCTGCTTGCTTGAGTGCAACACACTTTCAAGAGTACGTTCACTACCTTTACTAAGGGACTTGGTTTGCGACAGAAGCAACCCAGAAGAGAGAGATGTCCCGGATGGTAAACTTGCAGTTCTATCCATCGCCACAATTGCCGAGGGCCCATATCCTGCTAGATTTGTTTGGGCAGACGTATGAGGATTAGATGGCATCTGTAGACTTCTATCACGAACAGATGGGGAAGCATGCCTTCTATGTATGCCCCCATCCTCTTCATGAATGGTCTGCATTAAAAGAAGACCAATAAAGGACCTAAACTGATAAGTTTATAAAAATGCATATGTTTCATATTAAATAAGCATGCATACCCTTTGAATGACAGGATCAAAGGACGAGAATAAGCACCGAGACCGCTCTGGCCAAGTTCTTGAAAACATTCTATAGCACGTCCTGGCAATTGATCGAACCTGTTCAAATTCAGACATTAAGCACTCTGCCCACATCTTTTAAGAGAAAGCACAATTTATTTCCGCAGTACATGCCACCTAAACGTGAACGCTGAAATAACAATTTAAAGCCAAAGCCATGTCAAGGATGGACTATTATATAACAACAAAAGCAATGCAAAGCTTTTTTCTACGAAGAGTGCCCACACCAAACTAACATTCATACAAGGACTAATGAGATCATAGACACAGTTAAAAATAGCTTAAGCTATCAACACAGAAATCCTCTTAAGCTTAGTTATAAGGAGAAATGCAGAGTAAGAAGTTATGTTGCTTGCTACTTTTTCAGGCAATTTCAACAAAAGATTAGGCTAAAGGACATCCGGCAGCAGTGATGATCCAATAATGGTAACCTTACCATGACTCATTGTTTTGTTAAGTAAGAGGTTGATAAGCAACCTATCCAAGCTCATATAGCAAGTATCAAATTTTTAATTTGCTATTTAAATGATTCAATCTCCAAAATTCCAACCAAGAATAGAATTCCTGAGGTCAACTTGGGGAAGTCATCTATCAATAACTCATCAAAACTCCATCCATATAGTGTTATGTCAAATATAACATTCCCAAATTTGGTTTAAGGAGGACTAGTGAACCCACATATCCACTAGTATGAGTAAAGAATGTTAAATCTTAGGTAAAGTGGGTCCTGCACTAGATTTTCTAATACAAGAGTTTCTCCTCACTTTTTGATACTTAAATATAGAGAAAAATAGGCTAAAGCAGCACTTTAAGTTTGCGCAACTGCAGCACAAAATAACCAAGGGCAGCTAATCCAATGCCCAAAAAATAGTGTGAAGGGCCTGGAATCTATATGACAATGTGAAAGTGTCATCCAAGATATGTTTGGACTTAGAAATAAGGGCTAATATCACCAAAAATTCCAAATTGGTACACACCCATGCCATATTTACCCAAGCTAATTTTTGCATCACAAAAATTTCTAAATTGGTGCATGTGTCACATTTACCCCAAACTAATTTTGTGTCACAAAAGATCCCAAACTGGTACACCCATGTCACATTCACCCCAAACTAATATACTCGTGTCACATTTACACCAAATTGTGATAATCTATGATTTTTTTTGGGGTAACTATGGCATGGGTGCACCAGTTCAAAGTAATGTGACATGGGTACACCAATTTGAACTAGTTTGAAATTTAACGTGACACAAGAATTACTTTAAGTCAATGTGGCATGATTACACCAATTTGAGGTAAATGTGGTACCAAAGTACCAGTTCAAGAGTTTTTGCGACACAAAAAAATAGTTTGGGGGTAAATTTGACACTGGTTTACCAATTTGAGGTTTTTAGTGGAATTAACCCTAGAAATTACTACTCCAATGGGAAAATCAAAATTGATTCTATCCCTAGTGGAATAATACTATGACAAACACAAGAAGTTGTTATGATATTCAAAAATAATGCAGAAACAAAAGGCATCAACATAAATAAAACATAAATCAGAGAGCTATTATTGAAGCCAAAAGGATTGAAAAAATCCAAGTAATGGAAATTTTAGTTGGATGCCCACGAATAGGAATAGATCAGCAGCTACAAAAGAAATCCTAGGAAGATCTAGGGGAGTGGTCCAATTTCAAGGGATCCCAGAAAGAAAAAAGGGTTCCATAGAAAAGCGTTTATCTGGTCATCTAGGCAAAGAATGGAGGAATACAATAGTATCATTAAGCTCAAGCTTTTAGGATTAATTTTAATGACCAGGAGGCTATTAAGGACTCAACCTCAACATATGATCTCATGCTAACTAGTTCTTTCTTTGAGATAAGAAAGCTTGCCCAAGGTTGTTTGGTCATGCTTAAAACCAATCGCATGATGTTCTTATTGGAAAGGGACTATGAAAAGAATGGAGGCCTAAAAGGACAAGAGTAGGAATTAACGGACCTCAAAAAGGAATGGTACTTGGTATGGTCCAATAAAATCAAAAACATCCACTTAATTTTCCTCCTTTAGAGTGTAAAAACTTAGTCCATGTTAGTTTGCTCCTACCACCCAAATATACATGGCCATTGAACACATTCATCTGCGGGAGAACAAAACAGGACTAGACAGCTTCACAAAACTCTTCCACTTGATCCTACTTGAGCCAAATGAAAAATCTCTTGCCTTCAATATTAACAGACAAAGAATTGTGACAAATAGTTATAATTTTGAATAACTAATCTAAGTCTCCAAAAATGATGAAGATAATACTATGTCCCCAGAAGAAAGCATCATTTCTCACTCTAATATCTCCAGATGTACTTAGGTTACTCCAAGAAGTATGATTCACTTTGCATTGCAACTGTGGACCAGAAATCAAATCCAAGCCCCATCATGAAATTATTGAAACTTCAAAGAAGTACGAATGGGCATACCTCACTCATTGCATCGCCAACACAACATCTTATAAGATCTTCATATAGATCGGCCGATCGCTGGATTTCTGGTGCATCAGGCCAATGTTCTAATATCAACAATGCATATTCACAGCACCTGGCATTAAAAGCGAGGAATTGTGATTGGAAAGAATAAATATGGGAAACACAAGACGACAGGGAGGGGGGAGGCAAAGAATTGCTTGAATCTCTTATAAGGATAACTTTTCTGTCTTGTTTTGCCACTCATTTTTTATCATTAGGTTTCTGAGCTTATGATTGGTAGAGTCAATTGTTTGTTTTGTACAAAACAGAAAGAGAGAACTTCTCAGGAATGTTTATGTTTCATGGAGAAGCTGAAGTACCTTGAGCGAAGTACTGCATTTCGGTCATTTTTTGCACAATCAGCAATACGAGGAAGTACCCGAGCAACCTTGCAATTTGTTAACATCTGAAAGAAAGTTTCAGATGCCATATAAAAAGTGAAACACAAGTGGGAGGACATAATATCATCACATGGAAACTTACCGTTTTTATGCAGTTATCTGCAGACTCTGCAATCACAAGTACAGTAATCACAACTAACTTAAAAAGCACCTGCACCAGATATAAGTTAACCATCAAATTTAACAGAGTAGCCAGAAGTCTCATGAGCAGCTTGACTTCAAATATTTTTGGTTTAATCTTTCTTTTGCTGTCATCTATGACCACCTTAAGTAAATAACAACATTGCAGTTGTATGACGTGTATTTCAATGACTACATTTTCCAACCATACATCAATGATTAAAATAGTGTTTATTTAGTGGTGATAATAAATATAATAATACCAAACCGGCAGTCAAGAGATACAAACTTTATGAATGATAAACTTTGAAATCTTAGAGGTCATTAATATTTTTTTATATTTTATTAAAAAATATTTTCGAAGATAACTTACTGATTTTAGAAAAAGATCAGAATAGTTACTTTTTTAACTTTACATTTGAAGCCACTATTCTCTAATAGTATATTCTGCACGAATAAACATCAATTAGAAGCGTAAATAATTATATTATCAATATCACATGTAAAGAGTTCGAGTGGCTCTCATTCAGTAAAATCAAGGAAGTACACTTAATATGTCATAAATATACTGTTGTGAGATGAAAAATTGAGCAATGTCTCTTCTTGTGTATAATTATTCAAATTGCCAAAAAGATGTAACTCTATTATTAAGAGATATATACTAATTAAGTCCATATATCAAAATACATAATTTAACAATGGAATTTTCTTTCGAATGTTAGAGATCATTGCAATGAAATTAATTTGTTACATAGAAATCAATGTAAACAATAGTGGAATGGAGCTTTGGAGGGTGCATGACATGTGGCTTAACCACAAAACACCACTTTACCCACTTTTCTAAGTTATATACTAGACACAAATAAGTCGAAATAAGACTAACAAAGAGAAGCAAAATTACCGGGATTAAAATCTCAGCAAAGCCTCAAAATCTCCTAAGAGTTCCTTAGATAGAAAGCATAACAGATGGCAAGCCTTCAAAAACAAGGAGATTATATTATTTGTCTATACCTCTGTCCACATGTTTAGCATGAAAGAGACAGATAAAAACTGCACAGACCATTAAGTCATCTACATTTATAGTCAATTCTCCTAACAGCATACCTCCACGATTGACAACATAAAGGCGTAGTAAGCACAGACAAAAGTTCTTCATAAAAAAAAAAAAATCTTCCTTTCCTTAAGGCATTGTTGTGAGGTTTGATGATAAAATGATATATGAAACAAGGAATAGGCATGCTTATGTTGCCTAAAATGCATGTATGTTGACAGATGCATGCACTGACACATCCTCCAGAGTGTAATTCACTTGCAAAGGAACTACTAAGCCACATGGGCTGTATATGCAGAGATCTCATAAATATTTACCATGCTGAAATTTCACATGGAATAAGGTGAGAGATGGCAGATTTGCAGAGTTTGCTGAAGATAACATCATGCAAAATAATGGTGCTATCCTGGAAGGTAAAAACATGATGGTGTATAATGTCATGGTACTCCCACAACCATGTCACGCGTTGAAGACCATCAATCAGTACTATGTCAGCGTGAACAACTACATTCAGGTAACAAATTTTGACCTCCTGTGTTTGTCATGTGTCTGGTGAGCGAAATTCGCAGGGCTGATAATAGTTGATAAGAATTGACTTGCAGGAGCTTGCGTGCAGAAAGTGCTGGACTTGGTGACATCAGCACTTCCAGATGATAAGATTTGCAAGTTAGTTTATGTCAAGACGGTACTTTGTTTGATTTTGGTGGTGTTTTTGGGTTGCATGAAGAGGAAAGTGTGGCCAGATTGGGATGTTTGGATGTGGTTTTCTGTCTTTTTTAAGACATTTTTCCATAGAGGAAGGCAACAAAATGAAGCAATAAAGATTAAAGTGAAGGAGCTCAAGTCGACTTGAGTTCATGTACATTCAGCTATATGAATCTTACTTGTTACTATCTTTGCGCATTTGGCTGCACAATGGAAAATGGTCTCAGACTTGTGAAAAATTATAAAATAAATGATGCATGCATTGTGTAATAGAATACTGGTTTTTCAAGTAATACATGGTCAATGCACTGAGAACTAGGGGTCGTTTAATTGGATTCTTACATATGGAGATTGTTCCAGGCCCAAAAAAAAAAATATGGAGATTGTTTGCATTGCCTGATACAACACTGGTTCTGATACTGGTCCTCAAATATTTCTATTATTATTTTTTTTTTTTTTTGCTTCTTTTGTTGCTTTGTTCAAGAGATGGCGGGATGTGTATGCATGATAAGCAACCTTACAGGCAATAGTTTTAGGCCCATCAATGTAGTTTGATTGGAAAGAAAATATGAGTAGCCCATGTATATATATCTATGCCACAGGCACTAGTTTCATGCCCTCAACAAGGTGGTCAAAATTTAGGTTAAAGACCTAGCATATAAATCTCAGAGTTAGATGGCATCAATAGGACATATGAAAATACACATGCACACCTGCTTAACTATGCTAGACCTTCGGTCTGATAACTGTGTGCTGAGAGGGCCCACAAATTGCTTCAGAAGTCCCCTGAAACATGGATAGTCTGATGCACCTGTAGCAAGGGACAATAACACAGTCGAGTGATAGAAACAACTAAATCCTGGCAAACCATAAAGCATACCCAGGCTAGCAAAAGTTGTCAGGACCTACTATCATTTGAAAAAAAGTCAATGCACAAGAAAGCTGTTGAAGTTGCTTTTAGCTCAGGATGAAGCACACTAATTGGTAAAGAAATCCACTTTATCACAAGAGGAAGAGACTAAAACATATCTAATGCACTTTACCAAAAAAAAAAAAAAACATATCTAATGCAGCATTTTTCCACATATAGAACATTTAGAATATGGAACCATTGTTACTAACCAAATGTTTCGATGATGAAATTTTAGACAAATAAATGCCTCCGTTCTTGATGGTTAAGTGATATGTATGTACAGCTTTCCTGCTCAAGACCTAGATTTGTGTCACCAAACATGCACTTTCACAAGGGGCCATCCCCCTGAGAGCAGACCTCTGTTTTTAAAAAAGTACTCATGTCCATTGTCACAATGGGGAAGGGGATGCTGCCATTGCCACACCTAGCAAGGGATAAAGTGCCAACGAGACTCAGAAATCTACTGTCAGGGAAAAGAAAGTTTTGGAGAGCATTATCCGCATGCACCATAAGGCATGCTCAACGCAATATTGTACTTCATACATTTCTTTGACCAGACAAGACTAAGTTGCCCTTCTCAATTATGAAGACATCAAATACCAAAACAACATTGAGAAGTGAAAAATTGAAAATGATGTTCATTAGTAAACTAACAACAGATAATTAGGCAGAAAATAACCTCCAGAAACAAGCCCTTCAACTCGCTGCATGGCAGCAATGCGCACAGACCAGTCTTTGTCTGGTACAAGAGCAGAGGCAATCTTCTCAAATTCCAATATTAGCTCTTTCTCCGAATAGATCTTTATTGGTTCTATGGGTTTCTCTGTAACATCACCTTCAGCTGCAATTAAGAGGAGAGGCTAAAATGAGCTAGTGAAGGCATCAATACAAACATCTAGAAGAATGCTTTGAGCACTCTTGATGAAGCCCTATGTGAAATGCTCTCTTCTTAGCAAGAACACTGAATCTCTGGAAAGGTATATGCACAATATTAAAAGCTATGTCTATGATGTGTAATTCAACTGATTCCAGCAAAGCTCCCTAAAATGGCAATGCAAATAAGTTGCTCATTCTTCAATACAGTAGAAAATTGCACATTACTATGACCATCGCCAATGACAATGGCTTGAAGTGAAAAGGAAACTGCCAACAAATTGATAACAATAAACTTAAAAACATAAGCTAAAAGACTAATCCTGCCTGTGACCCGTTGGCGGTTGTTACTAGGTAAGAAGAAATGCCAATAAACAAATGAAAAATAGCCATTAATATCACAATAGTTCTAAACTATTATAATTAATACTGCAATAAAGCACACCCCACCCTAATAGCATCAATTTTCAATAAATAACAGACCAAAGTTGCCAAGAGAAGGGACTAACATCTACCACATATGCCCAGCTATCATCAAGGTCTGAGGACTAGCCCGAAGAAGGAAAGGAAAAAGCTTTTAATTTCTTTTGGGCCATTGTCTCCAGTTTAGGAACTCCTAATTTGTGTTAAAAGAAATCACCAAATTGATAAGTATTGAGGAAGCAAAGACATTTAAAATGCAATGCCAAGGCCTAGACAAACGCACAGCATAGAAGTTGCTCAACAGTGAATACTCAGGACCACTTCTCAGGGTATCACAACGGATATTCCTCTACTAATACAGTAGTTTCAGTTAAGTCCACAGTTTCAAGTCAAATGCAAACCAATGTGCCATGAAATTCATAATCCTCTCAATAGCATTAGATTAAATGCATACAAAAATGTGAAAAAATAAAATATTTGAATGGAAGATGAGGGAAAGAAGGGGAAAGTGATTTAGCATTCTCCTAGATGAGAAAGGAAAAGACAAGGAGGAAAATTTGTTGTCGGGCCTACTTGACTCATTTCCCTCAAATATCAAGAGAAAGTGATGAGTTAGTTGAGCCAATATCACAAAGTGACATTATCTGAAGGATATTATCATCACATATATTCCCAAAACTCTAATTTCATTCCATTAGTTTTCCTTTATTCTAAGTAAAATACACACACACACATATATATATATATATATATATATATATATATATATATATATATGTATATATATATGTATGTATACAGCAAGATGCTCTCACTCCACTTTCTGATTCTTCAATACAATCTTTTGCACTTCTTTTAAGTGCAACTTTCTCCCCGAATTGGTATTATAAGAGACATGTGCCATCAGTAAAGCATTATAAGTCTTTCCCTAGAAGGTGATGATGCGAACCTCCAAAAAGAGAAGCTCCCCTTGAGGAGTTCTTTGCTCTTGGACTGCTTCTTTTGTAATTAATGCTCACTGGCTTCGTTTCTCCAGCAGCAACCTTGTTGCTAAGTCCATCTGAAGAGCGGTTTCGGGGTTCAATTCTCTCTAGTCTTGCATTGATATCTCTTACCTGCATTCACATGTCTTTCTATAATGAAAGAAGTAAAGAAAAGGCAGCGCAGAGAGTTCTTGTGGTGGGCAAAACATCTTAGAAGAAATCTATGCACCAAAATAATGTGACATCAACAATGGAGTTAATATTGCCAAATGTTTTTGAAGAACAGAATTAAGAAAAGAAATTTTAGTGAATAAGACAGTTTTTGAATGAATATTCACCATGGAAACAGGAAGAGAATGTCGCTGAAGTTCATCACGAAATTGATCACCTGCTTGAGCATACATCTCCTGCAAGTAAACTACTAAATTAATCTAATGAAGATTTGAAGCTATAATTAGATAAACCAGGGAGATTAAGTACACTGAGAATCAAAAAGTTCAACACAAAATCATAAGAATATTATCTGTTATTCCCAGTTATTTAAATCTAGTCAATCAAATCTACTACAATAACCAAACCTAAGCAAAGATCAGTCACTTTCCATTAATTGGATCAATTAGATCGATCATTGGGACACTAAGACCATATGGACATGAACACCTCAAAATTGTTTTGAGTTCTGCTTTCAAAGACAAGTTGAGAAGAGAAGACACTACATCACTTAACTGAGCCATTACTGCTGATCAATGTACTGGCTATGACATTGTGAAGAACATTAGAAATTCACAGGGCAAAAGAACAATTTTTATGACATCAAATGTTCTGCACATGTTTGACAAGAAAGAAGATCGTCATGAGATTAGAGAGAGAGAGAGAGAGAGAGAGAGAGAAGAAACAAGAGAAGTAAATAAAAGGTAAATCAATCCATATACATCATAACAAGACCATCATGGCGCCTGACTGAGACCATAGAGCATTTCAAGAGAGGGGGAGGGGGCCTTCACTTATATCCCATTAATTCTTCCATTGCACAAAAACTATCTCAAGCTCACAGCTAAACCTAAAACTTATATAGACTAAAATACCTAAAGATGCAAAAGCCAAGTTAATGATTGAACTCTCTTTTGTCAAACAATCCTTCCCACCATTTTTTACCATCTTTGAGGAATCTTCTCTTTGAAAGGCCCAAAGTGCTCCACTAGTCTACCTGTTATCATCTTTATAAAATCGTCCCATTAAAAGACCCCAATAGCTCACATGCATAAATTGGAAGGAGTTCGTGAATGGCAATGCCACATGAGTGACCTGAGTCAATAGCATATAGAATATCCAATACAACAACAATCTATCAATGACCAAAGTAGCAAGATGGTCAAGGTTAAGGAGAAATTGCATAAAAGAAAACAGTTAGCATGTAATGTAACATGTAAAATCCATCAATCATAAGTCATTGCTTCAATTGAAAATAATGGCTTTACTTTCACGATGAGTTCCCTCACGTGCATCCTACAGCAGTCATTTTCTAATATTGATGAAACTATTAATTCAATTAACAGTTCAAGCTTAACCTGTTCTAGAACCAAATATGACTATAAACAGCTTTTAAAGTAAATAGACTGAGAGAAGGTTCAACTCCCAACTGACTTAGTCCAAGGGCAAAACCAGACTAACGTTTGAAAGAAAGGTTGCCACTTTTATATAGTATAGCATCATAATCACATTAACAATAAATAAAATTGTGAAGTAATTTAAAGAACTTCACTGACCTCAATGCACAAAATAGCTGCTTCTCTAACACCATGATTTGAGTCATTCAACATTTGTAATATCTGGTGATTTAAAAGAGTCAATTAAATCCCACTTTAGCAAAGAGAAAACGGAAAAGCTGAAGAGCAGTGTTGCCATCCAGATAAGTCAGATCATACAGGAGGAAGAATTGCCCGCTGAAGGGGAAGCTCGGTAGATGCAAAAAGGCTGATGGCAGAAGTTACAGTTCGAGCAAACTCTTCTCTAATCCTCCAACTTTTGTGCGTCCAGGCATAAGAACCTGCTCTTTCCACAATGATCGTGGGAGAAGAGACCTGGACAACTCAACATGTCAATTCAAAGCTCCTTTTCTTGTTCAGTTTGTGCATGCTAAAACAAGAACCTCAACTATCATGAATCCATTCCCGGAGATATCTACAGGTACCCAATGAGTATAAAAGATAGTATGTCATGGCAACGGTGTTTCTTAAGTATTGTAGTTGCCTGTTTTATTTTTGGACTGCTAGTGTGCAAGTTGCCAAAGGAGAAACTTTTCACCTCAGATAAAGGTAACAAAAGACCAATTCGAGATAGAGTTGCTAAGCTGATTTTCATTTTCTCTTTTCCTTTCTATTTGTTTCTCCTTAGTTCTCAGGGTCAGTTTGAAAAAAACGACACGGTTTCTTGCACTAGAACAGCCAGAAACAATTATATTAACCAACGCAAGGTCGCATAGCTTTGGATAACCCCTCAACACTAGTGCCTCTTTCATCTTTTTGTTCACTCAGTCTAGGACAGCCAGCAACAGAATTTGAACGAAACCGAAACATCCACCAACCAATCAGGGGTAGAGGAGAGTATCAGTCCAATTAACACCTCTTTAGTATCTCAACAACCAATACGCCAAACGCTCGCTCATTTGAAACCAAAACTACATGACCCGACGCAGAACCGACGCAATGCACCACGCACAAGTACATGCGATGGTGCATTCGCTCCAATTACCTCCATCAGAGTGAGCAGGAGCCGCCTGGCAGCGTCCCTGACCGGCTGTTTGCCGTCGCCGAGCCGCTCGACCACCGCGGGGACGAGCGCATTGAAATGCAGCTTCAGGTGCTCGCCGGAGAGCACGGCGGCGGACGCCAGGGCCTGGAGCGCGCCCTGGGAGACCCTGAAGTTGTTGTCCCTGAGGAGATCCAAGCAGCAGTCCACCAGGGACGTGGCCTCCGCGGCGGAGAGGCCCTTGCGGGAGGCCTCCAGGAGCTGGTGGAGGCGCTCCACCCCGGCCATCCGCTCCTTCGTGTCCTTGGCGCGGGCGAGCTCCAGGGCCTCCTCCATCGGGAAATCGACGACGGCGATCGAAGCCGCGGCTCGGATCTGGCGGCAGCCGGGAAGGTTAGATCTGCGCCGGCCGAAGGTTGGAGCCGGAGGAGGAGGAGGAGGCGGGCAATGCGACTCGAGCGAGGACGATGCGATTGAGCGTCGAGCTCTCGGAAGACGATAATGGCGAATTTAGAGAGAGAGAGAGAGAGAGAGAGAGAATGGTAGCGGTAGAGTGCCGCTAAAACTCAGTGAGAGCGAGCGGGCAAGCGAGAGAAGCTTGGAGTGACGGGAGAGATGAAGGCGAGCCTCGTTGGTTGGGGGAGTGGTTGAGATAATTGCCACTCGCAATCGCTCGAATTTACGACTCGTGCCACTGCGTTTGACTACGACTTGATCCCACACCAGTTAAGAAACGTCGAAATATTGGTATTTTCTCCATGGTTATATTTATATCCGATTATACAAAGCGCGCATCTTCTTTCTTGACTTATAACACTTGTCTTCTTCGTACCATTTTGCTTGATATCATGTCCAATGTGATCTCTAAACTATACTACTAGATTAAAATCGATAGATACAATGAAAGTACATTTGCTCGATCGTGATTTTTTCAAAATTCTATTTAAACAAGTTGGCATACATAAGCTAGAGGAACACAATGGACGATGCGGCGTTATTGAGGAAGCAAAGCTCGGCCACATTTAAGGTACATTTCAACTCATTCCCAACCCGAACAAGAAGAAAACAAAGCTGAATGGAAAAGGGCACACACTAGAGAACTAGACCTTCTTGCATATTGGACTTCCACAATCACGAGGAGAATAAGCTAATTGGGGTCGAACAAAGATCCAAGATCCGGGTAGAGCTGTCGCCATCAAGTGCGAGAGTCCATGGCCATGATGGTGCTAAGGTTCATTGGGTTCATGTACTCAGTTGTCCCCTTGAAGATCTGGTCGACTATGATCCGACTCGCACGCTCCGTCGGGTGGAATGGGTCCCAGAACACATATACCTTCCGATCACGGCACAGGTTCGCTGCCGCATTGCATGTCCCCAACCCGTTGTAGGGGCCCAGTCCACAGCACGCTATTTTCGAGGTCTTGAAACCTGGCCGACAAAAATTAAGTCAGAAGATTCTAAAATCTCATTAGAGATGGAACAGAAAATAAGGAGCAAGAGATTTCTGATGATTCGTGAGGAATCATAAGGAGAAAAATTCTCTAGATTGGCCTAGCGAAAATGATGTCCAAAGTTCATGGCATTAGTACTACTCTGGCAATAGTGAAAACCATGATTCTTTGGTTGGGCCAAGCCCCAGCCCAAGCCCAAGCCCATGACAAATGTCCCGGTTCAATATTTAAGAATGGGTATTGTGACAAGAATCCAAGTGCTTAGCAAATTTACTGAACTCTCCATTGCCTAATCATTACTAGCGAGCATCGATTAGCATATGAAATGATGTGGAGATCGAACCATATCTGCCGGGATCGCTGATGAAGTCCATGTTCATTTTGAAGGCATTGGCGGAGATGAACACTTTGGAGCCGATCTCGCTGTTGAGCTGCTTAAGCATCTGGGCAAGCTCCGGGTTGAATATCCTGGCCGCCTCTTGCGGCCGGGGGGCGCATTCCCCGTTCCTGCTCCCCGACATGGCTAACTCGGCCGGGACGCAGCCCAACGGCCCCGTGCCAGTGACCAGAACCCTCCGAGCCCCAAGGTCGTAAAGCCTCTGCAATGTTCAACAGTCCCAGTTTTGCATCACAACTCAAGCAGATGAGATACAGAGCTGTACAGTACAAGAGGATGTCGAATATGTGGAAAATTACCCTGAGAATTTTCTTGTACTCAGCAACGAGATACTGAGAAAACTGTGGGATGGTAAATTGGCGCGATCTCGCGGATACGGGTGTCAAGAAGTAGTTATTGACCCAGTCGTTGCCGCCGAGGACAATGAGGGCGAGGGCTTGGTTCACTCGCTGCTTCGCCGCAGCCGGGCCGATGAGGGCGCCCAACCTCTGCTGGTACTGCTGAAACAATTGCAGTTGCCTGAAGATCCTTATGATGTTGAGCTGCGCAAACATGGGAATTTATTCGATCAAATTTCGTGTCAAGACGATACAAAAGCTTGTGTGTATCAGCAAACGTGATTTCTCTTTTGCATGAATTATCTGCTTTCGACGGCCTTCGCTTAATCGAATTATTTACGTCGATCGTGCATCTGATGCGATGATATATCTAGAAGGAAATGTGCTAGTGATGCGATTTAAGCCGATGGACATACGAATTGAACTCCAGTGTCGTTGAGAATTCCGATCCCGGCCGAAGCGAAATTGGCGCCGACGAGCAGCTTTTGTCCGGTCAGTTGAGGGCTTAGGTATGGCAACGTGGCTTCTGCTCCGAGTTTCTCGCCTATGTACCAATGCCAAATTAGTGAGCAAAAGACGCGAACGCTAATCAGCTGAATAATGCATGATAAGACCGGAAAAGGGCGACGTACTTATAAGGTCCGGGAGGTTCAGGCCATTCGAGAACCGCCCGGTGGCCCTGTGAGTAGGGTAGTCGATGCCGTTCGGGGGATTGTCAGCGCGTGCAGTGGTGGCCAGGTAGTTGTTGTTGCCGTTGTCGACAAGCGAGTCCCCAAACACGAGGAATGCACGAGCCGCCTCGGCTCCAGGGGCAGCGACTGACAGGAGGACCGCCGCCAGGAGTGTGATCATCAGAGCCCTGGAAGTACCAATGCAGGCTACTTCAGACATGTTTGCAGAGGTATAGACAGACAGTCTCCTCTTTTGCTGGGGTAGCCTTGGCCTTTCTACTCTGTGCGAGTGTGGTGGGATGCAACGGGATGGTTTATATAAGGAATTTATTTGGGTATCGTACTTAGGATATTTTTCTTCCCAAGGGATCGACTCGATTTTATTGGTTGCGTGTCATAAATGATCTCTTTCTTTATACCAAAGCAGCCTTATCTAGACCTAATACATTTGAGCTTCGAATATCGAGAGGCGATATTCTATCCATGTTCGGTGTATAATGGTTCATTCTTGCCCTCTTTTTACCTTTCAAGAAACTTAGAGTGCGTTTGTTTGCGTTTATTTAAAAATTGTTCCAAAACGAGAAATAGAAAAAAATGTTTCGTTAGGGGAATAATTTTTGAACAAAAAAAGGGTTTGGTAAACTTGTTAGGGAATAAAAAATAAACGAAAACACGTTTGATAAATTTGTATAATTTTTTTATTTCTTTTATTTTTCTATTTTTTTTTTTTTTCTTTTTTCTTTTTTATTTTTTCTTTTTTCTTCTTTTGGCCGGTCGCCGAGCCTCGGCCATGGCCGGAACCGGCCGACGACGAGGGCGGCGGCCTCACCTTGGCCGGGCGAGCTCGAGCTCGCCAGATCCGGCGAGGCCGAGCTCGCCCCGGCCGGCGAGGAGCGGCCTCACCGGGCCACCGCCAGGCGACGCCGACTCGCCCAGATCCGGCAAGGCTGAGGCTCACCGGGCGCAGGGTGAGCTCGGCCTCGCCGGATCTGGGCGAGATCGAGAGCTCGCCCAGACAAGGCGAGGCCAACCCTCGCCCAGCTACGGCGAGCCTCGGCCTCGCCGGGGGATGGCAAGCCTCAGCCTCGTCGGGGACCGGCGAGCCTCGCCGTGGCTAGGCGAGGCTGCCGGCCCTCGTCGGCCGGTCGCCGACCATGGCCGAGGCCGGCAACTGGCCAAAAGAAAAAAGAATAAGAAAATAAGAGGAAAAAGAAAAAAGAAAAAAATGAAAGTGTTCCTCAGATGTGTTTCAGAAATAAGAAACACAAATTTTGTGTTTCTTATTTCTGTTCCTTTTTTGTTTCTGGGAACAAAAGAACAAAAAAACAAAAAAAGTGTTTAAAAAAAAAATACAAACAAACAGAGCCTTAGTAAGAGTAGAATCTTAACCTAAAAATCACCTTCCACCTATTGTTGCCGGTGTGACTCGTACTTCCCTCGGGGGTCCCACTCCTCAATGAGTGGGCAAGGGTCACGGGGCACTGCTCTCTAGCCACCAGATGACTTTTTCAATGTCAATATTTTGTTTGTAGTTTATGCCTCATCATAAATAGCTACTAGATGTATATAATATCTCTCTCTTGTAATTGAGGAATGTATCAAAGATGTACGGTTATGCTAATTATAGATGTTTTATTTGCTAAACATTGTTATAGTTTAAGGGTGAACTATGATAAAATATTATGTCTCAAATTCTCTTTTCTCGCTTTTGCTCTTCACATTTCTGTGATTATATGCTAAATCCTAACAATGCTCTCATTGTACGCACCAAGTGGAACTTCACTCACTTAAACTGCAATTGCAAATAAAGGAGGGAGTCAAAGTGGAAAATTGAAGAAATTTCATAATTTTCACGGGAAGGGGACTGAAAATTTTTTATTCATGCTATGACAATTGAGAAGAGAAAATTAGTTAATATTTTGGCATTTTGATGACATTCACCTCCCCTTTCCCTTCCTATTCTCACATTTTCCAAACGCGACCTAGAAGTAAAAGGGCAAAAGGGAAGGCCGCCCCCGCCCCCGCCCCAACCAAACCCCCCGGCGCTCGAAGTCTTCGCTTGTTGGGAGCGGTTGGCATGACATTTAATGGAGTCCGTACGTAAAGAGACAGAGTCAAAAAGGCTACCTGAAACTTGTCAGAAGAGGCCCATCTTCACTTTGCACCGGAAAAAGGTACCCATAAATTTAATCTTAATTTTTTTATAAAATTCTAATTTAGCTATTGAGGTCAATATTCGTCAGAAATTGTTGACATGATATTTTGGTCTATTAATCGCTTCTTGTCTTACGTATTGCACTGTCACGTCAATAATTTTCTACAAAAATTAATCGAACTAACTATATTAGAATTTAATGTAAAAGTTTATGATTGAATTGATAAAGTTAGAAAATTTAAGATTAAATTGGTATATGTACAATTTTTCCTAATGCGTTGAATGCAACTTTTCTAAGAATTCTTTTTTTTTTAAATCCAATATATAGCGCATTTGAAAGAGTCGGCTTAATAGTTATGGTACGGACCTCGACGGAGAAAACAAAAGACAATATGCAAAGACTAAGTAAATCATAAATTCCATCAACCTTTGATTTAAATAAACTCAGCAAAAGTTGTGGTGTCTCACAGCTATAAACCACAATGCCCCACCGCAAGGAGGAGCAGATTATGATCTTTAAATGCGCCTCCCTTACTAGTTTAAAAGTCAATCAAGTGCAGACAATGAGGAAAAGGAGACTTGCAAAGGGAAGACCTAACCATCACCGTCCTAACTCTGCTTTATCATTAATGAGGCTTGGACCCCATCAAACAAGCAAGTCGAAGTTGGTCAAAAATAGTCTGACCTAAACCCTTTTAACCCATTTCCATGTAATAAAAATAAAGTAACTCATACCCATCCCAACTCATATTACTAAAACCCTTCCTTATTTAACCAAATTATGAAAAATTCATACCCAAATTGATAGAAAAACATGGAGTGGGTAAGCTCAAGATTAAGAGCGAAAGAGTTATATAAGGTGAATTGAGTTTAAGTAACTGGCAAATCTATTTAACACCCATTTCAATTTGAGTTTTACCATTCTAAATCTATTTATTGAATATGACTACTTATATAATAATTTAGTTATATAAGTTTATGATCTATTTTGACAAGTCAAATTAGGCTGTCATAATAACACCAAAACACCGTTAAACACACGGGCTATGTAATTTTTTATTGGTATGCATCTCACATCTTTCGTGGTTGATATGGATAGTTTAGTTTTTAGCAAGCGGCTTATCACTCGTATCGACGAGGGGATGCGTAAACAAAAATTATAGTTTGTGTAAAAAAAAACATAAACTTAATTGTTGAGCAAAAAATTCAAAGTCGTTGTCGTGACAAATTCATCTCGTGGGCCAAATTGCACGTCGAAGACACGTTTAGGAAAATGTCATGAGCCAGCCATCAATTTTTAGTTTTAATTAACGCAGTGGGCCTCCACGTCACGTGGATGGGATTAGCTGGAAAACAGAGGGATTTTGTGGTTTTTTTAGCATAAATTATAGTTCGAAATCAAAACAAACTAGAAGGATATTATATTTGAATAAAAATACGTTAATTTCATGAAAAATGAATAATCTTTAAAAAATTCAAAAAATAATCAATATATTCCTTAAAATAATGAATAATCTATTTTTATCGATAATAATCAATATTTAAATAATTTCATGGACAGTAAAAATATTTGTTTTTCGTTCATTCTTTCATCTTTGTAAGTGATTCAATCGATCATTTTTTTAAAAAATATTTTTAAAATAATTCATTTTTTGTGAACAAACTCTTGTCTAATTTCTTGTATTTCTAGTGGTGAACATGTCAAGAGAAGGAATGAGCTTGCGTAACAATCCTAAAGGATATTATTACACGACTCAGGAATTTTTGGAGAGTGACTAGCAAGCTCATTAAGTTGTAGGCTTAGCCTCTAATTGACAGATGAGCTACCCTACTAAGCTTGCTCAAGCTCAAGAGTCTTGAGAGATAAATGAGTGAGTTTGGGCAATGCTCTTACGAGGGAAAGTACAATCCGCCTATCTTTAGCATAAACTCGGTCCAATCATAAAATTCCTCACAAATTTTATGTGATTGGCGCGTTTGAACAACACATAAGATTGATCTCTTGGTCCAGACCCACCCAATTGATCAAAAATCGGCTTTCACTATTTAGTCAAACTTCTTACGATTATGATTTCCATCGTCCTTGGAAAGAATACGTCCCAAGTCATTCACAGTTGAAGCATTAAACAACAAATTTAATCGACAAGATTGTTGGATTGTTGTCACATTTGCACTCCATTTGAAAATGTGTTAAGAGAAGCAAAGAACATAGAAGGCCTTTATTTTAATAAGCGGTGAACGAAGAATAAGCCTTAAAAAATCGATGAGAGCGACTTGAGAGACATGTGAAGTATCTATTGAGGCTTAAAGTGCATAAAAATGGAAAATTCTACACGGACGTGAAGTATCTATCGAGGCTTAAAGTGCATAAAAATGGAAAAGTCTAAAAGGTCTCACTTTTCGTGAAATCAAGGTATGTGTGTATAGCCTTACGCATGAATATCCAAATTTGATTTAGGGTTAATACTATGAAAAACTCAAAATCAGTATATATGTAATAAATTTATCTTTATTTAGTTTCCATTAAATTACTAAATTGAATAATATGTGGCAATTAATAAATATGTATCGATCTGTGATTTTTATGATATTAATTTAAATTAATGAAAATTAATAGAAGATAAATTTATTATAAATGTACTAATCTAGGGTATTCATTAGTCAAAAAATTAATTGAAATCAATTTTTTTGGTCGATTGTTTTAATTTCAATTTTTTTGTCAAAAATTAATTAAGATGAATTTTTATAATATTAAGTCATCCCACGGATGTTTTATCAATCAATGCATGCGTTTCTCTCTGGTGTCCACTCCTCGAAATCAACGCTTCTCTCTCTAGTTTCCCTCCGCAGCAGGACGACGGGACAGGTGAGGAATATCAATGACCATGGAAACGTAGCTTTTGTGACCTTGCCCGGGACTCCGTTTTGATCGGCCGTCAGAAACCGTTGCCGCCTTATTGGTGATTTGGACGCGGCAATGCCGTCTTTGAATCGCTCAACGTCGTTCGATATGATGATGCTTAACGAGTCCGCGGCAATCATTTGCCCGCATAGGTCGTCTGCCTTCACCGACACCGACATTCTCCTGTGCAAAATATCTCCCTCGTCTTCATCGGGCCTGCCAGCCGGCCTGCGTGCAGCCTGGGCGAAATCAACGGGTCGGGACCCGCGCGTTCCGTCCGGAGAGACCTGTCCAAAAGAAAATTTGAGACATGTTTCATCTTTTTTTATCGAAGAGCGAGAGATGTTAAAATATCTTTATTTAGCACAATTTCCTAATCAGAACAGAACATTAGGTCATATCTATTATCTTTGGACAAGGCGAGCGTAATTCTAGGGTAGAACCTAAAATCCGAAAACAAAATTGATGGGAATCTATTTGATTTTAGATTCCAAAATATACATAATATGTTTTGAGTTTTAAAAATTGAAAAACCTTTTTCAACGAGTAGATTACGGATTTTAGATTTGTGAAACCTATAACCTAAACCCTATAATCTAGGACTTAGAATAAGTTTTTGTATTTTTCTTGATTTATATCTTCGCACGATCTTATAGTATTCTATAACGTTCGATAATGAGTGTATAATATGAACTATGAGTCTAAGCTTCCATTTTATAATTAAAACTTTTATTTTGTTAATATCTCATATTTTTCGTATGTCTAGATATAAGTTATGATCAGTAAATTATAATAGTAAATGATGATTATTAAGAATAATTAATAATATATATGAACCGTGAGAAGACTCTGAACCTATGATAGAGTATGTCTTAGGTTCCAAAAAATGAAGAACTTGTTCCAACAAATAGGTTCACATTCCAAATGGAATCTGTACAAAACTTGGGACCGCTTACTCTTAATTTGCTAACTAGCCAAACAATAACAATTTATATAATTTTTTTATTCCATAAAAAAAGAATATAAATTCATTTTGTAACATTTTTGTTTTTTGGAACTAATTTGTTTTCGGAAATAGATTTGGAACATAATCAAAAGTAAAAAAATAAATAAAATTGCTTCTATGTTCTTGAGAACAACTCAATAACCAAAGTAATTTTCTTTTTCTTTTTCTTTTCTTCTTTTCCTTTTCTTATTCTTCTTTCTCTAGTTGGCGACCTCACTAGCCCCCGGCATGGGGCAAGGTTGAGCCTCATGGCTAGAGGAAGGAGGAGAAGAAGAAAATGGGAAAAAGAAAAAGAAAAAATGCAAGAAAATTATTAAAGATTTAAAAGAAATTTTAAGTCATAAAAAAATTTAAGGGTTGTACCAAACCTATTTCTATTCGAAAATAAAAAATTTGTACAGTTACCAAACTTTTTCGAATGCTTAAAAACTCATATAGGGAACAGAATCAGAAAAACCTATTTCTAAATTGTGCCCTTATTTTTTGAAATATTATGAAAAATAAAAAAATTATGTCTAAGATGTCGAAATTGAAACTCGACACCCTTTGAAAATGCTTTTTAGCTCATATTACTTCTAAGATCACGACATGAATGACATTGCATGAATATGCTTTCTCTTCGTACCCCACGTTAACGTGTGAAGATCGGTTATAAGTTTTAAAAAGGAAGAAGGATATTGATATGTATATTGTATCTTATTTTTTATATTCAGTAAGTAGATTAAATAAATAAAATGATTTACTTATGTTTGAATTGGATTGCATATATTTTATAAGACCATCAAAAAGTAGGAAAATATGAAGTATAGAATCATAAAATACATGTGGATGAATTAACCTTGAAAAAATGGGATAGAAAAATACAGTACTATGTTCAATGATGGGTCGAATAACCAAATAAGCAAAAACATACCAATAATTCGCCTCATTAAAGAAGAAAGAGGGAAGGGAAAAAAAAAACAAAAGCAAAATGATGAAAAATAGGCCATATCTTTGCACAGATTAGTATAAAGGAAAATGAAAAAAAAAAAAGAAAGGAAAATCTGATAATATTTTAAAAATCAAGAGAAAAAAAAAATAAAAGCGAACGGCAGGCACTGCGATTCAACCTTAGCCCCCTTTCACTCTACATAAAAGAAATGCGTGCTAGTGGGTTGAAGGACCAATTAAAGTTGGATACATGACGAATCCAGGTAGCTGCGCCGCGCTTCATCTCTTGGTACATTGCGCATGATAGATTTCCAGAAGAAAACGTACAATATATATATATATATATATATATATATATATATATATATATATATATATATATATATATATATATATATATATATATATATTAGCAAAGAAAACGTACAATATTAGCAGTGTATTTTTCGTACTCATTCTAGTAGACCAAGCTAGTAATTATATTTTCAAAAATAATAGAAGTTGATAATTGTCCAGGTAATAATAATAATATCTTGTACCTAAAACGGTGGCTCACTTTTATAAGTAATGGAGAATTTGAAACCTCATATTCATTTATACTAGAACCACAATAATTCAATAAAACTTCAAATCACCAAAATAATGTCTAAACCCAATGATTCAAGGAAGAGATAAAATATTTAAAGAGGGGATTATTCAGTATGGGTTCAATGGACAAATGGGGATGCAATGGGGAAGGGCATAGGAAGTGACCAA
Organism: Eucalyptus victrix; assembly: GCA_016097545.1. NCBI lineage: Eukaryota > Viridiplantae > Streptophyta > Magnoliopsida > Myrtales > Myrtaceae > Eucalyptus > Eucalyptus victrix. The sequence continues at coordinate 39,811,017 of CM027845.1, read as the reverse complement.
ATGCTTCGAGGAGGATTTTTAGTTTATAAGGGTAGTATGGGATCTGTAGAATTAATTTTTTTTTTGGATGATCCAGGGAACCTACGGGTAAGACGCCAAGCGTCTCCGCAGAGAGTCGAACCCTCTCCCTCCTAGAAGGGGTCAGTGGGTCCCCCCACGGTAGGAAATACTTAACCAGCGGAGCCACGGCGGCTAGTGGTGGGATCTGTAGAATTATTCGTTACTAATTAACTATAAAAAGGTAGATTAAATTTATTTTCAAGCTGTATTATGTCGGTGTGCTAGGCATTAAGCCAAACCCCCCGAGTAGTTGGCTAGAGCTCGCAGCTTCGAAATATCCTACAGGCGTCTCTATTATTTTGTCAGCCATTTTTTCTGGCCATTAAATTTGCTTCAGTACTTGGAAGTTGAAGATGACGAGCTCCATAATTGCCGCCGACGAAGAACGAGCCAAAAAGGGTCCTTCGATTCGAGGGACACCCCCACCTTTCAATCGCGTATTTATTACTTCTCGACCGGCAAGCTGGGAGTAGGCTTTTGGCCAATTGACCTTGGTCGCATGTTGGGAAAGTTTTGCATGAGAGAATTCGAGTTTTGCACTCGCGATTTTGGACCACTCGAAACTTTTCAAATTGCTTGCTGATCAATCGACATGTAACGGGATATATCCGTGTATATGAAGCAAGCATTGTTTGAAATTTTCATCATGTGGAACTAGTCCATATCAGTATTTTTGCATTTCGAACTTGTGATTCTTAAAAAGTAAATGGAAAAGTAAACGGAAAAGTAAATGGACCATAAATAGGTGCGTCCATGGGTCTCAAAGTCAACGTTGTCTCGAATCTCTCGATCCTCGGAGTCTTTTAAATTAAATGTGAAGGGTGACACCCCTTGCAAATCGTGTATTTATTGCTTCTCGACCAGCTTTGGCAAGGAAAGCTGGAGAAGGCTCTTGGCCAATCGACTTGATCGCTTGCTGGGAACGTTTTGCATAAGAGAATTCGAGTTTTGCACTTGCGATTTTGAATGATTTGAAACTTTTCAAATCGCCTATCCATCGATATGTAACGTGACATATCCGTCAGGAATTGTCCGAAATTTCCAAGGCGCGGAACACAAGTATTTCCCACCTTTCAAACTTTCGATTCTTAAAAAATAAATGGAGGAGCCAGGACCATGTAATTTAAAAAAGGAATCGTCTAGGTGTGTCCATGATCCTCAAAGGGCGTGTTTGATTCAGTATTTTAAAAGCCCATTAGGTAAATTAAGATTCCTGAGATGATTATGTGGGATCGTCTGTATCCGTCATTTCTTGCTCTTGTGATAAATGTGCTTAATGGATTTTGGGTAAATACAAAGGCCATTTGCTAAACTACGTTTTGATAAATAACTTTGAAAGAAATTTTATTTAGTAGAAAACACATTTGAAAAGTCATTTGGTGATTAATATTAGTTTTTTAATTTTTATTTATCTAAAATTGCAAAAGATCAAATATATATATAATTTTAAAAAAAAAAGAACAAACTCTTTGCTAGTCCAATGAAGGGCTATGGCCGTCGACAAGCTAGATTTGGCATAAGCGGCCGTCATCATGCGACCTCCGGCAAGGGTCGCATGACCTTGTCTAGGGCCGCTGGGGATCACCCGACCTCGAACGACCCTTGGAGAGGGTTGTGTGACCAACGGTTGTCATTGCGTGACCTTTGCGAGACCCATCCGAGGGCCATTTGAGGCTGCAAGACCTAGGCAGCAATTGCCTAGATTGTGTGACAACCTTGGGTGACCTTGACTAACGGTAGCTAGCGCCAAATCAACACTAAATCTGGCTTGCCAAGAGCTGTAGCTCTTCGTTGGACTAATAAAGGGTTTGTTCCTTTTTTAATAAAAAAAAAATGAGGGATAACATAATTTTAAGAATTGATGATGGTAGTTTTGAAAGGAAAAAAATAAGTTTAGCATTTTGCCAATTACTGAAAACACGAAACTAGTCTCTATAGGCTTTCAATCTTCCCAATGCTGTCTTTCAATTGAAAACTTCTTTAAAATAGTTGTCAAACATTTGCGAAAGAGGCTTTGGAGGCCGAAATCCCTTTGGAAATGTCGAAATTAATGTACCCAAAGTCTTTTAAATTGAATGTGAAGAGGTGAAACCTATTCAAAAAAGATGGGCCGATAGTTAAGGTTAGAGAGTGGTGCGACTTCCCGGTCCATGGGTCCATGTCATTAAGAACCGGGATATGCTTACTTGCTTAGCCCACCCCCATCCCAAGAAGGGGGGAAATCGAGCATTATTACGTGATACGATTGTGTAAATTGGGGACTAATAGGCAGTGGCGCGAAAAAAAAGAAGAAAAAGACCCGACTTGATCCGATCCAATTCGAACTGAAACTTTCGGGCTTTTCAGGTTGAGTTAATTCCGATTCAGATAAGATATAAAAGAAATGGGTATCATGACGGTTCATTTGAGTTGATTTTAGGTAGACCCAAATCAAACCGAAGCAATTTCGCTATCCATGATGATCGAAATGCACATCATGCCTAGTTAGCCCTTCGACTAAGAAGATGTTCGACTAAAAAAGCCAGTTTTGCTCCACCAGAACCGCCACTTTTGACCACTTCTCCTTCCTCGTGAAAACACGGATAGCAAGCGGAGAAAGTCCAACTGGAGCTTCATCTGCGAGCCATTCGAGAGAGAATAACAGAGAAGCGAGCAATGACAGAGGAAATTAGTACCCTCCATTTCAATTCCGAACTATTCATAAGAATCGAGAGCTTCATGGAGGTGTTTAAGGGAGAACCATTTTGTTCTTCGCGTTTTGGTGTTCCTGAATCGTGCGGAGGCGAGCGCAGATGACACCGAAGAAGCAGAAGAAGAAGAAGCAACACTTCTGGCAACGAAGTGGAACATAATTTTTGTTTTGTTTTTTCTTTTCTTGCCGGAAAGAGGAAGGTGCGTGCTTTTTTCATTTCGCTTGCTGTTTCATTTGAAATCATCTAGAAGATATTATTCTACCAGCTACAAGCATGAATAAAGATCAGACAGGAGGAAAAAAAGAAAAAAGAAAAAAGAAAAAGCCCAATCGACCCAAACCTACATGAATCAATTCTTCTGTTTGGGTTTTTGCCAAGTCACAAGGAACATGCATTACCCCTGTGAGGCTGGCTTTTTCTTTTTTGGGTTAATACCTTGAAAAACCCCAAACTGGTACACTTGTGACAAATTTACCCCAAACTATTTTTTTGATCATGAAAAACTCCAAACTGATAAACTTGTGATAAATTTACCCCGACTGATTATAAAAAACCCTAAACTTGTACATTATGACAAATTTACCCCAAAATAATTTATTCGACTGCAAAAAACCCTAAACCGGTAAATTTGTGATAAATATACCCTATGCTAAATTAGATTAATATCACAAAAAAATCATAAAAATTGTAAACTCGTGACAAACGGAACGTAAAATCCTAAATTAGTATACCGGTTAAGCGCCACATGTCATTTAATTTAATAATTTGAGAATAAAATTTAACGAAAACTAACATAGGGTAAATTTGTCACAAGTGTACCCGGTTTGGGATAAATTTGTCAAAAGTATACCAATTTGGGGTTTTGGTGGTCAAAAAAATAATTTGGGATAAATTTGTCACAAGAGTATTAGTAAATTTGTCACAAGAGTATTAGTTTAGGGTTTTTTAGGGTATTATCCCTTTTTTTTTTTATTTTTCGTCTCATAGGCTCCGGAGGCTTTCCTCACGTATGGGGCCGTTGAGTACTCTGCTTCAGGAAATCAGGTGATTTGTGCTTTAAGTTTCACGTAGGATCTAGCATCAAGTCCTCAATGTTTCTAGATATAAATGTAGATTACTCACCATGTTTGGCCCATAACTCCACCATTGAATACGAATTATGACTAGATGTTTTCGAAATCAGAAACCCAATATCTAATATACTCACTATTCTCGAGATACATTTAACTGGTGTTTTGAAAATTGAATATATCCTCATTAAAGTGTTTAGGATTTTGTTAAGGAGTGTTCATGGGCATTCTTTAAAGAATCAGCCATAGACAATTTTAACAGTTTTAAAATAATTTTTCTGTTATTTTGCAAAATCAATGTAGTTTTATTAGGCGTTTTTAACAAGACCCCAACTATACCTTCGAGAATTGTAAATGAAAGGGATGATGCTGAAAATTTGAAAAAATTTTAAATAAGTGTTTAGAATGCCTTCATCTTTTCAAATAAGGATACGAAGTGAATTCTTTTTAAAATAAGAGTTTGTAATATCATATTTTCTCATCTAAGGATATGAAGTAAACCCTACTTTAAATAAGGGTCTGGAGTAGCTATGTCAATATTAAAGAAGGGCATAACTTTACTTACTAGTTAAGGACATTTCCATCATTTAGATTTTTTTTTCTTTTTTTCTTTTTTTGTAAAAAAGACAAACTCACAAAAAAAAAAGGCTACACTTTAAAAAAAATAAATTAAAAAAGCCCATGGGCATTGGCCCGCCATTGGCACTGAGGTCTTGGCCTTTGGTCGATGGTGGTCACCAACCCACGCTAAGGCGCCTACAACCCTGCCATGGCTAAAGGCCCATTGGTGATGGATGGGGCAGTAGCAATAGGTGGGGGAGGACTGCAAACCCATTTGCCTTTTTTTTCCTTTATAAGTTTCAGTATTTTTTTTTGGAAAAAAAGGAAAGAAAAAAAAATTTGAAAAGGACAAAAATGCTCTCGGCCTTTTTTTGAGATTAATATAGCCAGTTTAGATGTCTGTTTGAAATAAGATTTATTTCAAACCCTTATTTAAAAAATAAATGTATTTTGAACTCTTATTTGAAATTTTTGCCATAAAAATATTGATAATCTAAGAGCTAAACAAGGGACCACATAAAGGTAGTGTGAAAGCATATTTTTCATCCGAAGTGGAATTTTTTTTTTCGTCCAACCAAAACAAAAAAGCATATTTTTCATGAGTGGGGCTTAGTTTGGACGGTAGCGCCTACAGAAAAGGTGGTGTAAAAGCATATTTTTCATGAGTGGGGCTTAGTTTGCACAATAGCGCCTAAAGAACTATATTCTCATCCATGGAATCTACGAAGTTTATGTTGAAAAAAAATTCACTATCCTTAATTGAGAGAAAAACAAAAGAATAAGAACGAAAATTGAAAAAGAGACAGTCAAGTTACAACGTTCGATCGGGAAGTTCAAACTTTTTTAACTCGAGAATCGAAGGTGTAATATGCTCTAAGCTAGAGTCCCAACTAGACTTAATTAGTTCTTAGTCATGAACGTAAGATAATCGAGAATTGGGTCTCCACACGTAAGGCTTATTTTGTAACCATCATATTCCCAAAAATAATTTCTATCCAGAAATAGTTTTTCCTCATCTATTCCCTAGATAAGTTTTTGAACATTTAAATGTATTTGATATAATACAATATTTCTATTCCCAGAGTATAAAAAAAACATGAATACATTTGACATTAGGAGTGAGTATGGTATGGATGGATGGTTCTCACCTTGGAACTAAGGGTAAGCGTGGTTCTTAGTTCTAGAGAGGTCTGTTTCAATTCCTGGTTCCTAAACCTAAAACGTAAAAAGTAAAAACCCTCTTTAGGCTTCAAGTGAATCAATTCTTTTACCCTTCTCCCATTCTCTGCCAAACCCCTATTCTCGACGTTGCTTGCCCCCTCGTTGGATGCTGCTCGCCCCCTGATGACGCCCTTGACGATGATGCCCTCCTACTTGTCACCCTCGACGCCGCTCATCGCCCCACTGTTGGATGCCGCTAGCCCCCCAACGCCCTCGATGACGACGCCCCGGTGCTTGCTGCCCTTGATGCCGCTCGCCCTGCTATTGAACGCCGCTCCCCCCGGCTTGACGCTGCTAAACATCGCTCGACCTTGCCCCCCACTAGACGCTGCTCACCCCCCTCCACCACCGCCTCAATTGCAAGTCCAATCTCTGCATTATCTTGTCTTTTCTGTTCTTTAGTCTTAGATTGGTATGGTTTGATGATCCGTACAATGCCAATGCTTGCTAAATTATAAAAAGGACTTGCTAGATGCCGCATTTGTATGAGGTAGCAAGTTCATGTGTGTATTTTCCATTCGAAATGAGCCTTTCTCGGAGGTTTTCAACTGCTGTACAGTAGTCACTTGGACTGTCTGTCTTTGTTGATATCATTTGTTTATGCTCAAGATGAAATTGATTTTGTTTCTAACATCTGCTTTGTGCATCATTAGAGATGCTGAAGTTAAATGGAAAATTCCTACTGAATTCAAAGCCAAAGTCTTGAGAAATGCATGAACTTTCATATTTCTTGAGACTAATGTGCTGTATTTCATGAATTCTTGGTCATGTTTGAAGTGTTTGCTTGGTGGAATTGGGCTAGATGATTCAAACTTCATTTCTTTTGGTATAGATGCTTGGGCTGGTTCTGGTGATGTTCGATACTTCTATTTGGCTGCTTATTTCATTGATGAATTTTGGTAGCACAAGAAGAAGAAGATATTGAATTTTGTGTCGATGGATTCAAGAATTTGCAGCCTCTTTTTGTTCTTCAGTCTTAGATTTGATTAGTTCAATGTTGCCGAGAACTCCAAAAATAAAATAATATTATATTATTATTGTGTAGTGTGAAGTTAAAGTATCAAGATAATATGTCAATGGAGGTGGAGGGATGTGAGGAGATGAATCCCATCATGGAATTAGAATTTTTTGGCAATGAAAATGAAAAAGAGGCACCCCTAACATGAGTGCCACAAATAAGATACTTGGTTCTTGTCTGCCTCCTCATGATAATAAATATACATCTGAATACTAGAATCATTATGTGTGAATCAATGATAATGATGGAAAAACATATTAAGTATAGTGCATTAATTGTGGGTCTGTGTTTAAGTACCGTGTTGCTAACGATACTTTTACAATGATGAAGCACTTGACCACGTGCAAGAAGTTTCCTTATAATGTAGATAAGAGGCAGAAATTATTTGCACCATGTAATGGCAATATAAGAGGAGATTCTAGTACTAATAGCATCTTATTAACATGGTTGTTTAATTAAGAACATTGTAGGCGGATGCTTGCTTGGTTCATCATCCTTCATGAACAACCTTTTTCCTTGGTCGAGTGTGTTAGATTTCATGAATTTGTCAGTGAGTTATAATATCTCTTCAAACATTTATCACATTTCATAGTGCAAAAGATTTCATGAAATTGTATTTCTGTGAAAGAACTTGTTTGGAGACTTATTTTGGAAAGATTAATTATAGGATTGCACTCACAACTGATACATGAAGTTCCATTCAAAATCTGAATTATTTATATCTCACTGCACATTTTATTAATGGAAATTGGAAGTTGCATAAAAAAATAATCAATTTTGTGGTGATGTATAATCACAGGAGTAAAGAGATTGGGAAAATAGTGGAGAAATGCATCTAAGAGTGGGAATGGAAAAAAAGGTGTCCACAATCACTGTGGATATGCCAGTTCAAACGATATTGTAATTGGCTATTTGAAGGAAAAACTTTCCAAAGAAAGGTTGTTGATATTAGATGGTAGTGTTTTGCACATGGGGTGCACATCTTATATATTAAATTTGATTGTGAGAGATGACTTGACTACAGTACATGACTCCATTGCGCGTATATGAAATGTGGTTAGGTATATAAGGAGTTCTCCCTTAATAGTCAAAGCATTTCAATCTTACATTGAGAGTGAATGGATCATGTATAAGGTTTAGTTATTCTTGACGTTGTTACTAGATGGAATTCTACTTATCTTATGTTAGACACCGTCATATAGTTTATAAAAACTTTTGAAATGATTGAAAAAAACAATATATCTTTTGTAAGTGAGCTTAATTATGAAATTCCTAAAGATGATGATTGGGAAAATGCTATTATTCTTTTGGAATTTCTAAAAATATTCTATGATGCCACCGATAAGATGTTAGGGAGTTCATATGTTATTTCAAATGATTATTTTGAAGGAATAGCTCTTTTGTATAGATTTTTGAAAGATGCAGCCGATGATTTGGATCTTAAGCTTCAAACTATGGGTGCGAAGATAAAAGAAAATTTTAACAAATATTATGAAATTTTGGATAAAATAAATATGATGGTGTTGATTACGGTTATGTTAGATCCTAGAGCCAAGTTGAATTATGTGAGTTTCTTGTATGGACAAATTTATGATGATGAATCGAAAATTAAAGAGATGCATTACAAGGTGAATGATACATTGGAGCGTTTGTATGAATTTTATCAGCAATAATCTCTTGTTTCAAGTGATCGAAATTTTGATGGCCATAGTTTGAGTGCAAGTAGTAGTGGTTTCGATGCCAATACAAGTGGTAATGAAGGTATAAAGAAGTATGACGCTCAAACTTGGAAGAAAATGTTTTTATACTTAAACAAACAAGGGTGTGATGACAAAAAATCCTAGCTTGATGAGTATCTTCAAGAAAAAAAATTAAAAAAGTTATTGATCTTGACCTTTTGATGTGGTGGAAGACTACGGCTCAAAATAAAAGATCATTTCTTTGATGGCTTGGGATATTTTGTTTATTCATGTAACTATTATTTCTTCAGAGTCAACTTTTAGTACATCGGGTCGTATGCTTGATGGCTTTTGAAATTCTTTAACTCCTAACATAGTAGAAGCTTTGATTTGCACTCAAGATTATTTGAGAGCTATTCGTGTACCGATTGATGTTGAAGAGTGTATTGAGAATAGAGAAAAATTTGAGTTGGGTAAATGATGTTTATATCTTTATATATTGTAATTCTTTTTGTATATTTAATAAGTGAATATTTTATTTAATCTTTTTTTTTTTAGATATGGATTATCTTAATGAGAAGATTATCGTTGGTAAGTAAAGTTTACTAGTTAAAGTGGAATGCATATATGTGGTAAGTCCATTAGACTTCTTCATTTTTTGTCAATATTTAAGAGATTGCTCTCAAACCTATATGATGGATCTATAAGGTGATCATCATGAAGATAAACGAAAAGTTACAAATTGGGAACTCTACGATCATCATGAAAATTTATTCCTAGAATTTTAAAGAGGATAGTAATGCAAGAAGGGAGAGTAGTTTCCCTTGGAGGATATGGTGAAAAGCTTAATATTGGAAGTTTGAAGCTTTCCCTAACATGCTTTGATATTGCTTTTTTCACCCTTTTTTGAATAATAACTCATAATCTGACATTTTCACAGGTGTCTTTTCTTTCATCAAATATTGCCATGCTTTATATCAAGGCTCATGTCTAATGATTTTTTCTTCAAAGTCTTGTTCTCATTGTCAAAAAACGTTATTAATTGCTTCCTTCATCTATAGCCCAATAATGGAACAAGTCTTTGGGTCTTGCAATTGATTCCAACTTTGATGGCTTGCATTAATTTAAGATCTGTTTCAAGAGTTGCAGTGGAATTTAACAATTATTCTCCTATTCTCTTCATCTTTTCTAGTGGAGAAGATCTTATCATGTATGCTTTTTTCCTTTGAGGATTTGTTGCGTATTCAGATATAATTCTTGCATTTTTGCAGTTGTTAGCAAAGCAATTTCCTTCTTGCTTAATATGAGTAAAGAAAAGACTTCTTTCTTTCCATGATTTATGATCAATTTCCCCTTTACTTTTAGTTTTGTTGTATCATCTTATGCTGTATGTATTTCATGAAAAGACAGTTCTTTCCAATGAATGGAGACATAAGTTCACGACAGCCAGAAACAAGGGCAATTATGAAATGGTTGAGAGAGATTCGTTTCACAGCATTTGCTTCCTTGCATGGGGTACTAAATTTAGCTCTTCTTTTTTTTGTGCTAGATCTTGTCATGATGGTAGGGCCTTTGATGACAACGCATGATTATATACTTGTTTATTGATGCATGATTTACACTTGTTTATCACTCCCCTCCCTCCCATGTGTAATGAGATTAAAATTTTAAATATGAAGAATTATTTGAACAATGAATGTAACAATGTGCATCCTCTTATAATTTCTCAGGGTGTCCTAGTTGCAAATTATCCATGGGATGGAACGGAGGACCAAAGGTGATTGTCTGACATTCTAGTTCATATGTTGAATTCGTGGGCCACTTATCTTGATAATTTGCTTGATTTCCCAGCCTGCATGCAATGCCTATTGTCACTTTGATATGTGTTGTCTTGCATCTTCTTTGCTAGATGTACTAGGCATTATTACTTTTTTATTGATTAGTTGTTCTTTCTCTATGTTCGTGAATTAAATCTCCATCTAATTGTAGGTCTGCTTTGATCTCCAGTTTGCAGCGTGTCCCAAACCTTTTCTGTATTGCTCCTATGTTAAGTTAAGTCATCCTTTTATAGTGATGGAAAAGTTGAAATCATTTAGTTTTAGAGGGACAACAGAAGATAGGAAGGTGCTACACATTAATCAAAGTTTACACGCGATCTTTTATTGGCCTACTTGATTTGTTGTTGATAACTTTCCAAAAATTATTGCAGTAATTATACTTTTGCTTTCATATCCTGTATTCTTAATGACTATTGGCAATCATACATTGCAGGAGATATTACTTTGCCAGCCCTGATGATGAAGCCTTTTGATTCATGGCAAATATATATAGTCGCTCTCACCATAACATGTCATTGAGTAAAGAATTTGAAAGAGAAATTATGAATGGAGCAGCTTAGTATGATGGTTTTGAGGTTAATCCATTATAGCTCATAATATAGGAAGTGTTGATCTTTTCAGTGTTTTAATCTAACACCTTTGTGAAGTGAACCACTGGACTTTGCAAAAGAGAAATAGTTCCATTATACAATGGAGCTTTTTAGTACTTTACCTGGCATTTGACTATTTAAAAAGTTTCATTAATAACATTGTTTTACTTGTTCTAGTTATCCGATATGTGGTGGCATGCAAGACTGGAACTATATCCATGGTGGCTGTTTCGAATTGACATTGGAAGTTAGCGAAAATAAATGGCCAAATGCTAGTGAGGTCTGCTCCCAAAAAAGTCAATTTGTATGCTTTACTTATTGCGAGCATCATTTACATGGTTTGGAGCTTGCATTGCGCTGTTGACATAAATTTCTTCACTCCGCCAAATAAGGTCTGTGCAGACGGAATCTAACCTCTTGCCTAGAGGAAAATGCTAAGCTTAGCAGGTAAGGTGATCTTGTCTTCTGTTTGTCTTCTGTATTAAAATCTTTTACTTTATTTTCATTGCTCAAAGATGATTTGTTGTAGAAAAGAAGTTTCTGAAACAATGAACGACTCATGCTGGAATACACTGTCGGTCCAAAATAAAATTTTCAAGTTCCAAAATATCAGCTTCTCAAGCTTACAAAGTCAATGCATTGACTACAGAAAAGGATTTAATGAACTTATTTATAATGCATCACGTGGCCTCATGTTATCTAGTTTGTAGAATACTTAGTTCTATTACCACATTAATTGGGAATTTAAAGGCTTCTCAAGGTGCACTAGCTTCACAAAATGCTCATGTTACTTCTTTTGCTTTTGCAGAGAAATACATCATCTAAGTTGCAAGTTAGATAGTCTCAATTCCCAAGACAACAATGGAAATGGCAATTCCAAAAAGGTACTTGTTTGTAGTATCCATCGTCACTTGTCATTTGTAAAATATTCAGCATAGGTTTGATGTGGTATGTGGCATACTCATTTTTGCTAGTATCATAGTGTAGAATGTTGGTTCACATTCCATAATATTAAATTCTTACAAGTATTATAGGTTTTGTGTTCGTGTTGTATTCTCTTTGATGAATGATGAGCTTGTTTATTATTGATGTGTTGAAACCAAAAAAAGAAAAAGGAAAAAAGAACTTGTTGGAACCTGAAACCAACCTCAGAACCTATGACAGGGTAGGTTCCGGGTTCTTAGTTCTGACGGATAGGTTTCAGGTTTCAAAAAATGAAGAACCTGTATTTGAGGATAGGTTCTAGCAACTAAAAAATGAGGAACCTGTATTTGGGGGTAGGTTTTAGGTTCCAAGCGGAGCATGTAAGGAACTAGGAATTGCTCACCTCTACCTAAAACTGGAAATCTCTCACTAAGAACCAATTCTAAAAAATTCGAACTAAGAATTGCCTGTTGTTTCCATGAATCCATCCTAGACCGCCAATTCGGTCTGAAACCAGGTGAGTCCATGAAACCGATCCCCAATCCCTATAAAATTGCATTCGTTGATTAATATCACGGTGAACCTATTTTCTATTTAGAGCACCAAAGCTTGTTCGGCCTTGTATTTAGGTAGAATTGCGAGCCATTGATTTTGATTAAAAATTGAAAACTATGGGGCAAAACGAATAAATAATACTTATTATCTAAAAACTTAATTTCGTGTAAGGTCATGGCGTGGTCCTCTAACGGTTTCACGACACTAGAAACATAGAGAATTAGACTCCTAAAATATTAATAGCTTAATCCATCTTTTTTTAACATCAACCTAATTTAATCATGGGAATGGCTAAGGAGATATTTAATTATACTCTTAAAATGAACTATTAGCTGTTAATTTTGTATCATGATGACAAGGCAATGGAACATTTATGATCATCTCCAATTGGTTCTCTCCTTCCTCTATATTTGTTTTTTTTTTTTTTTGGTTAAGAAAACAAGTAAATGGATTATTACAAAAGAAAAAAAAAGATGAGGGGATTAATCCTATTACACACCCAAGAGAAAAAATCAGTTAATAATGTCAAATAACTACAAATATATATGTTCATATATATTTGGTTGAAAAGCTATGAAATAATTAAATCATTGAGCTGATTTTTTAAAAATAAAATAAAACATATACCAGGTGTGTAGGTGGGCCATTCCACGCCTAAAACTAGGAATCGGATCGATATTCACCGGTTCCACTATATTGGAATCGAACTGGCCTTCATGGGAATCGATAGTTTCAGTCCGTTCCAATTTGGCTTTGGGCGATTCAGGTGGTTCTTAGTTCTTTTGCACACCTTTATTTGGTATGACCCTCAATTTTTTTTTTTGTGTCCAAGAAATTTTTAAAATTTTTAATAGTTTTATGAGATTTTTCTTTTTTTAAATATATACATACTAGTTTGGTCCCGGTTCTTTTTTCCTTCTCTTTTTCTTTCTCTTCTAGTCGACAACCTTGCTAGCTCCCAGTTAGGTTGAGTCTCGCCATGGTTAGGTAAGGCCGTCCTTGCCTTAGTTGGATGACGTTAAGTTGAATCTCGTCCCGCCACTATAAGGTCAGCCTCGCCTAGTCATGGCAATGCTCAATTAGCCATGGCTAGGGGTGAGCGTGGTTCCCAGTTCTAAGGGGGCCGGTTCCGGTTCATGATTCTCTTTTTGGGAACCGGCGGTTCCCGGTTCGGTTCCCGTTCCTATGGGAACCGGAACTGGAGGAACCGGAATCGGCCTAAGTTAAAAAAGAAAACCCTAATCCCCTCCACGTCATTTCCCCCCTTCTGTTCAATCTTCCCCCCTTTCCCTTTCCTTTTCTCTCTCTTCCTTTTCTCCTCACGTCACTTCCCTGCCCCCAACTTTTTCTTTTCTCTCTCTCTCTCTCTCTTCTCTTTCCCCCTCTCTTGGCCGAAACCCCCTTCTTCTTCTTCTTCTTCTTCTTCTTCTTCTCGCCGGTTACTGCTTCACCCACCACCACACCGCCGCCCCACGCCTTACTCACTACCACCTCTTGGCCACCGAACCCCCACCACTCACTACTCGTCCGACGAGCCGTCTGCCGTTGAGCACAATGAGTTGTCTCGCCGTCCGCGCCGCCGTGAGGCTTGCCGCTGTCCACAAGCCATCGCCACCACCTCTTGCCGTTTCTTGGTCGGCCGTCTAGGCCGTCGTTGCTTTGAATCGTCACCACCTTTGCTCGAAACGAGCTCTTCCCCCTTGGCCGTGGGTTGAGCCGCGACCGCCGCTGCTCTGCCTTCGCCGTGCCCCAAATTACTCTCGCAACACTCAGTCTCATTGTCTCACGACACTCTTCCTTCTGTTCTCTCTTCGCCCTCCACGACGCCACCAAGTAGCATCCCCGCCGTGCCTCGCCTCGCCTGCAACCCGCATCGACGTCGCTCTTGCTTCGCCTACTACTGCCTTCCCCATGCCTCGCCTACAGCTCGTGATGCCGCTGCTCTACCTTCGCCGTGCTCGGAAGCCCACGACGCCGCTGCTCTGCCTTCGCCGTGCCCCGAAGCCCGTGAAGCTGCTGCTCTGCCTTCGCCGTGCCCCAAAGCCCGCAACGCCGCAGCTCTACCTTCGCCGTGCCCCGAAGCCCACGACTGAAGCTGGAGAAGGTGAAGATGGACGCATGAAGTCTGCAATTGGCATTGGAACCCTTCTTCAAGTCTCCTTTACACCTACTGGCTTGGTGCAACTATCTTGAACATGATTAGAACCCTGTTGATCTAGATGTATCACACTGCAATGTTTAAAATGCTTTGCAAAATTCTGTTTTCATTTATATTTTTGAATGATTGGAGTCATTTTGTTTTTGGTGGACTGCACATAACGGGCCATTGCTGGTGATATTTGAAATGCTCCTTATACCCTAATTAGACCTTGAAGTTCATGGAACATTTTAATGCAGGATGGTTTAGGTGATACAATCAGAGTCTCTCTTATTGAACCACTTGAAGGAGAGATAGATCCCTATAGAAGGCTGGAAAATCTCGGTATGAGAGCAGTAGAGCTTCAGAACCAGAAGGGAGTGGTAGATTTTTAATTTAGTTTATTGTATCATTCTGCATTAGTCGACCATTTTGGGATTCTTATTCGCCCTGTCTTTATTTCTAATTACCATCAGGCACCATTTGAGAAAAACACAGACATTATTTTGACTTCTAGCAACGATCAGGTTAATTGCCAATGCGAGGTTGGTCATCAACTTGAAAATGACATTGGCCATAAAATTTTAGATAGTTCCATTTTCTAACAACCATATTTAATATGGGAGTAGGGCGAGGATGTGGATTACAAAGGTGTCCTCCACTGTGATGGATCCGTTCTCATGTCTGTCTCCTTGAATCAGTTGAAGGTATTGTTTCAAATTTCACAAAACAGAAAATATTTGAGAACATTTTCAATTGGGTGTACTTTTCTTCTCTCTCTCTTTGGGTGGGGGGAGGATGCAAGTATGTTGTAAGTTTTGGTGAAGTGGTCTTCATCAGGAATATGTTAGTGCAGGCCGCAGAAAATTTCTACCATTCTTTTGCTACAAAGCTTGTTCTGGGAATGCCATTTAAGCTTTATCCCTTTCTCAGATTTATCCAGTCATTTACTCTTTTGCTAAAAGAAGTATATAATGGTATATGGATTTTGATCATAAATTCAGTGCCTTTCTCTCTTAATTTTAGGATCTGGCAACAGTAGACTCAATTTTACTGAGAGAGCTTCCACCAGTTAATGATTCTGATGCTGTAAGAACCAGATTTCTCTTGCTTATTTTTTTTATCACAACATTTATCCCACCGCACATTCCCGGGATGCACTCACATACTTGCAAAATATCACTTGTTATCCCATTAATTATAAGGTGTGAATGAAATCACATTGCCAAGTAAGTTCACATATTGCTCCTTCAGAGGCTAAAATATCTGTTTTATGAATTTTTTATGCCAGGATGATCTGAAGCTTGCTGATAATGGCGCAAAGACAAGTACAAGCTTGCTGACTTTTGCGAAAATCTTTGGGAACTTGAAGACACTTTAGCGGAAGCTGCATCAAAGCATGAGCTGAGTCTTTTGCTGATTTAAACAAGTTTTCCTAGGTATGCCACCTGCATAAAGTTAGTAGGATAGCAAGGAATGCACAAATTTTCCCATGACATCATTTGATAGAAATGTGTGGGTGATGAATGACAAGTTTGTTTATTATTGCTGCATTCATTTCCATTTTTTTAACTAAAAATGAAAAAAAAAAGAACCTATTGGAACCTGGAACCGACCCCAGAACCTGTGACAGGGTAGGTTCCAGGTTCTTGGTTCTAATGGGTAGGTTCCATGTTCCAAAAAATGAGGAACCTGTACCCGAGAGTAGGTTCCAGGTTCCAAGCGGAACCTGTAAGGAACCGAGAACCGCTCACCCCTAGCCATGGCGAGGTCATTGGACCTTGTGTTTGGCCGATTGTCAGCCATTGTCAAGCCTAACGATTGGCTAGAGGAGGAAAAAGAAGAAAAAAATAGAGAAAAAAAAATGACTTGATTTTTAATTAACTCTTTTCTACTTTTCATTCTATTTTAAATCTATTTTCGGGAATAATCTATTTTTTAAAATGGAAAAATCAACTTATCAAATGAATTTTTGTTTTGAAAAATAAAAGAACATAAATAGTTAAGAATTGATTGGTTACTAAATAATCTTATTTGATATATTATAAAAAAAAGGAGAAAATGCCACCAAAAATCCAAAACTTTGTCTAAAGTGACAAATTTACTCCAATTTTTTTTTGTGACATAAAAAACTTTGAACTTTGTCAAGCTGTGACACATTTATCCTAAAATTTTTTTCCCGACCCCAAAAATTTTGAATTTCTATCCATGTGACATATTTATCCTAAACTGTAGGATATTTTGGTCTTTTTATTTTTTTCTTCTTCTCTCTTCTCTTCATTGGCCATAGCGGAGGGAAGCCAGTGTTTGGTGAGGGCTGTCCTCACTAACGTTAGGCTACGGGTGCCCTCGCGGATTTAGCAAGGGTCATCATGGCCCAACGCAGGCAAAGGCAGCCCTCGTCGATGTTAGGTAAGAGCACCCCTTACCAGACTCGGGCAAGGGAGTTTGGTGAGGGCACCCCTCACTTGAGTTTGGTGAGGGCCGTCCTCACCCGATGCAGGTGAGGATGGTCCTCGTTGGCGTTGGGCAATGATGGTCCTCGCTAGATCCCTCGTCGGCGTCGGGTGAGGGCACCCCTCACTTGACCCAGCTGAGGGTTGCCCTCGCTTGAAGTTGGTGAGGGCGGCCCTAGCCACTCTAGGCGAGGGTGACCCTCGCCCAATGCCGGCAAGGGCAGCCCTTGCCATCCACTAGCGAAGGGAAGGGAGAAGATTAAGAAAAAAATAATAATAAAAGAAGAAAAAGGAAAAATAATAAAAAAGACAAAAATACTTTTATAATGTGTCACAATTTGTAAAGTTAAGAATTTTTTACATTATAAAAAAAGTTTAGGGTAAATATCGTGGGCAAAATGTGAGATTTATAGTGATCTTTTGTCAAAGGAAAAATGCAAAGAAACAAGGATCCTACTTTATTTTCCCGGGGAAAAATTAAAATTTGAAGGAGAAATTTCGTTGGGGGCCGCACATGGAGTTGGAGCCTGGACGTAGGTCCCGGCACCAACAGCCAGAACACGAAAAAGCAGGGGAAAGGGGGAAGAAGGGGGGGGGCATATTCCTCCTCCTCGCGAGCCTTCGCCTTTCCGCGATAATCAAACGTAAAAAGGGAAGAAGAAGAAGAAGAAAAAAAGAAGAAGCCTCCAATTCCTCAATCCTCAATCTCCATCCATCGAACTCGAGCTCCAACTCGATCTTTCCGACAGCCCCCCCCAGAAATTCAGCCACAAAATGCGTCGCAATTGCTGCCACGTGTCCCTCGGCTTCGTCCTCAAGCTGCTGAATTACCTCCAGACCTTCGTCGGCGTCTCCATCCTCCTCTACTCCGTGTGGATGCTCAACCAATGGAACGATCGCGCCCCCCGCCTTCCCCGCCGGCCTACCCGCCGGGCTCCTCCGGCGCCCCACTCTCGAGCGCGCAGTCCGCGGAGATGGCCCGCGCCGACCGGAGCTCCGGCCTCGAGCTCGCCGCCGGCGTCGTCTCCCGGTGGGACGACGGCCTGGGGCTCGCCCTGCGGTCGTTCGAGCTCCCCGCTCCTTGGTACGTTCTCCGTCTCGTCGGGATGGGATCGGGTGGCGGCGTTGCGTGTTTGAATGCGTGATTGCGGTGATTGGGTTTGATCGCCATGATTCGGCGTGGGATATGGATGGTTTGGGATGCGTTGGGAGTTTTGGTACGAGCAATGATACCATTGATTGTCTTATTATGGCAGGTTCATCTATTCATTTATGGGATTGGGGATTGTGTTGTGCTGCGTCTCGTTGATTGGCTGCATCGCTGCGGAAGCATTAAATGGATGTTGCCTCTGCTTTGTATCCTGCCACATGGAGGGCCTGCTTTACGTCGAGCTGTCTAATGATCATAGTTTTGCTCGATCTTTCGTGAATGCACTGAACTAAAGAATGTACACAACCTTAGAACACCTAGTGTTTTTATTACATCTTCATTGGCCATTTTGAACTGAAGGAGCTAGTGCAGAGAAGAGGGGGCTTTGAGTGGGTTGTCCTGGTGGGGCGAGCGGAGGGTGTTGATCCTGATTGTGGACGTCTTTGTGATTTTTATCGTCGATCATGCATTATCCTACTAGCATAGTATCTGAGAATAGCTTCTGCATCAAATTTCATGTAACTGAAATTGATCTTGTTGACTTGAACATGTTAAGTACATTTCACAGGGAAATACATTTTGCAGGTAGTTGTTGCCCACAGGTGAATTGGAACATATAAAATTTGCTTATTTGGCTGTTAGTAAGTTCTTTAAGGGCACTGTTTTTGACAAACTACATTGAATTGAGGTATTGTCAACAAGTGCCCATGCATTAAATAATAATGGTTTGATTTTCAAAGTATTGGTTATACGTACTATGAAGTAAATGGACAATTACAAAATTTCTTATTTGTGTATTTAGCCTAAGATGAATGTCAGACATCAAAATGTATAAATGACAACATTGTACATTGTTCTGCTAGTCTATAATGTTTTCCCTTAATGTTGCAAAAATCAGTACACTCTTCTTGTATCTGTGCTTCTTCTCTTAGAAGCAGCTCTGGTGGCGTTTATTGCAATTGATCATCGTTGGGAACAGGTAACTCTCTCTCTCTA
This sequence comes from Eucalyptus victrix, assembly GCA_016097545.1. Taxonomy (NCBI): domain Eukaryota; kingdom Viridiplantae; phylum Streptophyta; class Magnoliopsida; order Myrtales; family Myrtaceae; genus Eucalyptus; species Eucalyptus victrix. The sequence continues at coordinate 39,792,069 of CM027845.1, read as the reverse complement.
TAATAATTGATCATCTCTTCTGCTAGTTCTTGTTCATCACGTTGGTTCTATCACCCCTTGCAGATTCTTCCTTCGGACCCTACTGGAGAACTTGATAGTCTTCGCTCATTTATTGAAAGCAACATCGAAATGTGCAAGTGGATTGGCATTGCTGTTGTTGTAATACAGGTTTGTTGTTGTAATTTTTTGATTTTTATGGTCCCTTAACAAATGACGATTCAAAATTACCTTTTCTGACCTACTCACGAATCCTGTTGATCTTTGATGTGTCCACCCAATTTTTCTATAAGACCATTCTTGTGTGACTGTATCTTGGCTTTGTTTCTGTCAACTGCCTTAATCTGAGAAGCTTTAAAATTTGAAAATCCCCTCTTAAAATGATTCTCATGGATTCCTTGCATAGCTTATAAATTCTTGCTGTGTTGGAGAAGTATGATGGTGGAGAGGATGTTGAGGATGATTATAGATGAGAGCTCATTTGCTGTTACTTGTAGTTGCTTATAGATATCACTAGTCACAATAAAAGGGTGTTGGTGATGGTTGGTCAGTGATGCTATTCGCTTATAATTGGTTGGCAAGCTGACATTCTTTCAGGATATTGTTAGCTTCAAGAAATTGAACAGGTGTTAATGATGGTTTGTTGGACTGATAATGGTTAGATGTTAATTGGTTATTGAGCAGATTTTTCTAGTTAATTGTTGGCAATTGTTAAAAGCGACCTACGCATTGGAAAATGCTGGGGAATTGATCAATGTGTTGACTCCACTTTTCTGGGAATCAAGTTGTCGTCCTTTATGTTTTCTTATTATTGGATACCAACAAACATTCTACCACATTTAGACCATTTTGAGCTTGATAGATACTCGTCCTATATCTTTTAGCAATAAAACTGGAATTCGTTTTATTAAGTGGCAGCATAACCCGTGTGAATCACCAGATTATCGAAAGAGACAAATTGCTGGAGACAAAGGACTATATCTAGGTTTGGGCTTTGTGAGGAGGCAACAACAAAGTTTATGAAGACCACACTGTGGTGCTTTGAGTTGCAGCTAAGCCGAGGGGCACTTTTGTTACTGTAGTGAAATACCTGTTCATTAAGCCTTGGGTCATTGTATCTGTCTCACTTTCCACACTAAAATTTATGAAATAACAAGAACTTTATCTTAACAAATCACGTTCCTCATAATATTTTTCGTATAGGGAGGGGATGTTCAACTTCTATATCTTTCTTTTCTTCCATTTCTGTGAGGTGGATGCTTTTTGATTCCAGATAATTGATCAATAATTTACCATTTGATTTGCTGAACTTTAGATGGGGAAATTATGGCCAGAAAGTTCACTTTCAGTGATTTTTGTGCAAAATGAAAGACTGGATATGAATTCATCTAGCCTTTTGTGCTTTGTCCATTAGATCACCTAGTGCTAAGATGGAGTTTTCTCTTGTGCTCAGGCGTTGTCCCTGCTCCTTTCATTTATTTTGCGAGCATTGGCTTCTCCTCGGAGAACTGATTATGATGGTCTGGATGATTATGACAATGTTGAAGGTCGGACCAGAGAGCCACTTCTAAATCATAAATCAAGCACAACATCCGGGTCTGCTAAGTCTGATGCTAGAGGTGATCGCACTGGTATTTGGAGTTCACTTGTGAGAGAAAAGGTACTCTTTCCAAAAGCAATTATTAATTGTATTTGGATAGTACAATTAACTCCACCGCCTTATTTTGTTTGGTGAGTTCTATGATTTTATATGGTAATTTCTTTGTTTCAGTATGGATTGAACAACAGTGCCAAATTCGGTTCGGACAGCCAGAACGCATCAGGTAGTACAAAAACAAAGTGATTGGAATTGGATGTGATACTGTATGTTGGAGGCAAGGGAAAGGAGCAAACCCCATTCTTCACGAGTGACTGGAAAGTATTTGTCATGTGGATCTGACTGAAAGCATTTTGCATATTGATTAGAGATAGAAGTTGTGATGTGCATAAGACTTGAAAGATCATTTGTAAAAAAGGGTACCTATTAGCTTGACCTTTTTTTATTTGTTTTTTTTTTTTTTGGGGGGGGGGGGTGTGTTGGGTGTGCTTTGGTTTTCAGTGGCTTGGGTCGATGACACTCCATTCTTACCACGCATCATAACGGTCGTTCATACGTGATTAACAGTTGGTTGTGTGCTCGTTTAGTTGTGCTGTCTCTCTGTTGTAGCATAATATTCTTGTCTGCGTCTGCGTCTATAAACTATTGGGAGCACCTTCATAGCAATGACATCCGTGATTCAACTTCATGTTCTCTTTATGATTTTTACTTTTTGTTAAGCCTATCCCTTTCAATGTTTATACATAGCATGTCAGGAGTTAAAAGGCTTGAATCTGAAATCACACGTATATGTTGCTTCAATGGCCTGCGGAGCCATGATGAACTGGCCTCCTGTGCGCCATCTTTGCAGATCAATTTTTGGCGGTACAACTGCGATTCGTCCCCTGGTGAAAATATTCAGGAAGCATGTCGCCATTCATGAAATTTGAGAGTTCATTTTGTGATTGGAGAGAATTTGCAAAGATAGAATTAGAGTTGACATGTAAGTAGAGGAGAGGTGAATCTCGGCCTGGCATCTCAATAGACCTGCTCATCATTGGGCAGGATTGGGCTCAGGTATTTTGGGCTGTTGGTCTCGGCAATGTCGGACAGACCCAACTAGTATCTTTCAGGGTGGACCGACAAGTGTCTCCACCTATCGGCCCCGCCCACGGACCCGACATAATTGCTCGGAACTTTCTAATTTTCTCAGTTGAGACTGCGAGCAGACTCGTGCAAGGACCTAGGTTTAGTTTCCCGATCAGACGGCTAGGAAGAGCAGAACCGGGAATATACATTCCGGGGTTCGACTGCCATGTGCTGCCCAACCCATACTGTTGCCGTCTCCAGTCGGGCATATTTCTCGATAGGTTTGTGGCGGGCCTACCGACTGATCATCTCTACAATTAATCCTGTAGGGCTAAATTGAAAGCAAGAGAAAGGAAGGAAATATCGTACACGGCATATCATATAAATGAATGCATTCCTGCATGACATGATACCAGATGACCTGCCAGCCCGTCCGAGAAATCTGTGTGAAGAACAAGTAGGCCTATGTCGATTGGTGCACAAACCCAGCATTCAATAAAAGAACATCCTAGTGGCCTTATTCACCAATCAAAAAAGTGACACAAATGATTTCGAAATTTTTACTCAATATATAATATCATTTTCAAAATATTAATTTGTTCAATATGGTTTATGAAGTATAGTTTAATATCTAATGTCGTTTACGGATTTTTATTTTTATCAAAAATTCAAGAAAGACATTGAATAAATTAAAAGTTCAGCGACGATATTACATATTGAGTCAAAATTCAAGAACTATTTATGTAATTATTCCTTCACTGGCTTGATGATATTGGATTCATGTAATCATAAGATGTGTTAAATAAAGAAAAAAAGGAGGGCTTCTCATATTCTTTGTCCGCACACTACCCCCAACCGCTGTGGCGAGCTAATGGAACGATGTTCGCCTCCTATCTTATCCGTTGTACCTTGCTCTGCTGAGTGAAAATAAGGACATGTGCAAATAGGTATACCACTACTGCCACTGATATCGTGAGCAACCATCATGAGCCAGACCATCGATTTTGGTTCAACCAATTATTGCGGGATGATGGATCGATTCTTCAAATCGGTTATGGAATTGCGAACCAAAGAAAAGTAGGCGAACATAAGAAAAATAGTTATTTTATTAGCTAGTGCTTTGCTTTAAGAATACTCATTAATCATACTTAACAGGGGATAATTACTCAAAAAATCATATATATTTATATAATAATTGTGTCAATTTAGTCTCAATTTTTTTTTGGTCAATTTAGTCATAGATCTTTTGTAATTGTATCAATTTAACAAGCTGGTCAAATTTGGCCAGCTATCTAGCGAATGTTAACATGGATCAATTTTTATTACTTTTTTTTTTTGAATTTTTTGATTTTTTTTTCAAATTTAGTGGGCCTTGCCTAGTGACAGTGAGGCTCGCCTAGTGATAGTGAGGCTTGCTCTCACTTAGCCGATGAGGCTAACGTCACCGGCCCTTACCTCTAGGAAGAAGGAAGAAAGAAAAAAATTATAAAAAAAATCGAAAAAAATTATTAAAAAAGTTGTCTATGTCAGCATTTGCTAGACGATGGTTGCGTTTGGTTCGGCATTTGTAAGGGGCTTTGAATCCAATTCAAATGTTGAAAGCTCAAGGCTATTTGAGGAAATGCAATTGTGTTTGGTAAATAATTTCAGCATTCGGCGGAATGCTGAAAGCTTAAAACTAGTCCCTACTAGCTTTGGGCATTCGGCGGGATACTAAAAGCTCAAAGCTAGTCCCTACTAGCTTTGGGCATTCGGTCGAATATTGAAAGCTCAAAGCTAGTCCCTACTAGCTTTGGGCTTTCAGTATTTTGAAGGCAAGTTGAAAGCTGAAAGCCGGCTTTAAAGTTGAACCAAATGATCCAGCATTTCCCCAAGGGGTTTTCAAGCGTGAAAGCCCCTTGGAAATGCTTGAACCAAACGATGACTAGCCAAATTTGGCTGAATGGACTCAATTGGCATTATTGTAAAAAATTTATGACTGAATTGATAAAAAAAAAAATTAGGATTGAATTTGTACCATTGTAATTAGTTTATAATTTTTTTGATAATTTTCCCTACTTAACAGATAAGGATTGTCTTTTGAAATATATGGATTATAAATGACACGATAGACATAATGTACTAAGAAATAACAATTTCTCTTTTTCTATACTGCGAAGATACCTGTTAATAATTCTCGACATACTGTTCACCTTCTCTCCCAAGAGGGGTGTTTTTCACACTGTTCATTGATCTGTGTTTCGCTCGGCCTGGGCAATTTAGCCATTCTTTTGGCCTAAATTTTGGCGACTTTCCTCCTCTTGGTACACTCCAACTCCTCACTGAATGGTTTGGTTTAGTTTTGACTCAAAGAGGAGTTCTCATCTACCCTAGTTTTGCTGGTTTGCTTGGTTCGTTGCTGTGGGAGTCCCTATTCGTGGGAGTTGCTTGAGCTGAGCTTGGGACTTGTGGTGGTGTGGGTGTCCCTAAACATCCATCCTCCTCTTAGTTAGGCCCTGGTATAGATTTCCTCCTTCTGGCTTTTCTGTAGAGGACTAGTTGGTCTGGTTAAGGGCTGTGCTGGCTTGATGGCGTCCTCCTCGACTAAGATGCTTTTAGGCTCAAGTAGTGGGAAGGATCAGAGTCCCCCTCCTCTCAATCTTGTTGATAGACTGAATGGTAAGGTGGCCCAAGATTCCTGCTGGGTAGGGGGAATTCTTCGTCTAGTGTTGGTGTCGAGATGGGCCTAGGTACTAGGCCTCCTTGGATGGATCGTTCCGGGGGGAGGAGTCGTTCTAGAGCTCCTTCTAAGCGGGCCTAGAGCAAGCAAGCTCGGTCCTCAAAGCCTTCCCAAGCCCAGACATGGGCCAACGTGGCACGGCTTGTAGCGAAGGGCTATGAGCTCTCCTATGTTCCGTTTGCTTTTGTAGATGGGAAACCGGTTGTCAATTTGATGAGTGAGGTGCTATAGGTCACGAACCCCAAATGGCATGAGTTCTTAGTCGGATATTTTTAAGGGAAGAGGCTCCCATTTCAACTCACAGAGCAAACTTTAGAGAACACTTGGGGACCAGAGCTGGTTGACGTGCTCGCTGACGACCAAGGCTTCTATTATTTCCATATTCCGGACCCGATGTTCCACATAAATATTTTAGAAGAGGTTCCTCTCACTGTTGCTAGGATTCCTCTAATATTGCAGCAATGAAAACCACTCATGGAGTTGAAGAAGGACAAGCGGTCCACTGTTCTGGTTTGGATAAGGCTCAAGAACCTACCCTTTGACCTATGGTCTGCTCTAGCAATTGGTGCTATCGCTAGCTCCGTGGGTAAGCCCATTTTTGTAGATCAACGCACCGGAGGATAGAGAATGCTTTCGTTTGCTCGTGTGTGTGTCGAGATTAAAGTGAACTAGCCTAGGGTCTCTTTGGTTGAAGTGAATATAGATGGTATCCCTAGGACCATTGCTATTGAATTCAAATGGTGGCTGGTGGAGTGCTAAAAATGTAGGGTTTTTGGACACAACTGTGCTGCCCCCCTACTCAACCTTCAGCGATCTTGAAGAGGAACCGTCCTACCCCTACTGCTTTGGAGCCTGTTCGACCCCATGCCCCCGATTCGGTAGCCCCCTCCGAGCTTGATTAGGGCTAGAATGGTCAAAGGCAAGAAGAAAAAGCCTACTCCTCCGCTTCTTGGCAGCTTGTCTGTTTTGACTAATCCGGGTGATGATGGGAGGTCCTTGAAGTTGAAGACTGTGGCGGTAGAGAAGAGATTGCCTAGCACCTACTCTTGGAAAGGTCCTAGGGGACAATTGATCATCTCTCAGCCGTCTAAGGTTGCCCTTCCTTCCTTGGACATCTCGATCCTTCCTTTGGAGCCTATTGGTCCGGTTTTGCCCAACCCAAGTGAGGGGGCAAAGGACTCCAATATCATCTCTTCCTCAAATGAAGATCTCCTCTCCCCTTACACCTCTCTGAGGGCATCTTTGGTGAGGAGGCCTGCCCTAGCTCCGGAACCCCCTCCTTCCACGTTGCAAGACAAGCTTCTTAGTGTTTCTCCGGAACCCCCCTTCGGCGGCTCGGCTTGCTTCACCCACTACAAGGCGTAGCTCCTCCAAAAGGAGGTAACTTTTCTTCCGTTCCTTTTGTAAATATGTACATAAGGTGTTGGAATATTAGGGGGCTTGTTGCCCCTCTTAAGCAAGCAGAAGTGAGGAATTTTGTCTTGTCAAATCGATTATCCTTGATCGGGTTAGTGAAGACCAAAGATCCTCATAATATCTTTAATGCCATTATTGGAAATTTGTTGGTGGACTGGTGTTGGCGAGCCAATTTAGAGTGCTCTAATAGGGGTAGGATTTGGGTTGGTTAGGATCTTACTGCGGTTTCCTTGGAACTTATGTCGGTCTTAGATTAGGCATTTCATGAGAAGCTTTGTTGGTTGGATTTTGGCATGACCTGCATTGTTTCTATCATTTATGCTAAGCATACTTTTACTTCTTTGCGTCTTTTATGGGAGGATTTGGTGGCTAGGAGTTCTTCTCTTCAGGATGTACCTTGGCTTGTTATGGGAGACTTTAATGCAATCAAGGATCCCTCGGATAGACTAGGTGGTTCGGACCTTTGGTTGCCGTGCTTCGATGAGTTTAGATAGTGTCTTGACCAGGTGGAGCTGGGGGACTTCAAATATGTGGGGTTTCGATATACCTAGTCCACTTCTTCAGGTCAGTTTTGCAAGGCGAGGAAAATTGATAGGGTGTTGGTTAACTCTTGCTGGAGCTAGGTATTTTCCTATTCGAAGGCTTCCTTTCTTGTGCTAGGGATTTTAGATCATTCACCTATGGTGGTCAAGGTTGAGAACTCGATTTTCCGGAGAAGACCGTTTAAATTCTTCAATTTTTGGATGCAGCACCCAGACTTTGAGTTAATTGTTAAGCAAGTTTGGGAGGCTCCATCTTCAGGTGTGCCAATGTTTAGGCTGGTTTCTAAGTTGAAGGCATTGAAAGGGTGGCTCAAGCAATTGAATGGGATTTCGTTTGCCAATATTTTCGAAAGGACTTCTCAAGCGAGGGAAGTCTTAAAGCAAACCCAAGTCAACCTCATACTTGATCCCATTAGCAAGGTGCTTGCAGACTTGGAGAGGGTTCAGCATAGGTCCTTCCTAGAGCTTCGGTCTCAAGAGGAGTCGTTTTTTAGACAAAAAGCTAGAATTAGATGGCTTAAGGAAGGTGACCAAAACATGAAATTCTTTCACTAGGTTGTTAATTGGTGACATTTGAGGAATAGAATCCTCTCAGTAGTGGACTCTTCGAGTAGCCAAATTATTGAGCCTCAGCTAGTCCAGCAACATTTTGTGGATTATTTTCGAGAGCTCCTCTTGCCTCGTGTAGAGTTGGATACTCCCTCAATCTTAGAGATTCAGGAGGTTATCCAGTCATAGCTCAATGAAAACCACATTTCGTTTCTTACAAGGCCCGTCTCTAAGCTTGAGATATGGGACACTCTTTTTTCCTTGGCTTGGGGGAAGGCACGGGGGTCGGATGGTTTCACGGTGGATTTCTTCAAGGAGAATTGGAACACGGTGGGTCAGCTGGTTACGGCTGCCGTTAAAGATTTCTTCAGTTTGGGGAGGATCCTTAAAAAAGTGAACAATACCATCTTGGTGTTGGTTCCTAAGGTCCCAAATGCAACTACGGTTGACGACTTTAGGCCGATTGCTTGTTGCAACATGGTGTACAAGATTATCACCAAGATGTTGGCTAATAGAGTTACTGCCATGCTTAGGGATCTTGTTAGCCTTACTCAAAGCGCTTTCGTCAAAGGGCGTGGAATTAAGGACAACATTCTTTTGGTGCATGAACTTTTTTCTAGCTTCCATGTCGAACCCTATACTTTGAAGTGTGCTATTAAAGTTGACTTCAGGAAGACCTATGACACCGTGGATTGGCGGTTTCTTGAGAACGTGTTACATGCCTTTAGGTTGCCTGATTGGCTGGTTCACCTTATCATGACTTGTGTGTGAACTCCTTGATTCTCCATTGCATTGAATGGGGAGCTACATGGGTTTTCCCCTAGTGGGCGTGGCTTACGGCAGGGAGATCCCATCTCTTCCTACTTATTCACGTTGGTTATGGAGGTGCTCTTTGGGATTATTGGGAGGAGCTCGCATCAGCCGGATTTTAGATTCTTCTAGAGTTGCAAACCTACCTGCCTCTCGCACTTATTCTTTGCAGATGATGTGTTCCTTTTTTGTGAGGGTCACCTACCATCTGTGAAGCTTTTCAACGAGAGTCTTTAGCTTTTTTTCTCTTGGAGTGGCCTTCTTTCGAATTCAATGAAAAGTGAGGTGTTTCTTTCGGGAGGCCTACCGTCCTTAACGAATAATATCCTTCTGGAGCTTGGGTTTGGTGAGGGTACCCTCCCTGTGCGGTATCTTGGTGTTCCAATCATCACAAAGAGGTTTGGGAAAGCGGACTGTGCGGTTCTTATTAGGCGCATCACTTCTTGGGTGTAGTCCTGGACTCACCGTTTCCTCTCCTTAGTCGGCCGTCTTCAGCTGATCAGGTCAGTTCTCTATGCCATTCAAGCCTTTTGGGCAAGTGTTTTTATTATCCCTGTTGCAGTTCTTGACTAGGTTGAGTGTATCCTTAGACAATTCCTTTGGAAATGACCTACTTTGAGCAGAGGAGGTGTCAAAGTTTCCTAGGAGGATGTTTGCCTTCCTAAAGTGGAAGGGGGGCTTGGTATCCGGATATTGCGAGAGAGCAACAAGGCGGCCATGCTCAAGCATATCTGGTACTTATTTTCAAACAAGAAATCATTATGGTGTAACTGGGTCCATTCGACCTTCTTAAAAAACAGGAACTTTTGAGTTGTGAAGCAGCCGACTTGTTGTTCTTGGGCTTGGTAGAAACTTCTACAACTCAAGTCTGAATGCCAACTCCGCTTCCACTGGAGAATAGGAGATGGCTTAACAGCATCGCTTTGGTTCGATTATTAGCATCCAAGGGGCCCGTTGAATTTATTTTTCACGGATTCCTTCATATATAGCTTAGGCCTCTCTAGGCCGGCTTTGGTGGTTGACCTCTTCTCTGAGAATGGAGGGACTATCAGATCAGAGATTAAGTCTTAGGGTTCGCCTCTTCCCGCCTTGATTGATATGTAGGATTGGTTTAGTTGGAGGGAGGAGTCGTCAGGCATGTTTGGTGGCTTCAGCTTGGAAGATCATATGGCGGAAGAAGGAGAGAGTCAACTGGCATCGACTCATCTAGAGCAATGCCATTTTGCCTCGACAGCAATTAAACCTATGGATCACTACCAAGCGGAGGCTGCCTACTTAGGCTTTGCTTATGTCTCATGGCAGAATTGATGCTGCGGCCTGCCCCTTTTGCAATGAGGTGCCTGATTTTATTGAGCATCTCTTTTTTGGTTGTCGCATTACCTCTAGTATTGCTTTTTTTTGGGCTACCAGATGCAATCTCCCCTAGACCAATAGATCTTGGGAGGAGACCCTCAGTTGTGCTAATACCTTCTTGTTGGGAATGGAGTTTTATAAATGTCTGGCCTGTTATTCCTTTGGTGCACTTTGCCACATCATATGGAAGAACATGAACAATATTTTGTTTATGGGAGAGCCGCTTTTTGTTTCAGCCATGAAGAATCATCTCATCAAGGTGCTATTACCTACAAGAATGTGGAGGACTCCGCTAGGAATAGGCAGATGTAGCACTCATGGGAGTTGGATCCTATTATCTTCTCTTCCCTTGTTTCTAGTCTGTTTGGCTAGGTGTCTTGTTGGTAGTTAGGTCGTATTGCTTGGCCTTTTTTGCCGCTTGGCTCCTGGTTCTCCGTTTGATTTGGTGCCTTTTGGCCTTTTCTTCTTGGCTCCCTTCCACTCAGATTGAGCATGTTCATTTGAGTGTAAGTTTTTGGAGCCGTTTGGTTGTACATATTGACCTTCCCCATTATATTAATTACTTACTTTCACCAAAAAAAAAAAAAAAAAATGATACCGGTCAACAAATTTTTTATAAAAAGAAAAAAAGTCGCCATAAGTCCGATGCTTTAGACAATGTAGGACTAATGGTATCGGTAAATAGATGTGGGACCAGTAGTGGTGGAGACTAAGAAGATCAAACTCGTGAATGCAATTTGCATCACCCGAGCTTGGAAGAGATCTCTTACATCATAGGATTAGTTCGACTAGTTTCGATGGTGGTTGCAGATTTAGATCTCCTTCATTGAGGGTTGGAGTTTGAGCACGTTCCAAGAATTTTATCCAATCTTGTGTCCAACTTCTTATCTGAATTTACCGAGAGATAGGTGGTGATTAGATTGGGGGCACTTCGAGGATGTTAAAGGAGTGTTTGGTAATGCTCCTCGGAACACATATTTCTATTCTTTTGTTCTTTGAAATAGAAATGCACTTGGTAATTTTTTTGTTCTTTTGGAATAGATTTAAAACAGAAATAAAAAACAAAAACAAAATTGTTTTTGTTCTTGAGAACAACTCAAGAAACAAAAATAAATTTTTTTTTTTTTCTTTCTTTCTCTTCATCTCTTCTTCCCCCAGCCGGTCACTAGCCTCGGCATTGGCTAGTGACCTTGCTTGGCCACCATGAGGTCGATGTCGCCCCCGGCCTCACTTGGATTTGGGTGAAGTCAAGCCTCACCCGGCCATGGTGAGGCTTGAGCTCGCTCGACGACCATCGTGAGGTTGGCATTGCTTGAGTGGGCGAGGCTGAGCCTCACCAAGCCATGGGGAGGCTCCCTCAAGGCCGATGACCTTGCCGGTCCTCGTTTGGCCGGTTGTCGGCCAGCCATGACCAAGGTTGATGGCTGGCTAAAAGGAGAAGAAGAAAAAGAAAAAAAAGAAAAAGAAAAAAATGCAATAAAATCATTAATAAATCAAAAGAAATTTTAAGTCACAAAAATATTTAGGTTTGTATCAAACATATTTTTGTTTCAGGAACATAAATTTTATATAGTTATTAAATGTTTTAAAATATTTGAAAATTATTCTTGCAAATAAAAATAGAAAAAAATATTTTTGAAAAGAAACTATTCTAGAAAATAGAAACGTTACCAAAATGTGCGCAAGAGACATGGGGTAAATTTGTCCATGTCACCTTTTGAACCTTTTCTTAGAATCTCCTTAACAGTGAAAGCCGAAGATCATCGGATGATGTACCATCTCAACAGTTGCAACCGGAATCAGTGTAAAAAGAAACGGCTATTGCTGGAGCTCTCGATAAAAATGCGATGGAAAAGATAGTACGAATAATGCGAAGATTGAAAATCAATATTTTTGGAATCGAAACTCTCGTCGCCTCGGGCATTCATAGTCTTAAACAGATAAACGAAGCATAATGGGACATCTCAAATACCATTATTCACGTTTCGATTCTCCGCAAGATTCACACTTGTTGAACCCCCCCTCCCAAAGACAAAAAAATAAAAAAAAAATAGATCGTTATAAACGTTGGATTAAGACGGATGATGGTCATTTGTTCCCCGGTCCCGGACTTTGCTCAAATAGGCCATCCTCTAAAATTGGACAGGAAGCGCATGTATTAAATTCTTCGAAACGAACATACTAATCACATTTTTCGCATTCTTGAAGGATAACGATATATCGTTTTCTGTCCTGTCCCAAGCAGAGATGGGTACTTGACACCAGACTGCCATAACTATTGCTTTCGTTTTCATTGCATTTCTCCGTCGCCAACCACCGGATGAATCTCATAACTACCTCTTAACCTTCATAAATATGGCATGGCTTGGCTTGGACCACACCCACCAAAAAAACAAAACTATACGCCAAGACCCACTAAGCAAAGGATTAAAGAAAGAAGAAAACGATCGTTAATGGGTGAGTGCCAAACGAAGTTTGTTCTTTTGCTAATCCCACCTCCTCACCTGTGCGCTTTCAAGATTCCGGCGTCGTAATATGGACGAAATGGCTTGGAATCGAATCTTATCGCTCGAAAGATGACGGAGAATCTAGTGTAAACGTAAATCATCCGGCAAAGAACCTTGTCGTAGCAACTGATTGTCATTACATGCTCCTCCAAGCCATAAGCATGACGTGAAGCACGACAAAACCTAGAATCTATTCTTTTGCCAACTGATTAAATAGAGGTAGCGTGGTAAGAAGACAACAGTCATACAAGCTGTCCTGAGCCAGAAGAGAAAAACAAATGCCAAGTAACGCACGCTATCCTGTTATAATCTATAGTTTCAGTCAGCTTTGTCCAGTTCCCGAAAGTGGTGAGTCAACCTGAAGTGGCATGTCCTACAACAGTCGTGACTATGATCACCAACAACTGGACTCCAATGAAGCGCAGATGTAAGACCCAAATCAACTGGACAAGGAGCAAGTTGATGTATATTTATGATACGCGATTCAGCCACTAGAAATCCGCAACAGATCTTTGCGAAAGAGATCATGCCCGTCGCTCGACGGGAATAGGCTGTCATGTCAGGTAGAGCAAAGATATGTGCTAAAAATAATGGGTGCACAAATTGGTGAAGAAAAAAAATTAATGCTTACTGAAACATTTGCAGCTTTAATTAATGAAAACGACAGGGTACATTTTCTGTTGGTTATCACCACCCACCAGAATGCACAGATAATAGAGTAACGATATACACAGAGAAGGAAAAACGAAGAAGAAGAGCTCATGACAGTCTACCTGTCAAATCAACGACAGCCTCATCCACAAGCTCGTCGAGCAACGTCCATTCTATATCCTTCCTCAGGCTATGCATTTCCAAACTCAACTGTTCAATCCACCCTTTGCCAACCACCTCATTTCTCACCACTCTCTCCACCACCAGGCTGCTGCTGCCCCCATCACCTCTTGAAACGCACCTAACCTCATCGGGAAACCATTCCGTCATTCGAGCCCACACACAGGCCACCGATATAGATAATGTCTGCCCTGATGTCCCATCTGGGGCCTTGCAGCCTGGCCAGCTGATTGAGCCCAAATTTGGCCCGTAACCTGTGGTTTCAATCAGCGCTTCATTCACACAGTCGAAAACAAGCTTCTGCTCTGATCTTCTTTGCCTCCGCCTCGCCTCAGGCATTGGTTCCTTAACATCCTTTGTGTTAGCAAATTTTTCTCGCAAAGATGGATCCAGTGGGCTTTCAGGTGTATGCCACCTAGAAAAAAAGGTTTCTGGTTGCACTTCACCATCAAAGCCGGCTGCTGACAGAACCGTTCTGACAAAAACAAGCCAATCCAGTTCTTCCTCCTCCACATTAGATAAAGCCATGGGGGATCTTATTGGATATGAAGCAGATCTTTCGAAACGGGAATCATCCCATGAGAGTGTGCGGGCAATGGATTCTATTGGTGGCGACTTGTCAATCAAGTTAGACTTGAGTGAATGACCAAGCGGTTGTTTTCCTGTTTCATTAGAAGAGGATCTGTTATCCAGCGAGGGAAAAAGAGACATCTCAATATGTATATAATGGACGCTGGACTATCATTGTTACCAAAATATTCTGGAGTTGGGTTGTCATCGTCTTCAAAGGATGGTTCCAAAACTGAAATTGGACTTGGCTGCTCCTGAATACAATTCAAATTCCTCGACACCATAGGCATTGATCCCTGCAAAAGGGTCAGCATAATAAAACCACTCTGAGATAATTGTCTAGGTTGCAAAAATCTATGTTTCCCAACGCAATCTTCCTCGCGTGGCAATCAAAGCTATTTGCCTTCAATTACTAGCTCTACTCCAACAGACTTTAGACAGACAAGTCGTGGCACATGTCAAATGCATAATAATGGATTGCATGGCAAACAGATTATCCACAGGGAAAAAACGCCATTTTTGGAGTCTTTAATACGTATGCATGAAGAGACTCAGAAATATGCTTTCTCAATGTTATGTCATTCAGGAGGCATTGCAGTTGACTGAAATGGGGATAGAAGTGACAAAGAGTATCCTTGAGTGTACTAACATGCTTCCTTCGTTAACAAAACCAACAGAGAGCATCCAAATTATACAAATTAATGAGACAAACTCATCCGAAGGGTGAAAAATCAATTACCTCCTGCAAATACACTCCTCGTTCTTGTGCTATATCGACGGAACCCAGTGAAGTTGTGCTCACTGATCCATGTTGAGGAGGAGACGAGCACTCTTCCCTGATCTTACCCTCAACACATTTAGAAGAATCAACATTAATCTGTTCATGTTGATATGTGGAGCAGCCTGGCATTTCAGCATCAGGACATTGACCGTCATCTATAGATTGAGACACATTGGATTTTCCTTTACTTGATTTTTTGTTTTTTGAGAAGAAGAGACTTGAAACTTTCCCCTTCAATGATGACCCCACACTCTTCTTGATCGGTTGCTTAGGGACATTGGGCTCGCCAACTTGGGGATCAAGCATTTCTGGACTAAACTTGTTACCATATAGCGTTGAAGATACAGGAACAGACTTTGACCTTGAAAGATTTTTTGGTGAGACAACAACCGATTCTTCTTTATTTAAGTTACTACTTAAAGATGAGCTCGATCCCACTTGTTCTTGCTCTTTTTTGCTGCCATTTTCCTCACGTCTGACTGACTTCTTTGTGTCTGAAAGAGCAAGCATTTCACCCAGTGTGCTGGATCCCTTACGAACATGTCTTTGGTCTTGAGAATTCTGATTAGACGTCATCATGGCCCACCTCTCTGACAGCCGTTTTTTTGCCTCTCTGCAAACCGATGATTCTGGAGAATAGGATGCTCGGCTGAAGGACGAGTATGGGCTGCCAACCCTGTTAATATAATCCCATGAGTGTCTAGAAGCTGGTGACATAACTTCCGAATCACTGAGATTTCCACCTGTGTATTCGTTCTCCGATCTATGGAATGAACTGTCATCACCAATATAGCCATTAGATAAAACAGAAGATAACAGAGTTTCATCCCTCCTGTGACCAGCCAAATTTTCACGTGTTTGACCAGGAAGCTCCTTCATCACTTCTCCTGATTCTCGAACACCATCATCTTCAGCTTCTTCAATAGTATTTTCATCACTTAGTATTCTCCGTATCCCAGAGGTTGGTGAAACCACGGCTTTTAGATCGTGAGCCTTCACAGCGCTGGGCTTTAGTACCACTATACGAGTTGGTTGACTGGGACAGTCATTCACATTCTGACAAGCGTATGTGGATGAGTCGCTGGACTTGTTTTTATCCCATCTGCCCTGTTCAGGGACCAGAGCTCGTATCTTAGTTGGACTTTCATTCTTCTTCCTTGGCATTGAAAATTTATCATCATCAATCATCTTCGAGGGCCTAAGAATGGTAATGCGCTTTGTTTCAAGAGGCATAGAAATATGCTGAAGCTCATCAAGATGGTTAGAAAGGCATTTGTAGAATAAATCCTTATTGGAACTCGAACTCAAGACTTCCAATGCATTGTGGAATTCCTTGGACTCCCACAGATTTTCATTTGTAGCTAGACGTTTTAGTTCCTTGAAGTTCTGACGAACAATAGCCATCTTCTTCTCATTCGTACAATCTCTATACCTTCCCTTCTGTTGCTGTTTTCCACTCACAGAGTTTTTCTTAGAATGCTGTGACAACTCGTAAAAATCTTTGTAATCAGTTTCTTCATATTTAAGAACTTCGTTTTGCAACTGTTTGTCCAAGAAACCACGCTCTCTTTGCCAATATTCAGCCGTTATTTCCAAATTTTCCAACCTGTGCTGCATAGAACCTTCTGATTGGCTTCTGCGATTAACAGAGTGAGGCTGCTGCTCGGGAAGGGCATCAAGCCCCATCAACTTGGCAATCACATTAGGAGGGCAATGTTTAGATCCAACTTCCTTTGACATTTCTTCTGCTATTAACATCTTCATGGGTGTACCCATTGAATTCCGGCTGGATGAAATTCTACGTGAGTTCAACACTATCTGCATGCCTCATGCAAATGCATCAGAGATTAGGACAGGGAGTGAGAAAAGGTGCAGACAAATTTATGTGCGATTCCATATTTTACAGAGAAGCTATGATTTGTCAAGAACAATTAAAGCTACTAAATGGAAATAGGCTTCACATCTCACCCCTTTTTCCTCTGTTTGATCCCCAGATGTAGGAGCCAACATTGTTGCCATATCTGATAAACTCCTTGAGATTGAGGAACCTGTGAATAAATCATCTTTATTTCGTAAGTTTTAGGCAATGAATTCAAGGACATTCAACAAGAGAGGCCATTTGAGAAACAATTCCCAGGATTGAGGACAGCACGTCCCAAATCGAAAGGAAAAGCGAAATTCCAGAAAGAACATAAGAGGATGAAACATGAGAAAGCCAACAAGCCAAAGACGAGTTAAAAGGATGCAAGACCATCACCCACCATACGGATGCGGTTTATCTGTGAGTAGCCTGTTGCTAGTCACTCCTGCACTTAAATCGAAAAGATTCACCACCCTTCCGAGGCACCCTGGAAACTGTTTCTCAAAGTTGTGCACCTTCCTGTTCTGAGAACTATACATCTTGCCAGCTGCAAACCAAAAAAGTCGAGAAGAAAAAGGATCAGGAGAAAAAGATTTCCACATATCGCTCCAATAATTTATCAAAAAGAGAAGATCAACTGAAATTACACGAGAGAGCGGACCCAAAAGAACAATAAATCTTCTCTCACAGAAAGCAACAACCCATGAAGGCACAAGCAATCCAGTGGAGGAAGCAGCCGAACTGGATCGATACCATAAAAAAAAAAAAAAAATTACGAAAGAGCACAGAAGTCTTAATGTTCTCTCACCGAGCTCACTCTCCTTCGAATTCAATTTCCAGGTTTAGATTGCAACCCGGTCCACACCGATAAAAAAACCACGAATTCTGATCCCTCAAATACGAAAGCTACGCTGCTGCGGAGTAGGTGACCGAGCACGGAGAAAGGATTGAGCTTTTTATCTTCAGAACAGAGTAAAGTCAAGCTCATTCAAAAACAAATCATCGCCCCCGAGTAAATGCGAACAGTATAGCGACCTGTGACTGGCGATCACAGAGCGAAATTCCGCATGTCGCACGGACCATCACTATCATGTTTCACTGATGTGCCCCTGCACAGACAATCTGTCTGCCACTTTAAAACACGCCCGGCGCCAAAATTCGCCAGAACCAAACCGATCAGCCCGTCTATAATTGTGAACGAACTCACCCGAAATTCATCATTCCTCGAGCCCAGAAGCGCCAAACTACCGAACTAGTTAAAGCCCGAAAAAGAAAACCCAAAAGCCGATTTGAACTCGAAAGCCAAAAGCATCATTGCGCCAAAAAGAGAGAAGAAAAAGGCAGGGCGCACGAAGGAGGACGGGGTGTGGCAGTGAGACAGACGGGGAGGGACGGAATCATTGTTCCATAAAGACGCCGCAGTCATCATCAGCAGCAGACGCAAAAAGGGAATGGTCGCGATTGAGGCGGTCCGATACAGAGCCCCCCTACCGCTTTAAAAAAGATCAGCTTCGGACAAGAAAAACAAAAAGGCTGCAACGACAGAGGATACGTACATTGCACACCTAAAGACTGGACGGAGCTCGGAGAACCGGATTCGGCAGTAGCGAAAAAGCAACAGAGAGAGAGAGAGAGGGTGGTGGGGTGGGGTGGGGAGGAAGAAGAAGAAGAAAAAGGGGGAGGAGAGGACGGGTTAAAACTTCGAGAAAGGCGAGATCGGGTTAAGCCAAAAAAGGAGGCCCCCAAAAGAAGAGAGAAAGGGGAAACAAAAAAAAAAAAAGAAGAAAAGGCGAGTGGCGTAAAAGGAACAGCGAAGAGAGAAAGACTTAGAAGCTCGTCGTCTGACGAAAGGAGAAGCTCGAAAGCGAAGTGGCGTGGGTAGAGAGAGAGAGAGAGAGAGAGAGAGGGAAGAGGGAGGTACCGGAGGGAGGGAGAGACCGGCGGGCCAGTGCCAGGGGAGGGGGAGGGGGAATTCAGGGGCGAGAATGCGGCCGGAGAGGCGGGGCCATGGGAGGAGATCCGGCGCGGGGGTCGGCTGGCTGGCTGAGCCGTGACCTGGTGCGAGACACAGAGAGAGAGAGAGCAAGAGAGAGCTGGTGCTGGTGCTGTGTATGCGCGTGAGAAACTGGTGGAGGGAGAAGGTGGAAGTTGTTAGATAGAGAGAGAGAGAGAGAGGGTGTAAAGTCCGTTCCACCGACTAGTGTCGGGCTTTGAAAAACCTCATGTTGTCCTCTCTCCTCTTCCCTTTTTTTTTTTTTTAATTTCTATTTATCGGGATTCTTCTTGTGTTTTTCTTTTTTTTTCCTTTTCCTTTTCTTTTGCGGTTAATATATTATGCGATCCTCCTCCATTATTTGTTCGCGTTCGTCCCGCTAGAGAGAGAAAGAGAGGCAGAGAGGGAGAGCATCGTGCGCCCGTAAATTTAGCAAAGCGTAAGGGGGTCTTCGTTGAAAATTCCGACGGCCCCCACGCCCCCAGTCGTGTCCGCGTTTCTTTTTTCTTGACCGTATTCGTTCGCAAATTACGAAACTGGAGCCACCGGTTCTTTTGAATTTCGCTTTTGCCACTATTTGATGGCCTTTTAGATTGGAGTTTCTCTTTCTTTTTTAATATTATTTGCCCATTTAATCGCGTAATTCGATCCGTTTATAATTATGGCTTTTCCTTCATTATCTATGAAATACCGTCCTTTGCTCATAGCAAAATTTCATTTGACCATCGCACGGAGTTATAAAGAGGCACGATCAACGGATCTAATGAAAAAGTATTTTCGTTCGTAATTAAAAATTTTTTTCATTTTGAGTCAAAGATGAATTTTTTCCCCTTTTTTCAGTGGATTTCTCAATTTACCCATACAAAAAGTTGTTACTGACACATCTAATAACTTTCCATTTTTGTGCACTCTCTCACGTAATCAACAATTTTCTTTGAGCATAACTACCGAGTTTCAAGTACAAGCGTAGCTTGGATCCAAAAATAATATATATTAATGGGTAAAAAGAGAAAATCTTACATTAATTATTTTATGATATTTCATGTACAAATTTAAAGAGCGAAAGATTGCCGTCCTCTTTTGCTTCGGTCCCTCGATTTCTCTAAATTCAAGTCTTATGATTTTTCCCACAAAAAGAAATACCCATGTATTGAACATATATATGAGTATATATATTATATACACACACAACAAGGTAGAGGACACAAATAGAGGTGTGAAATGCGAATTTCTAGAGAGATGGAACAAACAATACTTCCGAGGACATCTCTTCACTCACTCCCATATATATATTTAATCGTGCATGATCTCCTTGAAATTCGCATTTTCATTATTCCATGGTTGAGAGAACAGATTGACTTGGAAATAGCAACCTCTGAAAGTCAAAAAACATACATGCAGGAACTCGTCAAGGATCATGACTGAAATCATATCGTCAATTCTCCCAAACTAAATAAATAAATAAATATCGTGCATGAATCATAAAAGCACCAGTCTATATGTAATTATATATTTTTAAATAATTATGTTTTTGACCAACCAATCATGCACTCGAGCACAACATAACCTCCACCATCATAAAAAAAGAAGACTGTGGTAGCTTCAACCTCCAAATTATGCGTCAAATACAAATACTCCATTCCTTGATATTTTAATTATGGTATTATATGTTTGTATAATTTGGGTACTAATTAAGTTGGAATAATATAAAAAATAAGGATTATTCTTTTTACACGACACGACATGTTTCTAGACTGTGCGTATGTTTTCAAACCTCCCAATTTGCAGTTGACACCGCCCGGAGCCATGAATACACCTTCGACCCAGAAAGAAGAAAATCACCATAAATACACCAACTATCCACGTCCATTCACGGCACAGATGGCTTATGTGCCATGCTTAATTAATTTCATATTGACTTACAAATTCGTTAACTATAAGGATCCCCAGTTCTTGAAGAACAATCAATCACAAGTTGGGGGCACATTAAAAAGAGTTGCTACAAGTGTAGACACAAGTATGATAATTAGAAATACAGAGGGTTCCACTGCACTAGAAATTAAAGTAGTTTGATTATAATATATCGAAAAGATTCATGCTTGGACCAGGACTTATGTAAATTAAGACTAAAGAAAAGGACAGCGAGGGAGTTTTATGTGGTCGTCATTAGCTGGTTAGGCAACAGCGTACGGACAGCATACGAAGGATTAGGTTATTCTGCTCTTTGTTAATAATAATTTTGATTAGGTTACATTATATAATAATATAAAGATGACTTGGAGTTCAGTCCTTGTCCGTGGGCTATTACGAAAAACGCGGATTGGACGGTGAAAAGGTTTGCTGAAGAAATCAGTTCATCCATGTAATCTTCCTTCAACCTTAAGTCTTGTACGGATATTGATTGAGTGAAAGTTAATATGTGCAAATGTAAATGTTTTATTTATTTACTTTTAGTTTGAGCAATAGAATGCAATTTTGTCCTTTGGTGTGAGATTTTTTGGGATTCGAGTGATGTTCTGAATTAATGTGAAGATAATCGAAAAGGGTTGCGAAATGATAATGGGAATTAATTCAATTTCCTTCCATAAAAAATGCAGCGTAATGTTGCGATTTGAAAAGAAAAAAGATGGGAAAAATCGTTTGTATGCTTGGCTTAGACTTCTGATTTAACTTTACCTTTAACCCCCAAAAGCAGGAGCTTCGAATATAAGAAATTTACAAGAGCATTGCATTTACCCTACAAAAACTTAGAAGCTACTTTGAGAAATTTGAGTACACTCTTGTCAGGGAGACGTTCACTTTAAGTTGCAATTTTGAAATCCCCTCCCTAGTGACATCACTCGTTTAATTGTTTGACTACTTGACAATTTTACTACTGTAGTTTAATTGAAGTAACATCACCTATATATGTGCATGTTGTAGTGGTCAAGATGATATGTCATATGGGTCGTAAACTTTTGCCTTCCCCCCCTCCCACTAGTGTTTACATATCGATCGCATACACATATAAATACATGTAGCTGATGGGTTTTTGCTTAGTATTAGACCAAAAGGAAGATAATTAGTGTATATAGATTAGCATCACAATGTTGAATACTCTTAGAAAAACAAGGGGAGGTAATTGCCAAATTATATTGTAGTTACGTGGACAATATAGCATATGAAATTTTAGAGAGAAAGTAAAATGTCTTTTTCCATTAAAGGAAAAAATCTCTAAAGATATCATCTTTTTCATATTCTGAAGAAATTATTATTAATCTTTTAAGGCAAAGAATGAAGAATGAAAAGTGAGCCAATACAAGAGATTTCGATTTGTAGTTGACGTCATTGGAAAATCCAAACCGAAATTCAAATCAAATCAAATACCAAATATTACTAATAAGACACATGCAAAAAGTCTATGCTGCAGTTGCACAAGAGACCCATCTATTGCTATCATTGCAGAGTTGATTATAATTTGAATTTGACTCCCCATCTTGAACTTTTATAATATGACAAAATCTCCCCAGCCTAAAGGTGGAGAGCCATGCACGGAGTGAAATTGCTTGACGAGTTTCCACCAATTGGGCAAAATCTTGCATGGGCCATCCCAGCAAATCTTATGTCCATTTCAAGGGGCCATGTAGAGGGAGCACATGCACATGAATGTGACTGTTGATCTTGCTTACCCCATTGGAGCTCTAATTGATTTGTCAATATATAGGTGAGAGGCTAGGACAGACTTGAGTAATTCAACTTGTTGGAGACTTTTGGTACTAATCATAGACATTGATAGGCATATTTCAACCAGAAACGTCAAAATTCCCATCATTACTCACTAATTTTTTCTCATTGAGAAGATTTTTTTCCACGATCAATCATATTAACAGTTTCGTGTCGAGATAAATTCAATTCTTTTATGAGTTTAATTTTAAAAGGAAAATTATGAGTTACATGAAAATTCCGTTGTACGATGAAGCGGGAAAAGGTTCCATTTATGTGCAAGACATGTGAAATATTTCATTGAGTAAAAGTTTAAAGAATTGTGGTATCTTAGATTCCAGATGTAACCGAGTAAATTTGAGGAATTCGTTTCAATGGTTTTAAGAATTAGAGGATAATAATTCAAAATATGGTTCTAGAAAGTATACAGTTAATAATTTTTCTCAACTATTTACTCAACCTTTAAAAAAATCACATAAAAAGGGTTTAGTTCCCCAGAGAATAGCTGTAGACTTGACTGGAAAATAAAAGCATTCGGGTGCCAGCAATGCTTCTGTAACCAAAGATGCTTTTATGAGCAAGAGATACTTCGCAGGAGCAATGCATGTTGCGATGCTATATTCGTGCACTTGAAATCTGTCATCTGGTTTAACCTTGTGATGATAGATAGATCATTATGGGGGCTCGAGGTTACGAGAAACCTCTCCTCGAGGAAACACTAGTTAATTCTAGAAGAAACAAATTTTGTCTTGAAATTACAGTAAAACGTACATTGCCGAACTTGTTATGTTTGAAAAATCGTTCTCTGAAAAATATAGAAAGGTCCGATTATCATTTATAGGGTACTTGATAAAGGGGATCAATGTGCTGGCAACCCACTTGGCCTGCCCAAGCCCGAGAGGCAAATATGCTGACTTGAGCAACATCCTTATATGAGAAAGCCGGTTCACCCAACTTTAGTTCCGACTCAGCTTCAATTTTTCTGTATTGATTTCACATTATAAAAGGGCGTGGACAACACCATTAAACTCAATATTCAGATTTATCTTGTCCAATGATCACCTCTACTCTAAGATTTTCTACATGCTTGCAAAATATTCTTACAGTCATGGTTATTATTATCAAGGTTTAATCTCAATAGTTAATCCCCTTTTTTTTGCTCAACAGCATCGATTGAATTCTGATGATGCTAAACGCCTAAAAATCATAAAGTACACACGACGCATTTTCCTTGTTCCATCCGGATTCGTTCCCGTCAATCCACGAGGAAGACCAATTGCCCCATACGCGACCCACGATATGAATGCGGAGGGGACAAGGTGGGGGTCCGCACGACCTGCAACGTGGGACCATCGAGGGGCGAAACGACGGGCAGCGGCGGAAGACGAGGAGAGAGTGGGGTGATTTATTCACTTCACGGTTTCGGTCGCACGTGTGGGGCACGGGCAAGATGTCACCGTCGCTCGATTGAATACGATACGCTCCAATCGGTCCACTTGCTACTCAAAATAAGATCCGTTGTGCTCCAATCTAGAAGGGTCTACTATAATGGTGAATTATAAATCATGTACATATAATTAAAATGCACTGACCATAAGATAATAGTTGGAGGGTGATCTTTATCGATCTTGATTGGAGGATACATGCTCAATTTGATAAGAGTTGCGATCCTTTAGGTTCGGAATTCGCATTTGATTACTCATGTTCAAATAAATTACGACACAATCTAATTAGCAAGAGCTTGTTGGAACACTTATCGACTCATTCATACAATTGAACCATGTCTTTTCAGACACCGAAAATGGACAGCACACAGCAATTTCTCAGGTCACAAGATATTCGAATATGTAAAAACTTAACCTAATATTTTCAGAGCATATCAAATAGACGTGTCACTTAAACAGTCCCGTCGTTGGAGTAGTAAGCCGTGGATCGAATACCAAGACTCAAGAGACATGAAATTGATGAGGGGGATACGAAATTCAGTCTTCTTAGGAGGGACTCAAGATTGTTGTTGTGTGCAAAGCTTTTTTTAGATTAATTTCTGTTGAAAAACTCATTTCACAGTGACTAAGTAGAACATTCTTGCATCAAGAATGTGTTGAAGTAGTTAACTTTCAGTTTTTTATGTGTCAATAGTGGAGTCCTAGTCAATAGGAAGTGGCTTGTTTTTA
The DNA here is from genome assembly GCA_016097545.1 of Eucalyptus victrix. Lineage (NCBI taxonomy): Eukaryota > Viridiplantae > Streptophyta > Magnoliopsida > Myrtales > Myrtaceae > Eucalyptus > Eucalyptus victrix. The sequence continues at coordinate 39,767,599 of CM027845.1, read as the reverse complement.
GGAGTTAGTTTTTGCACATGTTCTGGTTAGTGGGGTATGTTAGTGGGTGTTTGTTGTTGTTGTTCTGTAGCTATTTTCCTGCAAAGTGGTCTGTATGTTCTACCTATTTTATAGGCTTTGTTCTGTTGAATATTGTGATGAGAGTTCCTGCAGCAACTCTCTTGTGTGTGCAACTTTCTTGTGTGTTTTCTTCTCTAAGTTTATTTGAGTAAATTTCAACAGTGGTATCAGAGCCACAACAGGGAAAAAAAAGTGTTTGAAAGGAGTCTTGAGTGATCAAACACAAGAGCAGTAGTGGTTCTTCTTTGCAGCAGCGGTGATGGCCACGAGAGAACTTCGTATGACTCGCTATACCTCGCTTTGATGGTCATTATGACCATTGGAGTATGATGATGGAGAATTTTCTCAAGTCTAAGGAGTATTAAGATGTTACTTTTGGTATTGTCGAACCGGAGGAAGGAGCTCGGTTGATAAAAAGACAACGGACAGCTCCGGAAGCGAGCAAAATTGAAGGATCTTAAAACCAAAAACTATCTGTTTCGAGGCTATTGACAGATCCATCTTGGAGACAATTCTCTGCAACGACACCTCCAAACATATATGGGATTCCATGAAAAAGAAATATCAAGGCTCGATAAGGGCAAAAAGGCAGCAACTCCAAATGCTTCGTGGGGAGTTTGAATTGCTAAGAATGAAATCGGGAGAAACAATCATAGATTTCTTTTCCTGGACAATGGCGATTGTCAATAAGATGCGAATCCATGGAGATAAGACCGAAGATGTCACAATAGTTGAGAAGATTCTTCGATCTTTGACACCAAACTTTAACTTTGTTGTTTGTTCTATTCAAGAAGCCAAAGATGTTGAAGAACTCTCCATTGATGATTTGCAAGGATCATTGTTGGTCCATGAACAAAATTTCTTATAGCAAGAACCAGAAGAGAAGGCATTGAAGGCCTCAACTACAGATCATTTTTCATCAACAACAAGAATGAATAGTGGCAAAAGCAGAGGAAGGGGAACCAATGATCGCTGCAATTTCAATAAAAAATCTGATGGCTATTTTTCTCGTGATTCTCAAGGCAGAGGATGAGGACGTGGAGGTCAACACTCAATAGATTTCAGACCAAAGTCAGTAGACAAATCCAAAGTGGAGTGCTTTCGATGCCACATGTATGGGCATTACAAATCTGAATGTCGAACTTATTTAAATTCACAAAGTATGGAAAGGACTAACTTTGTAGTAGAAAAGGAAGAAGCAGAAATTCTCCTATTGGTGTGTCAAGAAAAAGAGAAAACTTCTTCAAACTTGTGGTATCTTGATATTGGTTGCAGCAACCACATGTGTAGAGACAAGAAAACATTCTCTACATTAGACGAGTCGTTCCGCACCACAGTAAAATTCGGAGATGACTCTACCCCGCCAGTCATGGGGAAAGGGACGGTTGTAATTGTTCCTAAAGGGACTTCAATATATACCATCAAAGAAGTGTTTTATGTTCCAGAATTAAAAACCAACCTCCTAAGTTTTGGCCAATTACAAGAGAAGGGCGATGAAATTACACTCAAAGGAGGTGTTTGTAGAATCCATGATGAGAAATTGGGTCTAATTGCTCAAGTTACAATGATTGCCAATCGGATGTTCCCACTACATCTTCATAACACTTCCCACTCATGCTTCGCTTTAAGATTAAAAGAGGAAGCTTGGGTATGGCATTTCAAATACGGTCATCTTAGCTTTGGTGGACTACAGACATTAAATCAAAAGAAGATGGTGGAGGGATTGCCCCGAATCATTGCTCCATCCGAAATATATGAAGACTATTGTTAGCAAACAACACCGTGCTCAATTTTCACAAGGAAAAGCATGAAGAGCAAAGAAACCGTTGGTGCCGGTCCATTCAAATATTTGCGGGCCAATATCTCCAGTTTCCAATGGAGGTAAACGGTATGTTATCACTTTCGTTGATGATTATAGCTGGAAGATTTGGGTTTATTTTTTGCATGAAAAATCTGAAGCTTTTGAAGCATTCAAGAGCTTCAAAACACTTGCTGAAAAAGATAGTGGGAATCCAATAAAAGTCCTTCACACAGATCATGGTGGCGAATACAACTTGGGTGCATTTGCAGATTTTTGTGAGAAGCATGGCATTAAGAAACAACTCACTACAGCTTATTCACCACAGCAAAATGGAGTTTGTGAACGGAAGAATCACACTATTTTAAATATGGTGTGAAGTTTATTGACAGCAAGTGGAATTCCAAAGAGCTTCTGGCCTGAAGCTATTAATTCGAGTATTCATCTTTTGAACGAAGCCCGACTCTTGCTTTGTTTTGAATATGACACCCGAAGAAGCTTGGAGCAGACAAAAACTAGCAAGTAAATCACTTTAGAATTTTTGGGTGTATAGCTTATGCTCATGTTCCAGATCAGAAGAGAAAAAAGCTAGAAGACAAGGTAGTTAAATGTGTTTTTCTTGGCATTAGTGATCAATCAAAAACTTACGAGCTTTATGATCCTATAACCAAGAAAATCATCGATCGTGATGTGATATTTGATGAAGAACAATTCTGGCCATGGAGTGAGAAAGGTATTGAAGGACAAATTCCAATGAATTTTGAAGATGATGAAATGCCCACAACCAGTCGAACCATCACAGAAAGTTCACAAAGTCAAAATGCTATTGCAGAAATTGAAGAACGGCCACATCGAGTTCGAAAAAGACCCACTTGGATGAGTGATTATGAAGTAACAGGGGTTAACCAATCTGAAGATCCACTTACCTATTTTGCTTTTTTTTCAAATTGTGATCCTACAACCTATGATGAAGCTGTGCAAAAAGAAAATTGGAGAATTGCTATGGATACAGAAATCGCAGCCATTGACAAGAATAATACTTGGGACTTGACAGAACTTCCAAGAGGATACAAATCAATCGGGGTCAAGTGGGTGTACAAGACGAAGTTGAATAAAGATGGCGAAGTTGACAAGTACAAGGCACGTTTGGTCGCAAAAGGTTACAAGCAAGAATTTGGAGTAAATTATAAAGAGGTGTTTCCTCCCGTGGCAAAACTTGACACAATCAGATTGGTGATTCCATTAGTAGCACAGAATTCATGGCCTATCTTTCAATTGGATGTGAAGTCAGCGTTCTTGCGTAGTGACATTCAAGAAAAGGTATTTGTTGATCAACTTTCTGGTTATGTGAAGCATGGTAGTGAACATAAAGTTTATATATTGAAAAATGCACTATATGGGTTAAAACAAGCTTCCCGAGCTTGGTATAGTCGCATTGATGCTTATTTTTTAAAGGAAGGATTTAGAAAATGTCCATATGAGCATACATTATTTATTGAAGTTGATGATGGTGGAAAACTACTTCTGGTATGTTTGTATGTGGATGATCTCATCTTCACAGGGAATAATAGTGTCTTGATCAACACATTTAAGAAGTATATGATGGATGAATTTGAGATGACTGATCTTGGATTGATGCATTATTTTCTGGGCAAAGAAGTAATCCAATCCGCAACTGGAATCTTTCTTTCCCAAAAGAAATATGTTCAAGAAATTTTAGAAAAATTTCAAATGAAGAATTGCAACTCTGTGACCACACTAACTGAGGTTGGATTGAAGTTATTGAAAGATTCTGATGGGAAAAAGGTGAATAGTACACTCTACAAGCAAATTGTTGGAAGTTTAATGTATGTGACAGCAATGAGGCCAGATATCATGCATGGTGTCAGCCTCATAAGCAGGTATATGGAACGCCTAGCAGAAATACACTTGCAAGCTGCAAAGAGAATTTTTCGCTATTTGCAAGGGACTGCAACTTTTAGGCTGTTTTACAAAAAAGGAGAAAAATCAGATTTGTTTGGCTTCACTGACAGTGATTTTGCTAGAGATATGGATGATCGAAAAAGCACTTCTGGCTATGTGTTTATGTTTGGTTTAGGGGCTGTCTCATGGTCTTCAAAGAAGCAACCAATTGTCACTTTATCAACAATTGAAGTTGAGTTTGTAGTTGCTACCTCAAGTGCTTGTCATGCTATTTGATTAAGAAAGATTCTCGGAGAACTTCAGTTTAAACAACAAGAAGCGACAACAATATATTGTGACAACAACTCAGCCATTAAACTTTCAAAGAATCCAGTTCTATATGGAAGGAGCAAACATATAGATGTGAAATATCATTTCCTGAGGGATCTCACAAAAGATAAAGTGATAAATCTTGTTTTTTGCAGAAGTGAAGATCAACTTGCTGATTTATTCACCAAGCCTCTCAAAGTGTCTACATTTCAGAAGCTGAGAAAGCTACTTGGTGTTTGTTCATTGGATGTTGCAGATTAAGGGAGGGTTTGTTTTATTCCTTTAAACTGTTGTCTGCAACATCTGTTTAAGGGAGGGTGTTGAAGTAGTTAACTTTCAGTTTTTTATGTGTCAATAGTGGAGTCCTAGTCAATAGGAAGTGGCTTGTTTTTAGGAGTTAGTTTCTGCACATGTTCTGGTTAGTGGGGTATGTTAGTGGGTGTTTGTTGTTATTGTTCTGTAGCTATTTTCCTGCAAAGTGGTCTGTATGTTCTGCCTATTTTATAGGCTTTGTTCTGTTGAATATTGTGACGAGAGTTACTGCAGCAACTCTCTTGTGTGTTTTCTTCTATGAGTTTATTTGAGTAAATTTCAACAGAATGCACTATCACTTACAGCAGCAAAGTAACGACCTAATAAATGAATGTCAACAAATGCATATGTGCAGGACATCTATCGCTTACTGTTCCACATGTAGTTCAGTAAGATCAGCTTAACAGTATTCTATAAGACTACACTGCTGATGAGAATCTGCATCTAGGTTGTTAGTTTCCTCAATAGTGCCATACATCTGAAGGTCAGTTCGATGATAGGATTATCTAGTATGGATAAAAATTGTCAAATCAAAACTCAAATGCAAGGTTATGACAACTAACAAGTCACAACCACACAAAAGTGAAGCACAGGAGTTGAACTAAAAATGCCAGGACGCATCAAACTTACAGATTTTGCTTCCTTGAACAGTCACCTGTCCTTCATCTGAGCTTGATGTATCTGGAAGCAGAGTGTAAGCCTTTTCTCTGTCAAAGATTTGAGTAAATAAACTTCTGCTAAAACCGTTGAAGGCGTCCATCTGAATGGAACTTTTGAGTCTTTTATACCAATCCTCCCCACATAGGAAGGACAACAATAATTCTCCAATTTGAGGAGATCGATGAGTGTAACCAGTGAATATATGATCTCCCAGTGAAGATATGGGAGATGAAAAGCACATCATTCTCAAATCAGAATCACATTCGAGGGAGTGCATAAAACCATCGGTTAGAGGATGATAATGTCTCTCACTGAAGCCCTTTTTGATGAACTGATCCTGTTCTGGAGGTGAAAGCACTGCATATGAGTTATTCATTGAAGAGAATTCTTATTATTAAAAAGCAAACGTGAAAGCTGGTTGACGGAATTTGTGATGGACAAAACTGTATAGGATAAAGAGAAGAGACAGAATGCAGGTGATTCTCTCCCACCAAACCCAGATTCCATAGTACGTTGGTCATAATATGTTTCAAGATCATTATTGTGAAAGCTGGTCGATTGTCATTGTGATGGCCAATACTGTGAAGGATAAGAGATGAGACAAATAATGCAGACAACTCACTCACATCAAACTTAGGAGGTTTGTTTGAGAGCATTGGAAACTTGTTTGATGGCACAGCAATCAAAATTTTGAAGGACAAACCAAATGAAATCCCACCACACCCAGGAGGTATTTAGTTCTCTAACTGTCCATTAGTTTAGTCTCTTTCATTATTCTTATTATTGAGAACCCATCCCCGCTCTGAAAGTCTCCTCTTCAATCAAGATTTGTTTGAGGGCAGACAAACAAATGAAATGGAGTATTTGGAAGTCCATAATCTGCCAAGATAAATCTTTCAACAGCTGGAAGATAATTTAAATCTTTTTAGCCACCCAGAAGACAGAGAACAGTACAAGTATTGTCCACCTTCAGCTTCCAGAAAGTCCCATTTGCAATTTTGATTAAACTCTTTTAACTGAATACCAGACTGAGGGTAGGCATGCAGTTTAGAGCTCATGCTGGAGTCAAGTTGCTTCCTATCAAGATTTGTAGAATCCTGTCAAAAGTATTGGTTACTCGGTAACAGCAATTAGGAGGTAACCAAATAATTATTCCACAAGACTAAAAATACAAGCATACATTGTCCTCATTGCTCATTGGGTTTGGGCGACTTAAGAGTACAGAAACAAAACCATACCTATTGGAAATTCCAAAAGTTCCCAGTAAGAGTCATACAGCTAAAAAGAAGAAACAATAACTTATGAGCTGTGATGCTTCGTACCCCTTTGAGCAGAGTTCGTCAATTTCAGGAAATGAGGTAGTTTTGAACCATAAAAGTAGTTTCTCCCTCTTCTTAGGAAAGACTTTGCCACACTTATAGCTATATGAAGTCCCTGAAGATAGTTTCGATTTTTCAGAGAAGCAACTTGAGGTATTTTAAAAGAACATGACCAATCTAAACAAAAGAACAGCTGCAGAGTCATAGATGTATTTAATAATTTAGGCTAATTTAGGCGGCCCAGGTGGAGGAGATGGAATGAGGAAACCGTAGACAATAGTATCAGCATAGAAATCTTAGGGCAAGGGTGATTTCCTAAATGGGAACTGTTGTGTTGAGGTAAGGAGACCGTCAAACAGTAATGAATGTCATGCCTGAAATGAAGATACAAAACAAACAAGAGCTTGCCCAAGGCTGTATCCAGTCAAAGTGGCATAGGACTCAGTCATAAATGAAATAACTTATGGAGAACGCTGGCAAGAATTTTATAATGCAGACCTGATATTTTGGAAACAATACAGGCTGGAGCTTGAAGCGAGGCAAAATTCTTAGGTGTAACATCCTGGTGAAGCAGTGACAACCCAGATTCCTTATGGACGCTATCAATCACATGGATAATTGCTGAAAGAAGATAGAAATAGTCAGTACATTCTACATGAAAAAGTGAGAAAGACAAAGTTTCTCAACCTACTGCTGGGATTGTGATCAGATATGAACTTCGTAATTGGAGTGGGCCTCATTTTGCATGGAATGGAAGTTAAATCTGTGACCTTTGTTCTCCTTCAATTTCTTGAAAAATGCATACTCAGAGGTCTTTGGGACATCAGCTGCATGTCATGTCCATGCTTTGGTTATAAAATTGAACTCATCACAATTACATACTAAACGCTAGTGTATTCTAAGATAATGAAGCAATAAACAATTATTGTATATCCTTTTTACCAAAAAAAAAAAAAAAAAATTATTGTATATCCTCAGAGAGCAATCATATGCACATGAACTTACATATTCGAACACCAGCTCCTTCTTGAGTTGTAGCTTCATCTTCCCTGAAGCCTAAGCAGTTCTCCTCACAATGATCAGCAAGCCTAACTCTCTTTCTGCTCCCATTTTCTTAACGAAATAAAGAAAATAAATACCTTTCTTAGCTCATTCTCATAACAAGAAGTCTCGTTTTTCTGTTGTTGTAGCTCTAGTGTGCATGCTCCATAGATATATATATTGAGAAGAAGGACGCTAGATTCATGGATAAGAGTCGATACCTGTTGCTAATTGCACTGAATTCTAACCTATTCAAGTACAATAACAGAACAAAATTCTATTCCTAATCTCCACACGGAACTCCATAACAGATCCAGGTACAAGAGAAAACCCCATATCAAAAGGATGGCAGCCGCCCAACATGCCTGGCCTGTCTCTAGGTAAACAAACATAACACAGCAATGGAGCCCAACAGGCAAAAACAAGGAAAAAATCAACATCTTCCACAAATCAAAAAGCACCGAAAATTGAAGGCAAGAATCAAGCAGGGCAAGACAATTCACCAATTCACAAAACACAAGTACTTCTGCGATTGCTCCACATTACGTTGCTCTGCAACGAAACTTCCCGACAGGAATGCAAAAAATGCACTAAAATTCTGCAGAATCAAACCAATCGATAAGCTTGAACAGGCAAAGCCATTCGCATCTACGAATCGAACTCGTGGGGAGAGCGATACCTTGACCCGATCGAGGGATTGTTACGGGGGCGGAACGAGCGTCGGAGCTCCGAAATGAGCGAAAACCAGCTCCGGCAGGAGCCCGCACGCGCGGTCGACTTCTGGCTTTCGTTTTCAGAGCGACGATCTTCATTCATGACCTTGACAACACAGTGATCCGATTCGATCGATTGAAGAAGGATCAGATGATCTACGAAATCGAAACCCTAAGCGAAGCGAAGCGTCGGCTTGCGATGACGCAGTGGAAGAAGGAGAGCGCGAGAGACTGAAACATTTCGCGCGCCAAGATGGAGGTTTGGGTTTATAAAATGTGATTTTTATTTTGCTCCATAAGGAAAATAAATAAATAATTTCAGTTTAGAGGGAAAAAAAACGAAAAGAGCTAATTCCACCTCGGTTTGCTGCTATTTTTTCGGTCTTTCTATGAGTTATGAAAGAACCTAAATAATTTTTTTTTTCAATCAAGAATTAAAAATGAAACTTCTTTTATTGATAATTTCCTATTACATCTCTTTTGACTCATAGAAAAATATGTGAAAATACCTAGATCGTTGCAAAAAAGGAAAAATACCACAAAAAATCCAAAACTTTGCAAGCAGATACATTTATCCCATTAAGGGCATTTTCGCCTTATTCTTTCTAATTTTTATTTTTTATTTTTTCTTCTTATTTCCGTTGGCCCCAACGGAGGGAAGCCGGCACCGATGAGGGTCGTCCTTGCTTGGGTTGATGTCGGCAAGGGGTGCCCTTGCTCCACATAGGCGAGGGCGGCCCTCGTCGGCGTCGGGTGAGGGTGGCCCTCGTCGACATCGGGTAAGGGCCTCCCTGGCGAGGGTCTGGTGAGGGCGCCCCTTGCCGGACGCCGGCGAGGGTCGCCCTCGCTTGGGCTAACGCTGGCAAAAGGTGTCCTCATTGGACGCCGGCTAGGGTGACCCTCATCGACGTTGGGCAAGGGCCTCTCTCGCTAGATTTGGCGAGGGTTCGGGGGAGGGTCTGGCAAGGGTGGCCCTCGCCCGATGGCGGCTTCCCTCCATCGGAGTCGACGGAGGGAAGAAAGAAGAAAAAGAAAAAAAAGAAGAAATTTTTTTTTAAAGGTAAAATGACAAAAATGCCTATATGATTTAAAGTAAATGTGTCATACAAATGAAAGTTTATGATTTTTTGTGTCACAAATGAAAGTTCGGGATAAATGTGTCATGGTTAGCAAAGTTTGGGGATTTCATGTAACAAAAAAAAAAATTTGAAATAAATTTGTCACTTTGGTTGGGGTTTTTGGTGGTTTTTTCCCTACAAAAAAAGAAGAAGCATAATCAATTTTAATTTTATGGTTAAAATATTAGTAGTCTTTATGTGATAGCAATAAACTTGTCAAATGGATGGGTCGACTCTAGTTGGGTCCCAAATTTACCCATTTAACTTGTTTATGATAATACAATTTTTTTTGATCTATATCTAATTCATACTTGACCAAATCTAGGAAAACTTGTCTCTTATGATTTTTAAAAAAAGACATTGCTAAAACACTTTCATACATTACAAATCTATTGAAAATTATATATATTTTTAAATTGATGCTTTGTTTTTTTCTTGAAAAATATTTCTCAGGAAATAATTTTTTAAGAAAGTATCAATATTTTCTAGGGTTTGCCTAAAATTTGAAAATAAATTACAAATTTTTTTGGCCTTTTTTTTGGAAAATCTAATTTGATTTCCTCGTGCATTCTTTTAATATTTTAATATTTTTATTTAAAAAAATCGAATTTTTAATTTTTTTTAAACATCAAATTGGTAATTATTTTTCTTTTTTCTTCTTCTTCACTTGGTGCTCAACTATAGGCAAGCTCAAGCCTTGCCATAGGCCAATGAGGCTCTAGCACCCCTGATTTTGGTGAGCTGTACGTCGCTAGATCATCAAGCTCGAGTTTCGCCAGTCTTCAGTGAGCTCATCCCTCACCTAGTTAGTCACCAGCTGTCATCATGGCCGGCCATTGGCCAAGGAAGATGGAAGTAGGAAGAAGAAATGAAAAAAAGGAAAAAAATGAAAAGAAAAATAAAAAAATAATTATAATTATAATTTCAACTATTTAAAATATATTTGTAAGGCTGAAGAGGGAGAGAGGGCCCGTTTGGTTCGGCTTTTGGGGAATGCCATTGGGGGAATGCAAATATATTTGAGAGAAAGAGGCTTTCGGAAATGTTAGACCGTTTGGTAAATTTTAGCATTGAAATGCAACTTAGCAAAAACACCGTTTAGCAAAATTTGCATTTGGAATTAGCTTTGGTTATTTTTTATTTTTTTTTTAAAGTCTGAAATCAAATTCCGGCGGCCAGCCACCGCAACCCAACCCCTTCTTCGACTGACGAGATCGCCGTCGCCCGGACCGCCGAGATCTAGCCGCCGAAGGTCGCGGATGCCAAATGCCGGCCGTCCGGCGGCCAGATCTGGCCGTTCCGCGGCCAGATCTGGCCTCAAGACCACCAGATCTGGCCTCGCCTGGTCGCCTGGCTCGCGCGAGACCAGGCGACGCCGGCTGAGGTCGCCCGACCTCAGGCGAGGCTTCTCGACGACTAGATCGCGGCTGAGCGCCGCCTTTGGCAAGGAAGAAGACGAACGGCGAAGAAGAAGGCGAACGGCGGAGGAGACGATGAACAGTAACGCGATGAACAGTAAATTCGCATATCCGGAATGCCCAATGCTCAAAGCTGGTCCCCCCCGGCATTCAGCTTTCAGCATTCTAAATGCAAACATTTTGCCAAGTAGCATTTGAAAGCTCAACCAAACACCATTATATTTTTCCCAAGGGGCTTTGGGGGCTCAAAGCCCCTTGGGAAAGCTGAACCAAACACCCCCAGAGCGTATTGGTGAGCCTAGTGGGTTGAAAATAGATTCTAAGTTCAACCCATTTAGATCCATTTATTATAGAGTTGAAATTAAAAACTTATTTAAGGTAAGTTATTTAAAATTGAAGTGACATGTATATGACCCATTTATGTTTTTTATATGGGTTAAGAACCATTTTGATAGGTCTAGATAGTAGGGCTTTTATTGAAATTCGAACATTTATCACCAACCATTGTGTGATTTCTTGTTTGAGAGAGAGAAGCTTTTTCTCTTTGGGAGAACAATGCCAATCTTTTGCTCTTTTTCACTATAGAAATGTATCACTAGGTCAAAAGTTTCAAGAAAACGAAGTTCAATATACAATTAAGTAAAGTCAAACTCGCTGTGTTAGTTAATTATTCCGAATATACCATAATCTCATGCAGTTTATTGAAATATGGGGGATTAGGTATTGACCTTATTCTTAGGCAATATAGTAGAGAGGTGGCCCCTTTTTTCTTGCATTTCACTTACGATTTTCTTATAAATGTATTTTTTCTTTTTATATTATGGATGACCGCCGTGAAATTAATATCGGATAATTGAATTCCATTGTCATTGGTGGTATAATTCAAAAAATGAACTGATTGCCGTGTACCAATTCTCATCAAAAGTCTACTGTCAAAGATTGAACAAGAAGGGTCAAGAATGATGAATGCGTGATCACCAAGGGCCCAGACTTGAAGAACAAGAAAACAAGTCTGACTTTGTCTCTAGAAAACCCTCAAAGAGCTCAAGAAAAAACCAACCCACCACTGATCAGTATTCGAAAGAACAAGGGCATTGTTTTGATAAGTAGGGGTTCATGGAGGGAGTGAAGCTACTCGGAGCTTGGCCTAGTCCCTTCAATTATAGAGTCAAATGGGCCCTCAAGCTCAAGGGATTGGAGTATGAGTATGTAGAGGAAGATCTCGAAAACAAGAGCAGTGAATTGTTACGGTGCAACCCAGTTCACAAGAAGATCCCTGTGCTCATCCATAGGAGGATACAGGTTCCAGAGTCTGGTGTGATACTGGAGTACATCGAGGAGAGTTGGCCACAAAACCCTCCGCTTCCTCGACATCCTTACGAGAAGGCTGTGGCCCCACTTTGGATCAAATTCAATGAGGACAAGGTGTGTTGTGAGCATCGAAATGGAATTGCTTTCCGTGATAGATTTGTTAGAATATTTGAGGCGCATCGATCGCCCGTGATAGTTTCGTTCAACTATTGCACAAAAGTATCACATGGAGATTGTTGTTTTTTGGTTTCGATAGGAATTATTTTTAAGCATAGATCAAGAAATTTCACCTGGATATATCAATCTCAATATGTTTCAGTCCAGATTTCTTTTATGAGAATTGGGTTCAGCTCATGTCTCAGTAGTCTCAATTCATCGACGGAAGCTACTCCGAACTAAGATCAGATGACAAACAACCATCGATCTGAGCTTCTGGCGACTTTACCTTGAAGTGAAAACCAGAATTTCCATGAAAAGTGTAAGAAATTCTCTCTATTTAGATCACGGTAAATCTTGTGATGTTATTTAGAAGAAGACGACCTTGAAGAGCTACATAAGATAATCAAAGAAAAGCTATAAGTATGGTAAAATCTTCCTTTCACTCTCTAACAACGAACATTTTGGGTGATGAAGTCCCCACTTTTGACAGATTCTTTCAAAGCACAGGGAAGCAATAGGAGGAGGCAACTAGCCAAGAAAGTCCTGTTCATCAGCAAAATAGCCAGCTCAAATGTGAACTTCCAAAGAAGTTGTCCAGGCAATACGTGAACCTGTTCATCATAAAGCAACCATAAACACGAATTAGAATCATCTCTCTCCATTTATAACGTCTTAAAGTATATATTTTCTTTTCCCGCATAAGAATTGGAGGCTTGCCAAGCTACGGACCACCATTTAAGGGTCAACACTGGTGGTTGCAAGGTCTAAGGATGCTTCCATGCCAGAGTTGCCACAGCCGACTACTAGGACACTCTTCCCAGCGAACTTCTCCTCGGACTTGTAGTGACAGGCACACACACACAACTTTATCCCTGAACTCCACCAGCCCATCTATTTTCAACACCACATATTTGGTGTTCTCCCTTCTGCCACCACAAGACCTTGGCAGATGTACCTGATCTATGAGCGGCTCGAGCCCTTGGCCCAAACCAAGGGGATGGGACCTAGGCCTTTGGTCTTGTCATAACGCCACAATTGAAGTTGGGACTAATATCGAATTGCCTTGCGTAGGACTCAGGATACTTAGTGGACTACCCCTGCGGGGGTAGTTAGGGAAGTCATCAGGGAATGGCTTTTTAGGAAGTTGACAAAAATTGTTGGAGAAGGAGAAGTCCACACTGGTCATTAGATCTCTTTCACCATAACGAATGCCACCGCAACGTGCTTGGTTGGTTTGGAGGGAGAGGATGGAGGAACCGAGTGCATTTTACTAATCAACACAATAGAGGACCTATGACCAACTCAAACTTAACCTTCCCTAGCAACTTTGCCACCTTCTCAAAATGCTATTCCCTGAGGAGTTCCCGGAGTAGCCCACCAAGGGGGAAGTTCATTGAGTACCTTGAGTCCTATGCAAGGAAATTTGATATCAACCTTAATTTCAATGAGAGAGAGGATGGAGGGGAATGTGTGTTTGGGTTCATGCTATTTGAGATCGACTTGGTGGGTCTAGAGGGAGAGGAAGGGGGTTTTAAATAGGGAGATGGAGGAGGCCTTAAGACATTGTTGCATGGATGGGGCTTGTGGAGTTAATGCGTGGGCTTGAATTGCACTCCATCAAATCATGGGCTCGTGACTATCATCCTATTGGTAGATTAGGTTTATACTAAAGGGAATAATTATCATTATATTGTTTTAGGATAATTCTCTAGAATATTTTCCTATTAGAGATAATTTGAATATTTGTTTTGATTTTCCAGTATCTCTCAAGATCGTGCAATATCTTCTATAATTGAGCATATTATGATTGATATTTGTTACCGGTAGATTAGTTTTATACTAGAGGGTATAATTGCCATTGTATTGTTTTAGCCCTAAACCCTATGCATATATTATAAATTATTTCATCAATGCAAGTCACGTTTGCTCAAACTCGACACATCCTCTAGTTTAATAGGTATAACATATAGTACGAGAGCTTTATTCTCTGAATCATATAATTACTTGGAAAAAGTGGGAATATAGTATTAGTTTGGTGAATTTGAAGTAAGTACATGGCTTGGCATTTGATATTATATAACTTTGCAAAGGTCGGGTAAAGAAGCTTCAAGGAAATTTATTAGCTGTATCACTAGGGCACATGAGCTCACCAAATGAATGTGATTCTTCGGATATCCCGATGAAGTGGTGTGTCCTTGGTTTTTGATTCTGCCGAGTGGAAGTAAGGGCTGCCAACCTTCTCCTTCCAATTTATCTTCCATTCAATGGGTGTTGATAGATGGTGCTAAAAAAATCAAAGTCCCGCTTGGTGTTTATCATCATCTCATGGCTATGCTTTTATATAATTGTTTGAACTAGTTAATTGACCACGTTGTTGATATGAATTAGTGACGCAGAGGAAGAAACGCTTGGGAAGGGACTCTACAAGATAACTATTTTTTTTTTTAATAATGAAGCGCGGATTCCAATATGTTAGGCAATAATTGAAATCAAAAAACATAATCAAGGACAAGATATCGATGAAGGGAGAAGTTTTCAAAATGCTACTAGAAAATTTGTAGAACAAGTGTGAAATCTTTGATGTCTCGAAAATCAAGAAAAACGTGTGAATTTGAGGTCAAATATTATAATCCATTTGTTATTTTGAAGATCCTAGATTCTTCTTTGATTTGTGGGATTGCCTACTCTTTTTACACTAAAAGATTTCCGTATAAGCATTTGCTCGTTGTTCTACATCGATTAGGCTAAGGACTGGAGCACAAGTTGTTGGTAGACATCTATGCCATTGTCGGCGACCGTAAGAAATTTTATCCATATTGATGTATATTGATGACCAATAATCAACCATCGATATATGGCGGCATATGATTTGTGATTGTCAACAAGAACATCGGTAAAAAAGGGTTGATAAATTACCAATTATAACGCCAAGAGAAGACTAGATACATATAGGCGAATACCTTTATAGAATTTGAAATTTGAAATCACTAGTAAATGAGGTTAGTGGTGACTTTCGTTTTATTTTTAGATTATGTTAAACAACTAGATCTTATAAATGAACCCATTGCAAAGGGTACGGGTCTTGTTAAGGCTCACCGCGATTTAGTATACTCGATATTGGCAATACCCCAAAAGGATGAAGTGATGCTATTCTTATGGGCGAAGAGTTCTATCGGAAGGGCTATCATGGTAAAGGTACCCTTAAAACTAATATCCAAACCTAACATTCTCTTTCGAGATGTGTCGCCTATGTGGGTATGGGTCGTGACACTCTACCGTCACATGGGATTTGAGTTTGGGAGAACTCTCGACCTTGTAGAGGGAACTCACAAGAGGTTCGATTTGAAAGGCAACGTAATGATATCTTTTGGAACATGAATCATGGGGGAATTCTCATGGTCAAGTACCCTAAACCTGATCTTTCCCCTTTTTCTCGTGAGATGGTGGTGAGATCGGGTCAAGATAGGCTTGGTGACACTACTGGGTATTAGTTACTAGATTAAGAGGACTTGATGCAATTAAAAATGGTTCTCGTGTTGATTAATGTGTCTTATGTAGGATTGCCTGTATGTTAAAGTTGCGTGAAAAATGAGGTTTGTTGCTAACTAAGTGTTAAATGGTTTTGCAGGTGGGAGTTATAAGGGGTGGCGTATTTGTAAATCCTTTGTTTTGCAGGAGGAGTAGGGATGTATGAATGTATGATGGTTGATATTTAAGTGCTATGTTTAATTTTAAAAGGCCATTTACAAACTTTAGCACGACACCGCACACACAACTGTACTCTAAAACCTGATCGCCTAACTTAGACCCTTAAGAGGGTTTATGGGTGGAATCCATGAGTGAACTCTTGTGGTAATCCATGCTATCATAAATCCACTTGTCTCGATTGATAAAATAGCACTGATTGACGATAGTAGCAATGGGTAAACTATTTTTTATCTTTTGGGATGGAAATCTTGAGTTTTTAGCATCCTCACCTTAGGCGTCAAAATCTCATAGTCCTCATGTGATGTATGATTTGTGCTTGACATGAGTTTTAGTTGGTAAGACATCATCCAAATATTATCGTTTTTATTTTTCTTAAACTTTTGGATTTCAATTCTGCACTTTATATTTTCAATGATGACACATTTTAATCTCGAATGCCCCTTTAGGTTTAGGCCTAGATGGGCAAGCTTGAGATCAATGTGATTCGTGTCGAAGAGCCTCAAGATCATATGGGATAACCTCGATTTGAAGCACCAAGATTATGTGGAGAAACGAATCGGTTTTCTCCTGATCTCATTAAAGGTTGAGCCTTGAATCTCAATAGTGAAGGCATTGGTTCATTTTTGGAACCCATTGACCTCCACCTTCGTGTTTAACCAATATAAGTTGACCCTAACAATTGAGGAGTTCAAAATAGCCGTTGGGTTAGGTAACGCTTCCTTAGGATTTGTTACTCGTCCCATTGGAAATCCAACCTCACTTCTAAGTTAATTCTTGAATATCCCATTGACAAAATTACAGCCATTCTTAAGGGAAAACGGAGGTTCCCTAGGTCACAAAAAAAAAAAAAAAAATTACAACCATTCTTAAGGGAAATTCAAATTCTATGCCCTATACTTTTCTTGAACAACACCTTCTTAGTCTTGAACCCAAGTTTGGAAATCAAATTCCTTGTGTTTTTCTTGATAGGGCTAGGAAGAACACCTAGAGGGGGGTGAATGGTGTAAATAAGTTTTTGCAAGACTTAGCAACTTAATTCGTCTTTTGAGAATAATAGACTGAAGATGTAAAAGAATGTAAACAGTTATATAAGACTACGAATTAAAGTAAAGAGATTAGAAAAAGAGAATTTAAATGCAAAATTTATAATGGTTTGGCTTAGATCAAGCCTATATCCACTCTTCCGTACTGACAGCTCACTGGCTGGATTTCACTATGAATCAAAAGAGATTTTTACAGTCTCATGTCCTTGATTCCATAGTGTAGAAACTTTACTACACTTCCTCAAGGTCTTACAAGTGTTTAATCTCTCTTTTGAGTACAACTTAAGCTTATCGATTGAATAAGCAAAGAACTAGGAGCTTTAGATTTTGAAAATTTTCTTTCATGCACATACTCAAATAACTTGAGCGTCTTCCTTATATACTCCTCCATGCAATTATAACCGTTGGCACATTTCAAAGGAGTTATTCCAATCTACAAGTTGGATAGAATTAATTAGGGAGATCTTGAGTTATTAAAGGAATGTGATGATAGCCCACCAATCCTGCTCGCCCATAAAATCATGATCTAGGTTTCCATAAGTAGAACCTTCCAAGTATACTTCGCCAATCAACATATCTAATTATTTGCATTGATTTCAATAGGAATAATTGATCATGAGATGCTATCTCCAGCCGTGAGATCTTCTTCAACCTTACGAACCAAATCCTTGAAGATATACTTGCATTTGGATAAATCTTCTTCATTGAATAAATTCATTTCTTCGTCGGTTTGGAAGCTATCAGTGAGGGTAGACTTTAAATCTTGAGTTTGGAGGTTTTCAGACTTTGACGATAGAGTTTGTAAGTCTTCAGACTAGATTGATGGAAATGTTTTGTCAACTTCAAAATAAATAAGGAAGTTTTCTCCAACAATCTCCCTCTTTTTGATGGTGACAAAACTTTCCTGCAGATTTAAACACTTTTGTTTTGCAAAACAATACTTAAGCAAAAGAAAATATCTTCATATAAGACGAGTAGATTAGGATATGGATAGCAATGATTCTGCAACCACAGAAAACATGTTAGTCTTGCAAAACAACTATCCTTTCCATAATCATCAACATAGCTTAAGTTACTGCAAGCATCAAAAGATAAAATCAAATAGTAATCAAATAGTTCAAATCATAACCAAACAAAAGATAAGTTCAAAAGTAAAAAATCAATCAAAAGTAAAATCTGCATCAAACTTCTCCCCATTTTGGTCAATAGCAAAAAGTGGAGAACAAATAGAGAGATGTTTGAAAATAGAGTTAGAATTATGGTTGTTTTGGAAGGCGAACAAGCTCGAACACTTCCATAGAATTCATTGTCTTCTCAAGCCTTGCAAAACTTTGCTTCAGTGATTGGAAATCTTCACCTTGCATAGTAGACTACACTTGATTCTTCAGGGCAATTAACTAATCGTGCAAAGACACTGAAGTGGCCATGAAAATGTTCTTGAGATCATACATCTCATATCCCATAGCATATTGTTGTTTCTATACCTCCAATAGAATCTCTAGCATTCTCAAAAAATCTGCTTGTTGAGCTATTGCAGCACTAGGTCCAGCCGAGTCGATTCCAGGAGTTTTGAGAATGGAGGGATTTTCAGCAGATTGTCCACCATGACTATGAGTGGATGCTTTTGGATAATGAGAGGCATACACATCCTTTGGATCTGTAGCGGAGCAACTCACATCATTAGTAAAGATAGGTGAAGAAGTACCTTTTTGCTTAACAACTCCCCCTATTTATTTGCTTTTAGGAGGAGTAGTCAAATCTTCTTCTAGTGCAGCTTCAACTTCAGAGTGATGTTTGTCTGCATCATGTGCTCCAGTAGTTCCAGTGTTAGCCATCTCATAGTCACTTGATAAGGATACAACCAAAGTTAGCTGAAGAGAGTCTTCTTGACCCTGGTCTCTCTCTTCTTCTACCTCTTCTCTTCTTTCTTCCTCTGTCCTCCTCTGTTCTTCATCTTCCTTCTCTATCTCTTCTCTCTCTTTTTCTCCTTCTTCTGGCTCTTCTCTTGTCTCTTGAAAGCTAACAAAACTTTTCAAGTTTCTTAAGGCTGAAAGAGTCATTTCATCCTCATCCTCTTCATCCTGCAAGATGAGAGTTCTCTTCCTCTTTATTGGAGCATCCATGGGCTCCTTGCCTTTCCTTTTGGCTACAACAGAGTCTTGTTTTGTTTTTACCTTTCCGTGATAGATTTGTTAGAATATTTTAGGCGCATTGGTTGCCTGTAATAGTTTTGTTCAGCTATTGCACAAAAGTATCACATGGAGATTGTGGTTTTTGGTTTCAATAGGAATTATCTTCAAACATTGAGATCATAGAAATTTCACCTAGATATATCAGTTTCGACATGTTTTAGTAAAGATTTCTTTTCTGAGAACTAGGTTCAGCTCATGTCTTAGTAGTCTCATTCTTGACTTTAGCTTGAAGTGAAAATAAGAATTTCCATGAAAAATGTAAGAAATTCTCTCCTAATTAGATCATGGTAAATCTTGTGATGTTATTCAGAACAAGATGACCTGAAAGAGCTAAATAAATTAATTAAAGAAAGCTATAAGCATGGTTAAATCCTCCTTCCACTCTCTAACAATGAACATTGTGGGTTATCTTATGATCTTGCTCGGTCGTCTCCAGTGCGGGTGTTCTGGCTCCCGGATTCCCAGGCGTCCTTTGAGTCCAGTGGCTGTTCTGGTGGTTGTGTTGTGTCTTTTGTTGCGTTCTTTCTGTCTTTGCCTCTTGAGGCTTTTGCGCGGTCCCCTTCCACTCTTTTGCTTGCAGTGAGAGTGTAAGTTTTGGTGCCGTTTGTGTACATTTGTCCTTTGTCTATCAATATATTCTTACCTTACCAAAAAAAAAAAAAAAAAAAACATTGTGGGTGATGAAGTCCCCGATTTTCGTTAGATTCTTTCAAAGCATAGGGAAGCATCGGGAGGAGGCAACAAAAGAAGCCAAGAAAGTCATGTTCATTAGCAAAACATCCAACTCAAATGTGGACTTCTGAAGAAGCGGTCTAGGTAATAAGTGAACTCGTTCATTATAAAGCAACCATAAACACAAATTACAATCAACTCTCTCTAATTATAACGTCTTAAAGTATGGATTTTTCCCCCGCATAAGAGTTGGAGGCTTGCCAAGCTGTGGACCACCATGTAAGGCTCAACATTGGTGGTTGCAAGGTCTAGGGACACTTCCATGCCGGAGTTGCCACATCGGCTACTAGGACACTCTTCCCGGTGAACTTCTCCTCAGGCCGGTAGTCATAAGGCACGCATGACTTTACCCTTGAACTTTGCCAGCCCATCTATTTTTGGCACCACACATTCGACGTTCTCCTCTTTTGCCACCATGAGACCCTTGTAGATGTGCTCGATTTATGAGTGGCTCGAGCCCCAAGCCCGGACCAATTAGATGTGGCCCAAGCCTTTGGTCTTGTCATAATGCCACAATTGAAGTTGGGGCTAATATCGAATTGCCTTGCGTTGGACTCAAGGTACTCAATGAACAGCCTCTTGCGGGGGTACTCAAGGAAGTTATCAAGGAATGGCTTTTTGGGAAGCTGGCAAAATTTACTAGAGAATGAGAAGTCTAAGCCGGTCATTGGATCTCTTTTACCATAATGCATGCCACCGTAGTGTGCTTGGTTGGTTTGGAGAGGAGCCGAGTGCATTTACTAATCATGGCAACAGAGGACCTATGACAAACTCTAATTTCACCTTCCCAAGCAATTTTGCCAACTTCCCAAAATGCCATTCCCTGAGGACTTCCCTGAGTAGCCCACTAGGGATAGTTCATCGTGTACCTTCAATCCTACGCAAGGCAATTCGATATTATCCCCAACTTCAATGAGCGAGAGGATGGAGGAGAATGTGTGTTTAGGTTTGTGCTATTCGAGATCAACTTGGTGGGAGAAGGAGGAGGCCTTGAGACATTGTTGCATGTGATGGGGCTTGTGGAGTTAATGCGTGAGCTTGTATCACACTCCATCAAATCACAAGCGCGTGACTATCATCCCATTGGTAGATTAGGTTTATACTAAAGGAAGTAATTGTCATTATATTGTTTTAGGATAATTCTCTAGTATATTTTCCTATTAGAGATAATTTGAATATTTGCTTTGATTTTTCAGTATCTCTCAAGATCGTGCAATATCTTCTATGATTGAGCATATCTTGATTGATCATTATATTGTTTTAGGATAATTCTCTAGTATATTTTCCTATTAGAGATAATTTGAATATTTGCTTTGATTTTTCAGTATCTCTCAAGATCATGCAATATCTTCTATGATTGAGCATATCTTGATTGATATTTGTTACCGATAGACTAGGTTTATACTAAAGGACATAATTGTCATCGTATTATTTTAATCCTAAACCCTATGTAGAGATCGTGAATTATTTCATCAATGCAAGTCACATTAGCGCAAACTCTACACATACTCTAGTTTAATAAGTATAACATATAGTATGAGAGCTCTATTTTCCGAATTATATAATTACTTGGCAAAAGTGGGAATATAGTATTGGTTTGGCGAATTTGAAGTAAGTACATCGCTTGGCATTTAATATTATATAACTTTGCGAAGGTAAGGTAAAGAAGCTTCAAGGAAATCTATTAGCTGTACCGATGGGGAACATGGGCTCACCGAATGAATGTGATTCTCTGGTTATCGCAGTGAAGTGGTGTGTCCTTGGTTTTTGATTCCGTGGAGTGGAAGTAAGGGCTGCCACTTGCAACCTTCTCCTTCCGAATTCTCTTCCATTCAACTAGGTGTTGATAAATGGTGCTCAAAGCATCAAAGTCCCACTTCATGTTTATCATCGTCTCATGGCCATGCTTTTATGTAATTGTTTGAACCAGAAAATTGACCATGTCTGTGACATTCTGAAATTCGACACCATCTCGAGTATATGAAATGGTTGTTTCATCAATGTGCCTATGGTCATTTTACTTTAAGCTAGTCCCTTACGAGTTAACTAATCTATTAGGTGAAGCCGTTAAGGGATATAAACGCGACAGACTAGAGAATTTGATCAGAAATCGAGTGCTCAACCATAATAATCAGCAAGGGTCAATACGGCACCGTTATAAATCAATTAGCAAACGGATATAAGTCGATTCGATGGAAACATGTAATTGAATTACGGGTGATTTCACATGATTGTGAAATTCATGTCGAACGATAATAACCCGATTTTCTATTGATATTATACTCAGGACACACAATTGAAACTTTGCAATTTTACGACAACCAAGTGTCGTCTACGAGTCGGAGATGCACAAATGTGGATTGAAAATTATCGACCACGGGTCAAATGTGCTAAAATCCCTAAAAGTTACCCGATGGGTTAGGTTGTATTAAAATTGCGTTCGGTCGATTTTAACCATGAAATTGAATTTGGATTTGGGAATCGGATGTTCAAGTGTGTCACGATTCATTTATAGGACGTCATCTCATCTTTCGGAGAAATTTCATCGAGTCCAGAATTTTTGCTGAAAACCGATTTTGGACAAAAGAAATTAAGGAAATTCGGATGGGCTATTTACATGATTTATTTGGTTGCCTAAAAGGCTTTGTTTGTGAGGAAATGAAGGAAAAATGGCCATTGGATGGCCACTTGACTTCTTGGGCTGAAGACTTTTGAGGCTTGGTGACGAGTGCTTGGATATTTTGGGCTTGGCTCTCAATGGTTGTTGCATGGACTTGTTGTTCTCTTCCTTTCTCCCTCTCTCCTCCCTTTCTCCATGCGTGCAAGCCCCTGCAGAATAGCCTTCTTCATTTCTTCATTCTCCTCCCAACTGTCGTAGCCTCCATTTCCCTTGTCACCGCCTGACCACCCTCCATCTTCACCGCCATCATCCCATAGCCACAGCCCCGTTCGTCCAACCACCACCACATAGCCACCAACTTCACACACCGACGTCCAACCTAGCTCCATCTGACGCCATTAGCTTCCACCAAGCCGCTGTCTGCTCAGCCCGTCGTTGCCACAAGCTGCCCACCCTTGCCCATCTAGCTGCATCGCTTTGCCAAGCTAACACTAGCTCACCCCGCATTCAGCTCGCCGTTTAGCCATCGACCAGCCGCCTAGCCGCCTGGCTGTCCACCAGCAACCCCAACCAGCCTTCCATAGAATCGGATTCCCAGCCCTTGGTCGAGACTTATAGGGCTGATTTCAGTCGCCGTTGAGCCTCCCTTGGAGACGTGGTAGTCTCGGGTTTTCATTGCTGTCGCATTGCCATTGTTGTGAGCTCGCCACCATTGAATTCCAGTGAGTTAACTCTCTAATCTTTGATTATGTTGTTAATTATGCTTAGGGGGTTAGATTAATGTAATTAGGATTAGTTAATCCTAGTTAGAGTAACTATCTTAGTTAGGCTAGTTTGGTTAGGTTAGTAGCTTGGGTTAGATTAGTTAACCATGGTTATGTCAATTAATCATGGTTAGATTAATTAAGTTGGATTAATTTAATCAATCACAATTTATTTAATTAATTGTAATTAGTGTAATTAGTGATGGATTAGCCATTTTGCAGAATTTTACGCTTGTTCTCGTGGATGAATTTATATATGAATTTGATGGCTTATATGTGCAAATGATTGCTTGGTGGTAATGATTGATTCTTATTGCAAAACTCGATTTTATGGACATTTAAATAGAAAAATACCAAGTGTCAATTTTTGACGCCAATTTTTATGTACTATATAAAATCGTGGAATTTTGAAATTGGAGTGTACTATATTTAATGGTTCGATTTAAATATGTGACCACACACGATTATTTTATCGGGAATTTTTAATATAAAGAAAAAGTGGCCAAGTTCATTATTTTGTACAAGAGCTTTATTTTCTGAATTATAAAATTACTTGGCAAAAGTGGGAATATAATATTGGTTTGGCGAATTTGAAGTAAGTATATCCATTGGCATTTGATATTATATAACTTTTGTGAAGGGAGGGTAACGAAGCTTCAATGAAATTTATTAGCTGTACCACCGGAGCACATGGGGTCATCGAATGAATGTGATTCTCCAAATATCTCGGTGAAGTGGCGTGTCCTTGATTTTTGATTTCGTGGAGTGGAAGTAAGGGCTGCCACTTGCCAACCTTCTCTTGTCGAATTCTCTTCCATTCAATGGGTGTTGATCAAAATGGCGCTCAAAGGATCAAAGTCCCGCTTTGTGCTTATCATCGTCTCATGGCCATGCTTTTATGTAATTGTTTGAACAAGATGATTGACCACATCGCTGATATGAAATAGTGACGTAGAGGAAGAAACGCTTGGGTAGGGTTTCAAAAAGATAACTTTTTTTTTTTTTTTTTTAATAATGAAGTGCGGATTCCAATATCTTCGGCAATAACTAAAATAAAATAACATAATCAAGGAAAAGATATCGATAAAGGGAAAAGTTTTCAAAAATTTATTAGAAAATTTGCAAAATACGTTCGAAATCCTTGACGTTTGGGAAATCAAGGCAAATGCATGAATTTGAGATCAAATATCGTAATTCATTTGCTACTTTAGAGATCCCGCAATCTTCTTTGATTTGTGGGTCACCCGCTCTTTTGACACTAGAAGATTTCCATATAAGCATTTGCCCATTGTTCTACATGAATTAGGCATGCGATTGGAGTACAAGCTGTCGGTAGACACCTGTGCCATTGTCGGCGACTGTAAGAAATGTTATCCATATTGATGTACATCAATGACCATTAATCGACTGTTGATATGCGGTGGCGTATGGTTTGTGATTGTTGACAAGAACATCAACAAAAGGGTTGATGATTACCAATTATAACTCCAAGAAAAGACTAGATACATAGAGGCGCATACACAAATTTGAAATCACTAGTAAGTGAAAGGTCTAGTAAATCGCGGAGTAAGAATGGACGGGCAACATATGGACACGAAGGATTGAAATACTAAAATTAATAGATGATGGCCGAAAGACAGGATCGTGTGGAGGCATGGATAGAACTACAAGGGCGCGTTTGGTAATGATTCTATTCCCAAGAGCTGATTCTGACTACAAATGATTATTTTTTATTCTGTTTCCGGAAGCGATTCCCGAGTAAAAAACGTGTTTGGTAATTGATTGTGTTCCAAATTAATTTCTTTTTATTTTTAAATAATTTTTAAATAATTTTTTTACTTTTTTACTTTTTTTTTTTTTTTTTCCTATTCTTCTTCTTCTTCTTCGTGTGGCCGGTCACCGGACCGACGATCGGCCAGAGCGTCGCTAGCCCTTGGTGAGCTCGGCCTTCGTTGGTTGAGCCTCGCTGGCAACTGGGCGAGGCTCGCCCAGCCCTGCCGAGGCTCGGCCTCGCCCAGCCTCAGTGAGGCTACATTGGCCATCGGCGGGGCTGGGCAAGCCTTGCCGGTGGCCAGATGAGCCTTGCTGGCAGCTGGGCAAGGCTTGGCCTCGCTCAATCTGGTGAGGCCGAGCCTCGCCTAGCCCCCGTCAATGGCCAAGCCGGCCTCGCCGGGGTTGGGCGAGGCCGACCTGGCCATCGGCGAGGTTGGGCTTCACCCGATTTGGCGAGGCAGAGCCTTGCCAGTGGTTGGGCTTGCCTCCAGCGAGCTTGCCGGACCTTGCCCTGGCCTGGCGAGTGGTGGTGGACGGCATCGGCGAGTTGTGGCGAATGGTGGCGGGCGGTGGCGGACGGCAATCGCAAGATGACGGAAGGGAAGAATGAGAGTTTCGTTGTTTTGATTCTTTTTTTGATTCTCGGACGAAAAATCATATTTTTTTTTATTCTCAATTCTTTTCCCAATTTGTTCTCGGGAACAAAAATTTTACCAAACGCAATTCTCGTCCCAAACTGATTCAGGGAACAAAAAATTAGAATAAGGCACTGTTTGGCACATTGCCAAACAGGTCCCAAGAGAACTGGTCCTACACAGTTAGGTCATAAGCATTATAAATACTAGTGTCAGTGTTCACCTACTAAAGACCCTAGGCACAAACAAACTAACATGTCATTTTTCAATTCTTTTAGTCATGGTTTTTAGATTCTTATCACTGATTAAATTTTAGGGTGTTTCTTTGCTCTATATCTCGGGTGCATTGTCGCCAATAAAATTCTTAGGTTATATCTTTATGCTTTCACGTTTTCTCGTCAATTAAATTCTGACATAGTTCTGTACCTTTGGTATCCTTTCACGTGCTTATGTCCTCAAGCTTTGTCGTCATTTAAATTCTACTATAGATTGTGTAGTTCAGTATCGGTTGAAGTAAAATTATCAATTCTTCTGTCAACATATAATATTATCTATCCGAAGTGGTTGCAAAACCCATCTTCTCTAATAAAAAAACTGAAGAATGACTTTTGGTAAAAGATCGCGGGGTCAAATTCCGAAGAAATAGTAATATTCAGTTTCCTTTCGTATAGATTTTTTCAATCTCGTTCGATGAAGTCCGAAAGATTGTGTGAATAGGGTATTTTTCGATTCACGGATGAGAGTCGACACCTATTGCTAATTGCCCCGAATTCTAACCTATTCAAATACAATAACTAGACAAAATTATGTTCCTAATCTCACACAAGGAACTCCATAATAGATCCAGGTACAAGAGAAAACCCCGCTTCCAAAGGATGGCAGCGCGTCGGCGTGCTCAGCTTGTCTCCGAGTAAACGAAAATAACACATCAATGGAAGCCTAACAAGCCAAAAGAAGGGAAGAATCGACACTTCCCACCAATCAAAAAGCACCAATACTTGAAGGTAAGAAACAAGCAAGGCAAGATAATTAACCAATTCAAAAACAAAAACACTTATGCTATCGCTTCACATTACACTGCTTTGCAAGGAAACTTCCCAACTTGAATGCAAAAAACGTAGTGACTCTACAGATAACTAATGCAAAATCGACATTACTAAAGCAAACGCTGCAAAGAGCCTTAAGTCGAGAATCAAACCAATCGATAGGCTTGAACGGGCAAACTCCATTTGCACGTAGGAATCAAACTCGTGGGGAGAGCGATACCTTGACCCGATTAAGGGATTATTACGGGAGCCGACCAAGCGTCGAAGCTCCAAAATGAGCGAAAGCCAACTTCGGCAGGAGCCCGCGTGCGATCGACTTTTGGCATTCATTTTAGAGCGACGATCTTCATTGTCAACCTCGACGACATAGTGATCCAATTCGATCGGTTGATATTGATCGAAGAAGCATAGGATGATTGCCAAAATCGAAACCTAGAGCGAAGAATCAAGTTGCGATGATAGAGTGGGAAGGAGAGAGTGAGAGGCTGAACATTTTATGTGCCCAAATGGAGGTTTCGATTTATAAAAGTGATTTTTATTTTGCTCCATTTGTTAAAAATGGAAAAATTCCAAATAAGAGCTTGGAGTGAACCTTATCTCAAATAAAAACCTAAAGTGGTCTTATCAATCTTAAAGGCCTGAACTTATTGTTTACTGTAGGGCAATTTCATCTTTTCAATTTGTTTAATTTTTTCCTTTCTCCCTTTCTTTTTCTTTTTCTTTTCCCAAAAAAAAAAGAATTAAAACTTAAAAAAAAAAAAAAGAGAGAGAAAAGGTTGAACACGCATGGGAAAGAGGCTCCCTTTGCGTGTGACCAACGCGTCGTTTATGGGGTGGTGGCGATGGCCCAGGAGGCCATTGGCATTGAGGTGATGGGCTAGGGGTTGGCGACCCTCATTGACTAGAGGCAAGTGCCAGCCTCTGGTTGGCAAAGGTAACTAGCCCTCGCTCAAGCACCGGTAACCCCACCCGCCTTTGTTTTTGTTTTTTTGTTATTTTTCAATGTTAGTTCTTTTAATTTTTTTTATCTAATTTAATTTGTATTTAGATTATATTTGGACGAAATTACCTCTGATCGGCTGGAATTTTTTGCTGGTCAGCGAGCCAAGCTAGGCCCTTTTTTAAAACAACTAGAATTTTCATGAAAAAAATGTAAGAAATTCTCTTTAGTTAGATCACAATAAATCGTGTGATGTTATTCAGAACAAGATGACCCTGAAGAGTTACAAAAGATGATTAAAGAAAGCCATAAGCATGGTTAAATCCTCCTCCCCACTCTTTAACAATGAACATTCTAGGTGATAAAGTGCCGATTTTTCGTCAGATTCTTTCAAAGCACAGGGAAGCAACAGGAGGAGGCAACCAAAGAAGCCAAGAAAGTCCCGTTCATCAGCGAAACAGCCAGTTGAAATGTGGACTTTTGAAGAAGTTGTCTAGGCAATATTCGAACCCGTTCATCATAAAGCAACCATAACACGACTTAGAATCAACTGTCTTAAAGTATGGATCTTTTTTCGTTGCATAAGAGTTGGAGGCTTGCCAAGCTATGGACCACCATGTAAGGCTCAACATTGGTGGTTGCAAGGTCTAGGGATAGTTCCACGTCGGAGTTGCCATAGTCGACTATAGCCACGCACAACCTTACCCTTGAACTCCGCCAGCCCATCTATTTTCAGTGCCACACATTCAAGGTTCTCCTCTTCCGCCACCAAGTGACCCCAGCAGATGTACCCAATCTGTGAGCGGCTCGAGCCCCTGGCCCGAACCAATCGGAGCCCAAGCCTTTGGTCTCGTCATGGCACCACAATGAAGTTGGGACTAATATCAAATTAGCTTGCGTAGGACTCAAGGTACTCGATGAACTGCCCCCTGCGAGGTACTCAAGGAAGTCATCAGGGAATGGCGTTTCGGGAAGCTGGCAAAAATTACTGGAGAAAGAGAAGTCCAAGCCGGTCATAGGATCTCTTTTGCCATAATGCATGCCACTGCGGGGTGCCTGGTTGGTTTGGAGGGAAAGGATGGAGAAGCCGAGTGCATTTACTAATCATGGCAATAGAGGACCTATGACAGACTCAAACTTCACCTTCTGAGCAATTTTGCTAGCTTTCTGAAATGCCATTCCTTGAGGACTTCCCTGAGTAGCCCACTGGGGGCAGTTCATTGAGTACCTTGAGTCCTATGCAAGGCAATTCGATGTCAGCCCTAACTTAAATGAGAGAGAGAGACTGAGTAGCCCACTAGGGGCAGTTCATCGAGTACCTTGAGTCCTATGCAAGGCAATTCGATATCAGCCCTAACTTAAATGAGAAGAGAGAGAGAGAGAGAGAGAGAGAGAGAGAGAGAGAGGATGGAGGGGAATGCGTGTTTGGGTTCGTGCTATTTGAGATCGACTTGGTGGGTCTAGAGGGAGAGGATGGGGGGTTTAAATAGGGAGAAGGAGGAGGCCTTGAGACATTGTTGCACGTGATGGCTTGTTGAGTTAATGCGTAGGCTTGCGTTGCACTCCATCGAATCATGAGCTTGTGACTATCATCCTATTGGTAGATTAGGTTTATACTAAAGGGAATAATTGTCCTTATATTGTTTTAGCATAATTCTCTAGGATATTTTTCTATTAGAGATAATTGGAATATTTTCTTTGATTTTTCATTATCTCTCAAAGTCGTGCAATATCTTCTCTGATTGAGCAAACCTTGATTGGTATTTGTTACCGGTAGATTAGGTTCATACTAATGGGCATAATTGTCATTGTATTGTTTTAGCCCTAAACTCTATGTATATATTGAAAATATTTCATCAATGCAAATCATGTTTGTGCAAATTTTAAACATCCTCTTGTTTAATAGGTATAACATATAATACGAGAGCTTTATGTTCTGAATTATATAATTACATGGCAAAAGTGGGAATATAGTATTGGTTTGGCGAATTTGAAGTAAGTACATCACTTGGCATTTGATATTATTTAACTTTATGAAGTTAGGGTAAAGAAGCTTCAAGGAATTTATTAGATGTACCACTGCAACACATGGGCTCACCGAATGAATGTGATTCTCCAGACATCCCGATGAAGTGGCGTGTCCTTGGTTTTTGATTTCGTAAAGTGGAAGTAAGGACTGCCCCCGGCCAACCTTCTCCTTTTGAATTCTCTTCGACTTGATGGGTGTTGATAAATGGTCCTCAAAGAATCAAAGTCTCACTTCATGTTTATCATCCTCTCATGGCCATGCTTTTATGTAATTGTTCGAACCAGATGATTAAGCACGTCGCTAATATGAAATAGTGACGTAGAGGAAGAAACGCTTGGGTAAGGTTTCCAGAAGATAACTTCTTTTTTTTTAATAATGAAGTGCGGATTCCAATATCTTCGGCAATAATTGAAATAAAATAACATAATCAAGGAAAAGATATCGATAAAGGGAAAAGTTTTCAAAAATTTATTAAAAATCTGCAAAACACATCCGAAATCCTTGACATTTGGGAAATCAAGGCAAATGCATGAATTTGAGATCAAATATTGTAATTCATTTGCTACTTTAGAGATCCTGCAATCTTCTTTGATTTGTGGGTCACTCGCTCTTTTGACACTAGAAAATTTCCATATAAGCATTTGCCCGTTGTTCTACATGAATTAGGCATGCGACTAGAGTACAAGTTGTTGGTAGACACCTATGCCATTGTCGGCAATTATAAGAAATGTTATCCATATTGATGTACATCAATGACCATTAATCGATTGTCAATATGCGATGGCATATGGTTTGTGATTGTCAACAAGAACATCGATAAAAGGGTTGATGATTGCCAATTATAACTCCAAGAGAAGACTAGATACATGGAGGCGCATACACAAATTTGAAATCACTAGTAAGTGAAAGGTCTAGTAAATAGCGGAGTAAGAATGGATAGGCAATGTCACGCCCCAAACCTCGAGCACGCGCACATCCCACTGTGGTCGATAGAAATGCAACTTCCCAGGACACGTCGCCGGCCCAATCGATTAATTACACATGCGAAAGCGGATAAATAATCCCAAGACAAAACTCAATTGGGATAGAAAAGCATGATCACATTTCAAAACCAAACCACATACTTTTAAACACATCAAACCAATTCGATTACATGACTAGGCTAATAACAGAAGATCTATAGAAGATCAGTCCTAAAAAACTTAGCTATCTTAAGACCAACTAATCAAATCAATTCACCAGCTCTTTAGTCTCCAAAGGCATCGAGGGCATCGGGTCCTCCACTGACCCATCTGGAGATCAACAACACTCCCACCTAGAGTGGAATCTATAATACCAAAGAGGATACCAAAACACTTGAGAGGGTCCATCCAGAAATCCATCAAGCCTATAGCGATACCATGCTCTAAATCGATGAGGGACCCTACTAGAAAGGTTTTCATCAACCCAGACAATAGTCATCACAAGCTCATAGACCCAATGAGATCCGGGATTGGCATAGTCAAAAATCCTCTTAGTGACCCTCATTGGTCTACCAAAAAGCTTTGGAGGATCTACCATCTAGGGACCCGAAAATATTATCCCACAATGGGGTGAGACAATGTCTTAGCAAATCCTACTCTCTAAAACTCGATTAGGAAGAAAATAAGCCCCAAGGCGCTCTAGCCACACAAAGAGAATTGAGGACTTACCTCGCCTTAGTCCATTCTTGCACATCAGTATATTTAAATAATCAATCAAATCATTCACTAAAAACCACGATTGAAAGAACACGACCTAACTTTAGGTGGCAAATTATGGCCCAATGGGCGTGACCTCTAATAGGTGGCGGATTACGGCCTTATCAGGCGCGACCTTTGTCAGGTGACAATTTACGACCCAAGGGGCGTGACCTTTAATAAGTGGCGGATTACAATTATCAAGCGCGATCTTTGTCAGGTGGCAAATTACGATCTAACAAGGCACAATCGAACTTCGACAATTTTCTAGATCCATTCACAACCTTTTATAATCAAATTCCAATTGAAAATCGATACTAAACATCTTTGGGATAAATATCCATATAAACAATCATTCAAACAATCGATATAAATTGGTCCTACCAACCAATTACAGTGCTATAATCCAACACCAGGTATTTTCAAGTTAAATACCAAAAACTTCTCCAATTTCACTCAATTCCATACTTTTGGAATAATTAACAAAAATCATCAATTTACACAACTTCTCAATTAAACATACAATTGGCACAAATCGACCGCATCACCGCTATGATCGCGTGAAATTCTAACGACCGGTCATCTCGGCAAAATTTTCGAAATTATTAAATAATTAAATATTATATTATAATAATATAATTTAATAAATAATATTTATAAAATTCGAA
Source organism: Eucalyptus victrix (assembly GCA_016097545.1). Lineage (NCBI taxonomy): Eukaryota > Viridiplantae > Streptophyta > Magnoliopsida > Myrtales > Myrtaceae > Eucalyptus > Eucalyptus victrix. The sequence continues at coordinate 39,735,590 of CM027845.1, read as the reverse complement.
ATAATTTATTAATTAAAAATAAATAATTATGGCTTAATAAACTAGATTACACTAATTTATACATAGCCCTAATTAAACATAATTAAACTAATCATACAACTAATCTAATTTACATTAAAATAATATAATCTAACCACATAAACCTAATTAGACTAATCTAAACACCCCTTAAGCATGATTAACTTACTAAGCGAGGTTTAGATGATAAACTCACCGGTTTTTCGTGCCGGTGAGTTCACGACTGTTGGGAATAACGGATCCCCGAAAACCGGATTCGACACCGAATCGAACCCCTAAATCAATGCGGAAGACGAAGCCCGGGAAAACACGCATCACCGATTGTAAAGCACACCACGGATTCGAGCGTACCTTGTTAGCCACAGATTAAACACCAATGCCGAAGAAGAGGAAGAAATTCTGGCCCCGTTCGATCCGATGACGACTTGAAGGGGAGAAAACAGTGCCTTGAACTTACTGTTCCTTTTTGGAGAAAGAGAGAATGCGCGGGAGAAGACGTACGTTGAATTGCCAAACGTTGTCTTCTCTCTCTCTCTCCTCCCTTTTATACCTCTATTCCCGTGGGCCGGGCCCTTTTGGGCCCAACTTGAGCGGATGGGCCTTGAGCCCATCTTACAAATCCATCATCTCCCACTCGCACATGGTGGTGCAAAACCAACATGGGCGGACAGGCTCTACTCAGCCCCATCAGAGAAAAATCCAGCATAGACTCTCACTTAACATGGTGGGCTGAACATAATCCTCTTTTCCTCTCTTCAACATTCATACCGGTGAATAATCCGTGCGACCAGCATACTTTGAGAGCTCGTTGCTATACATCTGTTAGGAATATATAGCAGCTCATAATGGGCATCACACTCCGAGTAGATTTAGTATGCAGTACCCTAGATCGATCGATCACATTTATATCTCTCTTGATCTCTTTTTAAATAATGATATATATATTGTATTCACAATTATGATTATCACAAAGACAGTCATAATTGGTTAACCGGTGAATACAAAACTATAATGTGATTCTCCAAAATCGATCTTCTCTTTCCTTCAAACTCTCAATTTCAGTCCAGCTTGCTTTTCTAGAAATGCCCCATTAGATCGAATCAACCTCATGACCATTGGCAACATCTTAAGATAGCAAACACTAAATAGAAATCTTGAGAATAAGTGAGAGTCCTGAGGGGACTAAGAAATTGAGGAACTCTCATCCTCAAGAGTCTCACACGACATAAAAGTTGAGATCAAACTTTTGCCACTCTTATTGGTCGTCTCATGCATACGTAGTATGAAATACGTATTACGGTATTAACTCCTTTCCCATGGAGCGTATGTCTACACCTTTCAATACCATACGAGATGATAGTTCGAGACATACCCAATGTCTAACTTGAGTTCACGTATCTACTCATTCACAAAATTCATCAGAACTCACATCTGGCATCTTAGACAGATAAAGTAAAAACATGTGGGGTATTTTTACTTTCGGACATAGTAAGTATTATATCCTCATCTCAACACTCAGTTAAGGCGACATACGTGTTTTAAGCTTGAGCTCTCGATTATCACCTAGATAATAAGCTTAAAAACAGTCTCATCTCTATTTATCACACAAAGAAATGCAGGCGATTACCCGTGTGAGTGGGCTAATCTTATATCTGTCCGACATACTTCTCAACTTAAAGTAATGCACTAAGCATTAAGATGCATAAAGATCAAATAAAGATTCATAGACATTAATGATGAGAATACAAATTCATCAAATGTGAACACTTAGGGAAAATATAAAATATTCGTACATCGTCTCTACGCAATCCTAGAGATTTCACATGGCCACAAAACACATCTCTAGTTTTTGGCTTTGTCATAGGATCTGCTACCATTCCATGCGTAGTATGTACTCTAAGTTCACATCTTTTCGTGCAACTATATCCTTGACAGGATTATACTTGGTATCTATATGTTTGGTCTTGCCATGATATTTTGGATCTTTGGTGTACACTTTTGCTGCTTGGCTACCACAGTTAACCAATAATAAATCTGCAGCACTTCTACTAACACCTAAATGATCCAAAAAAATCTCTTAAGCCAAACACTCTCTTACACTGCTGCTGATAATGCGACGAACTCAACTTCCATTGTGGACAAGGCTATACACTTTTGTTTCTTACTGCTCCAACATATGGTGCCATTATTCGGTAAGAAAACAAACCCAGAGGTAGATTTCCTTTCATTTAAATCTCCTCTCCAATCAAGATTAGAATAGCCTTTGAGTTTCAGATCCTTTCCTTAATAACTCATCATATAATCAGCAGTCCCCTTTAGATACCTCAGTATTCTTTTAACGGCTTTCCAATGTGCTTGACCTGGATCGGATTGGTAACTACTCACCATTCCAATTGCAAAACATATATCAGGTCTTGTACACATCATAGCATACATAAAGCTTCTAACAGCACTAGCATAACGGACATGTTTCATTTGTTCCTTCTATTGTGGAGTCCTTGGACACAGACTATGGCTCAACCCTTCACCTTTTGTAATAGGAGTGTCTATGGGCTTACAATTTTGAAATCTTAATTCCAAGAATGTATGCAACATCACCCATGTCTTTCACCTCAAAGTTGGAAGATAACAAATTCTTCACAGTATTAACAAACTCCATATTACTCCGACAATTAGTATATCATCAACATATAATGATACGATCACAAATTGATCATTAGATCTATTGATATATACACAATGATCCTCGTCAATCATTGTAAAATCATATGCCACTATGGCATTATGAAAATGTATATACATTTGTCTCGATGATCGCTTAAGGCTATATATCGACCCACAAAGTCGACATACATTTTCTTCTTGGCCTTTCACTATGAAAACAACAGGTAATTCCATATATGTTCCTTCCTCTAATTCTCCATTGAGGAAAGCAGCCTTTACATCCATTTGATGTAACTCAAGATCCATACTAGTCATTATTGCCAGAATAATGCAAATCAAGGTAAATCTCACTACAGGAGAAAATGTATTTTCATAATCAATTTCTTCCTGTTGATTATACCCATTCGCCACAAGGCGAGCCTAATGCCTTTCTATTGAGCCATCAGCCTTTCGCTTTATTTTGAGAACCCACTTGTTCCCAATAGCTCTGCGTCCCCTTTGGAAGATCAACCAGTTCACAGACTTGGTTTGACTTCATTGACTCCATTTCCTCTTTCATTGCATGAATCCATTTTTCCTTATTAGGGCAATTTAGAGCCTTCATTAATATTTCTTGGCTCATCCTTATCTTGTGGAGCAACCATAAAAGTTTCCCTTTCAATGTCAAAACATCGACGGGAATACTTTGGCGACTTGTTCACCGTATGGGAGATTGTACACTTAACACATCATTCCCCATCATGCTCCCACTTGGATTAGGTAATGATGATGTCGTCATATCAGGTGGTTGCAATTGAGAATGAGTTGAATTCAATTCATTACATCTCATATTACTCCCACTTGAACAAACTCTACGACATCATTATCTTAATCCAAGGTTTCAAATAGGGAGTTATTTTCCCTTATTTCGCCCCTCTTAGAAAATTCATCCACTAAGGATGTGACATCCCGTGATTCAAATTCAGTTATACTCCCACTTTCCTGCTCACCTATGAACACATACCTTTTTGAGTGTTCGCGGTATCTCATGAAAATACTCTTATTTTCTTTGGGACCCAATTTCCCAAAACTTGTGAGAGGACTTATGAGTATAGACAGAACAACCCCATGGCTTAAGAAAACTTAAGTCCGGTGTTCTAATTGTCCATAACTCATATAAAGTAGAAATAACTGATTTGGAAGGCATCCGGTTAAGTATGTTGCGTTAACAACGCATCACTCCCAAAAAAAAGGTGATAGGTAAGTTAGCATGCGCCATCTTAGACCTAACCATTCCAGTAGGGTTCTGTTTATTCTCTCCGCAACACCATTTTGTTGAGGAGTATATGGAATAGACAACTATCTTTCTATTCCTTTTTCATCACATAATTTTCTGAACTTATCAGATAAATATTCTCAACCTCGATCGGATCTAAATAGCTTTATTTTCTGTCTAATTGATTTTCTACCAGGTTCATAAACCTTCTAAAACAACTTATGCTTCAGATTTATGAGAAATCAAATAGACATATCCGAATCAAGTAGAATCATCTATTAAAGTGATGAAACAAACAGCCCCTTGCCTTCCTCTCACATTCATTGAACCTTTGAGACGTCAAATGGATTAAATGCCGAGGAAATTCAGCTCTTTTACCTTTTCCAAATGGTCTCCTTGTCATTTTCCCTACTAGGCAATGCTCACATATGGACAAATCAACTTTTTCAATATTGCCCAACAAGCCCTTTTTGGCTAGTCTTTTCATATGTTGTTGGCCCATATGACCAAATCTAGCATGCCATCATATTCACATCATTATCATATAAGATAGAAGACGTGAAACAAGGGGATAACATATTGACATCATCACAGTCAACATTTAGTACAATAAAACCATCTAGAAAGTGACCACAACCATAGTAGTTTGCATCTAAACACAAATCTACACATTTATTATGGAAGTTCATACCAAAAAACAAGCTTAACCAACACTAAGACAGACACAAAATTTCGACGAATCTCCAGAGCGTATAGAACATTAAAGATGCGTCCACCTCTCATGTTCTATTGGTCGATGCAAATTCCTTTACATCAGCTCTAGAGTTGTTTCCAACATAGATCCACTTAGTTCCAGTTGGTACTCGTCGGAATTCCACGAAGGATTCTCTATCCTTCCCTTTATGGTCTATCGCTTCTGAGTCTACATTCCACAAAGGATTTGATTCAGCCTATAATGTAGAACTTGACACATAAGCAAAGTTCTCAAATGTACAAGAGGTGCATTCCTGCTTTGGCTCACGACAGTCGCGAGCATAGTGACATCTCTTGTCACAATTGTAACATCACACCCTTGACATTTTCTTCACTTGAGGATGCTTTCCTCTCTCTTGTTGGTTAATTCTTGATTTCTTGTAATAAGGACTTGATCCTTTGCATTTCCACATATTGAACGAATCAATACGCTTGCGCTTAGAGCACAAAGCCCTTTCTGAGCTAGAACCAGCATAGCAAATGTCTATTTATGGCTCAAATACCGTTAGGCGGTCCTCTACTAGTTCAAGGTGGTGCACGACACCCTCAATATCTTCCATAATGTGGTCAAGAGCTTCTAGTGCTTCTTGCTTTTCCAGCACATATTGAATCTTCATATTCAATATTTCACAATTATTGCCGTTCATATCAGCAATTACATTCTTAGTTGCTGAACCATCGTTCTGAACACATCAGACATACATACACGAATAATTAATGCCTATCATTTATGCATCCCTATTTGCATAGACCCATCATATTAATATATAATTTCAAGTAAGGCTTGAGAATCAAAAGGTCACTATGTTTCCAATCATCCTCCAAAAATCCTAACTTAAAATTATTATTAATATAATTATCTTATGCAAATAAATTCTATGAAATTACAAAAACTTCTATTACTACCCACGGCTAATTACCCACAAAGACTGACAATGACAATAGCGAAAGCGGATAAAAAATCTTAACATTCAATAAAATAACAATGCTTTCACATGATACAACTAATATATCGGTTGCTACATCAACAACAATCAGGTAGTAATCATTACATAATCAATCAAAGAAATAAATAGGGAATGTCCCTTCTAATCTATCAGCCATAACATCTGAGAAAACTGAAGGCACATTAGCCAACCATGGAAAAACTTTTGGAGAGCTTTCATGTCGCCTCCAAGGCGCATTCACTCGGCGCCATGTGGCGCTCAATCTAAGGGTTGAAGTTTTGGCCAACTCAATCCTATAGTGCTCTCTAACAAAAGCTTCCACCAGCCTCCTATAATCCGGGACCACATTGACCTTCCATAGCCGATCCAACACTGCTTGCCATTCAGGTGGAAGAGTGTTCATCAAAGCCGGCACCTTCTCAAAATCCGGCATAAGATAACCATTCCAGGATGATTTCTGTATCATCCGATTAACCCGACCACATGTGACACTAAATCACCGTCATGCCACCGATAATCGCCTAACTCGTCATCAGCCTCTTAAGTCTTGCATTTTCCTCGTTCGTTGTCGGGATTGCAGGTATCCTTGCATAACGCATCATAATTCCTGCAACAAATGCAGAATTAAAAATGGATCACTTATAATCCATGATTAATATAAGAGAAAACACATAATTTTCTAAAATTCATGCAACAAATGCAGAATTAAAATTGGATTACTTATAACCCACATAGGCATGACTTAAAAAGAAAACAAATTCCTTTTTTTTTTTTTTGTGGTCAACGGTTAACGGTCAAAGTCAACGGTCAACGGTCGGTCAACGGTCAACGGTCGTCGGTCAACGGTCAACGGGTCCACGGGTCGGTTAACGGGCGCGCGGGTCGGACAGGTCGGACCGGACGGACCGGTCGGGCCGGTCGGACCGCTCGTGCGGATCGACCGCACGTGCCTCGCGCGTGCGGGGATGACGTCACGCAGACGTCATCCGGCACGTGCGGGGCGCGTGCCTCGTTCAAGAGTCGGGTCGGGTCGCCGGTCGGGTCGGTTCGCCGGCCGGTGACCGTCCGGCGAATTCGTCGGTGATGACGTCATCGGTGACGTCATCACGTGACGCCACGCCGACGCGTCATCACGTGACGTCATCGGTGACGTCATCCGAAGCGATTCTCGACCGTTGGATGACGTCACGCCGACGATCATCTCGTGGACGCCAAAGCACGCGTCGGTCCGCGGACCGACACGTGCCGGTCGCCCGCCGGCGGCGTGCACGCCGGTTCGCCGGCCGGCGCGTGCGCGGCACGCGCCGGGCGGCGGCGCTTCCAGCCGCGTCGCGCCGCGCCCACGCGCGCCTTCCGCCGCGCGTGTGGGCGCGTGCGGTGGCTTCCGGCGACGGTCGACACATCGCCGGACTCGTCTCGACGTCTCGCTTCTCCCAGTGCCTTCAGAATTGGATTTTGACTTACGAAAACTCAGAAAAAAAAGGCCGAAAAGCGCTCGGGTGTCGGGATTTTCGCCCGGTTCCGTACGGCCGAAGGGATTTCGCGAAAAATCAATCAAAAACATCAGAATTGATCGGGAAAAACGTGAACTAGGGCTCTGATACCAATGTTGGGAATAACGGATCCCCGAAAACCGGATTCGACACCGAATCGAACCCCTAAATCAATGCGGAAGACGAAGCCCGGGAAAACACGCATCACCGATCGTAAAGCACACCACGGATTCGAGCGTACCTTATTAGCCACAGATTAAACACCAATGCCGAAGAAGAGGAAGAAATTCTGGCCCCGTTTGATCCGATGACGACTTGAAGGGGAGAAAACAGTGCCTTGAACTTACTGTTCCTTTTTGGAGAAAGAGAGAACGCGCGGGAGAAGACGTACGTTGAATTGCCAAACGTTGTCTTCTCTCTCTCTCTCCTCCCTTTTATACCTCTATTCCCGTGGGCCGGGCCCTTTTGGGCCCAACTTGAGCGGATGGGCCTTGAGCCCATCTTACAAATCCATCAACGACGACCACGACACCAAGGCAATTGATAAACCTCAAAGCGACAACACCAATGGAGGCCGAGAAGAGCCCGGAAATGCTCCTTGAAGCCTCATAGGCTTGCTGGTCGGAGGCTGCTGATCGAGCTTAGATGGAGGTGCGTCGGTGGTTGGTTGGGCAGAGAAATGGCCGAGATGGGCGACGGTAGCTCGGGCGGTGACTGGCGGTAGCTCTGGTGGTCTTCTGGTGACCTTGGCAACTGCGGGCTATTGCTGGCGACCACAGGCCGAGATGGACAAAGGCATGGATGAGTGGACGGCGACAGAGAAGCGAGCTAGCGGGCGAGCCGCACGCGAATGGGCGACGACCGCAACGATGACGACAATGAGTGGGCAACCAAGCGACGAAGGGGCGGCATTGAGCAGGCTGGTCCAATCAGATTCTCTCCCCCTCTCTCTAATTTTGAAATCCAAGAAGCCCAAGGTTGAAGATGGAGTTGATTGGTGAAGTGATGTCCCACCTTTTTGAGAGCCAATCCTCATCCTCCACTTGTCAAGATCCTATGCACTCTAGCCCCACCATGACATCACTTGATGAAGTCACACTCCACTATCTCCAATCTCCCACAACCTTATTCCAATTATTGCAATTTCTTTTTCCGCCGTGACATGAAATATTGTATATCAATTTCATTCAATTCTCTTCTAATTGAACCAAATGGAAGTTCATAAAATTAATCCAATATCATCACACTTTAATTCACATCTTCTCTTGTCCATAGAACCTTCTTGAGTCTCAAAAGCACGACCAAAAGCGAGCTTAATAATTTCTCGAGCCAAACTAGCCATACTTTGATTACTTTGCCAAAAAAACTTGGTTTGCATGAAAAATCTTCCGAAGATGTGAATTCAGGTTTAAAATCACGGTTAATTTCAATCTGGTGCGATTTGAGCACGTCCTAATCTACCGGGTAGCTTTTAGGAATTTTCAGTGCAATTGACCCGTGGTTGATTATTTTCAAACCACAACATAATCTTCAACATATTGGCAACTCTCGATTGTCATGAAAATCTCGAGGTTTCAATTACAGACACAAAGTACCAAAAATGACAGAAGAATCGGTTTAGTGCCGGTCGACGAGGATATTGAAATTAGGTGGAATCACCCACACTCTAATAACATATCTCAGTTGAATCAACCTATTACTGATCTCTGTTCGATTTTGACAGTGTCGTAATGATTCTTGCAGATTAATATGATCGAGTAGCTGATTCATGGTCAGATTCTCAAGCCTATTGCATTTAATTTCCTTAACGGCTTCACCTAATAGACTAGTTATCTCATGAGTGATCAGCTCGGAGAATTGAACTATAAACGCGTCGATGAGAAGTCCGTCTCATTTAATTGAAAGCATAATCAGAAATTTGGGATGTCATTGGCAACATACGAACACGAAGGATTGAAATACGAAAATTAATGGACGACGGCCGAAAGATAGGATCGCGGCATCGCGAGGGCATGGACCCATGATTCTCGGAGATGTGGAGGCATGGATAGAACTACAAGAGAACTGCTCCTACACAATTAGGTCATAAGTATTATAAATACTAGTGTCGGTGTTTGCCTACTAAAGACCCTAGGCACAAACAAACTAACATTTCATTTTTCAATTCTTTTAGCCATGGTTTTTAGATTCTCATCATCGATTAAATTTTAGGGTGTTTCTTTGCTCTATATCTTAGGTGCATTGTCGCCAATAAAATTCTTAGGTTATATCTTTATGCTTTCACGTTTTCTTGTCAATTAAATTCCAACATAGTTTTGTGTACCTTTGGTATCCTTTCACGTGCTTATGTCCTCAAGCTTTGTCGTCATTTAAATTCTACTATAGATTGTGTAATTCAGTATCGATTGAAGTAAAATTATCAATTCTTTTGTCAACATATAATATTATCTATCCGAAGTGGTTGCAAAACCCATCTTCTCTAATAAAAAACTAAAGAATGACTTTTGGTAAAAGATCGCGGGGTCAAATTCCGAAGAAATAGTAATATTCAGTTTCCTTTTGTATAGATTTTTTCAATCTTGTTCGATGAAGTCCGAAAGATTGTGTGAACAGGGTATTTTTTAATTCACGGATGAGAGTCAACACCTGTTGCTAATTGCACCGAATTCTAACCTATTCAAATACAATAACAAGACAAAATTATATTCCTAATCTCACACAAGGAACTCTATAATAGACCCAGGTAAAAGAGAAAACCCCGCTTCCAAAGGATGGCAGCGCGTCGGCGTACTCGGCTTGTCTCCGGGTAAACGAAAATAACACATCACTGGAAGCCTAACAAACCAAAAGAAGGGAAGAATCAACATTTCCCACCAATCAAAAAGCACCAATACTTGAAGGTAAGAAACAAGCAAGGCAAGATAATTAACCAATTCAAAAGCAAAAACACTTATGCTATCGCTTCACATTACACTGCTTTGCAAGGAAACTTCCCAACTTGAATGCAAAAAACATAGTGACTCTACAGATAACTAATGCAAAATCGACATTACTAAAGCAAACGCTGCAAAGAGCCTTAAGTCGAGAATCAAACCAATCAATAGGCTTGAACGGCCGAACTCCATTCGCATGTAGGAATCAAACTCGTGGGGAGAGCGATACCTTGACCTGATTAAGGGATTATTACGGGGGCCAGATAAGCGTCGAAGCTTCAAAATGAGCAAAAGCCAACTTCGGCAGGAGCCCGCGTGCAATCGACTTTTGGCGTTCATTTTAGAGCGACAATCTTCATTGTCAACCTCGACGATATAATGATCCGATTCGATCGATTGATATTGATCGAAGAAGCATAGGATGATCACCGAAATGGAAACCCAGAGCAAAGAATTAGGTTGCAATGATAGAGTGGGAAGGAGAGAGTGAGAGGTTGAACATTTCATGTGCCCAAATGGAGCTTTCGATTTATAAAAGTGATTTTTATTTTGCTCCATTTTTTAAAAATGGAAAAATTCCAAATAAGAGCTTGGAGTGAACCTTATTTCAAATAAAAACCTAAAGTGGTCTTATCAATCTTAAAGAAAGGCCTGAACTTATTGTTTGCTGTAGGGCAATTTCATCTTTTCAATTTGTTTAATTTTTTCCTTTCTCCCTTTCTTTTTCTTTTTCTTTTCCCAAAAAATAAATAAAAGAATTAAAACTTTTTTAAAAAAAAAAAAGTTGAACATGCATGGGAAAGAGGCTCCCTTTGTGTGTGACCAACGCCCATCGTTTGTGGGGCTGTGGCGATGGCCTAGGAGGTCATTGGCGTTGAGGTGATGGGCTAGGGGTCGGCGACCCTCATCGACTAGACGCAAGTGCCAGCCTTTGGTTAGCAAAGGTTACTAGCCCTCGCTCAAGCACCGGTGACCCCGCCGGCCTTTGTTTTTGTTTTTTGTTATTTTTCAATGTTAGTTCTTTTAATTTTTTTTATCTAATTTAATTTGTATTTAAATTATATTTGGATGAAATTATCTTTGATCGGCTAGAATTTTTTGCTGGTCAGCGAGCCAGTAAGCTAGGCCCTTTTTTAAAACAACCAGAATTTTCATGAGAAAAATGTAAGAAATTCTCTCTAGTTAGATCACAATAAATTGTGTGATGTTATTCAGAACAAGATGACCCTGAAGAGTTACATAAGATAATTAAAGAAAGCCATAAGCATGGTTAAATCTTCCTCCCCACTCTCTAACAACGAACATTCTGGGTGGTGAAGTGCTAGATATTCGTCAGATTCTTTCAAAGCACAGGGAAGCAACAAGAGATCATTACGACACCGTTAAAAGTCGATTAGAGATAGAGATGGGTCGGTTCGACAGACGTGTGTGGCTAAACGTGGGTGATTCCACCAATTTTCAAAGTTCTCATTGATCGACACTAGACTAATTTTTCTATCATTTTAGTCCCTTGTGTTCGTATTTGAAATCTCAAAGAGGTTCATTGTGACTTGAAGAAAATTGACCACGGGTCATTTGCACTAAAATTTTTTTAAAGCTACCCGGTAGCCTAAGTCACACTTAAATCGAGTTATATTGAAATTAACCGCGAATTTGAATATGATTTCAAAAATTGAAAGTTATGTCATGTCACAAGTTATTTTAGGAACATTGACTTAGTCTTTGAATATTTTTCTACAAATCGAGATTTTAGCGAAAAAAGTCGATATATGACCGTTTTTGATCGAGAAATTTAGAGGACCGGTTTTTATCACAAAATTGGGATGCAAGTGGGTTCTATTGGCGATGAAAAATATCAATTTGATCGTTGACTCAATAATGGAATTTATGGGAGCCGATTTGAGTTGATTCAAGGAGGAATTGAAGTTCAAATTGAAGGAAAACCTTCAAAATTCGTAGCTCTCCCTTGGACCCAACATTTGGACCACTTGCAATGCTTATAGAGGAAGTTTTGGGCTGGAAAAATCTGCTGAGGAAGCCAACTACATGGTGGGGCGTTCCAAGGAGACAAAGAGATAGAGAGGAGACCAAAGTGGTCCCCCCTTAGCAGCCAGTTCTCCCTCTCCCTTCCTCTCCTCCTTTTGTCGATTCGACCCCTCCCCCTCCTCCTCACTTGGTGTTTTTAAAACTTTGCAAACCTAGAAACCGAACCAGCAAGATAGCCAACCCGTCCGAGCCTGCCGCTGCTATCCAGAGCCACCGCGTCACCGTCGCATGCCCGTCGCGCCCCCGCGGGTCCTCTGCGCAAGCCCGCATCCCAACTACTTCATCCCTACCCGTTCGCGCGTCCAGAGGTCTCGTCCAACTTCACCAGCCTCTGTGCACTATCACCAGAGTCGCCTGGAAGCCCGCCGAGCTTCCCTAAGCCCATTGTAGCCCCTTTGCCAGCTGCTATCGCCGTTTTCACCTCAGCCATCCACTGGAGCAGCTTCTGCAACCACCGACCATAACCGATCAGAGTGGGTATTTCCAACACTGTTTGGCTTGTTTTGGTGGCCTTTCGGACCTCAAAAGGCACACCCGCTTCGGAGTTTGTCGATCCTCTCTACTTCTCCGTCGTTGTGGTCCGAGTGATTCATTAATCAAGTGAGTTTAACTCACTAATCCCTGTTTAGTAATTTAATGACGCTTAAGAGTTGATTAGTTTAGACTAAACTATGATTATGTGGTTAGTTAGAATGAATTAGTAGCTTAGATAAACCTTTATGCATATTAGGCGGTTAGATTAGTGTAATTAGCAAGTAAATATGCCGTAGTATTTAATTAGGCTTTTCCGGCCTAAGAGGGCATTTTTGCTATTTATTGGTATTTAATAATTAATTTTTGAAATTATTTAATTAATTATTATTTTTCGAAAATTAAACCAGGATAGTCAATGACCATAATTTTATGCTAATCATAGTGGTGTGATTTTTTTAATTAATTGAGTGTTATTTTGTACAATTTGAGTGTGATTTGTAATTTTAGGTATTTATCCCAAAATTTATTATTTTCGGTAATTAATTAAAAAATTACTAGGTGTTTCATTTTACATCGCTAAAAGTATTTTTATCAACTATATAATTAGTGGGATTCATTAAAATAAAGATATTATATTTTTGGCTAAGGCATATTGTGTGACATCTTGAAAATGCGGTTATATTTTCAATTGAATAAGTCGGGCCTTTCATCAACGCGACCATAGTGCCTTTCTCTGATATGGCCACTCATTAGATCACTAGCTTATGGGGTGAAGCCATTAAGAAATATAAATGCAATAGCCTTGAGAATTTAACCAATTAGCGTCAATTGAATTAGTCGGGCCTTTTCATCTAGCTTGGCGCCAATTTGAGCAACCGCGAAGTTAGCCCTCAGCCAGCCGTGAGCAACCCCAAATTTCAGCTCGGGCAAAAAGTTGCAAGCCATTTTTCATGTCTGATTTGTGCCCCGTTGGCGTCGTTGTTTTGGAATTTCTCGACCCTCATCGCGTCCTCGTCATTTTGGTCCGAGCGGATCATTAATCAAGTGAATTTAACTCACTAATCCTTATCTAGTAAGTTAATGATGTTTAAGGATTGATTAGTTTAGACTAAGTATGGATTATGTGGATAGTTAGATTAGATTAGCAACTTAATTACTTGTTATTAGATGTTAAAGTAGTGTAATTAGAGCCTAAACATGCTCTAGTATTTATCTAGAGTGGTTTGGAAGTTTTTCGGGCCCATCTTGGCTTTTAATTAGGCTTTACGAGCCTAAGTTCTATTTATTGACATTTATTAATTATTTTCCGTAATTATTTTCCGGAAATTAGATCGGGATAGTCGGTGACTGGAATTTTATGCTGATTTCAATGGTGTGATCTGTTTATTTAATGGACTATTATTTTGTGCAAATTGAGTATGATTTGTGATTTGGAGTATTTATCTCAAAATTTAATAATTTCATTAATTAATTAGAAAATTACCGGGCGTCGGTTTACAATACCAAAAATGAATTTTTGGATTGTTGAAATTAGTGGAATTTTAAAAATTGTTAATATTGTATTTTGACTAAGGCCAACCGTGTACCCACACATTCACCAAAAAAAAAAAACCGTGTACCCACACACGATTATTTTTATTGAGTGTGATAAAAATGGTGAAAGTGTTAGATGATTAGCTTTGGGTGAGCAATAATTTATCAACTTGGGGTGAGCAATAATTTATCCGTTTTAGGCAAGCAATATACTCTATTATCAGCTTTGGGCAAGCTATACTATCTATCTTCAACTTAGGGTGAGCAGTTCTGAATTGACATGACCTTATAGATAGTATTGAGTGGGTCGACCAAGGGAAGGCCGTGATGACATGTAATCAATTGAGTTGATTGATCGATGATTCGATCTGATTTGATTGGCTAATGTGATTTGTGAGTATTTGAATTATACTAAATTGTAGGAAAGAGTGGAGGCAAAGGTAAGTCATTTTACTCGTGCATGTGCTTAGGTAGCTTTTAGGGCGTATTTTCTTCCTAGTCGAGGCTTAGGGGGTTGAACTTACTAAGACATCATCTCATTCCGTTGTGGGATAACATTTTCAAGTTCTTAAATGGCAGTTAAGGAAGACCTAAAACTTCAGAATTTGATAAGGAGGAAATTGAAGAATTGGCAAAGGTGTATGATTAATGGGTCATAGGATAGTTTCCTTTTTATTGAGCTGATTTTTTGTAAAGAGCCTAGTATTGTGTATAAACCTGAAGTGTTTATAAAAGACTTGTTTTGTTTGAAATTTGTTGTTATGCTCTTCTATCCCATGTATGTTATTGTTAGGGGATTAATAATTTGCTTCCGCATGCGCATTAAAATGAATGGGTCGGCGATGCGTCCTAGGACGTCACAATTTAATCAACCGAGGGATGAGCACGTGCTTGGAGGATCGGGGTGTGGCATTCCTATTTAAGTGGTATCAAAGCAGGTTTGTGTTTGGAGTGATAAGGTGCAATGTCTTATGTTATAGTTAATAGTAATGGCCTTTATTTTATATTGACCCATGTCTATGATAGTTGTTTGGTAGAGTTGCTTGTTTGGGATCCTCCAGCCTCTAATTTAGTATGGAATTAGAAAGCAAGTTCTGTAACAATCTTGCATAATGAGTGATAAGGAGTAGAGAACTCCTAGAAGACGTCCCACCGGACCTGCTACTCAGGGTAGAATGAAGACAAGAGTTGGCGCTTGAGGAGGTCGTGGTTGAGGTAGAGCGCATGCTCATGCTAGCGCGGCTGAGAGAGTACCGTTGTAGGTCAGTACTAGTGTAGCAGCATTAAGTGATCCTAGGTTCGATGGGATCGTTCAGACACTATTGAACCTTGGGAACTTGTTGGCCTAGCAAGCTTAGGATCGGGCCGTTGTTCATACATTCGCCAGTGCTATAACCGCTGTTGGTGCCGTTGTTCATACATTCGCCAGTGCTCTAACCTACTGTTGTTGCCGCACTTGCTAAGGTCCAACCAGGAGTTGTGATCGGGGAGCAAGCTACCACATTTGAGTCAAAATTCAGTTCCAACAAAGGTGACAATTGACCTGGGAAGAGACCGATGTCGAAGAAGGGTGTTCCTTTTGTCCCAACCGAAGGAATAGAATCAGAAAGTCAGTGCGGAGCCGAAATTTTATGTGTCACTTCTACAGAAGATGGCATGGACCAACCCCTTGTCACTTCATAACCGATGCCTGTTTTAAATGTGGCCAGCAAGGTCACCAGTTTAAAGACTATCCGCGTAGACAGATAGAACCGCAGCAGCTGCCATCGCCACCGCCGATAGAACAGAACATAGGGAACGCGCTGCAGGACATTCAATGGGATACTTGGATTAGGAATCCTAGTACAAGGAAGGATACAAGGATGTCACACGACAGGAGTCAAAGGATCCATCGAATGTGTGCCAAGTTTATGGAAGGAAGCATGGGTCAACCTAGTGTTTGAGTATATCGGTAGCGTGTTTTGAATGTGGCCAGCACAACCATCAGCGAGGAATTATCTGTGTAGGTCCAGGAGAGCATAAGCACCATTACTGCAAATAGGACGCCATTAGGATGGCTAAAGGAACGAGGAATTGACCGACCATGCATCGATCAGGGGAAGAATTTTTTGAGGTGTTTTTATCAGAGTAGCACAACAAGATTGTGAATGAAGGTTGTAGAATTCCTGTTGTTGTAATAAAGTAGTAGAAGGAAGAATCTCTTGCTATAGTTGTACTAGAATGGGTTGCTTATGTGTAACTTTAATGTTATCTAAAAAGGTTTGGCTCGAGGAGCCCTTGTTGTAATACAATACAGTTTGAATAGTTAGCATATGAAAGCTTTGCATTGCTGAGAGTCGGAGAGGACCTTTGATCCTTATTATTTCGTCACTAAAGGCAACCGGTTTTAAGATGTAGGTTGCTAAGATTTATTTGACAATTGTAGTGGATGTGACAATTGAGGAACCAAACGTGGAGAATATAGCTATGGTATAGGAATTTTCTAAGGTGTTTCCAAGAGAATTGCCAGGCCTATCGCCAGAGAGATAGAATTCATGATTGAGTTAGCACTTGGGACAGAGCCAATCTATAAGGCTTCTTATCGGATGTCATTGTTTGAGTTAAAAGAACTAAAGGTGCAAATGCAAGAATTATTGGATAGGGATTCATATGTCCGGTGCATCACCTTGGAAAGCAACAGTTTTGTTTGTGAAAAAAAAAATAGTCCTTTATGTCTATGCATCGACTATCATCAACTCAATCGGGGATGATAAAGAACACGTGTTCATTGCCGAGGATCGATGATTTGTTTGACTAGCTAGAAAAAGTGTCGATATTTTCAAAGATCAACTTGAGGATAGGGTATCATCAGTTGAGAATCAAAAAGGAGGACATACCGAAGTTAGCATTTCATACTCGATACAACCATTATGAGTTTATTGTAATGCTGTTCAATTTGACAAACGTTCCAGTTGTTGTCATGGACATGACAAACTGAGTGTTTAAAGAATATCTAGATCAATTCGTGATCATATTTATCTATGATATTCTAGTAGATTCGAGGAGTGCTGAGTAGCATGAGAGACATTTGAGAAGAGTATTTCAGACCCCGAAGATTCATCAGTTGTACGCTAATTTCAATAAGTGCGAGTTTTGGTTGACTCGTATTGCGTTCCTAGATCACGAGATTTTAGGCAAAGGAATCTCCATGGACCCGACCAAGATCAAAGCAATTATCAGTGGACCAAGACCAACAATAGTATCAGAGATTGGAAGCTTTTTAGGTTGGTCAGATTACTATAGAAGGTTCGTGGAAGGATTTTTAGCATTAGTGTTGCCATGGACTTGATTTTTGAAGAAGGAAGAGAAATTTGTATGGGCAGGCAAGTGCGTGCGTAGTTTCCAAGAGCTTATATAGAAGCTGACTATCGCACTTGTGCTAACCATTTCATTTGGTTCTACAATAATGCGTCGTTTAGAGGACTGGGTTACATGTTGATACAATATGGTAGGATTGTTGCATACGCGTCTCGTCAGTGGAGACCTCATGAGCTGAATTGCTCGACGCATGACTTAAAACTCGCAACAATTATTTTCGCTTTAAAGATTAGAGACATTGTTGTGCGAAGAAAGATTTTAGATCTTCACTGACCATCAAAGTCTCAAGTATTTATTCTCTTAGAAGGAGTTGAATATAAAACAGTGTCGAGAATTAGAACTTCTGGAGGATTGTGATTGTAATATCTTGTATTACCCTGGAATGGCAAACAAGGTCACAAATATGTTGAGTCGGAAATCTTCAATGGCGCTGATGGTGGTCAAGGAATGGAACTTACTTGAGAAAGTTCGAGATTCGATTTTCAACTTTGAGGTAAGCCACCTTTCGAATCTTATAGCCACCATCAAAATTAAGCTAGATTTATAGATCAAAATCAAGACGCTTCGGACGACAAATTCAAATGTTCAAAAAATCCTGCAAAAGGATACCAAAAAGAGAATGGCTAATTTTCAGATTTCTGAAGGCGGAACATTAAAGTTCCGAGGATGATTGTGTGTACTTGGCGATATAACATTTAGGGACGAGATCTTGTTAGAAGCTCATCGTAGCAATTGCCGCATTCATCCTGGTAGTACAAAGGTGTATTGGAATTTGTGTCAGCATTATTGGTGGTCCAATATGAGGACGGACATCACCAATCAAGTTGCTAAGTGTCGATGTGTTAGCGAGTGAAGGCACAAATTTGTAAGCCGAGAGAATTCTTGTAACCTCTCAAGACCTCAGAGTGGAAATGAGTGCACATCACAATGAATGTTGTGACAAGCTTACCGAGGAGTCAAAGGAGTAATGACTCCATTTAGGGTAGTGGTCGACAGATGCGTAAAGTTGACTCACTTGATCGTAGTATAAAAGGACCTTGATTTGAGTAGATATGCAGAAGTATATGTTTGTCGAATAGTTTGTTTGCATGGAATGCCAATGACAAATTTATATTAGATCTAAACCTGAGATTCCCAATTTCAGCAGAACAATCAAATGGTTCCTTTTGAAGCATTACATAGCAAAGGGTATAGAATTTCAATTTGTGGAAAGGAAGTTAGATGACGAAAGATCACAGGCCCAAAGTCAGCTCAGCAGTCAGTGATTGCAGTTGCCGTGATCAGAGACGGATTAAAGACCGTTCAGAATCGTAGAATGGCTATGTAGATAAGCGTCAAGGGCCGGAGATCCAAGCTAGTGAGCACATCTTTTTGAAGGTGTCGCTAATGAGGGATACTTCACGCTTTGGCTAGAAGGGAAAATTGGAATCGAGGTATGTAGGTCCCTTTGAAATTTTGGAAAGAATCGAGATCCTAACGTATCGTCTTGCATACAAAGGTTGGCACAAGTGCATGACAACTTTCACGTGTCAAGGTTGAGGACATATAAGCCTAACCCAACTCACGTGCTAAATTTTGAAGAGTTAGACGTGGACGACAAAAGTGTCATACGTGAAAAGCCTTGTTCAAATTGTGGATTCGAGAGACAAATTTTGTGCACCAAGATGTTCCCCTTGGTCAAAGTGGTCTGACAACACCACAAGATTGAAGAAGCAACCGGGGAAAGTGAGACTCAATGAGATAACAATACCCTCACCTTCTTATTAAGGATTGGTAAAGGTTTAAATTTCAAAGACAGAATTTTTATAAGAGGGGAAGAGTTGTGACATCATGAAAATTTAGTATTGTTTTCAATTGAATGAGTCGGGCCTTTCATCGACGCGACCATAGTGCTTTTCTCTAAGATGACCACTCACGAGATCACTAGCCTATCAGGTGAAGCCGTTAAGCAATATAAACGCAATAGACTTGAGAATTCGAATAGAAATCAAATGCTCGACCATGCTAGTATGCAAGGGTCATTATGAAACAAATAAAAATCGATCAAAGATTAGAGATAGGTTGGTTCGATTGAGATGTGTGGCTAAACAAGGATGATTCCACTAATTTGCAAAATTCTAGTCTATCAGCACTAGACTGATTTTTCTACCGTTTTAACGCCCTGTATCCGTATTTGAAACCTTGAGATTTTCACGACAACCAAGAGTCGCCAATGTGTCGAAGAGGTACATGTGGCTCGAAGAAAATCGACCACGGGTCAATTACACCAAAAATTCGTAGAACCTACCCGGTAAATTAGGTTACGCTAAAATCACGTCAGATTAAAATTAACCGTGATTTTGAACCCGATTTCAAAAATCGAAAGTTCTGTCATGTCATAATTTATTTTGGGAACGTCAACTCATCTTTCAAGGAATTTTCAGTGAATTTAGAATTTTTATAGAAAATCGATTCGAAAAATTCGGAAAACGAATATAATTTCGGATTGGCCAAATCGAAGGGATTTTTGGCCTCATGTGCAAACTACTTGGTGAAAGGAAGTTGTGTGGGATTTTTCTTCGACAAAATTGGACGTCAATTGGAGAGATTTGTTCAGAAATCGGAGTTCGGGAAAAAGGAAATAAAATTCAAAATTGTGAGGAATTCGGAGGTTTGAAGAACTGTCTCATTTTGATCTTATTTGGGTCTTCAAATGGACTTCAAATTGTGCAGGTTGGTGTTGAAATTGGTCTTGGGTGATCAATCGATTTTGTTGTGGGAAGTTGAGTTAAAATATTTGTGTTTTATTTAACTTTTTTCCCTCATCCTCTCTTTGATCACACTCTCGCACGCCTCACTCTCTCCCTCGCACATTTTCCCCAACCGACCGCCCCTCTGCAGCAATTTTCATTCTAACTTTGCTTTGATGACTTGCCGGCCCCCACTTCTTTTCTGAGAATTAGGTTGGGTTCATGTCTCAATAGCCTCATTCTTGAGCTTACCTTGAAGTGAAAACTGGAATTTCCATGGAAAAATGTGAGAAGTTCTATCAAATTAGATCACGGTAGATCTTGAAGTGAAAATCGAAATTTCCATGAAAAAAAACATTATCCCATTTTGTCCAACACTCTGTCCCTTCACGAGAAGAGTCGACATCAAAAAGAAACTTTCAAAATAGTGAACTTTTTGGGGAAAAATTTTGACTTTCTCCAACGTTCTATTTGGGTTAGGAACTAGAATGTCAATAGTGTCAACTTTTTTACGAAAAATGAGCTAAACAGAAATTATATTCGTTGCCAGAACATAATACATCAAAAATAAGACATGTTTACAAACCTGAAGCCAAGAGGGGACATTGATTTTGTACCCAGTGGTAAGTGTTGGAGAAAACTTCCCTATCTGTTTTGAAGTTGACAAAATGCTTCCATCAGTTTAGTCTGAAGACTTGAAGACTCTATCGTCAAAGTTTGAAAACCTTCAGACTCAAGATTTAAAGTCTGCCTTCATTGACAGTTTCCAGACCAACGAAGAAAAGTATTATCCGTTGAAGAAGACTTATCCAAATGCGGGTATATCGTTAAGGATTTGATTTGTACGATTGAAGAAGATCTTACAGTTGGAGATTGCACCTCGAGATCTATTATTGGTACTGAAATTAATTCGAGCATTTTAGATCCATTGATTGGTAAAGTATACTTGGAAGGCTCTACTTATGGAAACCTAGATCATGATTGTATGGACGAGTAGGATTGGTGGGCTATCATCATATTCCTTAAATAACTCGAGCTCTCCCTAATTGATTCTGTCCAACGGGTTGATTGGAAGAACTCCTTTGGAAGGTGAATACGCTCAAGTTATTCGAGTGTGTGAATAAAAGAGAAATTCCAAAGTCTGAAACTCCTTGTTCTTTTATGTTTCAATTGTTGAACTTAAATTTGTACTCAAAAGAGAGATTAGATACTTGTGAAACCTTGAGGAAGTATAGCAAAGTCTCTACACTATGGAATCAAGGACATGAAACTGTAAAATCTTTTTTGATTCTTAGTGGAATCCAACCAGTGGGCTGTTAGTGTGGGAGAGTGGACGTGGGCTTCGTTTAAGCCAAACCACTATAAATCTTATATTTTGATTTTCTATCCCTAAACTCTTTACTTTAATTCGCAACTCTATATAACTGTTCATAATTGTTTGCGACTTCAATTTATTATTCTTAGAAGTTAATTTGTTTTGATAAGATTTGTAAAAACTTATTTGATCACCTATTCACCCCTTCTAGGTGCTCGTACTAGCCCTTTTAGTAAGAACCATTGAGTCAATGCCGAGCTTGTCTTGATTCACCAGCTCTACAACATTGTTGGAACTGAAAAATGATAACTTTGGAAATTTGGAACAAAATCACAAATAAAGACCGGACAGAGAACTTTTTATAGAATTGCAAATGCTTTTGCTTTGGGTGTTTGTCTACAACGTTTTATGGTGGCTAGATGCACACAACTTAGCACGGATGTATGACAACATCAGATGAAGAAAAACAAGAAAGTCCACATAGTGAACAAAAGCACACAAAGTTAATACAATAAATGCATTTGAAGACAAGCGTAGCAATCTATGGAGGACTCTTCAATGACCTTTGTTGGCATTCTATGTCTTTGTGCTTAGAAGCACTTCTTCACTAAATGCATGTAGTTTTTTGTCTTCATTCTTTTTTAAGGCATCAACAATGAATCAAGGCTTTCTTTGAACAACCAACATGCTCAAATGCAACAATAAATTTTATGTTATTCAAACACAACATACCAAGTGGCAACCTCTTGATCACAGGTACAACCTTAACCTCTCATAGATCTTATCTTTTCTAGACATCTTATGCCCATTATTGAGGTCTACCCTCTCTTGTTCTTGAGCTTTATTAGTCCTATCGATGGCCTTGATCCATGTTATTTGATATATCCAAGCATACACAATGCCATAATCAAAAGCATCTTGTCGACCAGCCTAAGTGGTAGCCATTTCATCAGCAAAACAACCAGCTCAAATGTGGACTTCTAAGAACTTCTCTAGGCAATACGTGAACCTGTTCATCATAAAGCAACTATAAACATGAATTGGAATCAATGCTCTCATTCATAATGTCTTAAAGTATGGATTTTTTTTCCCGCATAAGAATTGGAGGCTTACCAAGCTATAGACCACCAGGGTTCTAATCCTCACCTTCTTAGAGGGGTTGGGGTGTGAATGATTTAGTTTCGAGTGTGGGTTTCAACTCTCATGCCCTACAAGGAGGTAGGGCAAAAGTCTTAGAGTGAGAGTTAAAGTAGGTGAAGAGTAGGACCGACAAAAAAAAAATTGTAGACCACCATTTAAGGCTCAACATTGATGGTTGCAAGGTCTAAGGACACTTCCATACCGGAGTTGCCACAACCAACTACTGGGACACTCTTCCTAACGAACCTCTCATGGGACTTGTAGTCATAGGCATGCATAACCGTGACCCCGAACTTTACCAGCCCATTTATTTTCGACACCACACTTTCGGTGCTCTCCCTCTCCACCACCACAACACCCCAATAGATGTACTCGATCTATAAGTGGCTTAAGTCCTAGCCTGAACCAATCAGATGTGGCCTAGGCATTTGGTCTCATCATAGCACCATAACCGGACACACTCGTTGAAGTTGGGTTTAATATCGAATTGCCTTGCGTAGGACTCAAGGTACTTGATGAACTGCCCCCACAAGTGTACTTTGGGAAGTCACCAAGGAATGGCTTTTTGGAAAGTTGGCAAAAATTGCTAGAGAATGAGAAGTCTAAGCCAATCATAGGTTCTCTTTTGCCATAATGCATGCCACCGCAACGTGCTTGGTTGGTTTGGAGGGAGAGGAGGAGGGAGCCGAGTGTGACATCTTGATTTTCCAATTTTGTTTTAATTGAATGAGTCAGGCTTTTTATCGATACACCTACAGTTGTTTTCTCTAAGTAGGCCACTCATGAGATAATTAACCTATCAGGTGAAGCCATTAAAGAATCTAAACGCAATAGACTTGAGAATTTGACCAGAAATTGACTACTCGACGTGCCAATCTACAATGGTCATTACGGCATAGACCGATTCGAAACCGGAAATAGGTCAATTCGATAGAGCCATGTAACTAAGTGTGGGTGATTCCATCTAGTTGTACAATTCTTATCAATTGGCACTAGATCGATTTCTCTATCATTTTGGTACCCTGTATCCGTATTTAAAACCTCAAGATTTTCACAACAACCGAGAATCACCAATTTATCAAAAATGTACTTTGTGGCTTGAAAAATAATCAACCACAGGTCAATTGCATGAAAAATTCCTAAAAGTCACACGGTAGATTAGGACGCGCTAAAATCGCGCCAAATTGAAATTAACCGCAAATTGGAACCCAAATTCAGAAATTGAAAGTTTGGTCATGTCATAAATTATTGTAGGAACGTCGTCTCATCCTCCAAAGATTTTTCTACAAACCGAGATTTTCGGCAAAAAATCAAAAATTAACGAAATTGGATCGGGAAAATTCGTGGGAACGTTTTTTAGCGCACCCATGGCCATCAAATTGGACTAATTAGTGAGGAAAAATGTTGGTTGGGATGATAGCACCTTGGTTGGATTTATGAACATCGAACTGAGTCCAAATGGAGAGGAATTGAAGGGGAATTGAATGAAATTGAAGAACGAAGTCACAAATTCGTAGCCCCCCCATGGTGTGCAACATTTGGACTCTTTGGGAGGCTTGTTGGGGAAGCCAAGAGGCTGCATTTTGGGTGAGGATGCCAGCCAAGGTGGTGGGCCAAGTGCAATGAGTGAATGGGAATAAGTAGAAAACTTTTGAGGCCAATTGGGCCACTCTAATCTTCAGCAGCCTTCTTCTTCCTATTTCTCCCTCCTTTCTCCATTGTTGAGCCATTAGAGAAGTTAGAGAAGCTAGAGAAAGGAAGCCAGCAGCCCCCCTTGCCCATGCACGCCGTTGGAGCCACCGTTGGCCTCTTTTCCCCCTCTACTTTCTCTTCTTCCAGTTTCTGCTCCAGCTGACCTTCTTGTGAAAACTCGAGTTAAAAGTTACATTCCCATGTAAATCAGCTCACGCTCCACCCATCATCATCTTCAGCACATCCAAACCATACGGAAGCACCTTGCCATTCGCCGGAAGGATTCGCCAATTGACCCGCACGCTAGTGAGAAGAAACGGCTTGCCGGACCGCCTAGAAGCCACCCGAGTGCACTATTTCACATGTTTCGCGATTTTCAGCCATTTTCTCCCCATTTCAACCCTATCACCACCTAGACCAACCACCAACAAGTCCCCCTTGACCTTAGGTGCTGCCAGTTGCTGGCTACCCGCTCACTGGAGCTCCGATCAGCCTATTCCTCCGATCAGCCTGTTCAGCCAAGGACAGAAGTATAAAACCAGCAAGGCTTTGAGACTTCGTGGTCCATTTCCAAGCCCTTCTCAGCCTTGCTTGGTGTTGCTGCTATGAGGTTTATTGCCCACCTTGGCATCGCCGTCGCCGTGGACTTATCGGAACGCTAAATTGGTGAGTTTACTCACTAATCTCCTCTTAGGAAGTTAATGATACTTAAGGGGTGTTTAGATTATGCTAAGTATGTTTCGGTAGTTAGATTAGTTTATTTAAATGTTAATTAGATTAGATGAATGATTAGTTTAGTTGATAGATTAATTAGTCTAATTATGCGATTAGATTAGTGTTAAGGATTATTAGACTTTTAATTAATTATTTTATTTATCTAATTATTTATTTAATTATTTATTGAAATGAAATATTATTTAATTGAATTATTTAATATTTAAATTAAATTATTTTCGAAATTTATTTAATTATTAATTATTTAATATTTTTCAAAAATTATGCCGGGAAAGCCGCTCGATAGAATTCTGAGTTGATCGCATTGGTGTGGCTAGTTTATGCAATTGATTTCTGGATTGATCAATGGAATGATGATTGTGCAAATGTGTGTGATAACTCTATAAAAATAGAGTTATTTTATATATTTTAGGCAACAATTAATACAATATCTATGAAAAAATATTTGAATTTCCTTTTGATTATTCGAATTTTCCTTGTTTATGTAGAATAATAAAATATGGAGAAGATAAGGAAAAGAATGGCAAATATCAAGAATTCCAATAATAAAAAAACAGTGGAAGAGAGATATCAAATCAAGAAATTCTTGATTTTGTTTCATAACGTTATCTGCAAGCGTTGAAAGATAGATATCTGTGATATATCTTTTGAGAGAGAGCAAAAAGTGGTGACAGAATTCTTGTTATTTAATTCAAGATACTGTGTTTGATTTATATTTTTATTTATTCTTCTACTATGTTCTATTTTCTTTTGTTAGGGCTACGATGTAGCCTAATCATGATGATGTGAATTTCATGATTTTTATGTTTTACAATTGATTTCATTCATGTGAGTTATATACTATTGTGTTTAATGCTTTTGACTGACTGGCCACCTCTTGAATGATCTTATGTACATGTTTGAGACTGAGAAGTAATAATATGCAATTGTTCATTATAATATATAACCATGAATTAAACGTGGATAGAGATATACTGCGTTATTTATGTAGCTTTCGGTGATAAGGTGATCTAAAAGACTCATTATAAGCCAGAAATATTCATAGTTTTTAGTGCACTTATGTTTATTTTAATTCACATAGAGACATAGTGGATTAATAAACTGAGTAGGTTTGCTATACCTAGAGGTAGGATAGTAAATAGATGAGGAGATTCCACTATCACGTGTTTGATATCGTTCTTGTACCCAAAACAATCTGAAATTCATATTTAATGGTTATAGTAAAATCGGATGCTTTAACATATTTATCTTATTGATTTACTATATTTAGTTTACAATTTTTTTTTTAATTTATTTTCAATTATATTTTGATATGTTAGATAAATTTTAGAATTAATCTATTTTAGTATTTAATTAGTTTATTAATCATCGATCTCCGTGAGATGATACTTTTTTCATCATTATATTACTTGTTTGACACATGCACTTACGTTTAGAATTTTACGAATAGTGTGGTAATTATGAATTAGTTAGATTATGCAATTGATGGCTAATTTGTACAATTGATTGATGAGTTGTAAAATTGTATAGTGATTATCAATCGTGAGCATTTGGTTATGACACCTGGCTAAGCCAAAAAAACCACCTAGCTTGGAATAGGCTATGCCTATCAGGCCGAGATTTACCGCCTAACTTGGAATAGGTTGTGCCCATCGGACCGTGATTAACCGTCGAAGTATGGCCGTGTCAATCGGGCTGTGATTTACCGCTGAACTTGGAAGTAGGCCGTGCCCATTGGGATGTGATTACCGCCTAACATTGAGTAGGTCGTGCCCATTAGGCCGTGATTAGCTTGGTTACACCAGAAGACCGCCTAACCCGAAGTAGGTTGTGCACGTATGTGTGGCTGTGATTAATAATTGGAATGAGTGATTGATTGAGATTTAGTATGATGCGTTCCAATTGTTGAGTGATGATTGCACGTATATGAGATATGAATTGTGCTAACGTGCAAGAAGGACTGAGGCAAGGTAAGTCCTCTATGTGGTGTGTGGCTAAGCTACCCTTGGGTGTATTTCCTTCCTAATAGAGGTTTAGAGGGTGGACTTATTGAGACAATGTCTCACCCCATCATGAGCTTATCTTTTCAGGTCCTTAGGTGGTGGTTGTGGAGGACTTGAAACCCGAAGTTTATAGAGGTAGAGTCTGAAGGATCGGCGTGTGTGTCCGACTGGTATGTCATAGGACAGCTTCTTTTTGAGAGCTGATTTTTTGTAGACTTTTGACCAAGCTCGTTTTGTAACTAAACCCCGTTGTTTATAAAAGTTGTCTTTTGTAAAATGTTGCCCTGCTTTCCTAACCTATGCTATTTGTTGTCAGGGGTTTATTGTTTTGCTTTC
Source organism: Eucalyptus victrix (assembly GCA_016097545.1). Classification (NCBI taxonomy): domain Eukaryota; kingdom Viridiplantae; phylum Streptophyta; class Magnoliopsida; order Myrtales; family Myrtaceae; genus Eucalyptus; species Eucalyptus victrix. The sequence goes on along the minus strand of CM027845.1, from coordinate 39,708,167 downwards.
GCATGTGTATTAATAATGAATGAGTCGGTGACGCGACTTTGGAACGTGGCATTTATATCAACCGTAGAGGGATGTGCGCACACTCGAGAATTGGGGCGTGACACCGAGTGCATTTACTAATCATGCCAACAGAGGACCTATGACAAATTCAAACTTCACCTTCTCAAGCAACTTTGCCAACTTCCTAAATTGCCATTCCCTAAGGACTTTCCAAAGTAGCCCACTAAGTCCCCTAGAGAAGCCCACTAGGGGGTAGTTCATGGAGTACCTCGAGTCCTACTATCCAAGATCAGTCCCAACTTTAACGAAAGAAAGGATGGAGGGAATATGTGTTTGGGTTCATGCTATTCGAGGTCAAATTGGCAGGTCTAGTGGGAGAGGATGGGGGATATAAATAGGGAGAAGGAGGAGGCCTTGAGACATTGTTGCATGTGATGGGACTTGTGGGAGTTAATGCATGGGCTTGCGTCGCACTCCACTAAATCATGAGCTCGTGACTAGCATTGCACCCCACTAAATCATGAGCTCGTGACTATCATTCTATTGGTGGATTAGGTTTATACTAAAGGGAATAATTGTCATTATATTGTTTTAGGATAATCCCCTAGGATATTTTCCTATTAGAGACAATTAGAATATTTCCTTTGATGTTCTATATCTCTCAAGATTGTGCAATATCTTCTATGATTGAGCACATTTTGATTGATATTTGTTATTGATAAATTAGGTTTATACTGAAGGACATAATTGTCATTGTATTGTTTTAGCCCTAAATCCTATGTATATATTGTAAATTATTTCATCAATGTAAGTCACATTTGCCCAAACTCTACACATCCTCTAGTTTAATAGGTATAACATAGAGTACAAGAGCTTTATTTTCTAAATTCTATAATTACTTGGCAAAAGTGGGAATATAGTATTGGTTTGGTGAATTTGAAGTACATTGCTTGGCATTTATATAATATAACTTTGTGAAGGCAGGGTAAATAAGCCTCAAGGAAAATTATTAGTTATACCACTGGAGCACATGAGCTCACTGAATGAATATGATTCTCCAAATATCCTAGTGAAGTGGCGTTTCCTTGGTTTTGATTCCGTGGAGTGTAAGTAAGGGCTGCCACCTGCCAACCTTCTCCTTCCAAATTCTCTTCCATTCAATGGGTGTTGATAAATGGGGCTTCAAGAATCAAAGTCCCACTTTGTGTTTATCATTGTCACATGGCCATACTTTTATGTAATTGTCTGAACCAGAAAATTGACCATGTCGTTGATATGAATTAGCGACACAAAGGAAGAAACGTTGGGAAAGGGATTCCAAAAGATACTCTCTCTTTTTTTTTTAATAATGTAGTGCAGATTATTGCAATATCTTAGGCAATAACTGAAATTAAATAACAGAATCAAGGAAAATATCTTGATAAAGAGGAAAGTTTTCAAAATGTTACTAGAAAATCTGCAAAACATGTCTGAAATCTTTAATGTCTCATAGATCAAGAAAGGAGCATGAATTCAAGATCAAATATCATAACCCATTTGTAACTTCATAGATCCTACAATCTTCTAGGATTTTTGGGACCGTTCACTCTTTTGACGCTCGAAGATTTTCATATAAGCATTTGCTCATTATCCTACATCAATTAGGTAGGCAACTGGAATACAGGTTGTTGGCGGCTACCTACGCCGTTGGCGCAATTCGATGACCATTAATCGACCATCGATATACAGCGGCGTATGGTTTGTGATTGTCAACAAGAATATCAGTAAAAAAAGGTTGATAGATTACCAATTATAACACCAAGAGAAGACTAGATACTTGGACGTGAATAGCTTTATAGAATTTCAAATTTGAAATCACTGGTAAGTGAAAAGTCTAGTAATTTGTGGCATAAGAATGAATGTGGCAACAAATGGACACGAAGGGTTGAAACATGAAAATTAATGGACAATGACATGAAGACGAGATCGTGGCATCGTGAGAGCATGGATTCAAGATTCTCGGAGATGTGGAGGCATAGATATATCTGCAAGAGAATTGCTCTTAGATAGTTAGGTCATGAACATTATAAATACTAGTGTTAGTGTTCGCTTATTGGAGACCCTACGCACAAACAAACAAAAAAACGTGTCATCTTTCGATTGTCTTAGCCAATGATTTTTAGATTCAGGCCATTGATTAAATTCCAGGGTGTTTCTTTACTGTGTATCTCGAGTGCCTCGTCACCAATTAGAATGGCATCTTTACGTTTTCACGTTTTATCGTCAATTAAATTTTGACATAATCTCATGTACCTTTGGTATCCATTGAAGTGCTTATGTCCTCAAATTTTATCATCATTTGAATACTGCTCTAGGTGTAGTTTAGTACTAGTTGAAGTAGAATTATCGATTCTTTTGTCTACCTATAATATTGTCCGTCTAAATTCGTTACAGAACTCGTCTCCTTTAATAAAAATTGAAGGTTAACTTTCAATGACAGGTATTTTATTACAGAGTTAAATTATGACGAAATAGTAATAATTAGTTTCCTTTTGTATTATTTTTTCAGTCTCATCCGAGGATCTTAAAAATATTGTGTGGACATGGTATTTGCCGATTATTTACTGGGGCTTATCTTTTCGGTCTGGACGTTGCTCAAGTGAAAGTGAAAGTCTTTTACGGGAGGCTCTAAGCAACGCCACTTTCTTGATGCCGGGTGAGGGAAAAAGCGGGATGCTTTGCTTTTGCTTCATCTGATCAAATTTTCAGCTCTTCTTGCCTCAAGTAACTTGTCGCACCTCGATCCGATTCTTACAGGTAAAATTGAAAAGCTTGTCAAAGGGACGCCTCAACGCCACTTCGCCAACTGGCCTATCTTCCCCAAAAAGTCAAATGATCCTACAAATCAAATGTCTTCACTTATATGTGACTTCCCACCCTGAATTTGGGTTCTGATTACATGGCTGATTTTGGGTCATCTATTGAAGATTGGTTTAGTATTAATCCTCTTCACATCTATAGCTTTACTCTCTTCAAGTGTTCTCTTGGGCTCATAACAGCTACTGAGTAGATTAGGGCTTTCTAGGCCCCTGGGTTTTTTTGCGCAGCCTATATATAATTTATTTCTCTTCTCTTATAATTGAGAGTTGTAACAAAAAGTTAAAAGGTGTTAATTATTGTAGAATCTCCGCCGTAACTAACCTAGTTTAAGAGTAACCCCGAACAAATCTTATGTCTCGATTTCTCTTTCTTCCCTTACTCTCTATTTCGTTGTTTGTGCCCTTGATACTAACAGAAAAATCTGTCTTCAGGGTGGAACCTCTCGAGGAAGACATTGTACAGATCTGATCAGGAAACTTTGCCTAATAAAGAGGATGGGCATTGCTTATCCAGCCAAGAATCAAGTCAATGCACTAGATGAGGGAAGCCCAAGCACAAGCAAATACGTTTCGGCCTGAAGAGTGCACAGTTAGCTCACCATTGGATTCAAGTTCAAAGAGTGGATGCATCGATAACTTCTCCACAAGTGAAGATTCAGAAGTGGATTGGAACTTCAAGGAAGACGTGGATCACGGCCCAGATTGATCGGACTGCTCTATCATCGACGAGGAGATCTAAATATAGATTTGTCTCCCATGTGGGCATTCTGTTGGTCAAAAAGAGGAAGAACTAAAGTTGTAGTTGAAGCAAAAGTTCACACATTTCACATCAGGAGTCCCTTTTTCAACAGTACTTTCTAGCTGATCTCCTATCTGAGATCAATAAGATGAATGAGGAAGACAATAATTTGATCGATATCGGCATATCCATGGGATCCTTTTAGTGCTCGAGGTTTGAAATTGAAGCTTGAGCTAGTCACTTCAAAGTTAGCTCTACTTCCATGTTTTACATCGTTTGTGGGTATGACAGTCAAGAATTAGGGTTTTAGGACATGTTATGCTCTACTATATTCTGAATTTTGCCCTCGTAGGGACTTTGGATAACCTCTGTAGCATTTAGTTCAATCCTTAACCAATAGATAGTAGACTCATCAAATTTCACAGTGACTGAGTAGATGATTCTTGCATCGAGAATGCACTATCATCTAACAGCAGCGACAAATGAATGTCAACAGATGCATATGTGCAGGACATATATCGGTTACAGTTCAACGTGTAGTTCAGTAAGATCAGCAATACATTCAGTGCTATGTAAGACTACACTGCTTAACTGAATATGCATCTAGGGTGTCGGCATCCTCAATAGCTCCATACATCTGAAGTTCAATTCAACGGGAGGAAAATCTAGTAAGGATACTGTCAAATCAAAACTGAACTGCAAGGTTATGACAATTAACAAGCCATAACCACACAAAAGTGAAGTACAGGACTTCAACTAAAAATGCACGATGCATCAGACTAACAGATTTTGGTTCCATGAACAATCGCTTCTCCTTCATCTGAGCTTGATTTATCTGGAAGCAGAGGGCATGCCTTTTCTCTGTTGAAGATTTGAGTAAATAAACTTCTGCTAGAACGACTGAAGGCATCCATATGAATGGAACTTTTGAGTCTTTTGTACCAATCCTCCCCACATAGGAAGCACAACAAGACTTCTTTATCTAGAGGAGATTGATGAGTGTAATGAGTGAATATATGATCTCCCTGTGAAGAAGGGAGATGATAAGCACATCAATCTCAATTCAGAATCCCATCCAATGGAGTGCATAAAACCATCGGTTAGAAAATGATAATGTCTCTCACTAAAGCCCTTATTGATGAATTGATCCTGTTCTGGAGGCGAAAGCACTATGCATGAGTCATCAAAATCTCTATCTTCAGCCCAAAGAGAATTATATGAATCGTGTGATAAAAGAACTAGGGAGATCGCTAAAAATCGCAATATCTTCCTTCATGTCATATCTTGTTTGTAATTATGTTTGTGATGGACAAAACTGGGAGTAAGGTGAGCAGAGGTGCCATAACTTTCGTAGGGTGCTGACTTGAGTACTACAATTTTTTTTTTTTCGCCTAGTTAGGACCTGTTTGGCAAATGGGCTATTTCTCTGGGTTACCTTAGATTCCTGCTTAGTAATGGTCTTGAGGGCAGCAACAGTTGGAAGATCAAAATCTGGGATCATTCTTTCCATAGGTTTATTTCGCCACCCAGATGATAAAGAATGGTCCAAATGCCGTCCACCTTCAGCTTCCAGAAAGTCCCTTGTGCAATTCTGATTAAACTCTTTTGACTGAATACCAGATTGAGGGTAAGCATGCAGAGCTTATGCTAAAGTCAAGTTGCTTCCTATCAAGATTTGTAGAATCCTGTTAAAAGTATTGGTTACTTGGTAACAGCAATTAGGTGACAAACTAATAATTATTCCACAAGATTAAAAATACTAGCATACGTTGTCCACATTGCTCATTGGGTTTAGGCAACTTAAGAGTACGGATACAAAACTATCAGAAATTTCAAAAGTCCCCCGTAAGAATCATTCAGCTGAAGCGGGAAGAAATGACTGCACAAACTCTCATGGTTCTTCCTTCATGGAATCGAGGATCTGAACTTTCTTGAAATGGAAAAGTCCCATTTGACAGTAACTAGAATTCTAGCCAAATCCAGCAGGAAGAAACGATACAAAAGGAATGCAACGTTCATTGTACTAGGCATGATAGAGCTACTTGTACTTTTTTTCCCTTGTGGATCAGTATGTTATGCTTGTGATGTCCTTTCATGTGATGGACAAGTAACGATACTGTATTTATGTGATCATTTAATGTTAATTTAGTAAACTAGTGAATGCTAGTACCATTTTAACAATTAAACCAATATTATCATTCAGCTATCATGTTTGAAATCATCAAAGTTGATAAGATGCCCTGGCTGTGATTAGTTTATCTAAGGTTGTACCAGAAATTTCTAGTCGTAGTTTTAATTGGCTGTCTATCTCTGCCTAAACCAAGTATCATCTCTAACAGATGGATCAGTCACCAAATAATTTGCATGGACACATAAACTTTCTGCTTCATCGTTATTTTGGAGCAAGTGCCAAATTTACTCAACAAACTTTGCCTGGATTAATAAACTCTTCTGCTCTGAGTCTGACAGGCTTGTCTAATATGGCAAATATGTATGCACTTTTGTAGTAGGCCAGGATGCCAAGTCTAGTTGTTTGGCTATAGCTGGCATGACTTTGTATTGGGCTACAGTTGTATTGTTATCTCTGCATATAAACGAAGCAAGAACATGAAGCTTAAGTACGATCTCAAACTAGATGTCTCTTTCTAGTGCCCTGCTACAGAAAAATATAGACACCACAGCAAAGAGGGGCTTCACGAACATGGATTTGGGCAAGTAGTTGCCCATAAAAGGATTTCAGAGTCAGCATCATGAAATGATCAACGGAAGTATCTCTCGTTTAGAATCTGTGCATAATAGTTCATGCAATATCTATGGTAATAGTGTTGAGTTTTTACAATTAACTGGTTGCATAAACTCTTGTTCATGTTGCTGTTGCAAGAATTGAGGATCTCAACTTTATTAAAATGGGAAATTCCTGTCAGTTCATGTTGCTCGAATTGATATGGAATTACAGAAGCATCAGCTGACCAAAAAGCATAGTCTATCAAAGAATATATATCCACTTGACTCACAGTTCTTCCGGTCATGATTCAATAACAATGATGTTTGGTTTTTCCTGTTCCATTCAACACGAACAACTACATGCTGAGCAGGACAATCTGTCCAGGGTCAGACTGTATATCGACACTGCCATGTGGAAGAACAACTTTCTGTGTCATCACAGACTTCAAAGTGCTGCTGAAGTAAGAGCAAAATGGGACCTGATAATACCATGTGTTGAACAATGCCTGTGTCTCAGCAAGGAACAATAATGGCAATGCCATGTGTGTTATTGATCCCTTTTGCAGCAAATGTCCTAGCAAGAGTAGATTGCTTATTGAATTGAGAGAACATAAAGTTGGAAGGGGTTAGCACTCTTGAGCTCATACATAGCAATCAGTGGCCATAGGCTCAGAAAATATAGTTGCTGCCAATTTGGCTGTGCGATCTTGACCTTTCATTCTTGTCGTTCAGTACACATCAACTCCTAAAATTTTCCTGTACATGTGTTTGAAAGTGTAATGAAGCTCCTAAATGGATGTTTCAAGAAGTAAAAATTTGTGCCGGTTTTGGCGGTTATCTGATAACTATGTAGTGCAGACTTCAAACAATCAAAAGGGATTGGGTGAAGACCAGATTAAACGAAAGTGATCTGATGATTCTGAAATAAGTTGTGATTGGGGCCTCCAAGAGTATGGTAGGGACAGTCTCATGTGTTCTCTTTATTGTTCTGGGCAGAGATGTCTTCTTTCTATGGTGTGATAAATTTGAATAGGGTGCAAGCAAACAAAAGAGGAGAGCAAGTTGGAAGAACGTGATTTAATGAAGTGATCAGGTCTTGTTTTGACGCCCAAAAGGGAAAAAAGAAAAGAAAAACAAGAAACTTGCTTGGTGACTTTGAGAATTGTGGTCATGAAAAGAGGACAGGAGAAGCCTGGCCAAGAGATCAGGCACTTTGCCTTTCTTCTCTGATTCGTCGAAACACAAGGCATGGGGGGACTCATGTGAGCTGTTTCTTATGTCTGTGCAAAGGATGTCGAAGAAAAGGATTCGGGGTTACTCTTTAAATTCAAGTTGGACTGAGGAACACTCTTGGTGTCTTTGAAAGTGATGGGCCAGGATTTCTTTTCTGACTGTAGTGCGAATGATGAACTGCCGGACATAGTTTAGTTTGATGTTTTTGCACCATCATTTGAATACCTAGGGCGCGCATGACAACCATTTACGTTGAAATAGTTTGAACGTAAATAGATTTTTCTATTTCTATTTCTAGAAGAGTTTTAAGCAAAAATAACCGTTTGATAACGACACAAAATTTATACTCTAAAAATAGAAATTCGTTTGATAACGACACAAAATTTTCTTCCTTCGGGCCGGCGGCGGTGACGACCGATGACCTTTAATATGAAAAATAAAAATAAAAATGATTTAGTAACAAAAAAAATAATGAATAAAATAAAATAAAATAAAATAAACCATAAAAAATAAAATAAAAATATCATTTTATTTTAAAATTAAAATATAAAAATAAATTTATTTTATTTATTCTATTTTATTTTATTTTACGAATAAATTTATTTTAAAATGAATAAAAATAAAAAAATAAAAATTTTATTTGGCAAAACACTCAAGGCAAATAAAAATAATTTATTTTTATTTATCATAAATAAATTATTTTTATTTATCATAAATAAATTATTTTAAATAAATATAATAAATTTATTTTATTTATTCTATTTTATTTTATTTTACGAATAAATTTATTTTAAAATGAATAAAACAATTATTTGGCAAAACACTCGAGGCAAATAAAAATTTATTATTTTTATCATAAATAAATTATTTCAAATAAATTAAATAAATTTATTTTATTTATTCTATTTTATTTTATTTTACAAATAAATTTATTTTAAAATGAATAAAAATAAAAAATAAAAATAATTTTATTTGGCAAAACACTCAAGGCAAATAAAAAATAATTTTACTTTTAATAAAAGTATTTATTTATTTATCATAAATAAATTTAATAAATTTACTTTTAGTAAACTAAAAATAAAATGATAAATAAAAATAATTTATTTATTTTAATAAATTTATTTTTATTTTTAAATGAATATATTTATTTTTATTTTGGCAGAGAAGAGGCGTACGAGGGAGAAAAGAGTGAAATTAGGGTTGGGAGAAATCGAAATTGATTTCGGAGAAATTAGAAGTAGAAAATTTCTACTTCGATTTCTTCTCCATTTCTATTTCGGAATAGAAATCTATTCCGAAATAGAAAATTTGATAAGCGTTATCAAACAAGTTTGTTCTTAAATTGTGCAGAACAGAAAAATCATTTCGGAAGTAAATTATTTTTATCATGCACACCCCTAGTCATCAAAGGTGCAAATTAGACTCCTCAGGAATCCTCTCTATACTCGGTGTAATGGGCTACGCCATTTCATATGAGTCAAGTGCCGAAAAGAGTACTCAATGTGGGCGGTCAAGATGGGTGCCCATTTAGGGGTCAATTTAGTTGTAAATTACTTGACAAGACATCTCTCATTCAATGTGGGTTATTAAGATGTGATTAAAACTCCTCACATTGAAAACGCTGATGTCTTCATCAAACTTTCTCCCACTATTCAATGTGTGATTTGCTCTATTAATTTTCTAAGATCATCCAAAAAGTTCACTAAGAGTCACAGCTCATTCAAGTTTTCTCGTCTCGCTGATTACTACTACCCTTGTTGATTCAACTAGGACCTAGTCCATCTTTGAGTACACATCTACTTAAGGGGATTCTATTCTAATACCTTTTGTAATGACCTAGTTCGATCTATATAGACAAAACCACTCAAAAAGGAACACTTAATTTGACCACTCAATGGTGATCATTTGGGGAAAATCTTACTTCTGAATCACTTTATTAGACCTCTTCCTTCAATGTCGAACTTAGAGAGCTACACCCGGCATGGATTATCAACCTTTAATCAACTTGAAGAAGTGAATTTAGTTTTAGTACGCCAAAGCCAGCCTTGGAGTGTGGATAATTATATGGAAGAGAATGGACAGGAAAGGTAATTAAAAAAAAAAAAAAAAGACAGAGGCATTGATACCTACCTAGAGGCTTATAAAACACTTTATATGTGCCATGAACCAATCAAGTTTCGACTTTTATTTCGTACGGGGACCCTAAACCACAATAGTTTACATGTAATTAATGGGATTCAAATAAATAATTTCCCATTTCTAAACTGAAATCATGCCCGAATTAACAACACAACATGAATCACTTTCCGTGAGCCAAAGGGAAAAAAATGATCATTTCCGTCTTGAAGCATGTGAGCAATAGAGGTCAACGCAGAAGGGGCATGAGAAAAACATCAAAATCTCGCAGTTCTCCAAGGTTGGAGAAAAATATAGAAAAATTATTAAAGCTGTCATATCAATACCGATTATACAAGACACAGTAGGCCCTTACATCACAAGTGCCATTATCATTGCCAGAGGTTTTCTTCACTTGCTGCTGCTTCTTTTTTGAACCTTTTCAGCTAGCTGAGAATGAATCGAGAGCATCTTCTTCCGAAAGTCGATTCGTTTACAATACCTATTACTAATTCTAGATTATATTTTAAGATAGAGATGTAACGGACGTTAGGTGTCGTGGTGTAGTTGGTTATCACGTCAGTCTAACACACTGAAGGTCTCCGGTTCGAGTCCGGGCGACGCCACTTTCTTTTTCACCTTTTTTAATTTCTTGGAAGATATTTCCTTATTTTTTTGGTGACCGCTGGTCCCAAAAAATGGTTATACGTTCTTTGATTTACGCTTATCATCGATAGAACCATGTGCAAATGAAGTTGCAAGCGCATCATGATGATCGAAATCAATTACACGAAATGTAAACCCGTGGAAGACGATCTCTGTTCTGGGCTTTTGTGGACCTTTCCCTTTTGCCTTCTTCATTCCTACTGGCTACGACGTGGGCGGTTGAGTTTGCTGCTTTGATGCACATTACAGTTGCAGAAGTTTGGAAGATAGTGCACACGACCTTAGAGAGAGAGTCTTTTCTTAATCCTGTTTTTGGGTGTTGGCTGGACCATATGAATCGGTAATGTTTGGAGAGAAAGGTAATGGACGGCTCGAAGAACTACTCGGTTCGGGTACTGTTAGCGTGTCGACAGAGCTTGAGTTATTGCAAAAGCTTAAAGGACTGCTCCGCATGCGGGTACCACGTTCATGTCAAGCAAAAGTCTCATGTAACGGTGGTTAACTACTAAGAGGAATTTCTGCAGGATTATTAACTTTGTAAAGTACGCAGATTGAACAAACAAATCCTGTATCATTCAACTTCACCAACAGGTCAGTATACAGATCTTTAATGCATATGTCAGATCAGAAAAGGGGACGAAAAAAAAAGCCTCGTCATCCTGAAATTACAAAACGCCCACACCCGGGCCTTCGGGAGAGGGCTCTTCCTCTGTGTGCCTATGCGCTGACTCTAATTTTTCTTAACAGTATGCGTAGTCTGGCTATGTTCTTTTCTTCTTTACACGGTGAATAAAACCAAATAATCATCCAAAAAAAGGTGGAAAAAGAAAAAAAAAATGAAACTTGAGCATATCATGTATGTGTCTTAGAACTGGGAGATGCATCTCCTGTGGCAAGCAGTGGTCCTCTGTTTCGGCCTGGTCTCCTTCCAGACTTTGCTGATTTCCTGTGCAATCCTCATGGCATCAGAGGATACACCAGACAGCCCTCTCCTCGTGAACCCAACTGCATATATCCCCGCATTGCCCTTCCAGCCATTGGGGAATTGCGATTTTGGGTAGCCATTCTTGGTGAAGAACTCACTCTCCTGATACCATGAAAAAGTAAACAACATTAGCCCAATTTGTCCAGCACTATGTTCATTCTCATGAGAAGACCCGACATATGAAAGAAACTTCCAAAACAGCGACTTTTTTAGGGGAAAATTTTCGACTTTCTTTGACGTTCCATTTGGGTCAAGACGGAGAATGTCAAAGTGTCAATTTTTTTTTTTTCCCAAAAAATAAGCCAAACAGGACATTTTCGCATGCCCAGAACATAAAAACTTCAAGAACAGGACGTTTTTACACACCTGAAGCCAAGAGGGGACATTGCTTTTGTACCCAGTAGCAAGAACCACCGAGTCAACGTCGAGCTCGTCTCCATTCTCCAGCTCCACGACATGGCCACGTGAGAACCTCTTGATCCCGGGGACAATCTTAATCTCTCCAGATCTGATCTTTTCCAGAGCTCCAATGTCCAAGACTGGGGTCTTCCCTCTCTCGTACTTGAGCTCCATTGGTCCCATTGATGGCCTCTTGAGCCCATATTTTCCGGTGTCTCCGAGCACCAACCATGTCAGAATCAGGAGTATCTTGTCAACCAGCCAAAGTGGTAGCCATTTCATCAGCAAAACAGCGAGCTCAAATGTGGACTTCCCCATAACTTCTCTAGGCAGTACGTGAACCTGATCATTAACAAGCAATCAACGATTTAGAATAAGCTCTCTCCATTCATAACGTCTTAAAGTTTGGATTTTTTTTTCTTTTTTTTTGCATTAGAATTGGTGGCTTACCGAGCTACGGGCCACCATCGAAGGCTTAGCATTGTGGTTGCAAAGGTCTAGGGACACTTCCATACCAGAGTTGCCGCAACCGACAACTAGGACCTTCTTCCCGGCAAACTTCTCGCCGGACTTGTAGTCGCAGGCATGGGAGACATCGCCCTTGAACTCCGCCAGCCCTTCTATGTCTGGCACCACGCGCTCCGCATGCTCTCCTGTCGCCACCACGAGCCATTGGCAGATGTACTCGGTCTCGGAGCGGCTAGAGCCCTTGGCCTGGACCGTGCGGATGCGCCACAGGCCGCTGGTCTCGTCATAGCGGGCCGACTGGACGCACTCGTTGAAGTTGGGGCTAATCTCGAAGCGCCTTGCATAGGACTCGAGGTAATCAATGAACTGCTTCCTGTTGGGGTATTCAGGGAAGTCCTCCGGGAACGGCAATTTAGGAAGCTGGCAAAATTGCTTGGGAAGGTGAAGCTTGAGCCTATCGTAGGTTCTCTTTTGCCATAACGAGGCAATACAGTCCGCTCTCTCTAGGACCACAAAGGGCACTCCTTGTTCTCTGAGGCAGGCAGCGGTGGCGAGCCCGGAAGGCCCTGCGCCGATGATGACCGGCCCGTTGACCCAAACGCAGCGGCGAGCGAAGAAGTCCTCATGGTCGACTAGGCGGAACAAGTTCTCCATTGTTTGGGAAGGGTGTTTTGATGTCAAAGATGTAACGGAGTAGCTAGAAATGGGTGTGGGTGCTTGACCGGCAAGACGTTTTCTCTCTCTTGATGTTCTGGGTCTGGGGCAGATGGAGGAAGTTGATGGTGGAGAAATTGGATGTGTGCTTTGTGTCCTGTATGTTTGAAGATTGACTTGGTTGGTTTGGAGGGAGAGGAAGGGAGGGGATTTAAATAGGGAGGAGGAGGCCATGGGAGAGGGCTGCATGTGATGGGACTTGGGGGAGTAATTGTGTGAACTTGCGTCGCACTCCTCAAATCATGAGCTTGTGACTATCTTCCTATTGTTTAATATTAGGTATAGAATATAGTGAGAGACCTTTGGTTTTTTGAATTTTACTTAATTCCTTGGAAAAAGTGGGAATATAATATTGGTTTTGGTATTATGATATTCAATCTTTAGGGAAAGGCTTCATCATGGATGATAGTGTAAACGAAATCGAACTATGTACGTTGCTTAGGCTTTTAAAATTATCAACTTTGCGAGTCGCTTTGGCCCAAAACAGAAAAAGTTCAGAAATTAAAATGGAAAAAATTGAGAAGCGCCGTGAAGTGGCCCGTGTGTGGATGAGTGAAGGTAGGCAAGAAGCACGGCGGAAAATTATTAATTACACTAAGAACGCATAGGCGTAGTGTATATGATCTTTCAAATCCCGCGGACTCACATAAAATCCACACGATCCAACAATCGATGTGCATTGTGTCAATTATGATGGAATAACAATGGTTGACGTGAAGGTCCAAAAATACACCAAGCCAAAGAAGCAAAACCCGGAAATTGCATCAAGTGCGTAGTGACCAGAAAGGACGGCGAGAATTAGCGTTGACAACCGCTGATTGTTTGGAGTCCTTTTACTCCAATCAGAGAACCGACAAAGCTTTTTATTAACAATGTTTACTAAGAACGGAGGTAGAACGACGGGCGATTTCCCCGACCAATTTTCCTTTCCATCCATCCGTCATTGATGGAAAACCCACGCACGATCGACTTGACTTCTTTTGCCGATACGACAGGAACGTCGGTGTATTCGTTTCACCTTGGCTATATGAGGATGACTTCTGCGGCCTACATTTCGCCATTTTTACGGATCCTATTGTCTGTTCAGCTATGAAAAACCGTGTGCAAAAACTTTTGCAACCTTCAGGCAACCTCGACGACCTGCCGTTTCACCTCATGTAGATTCCATAATAGCTCTGCTGAAAGCTACATAATACAAGAGGGTTCTTGTATATATCCGAGTATGCAAAAAAAAAAAAAAAAGAAGAAGAAAAGTGGCGTTGCTAAGTTACTCTCCCTAGATCGATAGACCGAGTTAATCGCATTGCTCCTATTTTCTACGATAATAAAGTAAATTCACATTGCTCCTGTTTTCTATAAATAAATAAAAATGTGAATTGTGTTTCCAAGTAAGAGCTACATGTTATAGTTCCAAAGCTAGTTAAAAACAAGACGTTATCATAAAGGGATGGCTTAGCTAGGTCGCTACTTGGAATGAGCAGGTCGGTTAATCCTTTACTATAGTTTATTTAGTAACCTCATCTGCGAGTAGCTGGGAAATTTCCGCTGGAAAGCGTGTTGTCCTGCTTGAATCTTAAGCCAATGATAATTCGGATTCTAAAAGAAAATAAAACCCTTCTCTTTTCTTACGATCAGACTATGGACGCGAGGCACGAGCACACGATTAAAGATAAAAATATAAAAATAAAATAAAATTACAAGCTTTCGGTAGTAGCTTTTGATGGTAAATGCGCCCTAGTTTGACACGCGTCCTCGTATGATTGAGGGTGTAAAAAGTGGGTTATTATCAAGAGAGGCATAGGAATATTAGGTTTTAATACTTTGGAGGTAGATATATATGATCATGATGATCAAGTGAGCCTTTTAAAAAATCGATGGATGAAGAGACTTGAGCTGGACACAAACTAGGGTACCCCACTTAACCCACCTGGGGTTATCGAGTGAAAAATTTTCTTGGGAAAAAGAGGCAGTCATGGGCATGTGCATGCAAACCCTCTTGATTACACACGCTCTCTCCTTTCAAAGGTCAAGCATTATAACGTTCCTAGGGAAAAGAAAAATCGTCCAAGTACAAGAAATCAAATGTTTGTTGGTGAATGCATGTCATGCCATAACATTATTTTGAATCCGCTTGATGAATAATCGGAAAATGACGTTAAGCAAAAATATAAATAAATAAAAAAAAAATCGGTGAATTACCATGATAACTAATTGTCATTTTATTTTTTCTATCTATTAATTATTTGAAATAAAGTAGTTTGGAAAGATTAGATGGTTAGATTATATTGCATGGTCAATGTGAAAGGAGGGGAAAGGTGACCCCTAAGTCCTATGACCTATGTTCAACATAACCAGTATAATCAAATTGGAACATCATTAAGATGCCATAGGAATGTTATTTTATCATCCTAGCTTTTTTTCACCAGCCTTGCAATACCTCGGAGCCAGCGAGGGGACGATGAGGGTCTTTGAACTTTTGACGATGACAAGAGTCATCCCCCCCATTCATATAACCAATCCATCCCCTTTTTCCACTCATTTCTCTATTAATAGCAACTTCTTGGCGTTCTCTCATGACCTAATTCAACCTTTTTTTGCGTGGTCGGCGTCGGTACTTGAAAAGGGTTCGATTTGAATCGGTTTGTTTGAAGGGCGATTCTATTAAAATAGGCAAGTGGGCATAGTTAAGCTTCGATCGAACCAACAGGGCTCCCGTTGTGAGTCTTGTGCGTTAGACTGGAGTTACGCGTAAGAAAAAGTTCGAGAAAAAGTTCGAGAAAAAGAACGCGGATTTCAATGTAATGGAGATATTAGGGTTTTTTTTTAATTTATCAATTTGCATGCTTCTTGGAAGTCAGAAGGCTTTCGCTTTTTGAGCTGTTGATGTGAGCTGCCAACTTCGCCAACCAGCAGAAATTACTTGTATCGACGCGCCGGACTGGCGGTGCCTCGTCACGCATTGGGCTACGTAACGGAAGTACATGTCGAAGCCGTTGATTTCTCTGAGACGCGATGCTCATTACTGTCTTTGAACCTTAGAATGTTTCAATTCGGCGGCTCGTCAAACGTGCCATACAAAAACGAATGTCAACACGTCCGATCAATTCGTTGGACTTGCTATATGTATGTTAAGTTTTTCCAGATTTCATACGCCGGGAGTAAAATTAGGCTATCATTTGTACATGCGCCATTCGCCAATGTTGTTTTGTATTTTTTGCACAGCAACATACGCTTAGAGAAAAGGCGTGAATTCCCAATTGACAAGTGCATTCAAAACTCGTCTCGAGCTCAACTCATCGGCAATCGAACCATTTTTTATATGAATCGATACATGTGTGGCAAACTTAGCATGTCAATGACATGCTATAAGTAATTAGCAAGTCAGCGGACCAATTAAACAAAGTAATAGCAAGCGGATGTAATGATATCATGCTCGATTTACTTTTGAGGTTGCAATAACCTAGCTAAACTTTGAGATGCTTAACTAACATAAATCTTTACTAGATCAAACTTCCTTCTTGTGAAATACGAGTGAAGTCCAAAAAGATAATCCGTGTAGGCTAACAAAGGGTTCCTTTCAACTTCTGATAACAAGGCATTAGCATTAACGCCACACTAAATGCAACATATGCATTGTTCCACCGAGTACGACAAAGCATAGCTAACCAAAGATTAGCAAGAAATTGTAAACGCGGTTAGGCTAAGCTCTTAATTAATCGCACCCTTTTGAGCTGGCTTCGGTTCTTCCCCCACCTAGCTTTTGTCCGCAAAGCTCTTTGGTCAAACCCTAAATTTAGAAATAGAGCATATTTGCATATCCATTAGAAAATATTTAGCTCTCTCTCTCTCTCTCTCTCTCTCTCTCTCTCTCTCTCTCTCTCTCTCTCTCTCTCTCTCTCTCTCTCTCTCTGATTTAGGTTTTAAAGTAGGATCTCACCAACCACCCAATCATCGATTGCCAATTAGTAAATCAATAATAGCCAAAAAACTTCTCATAAACTAATATCCTTCTGCCCTAGGGAACTTTTAAAGAGAGGGAGGGAACCCGAGTTTCATTAGTTTTATGTCATCTACAAAATCGCAAATGATGAAGATGTGGATCACATGGCGACCTTTGCTAGCAAAGTCGGACTAATTCATATTAATCTATCTAGCGAAAATCTAATTAAATCTAGAGGGACACAATAGAATCTTAAGAAAGTTCTTTGGAAGATCTTCCTTCCCCTTCTCAAAATTTCTTCTCATTTTGAGACTCATGTGGCTCGCTTCCAATTGTTTATATATAGCCCACAAATTTTTCGAACATTTCTTACATAAATAATCTTGATACAAGAGATCTTGGCATTGGTGAAGCTTTTCAATAGGATCTAAATAATTTCCGTGTCCCTTTGAAAAATGAATTCCGTATGAGAATTTCATGGATTTTGCTTCTGTATTGAGTAAATTATCTTTATAATTATTCTATACAAGTGGCTTTCCGAACAAATTCGATTGAATAATATGGATGGAATTGAATTTTAGTGAATATATATCACGTGTGAATAGCTCTACTTTGATTATTAGACCTGTCATTGGTACTGAAAAATTAGCACCTACCGTGAAACTGACAAGAATCCAAATTCTTATTTGGAATTTCGTTAATAGAAACTTTGTCAAGTTTACTCAACAAATCTATTTTGGTGACTTATTTTAAGTACATGGGCGTCATGCATTCGATACTATCTACTCAAGAAATAATTGTTCCCACAAAAAATTAATCCACATAACTGATTTTTTTTATTCTGATGTGTACCCTTTTTATTCAATTTAATCATATGCATCATCACTAGTTTGGCTAGTCCTTAGTATTATATTTTAGAAATTTGACCCATTTATAAATTTCTTCTTTTAGCTTAACCCATATGCAATAATTCACATTTGCATTATGGAAATACGAAAAAGTTGTTAGTATCTTATTTTCAAAACTTGAGGCGGGGTCATCAAACAACTACCAGGGGTCCCATAGATTAGGAGCTTGTGTTGTGATTGAATCGAGGAATGGATCTACAATGCATAATTAAACTGAATCAAATCCCAGATAAGCAATTAATTTTTGATAATTAGGATCATCAAACAATTAATACTTATTTCCCAAGCATATGATGGAGAACATGGAATGATGTAATATAAACTCAAAAACCCAAAAATTATAAAAATAAAAAAGAGTATGTGCGTCGCCAATGATGGAGCCCATTAAAAATAAAAATAAAAATAATATGTGAGAGCATGTAGAATCAGTACTTTGCGATCTTTCTTTCAATTAAATTAATCGATTAATTAAGTTTTAAATTATGGGGCGGTAACATCAGTGGGACAAACTTTAGAAGTCAAAATCCAGAAATGGTCATCCAGGTGCCACGTCAGGAGCATTGCACTTGGCACCACAAGGGGCCAGCACGTGGCATGAATTCTTGCAATTTCTTTTTGAATGGCGTCTCTTAATCCAAGATGCCGCCCCTTCCATTTTTATTGCACCAACATCCACAGATCCCGAATTATAAGGTACTTAATTCCATTTTTCAAATTTCAAAAAGTGGGGTTAGAGAGAGAGTTAAAGCCGGTAATGAAGATTTTCTCTGAGATTAGGATTTGGGGTTACCATGTGCTCATGAACTGCGGTAGAAGAAGAGAGGTAATGACGGTCGTGTTTTCCTTTTCCTTTTTTTTGGGCATACATTTATTTTAGAACTAATGAATCATGACATAAGAAAATTCAAATTCAAATATGACATTATTATAAATGTATTATGATATATGGTATTCTCGGCCTTCACTCACATTTATCGATTATAAGATCACATGAATATCATTAATAAAGTCAAGTTAGTTGGACAACGGCAACACGAGAACACTCATTAAGTATATATTTTCAAACTAGCAAATTACTTTCCCGGCTAAAAATATGGTTGTGAAATCAGGCAAATCTCATGTGGATATCCGGAGTTTGATGTTTCAATTGAAACCCGATTCAAATAGACTCGAAATCTGCTTGTTTTTCTAATGCATTTGATTAATCCATTGGTGCTTTTGGCCCCAAAAAGACAATTTATTTATTAATTACATATCTCGAGGACATGTTAACCGAGGCCAAGCTCATGGAAATTCCAAACGTCGACGTGGATGTTCCATCGAGAACGAGGATTCACGCCTTCCCAAGAACAACCTCTGGTCTTCACACATTCATCCCTCCATCCCTCCCAAAAGACAGCTCTCGATAGCCGTAAAAGATAGGCAAATGGAATGTATAATCAATCTCATGTTTCTAACTTTATTTTTATTTTATTTTTAAATTTCCCCATTTTTCTTTTCCCAGCGGATTATTCCTCGAAAATATCAGGAAGAAAATAAAAGAAGGGAATCTTGAGTATCCCAAGAACAGCGCCTGCAGTAGTCCTCGAGTCCATAAACTAACGCGTTTACGTTTCGTTTAATGCTCGCGATCACATGGGTTTGTGGCCACCATGGTAAGGTGGCCGGTCGCTCTGCTTCGCTTCAAATCGAAATGGGCGACCGTCCAACATAAATTGCCGCAGCCGCTCCGCACATGCTTAGGTGGGGGAATCCTTCCTATTAATGGCTCCCCTTCGAGCCATCGACCTAATTTCCCGACTTGCCATATCGAAACAAGATGACATGAAATGATGGAGGAAAGGGAAATAGAGCCGATTGACCTAATTCCCATAAGAAGAAAGGTCTAAGTTGGAATCTGGGGAGCATTTTCTGCGCCACGACCAACCCAACACTTCTCTCCCTTCTCTCTCTCTCTCTCTCTCTCTCTCTCTCTCTCTCTCTCTCTCTCTCTCTCTCTCTCTCTCTCTTTCTATTTTGTTTTTTTGGAATGAAGAAAATTCGGTTTAGTGCTCTTCACAACCGAAAGAAAAGTCCAACACTTTCACTAAGGAGATCACCAAAGATAGCCCAAGTCCGAGCTCATTAATATATCCAATTGGGCCATCTTCACTCAATTATATGATGCGAAATATTTTTAATACAACTCACATATGCTTCCCCTTAATTCGAGTATTATTTTAAATCCGCATTAATGCCTAACTTCAGCCGTGGTCTCTTTCTCCATACTAAATCACCAAGTTTGCCATCGAACACGCATTATCTCAATCCTCTCACACGTGATTTCTTCTTACTTCAAGTATTATCTTGAATCTTCATCCATGCCTAACTATGTCTCCAATCTTTTTTCTCGAAAATGACTCATAAAGTCTATGCCACAACACAATGCTTATTGCTCGAAAAGAAGGAACCTTTTTTTTTTATCCTGTTGCTAGAGGTTTCCTAATTAATAATCAGGAATATCGGTAGAAAAAAAAAGAATTATCTGCACGATTCTTTCTACAATTTACAATTAAATATTATGATTATGTCAACAAAGAAAAAAGAAAGTCTTCTTTAGAATTTTTACTTTGATTCCGATAAACTACCTAATTGTTCGCTACAAATACAAAAATGTAACTAAATAAAATAAAAATAATTTGACTTAAGGCTCCACTTAACTTAATAAGTGAATTTTAATTCAAAGGAAAAAAAGCGTGAAGCTTAAATAACTCACTCAGAACACCCTTTAAAGGATTACGTGGTACGATTGGATCGAATAAGCCCTTATGGAATAAATATTCAGCCGCTTGTGAACCTTCAGGTACTATCTTATTCAATGTTTGTTCAATTACTCTTTTACCTGCGAATGCAATGTAAGCATTAGGTTCGGCAATAATAATATCCCCCAACATCCCAAAACTAGCCGTTACCCCACCAGTAGTAGGAGATGTAAGGATTGATACATAGAATAACTTTTTATGGGATTGATAATCATATAAAGCAGCAGATATTTTAGCCATTTGCATCAAGCTCAAGCTTCCTTCTTGCATACGTGCTCCTCCGGAAGCACACACTAGAATCAGAGGTAAAAATTGATTGGTAGCATACTCGATCAAACGGGTGATTTTCTCGCCTACTACGGATCCCATACTACCCCCCATAAACTGAAAATCCATAACTCCAATTGCTATGGGAATACCGTTTAGTCGACCTGTGCCTGTTTGAACAGCATCGGTTAATCCTGTCTTTCTTTGATAAGAATCAATACGATCTTTATAAGGTTCCTCCTCCGAATGAAATTCAATAGGATCCAGAGAAACCATGTCTTCATCCATAGGATCCCAAGTACCTGGATCAATCGAAAGTTCGATTCGATCTGAACTACTCATTTTCAAATGATATCCACATTGGTCACAAATATTCATTTTGGACTTCAAAAGTTTCTTATAATTTAATCCATAACAATTTTCGCATTGAACCCACAAATGCCTATATTTTTGAGTCAAATCGAAATCAGTAGAATTTTCTCTTCGAGTGAAATCAATACCATTCCTGCTAGTTCTTATACTGGAGCTCCCCCTTTCATTACTATTTCTACTCTCACCATAAATGTAACTAGAAATGTAACTGTCACTGGAATTGTCACTACTACTTAAAACGGAACTCTCAATACAGATTTGAGAACCAAGATAAGAGTTAATGCAACTAGTAATGTGATTATTCCAACTGTATTTAGTATCATACATGGAACGATCACAGGGCGGATCATCATTCTTAGATCCATTCTTCAGATAAGCATAAGTCCGATAACTAAAAAAAGAACTTTCTCGTTCACTCAGTAAAGAAGGATCATTGTCAATCTCAAAAATTTGATTAGTAATATCAAAATATATGGAATAAATATTCACTTATCTTTGACATGATCCTTGCATCTTATGTTATGGCTTACTAGGGACAAGTGATTCTAAGTTCTATTCAAGTTCCATATAGAATCCGTAACCTACCCCACATATTAGGGGTGAGCAGTTCCAGATCTGGTTCGGTTCCGTCTGAAACCCGAAACCTACTCTCGAGTATAGGTTCCTTGTTTTTTGGAACCTGAAACCTACTCATCAGAACCAAGAACCCGAAATCTACCCTATCACAAGGTTCCAAGATCGGTTCCAAGTTCCAACAGATTTCTTTTTTTTTTTTTTTTTTTTTTCAAATTTGAATTATAGCGTACACGCATACTCTACCGTAACTTCCCACATCTTAGCAAACATACCAGTGCCAAGAATCTGGACATACATAATCAAAACCAATAAGAAGTTTCTAGAGAGGAAAGGAGATGGTTGATTAACTATAATTATTGTGCCTACATATGTCAATATATGTGCACTAAAGCTTAAATCGTCACATTTGGCATATGCCATATGCCTTATCAGCTGAGTCAAATGAGAATGATGAAGCAAAATATACTAAGGAGATGAAAAACCAGAAGTGCCAACAAGATCTCAAATTTTTCATCTACTCCATAATGTGAACTCTGCAACATTTCCCTGTGATTCCTTTGGCATAGCAAAACCCTGCAAAGACATAGATGAAAATCAGTCAAAATACTAAGTAGAGGCACAGAAAAAAAAATCAATATCGATAATACTCCATAAAGCATGCCATTTTGCCCATCTAAAGGCTCCTAAACTCTTTGACAACATAGTTCAAAAATTCAATGTACATAAAAGGAGCCTGCATTAAGATTACGACAAACAAAGTTGCTCATCAATCAACTTCTACACAATTAAAGCAGCACAAAGCCAAAAAAAAAAGCTTCACATCTATAACATTGCAAGATGAAATAATTAAACTTCACCAAGCAAAGTGACATAAATACAGCAAATCAGAATGACGATAATCTCATCAATGTGAAAAACCTTCTAAAGAACCCCGGTGGGCCAGAAACTACCAACAAGTTTATCACTACTACAAGTCAATCTTTCACCTGACAAGGCAACACTAGCCCAGGCTAAAAGAATATGGGGCGTGAAATGAACCCCCACTAAAAGAAACTTGTCATGCTATAAAATCCCAAAATGCTACTATTGGTGAATCAAACCCTTTGCAAAGAATCCTCGATACTAGGATGAGTGAAACTTCCCAAGAATCTAGCAAAGATCTAGACTTGCAAGATCCAGTGCTAACTAAGAGGCAAAAGCAACTCTTGAAGACAATGCTCTCTACAGTCAGTATATAAGAAGGAAAGGGCTAAGGCAAATAAGTACATAGCTCTCTTGGAAAGGCCCACATCTACCTTAAACAAGACTGACGTCTTGGCACCTGAGCAAATTAAGTTGTATAAAACATAATGTGGGTTTGCTACAAATGGCACACATCTAAAATCGCATCACACTATGAACAGTAAGCATACCACAACATTTCAGGCCAATCAAAATGAACCCAATTCAACAGCAAGAAGAAAGTTACCTAGAAGACACCTAAATTTCTGTTGTACTCAGACTCTCAAAACTGGCGACTGGCATCCAGCGGTGTCCGGCGAGGGGGAGCGGCGTCTAGCGGCAGCGTCAAGGGCGAGCGGTGTCGGCGACTGGCGTCCAACGAGGGTGAGCAGCGTCCATCGACAGCATTGAGGGTGAGTGGCCTCAGTGAAAGTGTGAAATCAAAGTGAAGCAATCAGCAACCGATTCTCCCAAGCAATACCTAGATTCCAATCGATCGAGAACACGATCTGGAAACCCGATCCAAGCCGTGAATCAGAATCGAAACCCTAACGAAGGACGCTAAGGAAGAAAATGAGAAAACGGAGAAAAAAACAAGATGAGAAAACGAAGAAGAAAGAGAGAATTCTTAGCTCTTCGAGGAAGACGAACCGGTCGAGAGATTTGGGGCTGCTTTTCTTTTGGACTTTGGAGCCCTAACCGGAACCGGGATTGCCGATTCTTGGAAAAAAGGAACCGGGAATCGAAACCGGTCGTTTTAGAACCGGGTTCTCCATTCCCAGTTTTACTTGGGAGCTGCGCTCACCCCTACCACATACCTAGGAACCCAAAACTTACCCCGCCACAAATTCCAAAGTTTACTCAGCTTCCACCTATACTCTTGATTGTAGTGAATGATCAACTCTAATAATCACTATTTGTTATAATTTACTAATTATAACTCATCTTTAAATACATGAAAATTATGATATATTAACAAAGTAAAAATCTTAATCATGGATATCACCGAAAATGGAAGTCCCTACTTTGTAGTTTTATATTATACACTAATCATTGGTCATTATGAAATGTTGCACGATCGCACAAAAATATAGAGTAAGAGAAACACAAAGGCTTACTTATGTTCTAGGTTCCAAGTTCCCGGTTCCAATTGGAACTTACCCATCAGAATAGGTTCTCTAATTTTTTTGAATCCAAAACCTATCCGGTTCTTCCTTGAAACCATGCTCACCCCTATGACTTACTATGATAGTTAAGCTTAACAAGTTTGAAACTCGAGTTTCGACCTAGAGAGAGGACAAGCCCAAGTTAGCATTTCTAAATGGATTGAGATCCTTTCGAGTAGTGTTGTTTTAGACCGTTGAGACTATGATTGAGAAACAACTGACAAGGCACAAGCTCGAGAGGAAATTAGCTCAATTCGCCGTTTTTCTTTAGGTCAAAGAATAATGCGGAATATTTCGAAAACGAAAAGGGAGAAAAGGAAAGTGGGCCCAACATAGGGCAGATGAATGATTCTGGAGATTATGTACATGTCGAACAATGCTTAGCTGCAACAGCGCCAACGCACAGCAATAACGAAACCAAAACAGCAACGCGGTTGGGTGCAACAGCTCGGACTCGGTTGACTTCTCAGGTGGCACGTGTGCAGGGAGTGGCTTGGCCGTCGTCGACACCTCAGTAGGGCAGCAACACGATGTAGCAGTGATGGCGATAGAGGCACGGCCACAGGTCTGGCCGTGGAATGGGCGCGGCCAAGAGCTGGACTGGATTTCCTTCTCTCTGTTCTCTCTCAAGTGCGTTCTTTTTTATGTATTCTGCGATCCCCCCCGCTGACCAATAGGGTTTTCTCCTTTTTTAGGGAACGGCTAGGGCTGGTAAAAGGAAAGCCCAAGATCCACTTTCCTTCTTCTGATCCTTGCATATCATGCATATATAAGCCGATACTTCTTTATTTCCTATTTCTTTTATTGACCGAATATTGCTCCAACTTCGAATCGCGAGAATCGAGTTTTGTCTTTATTTTATTTCATGATGCGCGCGCCTCCTGCTCTTTGCCAATCAACCCTTTTTATTTTGTTTCCTTATGACTCACCAAATCAACCATACTCTATTGTTTTCTTTCCCTAATTACTGAAGATCTTGTGCCCACACAAAATTGAAAGAATTTCTGCATGGGTCAATGGGTCAAAACTTTCACTTAACAGAATTAGAACTTCGGCATTTAAAGGGTGCGGTCATCATGGCTTTTTAATGAGCTTGGCCCCATTTTGCTGCCCAGTGGACTGGAGCTGTTTCGAAGCCGCAACCAGCTGTGTGATTGTGTTCCCATGTTGCAGTCACAAGGTCATCTGCATTTCCATCCAAGGCTCGACAAATGTGTATTTAAATGAAATATGCCCCTAATATCTATATGCTAAGCAATTTAATTTAATATTTTTGCTTAAGGGCTAAATTTTAGTCCCTTATTTTCTATGCAATGAAGGAATGATTAGGTCGCCAAAATTTAGATGTCAACATTGATAAAGAGGAAAGTTTTCAAAATGTTACTAGAAAATCTGCAAAACACGTCTGAAATTTTTATTTTTTTTGATATCCCCAGGAACCCTCGTAAGCTGGCAGCCCAGCGAGGTAAACCCTGGAGTAAGTAGAGTCATCACCACCCTTGCTTGCCGGGTAAGTCATGGGTTCCTTTCCAACAAGACAGACGACGCAGTGAGTCGAACACTGGACCTCTCGCGAAAGGAACAAGTGTTCAACCAATTACGCCGCCCCCACGGGTGGTAACACATCTGAAATCTTTGATGCCTTAGAAATCAAGAAAAGAGCATGAATTCAAGATCAAATATCATAACCCATTTGTAACTTCATAGATCCTACAATCTTCTAGGATTTTTGGGACCATCCACTCTTTTGACGCTAGAAGATTTTCATATAAGCATTTGCTCATTATTCTACATCAATTAGGCAAGCGACAGGAATACAAGTTGTTGGTGGACACCTATGCCGTTGGCGGAACTCGATGACCATTAATCGACCATCAATATATAGCGGTGTATGGTTCGTGATTGTCAACAAGAATATCAATAAAAAGGGTTGATAGATTACCAATTATAACACCAAGAGAAGACTAGATACTTGGAGGTGAATAGCTTTATAGAGTTTCAAATTTGAAATCACTGGTAAGTGAAAGGTCTAGTAATTTGTGGCATAAGAATGAATGTGGCAACAAATGGACGCAAAGGGTTGAAACACGAAAATTAATGGACAACGACCTAAAGACGAGATCGTGGCATTGTGGAGGCATAGATATATCTACAAGAGAACTGCCCTTAGATAGTTAGGTCATGAACATTATAAATACTAGTGTTAGTGTTCGCTTATTGGAGACCCTATGCACAAACAAACAAACAAACATGTCATCTTTTGATTGTCTTAGCCAGTGCTTTTTAGATTCAGGCCATTGATTAAATTCCAGGGTGTTTCTTTGCTGTATATCTCGAGTGCCTCGTTACCAATTAAATTCTTGAATTGCATCTTTATGTTTTCACGTTTTGTCGTCAATTAAATTTTGACATAATCTTGTGTACCTTTGGTATCCTTTGAAGTGCTTATGTCCTCAAATTTTATCATTATTTAAACTGCTCTAGGTGTAGTTTAGTACCGGTTGAAGTAGAATTATCAATTCTTTTGTCTACCTATAATATTGTCTGTCTGAAATCGTTATAGAACTCATCTCCTTAATAAAAATTGACGGTTAACTTTCGATGAAAGGTATTTTAGTGCAGAGTTAAATTATGACGAAATAGTAATAATTAGTTTCCTTTTGTATTATCTTTTCAGTCTCATCCGAGGAACTTCAAAATATTGTGTGAACATGGTATTTTCCGATTATTTTTCTGGGGCATATCTTTTCGGTCTGGACGTTGCTCAAGTAAAAGTGAAAGTCTTTTACGGGAGGCTCTAAGCAACGCCACTTTCTTGATGCCGGGTGAGGGAAAAAGCGGGATGCTTTGCTTTTGCTTCATCTGATCAAATTTTCAGCTCTTCTTGCCTCAAGTAACTTGTCGCACCTCGATCCGATTCTTACAGGTAAAATTGAAAAGCTTGTCAAAGGGACGGCTCAACGCCACTTCGCCAACTGGCCTATCTTCCCCAAAAAGTCAAATGATCCTACAAATCAAATGTCTTCACTTCTACGTTTGGTCGTCTGGATTTCTAATCGGGATAGGATTGGATAGGATAGGATATGAAATCCTAGGATTTTTTTATGTCCCGTCCAGTGTTTGGTGAATCATAGTATTAAAGTCGGATATGTTCACATCATGTACATTTTTATTTTTTTTATATAAACGGCATATCATTATAAATGAACCTAAATGTTCATAAATGAAGATGGTGAAAATATCTCGTAATATTATTCATTAATTTATTTATTATTTATTTATTATTTTATTTTTCCTCTTTTTTATATTATTTTCATTATTATTTCTTTTTTCCCTTTCATCATTCTTTAATAAAAATTTATCAAATAGTAAATTGTACTAACATATTTAAAATACCTAAAATATATAATAAATATAAATATTTAATTTATAGATTGAATGTTTATTATAACATAGAATTAAAATAAGATTAATTAAAAATAAATTTATAATTTCAATTTTGTTAATTTAATAAATTTTTTATTCAAGAAAAATAACTTTCCTATTATGGACGTTAGAAATCCTATCCACCTTTATCCCACCCCCATGGGATAATTTTATCATGTCTATATCCCCCTTATATCCGACTATATCCTATCCCAAGTGAGCACCAAACGTAGGATAGGATAAATTATATCCTATCCCGAATTTTAACCCGACTACCAAACGCAGCCTTATATGTGACTTCCCACCCTGGATTTGGGTTCTAATTACATGGCTGATTTTGGGTCATCTATTGAAGTTTGGTTTAGCATTAATCCTCTTCACATCTATAGATTTACTCTCTTCAAGTGTTCTTTTGGGCTCATAACAGCTACTGAGTTGCTTAGGGCTTTCTGGGCCCCTGGGTTGTTTTTGCACTGCCTATATATAATTTATTTCTCTTCTCTTATAATTGAGAGTTGTAACAGAAAGCTAGAAGGTGCTAATTATTGTGGAATCTCCGCCGGAGCTAACCTAGTTTAAGGGTAATCCAGGACAAATCTTACGTCTCGATTTCTCTTTCTTCCCTTACTCTCTATTTTGTTGTTTGTGCGCTTGATACTAACGGAAAAACCTGTATTCAGGGTGGAACCTCTCGAGGAAGACATTGTGAGATCTGATCAGGAAACTTTGCCTAATAAAGAGGATGGGCATTGCTTATCCAGCCAAGAATCAAGTCAATGCCCTAGATGAGGGAAGCTCAAGCACAAGCAAATACGTTTCGGCCTGAAGAGTGCACAGTTAGTTCACCATTGGATTCAAGTTCAAAGAGTGGATGCATCGATAACTTCTCCACAAGTGAAGATTCAGAAGTGGATTGGAAATTCAAGGAAGACATAGATCACAGCCCAGATTGATCGGACTACTCTATCATCGACGAGGAGATCTAAATATAGATTTGCCTCCCATGTGGGCATTCTGTTGGTCAAAAAGAGGAAGGACCAAAGTTGTAGTTGAAGCAAAAGTTCACACATTTCACAACAGGAGTCCCTTTTTCAACAGTACTGTCTAGCTGATCTCCTATCTGAGATCAATAAGATGAATGAGGAAGACGATAATTTGATCGATATCGGCATATCCATGGGATCCTTTAAGTGCTCGAGGTTTGAAATTGAAGCTTGAGTTAGTCACTTCAAAGTTAGCTCTACTTCCATGTTTTTACATCGTTTGTGGGTATGATAGTCAAGAATTAGGGTTTTAGGACATGTTATGCTCTACTATATTCTGAATTTTGCCCTCGCAGGGACTTTGGATACCCTCTGTAGCATTTAGTGCGATTAGCTCTGTGTTTTTTGTTAACGCACATTAAAGTGTTAAAGCCACGTTTGGTGAGTCGGATATAACTCTGTATAAGATAACTCTCATCTCGTTCTTGTCTAATCCAATGTTTCAGTAAACCAAAATTCAGATATGTTTGGATTTTGATACAAGCCTGATAAATCCAAACCAAATTATCCCACTTAAGGGGCGGGATTTGCTAGCCATTGCATAAGGACCACCACGACGACAACTGATCTTTGTCGCCTCCAACCACCATGTGATTGTCATTGCCTTAGACCAGCTCCATTCATTGTCGCCCTTAACCAGTGCCAATCATCATTCTCGACTAGCTTACAATGTTTGAACAATTTGTTGACACCTAAATTTTCACAGACAATTCAAACATGCATTAATTTGAATTTTGAGATCCCTAATTGCAAGTTCAATCCTTAACCAATAGATAGCAAACTCATCAAATTTCACAGTGACTGAGTAGATGATTCTTGCATCGAGAATGCACTATCATGTAACAGCAGCGACAAATGAATGTCAACAGATGCATATGTGCAAGACATATATCGGTTACAGTTCAACGTGTAGTTCAATAAGATCAACAATACATTCAGTGCTATGTAAGACTACACTGCTTAACTGAATATGCATCTAGGTTGTCAGCACAACACTGCTTAACTGAATATGCATCTAGGTTGTCAGCATCCTCAATAGCTCCATACATCTGAAGTTCATTTCAACGATGTTGCGATGGGGCGAGCGATCGAACAAAATATAGACGGAAGAAGGAAAAATAAATCAGACACCGAATTTACGTGGTTCAGTCGTAAAGACCTACGTCCACGGGGAGAGCAACAGCGAATTTCACTATAGATCAAGCGATACAAGGAGATTACACACTCAAGTCACTCAAACACTCTCTCGGTGTTTCCCAAGCCCCAATTTAACCCAAACCCAAGTCTCGGCACAAAATTATCACACAAGCTCAAAAACAAACGCTGAAAAAGAACTCCTTTTCTTGATCGCGCTTCAGCTTGAAGATATGCGGCTCCTCCTTTTTCTCTCGTACGGGTGCAGCAACAACACCCCAAGAAGAAGACCTCTTTCGCGGCTCCCTTTGTGACTTCTACGTAGGGTTTCAGCCGCGAGTTTCAGAAGCACGGAGAAGACCCGCAAATATTCCTTTTATACGTGTGTGTCGTCGGCCACTCCACGCACACCATCAAAGAAGGAAATATATTGTCTTTATACGTGTGCCCAAGGGAGGGCCCACGCACGCTCCTTGCTTCGGCTGAACGTGCGTGTGTGTGTGCCCAGAGTCAACACTTTGACTCTGGGCCCACCTCTTTTCAATTCACGTAAGAGGCTTCGTGCCAAAAGATTTCGGCAAAGCATGGGCTTCCGCAGCTTCACTCCAAAGAAGAAAAAAAAATTCCTCTTTTAATAATTCCTTCGAGAGTTTACCAAATTTTGCGTTTTAGCAAACGCTCAAACTCGAGTCATATTTAACAAACGAGAGGAAAATCTAGTAAGGATATTGTCAAATCAAGACTGAACTGCAAGGTTATGACAATTAACAAGCCCTAACCACACAAAAGTGAAGTACAGGAGTTCAAGTAAAAATGCACGATGCATCAGACCAACAGATTTTGGTTCCATGAACAATCGCTTCTCCTTCATCTGAGCTTCATTTATCTGGAAGCAGAGGGCATGCCTTTTCTCTGTTGAAGATTTGAGTAAATAAACTTCTGCTAGAACGACTGAAGGCATCCATATGAATGGAACTTTTGAGTCTTTTATACCAATCCTCCCCACATAGGAAGCACAACAAGACTTCTTTATCTCGAGGAGATTGATGAGTGTGATAAGTGAATATATGATCTCCCTGTGAAGAAGGGAGATGATAAGCACATCAATCTCAATTCAGAATCCCATCCAATGGAGTGCATAAAACCATCGGTTAGAAAATGATAATGTCTCTCACTAAAGCCCTTATTGATGAATTGATCCTGTTCTGGAGGCGAAAGCACTACGCATGAGTCATCAAAATCGCTATCTTCAGCCCAAAGAGAATTATATGAATCATGTGATAAAGAACTAGGGAGATCGCTAAAAATCGCAATATCTTCCTTCATGTCATATCTTGTTTTGTAATTATGTTTGTGAAGGCAGACTGAGGACATTGTGATGGACAAAACTGGGAATAAGATGAGCAAAGGTGCCATAACTTTCATACGGTGCTCACTTGACTACTATAATTTATTTATTTTTCGCCTAGCTAGGACCTGTTTGGCAAATGGGCTATTTCTCTAGGTTACCTTTGATTCCTCCTTAGTAATGGTCTTGAGGGCAGCAACAGTTGGAAGATCAATATTTGGGATCATTCTTTCCATAGGTTTATTTCGCCACCCAAATGATAAAGAACGGTCCAAATGCCGTCCACCTTCAGCTTCCAGAAAGTCCCTTGTGCATTTCTGATTAAACTCTTTTAACTGAGTACCAGATTGAGGGTAAGCATGCAGAGCTTACGCTAAAGTCAAGTTGCTTCCTATCAAGATTTGTAGAATCCTGTTAAAAGTATTGGTTACTTGGTAACAGCAATTAGGTGACAAACTAATAATTATTCCACAAGATTAAAAATACTAGCATGCATTGTCCACATTGCTCATTGGGTTTAGGCAACTTAAGAGTACGGATACAAAACTATCTGAAATTTCAAAAGTCCCCCGCAAGAATCATCAGCTAAAGGGGAAGAAATGACTGCACAAACTCTCACGGTTCTCCCTTCATGGAATCGAGGATCTAAACTTTTGTTGGAAATAGTGATCCATTTTCTAGAATTTCCTAGAGTTGCTAAACTTCTAGAATTCCCTAGATGAATTTTCTAGAAGAAAGAATAAAACATTTTCTAGAAGAAAGAAGAAAAGTCCAACATGTAAGAGAAGCCTAGAGAAGTCTAGCATTCAAGAGAAGACTAGAATCTTCTAAGGCGGTGACTCACCCCTATAAATAGGCATGTAAGTTCATCATTTAAGGTGTGTGAGAGGTAAACCCTCCACCTTGTGTGAGTGAGAGGTGAACCCTCCACCATGAGAGGTCAAGATCTCTATTGTACCTCCATCAAACTAGTTTGCTCAACTAATAAAACCACTTTCTCCCGTATCTCATGTCTTATATCCTTCAATTAATCATATCTTGTCCCTTGTCCATCATCTACAAATTATATCATACACTTGCACACATCACTAACCAAAAACTATAACTAATACCAAAACCATACTTACGCACATGCACATCCAAAAAAATTTCTAACATGGTATTAGAGCCAGGCATATTGGATGGTTATGGGCATTTGTCCTCAACATCCTCAACTAAAAAGGCCAGAGCCCGAGCGAGAGCCAACAGAGCCAGAGCCGGAGCCAAAGCCAGAATCAAATGCTAGAACCCGAGCGAGAGCCAACAGAGCCAGAGCAGGAACCAGAGCCAAAACCAAAGTCAGAGCCAGAGCCCAAGCTAACAACTACAACTAAGAGCATTTTGATGCCCCAAGACATATGGGACATCGTTGAAGAAAAGTCATGCATGTTTAAAGGCAAGTGCAAGTGGTTCGACAAGAGAATGCAAGGGATCATGGCACGAAAACAACACAAAAGGCATGGGACAAATTAGAAAAGAGATTTCAAGGTATGTCGGCAACTTTATGATACAATGTCCGAAGTATCCCGAAAATGGATCAAGGGGGAGTGTTGGAAATGGTGATCCATTTTCTAGAATTTCCTAGAGTTGCTAAACTTCTAGAATTCCCTAGATTAATTTTCTAGAAGAAAGAATAAAACATTTTCTAGAAGAAAGAAGAAAAGTTCAACATGTAAGAGAAGCCTAGAGAAGTCTAGCATTCAAGAGAAGACTAGAATCTTCTACGGCGGTGACTCACCCCTATAAATAGGCATGTAAGTTCATCATTTAAGGTGTATGAGAGGTAAACCCTCCACCTTGTGTGAGTGAGAGGTGAACCCTCCACCATGAGAGGTCAAGATTTCTACTGTACCTCCATCAAACTAGTTTGCTCAACTAATAAAACCACTTTCTCTCATATCTTTTGTCTTATATCCTTCAATTAATCATATCTTGTCCCTTGTCCATCATCTACAAATTATATCGTACACTTGCACACATCACTAAACAAAAACTATAACTAATACCAAAACCATACTTCCGCACATGCACATCCAAAAAATTTTCTAACAACTTTCTTGAAATGGAAAAATCCCATTTGACAGTAACTAGAATTCTAGTCAACTCCAGCAGGAAGAAATGATACAAAAGGAATGCAACGTTCATTGTACTAGGTATGATAGAGCTATCTGTACCTTTTTTCCCTCGTGGATCAGTATGTTATTCTTGTGATGTCCTTTCGTGTGATGGACAAGTAACGATACTGTATTTATGTGATCATTTACTGTTAATTTAGTCAACTAGTGAATGCTAGTACCATTTTAACAATTAAACCAATATAATCATTCAGCTATCATGTCTGAAATCATCAAAGTTGATAAGATGCCCTGGCCGTGATTAGTTTATCTAAGGTTGTACCAGAAATTTCTAGTCGTAGTTTTAATTGGCTGTCTATCTCGCCTAAACCAAGTATCATCTCGGCGAGATGGATCAGTCACCAAATAATTTGCATGGACACATAAACTTTCTGCTTGATCGTTATTTTGGAGCAAGTGCCAAATTTACTCGACAAACTTTGCCTGGATTAATAAACTCTTCTCGACTCGACTCGGCAGGCTTGTCTAATATGGCAAATATGTATGCACTTTTGTAGGAGGCCAGGATGCCAAGTCTAGTTGTTTGGTTATAGCTGGCATGACTTTGTATTGGGCTACAGTTGTATTGTTATCTCTGCATATCAACGAAGCAAGAACATGAAACTTAAGTACGATCTCAAACTAGATGTCTCTTTCTGGTGCCCTGCTACAGAAAAATATAAACACCACAGCAAAGAGGGGCTTCACGAACATGGATGCGGGCAAGTTGTTACTGTTAGAGAATCAAGATCAAGATCATATTCTGCTATATCAAGAAGTTAGCCACAGGAGGTCCTCGACTATGATAGATGTGGATCACCAGAAGGCGATATGGATTACCAGAAGGCAATAAAGAAGTAAATGAGCTGAGGACATTGATAACTCATGGATAACGAGTTTTATCAACGGTGGAGATCATGCAAATGTCAAGGACACGGATTGCCAAGTCTCAGGATTGCTGTTCTGTTATATTCAGCTGTAAAGTTTGTTAGTTGGAGTTACTTAGTTCGTTTTCTAGTAGTTAGTCTTCTGTCTTCTATCTGTATATAGAGAGTGAATGTAATCGGTTGAGTGCTAAGAAAAACAAGACGATTCAGAAGGTTTCTACTGTATTTTTCTTTGATCTCTTTTTTGTTCAATGAATGAAGATACAGTGAAATAAGAATCGAATACTTCTTCACGGATCCTCTGTTATCATTCTTCATCTTCATCCTCTGTATTCTTGATTTCATAAGTTCACATGGTATCAAAGCAGGAAGATCGACGTGCATCAGAATGAAATCTGTCCAGTAATCAGTTCGTGCATCAAGTCAAAAGAGGTGAACGAACAACGAAGCTCTCTGGATCAAGGTAAACTCGTAAGGGCATAGCATTACTGTTATCATCTTCTTCAAGTCAAAGGATCATAATAATGGCAATTAGAACTCCAAAATATCCTTTTCCAATACATGTGAATATCACAAACTTCGTCACAATCAAACTTGCTGAGGACAACTTTCTATTGTGGCAAGCTCAAATCCAAAGGTTTTTGAAAAGTCAAGATCTGTTTGGTTTTGTTAATGGAGATATTCCTTCACCCTCTCGAATGCTGCAAAAAGAGGATGAAGGTTGTGAAACTGATCTTATTAATCCAGATTACACTGACTGGACTAGAACAGATCAGTTGATTTCATCATGGATCTCTGGAGCCGTTACTGAAAATATTCTGAGCCTGATAATTGGATTAGAAACATCATCCGAAGTATGGCAAACCCTTCTGAAAAGGTTTACACAGAAGTCAATTGCTAGAGAGTTCGAATTAAGGGGGAAACTGCAAACATGTCACAAGCATGAACAAACCCTTGCTGATTATCTCAGGGAATATAAATCCATATGTGATCAGTTGAATGCAATAGGCAAACCTGTGGATGATATAACCAAAATGTTTGGTGTATTGGAAGGTTTAGGTCCTGAGTACGAAAACTTTCGGACTACCATATATTGTTTGAAGCCTCAGCTAGAGTATGATGAGGTTATTGCTCAATTAGAAAGGTTTGAATCAAGACTCAAAAACCTTTCCAGGAGTCAGTTCAACCCGAATTTGGCATATTTTGGACAAAGACAATTTCAGGTTCAGTCTAAAGATATCACAAATGAAGACTACTTTTCTCAAGCCTCTGGATTTATATCTCAAAGAGGAGGTTACAGAGGTGGTCGAAGCTATGGTCGTGGCAGAACTGGTAACAATAAGGGTCGTGGTTTTGAAAGATATCAGAATTACAGAACAGATATCTCCAGTCTAGGGCAAGGAAATCAACACCCTAGACAGAGAAATGTTATCTCTACAACAAACCAAGGGTTTAGACCCTATACCACTTACTCACAAAGGTATCAAAATGTCAAGACTTATCCTTCTGCAAACTCGAGTAACAACTTGCAGGATGAAAAAGAAACAAGTAGCATTCGACTAGAATGTCAAATATGTAAAAAGTCTGGACATGATGCTCTTTGCTGCTGGTACCGGTTTGACAATTCCTATCAAGCAAAGGATATTCCAGCAGCATTGACAGCAATGCATATTGAAGACTCAACAGGAAGTGAGTGGTATCCTGACTCTGGAGCTACAACTCACGTCAGTGCCAATCCTGGTATGCTCCATACTCTTTCTAAATATCAAGGACATGATATTGTTATGATAGGCAATGGATCATGTTTACCTGTAACTCACATTGGCAACACCTGGCTCAAAACAAAGAACAATACATTACCTCTTAACGATGTTCTAATACTCCCAGAGATAAAGAAGAATCTCCTTTCAATATCTAAACTCACAGATGACTTCCCTTATTCCTTTATCTTTGACAAAACCGGTGTTTATGTAAAGGACAACAATACCAACACAATGGTGAAGCTCAGAAGGAAAATTAGAGGGCTTTATCAAGCTAATCCACAGACCACAGAAGCCTTCTTTACTCAGCGGCAAAAGACAGTCGATGAAGATATATGGCACCAGCGTTTGGCTCATACAAATGCTCAAGTAGTTAAGCATCCGCAAAAACAGAAGCTTATACAATTTGTTTCATCGTCTTAGGGTGTTTGCAGCAGCTGTCAAATAGCTAAAAGTACAGCTCTATCGTTCCCTTTTTTCGGATTCTACATCAAATTTTCCATTAGAAAGAATTCATTGTGACATATGGGGACCATCACCAGTCTGTTCCTTTCAAAAGTTTAGATATTATGTGATTTTTGTTGACAATTTCTCTCGATATTGCTGGCTATATCCCATGAAGCTAAAGTCTGAGTTTTATGACATATTTGTTCAATTCCAGAAGTTAGTTGAACGACAGTATAATCATTAGATTAAAATCTTCCAGAGTGACGGAGGAGGAGAGTTCGTAAGCAATAGATTTCAAAAATTTCTGAGACACCGTGGAATAAGACAGCTCATATCATGTCCTCACACACCAGAACAGAATGGGGTCTCCGAAAGGAAGCATCGACACATCGTTGAACTGGGATTAGCTATGCTCTATCACTCAAAAGCTCCACTGAAATTTTGGGTGGATGCATTTGTGACAGCTAATTACATCATAAACATTCTTCCCACACCAAAGCTGCAGATGGACACACCTTATAACAAACTTCATAATAGACAGCCAAGGTATGATCATTTAAGAGTATTTGGCTGTGCATGCTATCCTTGTCTGAGACCATATACAAGTCATAAACTTGATCCTCAATCTCTCCCTTGTATCTTATTGGGTTATAGCAATCAGCACAAAGGGTATCGATGTTTGGTCCCAACTAATAATCGTGTATACATCAGTAGGCATGTTGTCTTTGATGAGTATTCTTATCCTTTTACAAAGAAGCTGGTCAATGAATATGGACATTATACAAACTTATACAAACAATGGATTGAAGGAATACATTTCCTCAAATCATCAAGAACCAAGTCACCAGCTACTAGATCCTTTCATCAGTCAGCCACAAACCAGATCCATCCTGATCTCCACGATTGCTATACTTATCATCCATGTCACAGACAACAATCTCAGGCCATTTCCTCGAGGAATATGCAAGATGAGACAATGACAGAAGAACAATCTGTCATGGCATCAATAGATGCTATGCCTCAAGATCAATCTACCTCTCAGGGACAATATACTACCAGTTCTTTATCTTCACACAATGATCTACTAGCTGAAAGTAGTTCTAATGAAAGGCACTCCAATTCCAATTCCATTCTGTCTTCCTCTCAAGGTACTGGTAATAATCATCATATGCAGACTCGACTAAAGTCTGGGATTCGAAAACCAAATCCAAAGTATGCTTATTCAGCTGACTATCCAGTTCCTATGGAACCACGGTCTATCAAGTCAGCCTTAGCCAATGAAGCCTGGTATAGGGCTATGAAAGAAGAAATGGATGCTCTTGCTGAAAATCAAACATGGACATTGATCCCTAGAACAGACCAGATGAATGTAATAGGCTGCAGGTGGGTATATAAGACCAAACTCACACCAGATGGAGGCCTTGACAGACTCAAAGCTCGTCTAGTCGCCAAAGGCTTTCACCAAGAAGAAGGACTTGACTTCACTGAGACTTTCAGTTCAATTGTGAAACACACACAACAATTCGAATAGTGCTATCTCTAGCTATGATAAGGCACTGGCCAATACACCAGCTTGATGTTAAGAATGCTTTTCTTCATGGAGATTTGAATGAGACTGTATACATGGAACAGCCACCTGGCTTTATCAATCCTCAACAGTCAAGCCATGTATGTTTGCTTCACAAGTCTCTATATGATCTTCGACAAGCACCAAGAGCTTGGTTTGATAAATTCAGCAAATCTTTACTCGAAAATGGTTTCTTCTGCAGCACAACCGATCCATCATTATTTGTTCTTCGTACAAACTCACATACAGTCCTATTGCTCCTATATGTTGATGATATCATCTTGACTAGCAGTTCACCACATCTCTTAACTACCCTTATTTAGAAACTTAGTCTTCAATTTCATATGAAGGATCTTGGGTATATTCACTATTTTTTGGGCATTGAGGCCAAACGAACTTCACGAGAATCTCTTTCTATGTCAAACAAAATATGCTACTGACTTGTTGAAACGAGCTTATATGGCTGACTGTAAACCAATCTCAACGCCTCTGCCTCTCCGATCAATTTCCATGGCTGACACTGCAAATCTACTTACAGATCCTATGGAATACAGAAGCTTGGTTGGTGCTCTTCAATACTTAACCATTACTCGACCAGACCTAGCGTTTGCTACTAATCTTCTTTGTCAAAAAATGCAACAGCCTACTGTAGGAGATTTTCATCAATTAAAAAGAGTACTTCGATATGTCAAAGGTACTATACATCTTGGAATCTATCTCCATTCTCAAAGTTCAGTACATCTCTATGGTTTCTCTGATGTGGATTGGGCTAGTTGTCCAACAACACGACGTTCAACAACAAGATTTTGCACGTTTCTTGGATCCAATCTACTATCCTAGTATGCCAAGAAACAACCTACTGTTTCCAGATCCTCAACTGAAGCAGAGTATCGTGCACTTGCTTCTACCACTGCTGAACTCACCTGGATCACATTTGTGCTACGAGATATAGGGATTTCCCTTCAGTCACCTACCACTATATATTGTGACAACAGATCAGCAATTTCTCTCACAGCCAATCCAATATTACATGCTCGAACCAAGCACATTGAAGTTGACTTTCACTTCGTCCGTGAGAAAGTCTCTTCTGGATCTATTCGTGTTCAGTATATCTCTACTCATCTTCAATTAGCTGATATATTTACTAAGTCACTATCCCGCTTGTCTCATTTTACTCTCCGAACCAAATTGGGGATGGAATCTTTTACTCTTCCCAATTTGAGGGGGAATGTTAAAGAATCAAGATCAAGATCATATTCTGTTATATCAAGAAGTCAGCCACAGGAGGTCCTCGACTATGATAGATGTGGATCACCAGAAGGCGATATGGATTACCAGAAGGCAATAAAGAAGTAAATGAGCTGAGGACATTGATAACTCATGGATAACGAGTTTTATCAATGGTGGAGATCATGCAAATGTCAAAGACACGGATTGCCACACGGATTGCCAAGTCTCAAGTTTGCTGTTCTGTTATATTCAGCTGTAAAGTTTGTTAGTTGAAGTTAGTTAGTTCGCTTTTCTAGTAGTTAGTCTTCTGTTTCTCTTTTCTATCCGTATATAGAGATAGATGGTAATCAGTTGAGTGCTAAGAGAGAAAAACAAGATGATTCAGAAGGTTTCTGCTGTATTTTTCTTCTATCTCTGTTTGTTCAAATGAATGAAGCAACAGTGAAATAAGAATCGAAAACTTCTTCACGGATCATCTGTTATCATTCTTCATCTTCATCCTCTGTATTCTTGATTTCATAAGTTCACAGTTGCCCATAAAAAGATTTCAGAGTCAGCAACATGAAATGATCAACGGAAGTATCTCTCGTTTAGAATCTGTGCATAATAGTTCATGCAATATCTATGGTACTAATGTTGAGTTTTACAATTAACTGGTCGCATAAACTCTTGTGCATGTTGCTGTTGCAAGAATCGAGGATCTCAACTTTATTAAAATGGGAAATTCCTGTCAGTTCATGTTGCTCGAATTGATATGGAATTACAGAAGCATCAGCTGACCAAAAAGCATAGTCTATCAAAGAATATATATCCACTTGACTCACAGTTCTTCCGGTCATGATTCAATAACAATGATATTTGGTTTTTCCTGTTTCATTCAACACGAACAACTACATGCTGAGCAGGACAATCTGTCCAGGGTCAGACTGTATATCAACACTGCCATGTGGAAGAACAACTTGCTGTGTCATCACAGACTTCAAAGTGCTGCTGAAGTAAGAGCAAAATGGGACCTGATAATACCATGTGTTGAACAATGCCTGTATCTCAGCAAGGAACAATAATGGCAATGCCATGTGTGTTATTGATCCCTTTTGCAGCAAATGTCCTAGCAAGAATAGATTGCTTATTGAATTGAGAGAACGTAAAGTTGGAAGGGGTTAGCACTCTTGAGCTCATACATAGCAATCAGTGGTCATAGGCTCAGAAAATATAGTTGCTGCCAATTTGGCTGTGCGATCTTGACCTTTCATTCTTGTCGTTCAGTACACATCAGCTCCTAAAATTTTCCTGTACACATGTTTGAAAGTGTAATGAAGCTCCTAAATGGATGTTTCAAGAAGTAAAAATTTGTGCCGGTTTTGGCGGTTATCTGATAACTATGTAGTGCAGACTTCAAACAATCAAAAGAGATTGGGTGAGGAGCAGATTAAACGAAAGTGATCTGATGATTCTGAAATAAGTTGTGATTGGGGCCTCCAAGAGTATGGTAGGGACAGTCTCATGTGTTCTCTTTATTGTGCTGGGCAGAGATGTCTTCTTTCTATGGTGTGATAAATTTGAATAGGGTGCAAGCAAACAAAAGAGGAGAGCAAGTTGGAAGAACGTGATTTAATGAGGTGATCAGGTCTTGTTTTGACGCCCAAAAGGGAAAAAAGAAAAGAAAAACAAGAAACTTGCTTGGTGAGTTTGAGAATTGTGGTCATGAAAAGAGGACAGGAGAAGCCTGGCCAAGAGATCAGGTACTTTGCCTTTCTTCTCTGATTCGTCAAAACACAAGGCATAGGGGGACTCATGTGAGCCGTTTCTCATGTCTGTGCAAAGGATGTCGAAGAAAAGGATTCGGGGTTGCTCTTTAAATTCAAGTTGGACTGAGGAACACTCTTGGTGTCTTTGAAAGTGATGGGCCAGGATTTCTTTTCTGAGGGTAGTGCGAATGATGAACTGCCGGACATAGTTTAGTTTGATGTTGTTGCACCATCATTTGAATACCTAGTCATCAAAGGTGCAAATTAGACTCCTCAGGAATCCTCTCTATACTCGGTGTAATGAGCTACGCCATTTCATATGAGTCAAGTGCTGAAAAGAGTACTCAATGTGAGCAGTCAAGATGGGTGCTCATTTAGGGGTAATCTTAGTTGTAAATTACTTGCTGAGACATCTCTCATTCAATGTGGGTTATTAAGATTTGATTAAAACTCCTCACATTGAAAACGCTGATGACTTCATCAAACTTTCTCCCACTATTCAATGTGTGATTTGCTCTATTAATTTTCTAAGATCATCCAAAAAAATTACTATGAGTCACAGCTCATTCAAGTTTTCTCATCTCGCTGATTACTACTAACCTTGTTGATTCAACTAGGGCCTAGTCCATCTTTGTGTACACATCTACTTAAGGGGATTCTATTCTAATACCTTTTGTAATGACCTAGTTCGATCTATATAGACAAAACCGCTCAAAAAGGAACACTTAATTTGACCACTCAATGGTGATCATTTGGGGAAAATCTTACTTATGAATCACTTTATTAGACCTCTTCCTTCAATGTCGAACTTTAGAGAGCTACACCCGGCATGGATTATCAACCTTATCAACTCGAAGAAGTGAATTTAGTTTTTAGTACACCAAAGCCAACCTTGGAGTGTGGATAATTATATGGAAGAGAATGGACAGGAAAGGTAAATAAATAAATAAATAAGACAGAGGCATTGCTACCTACCTAGAGGCTTATAAAACACTTTATATGTGCCATGAACCGATCAAGTTTCGAGTTTTGTTTCGTACGGGGGATCCTAAGCCACAATAGTTTACATGTAATTAATGAAATTCGAATAAATAATTTCCCATTTCTAAACTGAAATCATGCCCGAATTAACGACACAACATGAATCACTTTCCGTGAGCCAAAGCGAAAAAAATGATCATTTCCGTCTTGAATCATGTGAGCAATAGAGGTCAACGCAGAAGGGGCATGAGAAAAACATCAAAATCTCGCAGTTCTCCAAGGTTGGAGAAAAATATAGAAAAATTATTAAAGCTGTCATATCAATACCGATTATACAAGACACAGTAGGCCCTTCCATCACAAATGCCATTATCATTGCCAGAGGTTTTCTTCACTTGCTGCTGCTTCTTTTTTAAACCTTTTCAGATAGCTGAGAATGGATCGAGAGCATCTTCTTCTGAAAGTCGATTCATTTACAATACCTATTACTCATTCTAGATTATATTTTTAAGATAGAGGTGTAACGCACGTTAGGTGTCGTGGTAAGCAGTGGTCCTCTTTTTCTGCCTGGCCTCCACCTTCCAGACTTTGCTGATGTCCTGTGCAATCCTCATGGCATCAGAGGACGCACCTGACAGCCCTCTCCTCGTGAACCCAACTGCATATATCCCAGCATTGCCCTTCCAGCCATTGGGGAATTGCGATTTTGGGTAGCCATTCTTGGTGAAGAGCTCACTCTCCTGATACCATGAAAAGTAAACAACATTAGCCCAATTTGTCCAGCACTATGTTCATTCTCATGAGAAGACCCGACAAATGAAAGAAACTTCCAAAACAGCAAGTTTTTTGGGGGAAAATTTTCGACTTTCTTCGACGTTCCATTTGGGTCAAGACGGAGAATGTCAAAGGGTCAAATTTTTATTTTTTTCCAAAAAATAAGCCAAACAGGACATTTTCGCATGCCCAGAACATAAAAACTTCAAGAACAGGACGTTTTTACACACCTGAAGCCAAGAGGGGA
Organism: Eucalyptus victrix; assembly: GCA_016097545.1. Lineage (NCBI taxonomy): Eukaryota > Viridiplantae > Streptophyta > Magnoliopsida > Myrtales > Myrtaceae > Eucalyptus > Eucalyptus victrix. Next base: position 39,665,270 of record CM027845.1, on the reverse strand, counting down.
CATTGCTTTTGTACCCAGTAGCAAGAACCACCGAGTCAACGTCGAGCTCGTCTCCATTCTCCAGCTCCACGACATGGCCACGTGAGAACCTCTTGATCCCAGGGACAATCTTAATCTCTCCAGATCTGATCTTTTCCAGAGCTCCAATGTCCAAGACTGGGGTCTTCCCTCTCTCGTTCTTGAGCTCCATTGGTCCCATTGATGGCCTCTTGAGCCCATATTTTCCGGTGTCTCCGAGCACCAACCATGTCAGAATCAGGAGTATCTTGTCAACCAGCCAAAGTGGTAGCCATTTCATCAGCAAAACAGCGAGCTCAAATGTGGACTTCCCCATAACTTCTCTAGGCAGTACGTGAACCTGATCATTAACAAGCAATCAACGAATTAGAATAAGCTCTCTCCATTCATAACGTCTTAAAGTTTGGATTTTCTTTTTCTTTTTTCTTTTTTTTCTTTTTTTTTTTTTTCGCATTAGAATTGGCGGCTTACCGAGCTACGGGCCACCATCGAAGGCTTAGCATTGTGGTTGCAAAGGTCTAGGGACACTTCCATACCAGAGTTGCCGCAACCGACAACTAGGACCTTCTTCCCGGCAAACTTCTCGCCGGACTTGTAGTCGCAGGCATGGGTGACATCGCCCTTGAACTCCGCCAGCCCTTCTATGTCCGGCACCACGCGCTCCGCATTCTCTCCTGTCGCCACCACGAGCCATCGGCAGATGTACTCGGTCTCGGAGTGGCTAGAGCCCTTGGCCTGGACCGTTCGGATGCGCCACAGGCCGCTGGTCTCGTCATAGCGGGCCGACTGGACGCACTCGTTGAAGTTGGGGCTAATCTCGAAGCGCCTTGCATAGGACTCGAGGTAATCAATGAACTGCTTCCTGTTGGGGTATTCAGGGAAGTCCTCCGGGAACGGCAATTTAGGAAGCTGGCAAAATTGCTCGAGAAGGTGAAGCTTGAGCCTATCGTAGGTTCTCTTTTGCCATAACGAGGCAATGCGGTCCGCTCTCTCTAGGACCACAAAGGGCACTCCTTGTTCTCTGAGGCAGGCAGCGGTGGCGAGCCCGGAAGGCCCTGCGCCGACGATGACCGGCCCGCTGACCCAAACGCAGCGGCGAGCGAAGAAGTCGTCATGGTCGACTAGGCGGAACAAGCTCTCCATTGTTTGGGAAGGGTGTTTTGATGTCAAAGATGTAACGGAGTAGCTAGAAATGGGTGTGGGTGCTTGACCTGCAAGGCGTTTTCTCTCTTTTGATGTTCTGGGTCTGGGGCAAATGGAGGAAGTTGATGGTGGAGAAATTGGATGTGTGCTTTGTGTACTGTATGTTTGAAGATTGACTTGGTTGGTTTGGAGGGAGAGGAAGGGAGGATTTAAATAGGGAGGAGACCATGGGAGAGGGCTGCATGTGATGGGACTTGGGGGAGTAATTGTGTGAACTTGCGTTGCACTCCTCAAATCATGAGCTTGTCAGTATCTTCCTATTGTTTAATATTAGGTATAGAATATAGAAAGAGAGCTTTGGTTTTTTGAATTTTAATTAATTCCTTGGAAAAAGTGGGAATATAATATTGGTTTGGGTATTATGATATTCAGTCCTTAGGGAAAGGCTTCATCATGGACGATAGTGTAAACGAAATCGAACTATCTACAGTGCTCAGGCTTTTAATATTATCAACTTTGCGAGTCGCTTTGGCCCAAAACAGAAAAGGTTCAGAAATTAAAATGGAAAAGATTGAGAAGCGCCGTGAAGTGGCCTGTGTGTGGATGAGTGAAGGTAGGCAAGAAGCACGACGGAAAATTATTAATTATACTCAAAACGCATAGGCGTGATATATATGATCTTTCAAATCCAACGGACTCACATAAAATCCACACGATCCACCGATTGATGTGCATTGTGTCAATTATGATGGAATAACGATGGTTGACGTGAAGGTCCAAAAATACACCAAGCCAAAGAAGCAAAACCCCGAAATTGCATCAAGCGCGTAGTGACCAAAAAGGACGGCGAGAATCGGCGTTGATTGTTTGGAGTCCTTTTACTCCAATCAGAGAACCGACAAAGCTTTTTATTAACAATGTTTACTAAGAACGGAGGTAGAACGACGGGCGATTTCCCCAACCAGTTTTCCTTTCCATCCATTCGTCATTGATGGAAAACCCACGCACGATCGACTTGACTTCTTTTGCCGATACGATAGGAACGTCGGTGTATTGGATTTACCTTGGCTATATGAGGATGACTTCTGCGGCCTACATTTCGCCATTTTTATGGATCCTATTGTATGTTCAGCTATGGAAAACCGTGTGCAAAAATTTTTGCGACCTTCAGGCAACCTCGACGACCGGCTGTTTCACCTCATGTAGATTCCATAATAGCTCCATACCTTGCATCTGGAGAGTGCTGAAAGCTAAATAATACAAGAGGGTTCTTGTATATATCCGAGTATGCAAAAAAAGAAGAAAAAAAATGGTGTTGATAAGTTACTCTCCCTAGATTGATAGACCGAGTTAATCACATTGCTCTTATTTTCTACGATAATAAAGTAAATTCACGTTGCTCCTATTTTCTATAATAATAATAATAATAATAATAATAATAATAATAATAATAATGTGAATTGTGTTTCCAAGTAAGAGCTACATGTTATAGTTCCAAAGCTAGTTAAAAACAAGATGTTATCATAAAGGGATGGCTTAGCTAGGTCGCTACTTGTAATGAGCAGGTCGGTTAATCCTTTACTATAGTTTATTTAGTAACCTCATCCACGAGTAGCTGGGAAATTTCCGCTGGAAAGCGTGTTGTCCTGCTTGAATCTTAAGCCAATGATAATTCGGATTCTAAAAGAAAATAAAACCCTTCTCTTTTCTTATGATCACACTATGGACGCGAGGCACGAGCACTCGATTGAAGATAAAAATATCAAAAAGAAAAAAATTACAAGCTTTCGGTAGTAGCTTTTGATGGTAAATGCACCCTAGTTTGACACGCGTCGTCGAATGATTGAGGGTGTAAAAAGTGGGTTATTATCAAGAGAGGCATAGGAATATTAGGTTTTAATACTTTCGAGGTAGATATATGATCATGATTATCAAGTGAGGCTTTTAAAAAATCGATGGATGAAGAGACTTGAGCTGGACACAAACTAGGGTAGTACCCCACTTAACCCACCTGGGGTTATCGAGTGAAAAATTTTCTTGGGAAAAAGAGGCATTCATGGGCATGTGCATGCAAACCCTCTTGATTACACATGCTCTCTCCTTTCAAAGGACAAGCATTATAACGTTCCTAGGGAAAAGAAAAATCGTCCAAGTACAAGAAATCATATGTTTGTAGGTGAATGCATGTCATGCCATAACATTATTTTGAATCCGCTTGATGAGTAATCGGAAAACGATGTTAAGCAAAAAAATAAAAAAAAATAAAAATCGGTGAATTACCATGATAACTAATTGTCAATTTTTTATTTTTTCTATCTATTAATTATTCGAAATATAAAGTAGTTTGGAAAGATTAGATGGTTAGATTATATTGCATGGTCAATGTGAAAGGAGGGGAAAGGTGACCCCTAAGTCCTATGACCTATGTTCAACATAACCAGTATAATCAAATTGGAACATCATTAAGATGCCACAGGAATGTTATTTTATCATCCTCGCCTTTTTTCACCAGCCTTGCAATACCTCGGAGCCAGCGAGGGGACGACGAGGGCCTTTGAACTTTTGACGATGAAAAGAGTCATACCCCCCATTCATATAACCAATCCATCCCCTTTTTCCACCCATTTCTCTATTAATAGCAACTTCTCGGCGGTGTTCTCTCATGACCTAATTCAACCTTTTTTTGCGTGGTCGGCGTCGGTACTTGAAAAGGGTTCGATTTGAATCGGTTTGTTTGAAGGGCGATTCTATAAAAATAGGCAAGTGGGCATAGTTAAGCTTCGATCGAGCCAACAGGGCTCCCGTTGTGAGTTTTGTGCGATAGACTGGAGTCACGCGTAAAGGAAAAGTTCGAGAAAAAGCCGCGGATTTCAATGTAGAGATTAGGGTTTTTTTTTTTTTTTTTTTTTAATTTATCAATTTGCATGCTTCTTGGAAGTCAGAAGGCTTTCGCTTTTTGAGCTGTTGATGTGAGCTGCCAACTTCGCCAACCAGCAGAAATTACTTGTATCGACGCGTCGGACTGGTGGTGCCTCGTCACGCATTGGGCTACGTAACGGAAGTACATGTCGAAGTCGTTGATTTCTCTGAGACGCGATGCTCGTTACTGTCTTTGAATCTTAGAATGTTTCAATTCGGCGGCTCGTCAAACGTGCCATACAAAAACGAATGCCAACACATCTGATCAATTCGTCGGACTTGCTAGATGTATGTTGAGTTTTTCCAGATTTCATACGCCGGGAGTAAAATTAGGCTATCATTTGTACAGGCGCCTTTCGCCAATGTTGTTTTGTATTTTTTGCACAGCAACATACGCTTAGAGAAAAGGCATGAATTCCCAATGGACAAGTGCATTCAAAACTCGTCTCAAGCTCAACTCATTGGCAATCAAACCATTTTTTTATATGAATCGATACACGTGTGGCAAACTTAGCATGTCAATGACATGCTATAAGTAATTAGCACGTCAGCTGACCAATTAAACAAACTAATAGCAAGCAGATGTAATGATATCATGCTCGATTTACTTTTGAGGTTGCAATAACCTAGCTAAACTTTGAGATGCTTAACTAACATAAATCTTTACTAGATCAAACTTCCTTCTTGTGAAATACGAGTGAAGTCCAAAAAGATAATCTGTGTAGGCTAACAAAGGGTTCCTTTCAACTTCTGATAACAAGGCATTAGCATTAATGCCACACTAAATGCAACATATGCATTGTTCCACTGAGTACGACAAAGCATAGCTAACCAAAGATTAGCAAGAAACTGTAAATGCGGTTAGGCTAAGCTCTTAATTAGTCGCACCCTTTTGAGCTGGCTTCGGTTCTTCCCCCACCTAGCTTTTGTCCGCAAAGCTCTTTGGTCAAACCCTAAATTTAGAAATAGAGCGTATTTGCATATCCATTAGAAAATATTTAGCTCTCTCTCTCTCTCTCTCTCTCTCTCTCTCTCTCTCTCTCTCTCTCTCTCTCTCTCTCTCTCTCTGATTTAGGTTTTAAAGTAGGATCTCACCAGCCACCCAATCATCGATTGCCAATTAGTAAATCAATAATAGCCAAAAAACTTCTCATAAACTAATATCCTTCTGCCCTAGGGAACTTTAAGGAGAGGGAGGGAACCCCAGTTTCATTAGTTTTATGTCATCTACAAAATCGCAAATGATGAAGATGTGGATCACATGGCGACCCTTGCTAGCAAAGTCGGACTAATTCATATTAATCTATCTAGCGAAAATCTAATTGAATCTAGAGGGATACATTAGAATCTTAAGAAAGTTCTTTGGAAGATCTTCCTTCCCCTTCTCAAAATTTCCTCTCGTTTTGAGACTCATGTGGCTCACTTCCAATTGTTTATATATAGCCCACAGATTTTTCGAACATTTCTTACGTAAATAATCTTGATATGAGAGATCTTGGCATTGGTAAAGCTTTTCAATAGGATCTAAATAATTTCCATGTCCCTTTGAAAAAAGAATTCCGTATGAAAATTTCATGGATTTTGCTTTTGTATTGAGTAAATTATCTTTATAATTATTCCATATAAGTGGCTCTCCCAACAAATTCGATTGAACAATATGGATGGAATTGAATTTTAGTGAATATATATCACGTGTGAATAGCTCTACTTTGATTATTAGACCTGTCATTGATACTGAAAAATTAGCACCTACCGTGAAACTAACAAGAATCCAAACTCTTATTTGGAATTTCGTTAATAGAAACTTTGTCAAGTTTACTCAGCAAATCTATTTTGGTGACTTATTTTAAGTACATGGGCGTCATGCATTCGATACTGTCTACTCAAGAAATAATTGTTCCCACAAAAAATTAATCCACATAACTGATTTTTTTTTATTCTGATGTGTACCCTTTTTATTCAATTTAATCATATGCATCATCACTAGTTTGGCTAGTCCTTAGTATTATATTTTAGAAATTTGACCCATTTATAAATTTCTTCTTTTAGCTTAACCCATATGCAATAATTCACATTTGCATTATGGAAATACGAAAAAGTTGTTAGTATCTTATTTTTCAAAACTTGAGGCGGGGTCATCAAACAACTGCCAGGGGTCCCATAGATTAGGAGCTTGTGTTGTGATTGAATCAAGGAATGGATCTACGATGCATAATTAAACTGAATCAAATCCCAGATAAGCAATTAATTTTTGATAATTAGGATCATCAAACAATTAATACTTATTCCCCAAGCATATGATGGAGAACATGGAATGACGTAATATAAACTCAAAAACCCAAAAATTATAAAAATAAAAAAGAGTACGTGCGTCGCCAATGATGGAGCCCATTAAAAATAAAAATAAGCGTCGCCAATGATGGAGCCCATTAAAAATAAAAATAAAAAGAATATGTGAGAGCATGTAGAATCAGTACTTTGCGATCTTTCTTTCAATTAAATTAATCAATTAATTAAGTTTTAAACCATGGGGCGGTAACATCAGTGGGACAAACTTTAGAAGTCAAAATCCAGAAATGGTCATCCAGGTGCCACGTCAGGAGCATTGCACTTGGCACCACAGGGCCCAGCACGTGGCATAAATTCTTGCAATTTCTTTTTGAATGGCGTCTCTTAATCCAAGATGCCGCCCCTTCCATTTTTATTGCACCAACATCCACAGATCCCGAATTATAAGGTACTTAATTCCATTTTTCAAACTTCAAAAAGTGGGGTTAGAGAGAGAGTTAAAGCCGGTAATGAAGATTTTCTCTGAGATTAGGATTTGGGGTTACCATGTGCTCATGAACTGCGGTAGAAGAAGAGAGGTAATGACGGTCGTGTTTTCCTTTGCCCTTTTTTTTTTTGGCATACATTTATTTTAGAACTAATGAATCATGACATAAGAAAATTCAAGTTCAAATATGACATTATTATAAATGTATTATGATATATGGTATTCTCGGCCTTCACTCGCATTTATCGATTATAAGATCACATGGATATCATTAATAAAGTCAAGTTAGTCAGACAATAGCAACACAAGAACACTCATTAAGTATATATTTTAAAACTAGCAAATTACTTTCTTGGCTAAAAATATGGTTGTGAAATCAGGCAAATCTCATGTGGATATCCGGAGTTTGATGTTTCAATTGAAACCCGATTAAAATATACTCGAAATTTGCTTGTTCTTCTAATGCATTTGATTAATCCATTGGTGCTTTTGGCCCCAAAAAGACAATTTATTTATTAATTACATATCTCGAGGACATGTTTACCGAGGCCAGGCTCATGGAAATTCCAAACGTCGACATGGATGTTCCATCGAGAACGAGGATTCACGCCTTCCCAAGAACAACCTCTGGTCTTCACACATTCATCCCTCCATCCCTCCCAAAAGACAGCTCTCGATAGCCGTAAAAGATAGGCAAATAGAATGTATAATCTCATGTTTCTAACTTTAATTTTTTTTTTTTAAATTTCCCCATTTTTCTTTTCCCAACGGATTATTCCTCGAAAATATCAGGAAGAAAATAAAAGAAGGGAATCTTGATTATCCCAAGAACAGCGCCTGCAGTAGTCCTCGAGTCCATAAACTAACGCGTTTACGTTTCGTTTAATGCTCGCGATCACATGGGTTTGTGGCCACCATGGTAAGGTGGCCGGTCGCTCTGCTTCGCTTCAAATCGAAATGGGCGACCGTCCAACATAAATTGCCGCAGCCGCTCCGCACATGCTTAGGTGGGGGAATCCTTCCTATTAATGGCTCCCCTTCGAGCCATCGACCTAATTTCCCGACTTGCCATATCGAAAAAAGATGACATGAAATGACGGAGGAAAGGGAAATAGAGCCGATTGACCTAATTCCCATAAGAAGAAAGGTCTAAGTTGGAATCTGGGGAGCATTTTCTGCGCCACGACCAACCCAACACTTCTCTCCCTTCTCTCTCTCTTCTCTCTCTCTCTCTTTTTCTATTTTGTTTTTTTGGAATGAAGAAAATTTGGTTTAGTGCTCTTCACAACCAAAAGAAAAGTCCAACACTTTCACTAAGGAGATCACCAAAGATAGCCCAAGTCCGAGCTCGTTAATATATCCAATTGGGCCATCTTCACTCAATTATATGATGTGAAATATTTTTAATACAACTCACATATGCTTCCCCTTAATTCAAGTATTATTTTAAATCCGCATTAATGCCTAACTTCATCTGTGGTCTCTTTCTCCATACTAAATTGCCAAGTTTGCCATCGAACACACATTATCTCAATCCTCTCACATGTGATTTCTTCTTAATTCAAGTATTATCTTGAATCTTCATCTATGCCTAACTATGTCTCCAATCTTTTTCTCAAGAATGACTCATGAAGTCTATGCCACAACACAATGCTTATCGCTGGAAAATTGCAATAGTCACCAAATTCATTCCTTGAGACATTAACCCCGTTGTTACACCACAATGCCCACTATAGAGAAAGTGTGATGATCACCACCAAACATCATAATAAATTAAGGACCCACCAATCTACCATTAGCTCTAATACTATTTATTGGGAATGCATGACAAAAATATAATGCCTTCACCCAGGTAGAGAACGTCAAGAGGGAGCCCGAGTTCAATCAATCAATATATCCAATCAAACTCATTTTCACTCAAAAGTTTAAACTCAATAAATTATATGCAAGCTAAGATATAAAACCTACTTCACACTACACTAATTATCCGATTTAAGACTTTTTTAACATAACTCATACATGTATCTTAATAAGGCAATCATCAAAATTTTCGTCATAAGAGATTAGAGCAACTAGCCCTGACAACCACTCTATTGGTCATCGCGTGCAAATGATAGTACTCAAGAGTTTGAATTCAACACAAAGGTCCATTGGCCTAGAGCCGAACCATGCCATTCACGATCCATGTGTGATCGTCACATGAGAAAGAAGACGACAAAATAAAATTTGAGGCACATCCTTATCACGAACCGGTGGAAATCTATTTGACTTTGCACTATTCCAGTGGGCCATGTTACCACTTAGTGACCACACATTGACCATGTGCTGAATAAACAAAGTCAATTTGACCAGAAACATAATTTAGGACGAACATTTGCAGCTGCCTGTTTTTATTAATACAAGATTCTCAATAACTAACTCCATGGCTATTATAACTACATTAACTGTAGGAATAATAACAATTTCTGTATTTATGTTACTTTGTTTCTGGACTATCAGCCTTATCTTCGGAACATGTATGGAGATTCTTCAATGCAGAATCGGGAACATGCATCACCCAGAATATATGCTTACACAACAGCTGCATCACCACACCAGCAGCAACAACAACATTAGGGTTTGACCAGATTGAGAGGCAGAGAGAGAGATCTTGGGAACACATGAGACCACATGGAGCCGGCCGATTGCCGCTACTAACCACAACTTGGAATATCATCAAACTTCACGAGACCATTGATTAACCCTCAAAAAATAAATTAGTCAAACGATGCTGTTTTAAACTAACATGTGCATTGGATAATTGCCACATCCTCAATCATATGCCTTCTTGACCAGTCCCACCAACCCCCTTTCCAACCTCCATTCATTTCTTCAAATTGTGGTCAATGTTTCAAAAAGGGCAATTTAACTGAGAGGTACTTATCTTTGACATGATCCTTGCATCTTACATTATGGCTTACTAGGGATAAGTGATTCTAAGTTCTATTCAAGTTCCATATAGAATCCGTAACCTACCCCACATATTAGAGGTGAGCGGTTCTAGGATCCGGTTCGGTTCTGTCTGAAACTTGGAACCTACTCTCGAGTATAGATTCCTCATTTTTTGGAACCTAAAACCTACTCATTAGAACCAAGAACCTGGAACCTACCCTATCATAGGTTCTAGGATCGGTTCCAAGTTCCAACATGTTCCTTTTTTTTTTTTTTTTTAGATTTGAACCATAACGTACGCGCATACTCTACGGTAACTTCTCATATCTTAGCAAACATACCAGTGCCAAGAATCTAGACATACATAATCAAAACCAATAAGAAGTTTCCAGAGAGGAAAGGAGATGGTTGATTAACTATAATTGTTGTGCCCACATATGTCAATATATATGCACTAAAGCTTAAATCGTCACATTTGCCATATGCCATATGCCTTATCAGCTGAGTCAAATGAGAATGATGAAGCAAAATATACTAAGGAGATGAAAAACCAGAAGTGCCAACAAAATCTCAAATTTTCATCTACTCCATAGTGTAAACTCTGCAACATTTTCCTGTGATTCCTTTGGCACAGCAAAACCCTGCAAAGACATAGATGAAAATCAGTCAAAATCCTAAGTATGCCATTTTGCCCATCTAAAGGCTCCTAAACTCTTTGACAATATAGTTCAAAAATTCAATGTACATAAGAGGAGCCTGCATTAAGATTACGACAAACAAAGTTGCTCATCAATCAACTTCTGCACAATTAAAGCAGCACAAAGCCAAAAAAAAAAAAAAAGCTTCACGTCTATAACATTGCATGATGAAAGAATTAAACTTTACCGAGCAGAGTGACATAAATACAACGAAACAAAATGAGGATAATCTCATCAATGTGAAAAACCTTCTAAAGAACCCCGTGGGCTAGAAACTACCAACAAGTTTATCACTACTACAAGTCAATCTTTCACCTGACGAGGCAACACTAGCCCAGGCTAAAAGAATATGGGCGTGAAATGAACCCCCACTAAAAGAAACTTGTCATGCTACAAAATCCCAAAATGCTACTATTGGTGAATCAAACCCTTTGCAGAGAATCCTCGATACTAGGATGAGTGAAACTTCCCAAGAATCTAGCAAAGATCTAGACGTGCAGGATTCAATGCTAACTAAGAGGCAAAAGCAACTCTTGAAGACAATGCTCCCTACAGTTAGTATATAAGAAGGAAAGGGCTAAGGCAAATAAGTACATAGCTCTCTTGGAAAGGTGCACATCTACCTTAAATGGCACACATATAAAATCGCATCACACTATGAACAGTAAGCATACTACAACATTTCAAGCCAATCAAACTGAACCCAATTCAACAGCAAGAAGAAAGTTACCTGAAAGACACCTAAATTTCTGTTGTACTCAAACTCTCAAAACTAGCGACTAGCATCCAGCAGCGTCCGGCGAGGGGGAGCAGCATCCGGCGGCAACGTCGAGGGCAAGCGGTGTTGGCGACTGGCGTCCGACGAGGGTGAGCGGTGTCCAGTGGCAGCATTGAGGGCAAGCGGCCTCAGTGAAAGTGTGAAATAGAGTGAAGCGATTAGCAACCGATTCTCCCAAGCGATACTTGGATTCCAATCGATCGAGAACGCGATCCGAGAACCCGATCCAAGCCGTGAATCGGAATTGAAACCTAACGAAGGACGCTAAGGAAGAAAATGAGAAAACGGAGAAAAAGACAAAACGAGAAAACGGAGAAAAAAACGAGACGAGAAAATGAAGAAGAAAGAGAGAATTCTTAGCTCTTCGAGGAAGATGAACCGGTCGAGAGATTTGGGGCTTCTTTTCTTTAGGACTTTGGAGCCCTAACCGGAACCGGGATCGCCGGTTCTTGGAAAAAAGGAACCGGGAATCGGAACCGGTCCTTTTAGAACCGGGTTCTCCGTTCCCAGTTCTACCCGGGAACGCGCTCACCCCTACCACATACCTAGGAACCCAAAACTTACCCCGCCACAAATTCCAAAGTTTACTCAGCTTCCACCTATACTCTTGATTGTAGTGAATGATCAACTCTAATAATCACTATTTGTTATAATTTACTAATTATAACTCATCTTTAAATACACGAAAATTATGATATATTAACAAAGTAAAAATCTTAATCATGGATATCACCGAAAATGGAAGTCCCTACTTTGTAGTTTCATATTATACACTAATCATTGGTCATTATGAAATGTTGCACGATCGCACAAAGATATAGAATAAGAGAAACACAAAGGCTTACTTATGTTCTAGGTTCCAAGTTCCCGGTTCCAATTGGAACTTACCCATCGGAACAAGTTCTCTAATTTTTTTGAACCCAGAACCTATCCGGTTCTTCCTTGAAACCATGCTCACCCCTATGACTTACTATGATAGTTAAGCTTAACAAGTTTGAAACTCAAGTTTCGACCCAAAGAGAGGACAAGCCCAAGTTAGCATTTCTAAATGGATTGAGATCCTTTCGAGTAGTGTTGTTTTAGACCGTTGAGACTATGATTGAGAAACAACAAGCTCGAGAGGAAATTAGCTCAATTCGCCGTTTTTCTTTAGGTTGAAGAATAATGCGGAATATTTCGAAAACGAAAAGGGAGAAAAGGAAAGTGGGCCCAACATAGGGCAGATGAATGATTCTGGAGATTATGTACATGTCGAACAATGCTTAGTTGCACAATTAATGGAGTAGGGGACCAAAGAACATGGACCAATGTTGCCCATGTTTAAAAGGCCTAATCGGGTGAACAATTGTGGGAAAATGGGCCAAATCTCGAGCATAGGCCCTGCTCGTCCTGGTTGGATACAGATGGAGTCGTATCCACTGATCTGCTGGACCATGTAGGATTTCATTTTCCACAATTTTAGAAAGTCCAATCAGACGTGACTCAGCATTTTGCTTGATCCATGTGCGGCGGGGTGCGACCGGAAGTGCACGTGAAATCCTCATGGAATGGTCGACGAAATCCTCTCCTTTCCTAATGAAAATGAAGAGTTTCTTCTCAAATGGTCGTTGATGCTTAATTGCTTAATCAATTAGCTTTTCCAAGACCTCCCAAATACCTAGAAATTTGTTGAGATTATTCCATATCAATTGTGGAAGAGGGTGATGATTGTCAAAATTAGTCATTGAATCTTGAATAGCTTACCTTAAATGCATTTTAAACTTATAGGCTAAAATAAATGAGTCTTATAAAAATATTTTTAGAAACTCGAAATTATTTTTTTTTTTTTTTTTTTTTTTTTTTAATTTTTTTTTTTTTCTTTTTGTAATTTTATTTTCTTCTTCCTTCTTCCATCTTCCTTCACCGGTGGCCAACCATGGCAATGATGATGGTCTATCAGGTGAGGAACGAGTTCACTAGAGGCTAAGACCTTGCCAGCCATTGTCATGGCTAGCAACCAAGCAAAGAAGAAAAAAAAAAAAAAAATAATTAAAAATAATTTTTTAAATAAATAAATAAATATTAAAAGGAATGCACGAAGGAAAATAGAATAAAAATTTTCAATTATATAATTTATTTTAAAATTTCAAACAAACAAAAAAATATATTGTTATTTTCCTATAAAATGGTTTCCTAAAACATATTTTTCAAGAAAAAAAATGGAGCCTCAATGTTTTTAAAAAAATTATAAAAAATTGTCCACTAAATTTGTATTGAATGAAATTGTTTAAATTAAAAAAAGTAAAAAATTTTAAAAAAAAAACCATAAAAATGCCCTCTAATTTTCCTAGATTTACATAACAATACAATCTTTTTTTCACAAAAAAAATCGATAAACACGGTTTGAAAAATTTTGGATTTTTTTTCTCACAAAAAAATTTGGTAAAATCATTTTAGACAAAGTTCAGTTTTTTTATGTTTTTTCCTTTAACAATATGAGTCAGGTTGGATATGAATCAAAAAATTTACATTACATATAAATGGATCATAAATGATTTAATAAATTAATTTTGGTTAGACTATTTATGACCAACCCAAATCCAACCCATCCATTTAACCGATTTACTTTTAGGATGAGTGAAGTCCAAGACTACCCAACAAAGCATCCTATGATGCATGAGATTATAAATCTTGATGTGCTGATATAAGAGTTGAGATGGATTGTAAATTTGGGAATTGACAAGAATGGGGTCTTGTTATGTTACTAACGAGTTATAAGCATAAATGAAGATTGATTTTCAAAAGGGCGTGGGAAATTAAAACATAGGTGGCTTCTCATATTAGACCGAAACAAAGAGGATTAGGAGATAATTATGTACATGGATCACTTGGCGCTAGATATGGTGTCGGACTTCTACTTGCATGCGCACTTCTCTCATGGGATGACTCCTGAGTTGCAATGTTCGTGTGGCATATCTAATGAGCAAATTAAGCCCAAAACTGCTCATGAGTTAGTAAAATATTGAAGTTTCTATCGAACACTAACCATGTCAAGGTAGGCTTGGACTAGCCGTGGAGGGCCAAGCTGAAACAAAGAATCAAGCTCGCCCGTCAATCAAGTCTGCTCGCAGTAATATAAATTATGAAATATTTGCAGATCTAAACCAAAATGAAAAGATTTCCGCATCACTTGAATGTGTGGTATGGATGGGATCACATTTTTGTATGCACTCACCGCTTAACATCTCAGGTTATTTAATCCCATTTGTTTCGCAAACAATCGACAATTTGAACATAAAATAAGTTTTGAATTTGAAAAAACATAATTTATAGAAAAGTTACTAACTTTTCGTGAAATAAACAGGGCCCTAAAGAAAATCCTTCGACTTCAGTATTTCGGGAACTCACCTAACTCCTAGCATCGCACTTCGTTCGTAACACTGGCAAAACATTCTCATCCCACCTTTACGATCCTTTTGCACTAGAGGGGCTGTACAGAGAGAAATAAAAAAACAAAACGAACATCTACGATCTATTGAGAAACCATCTCGCTAAAAGTCAGGATACATTAAAACCCAAAAGGAGAAGATAGAAAAACTTTTCCGAGCTTCTGCACGTTCCAATAATGACCATAGGATTGTACGTGAAAGAAAGGAATGTTTCGTGTTTCTGGAATATATAAAGATCGCGACCGGGGCTTTTCGAAAATTAAAAGCGCCAACTTAACAGCATGGACGCTTCCCCTTGACGACGGGACGGACGCTCTTTTGCACTTCAGCAGCGGCCCCGAGGGGAGGACAGGAGAGAAGCCGACGAAGAAAGAGCGGACAAAAGCGTCGCGAGAAACAGCGAACACAGGTCCTTGCGCAATCGCGGCGCGGAACCCAACGGACCCCCTCGACCCTGCACCAGAGGAGCTGCGCGACAGCCTCTCTCTCTCTCTTCCAGGCGCCTCCGGACGTCCACTCGCCTCCCGTCTCGTCTCCGCACGCGCGGCCGCCGCCCGTGGGGCCGCGCGTGCAGGGGTCGTCGGCACTCGCGCGAGTGGATTTTGGAGCGGGATCGGGAGAAGGGGGATGCTGGGAATGGAACAGGACGCGACATCGTTGGCGTGGAAACGCTTCTGCTTTTTGGTTTCGGGACAGGCGACCACTCGGGGGAGGACTAGATGTATCCTTTTTTGTCCTCAGGTAGATAGGGCGTCATGGCCTATGAGCTTCTCATAAAAAAAAAATTATTAAAAAATAAGTAATCAAAAATCTCAAACTTTATTAATTATGTTATATTTATCTCAAACTTTTTTTATAACACAAAAATTTTTAAATCTGTATTATTGTAACATATTTACTATAAACTTTTTATCAAAATTTTTTTTTTAACACAAAAAATCTTAAACTTATATTTATATGACATATTTATTCTAAATTTTTATTTTATAATATCAAAAATCTCAAATTTTTTCAATGACATCAAATTTAGAGATAAATATGTCACACGGTTATAAATTTAGAATTTTTTGCTTCATGATAGAAAAGTTTGGGGTTAATGTATTGTACTAGACAAATTTATAGTAAATGTATCACATAAGTACAAATAAAATGTTTACAAAAAAATTGTTTGAGGTAAATGTGTCATATTTAGCCAAATTTAGGATTTTTTTGTGATTTTTACTCTTAATTACTAGCAATTCATCACCCACTTATTAAAATACAAATCAATATCATGAAATGTCTTATAACAATTTTATTCCAAACTAATTTTTTAGCCATAAAAAAACTTTAAACTGGTAAATATGTCATAAATTTAACCCACATTAATTTTTTGACCACTAAAACCCCTAATTGATATATTTGTAAAAATTTTATCCTCCGTTAATTTTTATTAAATTAGATAAACATCACAAAAAACACAAATTGATACATTTTTAACAAACATATGGTAAAACATCAAACTAATATATCCATCAATTATCACATGTGATCAAATTTAACAATTTGATGAAAAATTTAATGGAAACTAATAAAGGGTAATTTTTTACAAGTATATTAGTTTTGGGTTATTTTTGATAAATTATTAGGGGCATGTTAATTTTGGATTGTTCGTGGTATTAACCCTTATTGGCATTTTCTAGGCTTTTTAGTAAATTTCATCAAGTTTTTACGAGCCATTGGGTGACCAAAGATGATCCATTGATTGTCAAGTGTCTAGACAACTTTGTTGCAATTCAGTTCATGATGTATTAGAAATGTTTGTGTTTTCTAGACTTGGTAAATTGCATGTACCAACTAACGATACGTGTCATGATAACCACATGAGATGCTATGTTGTGATGCACAATTGATTCATCTAAACCAAATTTCTTATCTCCTCTTATTGTTAAATGTCTTGTACTTCACGTAACTATCCTTGCTTGTGCTTAGTCCAAATCATAATCCTACCAATCGACTGGGAGGAAGAAGAAAAGCATTCAATCATGATTTAGACTCGAGCCATCTAACTTCTCTCTATCTAGTTTAGAAGAAGTGATTAATGATTCCAATATCAAATATCAAGCAAGGAGGAAGCATAAGTCCAGAGGATGTTAAAGTGATTACTGCTATGAAGCAAGACATAAAGTCACATAGGTTTCATATCGAATAAAGTTAAAAGGAATAAAAAAAGTGTTTTATAACAAAGGGGCAGAATATCAAATCAGGCAAACAGATCTGGGCCGTGTGAAATCCAACAAAGCAGAGTGGCCAAAATGGAAAGGAGAAAAAGAGAGTACTTACAAAGGACAAAATCTCAAGAAATGATGGGGTGGTTTTTCACGGTTTAGATGCGGTTTAAACGACAAAGGTCTCGGTGGCCCCCGGAAAGATTAGAAGAGAGGGTGTGCTTGCCGAGTGGGCCCAAGTCGAAGGCCATCGTGCACGCTCGGGACACGATAGGGCCGGGACCGCGAAACACGCGCCCTCCTCGATGCTACTGCCCAAGACAGACGAAACATTCTGAAAAAACTTGTGAAATTAAAAAACATTAAAAAAATATAATTTTTTAAAGAAAATAACCGATTAAAATGGGACAATTTCGCTCCAAATCACGGACTCCGAGTTCGAGATTATTTGCTTTTTTTTTCCCTTTTTTCTTTAAAATTCACGAAAAAATCTCAAAATTTGTCAATCATGACATGATTACAAATTTTTTTTATACCAAAAACCTAAAATTTATACTCATGTATGATATATATTTTAATTTTTTTTATATCACCAAAAATCTCAAATTTTTTTTATGACATCAGATGTGTTACATGAATATAAATTTAGAGATGTTTAATATTTGATAAATTTCGGGATAGATGTATAATATCGGTATAAGTTTGAAATTTTTGCCGTTATAAAAAAAAGAAATTGGATTAAATGGGTCGTGAGTAAATTCAGTTTGAAAGTTTTTATGTTTTTATATTTATTTATTTTTTTGGCGTAAGGATGTGAAAAATAGGGCCCCGGGGTTTGGGGTTTCTCTGTAGGTTCTAGCACGCCCCGTGCTGACCTTGTTCGACTGACAAAGTTCCATTTTCACAGGCGCGTCGCAATGCACGTCTTCTTCTCTCTCTCTCTCTCTCTCTCTTCCCGTCACTTGCATTTATGAGCGAAGGTGCTCTGCTCTACTCGACTTGCAAAGCGTTGGTCTCATGCCATCAGTCAAAGTCAACCGCCCGAGTAAATGATGACAGGAGGTACAATTTTGGGCTTACAAGTATCAATGCTCTAGTCGCTCTGGAAAAGAGGTCATTATTGCACGACTCCTTCACCCTTTTCGTGTGACTCAGGAACGACGACGACGTCGTCGACGGCCGGTTTCATTTGCGAAATTACGGTTTTTGGTGACTTTTGTCAGTTCGGCGTAATGCTTTTGGTTAAATAACAGACTATGAAGTGATAATTCTGTACGGTCCCGTAAATTAAGCGACGATTGCACTGGTTTGAATATGCTTGTAGATTATAAAATTCGCATGGCAATAGAATCAGAAAGTGTATTCGCATGTAATGAGCTTTATAAGCGAATTTGATAGCTGGCTTTATAGAATGATACGTAGGAATTTGTGGTTTTAATATATTCATTCGAATATTTTTTGTTCCTTTTGTTTAATGAAAAATGAATTTTGCTGGAAATTTTTTTCAAAATGGTTTGTTTTATTTTATTTAGACTTAATACTACGAAAAAAATCCAAAACTAAGACACTTGTTCAGGATTTGAGTCATGGGGGTGTACTACTTTTAGGTTGGATGAATTTGACTCTTAAAAATAAAACTTATTATCCTACTTCTCATGTTGTTAAAGAATTGCAAAGTAAATTAAAACTCCCAAAATAGATTAACCGATATCGTTAGATTTTATCAATAAATTGCCGAGTTGGATTAAATTTGATAGATAAACTAGTTTATTTACACCCCATTTGTCACATATTTGCTAATTTGTGATTTTTGTAATATTATTCAAATTTAACGAAAGTTAAAAAAATATAAATTTGTTATAAATGTACTAATTTAAGGATTTTGGTGGGCAAAAAGTTAGTTTGTCATAGATATGTCATTATATTTTGATTTGGGAATTTTGATTGTTAAAATTTTGATTGTTATAAAAAAAATTAATTTGAATCAAATTTGTCATTATATTTTCGTAATATTTATCAGATTGCACAGTTTTTTTTAAGTTTTTCTTTTGTCAGGCAGGATGTCCTTTACAACTTTTGTTTTAGTAAATAAAGCCGGATACGGAGCCACTAAGTAACCGTAACCGGTTCGTTTTTTTTTTTTGTTTTTTGGTCGTAGGATACGAAGCTACTTGGTAGGTGAAAATACGCTCAAACGGGTCGCTTAAAGCCAAAAGCTTCTTGTTAACGTTAAAAAACAAAAAAGTGGGGCCCAACGTATCCACTCTGTCACAAAAAATTCGGCCCGGGAGCACCCCCATTGGTGCGTCCCTCCCACGCGCCGCTTCCCGCGCAGAGACAAAAAACCTATTCCATTCTCCTACGCCTCCTTCAGGACCTCCTCGTCCTCCTCAAAATGCATGCTCTCGTCTCGTCATTTCAGTCCCAGCACGCCTTTCTGTACACAAACCAGCTCTTCACTGCTCCATCAACCCTCTCTCTCTGTCTCTCTCTCTCTTTCTCTCTCCGCCATGAACGGCAACGCCGCCGGCGTCTCCGGCAAGGAGAAGCTGGTCGTGGAGGTCGTGGCGGCGCACAACCTCATGCCCAAGGACGGGGAGGGCTCCTCGTCGCCCTTCGTCGAGGTCGAGTTCGACAACCAGCGGCAGCGGACCCAGGTCAAGCACAAGGACCTCAACCCCGTCTGGAATGAGCGCCTCGTCTTCCTCCTGGCCGACCCCGCCGATCTCCCCTACCGGACCGTCGAGATCAACGTCTTCAACGAGCGGAGGTCCGGCAACAGCCGCAACTTCCTCGGCAAGGTCCGGATCTCTGGCTCGGGCATCGCCAGGGAAGGCGAGGAGGTGGTCCAGCTCTTCACGCTCGACAAGAGGAGCCTCTTCAGCCACATCCGTGGCGAGATAAGCCTGAAGCTCTACGTGTCGACGCGGGAGGAGGTGAAGAGCCTGGCGGTCAACGGCGGCGGCGGGGGGCTGTCTTCTTCGTCGCTGGTCCAGAGGAAGAGCAAGAAGCTGCACCACCAGCCGAACGCGGCCTTGCTGGCCGTACAGCAGCAGCAGAAGCTGATGCTAGAACAGAGCAAGCCGGTCCAGCAAGTGCCAAGCAAGCCGGCTCAGCCGGCGGAGCCTGGCCCCGGAGAGATGAAGCCGGTCGTGATAGCCGCGGCCCCGCAGCCCGTCACGGCGACGGGTGGCGGCGGCGGCGGAGGCGGAGTCCTGGGGGGATTTTTGGGCGGTGGGTCGAGCGAGTTCTTGCTCAAGGAGACGAAGCCAAGCCTAGGCGGTGGGCCCACGAGCAAGGACAAGACGAGCTCGACCTACGACCTCGTCGAGCAAATGCAGTATCTTTACGTGAAGGTGGTGAAGGCTAAGGAGGTCTCGACGCCGTTCGGGGGTGGCGGCGACCTGGTGGCGGAGATCAAGCTCGGGAATTACAGGGGCATCACGAAGAGGGTCGGTTCGGGTTGTGTGGAATGGGACCAAGTCTTCGCCTTTTCAAAGGATTGCATACAGTCCTCGGTCGTGGAGGTGTTCGTGAAAGAGAGCAATAAAGATGAGTTCTTGGGTCGCGTCTGGTTCGATCTTAATGAAGTCCCCAAGAGAGTGCCTCCGGATAGCTCGCTGGCGCCGCAGTGGTACCGGATGGAGGACCGGAAGGGCGAGAAGGCGAAGTCCGGGGAGGTGATGATCTCCATCTGGTTCGGGACGCAGGCTGACGAGGCCTTCGCCGAGGCATGGCACTCGAAGTCGGCGAACGTCAACTTTGACGGCCTGTGCTCGATCAAGTCCAAGGTTTATCTGTCGCCGAAGCTGTGGTACCTGCGCCTGAGCGTTGTCGAGGCTCAGGACATCGTTCCAGCGGAGCGTGGCTCGGCCATGGCCCGGTTCCCTGAGCTCTCCGTAAAAGCCCAGGTGGGCAACCAGGTCTTGAGGACGAGGGCTTCCCAGGCTGCACCGAACCGGAGCCTCTCGAGCCCGTTTTGGAATGAGGACATGGTGTTTGTCGTCGCGGAACCATTCGAGGATTATTTGATCGTCTCTGTTGAGGACCGGGTTGGGCCTGGCCGTGATGAAGTCGTCGGGCGGGTGCTTCTCCCGACGACCTCAATCGAGAAGAGGACCGATGATAAGCCAGTGGTTTCTAGGTGGTTCAATCTCGACAACTATGTCGGCAGCACTGCCAATTCGAAGATCGTGACCAGGTTCGGTTCTAGGATCCATCTCCGCATCTCTCTCGACGGAGGTTACCATGTGCTGGATGAAGCGACGATGTATTGCAGTGACCTTAGGCCGACTGCGAAACAGCTCTGGAAGCCTCACATTGGCGTGCTCGAAATGGGAATCCTCGGAGCCACGGGCCTCATGCCTATGAAAATCAAGGAAGGGAAGGGTGGATCGACCGATGCGTACTGCGTCGCTAAGTACGGTCAGAAGTGGGTTCGGACTCGGACCGTGGTTGATAGCTTGGCACCCAAGTGGAATGAGCAATACACATGGGAGGTGTTCGATCCGTGCACCGTGATAACAGTCGGGGTGTTCGATAATTCCCGGGTCGACAAGAACATAGCAAGCAATGCTGGCCCCCGGGATGCACGGATTGGGAAAGTAAGGATTCGGCTATCGACTCTTGAGTCTGACCGGGTCTACACGCACTCGTATCCGCTCTTGATGCTTCACACTTCAGGGGTCAAGAAAATGGGCGAGCTTCACTTGGCCGTGCGGTTCTCTTGCGCTAACATGGCCAACATGCTGCATATGTACGCAATCCCACTGCTCCCGAAGATGCATTACGTCCATCCGTTGTCTGTAAACCAATTGGACAGCCTGAGATACCAGGCCATGAACGTGGTGGCATCTCGGCTGAGCCGGGCCGAGCCTCCCTTGGGCAGGGACGTGGTCGAGTACATGCTCGACCACGATTCTCACATGTGGAGCATGAGGAGGAGCAAGGCCAACTTCTTCAGGCTGATGAGCGTTCTCTCTGGCGCTGTGGCCATCAACCGTTGGGTCGAGGTGATCCGCAATTGGCACAAGCCGGTGTACTCGGCATTGTTCGTGGCGGTCTTCCTGTGGCTCGTTTGCTGCCCTGAGTTTATTATCCCCATCATGCTTCTATTCATGGCCTTAACTGGTCTATGGCGGTACCGGTCCCGGCCTCGCCACCCACCACACATGGACACACGCCTCTCTCATGCAGAGAGTGTTTTCCCTGACGAACTCGATGAGGAGTTTGACTCGTTCCCGACGAGCCGCAGCGCGGAGGTAGTGAGGATGAGGTACGACAGGCTCAGGAGTGTGGCTGGGAGGATCCAGACCGTGGTCGGTGACATGGCCACTCAGGGCGAGCGGTTCCAGGCCCTCCTGAGCTGGCGCGACCCGAGGGCAACATTCTTGTTCATAATCTCCTGCCTCTTTGCTTCAGTCGGGTTCTATGCGGTGCCTTTCAGGGTGGTGGTGGTTCTGTGGGGTTTGTACGCGCTGAGGCCACCGAGGTTTCGAAGCAAGCTGCCCAGCCGAGCGCTGAGCTTCTTCAGGAGATTGCCTACGAAGGCTGACGGCTTGTTGTAGGAAGCATAATCTAATGGAACTATTAAGTAATTTGGGGATGAAGTTGAGTACAATATGGGTGGTTCTTTTTGTGATTTTTATTGATGTGTCAGTGTCATGTCTAGATGTTAAAAATGTAGGTGTTTGTGTGATTGGTGGGGGATTTAATGTGGTTTTCAGGGGAGCATTTTGTATGTAATCTGGGTATGAACTCTTAAGATTTTTGCCTCCTGTGGAATTTAAGCAGTGTCCTTTGAATGATGCATTGGTGTGATTGTTCTTCTCTTTTCAAGTCTAGGACAGTCATTTCCATACTCTTTCTTACAATTTTTTCCTACAACTCTTATACAAAATGTTTGGACCTGAGTAAGTCCTTAAAGGGCTCGAGGAGGAAACATACGGGAGATATAAAGATAGGGAATTAGGAGATCCTATGGTGGGGGTAGGTAGACTCCATGTAAAGATGGAAAGACTCGGGCAACGTTTACTCTTATCCTTAACTGAACTGATCTTAAAAAACCATCTTCTTAGTTTGCCTAATATTGCTGTTCTAATTCCGATGCCATTGGCATTCAGAATTACTCCTCAACTTAGCTCTGGAAATGGTAACAATAGCTAATTATTAGCCATTCTGTCGATTTGATTCTACTAAACAAGCCAAGAATCGGCCATTGAGATACGATCTGTTAAGAGCTATCGAATATCATCACTATTGCTCTTATCAAATGCCAGACGAATCTCAAAAAGTCGTGATTTATTTACTCAGCAATATTCGTATCCACGTCCATGCTGCACATTGATTTATTGGCTCAAATCGTTAAATGTTACATGTTACACGTTAATACGTGCAAAATATAGGGATTATACTGGATAACTGATTCGCAATTTAATCGCCATCCCAAAGAAGGTGGAGAAAAAGTATAATTTTACAATAGTGGAGAAAAAATGATGAGGTTTCCGTCGATTTCCAGCTTATAACAGGTCATTTCCTTTATGCTGTACAGGCATTACCTTCAATTTTGAGGACTCGCTATTCAAATGATATTAAGAACTGATCAGTTCTGCTTATTCACCATTCAGAGACTCCAAGATTTGTTATCACGAAAAAAGACCTACCATCTCTACGCGAAGCTAGTAAACATGAGGTCAATAGGGCCGATGGCCATGGCGATTTTAACACATTCTGACTTTCAGGAATAGTCTTTCCAACTGCAGATACATAAAAGCACTCACCACCACAGACGATCAGAGAGAGGTCATTGTCATTTTCTTTCTGCAAGAGAATTCACAGCAAGTAAGGGGCAAGGCGGGGATCTGTGCGGTGAGGAAGACCAGCACGAGCTCCTAAAGCTCGGCAGTTGGCAGCGGCCTGAAATCATAACACATCAGTGAGGTCAAGAGATGAAGGTAAACCCATCTTGGTAATTATTCACAGACAAGCGCCGCCAATGCTCACCACTTGAGCTGCAAAAGGCAACATCTTCTCAGGTGGCATTCCAGCACAGAGAGCTGCCAATAATTGAAAGAAAGAACTGAAGTGAATGTAAGCATCAGCAATAATTACAATGAAGGGAGCATTCTTGAACTCAACAAACTGTGTAGTTTGTTATCTGGATATCAGATGTAGAGTCAGTCATGCAAAAACTTACAAAGCCAAAGTTCGGACGTCCAAAGAGAGATATGGAGAATATTAAAAGCCAATTCGACATTCATGTTGGTGTTGTATAATCAAGCAAAAGCTTGACCCGAACAAATCAAAAGACCATCTTCTTCCATGACCATATCAACCTTACAGAGACTCAATTGTATGAAATCAGTGCGTGCTTCAGTCAAAGTTCCATCAGTGAAAATCCAGAGAACGGAGAGCCTCAAACCAATATATCTCCAGTGATGAAGACGATTAACATTATGTTTTGATTATAGACTGACATGACTGTTCCATGTGATGATTATCTCTTGAACTTATAGCACAAAACAATAAAATAAAATCACCAAGTATAGGTGAAAAGGAATAATAGAAACCTCTGAAATATCTAAGTGGAATCTGGCTGTTGTCTCACTTAGACAAGTTATACTTTTAAGTGCAGAGTTTTCTAGAACTGCAAAAGATTTGAGAGGGAGTGAATATCAAGTCATGGGCAAACAAAAACATAGCACTGCATGTGTTCCTGGGCTAACAAACGAGTTGGTGGGAAACCGTACCATACAAAGTTGCTCCTATGAATGCATCCCCAGCCCCTGTTGTGTCAACAATTTCTGATGGTGGTATATTTTCGGCTGTTCCCAGATATAACCTTCCACTCACTGTCCCAATCTCCTTTGCTGTCAATTTCATCTTTGGCTGAAAGGAACCCAAAGATAGCCACGATATGATTAGTGCCCAATTATATCAAGAACATGGCTGTTTCTTTAAGCTAAATTCAAAAACAGAGAATTTGAATGCAAGCAACATGTGAAAGAAACAGTTTCCTTGGTCCAACTAGCCCCTGCAAACATGGTGATGCTTCTCCAAAGAAATGCAGTTTTGGCCTTCTAATAACAACATCAGATATGTTAAGGTAACGAAGCAAATCATGAACACAAGGATGACCATGTCAATCAATAGTGAATGGCTTTAACTAAGATATATCAGATCAATTAAACTAGTGCCAGAGGACAAATTTTTCTGAGCCCCGGATAAAGTACAATCTTTTCAATTGGAAAAAAGAACTCTATTTATTTGAACAAAAAAAGACTATGAGCTGAGGGTATATAATAATTTGTAGAGACATAAGACTAAATGACTACTGAAGCCTATTCTGCACTTGGAAGTCCACTTTTCAGTGGATAGAAATTTGGGTGTTTACTTTGTTGATGGACGAATCCCAAAAAGAGACCCGAGCTTTTGAGCTGACCCAAAAACTCATGAACTTTTACCCCAAGTTACTAAAAATAGCCAGCATTAAGTTTTCCGTCCAAGCTAGCTGATCTGGCATATGAAGTGGCTAACCTAACCATGACACTTTATAAAACAAATTAGTAGAGAAGAGTTGGTGTGATTTCCTGAAACATACATGAAGCAGATTAGTCCCAATTAAGAAAAGCCAAACAATAATTCAAGGACACGATTAATTTGGCTTTTGCTAATAGGTCTGCAGCATGTTTTGGCTCAAGCTGACATGTCTTTTGGCACACATCAGCACCATTAGCACACCACGTGCTACATCAGTAGTTTACATGGACAAACAACTTAATGTTGGGGATTTTTGTCCCTCGGATAATAGTTCCTGAGTTTATTTGGGTTTTTTTGAAAAGTCGGGGAAACTTTTGTTGCCCAGGTGAAAGTTTGTGAGTTTTTGTGTGATTAGCCCTTTGTGGATAGGGGATTGGCTCTGACTCCTAGATTCTAAATCCTCAAAATTTTGGTGATCAGCCTGATCTACTTTATAAGGTGCAGCAATAAATATGGCAACCACCCAATGATCAGAAACTTCAAATTAGAGGAACATCATGTCAAAAAAAAATTTAGAGGAACATCATGAACTCGTATCAGATGATGTAATCACTAATCACTCTCAAAGATTAAGAATGCAAAAGCCTAGAGGACAGCAATAGTTGCCATATTCCCCTTCCTATGAACTTTATGCATAGGGGTCCATTACCCAGCATGATGGACTAAGGGAGAACAACAATCTGACCCATCATTGCAATGAACATAATTCACTTTTGCAACAGATTGCATTTCAAGCATGGACACTTAGTTAAGCACAAGTTAGTCAAAATGGGACTTTCATCTAAGATTGATGAGTTTGCAGAAGTGATGTATGTGTGCAAGTGTGTGGGCATTCTCAACAACCAAGCAACAATGGGACAAAGGACCTTTATTAGTGTATTTCTAATAGAGAATGGTGGGAAGCAAAATGAGGAGCAAAGGAAGACAAGAAGTTTTATATCATGAAGGTTTGTACATAGACCTCTTAGTTTTTCTTCTTTAGGTTGTACGTTCAAGAGGAGAGGAATTGGCTATTTATAGCCTTCATTGACCAGCATAGTCCAAAAAGATCTTCTCCCATAGCTTACACAGACTCTTCTTTCATCAATAACTCTAACAACTTAATGTTTTTTCAGCCACACAATTCAACTAGCACTTAGAGACTTCTAGACCACAATCCACAACTACCAATTAATGTCTAGAAGCTTGTGGAGTCTAGATTAATTCAGGAAAATTGATTAAAGTCTCAACACTCCTCTATCAATTTTTGTGATACGCCAAGCATATTTGGTAGTGTCTTGAATTTGGCTATAGTAGTGCTTTTGTAAATATTTTTGTGACTTGATCCTTAGTCTTGCAATATTTGAGCTCGATCTTTTCTTCTTCCAATTCCAAGCGACATATTCATCAAACTCGAAGTCTCAGCTGATCATCAACTTTTTTGTTCTTGGGTTGTAGACACAATGCCTTTTGATCAATCGTTGTAGCCAACAAATATTCCATTTTCAGTTTGCTTGTCGAGTTTGCTCCTCTTCTAAGCAAGGATATGGACAAAGCATATGCAGCTGCACCCCTTAAGATGCTTTGCTGAAGGCTTCCATCTGCTCCATGCTTTAACCGAAGTTTTATTTTGGACTGCATTAGTTGGACAACCATTCAAGATGTTTACAGCCATGTAGACTGTTTCTGCCCAAAACAAATTGGGAAATGCTTTCTCCTTTAGCATAGACCTCGCCATCTTTGGTTCCATCCTTCATTTCTGCCACTCCATTTTGCTCTGGAGTGTAGCCAACAGTTAGCTAATGTCGTCTTCACAGAATTTAGAGAACTCTCTTTAAGTTGTATTCTGTGCCTCTATCACTCCTTCAGACTTTCTGCAGCCACTCTAATTCTCAACATGGTTCTTGAATTTCCCGAAAATAAATAAAATCTCCGATCTTTCTCAAAGAAAGTAGACTCACATGATTCTTGTGTAGACATTGATGAATAAAATGGGATATTTATTTTGGCTAGGTGTCAAGGCCTTCATCGGACCACAAACATCCATATGCACTAGTTCTAGAGGCTTTTTAGCTCTCCTTGCGTCTCCAAATGGAATTAACTGCCTTTGTTGTTTTCCAAAGACACAACCTTCACAAACATCTGAAATTTCTGAAATGGCTGAAAAATCTCTCATCGTATCTTTTTGTTGGAGAAATTAAAATGGCTAAATCTTCAATTCCGTAGCCATGAATCATCAATTTGAGCTTTCATAGCAATATAATCGGTATATTTCCATCAAATCAAGCTCCATATTAACAGAAGCAACAGTATGTTTTATATTTGTCATAAATAGTACATGCATCTCCTTTGAAGTACAAAGAGTACCCATTTTATATAATGTTAGAATAATTAAATATTAAATTATGCATTCATCTAATAGCTTTAAGTTTTTAGAACAATTGGCAGTGATCCCATAAAATCTTTCATAATATTAGAGTTGGAAGTTTTGAATTCAAATATTTCCATGCTCCATTTACTCCCCAATTAAATATGTCCATGCTTAGTACTAGGCAAAAAGACCAAACTAAGCATAAGGAAAAATATTAGGATAATTAAATATTAAATCACGCATTCATCTAATAACTTAAGCTTTTAGAATAGTTAACAGTAGTCCCATATATTTTTTCATATAGTTTAGCCCACACTAAGTAGATTTTGGGCAAGATTTGGGACTAGATATACATTATAAATATATTTTGGGCCTTTATTTGTTTCAAAGGAGATGGTGCCTTTTTCTTTCACGTCGATTAATGTGTCGTTGCCCAATGTCACTTCGGTTGTCACCAATGTATTAATATCGGTAAATATAGATTCATCACATCATATGCTTGCTACATCCGCTATCAATGTACCACATAATTTGTCTCATCACTTGCTACTTCGCCTGGGTAGAATATGTTATCTTCACTTTCTTTTTCTTCAACGTAATTGGCTTGATAATTTATTTTCAAGTGACAATCTTTTTCTAAGTGGCAATATGTTTTACAAAAGTAGCATTGCAGTTTATCCCGAAAGCAGCAATTTTTCCCCAACTGATTAGCTTTCTTGCAAAAATTGCAAGGCAAGCATTTTCCCTATTGAGTAGTTTCTCTTCTTCTTTTAATTTTCCATGAAATCCTTCCTACCATTTTTAGATTCATAAGACCGTATGTTTATTTTAGACTAAAAGGCACTTTCAACTAAATTTTCATCTCATGCCATTCGTCTTTTTTCATGTGCTTCTAGAGAGCCCCACTAAGCGACAGGATCATTAAGTCCTTAGTTTCTTTTATATTGGTAACGATATGATTGTATTTTCTAGCAAGTGATACCAATAATTTTTTAACTACCCTTTGATTAGTGATCATCATCTCTATAGGCTCTCATTTGATTTAATATTTACTTGAACAGTCCCATATACTTTCATTTTAGAATTCTCATTCTTTTCTTAGAGTTCAAAGTTAAATTGTGCGTACCTTAATTAAGCCTTGGAATTCTTCTTGTAATATTTCCCATGCCTTCTTCGCAATCTTCCCTCCAATTTTTCTTGGAAATGGTATTTCCAAGAGTGCTTGATAAATAACACATAGGGTGCATTTAGTTCAGCTTTCTAAAGGGGTTTTCAACCTCCAAAACCCCTTAAGGAAATGCTGGAATGTTTGACAATCTTGTCCAAGGAGTTTTTAGTTAAACGTTAGCCTTGGAAAAGCTAAAAGCACAATGCTGATGAAGATTAGTTTTGGATTTTCAGCATTTGACCAAATACTGAAACTACTTTTTTTTTTTTTTTAAACTATTATCATAAATTTTTTAGTTTTTCAATTTTACCTGTCAATGTTCCAAAACTGCCCTTACCTTCACTAGAGTCAGCAAAGAGTTTAATATTTTTCATCCAAAAGCTCTTTATAAAAAAAAATTTGCCAAACACTCTTTACACTAAAATAGTTTTGCAAAGAATTTTTTACCAAATGCAATTTGCATTTCCCCAAAGCCTTTTAGGCTAAAAATATTTGCATTTTCCCAAGGCCCATTTCCAAAACTGAACCAAACACGGCCATAGTGCCCTTGCATCTTTTTGTAGTTGCTTTATGGGAATACTTGCACCTTCTTGCGGAGCAACATAACCTCTTTCCACAATATCCCATAATCTTGGACTATCAAGAAAGTAGTCTTTTAATGCTCCAATAATCATAATTATTCCCATCAAAATAGGAATGGGACAGGAGGATGAGGCAACTTTGGCCATGGATTTGGTGTTGGAAGATTTGAATGGGTGATTTTAGTAAAGGGTGTTTAGGACAAACCGTTTAATACCAACCTAAAAGGCCAAGATCTAGCTCTGGTTTTAGTAGAGGATGGTTAGGACAAATGCCCAACCATCCAAACATGCCTAGCTTTGATAACGCTATTAGTTTGCAGAAGTGTGGTTTTAACTACCACCATTAGTTTTTGGTTTGATGTGCAAGAATGTATGTGTTTGGGATATGTTTGGCAGAGGAATGACAAGAGGACAAGGGGACAAGGTAATAGTTGTGTTTTTGAGGTAATGGGAGATAATCTCATTAGTTTTATAGAAATGATTTTACATAAGGAATTGGTTGAGTATAAGAATTTGGCTTTATAAGCTCTACTCCCTGCACCCTTTTTACATGAATAATCCAAGCTCTATTTATAGATCCATTCCACCAACATAGTGAAAATATGCAAGTTGGAGATTATTTTAGACTCTTCTACTCTTCTTTTACCCCAAATTCTAACTACTCCTTAAGAGACATTAAGAGACTTGAACACCTCTAGATTCAACTATCCACTATTAGACTATATAGTTCTAGGCATTTCTTTGTAAGATACTTTTCAACACTCCGATTTGATGCAAAAGCACTACCACAAACCAAATTCGAGACACTACAGAATATACTTGGAGTATCACAAAAATTAATCAAGGCGGAATGTTGAAATTCTAATCGATTTTCCTAAAAATGATCTAGACTCCATCAGGAATTAAAGGAACCAAGACCTATATTTTCAAGTTATAAATTGGAAATGAACAGTACCATTTCTTCCATTTCAATTACCAGAAACAAAGCCACAACAAATACCCATCTAGGTAACTTTGATGTCACAGCATAAATTTGTTCAGATGTTTGTCTCGCATTCTATCTTAAACTTTGGTGATTTTCTTCATTTGATTATAAAAAGGGAAAACAAGGGTTTAATCATCTGAGCTCGTACAAGCATAATCAGGAAAGCCACGTAGTAAAAAGAAAACATGATGTCACAGAGAGAGAGAGAGAGAGGTAAACAGAAAAAGATTAAAAAGAAAAAAAAAAGAATGCAAGAAAGATTTGTCTTTTAAATTGTGAGTTCTTGTCTTTTCCTGAAGTGCACCATTTTGATCATTTTTCACTTTTTGGGCTTGGACATTCCCTGTGCAAGCAAATTATTGAAAAAAGGTCCAAATCCTGATATCATTAGAATTGCCTACAAAATCACGATTTTAGTGATTTCAACAACTGAATGTGCGGTTTTAGCCAGTTCATACTTCTCTATGTTTTCTGAACAAGCTGACTTGTTCCAACATATTTGAATCCTGAGATTGCACGGTCTCATGATTTAAATAGGGAGTTTAATAACATTGATTAAGCATTGATGAACGAAAATTTGATGTTAATTGAGACAAGTGGTTACCGACAAAATACATGTTGGCAGTGTCATGTAATTAGGGCTTTTCAGCCTCAGAGAGTCCAACAAACTGTCCACATCCTCTTCTCCAGAGTCAGGATCATCTGCCAAAGAGTACTTCCCATTGAAATCGTTAGCTGGACAAAGAGACTGAAATTTTAAATAACATGCATATCACCAGTTGAAAAATTGTAAACTGACCATCCACGCTTCTTTCAAGCATTATACATCCATCTTCACCCATGGTGACTATAATAAATTGCAAATTTGGCAGCCTCAGCATCATGGAAAGCAGTGCCCTTGCAGTGGATGCTCCATTTGTCCAGGCCTACACATGGAACAAAAAATTCCACATGTATCCCCTATCTTAATAAACTAGAGCCATTTTACAGGCACTAAATCTTGAAAATACCACTTTAAACACAAAACCAACTAGTGATATGTAACCCTTTGACTTTACTTTAAAGTACCTTTCGTCGGTTCCAAAGTTTCAAATTGCATTTTGATGATAATAACAGAGATTGGTGGTCTATACATGCATTCTAATGGCTGTTAAAGTGAGAGATTGAAGAGAAAATGAAGCTTTAAAGAGCTCAATGGAAAAGAGGTGATTACAGGCATGGAGCTAAAAGAACTCAAAAGCTCAACCATTTTTCCCAAGAATTAGACATAATCGAATGCATCAGTCATAGTGTTCAATTTTCTCAGAGGATGTTAATAGAATGACAAACCATGCCCTCTATCCAATGTCAAAAACTAATCAAGACAGAAGTGCTTGCCTTGGGAAATTTTGCTGAGCACACTGCATAATCAGCCACTATCAAAAGATCATCCAATCCCTCTCTTAACCTTTCTGCCTCCACTAAAATTGGTATATGCTTGGAGACAGCCTGCACTGGAGATTTTGAAGATTGCTATTTTTTAGTCCCTGATAAACATAATTACATGTAGAAAACACAAATGGAAGATGCTTCAAAGTCAAACACTAATTGAACTGCAGTCTTGGTTGGTTCATCTAATCACATTTATGCTAAAAGCCGAGGCGAGAGAGATGAAGAACAGATTTCATTCTATTCCATCAAGCCATTGCTTTCTCAGAAATAACCACTTTAGGTATATTTGTGGAACAAAAAAAGGTGTGAATCTGTGTAAGAGGGTATGTTCAATATAGTGCACCTAATTTTCGATCAATGTGGGAAAAATCTCAATTTGGAATGCTACTTCTTTTCAAGGCCTTAATGTACAAATTATCAATCTGTAAACATCGCCACCAAATTCAGAAGTTGCATGTATCACATGGATATAAACTCTGAAGAGTGACCCATATGTTGATAAAGACACTGAAAGAAGTACGAGATGAAGAGTAAAAACTACAAAATAGTAGTCCAATTACCTCTCGTGCAATCTTTAAAGCAGTTTCAGGAAACCTTCCATCAAAGAAAATGATTCTTGCTTCATCAAGAGCAGATCTCAAACTTGATAGAGGAAGTTCATCTGGTAGCAAGGGTGGATGGCCTGGGGTATGTATGCAAGTCCGTGTTTTACTGAAAGTAGATGACATTGGTAGGATGTTGCAGGTGAATTTATAGGATAATGAATATATACATGAACAAATCAACTAGAAATATGAGCACACGCAGGGCCGCTGCCCCAGGGGGGGAGAGATAGATAGAACAGCAAAACGAGGTTCTCACGTCTTGTTATCAACGATGACATAAGTGAATGGGGAGTTACCATCCGGAGACACCTGTACGTATGCCGTGTTGAGTTAGGTGGATAGGAGGTTAAGGCAGTAAGAGTAGGCTATTAAGATGTGGTGACAATAAAATATATGCAATTGATTCTTAGCATCAAGGGTACAAATCTTATATGGACACACAGAAGCACACAAATAAAGTGCCGAACCGAAAGATGACACATGCACTTAATCAAAAAAGCTTATGTCCATACATGATATGAAACCCAACGACTTAATGCACCTATGCAACTGATCATGAATGAAGTTCACAAGTCAACTTCTGGCAACTCTATCAACCACTCATTCGGAGCTAGTTTCTTGCTTAGCCATCTCATTGGACTAATGACCAATCTTCCAAGACACTTCTAGCAAGAGTAATAAATCATGCCAAGAGTAATAAATCATGCCAGTTGTATACTTCTAATTAAAGAAAAACAATTTTGCCTCCCTCCCCTTGTAAGCATCATTGTAGAAATTAATAAGAAAAACCTTTCCTTTTATTGTCCTTTTCAATTGCTTGTTAGGTAGATGAGCTGAAAGTTAATGAAACTCAGACAGCATCATAGAATGCATTATAATGAATTTGCAAGACTTAGCAGTGATAAGCATCCATTTCGATCCACAGAATAATAAAAGAATTGGCATAGAGGAATTTGAGAACTGTCGGAAATGAACATTAAGAGAAATAACAAAAGAAAAGGTGATGGTTTCCATAAATGGTTTGCCAAAAAGCACTTCCAACATTACTAATTAACCAACAAACATCTTTAAGTGGCAAATGTTGCTATGCAAAAGAAGCTAGGGGTGTTT
The DNA here is from genome assembly GCA_016097545.1 of Eucalyptus victrix. NCBI lineage: Eukaryota > Viridiplantae > Streptophyta > Magnoliopsida > Myrtales > Myrtaceae > Eucalyptus > Eucalyptus victrix. Next base: position 39,631,604 of record CM027845.1, on the reverse strand, counting down.
AGCTTTTTGAATATCAATCTAACAAACAAGACAAAGAAAGAGGATCCAGATTGAGGTTGCACAAAGCTACGATTGTTGAAGTATCTGATTGCATCTGATGCTTACAATGAAGAAAGAAGTATCTACACCATCAGCCTTTAGCTCTTCTAATATTCCTCTGCCCTGAGTGTCATCAGCTACCTGATTTCAGAAAACATCCATATGGTAAAAAACCAACACGCTTGTCCTATAAACCCAACTTCCATAGAAGCCAGAGGATGGGCTCACTAAGAGAATTCAGAAACCCAGAAAAAAAAAAAAAACAAAAACAAAAACAAAAACACTGCACCTTTGAAATAAGTCTCGGTTTTAAACCCAAACGAGCAGCACAAGTCAAAGCATTTCCCGCATTTCCGCCTCCTTGAACCTGAAAAAAAAAAAAAAACCGACAAACCAGACCATAACATACTCTACCGATGTCTTCGAGAGCCGCACCCATGGAACGCTCCGCATCAGCATGACAGCATGTCATGCCATTAACAAGACCCCTCATTCATTACGGAAAAAAGGTAACGCAACACACTCGAATCCGACGAATATCGCAGAGAGCCACTAACAAAAGTCGACTGCAGTGAGCACAAGATTAGTCAATTGAAAGCAGTACGGCGCAAAGACGACCAGCACTTTTAGCCAGAAGCACATGGAAGTAAGCGAAGCTTCCGGAAATCTCGAAGCCGCATCGTAGTCGGGGAGCGATACGACATTTGAAATTCATCAAGTACCTTCAGATCGGTGGTTCTGATCTTGTCGTCGGGATTGGGATAAGAAGCCACGGCCGCCAGGAAATCCGCCGACACCGCCCCGCACCCTACCTGCTCCCGCACAGTACATTCGCAAATCACGTTTTGACCGCTGCAATCGAAATCGATCGCGGTAGAAGACGAACTTCGAGCGCTCGACCGAGAAGAACATCGCATGCATCGCGCAGAAAGAGAGTAGAGAGAGAGAGAGAGAGAGAATGAGAGAGTTACGACGATGCGGTGGCGAGGTGGAGGAGTGAGAGAGAGGGGATCGGAAGACATCGCGATGACTGCAGCAGCCGAAGCACGACCGGAAGGAGCAGAATTAGATGCTTTTTAGTTAGTTCTTGCAGTTGAGAGAGAGAGAGAGTGAAACGGTGAGGGGAGAGGAGCGGAATCGCGTCAGAAGAGCACGGGAGGCGACGGCTTGACATGGCGCGTGGAAGGCAAAACCGGGGGTGGCCTTCTGACTTTTTTTTTTTTTTTTTTTTTTTTTTTCTTTTAAGGGATAAAGATAGATAATTCCATACCACCGCCCGCGGTGGAAAGCGTTTTTTTTTTTTTTTGTTCTTTTAAGGGATAAAGATAGATAATTCCATCCTTACCAAAAAAAAAAAAAAAGATAGATGATTCCATTTTCACCAAAAAAAAAATATATATATAAATGATTCCAGAATTTTGACTTAATATATAATATAGTTCCAAACTTTAAATTTGTTTAATACGGGCCATGGATTTTAACCTAATATTCAATTAAATCCTTGAATTTTTAATTTATTTGATGTGATTTATAAATTTTTTGTAGTTGTAATCATTTAGAGACAACATTGAACGTTTTAATATAGTTTGGAGACCAAATTAAATGTATAGAAAAAATTTAAAATTATATTAAATAAATGGAAAGTTTATGGAAATCATATTACATATTAAGTTAAAATTTGAAAACATCATTATATAAATAAAAAGTTTATAGATCACGTTACATATTAAGTCAATTTATGAATCATTTATATTGTTTTCCTTTTTCTGGCTTTTGCTGTTAAAAGAGGAAAGTAGCAGGGAGATTCCGGTCATTTTGAATAACCCCCTATCTAATTTTATCAAACGTTGAATTTGCCTCCCAAGCAAAAAGGAAAATCCTAATAGAGATACCGGGGATCCCACCCTCAGCTATCGCCGCCTTGCATCCTCCGGCGCCACTCCACCGTCGAAATCAATGCTCTCACCACTCAATCCGAGTCACCAATTGCCGTTTTCCTTAAAGACGTGTTCTCTTCGCATAATAAAAGTCTTTCTACCACTAACCCTACCTTGAATAACCGCGGATGAATCACAACTTGTGACAAAAAGTTGACATGCGACGTTGGTTTATTTAATTGGACATTGGAATGGACAATCGTATAAAGCAAGACGAAAGAAGTAGGGAACAAGAAAGATAAGGCTCGGGCACTGGCAGCTCAACCGAGGTCCGAGAACAGATACCGTGCTCAAGTAACTGTCGCCACACCGTCACCTAGGGCTGACTCGACCATCCATCCCCAGCTCTCCTCAATTTTTCCTATTTGAATCGGTCGAAATGAACCGCGGATCAGGGCCTCGTGTAATTCTCCGGCTCAAAACCGGAATCTATTCCGTCATTTCTCTTGAATCAACTCTTTATCTCGCCAGCTCGGTTCCAGCTTACTTTTTGTTTGCTACCGACTCCATGAAATAAGTAAAAGAGAGCAAAAAGGAGGATCAAATGGAATAAGGGAGTGTAAGGAAGACAGATCATTTGAAATCCCTCTTCGTACAACGCATTCACTCCCAAAGGATTGAGGATCTAATGCCCAAATTCGGAATTTATGTAACGGTAAAAAGATAATAGCCTTTTGAGAAACCTTCGTAGACGTCCTATTACTTTGATCGATCAACAAAGCTCACTCAACCAAAAGCAAGGATGGACAACCAAGAAAATCTCAGATTGCCAACTCATACCCCGGCATTGACGCCACAATAGGCAATTGGCTTGCTCCGAAGTTTATGGAGGGCCAATTCGAGCTTAGCATGTCAAGCATTGATGAGAACTTGTAATTCAATGTAAAATTGAATTAAACTAATAGATCTACATATACAATGGAGAGAAAGCGTCTGAGTAGAAACCTCCAACCCTGTGGTGTGATGAATCAAAGTGTTCAGAATCAGCATTTGCAGATCATTTTTTTCTTTTTTCACTCTTCCCAAACTTCAGGTCACCCAATTTTTTTGAAAACTACACCAATAACCACCCAAAGAAACCCTGGCCGATTGGAACTGTACACTTGCCCCTTGAATGAAAACCTCATACCTCATATCCATCATGCCAGTAACACCGCGGAAGAAGACCGCCGTGCTCGCTCACACTCCCTCCTCTCAATCTGTAGAAGGCTGGTTTGCTCCTTGCGGTCCTCAAAGGACCTGATCTGTTCCCATGCCGAACTGGGAGAGAGACATGGTCTCCAATGAAACTCGAAGCTGAAAATGGCCTGTTCTCCACATCTTCAAGGGGGCCTGAACTGTACTCCATCGTGATGAAAGATGTGGCATGCCCATAAGTCAGACGAGGGGTGGCACCACCAGCATTCCACCAACTGCTATCTGAAGGTACCAAATCCCCCTTAAAGTCAGAGTCTGGAACTGAAGAGTCTTTTTGACTGCAATAATCGCCGCAAGTCTCATCAGCATCATTGTAAATAAGCTTCAGAGCTTGCACCACCTCACCCATGAATGGTCTCTGTGTCACCTCGGGATGTACACACATGGAGGCGATAGAAGCCACCTTAGCCATGTCATCAAAATTGTAGCTCCCAGCCAAGGCGGGGTCCACCAATTGCTCCAAGCCCTCTCTACTAGTCAGCAAAGGCCGTGCCCATGTTACAAGATTTTCCTGTCCCTGAGGTTGGGACATGTCCACAGGCTTCCGACCGGTTATAAGTTCAAGTAATACAACACCATAGCTGTAAACATCACTCTTGACAAGTAGATGGCCAGTCATTGCATACTCAGGGGCAACATATCTGCAAATATATCAAGTAGACACATGTCAAAGGAAAGGTGTTATTGCATTTGCAACTAACATTATCTTATTGCAAAACTTACATTATGCCATGGTAGACAAAGAAAAGAGTAAACAGATATTTTGCATGCAGAATAAAAGGAAAAGAACCAGAAGAGTGCACAAGAATTATTCTGCTTCTTTTCCACATGAAAGCATCATTTATGTGGAAATGTATGGTAGTCTGGTTGATGGTAAAGAACCTATCAGGTTCTATGATTCTATCACCTAAAGTCCAACTGGGTTTTCAGATGTAGTCGGTAGAACTTAATAACGTTGCCTAGAATGAGAAGGAAACCTGATGTCAGACGTGCAAAACTGAAGATGAGCGCCCACATTCATAGATTGCTCTACATAAATAAGCTGACTAATTTCTCTGTTAATATGTACTGGGAACTTATTACTGATAAGCTATAAACAATATGAAATGATCATGTACAAAAGCCAAAGATAATTACCCAAAAGTTCCCATGACACGAGTAGATATATGCTGACTCCCCTCGGTTGCTTCCCTTGCCAACCCAAAATCAGAAACCTTGGGAGTGAAGTCATCCTCCAGCAAAACGTTACTAGCCTTAAAATCTCGGTGTATCACACGGGGGTTAGAATCTTCATGAAGATAGGCCAATCCCCTAGCTGCTCCAAGGGCAACTTTCATCCGAGCCTCCCAATCAAGAGGTCCCTTCTTCTTATCAGCACCTGAAATAATAAGATAGTCACTGGTCCAAGTTAATAAAAGAATGCATGGAGGGAGACAAATAATTTTCATAGACAGAATATTATCCAGGTGAAATACGAAATTCATAGGGGAGTAAGTACCATGCAAATGGGATTCGACACTGCCATTGTGAACAAGCTCATATACTAGGCAGCGTGTACGTCCTTCAATACATATGCCAAGCAACTTCACAAGATTGCGGTGATGCAATCTGCTTAGCATCTCTACTTCAGCAATAAATTCACGGTCACCATTCTGCTGATCTCTTGTAAGCATCTTTACTGCCATTTCAGTTCCATCTTCCATGATCGCTTTGTAAACACGCCCAAATCCCCCTTCACCCAAAACCCTCTTGGAGCTAAATTTATCGGTCGCTTTCTCAAGCTCAGCTAGGCCAAATGTTTTAACAGAAAGCATACAAGGAGCCATGGTAGACATTAGCGATCCAGATGCTGAGCTCGCAATGGTACTAGATACGATAGAACCAATACCTACACATATGTAAACATTAACAATGAGTACAATTAAAAGAAAAAACCCAGGGTTGATGACAAGGCTAAAATATATTTTTTCTGCTTCCTACTCACACGAGCCAATATCCTTGACTAATACCAATTCAACCCATTTCATGAAAAAATGTGACCAATTATGTTTTCGATCAATCTCTAATTCTAAGGGTATCATCATTGCATGACAACCAGTCACATAGCATCTCTTATGTAGACTTAAACTCAGCTGACCAAATAGGAAAAAAGATCAAGGATCCAAAGAAAACCTGCAATAGCTGGAGGAAAAGATCATATTCCAGGGAACCATTGTTGTACAAAAGAATACCATTTCCTTTTACCTTTGACTTTTGTAAAACCAGCATAAGATACTAAAAGCATAAGCTATTCGGTGGAGAAAATGACATGCATATAAATCTTGCAAAGAAGCAATATCAAAGGGAAAAAAAAACCTCTAAACTGCAAACCATATTAAGAACATGCTGCAGTCAAACAACAATGAATAAATGAATATACATCCCAGCATGAAACAATTTATTAGATAGGGGGTGAAAAATCGACTTTAGCCCTAGCATTCCCTATTAAAGGATCTTATCCAAATACTTAAACTGCTATATGAAAGCACAGGAAACTATTTACATTGTCACTAACAAAAAATGACTGATAAGGTGTTGCTTGCCATAAAATAAGGTACATCCCGGAACACACCAGATTGTTTGTTTATGGAGGAGGTGAATGCTGGACCAACAGCACTTGATGGTTTTCCAAACTTCTTCCATTTAAAAAATATGGAAAATCCTCCAATCAGAACCAATAGAAGCACGAAGGCAGAGAGAGATATTATAGCAATGGTTCTAACATTCATCCTCTGGTTCTTGTTGGGAATTGCAGTAATAGGGAATTCTCCAGAAGCTGCAGTGGGTCCATTGCCGATATCCCCATATGGAGTTGATGAAGGTATGCCTGACAAGAACTCTTTCAGTGACAAACACAAGGCTTTAGAAGCCAAGCTTTTTATTTTGGAAGGAGAGTTAGACCAATACCTGTATAAGTAATATACATCACTTGGTAGTTACCAAAGAGTGAAGTATTTAGAGGCACTTTTTTATGCCAAAATCGGTCGTATATCAGTATTGCAGTGGTATTATCAAACTTCTCTCCCAGTGGAACCAAGTTTATATCGACTATGGTCTTCCCTTGATTTTGACTATCAGCACTTGCACCCATTATCTTCACTTGACTCTGTTCCAAATAAGTGCCAGCTGCGATCTCAATCTCTAGCTCATTCATCACTGGAAAAACAGCATAAGGAGCTACATCTAGGAGAAGCTTGACTTTCATTGGAAACACACAACCACAAGGTGAACCAAAGGGAGTTGCTGTAAGTGGCTCCACACAAATTTGATCACAACCTGCCAGAACCTCACTTATTTAAAAAGCAGAACTTTTGTTTCTTTGGGTTTCAAGCAACACGAAAGAATTTCATAACAAGAGTACCAATGGAAGAAAAGTTTTAAACAATGATGATATTGAAGCTGGAATATATAAGGAGAGGAGCAAAAGCTATCAGTAGAAGACAAATGTTATTAAAACATCTGTTTTGTGGTACACTGTGGCCAAGAGAAACACAAAAAAGATACAAGAGAACTATCTTCATCTTAGTACAGTCCAGTTACAAGAATTTAAAATACTAGACTGTTAAAAAACGACAGCCAATGCACTATTAGAGTAGCAACTTATGCCAATGTAACGCCTACTCTCATGTTCTGCAACCTGGGTATCAACCAAGCTTCTAGACTATTGAAAGTATGGCTCCAATAGCTTCAGTTGTTCATGCTGTCTAAATTAGTATTCACTCCACAAAAACCACAAAACTCAACAGATTCAGGGTGATAATTCTCTCCCAGACAAACTCAAAACAACTCAAAAATTATCCACCAGCTCTCAAGCATAACCTCTACAAGTGAAATAGAGATTTCCAAAAAATGTGACTGCCAATAAAACATGCTTCAAAATTTTAAACCGAAACCTGGTCCTTTCAAAGGGGAAGGAGCAGCCACATGAGGTCTGGCTCGATGGTGATGATGACCACGGCGTCTTGCCAAGGGACCGTTAGGAACAGGAGTAGGAGCTAGAACAAAAGATCGAACCAGTAAATGAAATGACAATTATGACCCAGGGCCAACAATTATGAACACAGGATCTAGGACACACCAGAATAACTGGGAGAGGGTGCAGGCGCTAGGGATGATCCCAAAGGAAGCCTACCAAACTCCTTCGGGGAATATTTTGACAGAGCAGATGACACGCTTGTCAGAAGTATTCTGGCTGCATGAGATGGAAAACAACATGTGTGACCAACATAGGCACGATTATATTTCTCTAACAATACCATAGGCATGATGACTTTTAAGCAGTTTAATAGGTACACGCAAGCATGGAATCACTTAATAGAAATGTTCAGACAAGATTAAGAAAGATGGACAACTGTAGCCACTAAGCAAGATCATTCAGTGTCCACAGCATAGAGCACTTATGCCTGATCATTGATCAGAACACTTACCACTTTCTGCCGACCTTCTAGCTAAAAATGGCTGACTTGGCTGAAGGGAGGGAAACAAGTATATATGTGATGAAGGGAGCCCTGGCATAAAAAGAAAACAACCTGTTAAAATACGTGGGTCATTTGTTTTCAGCTTTTTTAAAGTTACAGACTAGTTCATAAATAGAAATGATATAAAAGCCCCTATGAATTAACTCCTTCATCTTCATGTGAATGAAAACAGTGGAGGGCTATGCATGTCACCCCTTTTTAATATGCAGAACCATTTAGTTAAATACGTGGCTTAGCTCAGGTAATGAGGCATCTTCATATTTATGCATATCAAGAGTTCTTCAAAAGAGAATGCAACAGCATTTTTTATTTGAATTACTTCTATGGGGTCATTCTAGCTTGAACGAGGAAAAGTCGGTGCTTCAGAAATCACAGTAAAAGGAACACGTTACCTAAGTTAAATAGAATTATTTAAAATGCCCTTTTTTTTCATGGGCTGACATATGAGCAAAGTATGTTCCTTTACTCAGATAAATTCTGTCAAAGCAAAGGAACAAGCAATCGGTTCCTTTAGGTATTCTCTTGTTGGCAACATACTTAACGTAAAGGCAAATACAGCATTCCAACTCACTCTGTGTCAGTCAAAACGCATGCTTAGTAGCTTCGCTTCTAAAACCCACTGTAATGGTCACCAACAACAACCGAGGCATCTATCCAGATAGTCTATTCCATACATTATCGCAGAATATCGCATGGTAGAATATTTGGCCGGCTAGTATTAACAGGTTTTTTTTTTTTTTTTTTTTTTTAATAAGCCATAAAGCATTATTCAAAGTATCGCGAAAAAACTAATCTTCTATCTTCTTATTGCTATCGATAGAGACCGACAAATGAAACTGAAGCTACATTTCCCAATTCTTCACGCGTTGTTGTCGGAAACACTCGAACTAGTAGATTCCAGCTACTGAGACACACCAGAGTGCTAAAAATCAAGTAGAATCGCCACAATCGAAGCGGTAAAACAGACCGAAATCGGACCTGAGCAGAGAAAAAGCAAGTTGAGAAGAGAGAGAAGGCCCGGGATCAGAGCACGCGGCGGCATCTTCCTTCGCGCGGACGAGACCCCCCACCCACACACAGCATCGTCAGACACGGAGGCCCCGACGCGCGCCGGCCACGCCGGAGGAGCACCGGACGGCCGCGGGACGGGGGCGAGGGAGCGAGCGGCGGCGGGAGCCTTCGCGGCGGGAGAGCCCGGTCGGGGAAGGAGAGCGGCGCATGGGTCCCGGAGCTCGGAGATGGTGGAGATAGAGAGAGAGAGAGAAACGGCGCGGGTGTCGGTGGGGGGAAAACCCTAGAGGAAGGAGCCGGGAGGAGGCAATGCGGGAGCGGGGGGCGGCAGATCCATGGAATGCGGCCGCGGTTGCGGAGGAAGGGACGGCGGAGCGCGGCGCGGGAAGCGGGCCTCCGGGTGGTATGCGTGTTGGGGAACGGTTGCTGGAGAAGAGTAGCTTTTTCAGGTGCGGGGAGAGAAAGGGGAGTGAAAATGGCCAGTAGAGAAGCGGTGGATCTGGTGAGAGAGAGAGAGAGAGAGAGCGAGGGAAGAGAACAAAGGAGAGATCTTGGAAAGTTGGGGAGGAGAGAGAGAGATGAGTGAGAGTGAAGTGACAGAAAGGGAGAGAGAGAGAGAGGGAGAGGGAGACAATTATATGGTCTTTATTCCGGTTAATATTTTCATTGGAGAAACACTTTCTGGCTGTCTCTCTGGTTTCCAACGATAAAACCAGAAAACACTGGGGAAGATTAGTTGATGAAAGTCCTCTCGGTCTCTCTTCACGTCAGCTTGAAAGAGAAAGTTTTGCAGTTTTTCTTTATAATTTGTTTGCTAATAAATATTTCGGTCGAAGATAAGACGAAAGTGACTTTTTAAGTAACTAAAACTCGATTATCCGAATATTCGATATCAACCCGTCTTATTTCATGTCAAATTCAAGCTCATCTACTTAATAGCGTGAGCTCGGTCAAATCTTATTAAATTTTTATTATTTTTTTAAAGATATAGAAATAAATATAGATATCTTCAAATAAGGCATTTAAATTATTCAAATTTCTTAAGATTGTTTCCATATATATTATGAAAATTTGGACCTAATTAAATCAATTAATGTACGAAAGATCTTGGTTGAAGGGAGGAGTTGGCTAATCAGTCCGTATGATGCATATCTTGCCCAATATGATTCAAGGAACTTCACCCCATAAACCAAGATGATGTTGTCGTTGAGCAAATTATCAATGAAAGCTTAGAACTTCGTACAGAAAAATAAAAGAGAACATGCCAGTTCCTCAAGTTCTTCAACATTAGTTATTGATGAGGTGGATGAATATCTTGATCAAGGTGACGGCATCTACATCAAAAAGGTTGAGAAAGATATTGCCAATAATTTGCTATGGTGAAAGGCCAAAGCTTCATGTTGTCCATTAAGGGGGACTTATGACATCCTCGCTTCTATCAGCATCAATCGTACCATTCCACTTTCATCACTAATGGATGGATCATTGGAGCCAGAGATAGAGTGACGTGAAATTTGGAAATGATACTAATTATTAAAATTATGATGATAAGATTATTTACATTTGACATAATAATTGACAACAGTACATGACATTTAATTACATTTTTCCTTTTTCAAAGTTTTCTCAGATCTTTAATCTTTAATATGTATTGGTATATCGTCCGGACAAACTTGCATGCTGTAATTTAAATTAAATCTCCAATAAACTAAATTCTTTTATCGTTAGAATTCCCATGATGTTTTTTTTTTTCAATTTCTTAGAAGTTTCGTATTTATTAAGAATACTTTAAGTAAAAGAAACAAACAAAACCCGGCGTGGCAGTTGGCCATTCTTCGGTGGGCCTTGCTTGCAGCAACTTGATGATGGTCGCTGTCTAATGCACGCGCGACACGAGGCGCGTGGCGTAAACGTGCTGGCCTGCCTTCACGCCCGGAGTGTTTTAAAGGTTACAGCTTTGTTTAAAATATTGAAGGATTATATATCCTCATATTCAGGTCTCCCGTACATTAAAAAAATAAATACGAGAATTCAATTAATACTCTGCAGTTTGTATAAATCCAAGAGAATATATATATTCAAAATGGAATTTTCCTCAGAATAGTTTAATCCTTTTTGCCTGCCCTGAGAATAATTTAATCGAATGGGGTTTTTCAAGAGATTCTTGATATGTTTATTTGTATTTCTATCTTGCTAGCACAGGATGCTACTCAAGAAGCAGGGGAGGAAGACTGACCGACGGGGTCGGGTGCAAGATTTCAATAGGAAAATGAGAAAATAAGGTAAAACAGATGAGGAAAAATTACTCAAAAAGTCTTAAATTTGTCATACATTAGTCACTTTTCAATTAATATACAAAAAAACTTAAAATGTATAAAATATGTCTCAACGTGTCTGGATGACAGAAGACATAGGTCTAATTTAAAAATTACAAGTTGCATACCTCACCTCAACAAAATTGTGCAGTTATTGAGGTTGTTGTGCCTTTTTCCACTAATGCCCCCACTATTTTTTCCCCTTGGCATCCAAACTCTAGCAAACAAAGCACAAGGTCAGCTTGCCAGCTCCCGCTTGCGACCAAGGCTGTCTTCCCTCCCGCGCCGTCACCAATCCTCAGTCGAGTGACCCCCCCCCCCCCCCTCTTCCATAACGCGTTTCTTAGGCTGACGACAACAATGACGACGCATTCGATAGACAAAAATGCAACGGAACGACAAAGAATGGTGATCGACAGAACAAGAGGGTGGCGGCTGACAAGGCCGAGGGCTTCTCTGTGTGTTTTGTGAGGTTGGGGTGCTGGAATGTTTACATAAGAAACAATAATCAAACCCTTTTAGTGAAGCAAATGTATACGATCTGTAATTTTGGAAATTCACGTATGTTATTGCTCATCAGGCGAAAACTGAGGCGTGCTTTTGGTACTTTGCCTTTATAAAATGATAAATCAATTGAACATGGCTCACTTATTAAGTTATGCATTTACCACATTACTTTAAGTATCGATTTAGTGAATGAGCTTTCCACATTCTAGACATTGCTTAAAATTTTTTTGAAGAGCAAGACTCGGCTATTCCACATTTTGCTCCATTTATATCAATACAATATACACAATATCACTTTTTAAATTTAGGTGCCCTAGAGCCGAAAAGCCTTTTCTCTCTCTTCTCCTCTCTTTTTCAATCATTTTCTTTAATGTTCAAACATGGTGGAGGGTTTGAGTTAGTCTGACCCTCCCCTCTCTCTCTTTTATCAATTTTGTTTGCGTTTTCTTGTTCTTCCTTTGCTTTTTCTTCTTCCACAATTTAGATTTGGGAGCTCTCTCTCCCGGACTAGTTTTTGATTTGAGAATTTGAACTTTCATGATCTAATTCTAAATTTGCGTGCTATTCTCTCTCAATCTAGATATGGGAGTTTAATAAATATGCTTTTGGGAATTCGATGCCCCTTTACTCTATTCATGTACAAGTTTTCTACTTTAAACCTTAATGATGATTGGAGGAGTTTTGATGTATTGTTGAATTATGAAGATTTGCTAGTCCACATATTAAATCTGTGTTTGTTTAACCTTTTATAGTCGTCTCCTTACGATGACAGTATAGAGGAAGCCAAACCCAAGCGCGTATTACCAACTAGGTCATGATTATTGGAGAAGAAATTTCTGGCGTATGCTCATCATTGATAAAAATATGAGATTCAGTGTTCAGCCATCAATTTTATTTGACAAATATGTTCTTGTGGAATGAGTTTGTGCTTAACTTTATTGGTGCTCTGATAATCCTCCTTATTTTTTGAATTTGGCTTTGTTTTTCAATATCACGCTTTGTTTTGATTTGCTTTACGGGAAAATTGTCCAAAAAGTCCTAAACCTTTTGCACTTTTGCCAATTCAGTCCTAAACTTTTTTCTTGCCAATTGAGTCTTAAACCTTTTACAATTGTGCCAATTCAGTCCATTTGGCCGGCCGGAGCTGATGTGGACGCCCGGCAGAGACAGCTGGTCGGTGAACAATTTTTTAATATTTTTTTCGAATTTTTTTTCTTTTTTTTCCACTTTCTTCTTCCTCTGACCGGTAGAGGCGAGGGCCGACTAGGTCGCCTCGTCGGCCCCGGCGAGGCTCGCCCTCGCCGGCCACCGGTGAAGGCGAGCCTCACCTAGTCGAGGCGAGGCTCGGCCTCGCCCAGCTGTGGCGAGGTCGAGCCTCGCCAAATCTGGCGACAGTGGCCTCGCCCAGCGATGGCGAGGCCACCATCACCCAGCGAGGCTCGCCTTCGCTAGGCCGGCGGGGACGAGCCTCGCCCAGCGACGGCGAGGCTGCCGTCGCCCAACCGAGGCGAGGCTCGACCTCGCCCAGTCGTGGCGAGGTCGAGCCTCGCCAGATCTGGTGAGGCCGTCGTCGCCCAACCGAGGCAAGGCTCGATCTCGCCATGGCTGGGCGAAGCCGAGCCTCACCTCCGCCGGCGGTGGTGACCGCAAGGCTAACCTCGGCCGGCCGGCCGGCGCCGCGCCGACGGAGGAAGAAGAAAGTAGGAAAAACAAGAAAAAATTCGAAAAAAAATTAAAAAATTCGAAAAAAATATTAAAAATTTATTTGTCGGCTCTTCGACCAGCGTCCACGTCAGCTCCGGCCGGCCAAATGGACTGAATTGGCACAATTGTAAAATGTTTAGGACTCAATTGGCAAGAAAAAAAGGTTTAGGACTAAATTGACAAAAGTACAATAGGTTTAGAACTTTTTGGATAATTTTCCCTTTGCTTTACTATGGAGACTATGTACTTTTGTATCCTTTTGAATAATGAATACAATTTTCTTTCAATCAAAAAAATTAGGTGCCCATCCCCTAAATTATTGCAACATGAAATATAGAATTAAATTTAACCTAGTGAAGTAGTTGACAGGGTAAGGGTGACTTTGCAATTTGATTAGAACCCCATGCTCTAAAAAGAATTGAGGTTGAGAAAATGCAAGAGATCGAGGTAATAAATTACTGTCGTGCAATTTGATCACAACCCTACATTCTCAAAATGATTGATATGAGGAAAATTATGAGATGGAGGAAATGGATTGCTTCCATATCTCACTCGCAATCAATTACAAATTTGAAAATTTCGGGTGTGCGTGGAGAATGCAGAATGGTATTGTATTATGTGAACTAGTAAAGTTAGATGCAATGAGTTAGTAAATAACAAAAAATAATTAGAGAAGAAATGCAGAAGCATGATAATATTAATGCGCCCAACGAGGCTGATCGGTTGCTAGGCCCTTTTTATACTATGACAAAACATAATTAAAATAAAAAGGTAAAGTCTAAATTAGGAAAAAGTACCAAAATATCCTAAATTTTTTACATTGATATTAAACAGTTATAAACTTTTCAATTGAATAAATCTAGTTATAAACTTTTTCACATTAATACCAATTCAATCCATCTAACCAATTTAAGTTGGAAATCGTTGACGTAGATGTTAGCTATCTTATGTGGAACGAATAAACATTTTTAATAATATTTAAATATTTTATTATAATTTTTGTTTTAAAAAATTATTAAAAATATCCACATTAGCATTAGCCATGCCACATAAGATTCACGTAAGTGATTTTCAACCTAAATTGGCTTGATAGATACCAATGTGATAATATGTAGGACTAAATTGATCTAGTTACAATATTTATGATTGAATTAATATTAATACAATAGGTTTAGAACTTCTTTTTGGTACTTTTCTCTCTGAGCCAATGAAATAGCCCGGTAAATTCAATGTGTCGAGCACAACGTGAGATATCCGACATTTAATAACATTGAGAATAAAGCACATGTTATGCGCCTAATTCACTCACAAGAGTCTGCTCGTTGATCAATGTAGAGGTCAACGTCGACAAACTCACCAAGCTTACGAGCGTCGAGGCCCGTTTTAAATGGTGTATCCGAAATTAAGGCCAGATAATTTACCCATTTGGACACTGGTCAATTTTTCCCTACTGAAGCACCCAATTCCATCTTTAAAAAGCTCATTAGAGAATAAAACTCGTGTAGCCTTACTGTCGATATTAACACTAATGGCACTGATTGAGACATTAGGAGCATCACATGAGTTAGGAACGAGGAAATACGTGGTTGTCTTGTCCCCGTCTTGCAGAGTACGCGCAATAGAATTGCAGATTCCGCGAACCCAGCGGCCCTTTAAACTTAAAGCATCTTCGATTGGAGCAAACGAGGGGGTTGACGATCGTAGTAAGAAAACTTATTGTAATGCATTTTTACATGATTATTAGTTGGCAAATTTGCAATTGCAAATCCTTTGATAAGTTCAATGACCAACTTTTTCATTTTAAACAGAGGTCGATATGTTTTTTCTCTTGTATAAAGGACTAAACTCGGTTTCCAATCCGAATAATGAAGTGATAAGAAAAATGAGATTCTTCAACACGAGATTGGAAAATAAAATTGTATATACACACAAAGGGATGTCAATCACCCGAACGTAGGACCGACCGAAAAGATCGGCCTGTTTCGGTTCCCGGGCCATCCCGTACATCCAATCACGCAGGCTTTAAAAGCTTAAACTTCACTTGAGAGAGCACCACCTTCACTTCAATTAAGTTTCTCACTTGGATTTTCCTAAGGTGGCAAGGCTCTACAACTTTCCACCGACCGTGGCTTGTTTCTTTATAGGAAATCTCCCAAGGGCACTTTGAGTAATTGTTCAATGTGGGACTCTTCGAGGCTTAAAGAAGACTAATGCGTGAGTGGGAGAGAGAGGGGGAGAGTGAGAGAGGGGCAGAAGGAGAGGGAGAGGGTCCCACATTGAGTTTGTGGTAGAAACAAAGAAGCCATGAGTCTTTATAAACTTCTTTAGGATTTTATTTCCGAGGACGGTTTGGACGATTTTTTTGTTTTTTGTTCCCGAAACAAAATCGAAGCAAAAAAAAAGAAACACAAAATAGTTGTTTCTGGAGAAAAGAAACACTCCTTTAGAAACGCTTCTCTTCTCTTTTCTTTTTCTTCTTCTTTTTTTCTTCTTTTTTCTTTGACCGGTGACGCCCTCGAGAGTCGGCGACCTCGCTGGAGCATCGCCGGCCCCCGGCGAGGTCGAGCGTCGCCGACACGGGTGAGGCCGAGCCTCGCCTTGGCTGGGCGAGCTCGAGCCTCGCCTTGGCTGGGCGAGCTCGAGCTCGCCCAACCATGGTGAGGCTCGGCCTCGCTAGATCTAGGCGAGCGCGAGCTCGCCCGGCCCAAGGCGAGGCTTGGCCTCGCCCGCGCCGGTGACAACGAGCCTCGCCTTGGCTGGGCGAGCTCGGGTTCGCCCAGATCCGGGGAGGCCAAGCCTTGCCGTTTTGGGCAAGGTTGCCGGCCCCGTCGGCCGGTCGCCGGAGGCCGGGACCGGCCGAAAAAAGAAAAAATAAAAAAGAAAGGAAAAAATGAAAAATAAAATAAAAATGTTTAAAAAATTAAAAGAAATAAAAAAGAATAAAATTTACCAAACGTGTTTTATTCATTTTTTAGAAACAAACGTTACCAAACGCATTCTTTTGTTCAAAAATTGTTCCCCATAAGGAAATACTTTTTTTTGACTTGGAACAAAAAAAGAATAGAAACGTTACCATTCGCACCCAAAGAAGCCATGAGTCTTTATAAATAGCAATGGACGGTGAACGATTTTGGTGTCTTAAGGCCATTGTCCTTTGTAATATCGGGTTTTGACGGTATTGAGGAGGATTTTTAAATGACTTTTTTGTTGTATTAAGTATTCAAAATTAAAATATGTTTTGTGGACAAAATTTGAAGATTTTAGAAGTAAGAGGTCGGTTCGGTCCAGTCGGTTCTATCGTTAGAACTAGGGACTTCGGTCCAGTTGGTTCTAGCGTTAGAATTAGGGATTGGATCAGACCGAATAGTATTCGTTGTTAAAACTAGGGACCGAACTGGATGGTATCGGTTCCAAGGAATTGGGAACATGATCGATAGGTACAAGAATCGGACCAAATTGGTCGGTCCTGCGGTTCCAATGGAATTAGGAACATGATCGACGAGTTCGAGAACCGGACCAAATTGGTTGGTCCTGCGGTTTCAAGGAATTGGGAACATGATCGACAGGTTCGAGAACCGGACCAAATTGATCGGTCCTGCGGTTCCATTTACAGGGAATTGGGAACATAATCGATAGGCACGAGAATCGGACCAAATTGGTCAATCTTGTCTCGGCGGTTCTTGAGTTGGGCGGTTTGTCACCCCTACTGATTTGAATAGTAGATTTAAAACGAGCATCTTAATAATTTTAGTTGAGTTGGGGGTTCATCACCCCTACTGATTTGAATGATAGATTTAAAACAAGCATCTTAATCATTTTGGTTCCGGTGTCCGACCCAAACCGAAACACATCATAATTCAAATCATATTCCCAGATTGTGAATCCCCTTAAGCTGAACAGAAAGTTCAATCCATACTCTCAATCACAATTCTCCGTTTTGACAGGTTTTCATTTGTTTCCTAAATCAACGCTTCTCCTATTTCGCCATATAATACATCCCAATACCATTTCTGCCACTTTTATCATGGCGAACACAATGACAAAAATGATAGAGATCACCAACAACTACAACGACGACAAACAATTATGACGATGACAATTGCAACAACGACACCAGTAACACCAACAATGCCATCATCCCTCTAGACGCCATTGGCCAAGTTGCCGGCTAGGTTAGCGCCATCGTCGTCTTCACCGTCTTCTTCTCCTCCCTCCAGCGCTTCTCTTGTGTTAATGTCTCTACCGCCAACCAAGACACACCTCACATGATGTCAGTCGCCCCACTGTGTCTCGCATTGCTTATCTCTTCTTTCTACTCGCACCCACTCATCCAAGCGTGGCACCACCACACCCAAGACAAGAGGCAAGCTGAGATTTGAGGCTTGCCTCCGATGGAGCCCGATCGAGCACTAGATCTGAATGTAGGGCTTGAATCTAGGTTAATCTAATGTTGACGGCTCGTATTGGCCACGATTTGAGGTTGAAAGGGGAGGAGGAGAGATAGAGTTGTGACCGGATCTCCATGCGGCTCCATTCTTACTATTGAGGTTAGAGGTGGGCGCGGGTTGCTGACGACATTTGGTGCGATGGAAAATAGTTAGAGGAAAGAAGGATGTTTTTTCTAGAAAGTGTGTTAAGAGAGAGATGAGAGAGAAAAGGAAATGTCCATAGAGTAGGTTACATGAGAACTAAGGGAAGAAGAAGAAAGAAAAAGAAAAATGGAAGAAAACTAAAACCTGAATCGAACCAAACTGCATTTTCAGTTTGGGTCTTGATTCATTCCTCAACAAGCACTCATCCCTTACTATTCGGTTCGGATATCACGGAAACCGGAATTGAACTGAACCATTAACATTTTTAACCATAAGCATAAGCATTTCACCTTGTTGGGGTGAGTGCGACTCTGAGCGCATCAACATTGGGGCAATGCGTGATTTGGATTGTCATAACCCCAAGCAAGGCATTGCATCACTCAATCAAGGCAAGACATGTCTCACTTAGAATTGGTTGATCCAATTGAGTGAATCCCCTAAGGTTGTGCGATCTCAACAAATGCAACAACCTTGACAACCGAGCACTTGCCACCAATACTTTCCTACCCCCCTCCCCCCCAAAAAAAAAAAAAAAAATTGCCTTAAGGGTAAAATATATAGGAACTATAAGATAAGTGTACCAATAGGAATTATGAGATAAGTATACCAAAAAAGTCCTAAAACTTATTAGGGAAGACTGAATCCTAAAATTTTCAAAAAGTACCATCAAGCCCTTAAATTCGTCAAATAGGTGTAACCAAGTCATTTCGTTAACTCCATTTAATTTGGCAAATCGAAATACCGATGTAAACTTTTTTATTATTATTTCTCTCTCTTATATGGCATTAAGGTTAACTAAAGCAATAAACTAACGTCGTTTTAGTCTAAATCCTATTTTTTTCATATCAAATTTTAATTAAATTAGATTAAAAATTCTATAAAGTCCAAAATTTTTTCCAAAAAATAAGAAGACACAAACGCCCCTATGACACCTAAAACGTCAAGTGTAACACGCATTTCCTATAATATTATTCTCATTTAGCATGCGGAAGCATAATCAAGCGTTTTCAAAAATTCCTTTATAAAGAAAGTTGTGCTAGTATAAATAATGTATTTATACTTCTTTTGTTTGTACCACATTTTAAGTTCACAATTTTACTACATTACAAGCAAAATACAAAACTCTGGATAGGAGTTGGAGAGGCCTACCTCCATACTATATCATGCTTCAAAAGTCTCCATGTACAAACATCCAAACTGACGTCATAGATTAATAACTTCTCTCTCTGCTACATCAAGGTTCTTGTACTAAGTGATGCATCTATAGGGAACTCACTCCATGAAACCTCCTATATCAACCCACATTGTATAATTACGCTTGGTATATACTATTCCAAAATCAGATTCAAACATACTTCCATAAAGACCTTCATACTGTATAGGAATTTCATAGTGCAAAGGTTAAAAAGTGTCTATCCTACACGTTTGAAAATAAATGAATGAGCTGAAACCCAGTAAATGAAATATTTAGTTTTAAGTTAAAAGAATCCTCTTACCGCTTTATCTAGTACAAGGAAAGTGAATGCATAATAATCTAGTAAGCGTGACGAGAATGTGAGTAGACTTTACTTTTCCCATTTTCATATACCACAATAATCACTCCTTCAATCCAAACTCATGCATAGGGCATAACATGTTCCAATATGAGGAACCAATTAAAGAATATGTGAATGTACACATCACATGATTATGCATCCTATCGGACACCCTAGAGCATCCCAAGTTTGAGGCATCCCGACACACATGGTGCATCCCAACCTATGGGGCATCTCGACTCCCAAGACATCCTGATACACCTTCCGAGGCATCTCAACCTATGGGGCAACTCTACTTCGAAACATTTTGGCATACACGCCAGACATCCCAATCTATGGGGCATCTTGACTCCTAAGGCATCGTCACCATTAATTTATGAATGACCGAATTATACTATTCTCATGCGCACATTTATAAGCATGACACATATTTCTCAACTCAAATTTGACGTGTTAGTCAAATAACTAAGTAAGAAATAACTTAAAGTTTTATTATGGTCGTTAAAGTCTTAATAGTCAACGGAGTGCATTTTAAGTCTAAATAAATAAGAATGTTCTGGTTGTTAAAGTATGGGCCTTCAAATGGGTATGTTCAGACTCAATAAAACTGATAGAACAAAAGAACAAATTCAGCAAATGAGCAGATTCACAAATGGACAAACTCATTTGGTATAATGAATAAACATATTCTGACTCTATAAATTTTAGTTGAACCAATGAACAAATTCTGACCTAATAAAATCTGATAGAACGAATGATCAGATTTTGGCTAAATAAACTTTGGCAGAAGGAATGAACACAAGGTGGATATTATCAATGGCGGTTGGGTCTAAAGCTCTGAAAATGACATTTTCAATATCAACTTCATCAATTTTTAGGCAAATAGAAGGTGTGTATAATCAGCAACAATTGGATCTAAACTAGTAATATAATTATGCCAAGCTTTGATGCATTATTCCTACTTACCAATTATACCGTACCATAAGCAAATCGATCACATGTCTTTCTAACATGCACAAGATCATCAAGACAAACTTAACAATCATTATAACTACAATATTATAGCACATCAAAATTATACATTTCAACCAATCCACCAAGATAGAAATGCTAAGTGGAGTTCAAGTTAGAAATGGACCATCTCATCGATGTACTGGCTACACTGAGGATCAAACTAGAAATTATCTAGAAAATTAGAACGCTAAAACTGTCAGACCTTGAAATCGTAAAATTTCATGAAAATATATTATCAGGAAAGGGGTTGAAGTTCCAAGTTTCTGAGGATGGAATTGTGAGATACCAGGGATGACAATGTGTGCCTCATAATAAGGAAATGAGGAAGGAAATTTTATTGAAAGCACATAGAGGTAATTATAGTATCCACCCTGAAAATGCAAAGATCTATTGAAACCTACGTCAACAATATTGGTAGAATGGTATGAAGACGGATATTGCTAAGCACATTTTGCAATGTTTGACCTGCCAACAAGTGAAGGCAAAACATCGCAACGTTGCAGGAATGTTAAGATCACTAGATATACTGGAATGAAAATGGAAGCACATAACAATGGATTTCGTGCAAGAGTTGCCAAGGACATCAAGCGGCCATGATTCTATCTGGGTAAAAGTGGATTGCCTAACTAAATCTGTCCATTTCTTAGCTATATGTATGGATCATTTGATGGGCAAATACGTGGAGATATATGTGAGGCACACAATACACTTACACGGTGTCCTGTAACCATCACTTTAGATCGAGACTCAAAACTTACCTCAAACGTCTAGCGGAGTCTTCAAACTACATTAGGAACCAGACTTCAGTTTAGTATCGCCTTCCATCTGCAAACAGAAAGAGTAATCTAAGTGTTGGATGATGTATTAGGCCTTGTGTGATCAATTTTAAGGGTAACTAGGATGAGAAGTTGCACCTAGTAGAATTCACATAGAATGATAGCTTTCAGCAGAGTATTGGTATGGCCCCATTCGAGGCACTATATGGAAGGACTTGTAGGATTCCTATATGCTGGAATGGGGTTTGTGAGTGAAGACTAACAGGACTAGAGCTAGTACAAATAACTTCAGATGCAGTGGAAACTATTAGAAGTCGGCTCAAGATAGCCTAGAGTC
Organism: Eucalyptus victrix; assembly: GCA_016097545.1. Classification (NCBI taxonomy): domain Eukaryota; kingdom Viridiplantae; phylum Streptophyta; class Magnoliopsida; order Myrtales; family Myrtaceae; genus Eucalyptus; species Eucalyptus victrix. The sequence continues at coordinate 39,610,123 of CM027845.1, read as the reverse complement.
GACTGAAAAGTTATGCAGATAGGCATCGAATTGAAGACCTTTGCAATTTAATATGGGAGACCACGCATTCCTAAAGGTATCACTGATGAAGGGTGTTTCAAGATTTGAAAAGAAAGGCAAATGAAACCCAAGATTTATTGGACCCTTTGAAATCCTTGAAAAGATCAAGGATTTGGCCTTTCAAATAGCATTACCTCCTAAGCTGTCGAATCTACACGGTGTCTTTCACATGTCAATGTTGAGGAAATACTAGTTCAACCTTGCTCATGGATCATGAGGTCATCAAAGTAGACGAAAGAGTGAAATACGTGGAAGCGCCAGTGCAAGTAATGGACAAGAAGGAGCAAGTTCTCCAAACCAAAGTAATCCCACTCATCAAGGTCTTACAACGACACCACGATGTAGAAGAGGCCGTGTGGGAAAGTGAGGAGGAAATGAGGCAAAAGTATCTCCATCTCTTTAATGGAACGTGGGGAACGTTTAATTTCAATGACGAAATTCCTTAAGAATGGGAGATTTGTGACATCTGGATTTTTTCGCTTGTCAAAATAATAAGCCGCATATGCCTAACAAGTAACAACCCATGTCACATTAACGAGCTCATCGTCAAACTACGCCATTTCCATTACATCGTCAAACTACGCCATTTTCATCTCATTCGGGAACACGTCTACGTCACCGAACTGTTGCCATTACTCGTCGTCAACAACTTAGACATCCGTTTTCATCACGCGTCGTCACACCACTCTCTAGACCTTCGGCAACTGCGAGGACCGCTTGACGGCCTGCTCGGATGGCTAGCAAACTCATTGAACTTTTCTTTGCGGCACGAAGACCCCAATCGACGTGGGAACAAACTGTCTTTCTTTCACTCTTCTCTTCCATATAGAATCTTCAAGCCATTGCCACGTCTCCCCTCCATCACATGAAGATTCTTGAACTTCTTCCCTCACTCCGTATTTGCCACGAACAAGACTACCTTTCTAGCTGGCATGAGATGAGGCAGCAAAGTCAACAAAAGTTACCCAAATTGAAGACTAATGTAGCGGTGAAGGAATAAGAGGGGGGGAGGGGGGACAGGGACACCTCTAAGAGCCTGCTATCTTCATCGCCAACTTTCACCATGCTCTCTTCCACTCCTTCAGCTTCTTCTCCCCATTTTTATTGCGGTTTGTGAACTAGAGAAGCCAGCAACAAAGGGACCCTTCTCAGCAAAAGAAGGTTGGGTTTTCTCTCAATTCAACACTTGCGTTGTCGCCGCCAGCTTGCCTTCATCCCACCAAGTCGCGACCACCATTCATGAGGACCCGAGGCAAGTGGGTATCCTTCATTCTATCTTATCTCAATTGTTTGTCATGTGACGAGGAGAGTTTGCTCAAAATTTTGCTGAATCTAGTATTTTTGGAAACATTAGCGCTTAGTCGCAGGGTACAGACAAAGTCATATAGCTAGAAAGCTTGGAATGTTAGTCGTTGGGTTAGCATCGATGTTTTGAGAGAGTTATATGCTGAAATATAGTTCCGGGCTGAAATGGCTGAAGGTGAGCCGAAATGGGAAATGGGTGCCAAGGTGGGATTCGGATTCTAGCCTGAGCCAAATTTTGCTAATTTTGTACCGCTTATGTGGTGCAAATTTGGTGGGGTATTCTTCATGAAAGTCTTTCTTCATCGGCTGTTCTATGACATACTTTAATTTCAGAATTTCTGGATTTCATACGACAAAGATATATTTTTTAAAAACTAAAGAGTGTGAAATCTATTTTTAAGGGTACTGCACCAACCTCGTCCTGCTTTCTATTTTCCATAAATTTTTGGGTCAATAATTCTAATAGATGTCCTTAATGAAAGTTGTGAAGTATGTCCTAGATTACCACATATTAAATTTTCATAATTTTTCGGTCTCATTTGGTCGGCAAAATATTTATTTTCCTGTTCAATTGCGTTTTGGAAAATTTTACAGTTTTGGACCCGGCTTTCAAAAATTATTTTGAACGATAGAAGTTGAATCATATTTTGAGTCCCCACGAAAAATGTCCCTCTAGGTCTTCTCTACCTCATATTAAAGTATCATAATTTTTTAAATCCATTTATCTAGATAACAACTGCCATTTCTAAAGGTGCGCGGAGCGCCTTATAAGGCTAGTTTAGGGCCTAGGATGCGAGTCTTTCAATTGTTCATCTCATATCGGCATGTGCCTGTTTATATTAGTCTAATGGATAAAAATGACCGATGGTTCATTAGACATATGCTTGAGTCCCTGAATAGTAATGATGTCAACATGCTTTTTAAAATGAATTATAAAATTATTTCATTATGATGTGGATGTGTATTAGAGAATGCCACTGGTCCTTAGGACAACGATACCCCGGGTTGTAGTGGGGATGCCTAAGGGGCGTAACATAGTTCCTTCATATGTTTAGGGATATAACACGATTCCCCAGATGTCCTCACAAAGCTATGGGTGCAAGATGTCTAGAAGGGTAATTGGATTCCTCCGGATGTCTAGGGAGTGTAATACGGTTCTCCCAAATGTCCTCGCGATATTGAATGGGTGCGAGATGCTTGGGGGGTAATGGAGTTCCCCGAATGATGATGGCAACAGGAAATTCCTATTGAATATAACCTCAATACATTTAAATTGAGTAATGCTTTTGCTAATCTGTTATGTTATTTTGAAAAGGTTCTCAGGTAAGTTGATGATTGCTATACTTTATACTGAAGCTTTCTTTGTCAATATGGTGATTGATTTGCATAATATAGACCGGTGGATTTTCTGCTTTTTAGGTTTAGACTCACTTGGTTATCAACTTCATTTTGTCATATCAATAGAATGTCGCTCCTACCTACCTTCCCTATGGTCCATTATGAGGTGCTAGTTGACTTCAAATGGGAAGGAAGCGGAATTTTTGGAGTTGGGAAGACTTTTTTATGAAGTCAGGGATAGGGTTAGGTGACCGCGTGTATAGTTAGGCTAGGACAGGGTAACCGACTTGCAGCACGATGTAGTCAATAGTACCGACCTTTGGAAATTCCCCAATGTATCTAACTCGTCGTCTAACATATATACTTAAATAATAAACGAAGTTGCCCTGTTCTCAGGATTTCTCTTTTTTCTTTACACTTTTGCATGATTAAGAAAAAGTGAAACAAAATGATAAGTGTACTTAGTTCTACGTTAGCCGTGGCTTACTGGGGTCGTCACAAATAATCTCCCCACTCAGCCCACGAACGTGCTCGTGACTTGACCCTCGCGACTCAGCCAATGCCTCTACCCCCGCCAATGGCTACCTTCGGCCAACGCCCCCGCAACGCCACTGTACCTCTTGGTGCTGCTCCTTCATCGCATCGCTTTCTAACCCCGAAAACCTAGCGGCCTCCCAAAACCAGCTGAAGCCCCTCAATGGCAAGAGCTTTAAGCCCAAGGAGCCTCGCGAGTCGATCTCAAAGCACGGTGATGCGAACTCCATCCCCAACTCTCCTAAGAGCTCCAAGTCGGGACTTGGCATTATTGGCTGAATCGATCCCCGGTGGATCTAGTCGCCTGGCCGAGTATCTTCCATCAACTCCAATTCCATCCATGATGCTAATTCGGCTCCTAATTAGTCCGCAGATGCAGCCAAGCAACGGTTATCCGGTGATTGCAGCTTCTACGCACAGTCGGAGAGGTTCTCAATGACAGAGCTGCAGACAAAGAGCCTTTGAGCCGCCTTTGAGGGGCTACAGGCTGCGCACAAAGGTCTATTCTTGCCTAGAGAGAGGGGGGCACTTTCGGAAAGTACTTTCACCTTTTCACATCTAGGAATTTATTCTCGCATGAATTGAAAGTGTTTTCGGTTGACTGTTATTTCTGACAAATCAAAGAGATGAAAATCCAGAAAATTAATTTCTGAAAAATGCTACCCTAGGTTTTACTCAAATGGAGCTCATTCAACACGGCATATTTACATTTTGCAAGCAAACTTGAACTTCTCTCCTTGCTTCAAAAGTAAAGTAATCGCCATCAGAGTCGCAATTTTTGACCGGTCAAAGAACCGCTGAAAGCTAAATCTGTACTCTGAAGACTACATAAGAATTTTGCTCCATCGGAACATTCACGCATTGAATAACTATTTTGTCCTTTGAAGCAGGAGACAACTGCGTTACTCCAAAGTCCGCAAATTAGTTACCACGAGAAAAGGATGACATAGTTGAACATATAATCTTGAAAGAATAAGCACTAGCATACAAAATCACGATGCAAACATAACGAGACTACATTATACATACATATCTATGGATGTCACCAATAATCATGCACGTAGGAGTATGCTAAGAATGACTAGGAAGAAGATGATGCCAACGATGAAGATGGCTCGAATTTGTAGTGCTTATCGATAGCAACTGACACATCCCAAGTGCATCTGATACCCTTGGGAATGGTCACCAAGTCTCCCGCGGCAAACTCCACAAAGTCCGAAAATGGTTCCGACGCCGACGCCGACGCCCCTTTTGAATATGCCTTGACCTTGCCCTTGAGAAGGTAACACGTTTCTTCTGCATCAAACTTGAGCCAATACTTCCCAGGTGGGCAAGCCCATCTTCTTATCAGGAAATAATGAAAAGCAGGCAGACAGAGAAAAGTAGGTTAACTATTTATCAGCATCTGCGTGCAGTTTATCATGCAAAATCAACTCTCAACTTTCTAAAGACCAGGACTAGAACTTTCTGTGCCATATTACTTTTTCAGTATAAGTTTATTCACTATAACTGGTTATTCTACAAAGTTTGGAAGAGCCAGACTGAAAAATGAAGGAGAAAGAATTAACAGCATTACTTACGACTCAAGATAGGTTTTTCTTCTCAATTATTAGTTACAAAAAGCGCCTTTCAAGCTCGCTTTCTCAGTATCTGCTTATTAACTTGGTTGTTCTTTGTCCGATTTTTGAGATCCGCAGGTCATGTTTGACGTACTCATACACCAAATCTTACGCAGGATCCGTAAATAAATATCGCAAGAGAGAGAGGGCGGGGTGGATTTACTTGGGCCAGCACTTGACGTTCAGCTTAGACAGGCTGGACTCCGAAGGGTTTCTTTCGACAACGATCTTCGGATTCTCCGAAGAACTACTCGGATTGGAGACCGCAGACATTATTGATGAAGAAGAGAAATGGGTTTACCAGATGCTTCCTTCTTTTACTGTCTAGCGATGAGTGAGAGAGAGAGAGAGAGAGAGATCTTCCTTACGAAAGAAGAAGAATGAAAGAGCAATGGTTACTGATGGCTATAAATAGGCAAAAACTTTAAAGGAGTTCGGTTGGGGAAGAGATAGCTGGACATTATTATTGTCTGCTCGCCTTATGAATACCAACGGAATATTTTGACTAAATCTTGCTCATGCCCATGTCGCTATTCAATTCTCCTTGTGCATACAACATGCACTTACCATCACACGTGTAGGTAGAGATACCGGATTTGACTGGGAATTTGGCATTTTCTCTCTTATCGCACTTTGCTGTAGATTATTCTTTTGACCGTCATCATCCCACAAAACCAGAGTTTTTTTCTCGAATCCTTGACTCTTTACAAATACTTTTTTCTAAAAGAGGACACTTACAATCACATTATGGAGAGCATTTTGAGCTGGATAGGCACCTATTATGGCTTTTCTTATTTTCGGTTATTGATTCTTGATATATTAAAAGAAAATCTAAAATTGGTGCACCAAAAAATTCTCTTTCTAACCGAGTTTGATTATTGTGTGAGATAAAAATATGATTATTAATTAATCAATCTAAAAGTGCATTATAATATGATATTGTCAAACAATCTATGATATAGAAACACAATAACTATAATTACTGCTAATTACTTAAATTTAATATTGTACACATAATATTGTTAGTGATTATAGAATAGTTATACATAATTGAATAACGACTAGTTTATTAATATTTTACTGAAGAAATAAATAGTGTGAAGGACAATATAAGATGATTATTGTAATATATATGACATGTCTACAACAATTTACCATTCATCATTCGTAACAATGTAACGTGCGATTAGTTTAAAATATTTGTTTGATTCTTATATGATCAGATTCTTATATGATCAACTGTGTTATAATTGTTCTGGTTTTAAGGATAGTTGCCTATTTTAAGCATCCAGCTTATTTCAAAAATCTATATTATGATAAACTAATAAACACGGTAAATTATCGTAATCATTTTCTTGTCCATGCCATGCCCATCTTTTTTAATAGGCCAAAGTTATGTTAGCTAGGAAACTTTTTTCCATCATACATAGTATCCAACCTCTGGACTTGAGTAGGTCCTTAAACTGCTCAAGGGGAAAAACACCCGACCGAGGGGTCCCTCGGTGGGAAAATAACCCAACTGGAGGGAGAACCTCCCTGGGGTGAGAGTCCCCAGTCGGGTGCCCCGTATTCCCTTGGAATGGGAAGAAAAAATATCTTCCCCATTGCTGGCTCCCGCCACAACCTACAGGGTAACACCTCAGGAGGGAGCAGCACCCAGTGAGGACCGGGTTGGAGGCCACCGGCCAGTCCCTCCGCTTCGGCGAGAAACTAGGACCGGCAGGATCAACCTGTCTAATGAGTCTGGGCCAGGATACAGGTATTACCTGTATTCCTGGGTGGGCCGGCCTAGCCGGGGGGGTGTTCACCCGGGAGCCTCGATTGTTACGTGGAGTGCTAGCCACGTTGCTGCTAAAAATAACTTTTTCTTTTCATTCTATGAAAAAGGTAAGTTTCTAGATTTTCTCTTAATTTGATTGAGATAATAAAAAAACAAAAAAAAAAAAACCCACAAGAAAACTTGCGGTGCACGAATTGCTCTTAATAGGAAAGTAAGACTAAAATGGCCTTCTTTTGGGGAAAGAAAGTGTGCATAGAATGAGGACATAGGGAAAAAGAAATGAGAAAAAATCCGCCAAACCCACCGTATAAACGTTTGCTTAATGCATAAAAAGTTTTAAATCAAGTCTCACATAGTTTTTGCAGACAAGACAGTGGTAGTCAATCTCAAATTTTCCTCGTCGGGCGTCGAAAAACCTAGGAAACTCCCACTGGTTCTCGGATGATCTCGAACATCATGACGTTTAGAAATCAGAGGAAAGTTTCAAGTAGGAAACCTCGACTCGCGGCTATTAAATTAAGAAAATAGCAATCGGCGAGGACGACCCCTTTAACACGTCTACCACCCAATTCGCATATGTGATGACTAGCCGCCGTGCACGCGCGTGCCCGAAAATGGACATCGAGAGTATATATCTCTAGGGATTGATTTTAGTGGGAAGTACTGGCCACCGCTTAAAAAACGACCCGCACTTAAAATACATGGAATGACCATTTTAGATTTTATTACTATAAGGAAAATTGTCTAAAAAAGTCATAAATTTATTATACGGCGATCAATTTGATTTTAAATTTTTTTCAAATGTGGCTAATTTTAGTTATAAATCTTTTGATGAATTTTTAATATACTCGTTTTGGCCAATTTTGACCAAAAATCGTTGATGAGGATACTAACAATTGATGCTGACATGGATAGTCTTTGTCTGAGATTTTATATATTTCTTACTTTTTTTATTTCTTTGTCTTTCTTTTCCTTTATCAAATTACTGGCCAGTGGAGTTGCTAGGGCCTCAATGACAATTAGTGAACCTTGCTTGGATCTATGTGAGGGCCATGATGCCCTAATCTAGATCTTGGCAAGAGTTGCCAATCGTAATACATAGGATGCGTAGCACTAATTAGGTATCTATGTAAGTATTTCCTGACCAAATTGACCAAGAGGACTATATTAATAAATCATCAAAAGGGTTTATGAGTAAATAGATAATAGTTTAGGATTAAATGTACAATAGGTTCATGACATTCCTATTGTTTTAACTTATAAGAACCATTAGAATATTAAAAGTGCATTTCGGGCTTTATAGATTCTCTCCAATCTTTTCTTTTATCATTGATTTTGTTTCGTTGGATAGTAGTAATATGATGATATGAAGAGGCAGCTGACTGTAGTTCAACGAAAACTAATTCAAGAGGTTAGCATGAAAAATTCAGACAACTAAAAGAAAAAGGAAACCCTTGAAAGAAAGGGAATAGCCTAATTGGAGAATGGATTTTATGGAGGACATGGTTCCTCCGGTCAAAGGGTCGACCGGAATTATCCCCCAGCATGGGGCATTGGGACATCAGAGTTTGACCGACGCCGCCCTTGCCGTGCCATATTCCCAGCGGAAAAAGACACGTTTGGAATTTTTGGATCGTTTCGGGCTTGCCGTACGTGCTGAAAGTTCGTGTCAAATTTGTCCAGAAGCCCTCACATTTATTCGTTCGGCTTCTAGAAATTTCTTTTCGTAATCTAGGACACGTGACCAGGACCGGAGGTTTATAAAGCATAATAAGCCAATGAGGTGTCCTAGATGATCGGGCATGTCTCTAAGAAGATCTAGGATTTTTATGAGTACTCTAAAAACGATTTCGAGTATATAAAAGATGATTATACGCTTGTATTTTAGAAGATTATGATATTTGATAATAATAGAGGTAGGGCGAGAGATTAAATTGCGACCACAAGATCAATGAGACATCTATGCTTGTGATTGTAAGAAAATTGAGTGAAGCAAAGATATTGAGGAAAAAAGTATTCAGTATCACTTTCACTAATTAATGGTATAAAACCAAAGCCCTATTTATATTACATAGGATCAAACTAACTAAGGAAAATGAATGTACATAATAAAGGAAAAATAACTTCCTGATACACAATATTCTAGTTTTCTATTAATTGACTAATCAGCATCAATCAAAATCAATATAGAAATCCACTAGAGTTGCAAATCAATTATTCCAAGGCAACATCTTCAATGGTGATTAAAGGGGCCGATAGAAATGGTCTCTCTTGAAACACTTTCATTCTACAAATAAAATTTCAACAATTTGGCGTGGGTCGAGTCAACAAGTGCTCAATGAAGTTGAGAGGAAGATTGAGCTTAGGTGACTCCAGTGAGGAAGGAGTGAGTCTAAGGAAGTTTAAGTACCGCACTATTGCAATCACACAGCACATAAACATGGAGATCCGAATACCCAAATATATGAAAATGCGCCATGAGTCTGTGAAATGTTCACGCGTACGCTATTTTGCCATCGTCGATCACCTTGATGCAAAAGAGGTATAAAATCAACTCTCAAATATGTTACCAATAAAACCCTTTTCAAAGTACTTATCAACCATAGGCATAGATCAATTAATTAATTACGTAACAATCTAAGGAGAATTCCATCTTGTTATGAATTTGAAATGAGTAACGCTAGTTGCAACGAGATTTTTACTAAAACTATCTACCCAAAATTCGAATTGGTAAAAGTGGGACCCATTCAATTACTGAAATGACTTGTTTAGACAATCAATAAAAATCCGGCACGTCCTTGCATCGAGACTTTCACTCAGTATGAGTTTAGAAGGCTTTTATCGTAAGCTGGGCCCAATCCGGTTGTGGGCAATGGGCGGGCCGGACCGATGCCGCCGCCTCCTCATATCTAAGGCCCATCCATAGAGCGAAAATGCTAAATTTCCTTCTCAGTTAGAATGACCGGGCCGGGCTAGTTGGGCCCGAACAGAAAATAGCTCAGGTGGCTAGAACGGCCCAATCGGAAGCCTAAACCACTATTTCTAAACTGTGGGCGGAGTTGTCAAAACCACTCGCTGGTGGAAGTTTTCGTCTTCCAATAAAAATTTATATAAAGTATGCATAGATTATATTATACACAAGACGCACAATAGATATTGCCAGTCTTATGTCAGCTTTCAGGTGGGGTCCTTTCTGAGATTTTATATTAACAATCCTAGATTAACTCTGCAAAAAATATTTTATTTCTTTCTCATCGAGTTATTATCTAATCATCTGTCGTAATCACTTTATATATTCTAATAAGCTGGTCATGACATATCATTTCCTAACTTTACCAACTCCCAAAACCAGCAATAGCTAGGGTCGGTGAAATCTGGCTCTTGATACCAATCATTTTGTATGCTTGATTATTATTATCATCATCTTGGCTTATTCTATAATGTCCGCATCACCAATTCCACAAGGAGGACATATCTAGCCTGGCAAGACTCATGCCTTAATGGTGGAATCTAGATTTTTAAAAATCACCAATGTTATGGCAAGACTCATGCCTTAATGGTGGAATCTAGATTTTTAAAAATCACCACTGTTATTACCTAAAAAGGCCCCGAAGAAATAGCCAATTTTCAGGGAAAGAATGCCGGGGGCGTCACTGCAATTCCCTCCATTATCAAGGCCCATAAATTTTTGCTATGGAAAGGCTGACTTTTGTTTAATGTACAATTTGGGGTCTGATATACCCAGGTAGGTTTTCGACTTTTCTTTTGTTTGTTTGTTTGTTTGTTTTGCCTTGTATAAATACAGAAGATCGGACCACCATCCGGAACCACCCAGAAATCATCCAACTCTTACGATTTCCTCGCCGAATCCCTCAAGCCCGCAGCAGAATTTACTGGCCAAGCGGCGATGTCTCTGGTTCAAGGAAAATGGGTCAAGGTCGGTTTTTTCTCCATCCCTCTTGCGTATGTGATTTTTCTTGTTTGTAAGGTGGCTTGTGTCGTGGCCACTTTCTGATCTGCACCGTGTCTCTCTCCTTTCTGTCCCTCCTCCTGAATTGATCCAACTTTGTGTTGTTTCATTCAACTCTTGCAATTTAGCAAACGGGTAAAATGTTTATATTGACCCCTTGCTTTCGAAGGAATTTGTTCTTGAAATGTCGATGGCTTTAGTAGTTGCAGTTGCAGGGGATGCCTCTGTTAGTTCGATTTGAGAAAGCAGAAAGAAAAACTCAGTTGACTTTGGATATCGGCATATATGCCTTCGACTCGACTAAACACTGATTTTGTTGTCACACGCAATAATTCCATGGTTGAAGATGATGGGGTTGGGAACATTCCCAGGAACATTTGACGAACCCGTCCAGCTAGTTTGACCTTTCCTCCCTGACCCATAAAAAAAGAAAGAATCTTTGTTATCATACTCATAGAGAAGTGAGTGCTTCAGTCGTTTTCCCTATCCTAGTTCTTCGATTTGTCAAGCTAGTTTGACCCTTCTGGTAAATTAGAGCCCCATTCACTTTGATGTGTTTTCACTTTGGAGTGATATTCAACGTCAAACTCATTCTTTCATTCACTCGCTCACCATCCAGAACGAGAAGGCACGCTTCTTTAGGTTTCATATCGGATGTTGCCCGCATCTTTTCATTAGTAAATTCTGCGGTTTTGCCTTTTTCTGTTTATCAGATCGACCAGAAAGGAACTGCACCTGGGGCCAGAAGCTCACACGCCGTAGCAATAGTGGGCCACAAGGTCTACGCGTTCGGGGGCGAATTCGCACCGCGGGTCCCCGTCGACAACAAGGTCTATGTGTTTGACCTCGAGGAGCAGGCTTGGTCCGTGGCTGAAGCCTCCGGAGACGTCCCGCCTCCACGCGTCGGTGTCACCATGGCCGCAGTCGGCGACATCATTTACGTCTTCGGGGGTAGGGACAGCACCCACAAGGAGCTCAACGAGTTATACTCTTTCGACACGGGCACGAACAAGTGGGCCCTGCTCTCCAGAGGAGACGCGGGCCCACCGCACCGGAGCTACCACTCGACGGCCGCCGATGACCGCCGGGTGTTCGTTTTCGGCGGGTGCGGTGAGAATGGGCGGCTCAACGATCTGTGGGCTTTCGACGTGGTCGATCAGAAGTGGGGCCAATACCCCACTGCCGGTGAAAAGTGCAAGGGGAGAGGTGGACCTGGGCTGGTGGTAGCCGGAGGGAAGATATGGGTCGTGTACGGTTTCGCGGGGAAGGAAGCGGATGACATCCATTGTTTCGACCCGGTGCAAAATGAGTGGACCCAAGTTGAAACCGGTGGCGAGAAGCCCACCGCGAGGAGCGTGTTTTCTACAGTTGGCATCGGAAAGTACATAATAATATGCGGTGGTGAAGTGGACCCGAGTGACTTGGGCCACCTCGGCGCCGGGAAATTCTCACCCGAGAGCTACTCCTTGGACACGGAGACGCTGGCCTGGAAGAAGCTGGAGGACGGGCCCGATTCGGGCCACCATCCCGGGCCTCGTGGTTGGTGTGCATTTGCAAGCGGGAAGCTGAAAGGGGAAAAAGGACTCCTGGTATATGGTGGCAATTCACCCAGCAATGACCGGCTAGACGACATCTACTTTTTCACTCCCTGTCTTGCCTGAGGACTCAGGTAAAGATTTTGGTGTTTTGCGCTGCTTGGTGGGTGGACTTTAGAGATTGAGTTTGATATGTGAATAAGAAGTTGGTTCCAGTTGAAGTAATGCTCTCTTGATATGGATTGAAACAGAAGCACATCTCCTATATGTAAATAAGTAATGAATTCGGCGTACTTTATGAGAAATGCAACTGCAAAACCTCACTCAACCTCAGATTTGGCTCTGCTAACGTCGACAGGCAAGTTGATTCCTCTGAGTTATGGTTGCCTTTTCAGCCCTATGAATCAACCAAAAACAGAGAATGTGCTAAAATGTTGTTCTTAGCAACATAATATCGTGCACAGCTGCAGAAGCGGATGCGAGTTCTCAGAGACAATGTATGCACTACTCTTGTAGCGATTCTATTATAATGGATCCCCATAATCTGTAAAGGAAGTCTCAACAACAGACGAATGTTAGTAAGTGGGTAAGATCAGAATTCTGCAAAAGCGTTGCTTGGGGAAGGGGAGGGCAAAATAAAGAAATCTTACATTAATTATCAAACAGTATAGTACATAATTGCTAAAAATTACACAGTAAACCAGTCGACTCGAGATGGCGGCGGTCCCACTAATCCCCTTAGGTCAGTCATTCTCTGGAGGGTGGCAAAGGTTTCAATAATATTGGCCATCCCTAATTTAGAATAAGGCAAGGGGCGCCGTGACTGTATGACTAGCATACTCATAGCACTCATCTTCTCTTGGAGAGGAGTAATCTTTAAATATTAAAAGGGGCATCAGGTGGATTGATTAACAGTGGATGCATAAGAGAAGGAGGTCTTATTAAAAGAACAGCAAGTGGGGTTCCATCATATGGCCCTTTAAACTTTTAATATACTTTAAAGTGCATCAAGAGAAAACAAAGGGCCAATAGCACTAGGGTATCCAAAGTCCCCACCAGGGCAAAATTCAGAATAGAGCAGAGCATAACATGTCCTAAAACCCTAATTCTGCACATCAGATCCACAAGTGGCAAGAAAATATGGAAAACAGTGCCAGCTTTAAAGTGACTAACTCAAGCTTCAATTTCAAACCTTGAGCACTTGATGGATCCCACGGATATGTCGATCTCAATCAGATTATCGTCTTCCTCATTCATCTCATTGATCTCGGCTAAGAGATCAGCTAGACAGTTCTGTTGGAAAATGGAGTCTGGTGTGAAATCTGTGAACTTTTGCTTCAAACTGAACTTTGGCTGTTCCTCTTTTTGACCAACATAATGCCCACTTGGGATGGAAATCTCAATTAAGCTCTCCTCATCGGTGATCGAGCCGTCTGAGCAATCCGGGCTGTGATCCATGTCTTCCTTGAAGGGCCACTCCACTTCTGAATCTTCACTCGTGGAGAAGTTATTGATGCATTCACTCTCTGAACTAGAATCCAGTGATGATCTAACTGTGCACCCTTCGGGCTGAAACATCTTTGCTTGTGCTTGGGCTTCTCTCATCTGGGGCATTGACTCAATTCGTGGCTGGGAAAGCAATGCTCCATCCTCTTTATTAGGCAGAGTTTCTTGATCAGATCTGAAAATCTCCTCCTCGAGAGGTTCTGCCATGAAGACCGGCTTTCGCCTAGATAATGTGAAGAGAACGCTCGACAAGAGTAAAGCCATAGATGTGAAGAGGATTGATGCTAAACCAAACTCCAGTAGATGACTCAAAATCAGCCATGTGATAAGAACCGAAATCCACGGAAGTAAGTCACATATAAGTGAAGACATTTGGTTTCCAGTTTCAGTTTCCAGGATCATTGACTTTTGGGGAAAAAGGGGGGGAAATATTGATGCTGTTCTCTGAATGATGGACAAAGTGAAAAGATCGTCTTCCGCTTTGTATGGATAGAAAAAGCACCAGATATGACCAGATGGGGGAAGGAACGCAGCTCGTGCTTTATGTGGGAAAGTTGAGGGACAGAAAGAAACAGAAGGTACCTTAGCTGAAAATTAACAATCAAGCCAACCAAGGAGAGCAAGGAGACATAAGAAAAGCAGGAGATTGCTAGATGAAGTGCAATAGAGTGGGAAGCAAACGCAGCAACTTAGCTGATAGCAACTTATCCGCAGAAAGAGGAAGAGCAACACTTCCCCTCTTTGAGCTCAAAATTTTGCTGAAAGGCTTCGTGATAACCAAGAAAATTTAAGATTTTACATGGAGTTAGGGGGGCTAATGCTACTGCCAAGACTTCACTTCAAAAAGTAATCGGAAAAAATCACCGAAGCGACCCATATGAACATAACCCAGCAATCAGAACCGAAAAATTTGGGGAACAAGTACCTGCGTGAATTGGGTTTTGCAGGAGGAGAAGCAAGTTGAGATAATCGAAAGGAAAGGACTAATATTTTTCTTTTGGATCGTTTCCTTTATCACAGTCTCACAAGTCACACTTCCCAAGTTAAAAATATAAGTATAGAAAAGAAAAAAAAAAAAAGGAACTTGGTTTTTTGTTTCCCCACACCAATCAGACGGTTCTCTGCAGCAACTGATTCTCTAGGAAAACCCAAAACCCTGCCTTCCCTCGCATTAGTTTACGGTGCTTAGAGCTTGGAAATAGGAGGAGCCATGTGCTCCCATCTGAGCTCAACAGATGGCAACTTCCCCTTCCAAAACACCAAGCTCAAGCAGAAGCAGAACAACAGGTGACAGGAAAGCAGCCAAGGGCATTATATTAACCGCTCCCTCCCTCCCTCCTGCCACTTCTCTGCACCCGAGAAGACGACCCTGATATCGAAACCAATACCTGAAGCTTCACCACGCACGAGAAAAGAGAGTCACATGAGATCCGTTTGACTGTTCAGGCTTTTTCTTCGAGCGCTCTATCCGGATAGCAAACCATCAGCCTTTTCGCTTGAACCTTCACTGATGTTTTCCTTTGATTTCACCGCGACCTTACAGCGTTTGCTGTCCTCAGAAAAGCAGAACCGCTTTCCTTCATTCAGCGCCGATGGGTCGGAATGAGGACCTGTGTACGAGTTGAGACTATTTGAACGTGAAGGAGTTTGGACTCGCCGGACCCGGAATAAAATATTCAAGAACTTTTCATTAGAGAGATTCCAAAACTTTACATCAACCTCGAAAGATCATTACAGTCGGCGGAAAAGCCAAGAAGAGCACCCATTTACAGAAGAAAAAATATCCCAACATAAACATACCAAGAACAGGATCGTTTGACTTTCGCTTCGTGTAATCAAATTCAAGAATGGCAACAAAAATTCAAGTGAAAAAAGCCTCTTTTTTTTTTTTTTTACATAATTTGACCAATCCACTGAATTAGGCAAAGCTTTTTAGTCATCATTTCTTTCGAGGTTAATAAGCTCAGTGCTTCCGTAAATTCTTTATCTTTTATCTCCCATGCTGAAAATGCTAAGGTGATCGGTTTACGATTCGATCTAGTTCAATCAAATCGGTCACCATATTTCTTTTTTATATTTTCATTTAGAAATCTTATAGAAATCTTATTGTCCAATATATGATCAAGAATAAATTCAGAACTCTAAGACAAATTCTATGCTTCCATCTATATATCTTATTGTCCAATTAATTACATTTTTGAAATAATAAACCAAACCTACTAATTTTTTTGAAGAAATAAAAAAAAATGTAGTTGGCACTATTTTAGAAATTAAAAACCAATCTCATCCTGACAGTTTTCGATTCGAGTAATCCATTTTACACACCCTAAAGCATGCGAAAGTTTGAAACTTCAAACGAGGAGGACAATCCGACGACGCTTTGAGTCGTGAGAACACTCGATCACATGGAATTCCGATGGCTCTTCACGCGCCACTTCCCCTGTAATGATGGTTTCGATAGCGCTTTGACATTTGGGAGGAGAAATTCATGGTCTCGGCACTGTGGCCATCATGGGGCGTCCCCACTTGCCTCAAATAGTCGGCCAAATAGTAGATCTTTCTCAAGCGGGCGACGAAGGATGCCCGACGTTTTTGGCTCGCAATCGACCGGAGAAATTTTCGTTTTCGCGGGAGGTATAGATCCTTGCGTTTTCACGTTTTGTCGTCCTGGTTTCTGGACCTCGTCAGGCAGGACACGACATCCATTACAGCCTTCGGCGTGCACGGTCTGGCGAAACAGACTCGTGTTTTCCTCCATCCCTGTCTCGAGCCCGTCTTTCGATTCGTGAATTACAAACACGGAGGTGCAATGATCCCTTAGAACCATGGTGTGCACGACATTCATAGAACCATGGTGTGCGCGACGTTCATTGGCTAGTGAAATAGGTTCGTGTTTTCCTCCATCTCTATCTCGAGCCTGTCTTTCAACCCGCGGAAGACCGTATCAATAAATGCAAATCACACTCCACATTGCAACATATGTCCAAAACAGAAACTTTAGTTTGGAAATGGTAAATGTACAAAGACATTGGTTAAAAGGGTGAGATTAAGAAAATAATCAAGAATAAAAAATAAATAAATAAATAAAAACCTTGAGAAGCAACATAAACCTTTTTATTACTCGATTTCTATAATTCCAACTTACATACTTTTACTGTACTCTATAGCTAGGTACAACAACAGCGGCCTAGAAAATTTTATGTCAAATCAAATGTACGAGGAGATGATCTTTCTTAGTTCCGACTCAACGAGGACATGATTGCCATGTACAACCCATCTATCAGTCACCACCAGAGGTTATCATCCTCGTCCTTAATTATAAGTTCTCCATTGATTACCAGGAAATTTCTTGTACTTCGAGAGTAATCAGATTTTTTAGTTTTTCTTAAATAATCAAAGTTGGAATTTAAAAAAAAAATTCGGAAATAATCATGATCATGAGGAGCTCTCAGATTGTTTTAATTTAGTGTACGTAGTTGATTAGATTATTCTGTTGAGCCCCTCACTGGCTGGAGGGTCGTACGCGCAGAAGCGCAACTTAAATTAGGCTTGAAGATTATCTTCTCAATGTTGTCATAATTGCGGCTTTAGACGTGATGGGTTCTCGTGCGATGTATGATAATGATGACTTCAACTACTCTTAATTCCCACTTAACCATAGGAATATTCCTCTCCTTTTATCTTTTGGCAAGTTTAATGGGCCTCTTTTATAAAAAAAAAACAATAACAATAATTAATCATTATTCAACCTAAACAAGTCATTAAAAGGCTTCATCCTATGCCTTATTTAGACTTGGAATCCTCAGGATGTAAAGCAATTAGAGGATAAAGCCGAGATCAAAACTCAATAAATATACAAATCCAGTAGACAGATATGAGGTGTGAAAATACCAACACATTAAAATAAATGATGCATTATAACTATTTATCATTTCTATAATGCAAATAGACAAGCATAGGAAATTGTTGTAGGTGTTTAATGGGTCTCATAAGAATATTCTTCCTGTTTTTATTTTTCAACACGATTAATGGGTCTCTTTTATAATAAAAAAATTAATAATTAATCATCATCATCATCATTCTCGGAACTGAGGATATGCCCATCTTTTGATATTTTGTGTACATTGGCTATAAAGGGGGTGAGAAATTTGAAAGAAGTCGAATACGGGAAAATCAAAAAGTCATAAACTTATTAAGTTTTTATCAATTCAGTCATGATACTTTTCATTTGTGTTAATTGAATCTTAAATTCTTTTATTTATTGCCAATTGAGTATATTTGATAAATTTTGATCATAAATAGCCAATTTTGATCAAGTGTCCTAAGTGATATGGTCGCACTAACATTAACAAATTTTAATTTTAACATTTATTTTATTTTATTTTATTTTTTTTTTGTGGTTTTTTGTAGTGGGCCATCAGTTGAGGCTTAAAGACCCCACCACAATGTAAGGGCCTACGAGCCCCCGTAGTGGCCTAGTTCGCGGGGTTGTGGGTCAACATCTCTTAACCGAAAAATAAATAAAACAAGAAGGAGAAAGACAAAGAAAGAAAATAAAAATAAAAAAGTTAAAAAGCATGGGTCATATTACCTAAGATGGCCGATGTTTACATTAGAGATTTATAATCAAAATTAACTGAATAAACTCAATAGACAAAGTGAGATATTCATAATTCAATCGGTACAATTAAAATGATAAGGAGTTAAATAGCAAAAGTACAAGGGATTTATGATTTTTTGAACGATTTTTCGAACAATTTTTCACGAAGCCCACATGAAAGAAATTAGGCATCACAATTGGTCTCCCGCTAAATTTTTCCTAGGGAAAAAAATACATCAAAGACGCGCTTTCACCAATAACGTGAATAAATCACGTTGACATGGTAGATCAAACGGTACTAAATTTATTTTCTTAGAGTTTTGAATTAAGAACATGGCACGAGTTCTACTCTCCGAGCCATCCACGGCAAACGATCTCGTAATGTACTCGGTCCATCCGCCCAAGTTTTGGCTTTTATCTGTAAACCGATTGATGAAATTAAAAAGCACTCGGGATATATGTCCATTGATAATGGAGTTTCATGATCGTGGTAATTCGGCAACAGTTTTTCCTATACTTTTTGCCCTTTTCACTTACATAGAAAGATTTATCATCAACAATGCACAATTCATCTTATCGGAAAGTCACCTTGAGATTAAAGTTCCATTCGTTTCATGAAAAATATTTTTCAGGAAGTTATTTTCCAGAAAAATGATAACAATTTTTGGTGTTCTCTTAAGACTAATTAAAAATAATTACAAATTTGATTTTTTTAAAAAAAAGAGAGAGCGAATGAGGAAAATGTTTTTCCTACTTAAAAAGTGGAAAAAAAAAACTTTCCCTTATTTTAAAAAACTTTTTTTTCTGTTGATAGAAAATGTTTTCCCTAACCACTTCATTTTCTATGGAATGAGTACCAGAAAATTCGAAAAAAAAAAATTTTTATTTTTTTTTGAAAGATATATTTCAATTAAAAGTTATTGTTTGTAAAACAAATGGAGCCTAAAAATTGTCTATTTTTTAAATTTGAAAGATATATTTCAATTCGAAAGAAATTCCAAAAATGAGCAAATCAGGAAAATCCACGAAGAAACGTGTCGGCCAGTTGCACGTAAAATAAGCAGCGTCAATCCATGCATGGATGGAGGAAAACTCTAGCTCAAGTTGCCTCATGCTCTTCCTACAAGAAACGTGGAAACCGATGAAGACCTGTTTATCGTAGTTCGACTGGATAGAGATGTTTCTCGAGCTTGGAGACGTTTCCTTGAGATTATGAGGATGAGATGTTGTTTAGTAACTCGCGGTGTTTTATTTCTTTAATTAGGTGTGATTGTCTCGAGAATAATAATGGTTGGGGGACCATGCCTGGTCGATTGCTAATGTTTCGTCGGAAAATTAAAACTCCGATCAGATAATCAAGGCTGTCTAAACAAGCGGCCCATCAATAATGGCTCGTCCGTCCGTCGTGATGAGCCCGAAACAAGCCTTTTAGGTCTCGACCTGAGGCCCAGTCGCTACTGTTCAACTTGCGACTGACTTGGAGGCAGCTCCCCAACTTCCATCGGCTAGACTTTTCCTCGTCCTCCTTGGCCATCCAGATGCATCCACAATCTTTAGTTCCAAGTTCTACTTATGTTGTTCTTCTCTAGTTGATCTATTTATCTCTCCATTTTCATCGATCTTTTCCTGTAATTAAACTTTCAAACTTCAGTCCTCCTCAATACGAAGGCTTGCATACATTGTAATGGCCCGATTTGATCTACTCATGCCAACTCCCCGATAGGAATACTTAGCATGGTGACTACATGCTATATATGAAACGAAGGATATCGAAAATAAAGCTTTGACAATTGATTCTCAAAAGATTGTTCTTTTGTTATGCTAATTTCAATGCAAGATTAAGATGTTTTGTTTTTTTGCTCATGTTAGGTATACTAATGGTGGCGAGTTCGTGGATGAGATTGTCCCTCCTGAGATCACAATCAAAGCTAGTATGAATTGACTTGTGATCCCTACTCAAACTTATAAGCTTAGCAACGAGGAGGAAACATGAGGTGCCCCATAAGGTGGAGTGCAGGCAATGCACTCCGAAGCTCAAGATCATAGTCCCACATGAGGCCCGCCAACTTTAAGACTTTTCTAACTTAGCAATATCTATATATTTCTGGCTATTTACCATGAAACGAGATACTCACAATTCTATCGATCAATGTACTCATGAGGATTCTGATATGACCAAGACATTAGCAAGAAATTACTTCTTCATAAATGCCGAGCGCAAGAATTAGATCCCACGCTTTCTCGTGGACATAGCTCTTAGTTCAATTTGATTAAATGGCTCTGGAAGTTATAAACTTATATCGACTGTGATTGTGGCCTTACCGAAATTCCGGGAGCTGTCTTCCAAGCCTTCACTTTCTCAAACTTTATTTTGGAAAGCATGATTCTCTATGGTCAGCTAGTGCTAAACCCAAGGACCACTCAGGGTGTTCGTAAAGGCAAAAAGTTGATGGGACAAAACAATATTCTCATTATTTATTATCTGTTAAATATGGCAAAAAATAATTAAAAATAATTTTTAATTTACTATAAAAATAATAATTTATTTAAAATCATATAAAATTAAATAATAAATAATTATAAATTATTGTGGAGTTCGCTCTAACCTGCACACTGTTATACTAAAAAATCCCATACAGAATAAATATTCTAATGTCTATATGCAAATTTAAGAGAGCTTATTTTTAGAAAATATATTATTAACTCGAAGACTGTAAATTATATGTCTTTTGACTATGGTTATTAGTAAATTGATCTCATCATGGATGAATTGCTTTTTCAGGTCATACTTTATGCACTACCTTGTAAATATTTTGATTGTCTAGAGATGAAGACATCGTTCGTCGCCAAGTCAAAAATAGAAACAAAGGAAAGAAAAAAAAAGAAAGGGAATGTTCTATTCGCTTTATTTTTTCTCCTCTCTTTATGTTATACGCATCTTATCGCGCATTTCTCACGTACCTATTCCTTTCGTTCTTTTCACTTTTCTTTTTTACATATTTGCTTTCTTGTCCTATTTTATCTCGGAACTTCTAGTTGCGGCTCATAGGTGATGCGAATTACTTGCGACTTAATCTCAACATTCTGTAGCAAGTGCGTAACCCTTCCATGGATGCTTGGAAGATTAGTATTGTTAGCCATCCCCATCTCGTCCTTTGCATTTAATCATAAGGGGAAATGCGGTCCGGATCTACCTACGAATTTCAATGGCTGAAATCATCCGTCAGTAAATGGGGAGAGAGAGAGAGAGAGAGAGAGATTTTTAAGGAAGGGTCTTCTCATGGACTTACAACATAAATGCATGATGGGCATCGAGGAATGATCCTGATGGGCAATCAAAAATAAACAATCTTCTGTGTTCCTCGGATGCTATGTGGTCCCGTGACCTCTATCCTGTCCTTGGAATCTATACAGCCTCCACGTTCTTAAGAAAAAAATTGTGAAAAAAAAAAATTGGAAAAGACCAAAAATATTAAAAAAAAACCAAATCTTTTGAAGGGCTCTCCGCTTGCAATGTGCGTGCTTTCTGTGGCCAGCTTTGCTTTGAATTTATAGGTACGGTAATTAGAAGCTCTTCACGAGTCACGGAATATGTCATCAAGAGGCCCGACCTTAATTAGTACGGCTCCTTAATGAGAATATGTTGTCCTTTAAATTACCTCTTGTGGACTATTTAGCATAGCTTTACGACTTACGTGTCAAAAACCATTTTGATTATTCGCTTTTTTCGTAATTACAAAAGGGAAGAAAATGCTTAGGAAAATACTATTAAGAAAAAAAAAAATACAAAGTGAAGCTCGACAGATTACAAAATGCTCATATTATACATTTCTGGCTTTCCCAAGAACCCAGTGAGAAAAGCTCATGACTGCAAGGTTGGTGTTTGCCTTTTGTCATAATGTTTGTTGGGCACTTTTGAGTTAGATTTCATCTGCGAAAATTCCTAAGTTCTATGCATTTCATCGTATCTTGATCGACCCTTATTCGGGTACGGCTTCGTTTACTGATGCGTGGCTCCCAACAGGAATAAAAATGGGAACTTTAATCGACGTATAAAAAAGCATCTGGGGGATTCTTGATGACAGCGCACGCCTTCTGGTTTCAAGATTCGGGTCAGTGAGGTCGGCGAGAGAGAGTGTGATCTAGCACGAAACGTCGGTTCCTGTGTAGGGTCAAACGCCATCGTACTTCCAACATACACACGGCCATCACAGTTCCTCTGTTTTCCTACCACAGAGACTTCTCCAACTCAGCTCTCGGCGAAAGCGAACTGGCGGTGCCCAGAATGAAAGCCGAGACGGAGTCACTGTCTCCCGCTTCTTCTTTCCCTTCTTCTTCATTTGTGTGCCTGCAGAGGAGCGGTGGGCTTTCTTGATTGCTCTGGGGGTCATGAAACCGCAAGAATTCAGGTCGGCTATCACGTGAGGGTGCCTGCGTGCTGATCCATGCCCTGCGAGGACAAAAATGGTGCGGTCAGAACCCATATCCTCGCAATCAATATATTGTTCTCTGATTAATTAGTTTGACTGGTGTTCTTATATTTTAGCGCAATTTGTTCTGTCATCTGGTTTTTGCGCACAGTCAATTTGTTCGTATGTGCGAAACTGTTTGGGAATTGGAGTTGGCTTATTATCTGAAGACAAAATTTGATGAATTTAAGGTGGGCACCGTGTGACTAATTCAGTGGATCTTGGAGCATCAGCCATTCAGCTTTCTTGGGTTAACATGGTCAACAGGGCTCTGCGAAGGCTGTTTCAAGAAGAGCCAAAGGATTCCATTCTCACTCGGCCTTTTTTCTCTCATTTGTGGCATTTCTCCTCCTCCTCCTCCTCTTTGGATTGGGAATCTAATAATTAGAACCCTCCTGTGATTCTGTAGCTTTTTCTCTCTTCCTTTCCCATTGCTTGATGGGTTTAGTACGAAAAAGCCGGGTTGTCTTGATGATACTGGGATTCACTCTTTCGACTTTAACACCGATTCCTGGATCCGATGGAGCCAGCTGGCGATAAAGGGTTGCTTATGCGTTGTTGTTTCTAGCTTTTTATTTTGGTTTCTGGTAAAAATTTCTCCTTTTTCTGCTTATTCTTTCTGGAACATCTGGTTTGAGGACATGTCGGTGGGGTCTAACGTGGTGGTTTTGCTGGTATCCTGAGTAAATTGATTGCAAGTATAGAAGGAAGATAGTCGGGGGAACAGGGGGAGTTGAAAATGTCATCCAAATCGACGAACAAGACGAACTGCTCTCCAAGCAGCTCGGCTCGATTGAGGCATGGGGGGCATGTCGTTGCTCAGACCCCCATTGACGCAAAGCTTCATGTTGAATTTGAAGAATCCGAACAGTTGTTTGATTACTCCACTTCGGTTGACTTCAACATCTCAAGCTCCACAGGCAATGTCCCCTCATCGACCATCTCGGCGTATCTTCAGAAAATTCAGAGGGGGCAGCTAATCCAACCCTTTGGTTGCATGATTGCTGTCGAGGAAGAAAATTACACCATCCTTGGCTACAGTGAAAATGCCCCGGAAATGTTGGACTTGGCCCCACATGCAGTTCCAAACATTGAGCAGCAAGAAGCCCTCAGTTTCGGCTTGGATGTCCGAACTCTATTTCGGTCCTCAGGTGCAGCTGCCTTGCAGAAAGCTGCAAATTTTGGGGAAGTTAATCTTCTCAATCCCATATTAGTACACTGCAGGACTTCAGGCAAGCCATTTTATGCGATTCTTCACCGAATTGATGTGGGCTTAGTGATAGATTTAGAGCCAGTGAATCCAGCTGATGTTCCTGTGACTGCTGCTGGAGCCTTAAAGTCTTATAAGCTTGCAGCAAAGGCCATCTCCAGATTGCAATCTCTGCCAAGCAGTAATATTTCTTTGTTATGTGACGTACTCGTTAAGGAAGTCAGTGAATTGACTGGTTATGATCGTGTCATGGTGTATAAATTTCATGAGGATGAGCATGGGGAGGTTATTGCTGAGTGTCGTCGCCCTGATCTAGAACCTTACCTTGGGTTGCATTATCCAGCTACTGATATTCCACAGGCATCAAGGTTCCTCTTCATGAAGAATAAGATAAGGATGATATGTGACTGTTTGGCTTCACCAGTTAAAGTGATCCAAGACAAGCGATTGGCTCAGCCACTTAGTCTTGGTGGTTCCACTTTAAGATCTCCTCATGGATGTCATGCTCAGTACATGGCAAACATGGGTTCAATTGCTTCTCTTGTTATGTCTGTTACCATTAATGAGGATGATGAGGCATTGGAAAGCACCCAACAGAAAGGAAGAAAATTATGGGGTTTAGTAGTTTGCCATCACTCAAGTCCCAGGTTTGTTCCATTCCCTTTGAGGTACGCTTGTGAATTCTTGATTCAAGTTTTTGGCGTACAAATAAACAAGGAAGTTGAGTTGGCAGCTCAGTCAAGGGAGAAGCACATCCTAAGAACGCAGACTGTTCTATGTGACATGCTCCTTAGAGATGCTCCTCTAGGTATTGTCACTCAATCACCAAATGTTATGGATCTTGTGAAGTGTGATGGGGCTGCTCTCTACTACCGGCAGAAGTTCTGGCTGCTTGGGGTCACTCCTACAGAGGCACAGATTAAAGAATTAACAGATTGGCTTCTCAAATATCATAGTGGGAGTACTGGCTTAAGTACCGATAGCCTTATGGAAGCTGGTTATCCTGGAGCTTCGGTCCTTGGTGATGCAGTTTGTGGGATGGCGGCCATTAAGATTACTTCAAAGGACTTCCTTTTTTGGTTCCGCTCCCACACTGCAAAAGAGATCAAATGGGGTGGCGCAAAACATGATCCTGGTGACAAAGATGATGGCAGACGGCTGCACCCCAGGTTGTCGTTCAATGCATTTTTGGAGGTTGTTAAGCACAGGAGTGTACCATGGGAAGATGTCGAAATGGATGCCATCCATTCCTTGCAGCTGATATTGAGGGAATCTTTGCACAATGATATGACTGAAGATTCCAAGGTTCTTGTAAATGTTCCTTCAGCTGAGAATGATGCCATTGATGATGATAGGATACAAAAGGTGAAAGAATTGCGTTTCGTCACAAATGAGATGGTACGCCTCATTGAGACTGCTGCTGTCCCTATCCTGGCTGTTGATGCATCTGGTAATGTCAATGGGTGGAACAACAAGGTTGCTGAAATCACAGGTTTTTCAGTCCAGCATGCAATCAACATGCCTTTAGTTGATCTAGTTGCAGCTGACTCCGTAGATGGAGTGCAGAAGATGCTCTCGTCAGCCTTGCAAGGTAACGTCTGCAGTTCCATCTGTTTTAGCTTCTGAAGAGCTTATTGGCAAGCTTAATCCAAAATCAATAGTTACAAGTGCAATCTCAATCTGTGGTTTCGACTGTTTATAGTACTCAAACTAATTGACTTAACCATGGTCCAAAGCTGAAGATTTGCGTGCTGGCTGCAGAGTGAAAGAAATAAGCAGCATAGTG
This sequence comes from Eucalyptus victrix, assembly GCA_016097545.1. Taxonomy (NCBI): domain Eukaryota; kingdom Viridiplantae; phylum Streptophyta; class Magnoliopsida; order Myrtales; family Myrtaceae; genus Eucalyptus; species Eucalyptus victrix. The sequence goes on along the minus strand of CM027845.1, from coordinate 39,584,411 downwards.
CTGTTCGCATGAGGTGCACATCAGTCCAAAAACATTCTTCAGTTGTTCATAACATGATTTATTTGAATAACCGCCTTATCTTATATGGTGAATAGATTTAACTTGCTAAAATTGGTGTGGTGGTTCCAACTCTTTCTTTCACTGTTAGTTAAGCAAATTCACTGACGTTCTCAGTATTAGTTTCATACTTAACATTTGTTTTACCGTCTGATAAAATGCCGTTTGTCATAATAATGATCAATGTATTGCTGGATTTTCTTTATACAATGTGATGGTAGATATCTGATTATGTATTTTTCTGTAAGTACGTATTAATATTTAACATTCTTAACCCTTTGGAATCTTCACATAATTGTGTTTATTGTTCTGGTCTGACTTTCATTCTTCCTGTCCTGCATATCTTTTGATTGGTTTAAGACTAATGTGTGGCAGGTGTTGAGGAGCAGAATGTTGAAATCAAGCTTAAAAAGGATGGCCTTCAAGATGACACGAGTCCTGTGGTATTGGTAGTTAATGCATGCTGTAGCCGTGATGCAAAGGGGAATGTTGTGGGAATATGCTTCGTTGGACAGGACATTACTGGACAAAAGATGATTATGGACAAATACACCCGTATCCAAGGTGATTATGTTGGAATTGTGCGGAATCCATCTGCACTTATTCCTCCAATTTTTTTGACCGATGATTATGGACGGTGCTTGGAATGGAATGATGCAATGCAAAAACTCTCCGGTGTAAAGAGGGAAGAAGTCGTTGACAGAATCCTACTTGGCGAGGTTTTCACAGTGACCAACTTTGGTTGCCGTCTAAAAGATCACGACACTTTAACCAAACTCAGGATCTTGTTAAATGGTGTAATTGCAGGACAGGATGGGGATAAACTTCTGTTTGGGTTCTTTAATCAGCATGGTAGGTATATTGAGGCATTAATTTGTGCAAACAAAAGAACAGACACTGAGGGAAAGATCACTGGCGTGTTGTGCTTTCTGCATGTTGCCAGTCCAGAACTTCAGTATGCTATGCAGGTTCAGAGGATGTCAGAGCAGGCTGCCGCCGATAGCCTTAAGAAATTGGCTTATATCCGCCGAGAGATCAGAAAACCTCTCAATGGGATAATATGTGTGCAAAATCTGATGGGGGCCTCTGATTTAAGCAATGAGCAGAGTGACCTTTTGAAGACGGGTACTTTGTGTCGGGAGCAGTTAGAGAAGATTGTTAATGACACTGACATGCAAAGCATAGAAGACTGGTATGTTGTCCCAACGTGATGATATACCTGTAAATACTCATTAATGGAGGATGTAAAATTGGTTTTCATCTTCTTTGGGAGGCCAGCTGTCTTATTTCTTATGAAAAATTTCTGATTAAGTTGTTTTTGTGGAAAATCTTATCGGTACCTGTCTAAATTGTGGTGAGACTTAGAATTTTGAAGTGCTATAAGGAAAACTGGTCTTTTTGTCTAGTTCTTATTTTTAGATTCTTCTTGGCTTGGCCCCATAAGAGTTTACGTTTCCTATATGAGTTATATGATTTCCTTAAACTTGAACTTTTTAATGATCTCTTCCTTGTTTGTCAATTATGGTGCCAATATGACAGTTACACGGAACTGAGCATGGGCGAGTTCAACCTTGAGCAAACACTACGAGTTGTCATAAATCAAGAAATGATTATAAGCCAGGAACGTGCGGTACAGATCGTTCTTGATTTGCCTGTTGAAGTGTCGACCATGCATTTATATGGTGATAACTTGAGATTGCAGCAAGTTCTTTCTAATTTTCTGACTAATGCAATCCTTTTCACCCCGAGCAATGAAGCATCATCTGTTATCCTGAGGGCAATTCCAAGAAAGGAGCGGATAGGGAAGAAGATGCACATTGTCCACCTTGAATTTCGGTAATTCGCACTTTCTTAATAAGATCTCAATTACTATCTTTCCCTGCATATTGCACCCTTAAAGGCGTACAGAGTTCAGAAAATAGAAAATAGTAACACTAGCCCTGGAATGTCACATTAGCTTTATTGAGCATAAGAATGGGTCTCCTAAATATAATTAAGTTTGTGACTGTGGTACCTTGCTAGATGATTAATAGCTTTCGTCATATTGTTGCATGAATATGTAGAAGTTCCAAAACGAGAAGACGGGCTAAATTGATCTGTGAACTTTCTCTCCTTGGGTCTAGCATTGATGAACATTTATTTGATGCTACATTGGTTTCTCTGGTGGCATAAATATCAATGTCATTGCTGCTTTCTGTAAAGAAAAGTAAGGAAATCATCATCATTAAGTCATCAACTTCATTGCGTGGAATTTACAAATGATGAGGTAGCCTGTCATCACACTTTTAAGTCTAGAAGGCGCAGTTCATTTACCTTTCAGTAACTTGACATTTGCTCCAACACATTTATAGTCGCTATAATGCTGATACATGCCATGAAAACTGTTTCATCTTATAGTTGCCAAAAGCTTATATAGAGATGAAACGAGAGTGCTGGTATTTTGAAGACTGAATGGTCAAGAAACATCAATGTGCTTCTTAATAATATTTTAGAAATGGTCGTAGGTGGTATGGTTGGACAACATCTGATCCCAGCTAGATGAAAATGCTTGATCTCAGTTGTTTTGGTGGTCAAATGCGTGCTACAAATTCAGCACATCGAACTTTGATTTCAGGATTACACATCCAGCACCTGGAATTCCAGAGAAATTGATTTTCGAGATGTTTAACCACGGCCAAGATATGTCGAGGGAAGGCCTTGGATTGTACATCAACCAGAAGCTCGTAAAGATAATGAACGGAAGTGTGCAGTATCTTAGGGAGGAAGAGAGGTCGTCCTTTATTATTCTAGTGGAATTTCCACTCATTGATCACTCCGATCAATGAAGTTCCTTTCAAAAGGCTCTTTAAGCAGACGAGCTCCTGTAGCCCCTTGCTTCCACAAGAACGGGTCCAGGCTCACAACGTCTCATGAGTGCTTTTCTTGGTGCATGTGCATGCGGAATTTCGAGTGACCAACAATAAACAGGGTCCTCAACTGTAAAGCAGAGTCAATTTTCAGAACCAGAACTGGGGAAGAATTTTTGGTTTGGGTGGCTCTTTTTGGTCAAGTCAACACTGGAAAAGTTTCTAGTGTTTTCGGAATCCCGATAAGCTGTCGGTGGATTGGCGTTTTGTCATGCTGTCTTCGCTCAGTGAAAATTCAGTTTTCTCGAACTGTATTGGGTTCAATTAGCAGATGGTGCAGAGCTGCTCGTGTGGTTTGATAGCCTAGAACTTTCGATGGAGCTGATTTCTTCGCCGACATTCGAGGCAGCTGACAACCAGTTCAGTCGGGGGGGAATAGGAAATAAAGGCAAGCGATCCAATCTTCTTTGTATATATTGCTGAGGAATGAAAAAATAAAGAATGATTGCTGGCTGAGCATCCCTCTTGGTTGAAAGCTGGCTAAGGCAATCTTTTTTGCAACAATTGCATTTACTTGTTTACACCACGCATCTTCCTATGCATGCTCCACGCTTGTTCCGAAATTCTTTGTGGGATGTACGTAATTATATTGCAATGGGAAGAGGGAAACTTCTCTTGAAAGGAACCTTGCCATTTATGCATGCTGCATCTCATCTCTCATTGCATCCAACCACAAACTTGATTGAGGATAGGAACCAGCGTCTATATAAGTCACTGGATCTATAATGCAACCTATACCATAATCATGTTCTCCTAAATAGACTATATAGTCCGGTGGTATAGCTGAACGCATTTCCCCAGTAGACCTTCTAAGTGGAGCCACTATAACTTCATTTTGAGTCTGAGGAAATTGAAGAACTTCATCTGTGGCGGTTTCATCAATAGGATTCTCGGTATTAACATGTTCAGTTTGTGGCACAGTAGGCTCTATAATTGTCTGCACAGGTAATGAGAAAGACATAACCGGTCTCATCATGTTGTCATGTTCACTAATTTGTGAGCAATCATGCTTTTCGGCTACATCAAATTCCAAAAACTTTGCCGTTTGTGATTCTACAATCCTTGTTCCTCCACTTGGATTATAAAACCAATATCCCTTTGAATATTCTGAGTAAGATACAAAATAGCATCGAGTAGTTTTAGCCTCCAACTTGCCTAATGTCGGATTATTCAATCTTACTTCCGCAGGACATCCCTAGACCTTGAAATGATTCAAACTTGGCTTGCGTCTAGTCCATAACTCAAAAGGAGTCGATGTAACAGCTTTGGTAGGAACACGATTCAATATATAAAGGGCTGTTTTTAAAGCCTCACCCCATAAAAAATCAGGCAAATTAGTCCTACTCATCATACACCTTACCATATCCATGAGAGTATGATTGCGTCTTTCAGCCACTCCATTCTGTTCGGGACTCCCGGGCATAGTGGCGAGCCACTATCCCGAGAATCCTCTAAGTATTTAGCAAATGGTCCTTTAATTTGCCCAACATTACCATGTCTACCATAGTATTGTCCACCTCGATCAGATCTAACCACCTTTATTACCTTTCTTAACTGTTTCTCAACTTCAGTTCGATAAATCTTAAATTTGTCAAGAGATTCAGACTTTTCCTTAATCAGGAATAGGTAACCATACCGAGAATAATCATCGATAAACGTGATGAAATAAAAAATTTCTACACAAAGTTGCAGTATAAGGTCCACTAATATCAGTGTGAATCACTTTCAGTAAATCAGAACTTCTAACTGCGGTTTTCTTCTTTATCTTAGTCATCTTTCCTCTACAACAGTCTATGCAAGTCTCTAAGTCACTTTTGAGAGTAGGCAGGATATGAGTCTTTATCAGCCTTTCTACTCTTTCCTTGGATATATGACCTAATCGTTTATGCCATAACGCATAAGATTGTTCCTTAGGTAGAGGTCTTTTGGGAACAACACTTTCAACTGTATTAGCGACGTATATTTCATTGGGAGATAAACACAATCCGTACAATCCATTAAACATGTTGCAACATCCAACCTTGTTTGAACTAAAGAACATAGATCTTGTATTGTTCTTTATTTCAAAAGAGTAACCACACATGTCCAAACATGATACGAAACAAGTTCCGGAGTCTAAAGGAAAGAGTACATAGAAAGTTTTCTTAACATCATATTAAAACCGTATCTAAAATCAAAATGACATCTCCCACGAACTCAACGTTGATCTTGTTGTTATTTCCCACAGTGAGCTTTGATTCATCCTGATTTGGCGTCCTTATGTTTGTGAATCCCTATATGGTAAATGCAACATGATTAGTCGCACCACTATCTAGCCACCAAGAACTAGATGAGGCTTCAGAAAGGTTGGATTCACAAACAAATGCCAAAGAATCATTACCTTTATGCTCATTTTTAGACAACCAAGCTTTATAACCATCACAATGTTTCTTTATGTGACCCCTCTTCCTACAAAAATAGCAAAGGACACCTCCCTTTTAAAAGGTGCCTTTCTAGAACCCCACCGGTGGTGGAGGGGCCCGGCCGACTTCGGGATTTCCCCTCTTGGGAGCTATATGGTTAGAAGTCCCTATGGCTTTAGGATTTCCTCTATGATGTGCAATCCATTTTCCTTTCCTATCAGCGGAAGCCCAGAGGCATACAAGGCAAGATGCCCTCTTTTTTCTTGATTTCTCTTCCTCTACCACCACTCTAACTATAAGGTCATTGATTGACCAAGTCTCATTACACGAACTATAGTCGTCTGATAATTCAAAGTCGGGAGGAAGAGTATTTAATGCCAGTGCACAAATGCAGAAACTTCAGGATATCCAGCAGAGAACTCGGAGTTGTGTACGAAGATCTACCATCCTAAGCACATAATCTCTAACTCAGTCGGAGCATCATACTTCATATTAAAGAGTGATTGCATAAAAGTACCTGTCGAGCATTGGAAGAGACACGATACCTAGCCTCTAAAGCTTCCATCATTTCCTTAACAGTGTTGATCGGTTGGCAAGCCATTCATCAAATGTTCCTACGAATTAGGCCGTTTCATAATGAGCAAGCAAATTCTATTGCTCTTTTCCCATGCAGCAAACGTACTTTTTGGACTTATGTCTTGGCGTCGGTAAGATTTGCCGGCTATCCTGTTAAGAGCAATGTGAACATCTGCCAACTCCATCCCAAATAGAAAATCCTCTTTCCTTTCTTGAAGTTTGATCCAGGTAAGAACCTCAATTGCAATGGAATTGCCATTTACGAGAAAAAGGTGGTGATTTTACAAGCAATACATATAATTAGCATCATGTAAGTGCTCAACACATATCTCAAGAGTTACATACATCATCATATAAGCACCTTTGGAGTAGAATATATGACATGCAATTGTATACTCTTCACATGACGGTCCATGAAAATATATTCTAACATTTGCAGAATTCACCACCTTTGGGTGTATGAACCACTAGGGCTATTCACTTTTCAACCATATCTTGTACATGTATCCTCCATAAACTAACAATTACCTCCTTTGGGAGTATAAATATGCATCGAGAATAGGAGACATCCTTTACAATATGCAAACGATGTTTCTCAAAACCAATCAAGTGTGCCACTTTGGCCGGTCACTGACCCAAGCGAATTATGTAAACTCTCATATGAGTAGCTTCATGATATATTTGAGCTTTTATACATGTTTTTGTCGGGCAATCTGGTTGCATGTGCATCTAATTCACCCAATGCATGTTGTGATGCGCGTGTGGATCATGTTATTAAAAAAAAAGTCTCACTTCAGAGAATTGTTGTTGTGTGGAGTAATAAGTAAATCTTAGTTGGCTGATAAGTCATTGATTTAATTTTTAAGTAAATGTGGGTTTGACTGAATATGTTGATAGGTTTGAACTTGAAATCTTTCATGGATTTGAGTATGGTGTGGTGTAATGTTGTTAATATATTCTAATGGGCTTATAACTCGTTCCTAGCAATCCGTTGGATATACTGGGCCATGACATCGGAGGCACATGAGTTGACAATTAGCATGCATAGGTTCACCAATTGGCTTCCTTTGATACGCTTCGACTCTTTAGCAGAAGATGCGGGTGTTCCCGCTTTGCACTCTTAATTACAAGAGACTGGGAAGGTCATGATCAGTCAATCTCTTCAAGGAAAATCATCCGGTTCTGGATAAAAGCATTCACTTTTTTATTTAACTTTTTTAATTATCATTTTCCCAAGTTAAAGGAGAATAATGCTTAAACTCAGATTTTTTGCGCTAACAATATAGTCACTCATAGAAAGTATATTACTAGACAAGTTTATTTCGAGCTTTGTATGTTTTTGTATGTATATGATGTGTGTTGACACTTAAATTTTGACGATCTAGTAATTCGTTTATTGATTAAAAATTAGAAATTAATTTTTGATCCCTAAACAAAAATATCAGAATTAATTTTTACCAAAAAAAATATTAGAATTCATTTGTATAGTATGTAGTTTTATGAGCATTTATTATTTAGTATATTGCATTTGCATTGAACCAACGACCGAAGAATTTGAGTGAATGGCTGTGAACTTAATTGGACTAAGTCCATGGTGAAGAAAATTCTTGGCCAAGCCCATGGACATGAAATTTTTATTGGAAAAGGCCAAGATGGAATATATTTTGTTTTATTAGAAGATGGCAAACTTGGGGAGCAATTAAGCTTTATATTATCTCGATACAAATCTTAGGAGATTGAGATGAATTTGAGAAGCAATCGACACAATCATTATTATATTTGTGCATAATCTACTATTTGAAGAAAGAGTATAAAGAGAGAGCACTCACAATATATTCTTTGACTAAAATAGACGATTTGGCACATGTTTTTAAAAGATCTTTTTATCTACTGGAGATATGCACATTTCCTTGGGTTATAAAAGACGGAACAGGACAAGAAAGTTGGAGGGAGGCCATACGATTTGATACGGACCCTGCTCGGTGACACGACGCTGCTTCCTTGTCACGAGAAGCCTGCACGGCTATGACGTCTACATGAGAACAAAGCTTAGGCCCAACTAACACGACAATCGACGCTGCTCCCTGTCCGAGACCCTAACGTTGCAGCCTCGCCGCTCTGCTATCCATGGCCCGCCGATCAGCCGGCACTCCTGATGATCCCGACATCGCCTGCTTGAAGCTGCTGCCGTTGCTGCCTATGTCCATAAACCGAGATTCAGCAAATTCCCGACGACGCTGTCGCTCTCCCAACGTTGCACTTTCCTCATGACGCTGATCATATGACACTGTCGTCCAAAGCCCTATCGTGAACAGCAAAGCTACTGCCGTTACACCCTCGCTGGACCATCAACAATGTTGTGAAAGGTGAGTGATCGAACAATAATATAGACAGAAGAAGAAAATAAATTGGACATCGGATTTACATGGTTTGATTGTAAAGACTTGCGTCCATGGGGAGAGCAGCGATGAATTTCACTACAAATCAAGCGATACAAGAAGATTACATACTCGAATCACTCAAATATCTCTCGGTATTTCCCAAGCCCCAATTACACCCCCTTCCATCAACGGCCACAAATCTATATATATAAGTAAGACTCTTATTCCTTTGCCAATTTCTCATAAGATTATGTTTCCTATCTTAAACAATTTTATCCAAAACACATTTCTATATATTTTAAACAAAATTCAAATCCAAAGTAAAAGTTGGACTTTCCTATTTTAGCGGTCACTCTCAAACGCATCGAATTTTGGGAAGTTGATCTTCGGATCTTCTTTGCTCGATTTCGAATGTTCGCAACATATCCAATTTGGAATATTCGTAATTTTGCATTGGGCTCAAACTCGAGAAATATTTTAACAATCTCCACATTGGCTCAACGTTTGAGCCAAGTCGCAATCGCTTTGCAAAAATTCAAACTCTGCCACTACTTTTCCATAACCCCCGATGGGCTCAACCGCCATAAATATTATCCAAGTCCAAGCCTCGCTTAAACTTCGCCATAACCGAGGATCTCATTAGAATATCAACTCTACATGCGCCTTTTTAACTGTTTCGTAAGGATTTTCCAACGCAACCTCCTCAACCGCAAATAAAGCAAAACCATTGTTGCATCCAAATCTATTAGGAGATTAAATGCGTACATTGTCAATATCAGCAGTTACAGCAACCATTGGCTCTATAGGCTTCACCTTGCTATGAGCACCATCTGTGTCGATTACTTTGTTAGTACCCGTATACGTTACCTCAGGAGTTTCTGGTTGCAACTCCACCTCAAGCTGAACACCGTCTAGATCTGTATTAACATTGCCATAAACACTCCTAGCCAGAAGTATCAGAGACTCATCAAGGGTAACTTCTCTGCTGTTAACAAGTGAATTTATATCTGGGCACCACAACCGATCGTCCCGCTCACCTTATGCATAGTAGGGGTGAGCACAGTTCTCGGGTAGAACCGGGAACCGGAGAACCGAACCGGAGGTTCCGGTTCGGTTCCCAATTCTTAAAGGACCGGTTCCGGTTCCCGGTTCCATTTTTCCGGGAACCGGAACTGGAACCTGTCGCAGAACCGGTCTTGGAACCGGTTAGGGTTCCAAGAGGAACCCCCCTCCCCCGAGACTCCCGAGACTCCCGACCCTTTCATTTTCAATTTTTCAGAGTCTCACTGGACGCCGCTCGCCCTCAAGGCCACCGCTGCCGAACGCCAGTCGCCGACGTCACTCACGCAAACCCTCGCCGCTCGACGCCCGTCGCTGCCGTGCTCTGCCTCGACACCCCTCACCGACTACCCGATGCAGGCAAATCTGAGCCGAGCTCGTCTCCGCTCGCGACCCACCGCCTCTGCTTGCGCCAAAAGCCCCGACGACACCGATTCTACTGTCTCCGCTGGCGACCCACCGCTGCTGCTCGTGCCAAAAGCCCCGATGACGCCGATTCTGTTGTCTCCGCTCGCGACCCACCGCCGCTGCTCACGCCAGTAGCCCCGACGACGCCGATTCTGCTGTCTCCGCTCGTGACCCACCGCCTCTGCTCGCGCCAGAAGCCCCGACGACGCCAATTCTGATGTCTCCGCTCGCGACCCACCGCCGCTGCTCGCGCCAGAAGCCCCAACAACGCAACATCTGTGAGAATAACAATATGTGGGCACAATTAAGCTTTACTTTTTGTTCGCGTTTAGCTTCTCATCGTCTCATGTCCACCCCTCTTTGTGGCTCTTCAAACCCATAGCTTCATTGACGGCAGGTTTTTGCTTAGAATGGATTATCTGGATATGTTTGCTTGATCTTGCATCTGTCAAGATATGTCTGTCGAATTATGGGTAAATCTCTGTCTTATGTGGTCTTTTGTTCCAATGTCACGTGTTGAACTCTCCTCGACGCTAGCCTTCCAGCTATTTGATTTTCTTTATCTTGCCTATCTTGATATGATCCTGCTTAGGGCTTCCTTCATATTACTTAAAAGATTTTGTGGTTGACACATGTAGAGCAGCTCTTATGTGTCTTCATCCAGCCATTTTGGCATTAGTAAACACGAGGCCAATGTAAAATAGTAATTCTTTAAATCCCAGCCAAATCGACCGTGATCATGAAAAGCTTCTCTAGCGTACGAGAGTGCCTTCCTTGGCAATGTCTTCTCTGTCAGTAAGTTTTCATTTCAATCAGCTTTTGCATTGTCTTGGACGGCAACTAAAAAAAGTTGTCAAATTGTCCAAGATGCGAGCCTGCTTGTGATGTGATGAACTAACTGCAGACTTTACTAGAATTTGATACCTTTCGCTTATAAGTGTTAGGAATTTTCATGCTTTCTCAGACTTTGAATGCAACTGTAGCAGCAATCAGCAATCATTCTCCAATCTCCACTGGAATTGTGCAGGTGGACTTTTGCACTTGTCACGGTCTACTTTGTAGTATGTATATAATCTTCCAAATCCTTATTTCTTCACTTTTTGATAAAATTCCCCTTGAGAAGTTTTTGTTAAGGGAGTAAATGTAGTTATAATGAGCAACTTCCATGTAAATACGCAACTGCAGAATTAGAAAACCAAAATGACATGTCGGGCGTCTAGCATGTGTATTGAGTCTATTGAATTGCTTATTTGAAGCGTACTCCCCGCTAATGCAAAGACCTTTTGATGTAGCTGGGTACCGTGGTTTCCGCCTATGGATGTTGGGTGTATTCAAGACAACCTTCCACTGGAAATGGGTTGATGGATCAGCTTTTGGAGAGAGATTTAGAAGATAATCGAATATCAGCCACCAGTAATTACGGGGTAAAAATAGTGGAAACTAGGGTTAGTAAATTGAGAAGCCGCCACACGGAAGAGGAGATTTTGCAAAGAGTTGGATTTTGGGGATATGTTATGCAAATTATATATCAGGTTAGTTCATTCTGAATTCAAATTCTTGTTTTTTGAACAGGTTCAGAGAATTAGCTTCAAACAGTTGCAACTTCATTGTTACACACACAATCGATTATGCGATCCAGTATGATTGCTCATTATCTTATTAAAACCTATAGGAGTAACATCTGCCTTGGCTTTAACTCCCTAGAATCCAGTTTCTTTATCTACCCAAGTGGGCTAGTTGAATTAATCTGATCATGCCCAGAGTTTACTAATCGAACACTATTAAATTGGAGTTTGCTACCCATCATATGGTTTGTTGCCTTACTGCCTATCTCACATAGGTTAAGCACTTCATGAGTAGATTCCTCTTTTTTATGATGTGGGTGATGGTAGAAACCGATACATTATTTGTTATAGACTAGTGCAGATGCTGTTATTCTCATAGAATAATTGTGCATAATTTAAGCTTTAGTGCACATATATTGACATATGTGGGCACAATAATTATAGTTAATCAAGCATCTCCTTTCCTCTTTGGAAACTTCTTATTAGTTTTGATTATGTATGTCCAAATTCTTGACAGTTGACATTGGTATGTTTGCTAAGATGTAGGAAGTTACCGTAGAGTATGCGCGTACGTTATAGTTAAAAAAAAAAAAAAGGAACCTATTGGAACCTGGAACCGACCCTGGAACCTGTGACAGGGTAGGTTCCAGGTTCTCGGTTCTGACGGGTAGGTTCCAGGTTCCAAAAAATGAGAAACCTGTATCCGATGGTAGGTTCCAGGTTCCAGACAGAACCGAACCGGAACCTGGAACCGCTCACCCCTAATGCATAGCCATGGAATATGTACATTGCTCTCCAATCGAGCTTACCATCACTCACTCGAAAATAACACGGGCAACAAAACATTCTAATAATAGAATAATTAGCAACATTACCTAACCATACTTCTTCAAGAGTCTGCCATTCAATAGCAGTTGATGGGGATCTATTCACTAGGCATCTTACCGTACTAAGCACATCAGCTATGATTCTCCTAGTAATACTAGCACTAGAGATAATTTTTTGAGCCGTCTTTAGTAATGTTCTGCTCATCAATTCTACAAATTATTGTGATTTATTGGCACTAGTGCGATATTTCACTATGCCCTATTTCATGCAAAATTTATTTGCCAGCTCCGAGTAGAATTCCATGCTATTGTCAGTCCGCACATGCTCGATTGACTTACTAATTTCCGTCTCGATCAAAGCTCTCAACTGCGTGATCCTAACACTAGTATCAAACTTGTGCATTGGCACAAACACCCAGGTCTTCATCGAGTAATCGAAAGACTCTCGAATAGATGCATCCGATGTCTACGTGGCAAAATTTGCCACTATCTCACTTGAAGTTTATACAGGCCTCCATGCTTGATTCATTTCATTATCACCAAGGTACCTTGAACAACCTTTAGAACTCCACTTTTGAAGAATACCTACAACGAGCTGAATCTAGAGCACTAAAGAAAATTAAGTTTTTTTTTTTCAATTTTGGAACGTATCTTACTCCAGTCAATGTTTTCACAATGCCATCATGCATTTTGATTTTAACATCATCACCAACACCCACAACATCGCATTCAGCGTTGTTCCCTAACTGGACTTTACCACTATCCATGCATTGATAAGTGATAAACTAGTTTCTATTTGGTGTGACATGAAAATAATAACTATAATCCATAATCCATCCATTAAACGATGAATAATCTGTATTATCTACTACAATTGCAACATTATCTGTAAAATTAACTATAATTCCATTACCCTTATGATTCTTTAGCTTAAAACAATTCCTTTTAAAATGCCCCATCTTACCACAACTCTAACAGACAATATCACCAGTCCTAGACTGGCTATGTTTGTTCATATTAATAATACTTTTACTCACACATGTTCTAGATTTTCCTATATTTTCACCTACTAAAGTAGCAAATATAGGTTCGTCAGATTCTCTTCTATGAATATCCTCGCTCATAATCAAATCTCAAACCCCATCAAACATCAAACTTGTTGACCTAGATGAATTACTAACAACAATAATAGTAGTATTCCAACTATCAGGCAATGATGATAATAGAATCAAAGCACATACCTCATCTTCAAATTCAATCTCAACTGAACTCAATTGACTAACAATCAGATTGAATTCATTGATATGATCTACAACTGACGCACTTTCGCTCATCTTCAAATTAAACAGATGTCGCATCAAATAGACATTGTTAATCACAGATGGCTTCTCGTAAATATCTGATAGGGCTTGCATCAAATCAGCAGTAGTCTTTTCTTTCAAGATGTTAAACGCGACGTTACAAGCCAACATCAGCCGAATAACACCCATAACTCGTCTATCCAGCAAATCTCAATTAGCTTGCTTCATCGTCTCTGGTTTCTCCCCAGATAAAGGCAAGTGCAATTTTATCTGACAAAGATAATCTTTAATCTGCATCTTCCAAAAACTAAAATCTTTCCCATCAAATTTGTCGATTCTTACTTTTACTTCTTTTGTCGCCATCGATTCACTTCAACTTAGCCAAACCTGGCTCTGATATCACTTGTTGCGAAAGGCAAGCGATCAAACAATAATATAGACAGAAGAAGAAAATAAATTGGACATCAGATTTATATGGTTTGATCGTAAAGATCTACGTCCACGGGGAGAGCATCGACAAATTTCACTATAGATCAAGCGATATAAAGAGATTACACACTCGAGTCACTCAAACACTCTCTCGGTGTTTCCCAAGCCCTAATTACATCCAATAACGCACGCAGTGTTTAGCCTTGAAATTTCTCAAGAAATAATCTCTCAATCTCACGAAATAATTACATGCCAATTTTAACACAAGATTTAATGGGCTTGAACACTAAACCTTCTTGGATGCAATTCACAGACAATAACGACAAAGAAAAATCCCTGCCAAGCACTCAACGACGAGACGGTGTTTCAAGACCAATTCTTCATGATCAACCCCTCTTCCATCAATGGCCACAAATCTATATATATAAGTAAGACCGTTATTCCTTTGCCAACTTCTCATAGGATTCTGTTTCTTATCTTAAACGATTTTATCCAAAGCATATTTCTGTATATTTTAAACAAAATCCAAATCCAAGTGAAAGTTGAACTTTTCTATTTTAGTGGCCGAGACTCTCAAACGCATCGAATTTTGGAAAGTTGATCTTCGGATCTTCTTTGTTCGATTTCGAATGTCCGCAACATATCCAATTCGGAATATTTGTAATTTCGCATTGAGCTCAAACTCGAGACATATTTTAACAAACAACCTGGCGAGCTTCCTAGCTAAGTCCCTAAACCAAGGAAATGGCTAAAAACATTGGATTAAACATGCAATGTCAATAATATAAGTCCTCCTGTGCTTAGTTGAACATGTAGGCTCTGAGTGAAGGAATGCTTATGAGGCTGTTGAGGAAAGTTTCAATCAGAAAGAAAAACGCATTCAATGCTTGCAACCTATCAACTGCAAAATCAAACATTGAACATCTTAATGGGGGAAAAGTGCCAAAAAAGTCCCAAACCTTTTTATGTTATGCCAATTTAGTCATTTCTGGCCAATTTTGGCCGGATTTTCTGACTAGATGCCGGCTAACTAACGTGGCTCGATCGACGCCGACATTGACAACTTTTAATAATATTTCAATATTTTTTGAAATTTTTGAATTTTGAATTTTGAATTTTTTTTCTTTTCCTCTTCTTCCTCTAGCCGGTTCTTCGGACCGGCCAAAGGCGGCGGCCGGCGAGGTCAAGGTTGACCTTGCCGGATCTGGCGAGGGTCAAGTCTCGCCCATGGCCGACGAGGGTTGCCCTCGAACCTAGGGAGAGAAGGGAAAGGGTCAGATCTGGAGGATGGAGGACTAGATTTGAGAAGCTGAGGACCTACTATTGCAACCGTCACTCCTTGTAGTCGCCTCCACCCCCCCGACACCGTCACCTTATTGTCCTCGCCAAACCCCGAGCCATGGGCGAGGCTCAACCCTCGCCGCCTAGGCCTTGAGGGTGGCCTCGCGCCGGGCAGGCAAGGGTTGACCTCGACTTGGCCAGTCGCCGAGGTCCGGCGACCACCTGAAGAAAGAAGAGGAGAATAAAAAAAGAAAAATAAAAATAAAAATTTCAAAAAATTCAAAAAATTCAAAAAATATTAAGATATTATTAAAAGTTGTTAACATCAGCAATGAGTTAGGTATCTTAACTACAAAAAGTAGTGGCTTTATCGACAATAGAGGCAAAATACATGGCGATCATAGAAGCCTCTGAGGAAATCATATGGTTACAAGATTAAAGAAGTTACATCGAAAATAGCCAATTAGTACATTGTGGAGTGATAGCCAAAGTGCAGTGCACTTAGCAAAGAATGCAGCTTATCACTCAAGGATTAGACATATAAGAAGTGTTATCACTTTATCAAGTCAGTATTAAAAAATAATGAGTTAAATCTACAGAAGATTGATGGCTCGAAAAATCCAAGCTGACATGTTGACCAAGGTAGTAGACAGAGAGAAGCATATTTTATGTACTACTAACATTGGTATTACTCCATGTTGATTGATGAGGAGTATTATAAAGGCACACGTTTTTCAACTATTATTTTTTGAAGAAGAATGATACAAAATTGTTTGATGCTTGGATATATTTGTCTTCAAATGGGAGATTGTTATAGATGAAATTTGCTTTTAGGGGCTTTTTTGTCTTTTCCATCAAATTTACTTTTAGGTTAAAAGTGATACTTTTATATTAGCGATGGCAAGACCTTAGCCATCAAGACGCTAAAAAAAGAAATAGAGAGGCAAGAAAAAGAGAGAAGAAAAAAGTGAGTTTTTTTTTTCTTTATGAGGGATCTCAATCTCTTTGTGCCATGATCTTGAGAGAAGATCATTGTTATTCCAACTTTTTTCGAAATCTAGTGGATTTGCAAAGTGCCTACGCGGAGACGTAGCTCTAGGTTTGGGTGAACTTTGATAACAAATTTTCTGGCGTGTTCTTCTGATTTTGTTCATTTATTATTATATTATGCCTGGTAAATTGTTTGCGAGCGTTATTTTTCTGGAATCGACGTAGGTTTAGGACTTAATTGGTACAAAAAAAGGTTTAGGACTTTTTTGACACTTTTCCCTCTCAATAGAGATGATACAAAATGAATGGATTATGGTTAGAGCACTGATGATGCGTGGAGCATCTTGAACAAGATACATTTATGCTGGATATAAGGAATATGCAAGTCTCCTACAGGGAAATATGATATCATCTGCAGGACTGATGAGTCGTGAATTGTAAAAACCTAAATCAGAATGGTTTCGTTGAATTTTGTTTTCAGATCTTTTACTTTTCTTAGATCTGATCTTCAAATGCCAGGTTCTAACGATATCAGATATGATCCTGTTATTACCACCGCTTTAATAAGGAGGACATAAAGTGTGGAGGATGAAAGCCCTTGGAACGGGTCTTGTTTCAAATCCTGACAAATAGAAAGGTAGATAATGCACAACAGTCACCAAATATAGTCCGAGACGAGCATTTGACAGGAATGGCACGATTAAGCGAGCCAACCTTCTTTGTATATAGTGCTAAGGAATGAATAAACGAAAAAGAATTGCTGATTGTGTCAGTCTTAGTTGAAATTACAAGCCACTCAAGAGGCCTGCAGCGATTAACTTAAATACGAATGAGCCAAATTGACTTTTTGGCATTACAACCATTCAAGTGTGACCTTTTTCGCAACAATTGCATTTACTTGTACATACTGCACGTCTTTCTCTGTATGTTCCAAATGTTTCCAAAGTCTGATGCACGTACTAATTATACCGCAATGGAATAAGGGAAACTGCTCTTGGAAGGAGCCTTGCCTTTTAGGCTTGTTGCTTCATGATAGCATACGGACTTACATCTGTGTTTCTCTTGCAGGATCCGGGTACATGTCATCCTCGTTCAACCAATCCATTAAATCTTGTGGGCTCGGCACGGGACCTACATGAGCTAACAGTTACATGCATCCGACTCATCAACAATGGCTCTTCTATTACACTTTTATTTGTTAGCCGAAGATGCGGACTTCACAGTTAAGAGACTAAAAATTGGTGAGGAGTCAATCTCTTGGAGGATAATCATCTAGTTCTGGAGGTAGTGGTGTTTTTTCCTCCTTCGATTCTATATACACTTAGAGACTACGTCGTAAGATTACTGATCTTGCCGTGCATCAGGGAGCATTGTATTTTGGACTTAGGGAGGCATTCTCCAATATCCATTATATGCCGGCACTGGTATGGAACATACTGGATATATAGTTAAGCATTCGGTTTTCTCTTTTTAAAATATTTTTCATTATCCTCTTCCCGAGTTAATGGAGAACGATCCTTAAACTCAGCTGTCTGAGCTTACAGGGATTGTCCCAGATAAAAAGTATCATTCAATTTCGTTATTAAAGGGTGTTGTAACTTTCAGAATTACATTCTCGGTGGAAGCATTGTATCTGACGAGTTTATTTTGAGCTTTGTACGTGAGTGTGCGTACATGATGTATGTTTCTCCAAAGTATTGTTTCCGGGACAGAAATTGTGTTTTACGCATCAAAGTGAATCCCAAATCAACACTATGTCGGATATCCAGACACTAAACGTTCCAGCGTGCCATGGATTGTTAATAATTAGTTTGGTTTGGTGTATATCTGTAAGACACATTACCTTTGCAATGGTTTAATATGCATGTCGAACTTCTTGCTTACGTATGGGCATGATACAAACTGTTTGAAACCAGACCGGAAGATGCAGAGTTATTGGTTTGGTTAGGTTTGCGATTTCATTGACTTGGCTTTGGACGGATTAATTTGTTCTTCTAGACCAGCATGGATTTCCCCTACTGCCATGCAGAGTTGTGAAGAAGCCAATCACTAACTACGAAAGAAGAACTCAACTATACCCTTCCAACAAAAGCTATATCCAATTGTATTCTATATATTGTATTTCCAAGAGAAGAAAGAAGCCACGCCACTGGTACAAATTTTCATTTTCGGAGCCAATGAATGACATAAGATAAGTTGATAAAGAGAAACGACCGGTTGAGAATAGACATGCACACTGCATATGGCAAAGCAAGTTCAACGAGACGCCCGACGGAAAATGATGATGGAATGGACACTTTCAAAGGCTGGACACTTTCAAAAGCAGCTTTATTAGAATAAGATCTGTTCACCCGCCCTTCTTCCAAAAAGATAAACACCATACACGCACATATATATGTTGAATATCACCGCCTCTCTCTCTCTCTCTCCTGGAGTTCTCTAGATCTTTCTCTAGAGTTCTCCATATTTCTCTCTGGATTTCTTCAGATTTCTCTCTCTCTCTATTGCTCTAGATTTTTCTCTTCTCTAGAATGTTCTAGCAAAATCCGTCAAGAAAAGCTGCACCACTTCTAGACTTCTCCAAAGAAATCTAGTTGTGAGGCTATAATAAAATAATAATAATACTTCTAGAATAGTGTAGAAAGCTAGGAAAGTCACTAACTTCCCATCCTATAAATAGGAGCAACTTGCTCCTCATTTGAGTGTCAAACTAAGAGTGTGTGAGTAAGAAGTCCAAGAGGGTGTGTGGGTGTGTGTAGGGGTCTTGAGAGTGTGTTGAGTAGAGTGTGCTATATATGCACGTGAGTGAGAGGAATTGTGTTAGAGTTGTGCGAGTATTGTATGTGGTGTGAGAAATTATTGTAATAGTGAAAGTTATATTTCGTGAATTATATTTGTACCACGTTTCCGCGAGATTCAACAAGTGGTATCAGAGCAGGTCGTTGGAGGCCGAAAACAGTGGTCGGGGACCATTATAGGTGAGTAAGGCGGTCAGGGATCGTCGAGCCAAGGAGCAAAGAAGCGAAGGACATCGGATTTTTTGCCAGTGCACAATCTGGGATTGTGAAGTCGGTTGGTCCGGGACCAGGCTTACTTGGTATAGTGCGGGGCATTATACTCAAGTCACGATGGCGGATTTCTCGAGTTCGGTAAGTGGTATCGAGAAGCTCAACAACTCAAATTATAATAATTGGAGTACCCGCATACAATATTACTTGCTAGGACAAGATTTGTGGGATATTGTTGGCGGGAGCAACACCACCCCACCCACGAATGATAGTGAATTAAGAAAATGGAATATAAAATTGGGTAAGGCTCTTTATGTGCTTGCCGTGACTGTTGAAGATGAATTACTGCAACACATAAAGAGTGCGACGACCCCGAAGGAGGCCTGGGATAACTTGGCGACGCTGTTTGCAAGGACAAACGATGCCAAGTTACAATGCCTGGAGAACGAGCTCCTCTCAATCTCGCAACAAAATATGACGGTGAGTCAATACTTTTCTAAAGTTAAATCTATTTGTGAAGAAATTTCAAAATTAGATCCTGAGAATGCCATCTCCAAGACAAGAATGAGAAGAATCATAATTCATGGGTTAAGGCCGAAGTATAACGGTATTGTTACGGCCACTCGTGGATGGGCAAATGAGCCAACTCTAACTGAGTTGGAAAATATATTGGCCAATCAAGAGGCCTTAGATAAACAAATGCCTAAGGTCTCAATTAAGGAGGATGAAAATGCCCTCTTCAGTAATAAAAGAGGGTTCAAGGGCCAGAATAGAAATAGAGCAGGTGCAAGAGATGGCAAACCATGGAAAGATCATGGAGATTGGTGGAGGCAACCCGAAAAGAAGGGTTATCAGCCAAGGGGAGCTCGTCAAGATTGCGACAACGATGACGACAAGAGCAACAAAAGGTGTAGCAAACGGTGCTACGTTTGTGGTAAGCTAGGACATATTGCCAGATTCTGTTGGTACAGGCGAGAAGAAGGAAATGTTGTCACTTCCTGTAAGAATGAGATTGAAAGCGAAGAAGAATGGGACTTTCAAGCGCCTGTTGCAATAAAGGAACGAGAAGAGCATGCAACAGCTTGTATAGTTGAGTTGGATAATTCGACAGGTTCTATCACGACCTCGAATAAGAGCAAGCCAAGGGAGAACTCGAAGAAGCAACTAACAACGCCGACAAGCAGTCATGAAAAGAAACCACAAGAGATGCAGGGAATGGTAAAGAAGCTGAAAGTTGAGAAGGCAAAGATGGAGAATATGTTGAAGAAAAGGGGTGAGATGATAAGGCAGAAGGATCAAGAGCTCAAGGCAAAAGAAAAGGAGCTAGAGAAGTTCCGACGTGAGTTCAAGAAGCTGCAGAAGCTTCAGGATCTTAAGACCGCTATGATGTTTCCAATTGGTCATACTAAGAGAGATATCAAACACGTGAAGGAGAAGAAGAATGGTTTCTTTGAGGAAAGGAGGCCATCTACACCTTACATCTCGTGTCAGAATTGGTGGAATAAAATTGAGGGGAAGAAATTTTATGAGGAAAAGGAAGAAGAAGGAAAAGGAGACTAAAGGACAGAATGAATTGGCATTACAAAAATTCAAGAATCACAAAACTCAATGGAAAGTCGCAGCAAGAGAAGCAACTGAAGATGAAGCCATAGAGCCATCCACATCTGAGGAAGCTTCGCAATATGCTGAATGGAGGAAGACAATTGAAGAGTCCAAAAGCAATATCAGCACGACTACTATATTGAGAGAGAGAGTAGTCGGTGAGGGGGAGTGTTGAAGATCACCGCCTCTCTCTCTCTCCTGGAGTTCTCTAGATCTTTCTCTAGAGTTCTCCATATTTCTCTCTGGATTTCTTCAGATTTTCTCTCTCTATTGCTCTAGATTTTTCTCTTCTCTAGAATGTTCTAGCAAAATCCATCATATATATAAACAGTGGAACAGTATCAACTTCTCTCCCCACCTTTCCATCTTCTTTCCTCTCTCTTCTTCATCAGATAGTCATGATAGTCATAATATAAGTTGATCACTCATACATCCTACTCTTTTTAAGCTCTTTCAAGTATACATATTCTTAGATGAAAATGATGACAATAGGTTCGATGGGCCATGGAAGTTCTTAAGCTCCAGCATTAGTTTCTTGAGCGACCATAATGTTCCTCTCCCTACCTGCGAGATGGCTTCTCTGGAGTCCTCGGCTTTGACAGGGGTTCTACAAATCGACGTGTCCACAAGTGGAGATGAATGTGAGGAATGCTGTGCATAAGGTTGTCTCCAGCAACCCCGGCATTGAAGCCGGTCTCATTAGGTTGCTGATCCATGATTGTTTTGTCAGGGTAATGTGATAGATAATCCCTTAATGTCGAGCCAAGTACATACGGGCATGTGCATGGAAAAATATTGCTTAGTCAGTTCAATCCATGAGCGTCACGTTGCTGGAGACTGATAAATAGTAACCAAGTTGAACTGTGATCGCAGGGCCGTGATGCTTCTCTGCTCCTAAATTCCAGCCCAGGAAATAAGGCGGAACGAGACCATCCTGTTAGCCGCAGCTTATGAGGATTCGAGTAATTGATGAAGCAAAAGCCCGATTGGAAGCCGCGAGCCCCAAAACAGTATCACGTGTGGACATCCTCGCCTTTGCCACTCGCGAAAGCGCATACCAGCTAGGAGGAATTAGCTACGCAGTCCCTGCTGGCCACCACGACATCCTCGTCTTTCGCGAAGACAACATGTTACAGAACCTGCCGCCCCCTTCCTTCAATGCCAAGCCGCTGGTGGACATTTTCGCTAGCAAAGGGCTGTCTACGGACGAGATGGTGACGCTCTCCGGAGTGCACTCGATTGGCGTCTCGCGTTGCTCCGTCTTCTCAGAGCGCCTCTACGCTGTTGACAACGCAACCGATGCCCATGATCCACCATTGGATGCCAAGTACATGGCTTTCCTCGGGACCATTTGCCCGAGGCCACAGAGCAGAAACACGCGCAGCGATCCACTGGTGGCACTAGACTCGACGCCGACTCGCTTGGACAACAAGTATTATCAGGATCTGCAGAATCACCGTGGGATATTGATTTCGGACCAGACCTTGTACTCGAGCTCTGCAACGGCCAACATGGTCGCCGACAATGCTCACGACAATAGAGCCTGTAGTCTCAAGTTCCCAAAGGCCATGGTGCGGATGGGCTCCACTGAGGTCCTCACAGGCTCACAAGGTGAGGTTAGAAGACAGTTGCAGCTCCGTGAATTAAAGCTGCATTGCGCACATGATGTTCTTTTATGTAGAATTGGGGTTGTTTCGTATCTGATTTATTCAGTTTCTGATTCCGAGTGAGTTCATTCTTTTGTATGGTGAGATTTGCTGATATTAAGGTTGTATACAATTTGTTGCTACTTATGTTTGGGAGTTTCGCTTTTCTCAAAATTCAATGTCAAAACTTACATAGAAGGACACATGAGCATACTACTCAAGATCATTTCTCTACCGCTTTGAGAAAATATTAGATGGTCCCGGCTCTCTATATATAGTCCATATTGGGTGGCTCCATATAGGTGGTAGGACACTCCATTTGATGCTTGCCATGTGTCCGGGTGAGGCCCACTAATCAGTGTATTTGTGTCTCTTCTATTTTTTTCCTCTGCTTATCAATGTGCTTGTATGCGAATGTTGGCCTCGTGTGACGACCCTTGTCCCAGTTGGTCTAAAATTGAACGTTGGAGCAATTAGCACCACGACATCGGGTGATTGATGAGACCCCAATGATTAATATTGTGCGTGCCTCAATAGGCATGTTTTCACTCAAACCCTTCTCACAAAATCAAGATTGGTTAGTGATGCACCCATAAGGAATCTCATCAATCAACTTCCTTATGCCTTACAAGTATGTCAGACTCCTTGGCTCGTTTTTCAAGACAAGCTGAATGGGGAGTCCATTAGCCGATACCTGGAGCACACATATGCCAAGGCACACCAAAAGGTGCGTGCACCAACAGTCATAGTAATTCTAGTTTCAATAGCATATATTTAAGTTGTTACAATTAAAAAGCTTGTAATTAGATCTTGAGTTTGGTCAACCGATTCACCTTGTGGTCTACACCGATTGGCTCATCCTACATTTCTCTTCTTCACTATTTCTTCATTTTCTTTTTAGGGATAATACCTTAAAAAACCCCAAATTGGTATACTTGTGACAAATTTACCCCAAACTATTTTTTTGACCATGAAAAATCCCAAACGGTAAACTTGTGACAAATTTATCCCGACCGATTATAAAAAACCCTAAACTGGTACATTTATGACAAATTTACCCCAAACTAATTTATTCGACCGCAAAAAACTCTAAACCGGTAAATTTGTGACAAATATACCCTATGTTAAATTGGATTAATACCACAAAAAAATCATAAAAATTGTAAACTGTAACAAACGGAACGTAAAATCCTAAATTGATATACTGGTTAATTGTCACGTGTCATTTAACTTAATAATTTGAGAATAAAATTTAATGAAAACTAACATAGGGTAAAATTGTTATAAGTGTACCAGTTTGGAATAAATTTGTCAAAATTATATCAATTTGGGGTTTTTGATAGTCAAAAAAATAGTTTTGGGTAAATTTGTCACAAGTGTACCAATTTGGGGTTTTTTAGGGTATCATCCCTTTCTTTTTCTTTCCCTTTGATCATGTCCAATGACCGGCCAGAAGCGAGGGTCATGTTTGCTAGATCCTACAAGGGCTGGCGGCCTAGGTGAGGGCCCTCGCCCGATCCAGGTAGATGAAGGCACCAAAAATGTTGACAATGTGGGTGGGGTAGAAAATGTAGGCGAAGAAGTCATGCGGCTCTGTTGTGGCTTGTGGGTGTGTTAGTCATGTCTGGCTGAAAAGAAGAAACGATGAAGAAGAGAAAGGCACGATGCAAAAGTGAGACAGAGACCACCGATGAGTGAGAGGCCACCTGGACACGTGGCGAGCGCTGATTAGATTAGCTCGCCTAATATTTTCTCGCAAGGTGAACGTGAAGAATCAGCCCCTCTCTGTTCACCCATCAATCAATGAATGGAGAGGACCGTGGACGGTCGGGACCACTCAATATTTTCAATCTTCCTTCTTTTTTCCCGCTTCCCTCAATACAGTCCCTACTCAGATCCTCCCGAAGGCCGTTCCATCTACCGCCGCCGCCGCCGCTACAGTAGTCTAGTTGGTGGGGAAAAGCGAGACAGCCCAGACAAAAAAAAAATGAGATTTGGGTCTGCTATGCGTGACAAGTTTTTTGCAGAATAGGGGGACATTTTGCTTAAAGTAATTAGTAAATCGAAGTCGTCAAGTTAGTTTACCATGTGTCAAACCATTTTAAAGGAAAAAAAATCTATGACTCAATTTGCCTTCCCTTGAAATACTCAACATGTCAATTAACCACCCTAAACTTAGAAGAAAACATCCCAGTCCTTGCAATCTTGATGCCAGTGGGAATTAACACTTATTTAGAACCACCACCCGCGGTGGAAGCGTTGGTTAGGGCTTGGTACCCCAAACGCAGGGGGAAGGGTTCGAACCTCCGTGGAAGCGATGCTTCAATGCATAACGCGCGTCTTACCCGCGCTTGGGGGTCGGCGGGGGGCCCCCGGCGCCCGGGGTTTACTCTCCCGCGAAGCGGGCGTTCGGAGGTTCCCTGGGTCACCAAAAAAAAAAAAAAAAAAAACACTTATTTAGAAATTAGAAGGCCTCTCTTTTAATCTGATTTACTTAAGACGCGAATAATAACCATTCGATCATAAATTGATTTTTGGAAGAAAAATAGATTTTTCTATTTTAATTTCTAGATGAGTTTTTAAGTAAAAACAACCGTTTGATAACGATATAAAATTTCTACTCTAAAAA
Organism: Eucalyptus victrix; assembly: GCA_016097545.1. Classification (NCBI taxonomy): domain Eukaryota; kingdom Viridiplantae; phylum Streptophyta; class Magnoliopsida; order Myrtales; family Myrtaceae; genus Eucalyptus; species Eucalyptus victrix. The sequence continues at coordinate 39,559,344 of CM027845.1, read as the reverse complement.
TAAAAATTCGTTTAATAATGATAAAAAATTTCTTCCTTTCTCGGATGACAAGTGAAAGCACGATGACGATAATGAACCGACGATCGGAGGAGGCGGCGGCGGCGGCCGACAGTGATCGGTGACCGAAGACCGGCGACCGGCAACTGGCGATGGCGACAGCTGGCAACCGAGGGACGGTAGTCGACGGTGACACGTGAAGGATCGGTTGACGAACGATGAGAGAATTTTTATTTCTCATTTCTATTCCATAAATAGAAAAATATAAAAATTTTACTTCGATTTATATTCTAAACTTAATTCTAGAACAAAAATCTATTTCAGAAATAGAAAAATTGAATAATTTTATCAAACGGATTTCTATTCCATAAACCATTCTGGAATATAAAAATTGTTTTTGGAATAGAACAGGTGTTGTCATACACCCCCTTAGTTGCTTGCGTATGAAATAGTGGGTGCTTGCTTCAAAGAAGCAAAATGTGAATAACAAAGACACCAAGAGAATGGCTTCCTCTTTTGTTGTTTGGACAACAGGAACATGGCTTTGATATTAGGAAGTCTATTCATTGGTTGACGCTCAAAAGCAGCAGTCCAATCTTTTCAAAAAAGGGGCCGACAGGGTGTTGAATTCACAGCATTTAGACAGGATGAATTGCCTTCCGTGTAATCTCTCCTTTTTCTATACAACAAACACACAGCCAAACAGAAAGGCCCGAAAAGGAAAATCCGTATCGGGTCACAAGAAGAACCTAGAATGACCTTGTGAAAGAATGAGGAAACAATCTGGAAAGAATGGAGTTTTTCGACCTCATGATCAGCGCGTACAGGCCGTAGGATGGGATGTGAACCACGGCAATGGCAAAATACCTGACGGATAAACAAACCAGTTATGATTTTTACCAGTTATGATTTTTACGACTAGAAGCAGCTTATCATTTAAACATGATAGGCAGATTCAAGAAAGACGATGTACCAGGCCGCAGACCAAGGTGATGATACATCGAGGAATGGATACGGCCACCTGCAAATGTCGATAGTTAGATTAGCTGCAAAATAAGAAGCGATTTGACAGGGTAGAAAAAATAGCCGAAGACAGAGAATAGCTTACCATGAGAAACCACACGCATGAATGACCCACTGAAAGATGACATAGATTGAACTCCAGAGGACAAAGTATGCGAGCCGGAACCAAGGAAATGGCTGAAAACAGTGGATTGAATGGGCAATGTTAGTACAGTAAATCCTCTCTTGCTTAGTTGAACCACTAGGCTCTGAGCGGAGAAATGCTTACGAGGCTGTTGAGTGAAGCATCAATCAGAAGGAAGAACACATTCAATGTATGCATGCAACCCATCAACTGCAAAATCAAGCATCAAACATCTCAATGGAGAGTATACAGCATGAACCTATTAGGATTAGAGCACTCATGCCATAGAGCACTTTGAACAAGATAGATCTATGTTGGATACATAGAACATGAAAGTTTCCTACAGAGAAATCTGATATCATCTGGAGGGCCTACAAAAGTCCTGAATTGTAAAATCTAAACCAGAATTGCTTTTGTTGAATTGTGTTGTCAGATATCTTACTTTCTTCAATTTGGTCTTCCAATGCCAAGTTCCAAAATTTTTAAATCAGACATGATCTGTTACTACTAGCCATAATGGCTTTTAACCCAGAGGACATAAACTGTGGAAGACGAGAGCCCCTGGACTGGGGTTCTAATTTTCAAATTCTGACAAACAGAAACAGAGGGAGATAATGTACGACACTCACCAAATTGAGTCCAAGATGAGCATTTGATAGGAAAGGCACAATTATGCACCAGAACACAACATCTGTGAGAATAACGGCACCTGCACTAGTCTATAAATAAATCATGTATCAGTTTCTACCATCACCCACATCATAAAAAAGAGGAATCTAGTCATGAAGTGCTTAACCTATGTGAGATAGGCAGCAAGGCAACAAACCATATGATGGGTAGCAAACTCCAATTTAATAGTGTTCAATTAGTAAACTCTGGGCATGATCAGATTAATTCAACTAGCCCACTTGGGTAGATAAAGAAACTGGATTCTAGGGAGTTAAAGCCAAGGCAGATGTTACGCCTACAGGTTTTAATAAGATAATGAGCAATCATACTGGATCGCATAATCGATTGTGTGTGTAACAATGAAGATGCAACTGTTTGAAGCTAATTCTCTGAACCTGTTCAAAATGCAAGAATTTGAATTGAGAATGAACTAACCTGATATATAATTTGCATAACATATCCCCAAAATCCAGCTCTTTGCAAAATCTCCTCTTCCGTGTAGCGACTTCTCAATTTACTAACCCTAGTTTCCACTACTTTTACCCCGTAATTACTGGTGGCTGATATTCGATTATCTTCTAGATCTCTCTCCAAAAGCTGATCCGTCAACCCATTTCCAGTGGAAGGTTGTCTTGAATACACCCAGCATCCATAGGCGGAAACCACAGTACCCAGCTACATCAAAAGGTCTTTGCATTAGCAGGAGCTGCTTCAAATAAGCAATTCAATAGACTCAATACACATGCTAGACGCCCGACATGTCGTTTTGGTTTTCTAATTCTGCGGTTGCGTATTTACATGGAAGTTGCTCATTATAACTACATTTACTCCCTTAACAAAAACTTCTCAAGGGGAATTTTACCAAAAAGTGAAGAAATAAGGATTTGGAAGATTATGTACATACTGCAAAGTAGACCATGACAAGTGCGAAAGTCCACCTGCACAATTCCAGTGGAGATTGGTGAGTGATTGCTGCTACAGTTGCATTCAAAGTCTGAGAAAACATGAAAATTCCTAACATTTATAAGCGAAAGGTGTCAAATTCTGGTAAAGTCTGCATTTAGTTCATCACATCGCAAGCAGGCTCGCATCTTGGACAATTTGACAACTTTTTTCAGTTGCCGTCCAAGACAATGCAAAAGCCGATTGAAATGAAAACTTACTGACAGAGAAGACATTGCCAAGGAAGGCACTCTCATACGCTAGAGAAGCTTTTCACGATCACGGTCGATTCGGCTGGGATTTAAAGAATTACTGTTTTACATTGGCCCTGTGTTTACTAATGCCAAAATGGCTGGATGAAGACACATAAGAGCTGCTCTACATGTGTCAACCACAAAATCTTTTTAAGTAATATGAAGGAAGCCCGGCAGGATCATATCAGCATAGGCAAGATAAAGAAAATCAAATAGCTGGAAGGCTAGCGTCAGAGGAGAGTTCAGCACGTGACATTGGAACAAAAGAATTGCTGCCTCATCCATAGACCCACATAAGACAGAGATTTACCCAAAATTCAACAGACATATCTTGACAGATGCAAGATCAAGCAAACATATCCAGATCATCCATTCTAAGCAAAAGCCTGCCGTCAATGAAGCTATGGATTTGAAGAGCCACAAAGAGGGGTGAATATGAGACGATGAGAAGCTAAACCCGAACAAAAAATAAAGAAAAGTTATATGGCAAGTGGCTAACTCCTCCTGAACTTGTACTTATTTCCTCCCGATCTCTTCACATTTCCCCAAGGCAAAACACGTGACTACTAGTGGATTCACATTGCAAAACACATAATGCAACTACTGACCAGCAAATCCCTGAACATCCGTAACAAGTAGACCCAGAAAGAAATGCTTATTGCAACTAGCCAGAATCTCATAAAAGGCAGTGACTCAATGGCAACCCTTTGGCCTACTGTTTTACACTATTGAAACACTGACTTGTTCATCAAGCAACCCAGCTGACGAAACCAGAACTAGAGATGCATTCATTTTCAGCACAAATCGACGACACTGCTCTAATAGATTCGATCATATGCACAATGGTAACTCAGATCAATCTCACTAATCAACCTTCTACTAACACCTAGTTAGCCAATTCAAAGCCCATGATCAAATGCCATTAACACAAGATCCATTTTCAATAGGTCATCACTCACGTGATCCCATCCTTACATAAGTCAACAAAAAGACCTGCACAACACAACCCACCCCTTTAAATCTCCTCAGCTGCAACATTTAAATCCGAAAAAAGATTAAAGAAGAACACAAACTTACTCAGTGTAATAAACAAAAATGGTGGCGTCCCACTCCACAATGTCCCAAGCAAGGAAGCCTCCCATAACGGCGAGCGAGCCCAGCCGGGTCGCCAACAGCCAACCGGGATGGAGCCCTCGCCAGCAACTGGTCCACAGGCAAGAAGAGTCGACGTGGCTCCGGGGCTTGGCCACCAAGTAGCCACCCTCGGCCTCGGGCCGACCCGACAGCAAGCTCTGGAAGATGGCATTGTCGTCCAACCGCGACCCGCCCTCCTTCCGCCATATCACCCACAGGGAACCGAGGAAGGAGGCGGCGACGATGCCGAAGCAGACGGCGTCGTACCAGTACACCACGAGACCCATCTGCCCCCTACAATCGCGCTCCTCCTCGGGCGGGCAAGAGGGTGTTGGGGGGGCTATCGGAGAGGACGTGGGTACGCGGCCATTGATGCGGGGGCGATGAAAGTTTCGATCTTTTTTTCTTTATGTTTTCGATTGTTGTCTATTAGGTGGTGGCGGTGCTGGTCGGGGGGGAAGGGGAGGAACGGTAGTTTTGACCGTTCGGTCGGGGGGAGTTGGATGGGGAGGAGAGAGAAAGGGGAGGAAAAGAAGGTGGTGGTGATGGTGGTGGTGGTGTTGGCGGCGGTGGCGGTCTGGTCATCGTGGTTGAAGAAGGAGAAAAAGAAAGACATTGAAGACGGAGAATTCGGTTGGTGGTGACAGATTCCTGGAAAATGAAGGGCAAATTGGCATGTGGTATGGCAGTTTCTGTAAATTCGCGGGGACGAGAAAAGCCCGAGGCCTGTCGGGTCGATTACATCCATACACATGTTTCGCTGCTATGTTCTTTTGAAAACCCCTTCCACCTTCTTCTTGGCTCTCAAAAATCCCTTTATTAGAAATTATAAATATTTTCGTCAAGCCATTTATCGATTTTAGCAGAATATCAAAGAAACGGATAATTTCATGATTACTAATGGATAGGCGAAATATATGAAGACGGAACAATTGATCGATTGAGTATCGAGGAATCAAAGAATTTAAGCAAAAATGCCAATTGAAATTAGATCAATTTTCTTTCAATCCCAAAGAAGTGCATTTTTTTTTTTTCTGAATCATCTTCGATAGTGGTACGGAACAATAGTCTTATTGTAGTAGATATACAAATCACTTTAAATACAAGAAGCCGGGTGAGCAAATTAGTCCAAGTGGAGAGAAAAAAAAAATGAATTGAACTGAAAATCTTTTCTGGAGATGGAGGAACAGATAAGATATCCTGGTGTCAGTGGCATCTCGATACTCCCAAGAACAGGAAAAATAAATTCACATCTATTATCCGATTAAAAATGGAGTTGTGTCAACGACCATCATAACAATACTTTATTAACTATACTCGCTTTAATAAGGAATAATAATGCTTTCAGTGCACCGATTATTATAACAAATGTCATTGTCTCGGAGATTGCAAACCCGTCCTATTTAACCCATTGAAACGAGTAAGGATAATTGACATTTTATGATTTTATTTGGCCCTAAAAGAAAATTGACATTTTACGTGTAAATAATTTCCGTCTAAGTAATATTTTATATCAATACGAGCCTCACCAAACGTTCATAACTATGAACACAGCCGTGTAAGCAAACAAGAGAGCAAGTGCTTGACGACTCGTCTCTCATTCTTTTTGTCCACGAGTCCCAACTTTTCCAAATATAACATCTTCTTTTTCTTTTTTCCTTTTTTTTTTAGTGAATTTGTTTTCCGATTTGTCACAAATCCCAGCTCCGTCAGCCGAGTTCTTGATGAATAGACTTAATTTCAGGAACACAAAGTTTGTAAATTTTTGTCATGATTTGTCAGAACATGAGGCCGTGTCGAAATTTTTGACATTTTCATTTATCGCTCAATTACAATTGATTTCTTTACACTTTTCTATCAAAGAGTAATCTCAGAGTTGACTTTGCAAATAATGTGTAGTAGTTGACTTTTTCTTTATTACAAAAGGTTTGAATCAACATGTCTTGATCTGGCTCATGACTGATATTAGTGTCACGTTTGCCATTGCCCACATGTCCAATCCTTAGATCAAATAATTTCATTACTACACAGAATACGACTTAGGATTGTTGCAATGTTTTAGAGTTCTTATCCAATCTCAACTTGTATTCCTATTTTCTAATCGAGACTTAAGTAAACATTAAGGTAAGAAGCTCTCCAATCAGAACTGTCTTAGCTTGTCTTTGTAAATCTTTTTTTTTTCTCTACTTCTTTCCTCGTCATTTCGATTTATTGAACAAACTTGCATCTCAAATTTACTCTCTTAAGGTTGAAACATTATCGAACAATAGAGTCAATGATTGAAATTTACCTAATCCAAAAAACTCAATCCTACTATCCTAATTATCTATCTCTCTCTTTGCCCAAACAACTTCCCCTTTTGATATTCATCTTAGAGATGAGCATGATTTTAGGGTAGAACCTAAAATCTGATAATTAAACCAATGGAAATATGTAGGTTTCAAATTCCAAAATATAAGGAACCTATTTTGATATGTTGATTCCAAGTTCTTAATTGGAGGAACCTGAAACCTATAACCTATAACCTATAATATAGACACCAAAACAATTTTAATGTTTTTCTTGGTTTATGTATTTGCGCGATCTTGCAATATTTCATACCGTTCGATAATAAGTGTACAATCCTGGAAGTACTAGTTTGAGCTTCTATTTTATGACTAAAACATTTACTTTATCAATGTTCATATTTCCATGTATCTTTTGGTTAATGAATTGTAAGAGTAAGTGGCGGTCATTAAAGGTTTTTATTTATTGTAATTGTTCAATTAATAAAATAAGTGGAATTTGGGCAGACCCTTAGAACCTTTGACAAAATAGGTTCTAATATCTAGGATATGTAGGGTAAGTTCCAAATTCTAAAAAATAATAAACTTGTTCCTACAAGTAGGTTTTCAAATTCTAGGTAGAACCCGTATGAAACCTAGAATTGCTTATCCTAATTCATCCCTGGTCGACAAACCAAGGCGGGCACCACCATCTATAACCACACTTAGGTGCGCCACCTCTCCAGCTCTACATATATCTCCGACATAATAACCTCTCTTTAGGGCCGTCAAATAGGTGCGTCATGTCAAGTTTGGGTTGGGTCGCAAATGGCCCAACTCAAAGTAACCCATTTATATGCAATATAAATTAGTGACTCATACCCAATTCAATACCCATCTATCAAAATGCTTCCATACTTTAATCAAACTTATGAAGATCCATATCCATCTAGTTAACTCAATTTAAGCTCTCCATGTGTATATGTTATTTGAATATAAAAAGATGCTAAAAAATAATTGGAACATCGTCATGAATTTTTTTATTTTTGTATTGATTTACAATGAAGAATAAGAGAAAATTAGTACTTGGGTAGTGAATTTATAAAACTACAATAACATATAATGTGGAAAAAGTGAAATTTTAAATGTAAGAATTGAAAAAAAAAACGATTTATGCTGATCACAAATTATAATGACAACAACCAGAGATTAAAATATTATGTGAAAATAACAATGCCAAATGCAACTAATGAAATATAAAATCCAATAACTATAAGACGAAACATACGAGATTAACATAAAAAACAAATAATTGAGAAAAAAAGGCTATCTTTATTATTTTAACAAGGGTGAAGTCGAATCCATCTTGCAGACCTACAAAGACTTTTCAGAACTTGGAATAATTCGAGAAGTCAATTATTAAGACAGAGTTACTAAGGTGAGTTGAGTTTGGGTAAATTGTGAACCCATTTAACATCCACATCTTTTTAGTTTTGCTATCCTAAACCCATTTATAACACATTTGCTAAATATAGTTAACTCATACAATAACTCAGCTCATCAAATAATTTAAGAAATGGATTTATGACTCATATTGACAAGTCTCTCTCTCTCTCTCTCTCTCTCTCTCTCTCTCTCTCTCTCTCTCTCTCAAAGCGAAAAAGGGCAAAAAAAAGAAAAAGAGAAAAAATGGATAAGAATATCAAAACATCATCTTAGATTCTTCTATCTCTAATCATATGAAATTTATTCTAATGAACATTTTAGTTAACAAGTTATAGGATGTGAATATCATTTTTTTTCTATCTTATTTTAACTCTCAATTCATTCTCAGATTTTTATCATGTCTTTGTGCAGATCGTAGGAGTTAAGCCCCACACCCAAAACTAAATATCCCCACCCCTAGTCCCTCTAAAAATGAGGGGAATCAAACTCCCACTTACCCTTTTCATATGAGAAGGGCGGCAATTAGGCAACTCTAGTGGTTAGATGTGAATATCATTGACATATAAATTTCCAAGGTAATTTCCTTTGAACCGAAATGCTTTGGTCTTTCCCTTTTGTTTTTGTGTGTGTGTTGTAATCCTAACGTAGTTAAGAAAAAGAAGTATTAGAACTTTCATATGGTTATTTAGAAGTAGAAGAGACCTTAATGTATTAGAAACTTTCCACCAGCTAGGTCCTCATAAATGACTGTTGACTAATGAATTAAAGATGACTGCAACTTGGGACAAATCCACATTACTTGAGACGTGAGTCTCATGTGGAAAAAACTTTGCATGTTCTAAGAGATTGTCTAATTGTTTGTGGGATATGGCTTCAGTTTGTCCTAAAATAATAGTTGCAATAATTATTCTTAATGAATTCATTAATTTCATTGCAATGTTTGAATTCAAATTTCGCTGGTAAGGGGGGTCCATTTTCCATCGTAATCAAAGTATAATTTTGCGGTAGGTGTGTGGTTTTTTCTTCTTCTTTTTTTGTAATGGGGAAACACGTCACTTTTCTAGGATAATTTTGTTTTCCCTTTGAATCTAATACTAGTAGTTCATTCAAACACAAAGGAAATCATTAAACTTTTGTTTGTGAATAACTTGATATTAAGTGAATCATGTACTCTTTCCGATTTTGGTCAAATGCGATCCTCTATCTTCCAGGTGGATCAAATTGATTGCTAATGAGTCCTTACTCATAAATACGGTTTATTTAAAAACAAACGGGATGACCAGAACGGTGGTTTTGCTACATTCGTAAGAATATGTTCATCGACACAAGCAAAACTTTACGCTTTGTGATTGAGACTCAACTTCGCAAAAGAACTTATATTTCATAAAGTCATCATTGAAATTAACTCTAAAACCATCACTGATCTTCTTTAAAAGAGTTTATGATTGATGATGTTGGCCTTGCTGTCAATACACCGTTACACTCCCACTTTGATTTAAAGTGAAATATAACTCCATTCAGGAAGCAAATTACTCTATGACCAGTTTGCTTCAACAAGCATTTGACTACTAATTTATTTTCTTTATCATCTACAAAGTATTATTTCATGTTTTATTAGGTGATAAAATAGGCGTAGTAAATTTTTCATATATGTTAAAAAACCAAAGGAAAGAAGTAATCTCCAGGGTAAAGACGAGAGGCGCACTCATTAGTGAGGCATTTGAACAGTTTGAGCTGAAAAAACCAAAGCTCCCTTTAACACAGAAAAATGCACATCTTAAGCCTGGTCACATGCTTTGACCTTGACCTGTTCCTGCACATACTTTCCCAAAACAAAAAGGAGAATCCCGAAAGACCCGCATCTTGCCCAGAATGCCAGCTCACCGCCCCCACCCTCTCACATGGCCGCGTAGCCGTGACTCACCGCCGTGAAACCCCCGTCCACCGCCAGGTTGTGCCCGCTTATGTACTCCGACTCGTCCGACGCCAGGAACAGCGCCGCCTCCGCCACGTGCCTCGCCCTCAGCACCACCCCCTTCAGGTTCGCCGCCGCCGCGCTGTTCACCTCCACCTCCTCCGGCGTCAGCCCGTACGCCACGCACGACAGCGGCGTCGCCACCCCGTACGGCGCCACGCAGTTCACCCGGATCCCGTGAGCCCCGAGCTCGCTGCACGCCGTCCTCACCAGCCCCACCAGCGCGTGCTTCGACACCGTGTACGCGTGCGGCCCCGCCCCGCCGATCGCCGCCGCGACGCTGGCGGTGCAGACGATCGACCCCCGGGTCCCCGCGGCGACCATGGCGCGGGCGGCGTGCTTGATGGTGGCGGCGACCCCGCGCACGTTGGTGGCGACGGTGGCGTCGAAGGCGGCGAGGTCGAGGTCGAGGATCCCGTCCAGGGGGCCGATGACGCCGGCGTTGCTGAAGAGGACGTCGAGCTTCTTGTGCTCCCGGACGGTGAAGTTAACGGTGGACTCGACCTGGGACTCGTCGCGGACGTCGCAGTGGTGGTAGGAGGCACGGTGGTTGCCGATGGAGTCGGCGACTTTTTGGCCGAGCTCGTCTTGGATGTCGGCGAGTACGACGAACGCGCCGTGCTCTGCAAATAGCCGCGCAGCTTCCTCGCCGATACCGCTGGCTGCGCCGGTCACCAGTGCAACCTTTCCCTCCAACCTGAGTAATTAGAGAAACTTACTATTTTAGACATTTTCTCTTTCAAAAATATGAAACCAATTAAGCTAGTGGTAATTTAAAAAAAAGAAAAAAAGAAGAAGAAGAAGAAGGGAAAAACAAAGCCATAATAAAAGTTTTTGAAAGGGGAAATAAGAATTTAAAATAGAGATAATTAGTAAAGGAAAAATAATAATAAAAAAAAGATTGTGGATTTAATGGCATCTCTGAGCCTCTAGATAATGATCTTTTTTCATTTTTTTTTTGTTTTTCTTTTTTTTTTTTGGGGGGGGGGGGGAAGGCTCTGTAAAATCTTCTCCCTTTCTCTTCGAGATCAGTCATTATTCAAGGCAAACAATGACGATAAATGACATATGAACAAAAGGGTATGCCGAAATCGAACCAACAACACTAAAAATTCACGTGCAAAAGCTAATTTGATCATGTCATAGAATCAATCAGTGAGCAAGAGACCAAGAAGCAATTTCATAAATGCCAAGCCAATACGTGGAAACAAAGAGAAGTTCTCGAGCCCTTTACCTTGGCTTGGACATGATACTAATGCGATTTGACTATGACGACGACGACGACGACGACGATGAAGCTGCGAAATTGCTTCTACTTTGGGAACTGCTACCGTTCTGGGTTTGGCATTTTGGGGGGTTGAAATTTATAGGGGACGCGGGAGGGGCGATTGCTTGGGCCGGAGCTCGAGGAATGAGGGTGTGACATATGCGGTTTCGACATAGTAGGGCTTATTATAATCCGGACTGAGTTCGTATAATTCGGTCTTTATTGCAACTTCACGTCTAGATTCCGGATCAGCCGCTCATTCAAGTCAACCCCCCATTTTTATATCGACTGACTTTGAGTGGGATTGAAAGCCCCAGGCCCTCACGTTGATCTGTCTCTGAGTTTATTATTAGGGTTTATGTCCTTTCGAGTTTTTGAGGTGCTTCTCGGGTGAGCTCGCACTTGGGGGGGAACATCGCTTCATGCAACGAACATGGAAAGCCCACTTGTGCTATGTAAAAGACAAATGCTCCGTGAGATGGAGTCGCGACCAACCTGTGAATCCACTTGCACAGGGTAGTATAAAAAGTTTGCGTCCGATCCTAAAGAGTACGCAGAGGCAATTACTTTTAATCGGGGGACGATCTTCTGCCACGGTGCCTTTAATCTCACAATAAAGTCAAAAGACGAGGTATTGCATTCCATGGCACGGAATCCCACAAGTAGAAAACAGGTCAATACGTGCATTTACTAGCAAATTCAACAGACGGATACATGTCCGTGCATGATGTAAATAAATTTTTATCCTACATAATAATGACCGATTGATATCCATATTCAACCTTGGCATGCGACGGCATTATATAATGAGAGACATCGCGGAAGCAACTGTTCAACAAAAAAAATTTCGGGCCTCTTTTTGTGGGTCGGGGTTCCACATGGATGTATAATTGGAAGAAGAGCCAAAGCATGTTAGTGGTGGAGGCTTTTGGTGGAGGATCCAAAGCTGGAGGGAAGGTTTTTACCGACAGCCGAGCAGCATCATAGCTCGCCTATAGCTATAGGTTTTGTATTGGTCTGTCGCTCGAGGGCAAGTGACGTTTTCCTTTTTGCAGCGGCGGAACTATAACATCATGTGCACGCTTTTTTGAGGCTTTTGAGTGTCATCCACCAATCACCCTTTTCCTCCTCCCGAATGGAAATCATGACTAAGCTTAATCTATAATTTTTTGGATATTTTCAATGGAATGAAAGAGCATCGATGGCCATGTGGAATTTGATCCCGAATTTATGATGATCGGATCTAGCGTTCATCGTTTCCGGAGCGCCAAAGCTTTTCAAAAGAATCGAGGACGAATAAATGATTTTATTAGGTACTGCGATATGTACAACAACACAACCCACGTAAGCAATGAGAACATCGAAAAGGTCCATCCCGGACAGGATGACCCAAAACTCAGCTGTACCACACCATCAAAGCGTGTCTCGCTCGTTACAGATTATGTACACGAAGCAACGGTTTGAATGAACTCGTCCTCGGGGCCAACCCCACCCGAAGCAAGCCGAAGCAACAGTTGCAATTCCAGGCTCCCCCCAGGGCGAAAGGAACTTTCATAGAAGAATCGTTGTGCACCATCAATGGCCGCCGCTGCCATCCAACAGGTTCTTCAAGCTGCAGATCGCCTCGGCTGAAAGGCTGCAGCACCTCAACCTCCGCGGCCTAGGTGATGGCTGCTCCCGATGATCGAGCGGCGTGAAGCACACAACGATCACTGTGAGGTTGTCAGACGTGTTGAGGCGCAGCGCCTCCTTGACGAGATCCCTCGCAGACTGTTCTGGGTCGTCATGCCGGCGGAGGCCACGGCGCACGATGTTGACAGCATGCTGACTGGACATCACATCCCAGATCCCGTCACAACTTATTATGAGGAATTCGTCGTCCTCCGTTAGGAGAGCTTGCCGGAACTCCGGCTCGGAAATCAGAGGCGAGGGAGAGCCCCGAGAGAACTTCATGTCCCAGTCGCCCAGAGCCCGAGTGACCGATAAGACACCATTCAGGTATCCATCTTCAACAAAAGCACCCAGTTCTTTGACTCGCCTCTGTTCTGAAGGGTGTATTGGTTTATGGTCTTGGGACATGTTAATGGCTTCGCCTCTCCGGCAGAGAACTGCACGGCAGTCACCAGCATTGGCCACCATGAGAAGCCTGAGGAGTTTTTAAAAGAAAGTGGAAACCGTAAAATGAGAAAAGCAAGGTGCATCAAAGCAATGAACAAATGCATAATTTTGCCTAATCGCAGATGACACCAAAAAATAACTATGTATAGCCAAACTACAGAATAATGTCATGAGTTTTCATGCAAGAAACCACATTAGAAATTGATTAGAAGGGGGGTAACTGCACTGAAAGGGTTTCAACTATTGGATTTTCATTTTGTCCAACATATTTGTCAAAGAATACTTCCAAGGGGGCCTGCTGGATAACAGAACTGTGATGAATCCAAATTTACCTTCCAAGTATCAAAGCAGTGAGAGCTGTAGTGCCAGAAGAACTACTGATGCTAGCATCGTCCGCCAAAGCATGGTCTGCGAGAAGAAATGCTTTTCGGAGAGATTTCTCGACTTCACTTAAGAATGAGTCGTTAACTTCAGATGACTGAGGAAATTTGGCATCGTCAAAGAAGAGTCTGATGACATTTTTTCTGATGAAGGCTGATGCTTCAGCTCCTCCATGACCATCAAACACCTGTGCAATGTCATCGCTTTCAGTCGATGTCATAATCAACGAAAACAAATCTGAGATGCAACTTGAAGATTAAGAGTTCAATGGATTAACTACCCCGTAAAAAGCACTTGGTTTAGGAAACCGGTAAGCTGATCCTAATTGTGTGGACAAGTCATCCATGCAAATGTGCTGATCTTCCATAAAACTCCGGGGCCCAATATCTGCAAAGCTACCAGAACGAATACTAGGCACAAACTGCGGAACAATTGACTCCGGAAACGGATCAGGAGTATTATCTGCCAATGTGATTTCCTGAAATGAAATGAAATCGAGATGAATTTCCTTTCACAAACTCAAAATCTGTAAGTCACAACATTACAAAGACTTAAGCCCTGGACGAACTGACAACCGATTGACTAAATGGACTGTCTTGCTATAAAAGTAGCCAAGGTCTTGATCAGAAGCAAAGCGTTCTTGGTTATGGAAACTTAAAAGTCTTTGCAAGGAAAAAGGTTGATGTTGTTCTAGGATTAATTTTTTGTGGCCCTCAGAAACTCTCTCTTAGTTTTTCCTTGCTTGCAAGTTGCAACATAATCCTTTCAGATTTAAGGGTCATCTTCCATCCTTTTTTTACTAAATAATTGAGATTTGCAATTTAATGAACAAGAAGCAGCAGCAAAAATCAATTATCATCTTAGTTCTCTTCATGTACTGGAAAAAGTACATTTGTTGTCCCCAAGAACATAAATAGTAGCATGATAGAAAATCAGAACGACTAGATTTGAGCAAGTATGAGAAACAACAGATTTACCGACACCAATAGTCATGTCAATCATCATTCCAGTTCAGCTCTCCCAAAAGCTCCAAGGCAACATAATAATCACACAGTTTACATCAAAAGAACTTGTTTACAGATACCAAAACAAAGTAAGGTCACGTTTAAGCATCCAATGCCGCATCCCTTCAGTAATCAGCCTTCTGTATTTCCAGCACTACTCTAGCACATAATTAGCACATGTATGCATGCCAAGAGCTAGCAAATTTCACGACATAATCATCTGGGTTTACATCAGAAAGCTTTCGATTCTCTCCATGATCCTCAAAACAACTAGCCGTACGGTAACATTTGCCACTTACCAAACCCAGAGGAGGACGGAGGATGAACAGAAATCCCTGTTCAAGCCTCAATAATTACCCCAATTCAGTTCTGGCAAGAAGATTTTAGACGCAAAATCACGACGGAGAAAATAATCATAACTCTTAAACTATCGTAGGTTTCAAAAACCGCAGCTCACAATTTCCACTTTCGCTTTCCTTTCGTCTTTCTTTTTCTATGGCGGGGACGAGGGGCATAAAAGAAGTCAGTGATAATCATTGCGCAGCATCCCAATTACGGAAAGCTCCGTCTCAAAGAAGAAACAAAATCTCCATAAAGAATCATCATCACATCACCAGAATCCACGAAACTAGCTAACAAAACCGTGAAGCAGCATCTCAACCCGACACCAAGACATCCTCCAGCAGATCATCGAAACCCAAAAATTACCAATTCACCCCGAAACAGAACCTTAGAGAGAGAGAGAGAGAGAGAGAGAGGAAACCTCACCGCTTGAGGAGCGGGGACGCCGGCGGGGACGGCCTCCGACACGCGGACCCTCTCGACCCTCTCGATGACCGGCTGCGAGAGCGGCGAGGTGATCGTGACCAGCTCCTCGATCGCCGCGAAGTGCCGCACTTCCAGCGCGGGCACGCTCTGCCGACACACGACCTCTGCTTCAGCTCCCATGACTCTTTTCTCCCTCCCTTCCCCTTCACGATCTCATCACCCGAGCCAAAAACGCGAGGCTCGAACCGGCTCGGAAAGACTTCCTCTCGATTGCTTGCTACCGCGAAAGCGAGCTCGAGCCTGAAGATGAAGCTACCTCTTCTGGACTTCTTCTTCTTCCTTTTCCTCTCGGCGTCTGCGACTTCGAGTCCCGAAACCGATCGGAAATTTCAGTCCGGCGTCACGCGAGCTCAGATTTATACGGTCCTCGGGGGTTGGTGACCGGCAACCGGGTAGGCACGGGTCACCGGCTGGAGCACGCTCGGATGCGGGGGGGACACGTGTGCGGCCGGGAGCCGTGCGATTGGTTTTTGCTCCTCCACACACGCTTGCTAGCGTTCCGTGGGCCCGGCCCCCGTCGGCTCGACATGTGACTTTTCTCGGGTCGACGCGTCGATTGCGGCTACCGAGCTTCGAAGAGAGGCGGAGGACCGGGGTCGCCCGGCGAATTGACGGAAACGCCCTCGGCATGCCGTCTTGGAATGAGCTGTCTAAAGTTTGACTTCGGCCCGTATTCATTACACTTGCTTTCAAGTCTCCATTGCTCGTAAAAGTACACATTGCCGACCATCAAATTTATTGAAAGAAGAAAGCCTATTTTTTAATACCCAATAATCTGGTGAATCTAACGGTGGAGATGCTCCGAGAGCACGTCCACATTGTTTACATGGATCAGATGGAGAATACACTTGAAGATAAATGACGAATATAATATTTTTATCTTTAAGAATTAACGTTTTCATCCTTCGATCTAGCAACAATTTCACAACACATATCAATTTTTTAGAAGTTTGACATCAAGGACCCTAGATAGCAAGGAATGTCTTTTCCTTGTTGCAAAAGATACTTTTGCCGCATTCTCCACAAAATAGCGGCCACTTAGATGGCACCCGAGTAAGGGAGAAGGTCTTCATCGGGTATTTTCAGCCAAAGGAAATTGAACCACTTAGTCCCTACTGTATCCTAATTATTTCTCTCCACGATGAGATAATATATTTATGGGATTATTAGATGCTATCGATATTTGATTTAGAAAAGTAAATGCAGTGCCGCGTGATAAAGTGTGATCCATTATTCTGCTTTGTTTTCAAAGCTGTTTTGATTGACTATAGAATTAGATGTCGTTTTCCACATTTTCATTTACTCAATATGACGAAATGCACTAAAAAAATTCTGCATCAATTTCGTTTCAAGTATTACTCACAAAATTAAATTCAAGAGAAGCATCTAAAATTCGATTTTTGATTGACAAAATTTTACATAGTATTAAGCTAGCTTATATTTATAATGAATTGAGATTGTCTTATTTTTATATCAATGTTAGGATGAACGCTTTCAAGTTCCATACATGTTTCATTTTGAACTTAGATCCTACCCATTGAAACATATTCCTTATTTTTTTGAAACTCAAAACTTATTTTGCATATCTATCTACTTAAAATCCGAACTCACCCGTCGAAACAAATTTCTTAATTTTTGGAATTTAGAATTTATCTTATATACCTTGAGATCTTGAACGGAATAAGTTTCCACTATTCCGATTCTCAAATTCTAAATTTTATCATGAAATCATGCTCTGTTGGTGTGGTGCAATGCACGTGATGCATTGCTTTAGCCTTTCGGAGCATCTATCTCTAACTAATGATGAGTATATGTGGAGGGAGAGGAGGGGTAGACCCGGGGTTGTCAGCGCGGTTGGGGGCCAATATGGGGAAATCGCCTGCGGAGATGTTTTAAAAATTAAAAGCAATTTCTCATGTCTTTCATCATCGCTGACGCAAGACGGAGGATTCGTTGGTGATGTCTGAGTCAGACGCTCAACACTTGAATGGACGAAATTGCCCTTCCGTATTGTTCGAGATCAGCCAAGCTCGACTGTACAGACCCGGGGACTTTTCGGACTTTGTGCGAAGCTCCGACTCGGTCCCGCTTGGCATCCTCGGCGACCACGAAGAATTTGAGCGTAAAGTCTTCTTATTTTAATTGGAGATTCCCTACACCTTCTTTACTTTTTCTTTTTTTTTTCTTTTGGAGTTTTATATCATTTATATACATTATTTCGGGAAATCCCGTATATAACCTTCGATAATTAGGCGCGGGGCCGGGAAACCTTTTTCCGGAGAGCTACCAGGCACTACTGCATGGCCGTCGAGAAAAAAAAAAAAAAAAAACTCAAGATGATCTCTCATTATTTCGATATTTTCTCATCACTAGACGTAATTTGGTGTCGATAGTGCAAATCCAGCGAGACTTGCAACTCAATTCAAAAACCGGGACTCATATCTTTAATGGGATGTGTATGTGGGACTTCATAAAAGCCGATGGCATCCGCCAACTTTCATTAGAGTACAAATAGTGAGAAGATCTCCAATTTCCACTATTGTAAATCTAGCTTTACGTCAAATTATACACATAACCAAAGGTATTATTCAATTTAAGTAAATTTTCTGTTGCAATCATTGGAATGGAATCCAAGGTAACTTTGACGGGATCTACAATCAATCCTGTGGGGAATCGAATACACTATCGTCGGCATTTCTTGCGATTGATGTGCGCAAGTGGTTCTTTCGAGATTGAGGAATCAAGAGCGTACAAATTGGCTTTTATCTTGCGCTTTATTTTTAAACACTTTTTTTTTTTTAATCACAAATATGTTGGGTATGCATGGCCACCAGAAATGAAGATGGAACACGACCAAAACCAGTGGGCGGAAAGGACTTACGAGACTATGTACCAAAATTTGGCCAGGTGGTGGATATGGATAGGCACATGACTAGAGCGCGGGTTAATAATTAAACGCACAAGCCATTTGTCGATGACCATAAGAATTGCTATCGGTGTTGTAGTACATTTATCAAAATTAATCGATCGTTGGTATACAACGATGTACGGTTAATAATAGTCGACAAGGACATCGACTTAAAAGGGGCAACAGATGATCAATTGAGACACCAAGAGAAGGTTGATGCAATTGTGAGTTTTCAAATTCGAAACCATTAGTGAGTGAAGCAACGGAGTTGAGGAACACATGAAGTAACCAAAACGCAATTTTGAGGGAGCTACTGATTGAAAACTAAATGATGGCATTGTGAGAGCATGGCACAAGATTTCAAAGACGAGGGAACATGTTTACAACCACAGAAGAACCGCTAGGAGACGTTTATGGCACAATCATTATAAATACCATTAGTTGGTTTAGATGTGTTTCTTAACTATAGTTTCCAAATCCATGTCATTGATTGAATTCCAACATGTTTTTAATTTGGGCGTCACATCATCAATTAAATTTCGATGTTGTCGATTAAATTTCTACATAATTTACATATGTTCGATTTTGCCAAAGTGGTTGTATTTCCAAGCTTTATTATTAAGGGTTAATACCCAAAAAAACCTCAAATTGGTACTTTTGTAACAAATTTACCCCAAATTATTTTTTTGATCACCAAAAATCCCAAACTGGTATATATTTGACAAATTTACCCCAAATTAATACACTTATGACAAATTTACCATTTGTTAATTTTCGTTAAATTTTATTCTTAAATTATTAAGTTAAATGACACGTGACAATTAATCAAAGTATACAAATTTAGGATTTTACGCTTTGTTTGTCACAGTTTACAAATTTTGTGATTTTTTTGTGGTATTAATCCAATTTAGCATAGGGTATATTTGTCACAAATTTACCGGTTTGGGATTTTTGCAATCGAATAAATTAGTTTTGGGTAAATTTGTCATAAATGTACCGGTTTAGGGTATTTTTATAGTCAGTCGAGGTAAATTTGTCACAAGTATATCAGTTTGGGGTTTTTTATGGTCAAAAAAATAGTTTTTGGTAAATTTATCACAAGTGTACCAGTTTAGGATTTTTCAAGGTATTAACCCTATTATTAATTAAATTTATGCAGAATTTGTGTATGTATAGTTCCATTCATAGTAAAGTTATCAATTTGCTTGTTTGCCTATGATATTTCCTATCCAAAATTGCCACAAAACTTGTTTCCTCTAATAAAAATTGAAAAAAAAAAAAAAGAACTCTTGATGAAAGACATTTCACATCCAATTTACACAAAATATCTTGTTGGCACATCCGATGGGACATGTCTAGGTTAAAACAATGAGTCAACTAGATTCTGACAATACTGGTGGTAACAACCTATCACTGCAACTTGGTAATGACGGGATAGGACATTTTCAGTCATCGACTGCTTTGTCGGTGGAAGAACAAGAGCAAGGTAGGGATGTCAACATCCCAAGATAACTCATCAATGATCGAAGAAGACAATTAGAGCGAAATCCTATGTTATTGGCTACCATGAGGAGGATTTTCAATGAGCACCAAAATGAAACGACTAATTACATGATGAAATACCTTGTCAATGTTGTTAAACCAATGGTTATCAATGCCCTTCATGAGGTTATGTACGCACCTGGAGGTTCAAGCCAATCAATTCAAATGCAAACAAAGCCCACACCTGTAAAGTATGTTCCTTCGTCCACTTTTCCTCGAGTTCAGTATTGTAGGACACATAACTCCACCCCCACCACCGGTTAGGATTTTACAAAGGCTTGAAGATATTGGTACGATCCAAACCAGTGGGGTTCCAGTAGTGAGAGTACTCTACTTAGGTGATAATAATAATGGGCATTTGATGAGTTAGAATGCTCAACAAAATATGCCATTTTCACATGTGGAAAACATGCAACCAACTAGTCCAACGCCTCATGTCGATGATGTAAGGCTAGTTGGGATAGTACCTCAACCTGACATAGGACATGCCCCATAGGCCTAATGATGTGATCAATAACTAAGGTAGGCCACCGTCTCGACCTAGGGGCAGAATGGTCAAAGACCCTTAGCGAAAGCAATGGTTATGGCCAATTCTATATATATTCTCCAAAAGCCTAACTTGATCATCAACACCCTTTTCTAGGGGCAACTTGGTCTAGTAGCCCCTGATTAGGACCCTCAAGGTTTCTGGCTATTAGTGGGTCAAGCAATACAACACTTAGGGTATGATATAGGGAATATTAGTCCATGTACATAAAACCATATCCAGATTGGATAGATGCGATATCTTATTTAAGAGGTTTTAAGATTAACGATTTTAATTTATTCTCTAGTGAAGATGACCAATCAATAGTCGAACACGTTAGTTGATTCATTGCAAATGTGGTGATGCGCCTAAGTGTTGGAAGATGAGGTTGTCCTTGTGTGACTATCCAATATTGCTTTGACTTGGTGTACCACTTTACCAACTAATTCCATCCAGGCTTTGGCGCAAATGGAAATACAATTCCACAACCAGTTTCATAGATCCATCCTTAATGTGTCTATTGCGGACTTGGCAGACATTAAGCAACGGAACAATGACGAGTTTATGGTTAGGTTCAAGAAATCAAGGAATAAATGCCTTATACCGTTGCCAGAGAGATCTTATGCTGAAATTGCTTTCAACGGCCTGAAATTTACCTTGAGAGAAAGATTAAAAGATCGACTGTATAACGACATATTCCAGTTAACAACTAAGGCAATTAGGCATGAAGATCTATTGAAGGCAAACGATAAAAAGTTAAGTAAGCAACCTTTGTAGAGATACATGGGTCTAAGGATGATTTAGACCAAGAAAAATGTGCTGAGATAGATGTGGCTAAAATAACTATCAACAAGCCATATGTTTATCAAGCATTGAAACCGACCAAAATTAAAGAAAAGTTTTAAAAGACTATTATGACCGAGCGAAGAATACTCAGTATTATTCATTCGAGGGGAACAAAACAGACGAAATTTTCGACCTACTTCTAGCGAATGGCCTCATAATATTGACTAAAAGCCAAAATATACCAAGCAAGGAAGAACTGGCAAATAAGAGATATTCTAAATGGCACCACTCATAGAGCTATAACACTATTGAATAAAATTAAGCTTGGCGATTAAAAATGAAAAGCGCCAGTGGAGATAGATGCCGGCCATTTCCTTTGATAACTAGGATGATGTCGGCAAAACTCAAAGGTAAGAGGCCATGCTCAATGCAATCAGGGAATTGATCAGAATTTATATACCCGACCCGAAGATAAAACGCGATAAGAAGGATTCCCCGGTCAGGGTATGAGATATGGTCGTTACCCAATTTACGTCGACAATCCCAATTATATCGGCTAAACAAGTCTCCCTAAGGTATTTGATCCTTATGGGGCAATTAGTGAAGAAAAAATCATTCAAACATAGGTACGAGGAGGGACATCTCACTACTGACATATTGGGACATCTAAGTGGTAAGTTTGACTATTATGCCACCTCTGCATCTCCAGCGCCTCGTCCTCAAGATGTTGTTCCTACTGGATGGGTGAAGAGTTTGGTGACTTACCTCTTGGGATACCAGTTGGTCAACACCCACTCTCACCGACGGACATTGAAAGTGGCTTATAATCCTCCAGAGGGCAATGGTTCGAAGCAAGGGAAACACAAGGGCTAGGGAGCAAGATGTTCAGAACCTAGAAAAGAATAATGTAAAGAAAGAAGAAGGCGTTTGAATTGCAATAACAAGTCAGGTAGATTCATATCAGCCAAGTTATCCAACTCTCATGGCATCCTACGAACCGAAGAAATTTAAAACCAAAAATCTGATTTACAAAAGGAAATCTAAAGAGTCAGTCCAGACCAGTGAAGAGCAAAAGGAGTTAGAATCTTCAAAACCTAAAAAATCTAAACTCAAATCTGCAAAAAATTTGAGGTTGGCATCACCAGCATGTTCGTACATGGTCCAGGCTAGATTACTCCTGAATTCAAAATTGCGTCACTAAGAATGGCCGAAGGCAGAGCTTCAATTGTGAATGAAGAAGAAAGGGCCGACTTCCAATTCACTGATGAAGAAGCAATGAAGTTCGAAAATCTCACAATTCCCAACTCCATAGATCTCAATGCCCTCAATATATCGGTCAAAATCTATGGCAGACTAATGTCCAAGGCTTTGGTGGACGGAGGATCGACACCGAATCTCATCCCGTACAAGTATTTCAAGAAACTTGGAAAGAGAGATGATGAAATCATTCCTTTAAATGTACAACTCTCCAGCTTCATAGGGAGAATAGCGAAGCCAAGTGAGTATTTGTCGCCGATCTCACTGTCAGGTCAAATACTTTTGAGACCTATCTCTTTGTTGTCAAATGCTGATGACTCATAAAATCAGCTATTGGGCAGAGATTGGATTCGTGAAAATCAGTGTATCATAACTTCTCTTCATCAGATGTTGGCCTTTTGGAGCCGAAACAAGGTCAAGTACATTAAGGTCAATCACAGTGTGTATGTGATTTGGACAGATGCAATAGGTGAATCGAGATTGTGGTAAAAGAGTTATCAATAGTTTATGTGTCATGAACCTATCAGAGTTAATTATAGACATCTAACTTTCTATCGCTTCAACAATGTAAATGTGATTGGATTTCTAAGAATGAGCTGACAAGGGCAAGAAATAGATGTTATCTACGGAAAATCATACATTATTAGAAGACCTCAATAAGAGGTATTTAGCCTACCAGGCTGAACAAACAGAACAATCCCTCCACGTTGTCGATTGTATAGCGGATTTTAAAGAATTGCCAATATAAGAGGATGATCAAGTGGTAGAGACTCGGGATCCATCA
This sequence comes from Eucalyptus victrix, assembly GCA_016097545.1. Classification (NCBI taxonomy): domain Eukaryota; kingdom Viridiplantae; phylum Streptophyta; class Magnoliopsida; order Myrtales; family Myrtaceae; genus Eucalyptus; species Eucalyptus victrix. The sequence goes on along the minus strand of CM027845.1, from coordinate 39,536,115 downwards.
GTTGAATTCAATATCGGCGATCAAGAACGCCGCTGACTAATTTATGTTAATCCCTCATTGGACAAAGACTCTGAGATGCAGTTGGTGAAATTACTAAGAAAGTATTAAGATTGTTTTATTTGGAAAAATCACGAGAGGCTAGGACTAGGGACTAGGAAGAGATGTAATAAAACACAAGTTGCCAACTAAGAAAGGATTTTGACCACAGAAATAACCTCCAAGGCTGGTTGCTTCATTCTCAAGGTCGAAGAAGAATCGAGTAATTGTTAATAGCAAGGCTCATCAAATGACTTTTCAATACAATGCCCGTAAAAAAAAAAAGGAAAGTTGAGGATTTGCATCGACTTTAAAGACTTAAAAAAGAAATTGATTGAGGCACGGAGAGAAGGTTGAATACCTAGAAGGTATCAAGATGCAATTATGAATTTTCAAATTTGAAACCATTGGTGAGTGAAGCAAAGGAGTTTAGGAACTCATGAATTAACCAAAACATGATTTTAAGGGAGCAACTACTTGAAGACAAAATTCTAGCATCGTGAGAGCATGGGCACAAGATTTTCGGAGATGAGGGAACAAGGTTATAACCATAGGAGAACCGATAAAAGACAATTATGAGACAATCACTATAATTACTAGTATTCATCTACTGGAGAACCTCCCGTTCCCCTTCTGCCTCAACCCACGAAATAAATAAACATGTTATTTTTCAATTATCTTTACTTTCTTGCGTTGTAGTTTCAGTTTCTTTAACTCACATTGTCAATTAAAATCCAACATTGCATCATTATGTTATCAAGATTTATCATCGATTAAATTCCGGTCTAGTTTGAGTAAAGTTATTGATTTTCTTGTCTACTTGTGATATTTCCTATCTAAAATTGCCACAAAACCCATCTCCTCTAATAACAACTAAATAACAACTTTCAATGAAAAATATTTGGTTACTAAATCCAATTCACGCGAAATATATACATAATATCCTCTACACTGCACTCCACCAGCCTTAGTTTTCATAGTAAACGATTGCACAATGCAATTTCAAGTTGGTGTTGGGGTAAGAGATTTCTGAGTTTGATTTTTAACAAAGCATCAAGGCCCATTCACCCATTTATTCTCGTTTTCCTTTCAATCTGCGCGATGGACTCCAAAAATTCTTTCAAACGAACACATCGGGTTTTGCTTCCCCATCAAATCGGCTTCCATGCGAGGGAGCTTGGAACTTCTGGAGCAAACAGTTGCTCGTGTAAGTAAGCATCGGGATTTTAAGTATTTCAGAGAAGCTCTCAGTGGAAGCTTTTGAATTGGCCCAACTTTTTTTTTGTCTTTTTTCTGGATAATTAAGTGGATACGGAAATCCCAAAACTCTGGCCTTGCTTCAAACCATGCATGCTTGTTGTTGGGCATCAAGTTTATCGCAACTCACAAACTCGAATATCATTAAAAGGAAGGATTTTTACATTACGCGTGATTTCCAATCCATTTCCATGATAATTAATATGGATGATTATAGTTTGATAGATTGACCAACTAGCCAAATCAATCACGATGGATATGGATTACCTAATGATGGATTAGAGAAATTGCGTATGTAAAATTAATTTGAGAGAGAGAGAATGCTTTATGCTTTATACGAGGGCTTGAGAATGGCCCCTACATGACAAACTCAAAAGCCCAATTGTCAGGTGAAGGAAGCACCAATTCGTTGAAGGCCCAATTTGAAAATTCCCACACTTTAAGGGCGGAGAAGAATAATATTTTTCGTTTGTCCACATTGCAGTTTGAATTAAGTTTCGAGGCGGTATCCATGGGTCAATCTTGTTGATCGAACGACGAACGTAGAAGACAAAATCATTTAAAGTCATCCTTTGCGTTAGATATCTTTGGAAGACGAAGAACTTTTCAAAGCATTGCCAAAGTAATTTCACCAATTTTCACGATGATAAAATATTACAAAAGTTTATGTTGACATTGAAAAAATATCCGATGCGTCTTTTCTTTCCCTCGAAAAAAGTGATACTGTTATTTATAAACAAAACTTAATCAAACAAATTCAAATTCAAATTAAATTTTCTAATCATGTCAATACTCTCTTCCGTTTCGAGGTGTTTTAGGAAGCAAAAGAATGTCTGGCTTCCCTATTTTATTTTCTTTAAAATTGATGAAACAAATTTCAATTTCTTTCATTTTCACAAATCAAAGCAGCTGACATGCCGACTTTGAATAGCAATGTGGGGCACTCGCACTTAAATTAGTGAAGTCCCCATTATTTGAAAATTTCAACAATAGCAACAACAATAAAACGACCTTTTTCATGACCAATCACATGAATAATTTTAAAATGCGAGTCCAAGAATCACGAGGACCCTTGTTTTTCCCAGAAAAAAAAAAAAAAATTAATTTATAAAAATGGGTTTGAGGTGGTCAGATAATGCGGGTGTTGACTCAAGAAAATGGTCGGTCTCTTGTTAATGCTTTGGTCCTCCTTTTCATGCCAACCTAAACTTCACTTCACCTTTTTCTTTACGGTATCAATTAACCTTTTTTTTTTTTGTATATATATTAATGTTTTATTTTTTAACATGTGGTTGTCGTCTCTCGTGGTTTGGCGAGCTGCTATGCATGTGGCTTTGACGTTTTCAATACCAAATAATGATTTTTTCACAAATCGTTGCGATCGATATTTTTATTTACGGGTTCACGAGAAGTCCAAGGTCAATTGCACAAGTTAGCTAATAACCGGCCAATTTGACCATGAAGTGGACCGGACGCGAAAATTTAGATCACCACAGGAGAAATTCAATGAAATTTCGTATATTGTGGAGCGAAATTCCTAAATAAAGTTAAAATTCATATGATAATTAGAGAGTATTAACTCGCCAGTTCTCTTCAAATTTGTTATTAGATCCGATGTACTTATCGCTATAATCCTCTTATAGAAATATTTCATTATGTTAACTTTAATTATATATATCACGTGTGACATATGTATAATAAATCCATTATAATGAATTACGTGATGTGTTAGAATACCAAGTTGATTTGTAGGTACATATTGAAGCCAATGGTCAAGTGGAAGCTCTTAGTGGCATGATGTGTAAAGTAGAGATGGTAACAGTGTTGATGTTAGAGGTCATAAATTATGACATTGTTCAGATTCGACCAAATCCTATCGAAAGATTGAGTCGGAAAAAAAAAGAGAGAAAGAAAGTGACTAAACCAAACTTGATTTGCAATAGGCAACGCCCCCAAAAAAACCCAAAATTTAAGTGGTATGAAACCACTTAACTTGGATGAGTAATGAATCTAGTAATAAGTCCAACCTATGAAAATTGAGATGATGATTAAATATGAAGTGAACTTGCTAGTACCCAAAGGGATGCAATAATGGTGGTGGTGGTGATTTACTCGATGTGGTGAAGCAGCTACTATTCTAAGTGTGATGAGACTGGATTGGTACAATTTTTTACATTCGAAATTATTATATTTGTTCATTTAAATATCTACCGATGGAATATGAATGGATATGATCTAAAATATCTTAATTCGTATCTTATCCCTTGATTGCTTCATAGCAAAGGTCTTGGTGTGCTTTTTAATTTATTTCATCAGATTAATAACATATAATCATGAGTTATATAGGTATTGTGCCATCACGTCGCCTATCATTATCATTATCGTTAGGAGAAAGACAGATGAGGTTCATTACACGGTGGTTATGCTCGTCGTTGCTATTAGACAACGAATGCATGTAGTAAAAGCTTGCCAAGGCTGATCGATGTGCAAGTGGTGGCCGTGCCCTCAAATATTCCTCCTAAGTTATTTTTTCCTGCATCTCATATTACATTCAAATCAGGTCGAAAAGAGGTCTTAATTGTTAATTTTGGCGGAATCCGACCCAACCTGAACTAATCCAACAAATCCAGTTTCGAGGTCGAGTAGGATAGCGAATCCCATGCATCCTCCTCCCTTATGCAAAAAACTTTGACATCTCAATCACCGAAGACCCAAAAGCAATGCAAAAAGAAAAGAAAAAGAAGAAGAAAAAGAGAGAATGCGTAGGCGCTTCATGATAATTTCTGCTTTTCCTTGGCGTTAATCAGGACATTTGCTGTTTAAGGTCATGATTAAAGGCTAATGCAGATCTAGTCTGTCCACATTTCCTTTTTAGCTTTAATGTTTTGGCCGAAAGTGGTCAATTCTCTCTCTCTCTCTCTCTCTCTCTGTCTTCCCCTGTCTCTCCCCTGTCTCTCCCCTGTTCTGAAAAATAATAATTTGGCTAGGCGACAACCAACTCAGTCTAGCCCTCCTCCAGCCCACAATAAAGAAAGGAGGGGAAGACTCGGTGTCTCGGAGTTTGATTATTCAAAGGAAGAAGAGAGAGAAAAGCTTTTCGAAAGTGGAGCTGCGGGGACAGGAAATGAACAGGCGAGAGGTTTGAACGGTCAAAAAGGAGGAAGAGACCGTCAAAAGCGAAGACCCCTGATTTAGAAGACCCCGGAAAAATTTGAAAAATGAAAACATAAAAATTGAGTCTTCAATTCAATAAATAAGAACAAAACATTATTGCCGGGTTGCTGTCGTTGGTTACTGTTTTGACTGACTCCTTCTCCAACTTCATCACCGAGCCAGAGCCAAAAGAAGAAGGAAAGAGAGAGAACAAGCGAAAATCAAGAAAGCCACCCCGATAAAAAAGGAAGGAATTTGTCCAACTTCCACCCGTTTTCCTCTTTCTTTCTTCCTCTCCTCCTCCTCCTCCTCCTCTCACTCCTCCTTACAGTCAAGAATCACCCCAGACAGCTGATAAAGAAGAACAGCAAGAACGCTTTCTGGTACTGAGATTCGAGCGACTGACCGTTTGATTGTTTGGGAAAGAACCCCGGGTTTTTGTTTTGGGTTTACCTGAATGGTAAAATGGATTCTGTTGTCACTTTTTTCCCCTTGTTTTATATTTCTTTGTTGCATGGTTAGTTGAGTTCCTTTGCTTTTGCTAGATTTTTGGATCTGGGGGGTTGATTTGAGCTGACCCTTTGTTGATGTGGTCATTAAGATCTGGTTCTAGTGTTGCCATTTTTTCCCCTCGAGTTAACCCTCTAGTTTTTATCCCTTGAAGAGTCATTTCTCTTTTCTTTTCCCCCATCCGTTGGTTATGCAAGAAAGGCCTCCAAAAATTTAGCCTTTGAGGTTATTTATATGATTCATTCTGCTGGTTAGGTCCTCTTTGCATTTGTCTGGTTCTTTATCTTTGAACTTGCCATTTTTATGAAATTGAGGATAGCATATACGTATATCCATTTCTGTGTTGTAACCTAGTCCTTTTGGAATTTTATCAAGTGGAAGATCTTCTTTTCTGTGCATTGATTACTTGAAAGGTGAATTTTCGCATTTTTCTGAGGCAAAGATTGCAACAAGCTGCTTCGTTTGGCATCCATTTCTGGGGAGGGAAAATAACCTTGGGAACGTATGTGGCTTGGAAGAGCTTTTTCAGCATCATCATAAGGGATTTTGAGATTTTCAACCGTCTTTAGGTGGACTGTTTTAGCAACGGTTCCCGATGTATCTGCCCATCTTGTTTGTGAAGAGATCTTTACAAACTTCAGACCAAGCATTTCAAAGAGATCGGTCGGTTTGAGAATGTGTTTAGACGCATCAAGTTCCATCCTTTGCTAAGTCAAGGCCGGTTTTGTGGACGATTTTGTCCAATTGCTTCAGTCAAGAACTGTGCGGTGCCGATTTAGATTGAAAGAATCAACATTAGATAACTTGTTATCACAGCTTTGAAACTCGCCGACATTTGCCGTATTCTAGTGTGTTTTTTCAGCTTTGCAGTGGCTTCAGTTCTCTGTATTTGGTCGTTACTGCTGGCTGCATTAACAGCTGATTTTTATGACTCTGTGTGGTCAAAACTTGTACAGTTGATTTATTCTGTATATTAATGGAATGATGCACATTTAGTTTCTAAAATGCTTATTCTCTCTTATAAAGGGCTCTTATTTTCCCCAGATCTTACTCTTAAGTACTTTAGTTTTCGAAAAACAAGTCTCATGCATCTTGTGGTTTCTCGAATAGAAATCCTGTGTGAGAGAGCCATGCTCTTGGTTTTGATTGACTCATATGTGCTGGTCATCCATTTGTTGGCCTCCGTGTAAATAATTCTCTGTCTCTATAAATGCAGATAAGTTGTTGATATTGACCTTGAGAAGAGAGCGCAAATTGGACGGTGAGCTATCTGTACATGATATAATGGCTTCTGTGAGCATGGTGCCTGTGTCTGGTTTAAGAGATCCCACTGGGAACACGGTGGCCTTTGATAGATTGCCTGATGAGATGAATGACATGAAAATTAGGGATGAGAAGGTGAATCGCTCGTTTCCTTGAGCTTCCACTTCACTCCACTATACTTGTTTTTCTTGACTGATGTCTGATCAGCCTAACGCATTTCTTATTGGATTTGGTTCTTGGTAAAGCAGGACATGGAGGCAGCTGTTGTCAATGGTAACGGGGCAGAGGCGGGTCACATAATCGTCACGACAATTGGTGGTAAAAATGGGCAGCCAAAACAGGTAAGACCTGAATGCTATACATTTCCCACTATATCTACATTTGAAAGGTGTCTGCTGTTTCCATCTAACAGTTTGTTTCTTAAAATTCCAGACAATAAGCTATATGGCTGAGCGGGCTGTTGGGCAGGGATCATTTGGTATAGTCTTCCAGGTGAGGCATTCATTTAGTTCCTGGCACTAGTTGACCTATTTCCTTTCCCTTTTTTCAAAATTTGAACTTCCTATTGTAGGCAAAATGTTTGGAGACTGGTGAAACGGTTGCAATTAAGAAGGTCCTACAAGACAAGAGGTACAAAAATCGGGAGCTTCAAACCATGCGTCTTCTAGAGCACCCAAATGTTGTGTCCCTTAAGCATTGTTTCTTTTCCACGACCGAAAAAGACGAGCTCTACCTGAACCTCGTCCTTGAATATGTGCCGGAGACAGTCCACAGAGTGATAAAACATTATAACAAGATGAACCAGAGGATGCCATTAATATATGTGAAACTCTATTTTTACCAGGTAACTATTGTATTCAGTCTCATTCTTCTTATTTGGTTATATGTTGACTGCTAAGTCAAGTTGCTTCAAACAGGACGATCTTCCCTTTTTGTCCATTTCTAGTATGGAATATTGAGTTCCCATTTAGCGGCTCTAACAAGAAATTTTCTTGTCAATTTCTTGGACAGATATGTCGAGCACTTGCTTACATTCACAACTGCATCGGAGTGTGCCACAGGGACATAAAGCCTCAAAACCTACTGGTATGTGGTGCTGTGGGTGCATGAAGTTGTAGTACCTGAAGTAATAATTCAGACTTTTATCTCTATGTAATAGAAGTGACGATATGAACCTTCAAAAGAATTAAGTATAGTCATAATGGCAGAACTGAGAACCATAAAGATGCTTTGAAAGAAAGAGACCTGTCCTGCGATGCACTAGGGGGTGATGTTCTTCATTGTTGGGTGATTTGTCTCCATATACATTTTTGCTGAATTTGCTTCATTATATGCTTGTTTCTGACAGGTTAATCCTCACACTCACCAGCTAAAGTTATGTGACTTTGGAAGTGCAAAAGTTTTGGTTCGTGTCTTCCTATAGTTCAAGTTGTTAAGCTCACGTTTCTCTCCCATTATTCTCAATCATTGTTTTAACTCTCTACTTGATTTTGACAGGTAAAGGGGGAGCCAAATATATCTTACATTTGTTCTCGATACTATCGTGCACCCGAGCTCATATTCGGTGCTACTGAGTACACTTCAGCAATCGATATCTGGTCAGCTGGCTGTGTACTGGCTGAGCTACTGATTGGACAGGTTGGAATTCCGCTTTCTAATTATGATTTCAGTTGTCATCTTTTGCTGGATTATTATCGATGGGTCCATGAATCATTCGGACATAAGCTAATGATGTCTTTCTAATGACAGCCTCTCTTTCCTGGTGAGAGTGGTGTGGACCAGCTTGTTGAAATCATTAAGGTGATTACATCTTCAGGATCTTCTATTATCAAATCTTTTGTGTTCTAGGAGCTGCACCGCAGTATTTTTTCCCCTCCTTTTTTTTTGGTGTGGTGAAAATGATCTGTTTGGATTACCGCCAATTAATAAATACCAATTTTTCTGTTGTTCAAGCTTTTAGAACTCTGGACATTCCTTAATGAGAATAATTGGATAGTTTGATGATCTATTTACAAGCAGATGTTTGTTTCTTGACGTGTTGACTCTCCCTCTAACATCTGTTTATAATGCCATTTTCTCCCTTCACTCAATTTTCAGAGACCCTTATTTTGATGATTGCTTTATTCTCATTCAGGTTTTGGGTACCCCAACCAGGGAGGAAATAAAGTGCATGAATCCCAACTACACCGAGTTTAAGTTTCCTCAAATTAAGGCTCATCCGTGGCACAAGGTAATGTGGCAGTGTTAAAATACTCTCTGATGTATGAGAGCAAGTCATACAGTATGGTCTAATTAACATTGGGTTCATCTTCAGATATTCCATAAGCGCATGCCCTCGGAAGCCGTGGATCTCGTCTCACGGCTACTGCAGTATTCTCCAAATCTTCGAAGCACAGCTGTGAGTATTACTCTTTAGTTTGGTGATCTCGGTCTTTCTTTGGGCAATTTTGGTTGTCTCGTCACTATCATTTAGAGTAAAAGGGTTGATCTTCTTTGAGGAATATGTTTCTTGGAATCCTTAATGCATGCGATGATCACTCTTTTTAGTCATTTAAGTTTGACAAAATATTCAGCATTTCGAAGTTAAAACCAGTTGCCTTGCGCACCTAAGCGTGCCAAAATATACTCTCTCCTTTCTTCTGTTGACAGCTTGTTTTTTTCGCCATCCATTTTGCTTAAAGTTGAACTGGACCTTGAAAGACTGACTCATTTGCACGATTCATTCCACGCAGCTGGAGGCTTTGGTCCACCCTTTCTTCGATGAGCTACGTGAGCCCAATGCCCGTCTACCAAATGGGCGTCCACTTCCGCCCTCTTCAACTTCAAGACTCACGGTAATTCGGGCGGCTGCCTTCTTCACTTTGATATCTATACAGCAACTACTCTTGTCACACATCTTCGCGTTAATACATTACTTATTGCCACCGTCTCTGGAACAGAATTGAGAGGAGCACCATCGGAGATGCTGCACAAGCTGATTCCCGAGCATGCGAGAAGATCCTTGCCTTCCCACGGGTTTTAACCGGCTCGTTCCTTTTGTAGAGAAGATTAGCTAGAGGCTTCTTTTTTGTTTAATTTCGTAATGGAAATGTCGGTTTCTCTTCCTTACCCTGTACCCACACATGTTCATTTAATTTGTTTTTGCTCTCGTTAAAATTATGCGTCGCTGTACTAGGATGCAGATGAAAGAGTTTCTGCCTAGAGTATGCTTTGACAATCAGAAACTGAGTTTGCTGACCCTGCTTTTCGCAATCTGACGGGATTGTAACACTGTATTTAGTAGAGAAAAGTTTGTTCATCTCCAGTTCTAGCTGTAGGTTTAAATCTGACTGCTTCCATAACGTCCTTAAGTGAGATCATATCATTAGCCGGGGCATTGGGCTTTGCGTCGGTAACTATCGAGTTGCCATTTCCACGAGGGCCGGAGCATCGATGCATCGGATGCAATAGTCCCACGATTGAATTGAAGTTGCTGATTAGCATGAAGCGAAGTGGGAGATGATCTCATCGAAGTGGTGCTTTGTAAGCAAAAGTCAAATTTGGCCGACCGCTTACTTGTCGTAGGTACAATTATTGCATGGTGACTCGAGATTAGGTTATAATTCCTTCATGACATCATTTGAGATGATGTGTTGTTAACCATCATCCATGAGAATTTTGATAAGAAGAATTAAGTTTTCTTTTTTCTTATTGGCAAGAGGACATGTCAAATGCCTAAGCATGACGGAAGATTCCGCGAAATATGTTGTAGCAACTACGTTTTACCTAAAAAATAGCAACTAGCAAGGACCAAGAAGATGCGAGTAATTTGTAATTAATATTAGTTTTGATTAGTGCTATCCCTTAAGTCCTAATCGAAAGAGTCCCAAAATAATCGTTGAGTTAAATGAGCGGAAGTAATTCTGATCAATTTCTTATGGAATCCTCGACCATCATGCCAACAATTACTTACGGAATTCTCACTGCAATAAGTGATGCGCGGTTTAGTCATTGCCGGCCATCACGCTAGTGAAAATTCTCAACTACATTACTTATTGGGTGAAAATTCTGAAAAAATCTTGAAATAATCCTGCCAATTTTGTTCGGTTTTTTATTGGGTGTTGCAGCAAATGATCCATTTGTATGCAATGGGATATACTTAATCATCTCATGGGTATTCTAAAATAGCTTTTTACGCATGACGAACACACACGAAAATGGGATTTTCACTGAAAATGGGAACTCAAGACGTATGGGCCCTTGACCTCCTCTCAAATTGATGACACTGACCCAACTGCCCCCTCCATCTTTCTCGAACAGTTCATGGAAATCACTTGGCAATCGGCTCAGTAAAGCTCACCGAGAACGCACTTGGAAAAAAAAAATTGATATTTGGTAATGGAATAAGTCAAATTGAAATTTTTCATAGACCCTTTTGGCCCACCGGAAAAAAAAAAAAGATTATTCAAGTGTTGTCTTGATTTATTTTATTTTATTTTAGACAAGCTAGGTGAAAATAGTTTTAAGTGGAGTTTGTTTGGGTCGAAAGTTTGACTGGATTTTGAAAACTACAAAGTTGACGGACTAGCTTGGAAAAAATGTGAGGGGCCCCGTAAATATTGGGCTGGTCATGTGTAAAAGTTTTCCATTTACATCAATAAAAAATGACCACTTTTTTCCGACGTTTTGTCGCCTCTTTTAATCTAGTCAAAGCCGAAACTTCGTAAGATTTGAGATCTATCTCGCTTGTCTTTCACGTTTTTGTTTTTATTCTTAACCAAAATCTCACGGGTTATGCACTTCGATTTTTCGTAAATTCAAGACACTCGAAGCTTTTTCATTATATCTGAATATTTAAATGTGGACTCACAATTTTTTAAAATTTAAATAACTATTCGAATTTTTGACATGTAGACCCTTGAGATTCCACAATCCCGTACCTTTCGCATCATTTATGAAATAACCCCGAAAGTCAACATTAAACAGCATTCAAGGCCCTCCTTGCCTTGACCACAGAATAGTATTGGTCTCAGTAGCCATCGGATCGTAGCTCAAATGTGAAATCAATATAATTCAAGAATCTCTGGAACATGGGTAGACATCAAATCATCTCAGAAAAATCTTCGAGTATGCAGCCATGCGCATTTCGATCATCAAGGATTGCATAAATGATCTTTAAACTTTAATTCAAATGTGCCATGTTGCTGTTGAACTTTTCATTTGTTAAGTGGAGCTCATAAATTTTAACTCAATGTTGAATGTTTGATTTGCTCAATATGCTCCATGAATTTTTTATACACGTTAAATTAATGTTCAATGTTCGAGTTAACGGAATTTGCTAATTTGGCTTCCAATCCGATATGTTTGCATGGTAGACCAAAAAATAATGCTGTGTGTGAATTATCCACATAAAATATTTAACTCAAATTACAATATAGTAATCATTTTACTTTGACTAATTTTGAAAAATGATTATCCATGGAATTTGAAGTTGTTGATTATTATATCCCGATTTGAGCTAAATATTTCACATGAATAATCCACGTGTATGGTTGATTTTTCTAGTCCACCATTCAAACTTACTTGGTTGGAAGTCAAATTGACAAATTTTGTCAAATTGAATTAATGGAATGAAGATATTGAAAATTTTCATATAGTTTAGAGCTTAACTGAACATGTACAAAAAACTCAGAAATCGCATTAAAAAAAGTTTTGGAAAGATATTATCACCGAGTCAAAATTCGGGGATTATTTTATAATTGTCCATCACCTTCTTTATAATTTCAGGAGAAAAAGCAACAAATACTTTTTAAAGCATGACAAATAGACTCAAGGAAAAAGAAAAAGCAGAGAAGAAAAGTTGTCCATGCCATTTGAATGAAATGAAAAGGAACCGCATGCGCCATTTGATGCTACGTTCGAGCATTAAAAGGAGGAGGAAAATAAGAGCGTGAAAACGAGAAAATCACTCCATTTTTCGCCCAATCTCTTTCATAAAAATAAAGGATTGCTGTCTTATAAAAAAATCCCAAACTAATCAGTCGACATGTTTGTGTCACGAAAGAAACATATTGGATACCGATGACAGATTTACCAAGATTTTGGAGCAACATTGGGGCAAAAAATTACAGAATTTAGCAATTTCTCAAATCTCGAGGGAGTTTTCAGGCTTCTACGGAAATTTTCCAATCTTGGTCCATTTTCTTCATATCTGGCTTTCCCAAAATTATGTCATTCAGAAGATTGTGTTGAATTTCCTCTACGAATTTACGACATCACACGCCGTGTGTGTTTCCGTGACAACAAATTTTAATGGTATATTGGAAGGAAGGAAGTCAACAAATTTTCCGGGGCATGAGCCATAAAAAGTGCTTTTTATTTTTTATTTATTTTTTGGCAAAATTTCTCCCACTCTCTTTAGACGAAGCATGGGTTTCTTTAACCCATCCGCGTTGCCTATAAAGGTATCTTGGAGCACGCCAAGATTCACGCCTTCTACCCTCGATCTCGATCCTCGATATGAACGAGGACTCTTTCCTCTTTCTTTATTTTTTTATTTTTTTTTTATTATGATCACAAGCAGTTGGACTGGGCCCACCTCACGATGCTCGTTGTTGACTATCTCCAAAAGTCCGATTTCGATTGGATTTTGACGTTTGTGGCCATCGTCTATAGTTGCACATGACATCCACACATGAAGTCACATTTCATTATCAGTTAATTAAGCCTAAATTTATTATATAGATATTAAATCAGTATTAAATTTTTAAATATTTACACTAAATTTTATTATAATTTAGGTTTCTTTAAAAATTACTGACATGGCGATTTAATTGTCATTAGTTATCTTACGTTGTATATCTTCATATTAATGATTTTTGACAAAAATTGGCATAAAGAATTATATCGGGATTTCATATAGACGTTTAGGAGCAAATCACCCAAATTAAGGAGGTAAGGATTACTTAGAATCGTATAATAAATTTTTGGTTGGACAGTCGGTTTCACTTAAATTAATATACAGAACTTCAAAAAGAAAAGTAGCAACGTCTTGTCCAATTGACGTCAAGAGTCGCTAAGGCATCGCGTCACCAAGATTCGGCAACACACGTCATCCTCCAATTACACTTGGCATTTTCTGCTTTTAAATTTTTTTTTTTCTAACACTTTGTACCGATACCTACCCCTTGGAACTTTTTCCCTCACCTCGTGATTTTCATTTGTTTTCTTTTTAGTATTTTTATATTTTCCACCGAAAGACTTAGCGGGGTTTAAGTCGACCGACTCGCGATTGTTTAAATAAGATGACATGAGCTACAGTGGGAAAGACTTATAAAAAGCCATAAATTTTTTTAAATCATATTATTTATCCCAAACTCTTTTTTTTTTTGTGTTAATAAAAATCCTCAACTTATACCTATATGATACATTTATTAGTGTGACACAATTATCCAAATCTTCTTCTTATGATGTTGAAAATCGCAAATTTGTATCCATATGATGCATTTACTTGAAAAATTTGGTGTCGTTGAAAAAAGTTTTGGGATAAATGTATTATATTGATATAAGTTTAGACTTGTGGTGTCACAATTTTTTTTTTTTTGGGCTTTGTTGTTATTAAAAAAATTGAAATAAATATGTCATAAAATATAAACTTGAGGTTTTTGGCATCACCTTTATATATATATATATATATATATATATATATATATATATATATATATATATATATATATATATAGATAAATGTATTATACGGGTACAAATGTAGAGTTTTTGATGTTATAAAGAATAATTTATGATAAATGCATCATAATAGGTAAAATTTGGGATTTTTTTTTCCTAAAAAGCCACAAGGGTCCATATAGGACCATGTCACGATGTATACTTCCACCGTTAAGGTCAAGAGTGTGACTACGAACGAAGACTAGCTCGGTATACCAAATGATCCCGAAATTATTGGGACAGAGGTATATTCGCATGAATGGACAAACCTCAATGATGTCCAAAGTTACACGGTGCCCATGCAAGTACACCGAAGAAAGAAAAGCCACCGATTCGGCTGCGTGTTGCTGAGCGGTTCGGTCGCTAAGCGAATAAGTGTGGACGGACATGAAGAAGGTTCGTGGTAACATCAGTCTGACCAAACGCCGCCTCGCGTCACCCGTGGTGCGCGTGTTGCGCGCCCCTCGTGTATCATACGCTTCCGAGAGTCAAGAACGGCCGGTCGTCAAAGGGGGGAATTCGCGGAAGCGAGAAAAGGCAGGCGGCAAGGAGTTCCTCGGGACCGCGAAAGGGAAGAACGTTCGGTGGTGTCCGAGGTCAGGCCACGATGATGATGATGATGATGATGAGGAGGAGGAGGAGGAGGAGTTTGCGAGGCTCGCGATCGCTTGGCCTGCTCGAGCGCCGGCCTCGGGCGAGACCATCGCCGATCGTTTGGGTGCTGGCCATCGCAAGAGAAGGAGGTGGATGAAGGAATCCCATCTTGGCTCGGGATCCATGTTTTCCAACGCGAGGACTTCGCGGAAGAAGCTGTGCCTTTGAAGAAGGCCGCGGAAACCCTAGATTTTGGCACGTCGAGATCACCTCGACATGGAGCTGAAAATAAATGGAGAAGTTGGATCTTAGGCTATCACCTTGAATTGAATCGATAAATTAATATATAGTTACCATGCTTCTTTAAGAGATTCATAAAAAAATTATATGGCAATTGGCTAAGTAGCTCACTCAGAAACATCTAAAAAAAAAATAACTAAGTCAAATCGGAGTTCTTTATAGCGTTCTATCCCATTTTATTCAAGTTAGAGAAAAATAGTTTGAACGGTGTTCAGTTCTTTATTCAAGCTATAAAGTCGATGGACTAGCTTGAAAATGTGAGGGACGACGTGAATATTGGGCTGGTCTTGGGTAAATTCCTCCATTTACTTCAATATAAAATGACCAAACTTCGAAACCAACTTTTGACCCTCCACATATCCTTGATGAAATCTGAAAAACCAAAAGAATTAAGATTCGTCTGGATTTTTTGTCCTTTTTTATTATTGTCTTTTTGTTTTTCACTTAACTCGAAACGAAATAGGCATTCATCACCCTACGCGATGCCTTCTTCCTCCCAAAATTCTAATATTCATGTCCCTTTCTGACCTTTATGACATTGACCCAAAGGTCAACAAGAAAGAGCCCGAGCTCGTCTCAGTTACCTCGTATCTTTACCTCTCATGTTAAGATCCTTCATGAAATGCGTGGACATGCACTCGCATCAATTGATAGGGATTGCAAGTGATATCGAGAGTTTATTTGGAATTTACTCTTTTTCCGTGTGAAATTTCTCGAGAATAGTAAAAAAGGAAAAAAAAACTTTTTAAAGTAAAAAGTACAAAAAACACTTTGAGCACCCGTTTGCACAGGGACTTGGACTGCAACAAAATGTTGCATGAAAAAAGATTAAAAAAAAAAAAGGAGCGCATATGCCAATCTGTTAATAAGGATTGGTACCATTAAAAATTTCGCTTTAGTACATATCTAATTTAAATCAATTTTTGGTATTAAAAAAAAATCCCAAATCGTTATACTCAAAACAAATCAACTAAAATCTCAGGAGAAAAATATAGAATTTAGCATATTATTGAAATGTGAATGAGCTTTTAGGGCAAAATTTGTAGATTTAGCATTTTTTTTTCCCAATCTTAGTTAATTTTCTTCGGTTCGAACATTCTCAAAATGTCGTATGATAGATTCATCATGTCAAGCTTTCATGTCAGATCCGCGTCATGAACCACTCATCTTAGTTTTTCGTCACATGTTTTTCACTTTAGAAATTAGTGGGGATATTAGATAAAAGCTAACGGACGGTAGATCTATCGAAAGTATATTAATTCAATTTCTTTTTGCACACTACGAAAATTAATTTGGAAGAAAAGCGGTGCGAGAGTACAACGCTTGTCATCTTTCCTGGCACGAATCCTAAAAATGATTTCTGTTTTCAAAAAATCTCAATGCAGCACTCATTTTTCTCTCACTCTCTTTAGACAAAAGTAATAGTTTCTTATAAGCTTCGGCGACCTTTCGTGTTGGCAAAGGTACCTCCCCCACGTGAAGTCCCACGAGATAAAGGACCATCGATGGGAGAGAGAATTCCATTTCTTATTAATTAAAGAAAGTACAAATGGTTGCGCCCACCTCACGTTGCTCATTATCGACAGACTAATCTCAAAGCGCTCTGACCAAAAAAAAAAAAAAATTTCAAAGCGTCGATTACAAACCAGATACGATGCTCTGTAGCTTTTGTCCGAAGTTAGGGCAAAGACATGCACAGATTATATTCACCTTTTTTTTTTAAATATATAAAGAAATTGAAAATTAAGTAGTTTGGTTGTGGTCCAAACTCCGAATGATGTCAACATTCAATACGAGCAATGCGTCACCAAGGTTCGGTCAGCACACGAGATCCTCCAGTTAATTACACTCGGCATTTTCTTCTCTTCACCTTTTGGAATTTTTATTTTCCAGTAGTGCTTTGTGGTGTTTACCGACTCACCCTTGGAATTTTATCTCCCACTTGATGATTCATTATTATTATTTTTGTATTTATGGAAAAAAAAAAGACCTTGCGGATTTCAGTCAACGGGATTTCTATTTTCTCAGTTTCTTTTTTTGGTCGGACTAATTTGTCTGTTTACTTGGCGTCAAAGTCTCGCGATTATTGCAATGGGAAGACATGAGCTACAGTGAGAAGACTTATAAAATGACTTCTGGTCGTCTTTTTTTAATTAAAGAAACGGCCATAGAAATGGAGACAAATGTGCGGATGTATCGACGTTGTAAGAGAAGGGATTTGCTCGATACAAAATGGGTACCGGATTAGAATATCGGACTATGTCACGGATGTACATTTCAAGAAAAATCCTAGCGTGGAGGCCGACAGTGTAACTTCACATGAAGATTAGTCGGGGATATCGAGAGATCACGACGATGATAACCAAAGGAAGGCTTCGCCATGCTATTCTTGTATTTTTGTAATGGGAAGACATGAGCTATAGTGAGAAGGCTTATCAAATGACTTCTGGTATTCTTTTAATTAAAGAAAAGGCCAAATAATTGGAGAAAAATGCAACGTAGTAAGGGTAGGGATTTACTCGGTACAAAATAGGTTTTTGATAACCGGATTAGAATACCGGACTATATCCCGAATGTAAAATTCAAGATAGATTCTATCGTAGAGGCCAAGAGTGTAACTTCCAATAAAGATTTGTTGGTTATACCGAGTGATCATGATGATAATAACCAAAGGAAGGGTTCGCCATGGGGGAAACCCCAAACTTTAGGTTTAGTTTCAATTTTACCATGTTTTTTTTTTATCTTAGAAAAAACTCCAAACTTTAGATCTAATCTTAAAGTTGCCCCAATTTTTTTTTTTTATGACCGGGAACCCCGTATAGCTGGTAACCGGTGAGATAAACCCGAGGAAATGCTAGCGGAAGACCTACCACCTCGATATCCCACTTAAGACACCAAATGCTCGAAATTTTTTTCGTCTTAGAAAAATCCCAAACTTGTAGTGCAGAAAAAATCCAAAACTTTAGGTTTAATTCTAAATCTGCTATGAAATTTCCTTTTGTCTTGAAAAAACCCCAAAGTTTAGGTCTAGATCCAAATCTATCCCAATTTTTTTTTTTTGTCGAAAAGAAAATCATCATTTTCACTCGAGTCCTAAATTTTCTTACGTTAGCCTCCATCTAAAAGTCGTAGATAGTCATCCCTAATTTTTATATCCTAGAGTAATTTTATTTTGAAGAAAATTTTCCATATCACCTTTCCAATATGTATTTATTATTGGATTGTGGGATAGATTTAAGAATAGATTAAAATTTGGTTTTTTTTTTTAGATAAAATAAAATTCGGGATAGATTTGGGATTTGACCTAATTTTTTTTTTTAAGATAAAAAATAGTTCAAACATATTTGGAATTGAAATTAAAGTTTGAGATATTTTTCGGTAGTTTTTTTTTTTTACTTTTTACTTTTAATCTAACTCTAACTCTAAGATTTTATCATGTCTTTTTGCAAGATATGAGAGTTGAAAATCACATTTAAAATTAATTCATCCCCACCACAATTTCTGAGAATGTGAGGATTCAAAGTCCCCATCTCCCTTTTCCATGTTGAAGAAAGTCGCTCCTTCGCTATGTTATTAGAGTACCGCATTTTTTTTTTTTTTAAAAGACGGGCGCGCGCGAGTATCCAAAGAAAGAAAGGCGTCCAACTCTGGTGGTCAAGTACCGAGTGGGCCCTTGCCCCTTGGCAAAATTAGGAACGACAGACATGAAAACGATGGATCATCCGCCTGACCATACGGCAAACTTCAGGTTACACGCTTTAGGGGTGTCGCGAAGAAGCATCCTCGAAGCAACCTCGAAAGCAAAACGGGCTTTAGCTTCTTTTTTTTTTTTTGGTCGAAAGACGGGCTTTAGTTAGGCCTAGACGGTGTGTTTCTGCGTTTCTGTCGTGCGTCATTATTGCTCTTCATGTGCTTCCCAAGTCAATAATGGCCGAAACTGAAACCGCAGACCGTCCAATGGAAATTCGCGGGAGCAAGAAGAGGAAGGCAACCGTTCCTCGCGACCGCGAAAGAGAAGAGCGTTTCGTCGTCGGCGGCGGTGGCGGTGGCGGTGGCGGCGATGACGATGAGGCGAAGAAGATCGAGGAGTTCTTCGCCCTGGTCAGGAACTTCCGCGAGGCTCGCGATCGCTTGAACTGCTCGAGGCTGGCCCCGGCCGCGGGCGAAACCGGCCGTTCGGATGCCGATCGTCGCGAGGGAATGAAGCAGATGAAAGGCTCCGTTTCGGCTTGGGATCTACGCTTCCAACGTGAAGACTTCATGGAAGGAGCTGTGCCTATGGAGAAGGCCACGGAAACCCTAGCTTTTGGTTCGTCAGGATCGGCTCGAGAGGGAGCTGCAAATAATGCAGAAGAAGCAGGATTAAATCTTAAGCTTTCACTTTAATTGATTTGGTGATTCATAGACGTTCCTTACTGTTTCTTCTTTTTCCAACCTTTCTTGTTATTGATTATAATATTTATGCTTTGAAATTGTCGTGTAGGATTTCTAAACGTTAGGTAAATTAAGGAGTTTGGTTTGTTAAGTGATTTACCAGTTATTATATAAAGGCCCGTCCTTATATTCTCCATTTGGCACCCATATTTGTGACTAACGATTTCATACATAGCATAGGCAGCTCATTACTCTCTTTTGACTCTTAAAACTTATGTGCATTCACATACTAATGATAAAATTAAGGAGAGCTAATGACCGTAAAAAATAAAAGTGCAAGAGATATCATGTAACTAATGAACGGTTGGAGGCAAAAATGCGCCTTGCCTAAAATTTATTGGAGTTGTCTTAACCGACGCGGTTTCTTTCATCGTCACTTATATCACAGCACAAATTTATTTCATACCCCGCAGAAAATTATAAAAGAATGTGATCGGGCATTCGCCTTAAAAATGTGAAGAGCTCTCTTTTCTGATTAAAAATATCATAAAATTGTTCCTTTGTCTATAAGTCGGAAAACTTTATTAATCTACACCTGCTCACCTTCCGGTTGGTCACTTTCCAGCTAAAAAAGGGGGAATCGAATGCTATTTGAAGGACCCAGCAAACCTTTTCAGGGAAGTTTGGGGGCGTTATATAAATATTGGAATCTGATTTCGTATGATCGTGCGTTGGATATTCTAATTTCGACTAGCTAGAATACGACTCAGTCACTCAACGATGCCATTCAATTTCCTTTGAAAGCAACCTTCAATGCTCCCGATCGTAATCAGAAGGAAGTTGGTACAAACTCCGCGTAAAAACTTAAATATTAAATGTTTGAGATTCTCGGCTTAAAATATAAAATTAAGCTCTTGTAAATTGAGAAATAAATTCATACTCCCTTTATTTTACGAAAAATAAACGATTGAAAAAATATTTTCTTGACTATATCCATTTATATCGCTTGAAAAAATTAAAGTATTCTTCAGCATATAGGACTTTTACGTGGTAAAGAAAATAAATATTTGTTTGGACTATTTCGGGATATAAAAGAAAAGGTTAATACCCAAAAAAATCCTAAATTAGTATACCTATGACAAATCTATCATAAACTAATTTTTTGACCATAAAACATCTTAAGCTAGTATAATTGTAAAAAATTTATTCCAAACTAATTTTTTGATCGTTAAAAACTCTAAACTAGTACATCCGTGATAATTTATCCTAAATTAATTTTTTGATTACCAAAAACCTAAAATCAATATACCTGTGATAGATTTACTCTTTATTAACTTTTGTCAAATTTTATTGTTAAATTTGCTTATGTGGATGACATATGGTGGTAAGTCCACCTAAAAACCTATAACGGGTAATGCTACGAAAAGTCATAAATTTATCACCGGTGTATTGATTTTGGATTTTTTGTAATATTTATCCTATGGATTTTCATGTGGGCTTGCCACGTCACTATACTATATTACCATGTGTCATTTAAGTCATCAAATTTAATCTTTAAATTTGATGGAGTTAATGAAAAATAAATTTATCACGAGATGCATCAATTTGAGATAATTTACGGGAAATTTGTCATATATATATCTCCATTTAAGGTTTTTGATAATTAAAAAATTAGTTTAGAATAAATTTATCATTAATATACTAGTTTGAGCTTTTTGCTGATCAAAAAATTAATTTTAGATAATTTTATTACGAGTGTATTAGTCAAAGGGTTTTTTAGGATGTTAATCCCAAAAGTAAATCCTCATAGGATAGGAAACGTTTAAACTACTATAAGAATTTAGAGAGTACAATAATTGTATTATTGGCCTTAGAAACTACCATTTCAAATTAGAGCCATCGAAATCAAGTCACATACACGTCAATCAGGATTAGAGCTACATACACGGGTCAAATGGTGGATTCATGGGGCTTGCAAGTATTCGGATCCCCACGCCTCTGCCCGAGATTTATGAAAAAAAGCAAAAACACGAGAGGAATCAAACCAAAGGATCCATCCCTAAACCCAAAGCATGCCTTCCTCAAAATGCAAGTAAACGAGAGAGAATATCTTATCGCATCCGATGCGTGCAACCGTAATGCATCTCGATTTTTAGATCGCGTGCAACCGTAATGCATCTCGATTCTTAAATCAGTGGCTTTCACGCGAAACCGCCCAATATCAACCACTGCTAATAATGCATTAAGCTCGTATGCATCTGGTTCGCTCTAGAATTCTCTCGCCATCCTATGCAGAAGTTTCCCCCCATGAATCAGGGTCGCCAGACTCGTGACACACGGTCCCTGCAGAAAACACGTGTGGGAGAAGGACCGTCCACTGGGAACGACCATGAGTCCCAGCTTTCATAATTAGCACCGACCGTACTTGCTTTGCATCTTTTTTATACTAATTTTCGGTGAACGAAATTCCCCAATTTCAAGACGACCTAAAAATTCGACCAGAAAAAAACGACCTAACAAATTAAGATTGAAAAATGCAACTCGGTTTCAGTCGTGCCGAGTCAGCAAATCTTTGGAAAAACCAAACCAAAAAAAAAGGTTTGGAATTTTCATGGAAATTGTCATTTCGAAAGACATCGATGGAGGAATTGATTACTTTTAGGTGCTGGGGCAGGTTGTCGTACGCATCGCTCTGGCGAAATCCGAGAAAAAGTTCGTGGCGATGACGATGATCCTCGTAGACCGAGCGGGCCGACGTCATCTTCGGGATTTTTTTTCTGCACTCCGAGAGCGAACCGCCGTGACGACAACTAGTGACGTGCCACCTGGTCGCGGAGCTGTCGAGCACCCCGACGACCAAGACGTCGCCATTTTAGGTAGTCGGATTTATCAACGGCCCACGTCCGTCGCTCAGGGGCGCTGACGTACGCTTCCCCACGTCAGCGCACGTCAGCGCACGTCACGTCAAAAGGGTACCCAGAATTCTGGCCTCTGGGCCCCACACCCCTACCCCCGCGCCAGGGTGACGTCGCAAGCGTGACGGCGTTCCCACGTCATCTCCGCGTCCGTGCCAAATTACGTAAAACTCCCGCCCTTTCGGATGTAATGACGCAATTTGCACCCCCCCCCCCCCCCCCCCGCGAGCGCACGGAAAATCCTCCTCGCGTGGAAATGGGCAAAAGCGCGCACGCGGCCTCTGGAGGGCCGGAGGTTCGCGCGTGACGGGGGTGAGAAACCCAGGGCAACTCCCACGCCAAGGGCGCTACTGACGTAGGCCGTGATTTTGTTTCACGTCATTGGCAACCCTTTGATTGACTTGGAAAAGCAATGCGACGTTATTTGAGTTGGACATTACATGAATGTTCAAATAAATAAATAATGAAAAATCTAAAAATATTAATTTTATTCTAAATTAACTTTTTAATTAGTACATAGAAAATTTCGAATTTATACATTTATGACAATTTCACTCTTCCTTAATTTTCATTAAATTAAATTAATATCACAAAAAATTATAAACTAATACATCCATAACAAATGGAGGGTAAAATCCCAAACTAATACACCGATCAATTATTTTGTGTTATTTAATTTAGTAATTTGATGGTAAAATTTAGTGAAAATTAACGAATAATGAATTTATCATATACATATCGATTTGAGACTTTTGTTGTTGTTAAAAAAATTAATTTTGGATAAATTTATTATGAGTATATCAATTTGAGATTTTTTTTATGATATTAATCTGAAAAGAAATGTTTTGCTATGAAAAACATTTCGATGATGAATGCTGTTCCAATCAGTTGCTTGTGGGCTTAAAATCTTTTGGTGGATGGACCTTTTTAATCCGGCGTACAATGAGTGCAAAATTGAAATTATGAGCCCCAGATTTGGGTCCATTCCCGCTGGTCGGTGCTAGCAAGAGGGCAATACCGTCTTTCTCGTACCATTCCCATTTGCTCGTATAAATCCCCGGTTGCCGGGGCAAATTAAAAGTCGAGTACGAAAGGGCGAGAAAAAACATAAAAAGAGGAGAGCAGAGCAGAGGAGAGATTCAATAGACGAGAACAAAAGCGCTTCGCTTTCCTGCGAAAATACCCCTCCTCTTCCGTCCGTACCCCCGTTCGTCGCAGATCTCCGCTCTCTCGCTTCGTCCTTCGCAGCGCGACGCGAAATGCAGAGGGCGAAGAGCGAGGGCGACGTCCGGAAACCCGAGGATCGGCACTGCCATCGCGGGCGGAGCGAGGGCGAAGGAGAGGAGGTAGGAGAAGGAGGGGAGGAGGAGGACGAGGATGAGAAGATCGAGCAGTTCTTCGCGATCCTCCGGAACTACCGGGAGGCGCGGAACCGGCGGAGGATGGAGTTGATGGGGGAGCTGGAGCAGGAGCGGGAGGCGGAGGAGACGCTGCGGAAGAGGAGGCGGCTGGCTAGGGAGCCGGACGGCGGCGCCGGCGCCGGCGAGCGGTGCTCGAGCTGGGTCCCGAGGTTCGAGCCGGAGGATTTCAGCGCCGACGTCGAGTTCAAGGCCAGGCCTCTCCCTCTCCCTCTCCCTCTCCCTCTCCCTCTCCCTCTCCCTCACCTTCATCCTCCCCCTCCTCCCCCTGCGACTCTGGCGAGGGCGATTTCACCGGCGAAGGCGGTGGAGAGGGAGAGGAAGGTAAGGGACGACGGGTTGGAGCTCAAGCTGACGATCTGACGGACGTCGTCCCCGGAGATCTCGGAGGATCTGTTTCTTCTTCTTCTATCGCGCTTGTTAACGATCATTTTGATCGGCAATGCCTCTTTTTCTCTTTTGTGGAAATTCGGATCGTCTTGGTTTCATCTCTCACCTTCATCTCTTGCTCTCTCTCTCTGCTGTATCGTTCCTTGTTCGATCGGTAATTCAAATGTGCAGTTGATTTTGGAAGATGCAGAGTCGAACGAACACGTAATGGAATGAAAACATCGTGGAATCGCGTTTCACGCTTCTGAACCGTCACGCGACCCGGGAAACGGGGAAAGTCCAAATCAGTTTTGACAAGTCTTGAGTCTGAGCGAGAATTCGTTTTTGGGTACTGGAGTTTAGGTTTTTCACGTTTCATGCCCCCGCCTTTTTTTTTTTCTAATTTTTTTTACGCGAGGGCCTTCAAGATGACTCCGCTTCTTATGAAGATCTAAGAAAAATTTACGGGAAAAATAAAATACCGGAACCGAAAGAGATACCGCGCTGTGCTTGAAATTAATTAATTATTTTTTTGCATTTTATTTTAAAATATACATAATAAGTACATAAATTTTCATGGTAAAGTGAATCGAAACATAGTAAAAGTCACCCATCCGTAACTAGTCGTGATGGTTGGGTTTTACTATCTTATCAATGAGGAAATGAGTTCATCTAAAAGTGAGTGATTTGCATCGAAGTGATCCCTAAAGTGTCCTTCAATCATAAAAAGAAAGAAGCATAGCAAAAGAAAAGAAAAAGCTAAATTCACAAAATAATGAGGATCGACAAAGTATCGATGGGGCTAAGTACATACTCGTTTCATAAAAACGAATCTATCAAGTAAAATAATTGGTGATTGATAATTGAAACTTGTATAATCATTAATGGTTCAAATTAATTTTATATGATATCAATATATGAGGTTAATTAAATATAGAGTGTGATGCAGTAATCTAGCGTTTTTAAAACATTTTGAGATGGGTTCTTATAATTTTGGACACGTACTGAATCAAAATTAAATTGAAAATTGAAGTGTGCTTCACTAATGGAAATTACAAGCATATGGGTATTAACTTATACGATCAGTCCAAGCCTTCATACGGATTCAAATAAATAAATAAATAAATAAATAAATGCAATCGGTTGATGATTGAGTGAGGCTTACCTAGCACGTCTGCCTAAGAATGCTTGGCATTATATATTCAGTAAATATATAGTGCATGCGCGGGGTTGTTTGGGCTGATTAAATTAGTCCGCTAATCATCATCATCATCGGGCCATGACCAGCGCCTCGGGCGTTGCATCTGTAAGTAAGATGATTTATTAAATACCCAAAATCTCTTTCTCTAATTACATATTCATTGGCAGGTCAAACTAAAGTCGTCCCCGGTTGATGTAATTTCATATCGAAATGCAGATTGACTTGGGAATCTCCGTCAATGACATAATACGCTTTAAGTCAAAGCCGGGGGGGAGCAGAGTCTTCCTTCCTCGGGTTCATCGCAGCAGGCAGAGAAGGCGTCCCCGTATCTTCTCGTGAAGTCGCCTCCAAGCTGGATTTGAGCGTGGGGAACAATTTACTGTAAAGAACTTAAATTTTTTGACTAATTCAATCCGGTGTCTCATTCAATTCTCCTTATAAAAATATCAAATTGATCTAAATATTCCATTAAATCGCCCCTTAATAAAAAAAAACACATGCATAGTGACATGTATACATTTTATTGAGAATGTTATAATAGAATGTTAACGGAAAGTAGACGTAGGTTATGTCGATATGAAATTTCTATAAAGTCAAAGATCAATTTAGAAATAAACCGTCAAGGGGGACAAGTTTGGGAATTCCAACGGCACCATCCCGAACAAATTTCGCCAAGTGACGGTACAATTGAAGATGAGATATTTTCCTAGGTAGACGGTCCAAAATTCCCCGCAAACCAACCAACCCCCCCCCTTCCCCTCCGTGCATAGAATCGTGACTTGACGGAAGAGAAGAGGGGCCTTGGAAAGCTTGACCACAATAATGGAGAGACCGAGCGAGGGAGGGAGAGATTCCAACGCAGAAACGTTGTACGAGGATGCCTTTGCAGGATTCGGCAATCTCGGAGCCTGAGAGAGAGTCATAGGAGCGGGCAACGATAGAGTACGAGGTCCCCTTTTTTTTCCTTTCCTCTCCGAGAGGTCCTGTCGTCCATACAATTTACACGCTAATGAATGTGAATATCTCGCTTTTGGAGGTGGAAAAAAAAGGAGTGGGCAGCAAGGGTTAGCCCGTTTCCGTGTAATAAAAAGTACGTCGGGGCGGGCCCATTACCGGCGAATTATAACTTAGTCTCGATCGGACAAAACTTGAGGTTTAATCAACGGCCGGACTTGTGTGTTTTTCAGGAACGAGGCTTTCTAATTGGAGACGACGTGCTCCAATCGAAGCCAGACATGATGAGTCGGGTTAGTTGGGTGGGGTAATGGGGTATCGGATGGACACCAAGCCATTCTTGTGATCGAATCACGATGCGTAGATGATTTCTGGGGTTGGTAATGGGGTATCGGAATATTGAAGTTGTCTTATTTTTAACTTACTTCTTCACGCATCTTATACACCTGACTTGATTAGGTAAACGAAATGCCTTTTTTCGATGTACAGCCTATCTTGTTCATATAAATTTATGCTCACTTATTGGCGATATCTAATTAACTATTAAATGAAAGCATAACCTAAAGCTAAAATGCCCAAATTGAAATTTTGGCCGCACGTCATCGATATGGGTGAGATTTAGCTATTGTTCGAACATTTGATGTGCTTTTGTGCATTTCTAATTCCCCTACATGTTAGATTTACTCGAATGAACTTAAATTTTTAGATTAATCCCATCTTTTCCATTTTCCCCCACTCTCTACAAGTTGCCCCGCCATCGACCATTGCGCTTATTGCCACTACATCGAACCTCAACTCAGCCACCTCCTCCTCCTCCTCCTCCGTTGGCGGCCTATTTCTAGAGCGGTTTTCTTTAAGGGTGCATAGGAGCGATGGGTGTCCGGCCAGAGGGTTTAATGCTGCTGCCTGGCAATAGCTAAACCTCGCTAAGGTGGATCGCGCCTTCTCATTCTTCCTTTATTTGACGAGAAGACATGCACCTTTCATTACCTAACCAGAGGACTACATCAAGATGGCTTCTCAATGATAATTGATAAGTTCTCATGAATATGTGCCCCTAGCAGTTTAAGCAAAGTAGTAGTGCACTTCTCCTTCCTATAAATTCGGCTATCCATTTAGCTTACAACCCTCTCTTCTAACCACCCTAAAATTAACTGAACGATAAACCCTTCACTAAAAACAAGATGTCATCTGTCATGGGCTTGCATCTCTAGCAGCCTTCAGCTGTCTTGCCTGTAATTTGGCTATGATACATGCACCATCTATTTCCACACACTCTTTACCATCCTAGAGCTTTTGGGCTAGCAAAAGCCTCGGCCATAGCAGCATCTCCAACAGCAATCCTTATCTCTTCCCAACAACCTTCCTCTATCATCTCTAGCACTCACAGCGGCTCTAGAGGCTTCAATGGTTCCGGCACAATTAAGCTTAGGAACTCTCCCAACTTTGCAAGCTACTGGGACTGATTGGATCTGTGGATCTGACGTAAGATTAGATAACATAAAAAATTCAGTGAATGCTTGATTTTTACTTTCAGTGACCTTCATGTAAGCAGGCCATCATTCCTGCCAGTTCTCTTCTCTCTTGGTGAGAGCCATCCGAAGTACCTGTTGGGAATAACGGATCCCCCAAACACCGGATTCGACACTAAATCGAACCCCTAAATCAATGCGGA
This sequence comes from Eucalyptus victrix, assembly GCA_016097545.1. Classification (NCBI taxonomy): domain Eukaryota; kingdom Viridiplantae; phylum Streptophyta; class Magnoliopsida; order Myrtales; family Myrtaceae; genus Eucalyptus; species Eucalyptus victrix. The sequence goes on along the minus strand of CM027845.1, from coordinate 39,508,392 downwards.
AGCGAAGCCCAAGAAAACGACACGTATCACCTATCCTAAAGCACACCACAGATTTCGAGCGTACCTTTTAATCCACAGATTAGACACCGACGCCAATGGAGGGAGAGAATCCAGTCCTGTTCCATCCGGGGAGGCAAAATTCCTTCAAGCACTTCACTGTTTGCTTTGAAGAACAACGTAAGGGAGGGAGAGCGTTGAGAGAGAAAAACGTACGTCTTTTCCTTTAACAAAACGGTATGTTTTTCTCTCTCTCTCTCCTCCCTTTTATACCCTATTCTTTCCACGGGCTCTTTTTCCCATGGGCTGGACATTCTGGGCCCAGCTTGGGCGGATAGGGCCTTAAGCCCATTAATTAAATAAAGCCTTCATCTCCCACTCGCACAAGGTGGGCCGAACAGGATTCTCTTTACCTCTCTTCAACATTCATACCGGTGAATAATCCGTGCGACCAAAGCATACTTTGAGAGCTCGTTGCTATACATCTGTTAGGAATATATAGCAGCTCATAATGGGCGTCACACTCCGAGTAGATTTAGTATGCAGTACCTTAGATCGATCGATCACATTTATATCTCCCTTGATCTCTTTTAAACATAATATATATATTTTGTATTCACAATTATAATTATCACAAAGACAGTTATAATTGGTCGACCAGTGAATACAAAACCACAATGTGATTCTCCAAAATCGATCTTCCTCTTTCCTTCAAACTCTCAATTTCAGTCCAGCTTGCTTTTCTAGAAATGCCCCATTAGATCGAATCAACTCATGACCATTGGCAACATCCTAAGATAGCAAACACTAAATAGAAACCTTGAGAATAAGTAAGAGTCATAAGGGGACTAAAAATTGAGGAACTCATTTCCTCAAGAGTCTCACACGTCATAAAAGTTGAGATCAAACTTTTTGCCACTCTTGTTGGTCGTCTCATGCATACGTAGTATGAAATACGTATTACGGTATTAACTCCTTTCCCATGGAGCGTATGTCTACACTTTTCAATACCGTACGGATGATAGTTCGACATACCCAATGTCTAACTTGAGTTCACGTATCTACTCATTCACAAAATTCATCGAACTCACATCCGGCATCTTAGACGAGATAAAGTAAAATATGTGGGTATTTTACTTTCGGACATCGCAAGAATTATGTCCTCATCTTAACACTCGATTAAGGCGACATACGTGTTTTAAGCTTGAGCTCTCGATTATCACCTAAATAATAAGCTTAAAAACAGTCTCATCTCTATTTATCACACAAGAAAACAGGCGATTACCCGTGTGAGTGGGCTAATCTAATATCTGTCCGACATACTTCTCAACTTAAAATAATGCACCGAGCATTAAGATGCATAAAGATTATACTAAGGTTCATAGGCATTAATCAATGAAAAATAAAATTTCATAAATGTGAACAACTTAGGGAAATTACAATTCAAGACATCGACTCTACGCAATCCTAGAGATTTTACATGACCACAAAACACATCTCTAGGTATTGGCTTTGTCATAGGATCTGCTACCATTTTATGCGTAGATATGTACCGCAAGTTCACATCCTTTCGTGCAACCATATCTTTTACAAAGTTATACTTGGTATCTATATGTTTGGTCTTGCCATGATACTTTGGATCTTTGGTGTACGCTATAGCCGCTTGGCTATCACAATTAACCAACAATGGATTTGCAGCTTTCTCAATAACACCTAAATGATCCAAAAATCTCTTAAGCCAAACTCCTTCTTGTACCGCGCGATAACGCCACGAACTCAGCTTCCATCGTGGATAAGGCTATGCACGTTTGCTTCTTACCGCTCCATGATATGGCGCCATTGTTCGATAAGTAAGCAAAACCGAGGTAGATTTTCTTTCATCTAAATCTCCTCCCCAATCAGCATCGAATAGCCTTCAAGTCGCAGATCCTTTCCTTGATAATTCAACTTGAAATCAGCGGTTCCCTTCGAGATACCTCAAGTATTCTCTTCACGGCTTTCCGAGTGTCTTGGACCCGGATTGGATTGGTATCTACTCACCATTCCAAGCGCAAAGCATATGTCGGGTCTTGTACACATCATAGCATACATCAAACTCCCAACAGCACTAGCATAAGGAACATGTTTCATTTGTTCCTTCTCTTGTGGAGTCCCCGGACACGATCTATGGCTCAATCCTTCACCTTTCGCAATAGGAGTGTCTATGGGTTTACGGTCTTGCATACGAAATCGTTCAAGAACCTTATTTATATAGGTTTCTTGCGAAAGAGACAACGATCTCTTCGAACGATCCTCGAAATCTTAACTCCAAGAATATATGCAGCCTCACCCATATCCTTCATCTCAAAGTTAGAAGACAACCATCTCTTGACAAGTATTAACCAACTCCATATTGCTTCCGGCAATCGTATATCATCAACATATAATGATATGATCACAAATTGATCCTTGGATCTTTTGATATATACACAATGATCCTCATCAATCATTGTAAAATCATATGCCACTATGGCATTATGAAAACGTATATACCATTGTCTTGATGACTGCTTAAGACCATATATCGACCTCAAAAGTCGACATACCTTTTCTTCTTGGCCTTTCACTATGAAACCATCAGGTTGTTCCATATATATCTCTTCCTCTAATTCTCCATTGAGGAAAGCAGTCTTTACATCCATTTGATGTAACTCAAGATCCAGATTAGCTACTATTGCCAGAATAATGCGAATCGAGGTAAATCTCACTACAGGAGAAAACGTATCTTCATAATCAATTCCTTCCTGTTGATTATACCCCTTTGCCACAAGGCGAGCCTTATGCCTTTCAATCGAGCCATCAGCCTTTCGCTTAATTTTGAGAACCCATTTGTTCCCAATAGCTTTGCGTCCTTTTGGAAGATCAACCAGTTCCCAGACTTGGTTTGATTCCATTGACTCCATTTCCTCTTCCATTGCACGAATCCATTTTTCTTTACTAGGGCACTTCAGAGCCTCATTGATATTTCTTGGCTCATCCTCATCTTGTGGAGCAACCATAAAAGTTTCCCCTTCAATGTCAAAACGTCGACGGGGAATACTTTGGCGACTTGTTCGCCTTACGGGAGATTGTACACTTTGCACATCATTCCCTATTACGCTCCCACTTGGATGAACTCCACCAATATCATTATCTTGATCCAAAGTCTCAAATAGGGAGTGATCTTCCCCTATTTCGCCCTTCTTAGGAAACTCATCCTCTAAGAATGTGACATCTCGTGATTCATATTCAGTTACACTCCCACTTTCCTGCTCACCAATGAACACATACCCTTTTGAGTGTTCTCGAGTATCTTATGAAAATACTCTTCTTTCCTCCGGGACCTAATTTCCCAAATTTGTGAGAGGAATCATGTGTGTAGGCAGCACAACCCCATGGCTTAAGAAAACTTAAGTCCGGTTTTCTACCCGTCCATAACTCATATGGAGTGGAAGTAAGCGATTTGGAAGGCACCCGGTTAAGTATATAGGCAGCAGTTAACAATGCATCACTCCAAAAGGTGATAGGTAAGTTAGCATGCGCCATCATAGACCTAACCATTTCCAGTAGGGTTCTGTTTCTTCTCTCGCAACACCATTTTGTTGAGGAGTATACGGAATAGACAACTGTCTTTCTATTCCTTTTTCATCACATAATTTTCTGAACTCATCGATAAATATTCTCGACCTCGATCGGATCTCAATGTTTTTATTTTCTTGTCTAATTGATTTTCTACCAGGTTTATAAACCTTTTGAAACAACTTATTGCTTCAGACTTATGAGAAATCAAATAGACATATCCGAATCGAGTATAATCATCAATAAAGGTGATGAAATAAACAGCCCCATGCCTTCCTCTCACATTCATTGGACCACAGACATCAGAATGGATTAAATGCAGAGGAAATTCAGCTCTTTTCCCTTTCCCAAATGGTTTCCGTGTTGTTTTTCCTTCTAGGCAATGCTTACATATGGGCAAATCGACTTTTTCAATGTTACCCAACAAGCCCTCTTTGGCTAGTCTATTCATACGTTGTTGGCCAATGTGACCAAGCCTAGCATGCCACACATTCACATCATTATCATAAGTATTAGAAGATGTGATAAGGGAATAACAAACATTTGCATTAATATACTCAATATCCAATACAATAAAACCATCTAGAAAATAGCCACAACCATAGTAATTTGTCTCCAAAAACAAATTCACACCTCTACTACAGAAGTTCACATTAAAACCTAATCTAACCAACATTAATACAGACACTAAATTCCGACGAATCTCCGGAGCATACAACAACACATCATGAAGGAATAAAGTGCGTCCACCACGCATATTCAGTTGGCATGTGCCAATTCCTTTCACTTCAGCTCTGGAGTTATTTCCCACATAGATCCACTTAGTTCCAGTTGGTACTCGTCGGAATTCCACGAAGGATCCTCTATCCTTCGCTACATGGTCCGTCGCTCCAGAATCCACAGTCCACAAAGGATTAGACTCAGTTAGAAACACAGAACTCAACACATAAGCAAAGTTCTGAAAAGTACAAGGGGTGCATACCTTCTTTGGCTCACGACAGTCGCGTGCATAGTGACCCTTCTTGTCACAGTTGTAGCATTTCACCCTTGCTAACTTCTTCATGTGAGGACGCTTTCCTCTATTATGTTGGTTAAACTTGGGTTTCTTCCCTGAAGGACCAGCTTCTTCCTTGCCTTTCCCCTTATCAAACCAGCTAGGGCGCTTGCGCTTGGAGCTCGAAGCTCCATTTGAGCTAGAACCGGCATAATAGAGTTCAGCATCCGGCTTAGCCGCCAACAGGCGGTCCTCTTCCAGCTCAAGATGACGCATCGCATCCTCAAAGGTTTTGATGTTTTCATTATGAGTCAGGTGCACCTTCATATGCTCCCAACTCTGAGGCAAGGAACGAATCACTGCTTGCACTTGCTGCTCATCTGTGAGGACATGGCCAGCGTCTCTCAGCTCAGTAATCATGTTTGACATCTTTCTAAGATGTTGCTTCATGGTCTGACCATGAGGCTTCTTATAGGAGTCAAACCTGATAGTGAGCTGCCTCAGTCTAGTCACCGAAGTGTGACCAAATCTAGCTTCCAATGCCTCCCACATTTCCTTGGCATTGTCAAAACGCCGAAACTCTCGCATGACGTCATTTTCCATGCTGCTCAGCAACGTGATGCGAGCTAGAGAGTTCATTCTTTTCCACACAGAAAAAGCTTCTTTGTCCTTTTTGTGCTGTTCAGTGGTTCCATCTTCAGGTTCAACCATGGTCATGACAAGAGCCTCAAGTGCTTCTTGCTCTTCCAGCACATACTTTTGGATTTTCATTTGCCAAACTTCATAGTTGTCTCCATTGAGCTTTTCACCTTTGTTCAGCTCAGCAACTATGCTCTTTGTGGTGAAGCCATTGATCGAACAAATCGAGATAAAATATGCACGAATTATTAATGCCTATCATTTATGCATCCCTATTTGCATAGACCCATCATATTAATAAATAATTTCAAGTAAGGCTTCAGAATCAAAAGGTCACTACGTTTCCAATCATCCTCCAAAAATCCTAACTTAAAACTATCATTAATATGATTGTCATATGCAAAATCAATTCTATGAAGCTACAAAAACTTCTATAACTACCCATAGCTAATTACCCACAGCAACCAGCAATAACAGAAAGCAACAGATAATTGAATTCCAATAAAACATAATGCTTTCAATCAATACAACTAACATATCAGTTTTTACATCAATAACAATCGGGTAGTCAACAATACATTATATGTCCACAAAGCACACTCAACATACATCAGCCAATACAACTAACACATAGTCAAGACACGAATCGGGGAAAGATCCTCTTTTGTTCAATTTCTTGATCTTTTCCCTTGTAACAAAAGTAATATTCATTTACAAAATCTATCACAATTTTCTTATAGGAAGCAGCTCCGTTGACATCCCATATGCGATTCAACACATCTTGCCATTCGTGTGGAAGAGTGCTTATGAAAAATCGCACCATCTCTCGATCGTGACATAGGACGACCATTCCATATGACCTGTTGAATTTTCCCGTTGACTTCAAGGACGTGATCAATTAAGTCACCACTCTCCCATCGATGATCGATTTCGGCTATCAACTTAGATGCCTTTCCTTTTGTTCATCGGTCACTGCGCGAATAGGTGTGCGCAACCTCAGGGGAGGCATTGTTCCTGCAACAAATGCAGAACAAATAAGGGATTACATATAATCCACATAGACTTAATTGAAAAAGAAACACATTCTTTTCCCTTTTTTTTTTTTTTTTTTTTTGGATCAATGGTCAACGGTCAAGTCAACGGTCAACGGTCGTCGCCGGTCAACGCTCGTCGGTCGTCGGACCGGTCGGACCGGACGGACCGGTTGGACCGGTCGGACCGGATGGACTGGTCGGACCGCTCGGGCGGACCGCTCGCACGTGCCGCGCGCGTGCGCGGGATGACGTCACGCAGACGTCAGCGGCACGTGCCATCGCCAGCGGGTCGGGTCGGGTCGGTTCGCGGGTCGGGTCGCCGCCCGGCCAACCGACGTCATCGTTGACGTCATCGATGACGTCACCCCAGCGGTTACTGACCGTTGGGTGACGTCATGCTGACGTCAGCACGCGTCGGTCCGCGGACCGGCGCGTGCCGCTTCGCCGGCCGGCGGCGAGCACGCGCCGATTCGCCGACCGGCGCGTGCGCCGCACGCGCCTGGCGATCGAGCGCTTCCGGGCGCGTCGCACCCACGCGCAGTGCCTTCCATCCGCGCGTGTGGGCGCGTGCGGTGTCTCCCGGCGGCGCTCGAGGCATCTCCAGACTCGTCTCGACGTCCTCTTTCTCCCGTGCTTTCGGAATTTGGTTTTTACATTTGAAAGCTCATAAAAATGGCCGAAGAAGTCTCGGGTGTCGGGATTGCTCGCCCCGATCCGTACGGCCGAAGTTCCTTTTGCGAAAAATCAATCAAAAACACATCAAATTGATCGGGAAAACGTGAACTAGGGCTCTGATACCAATGTTGGGAATAACAGATCCCCCAAACACCGGATTCGACACTAAATCGAACCCCTAAATCAATGCGGAAGCGAAGCCCAAGAAAACGACACGTATCACCGATCCTAAAGCACACCACAGATTTCGAGCGTACCTTTTAATCCACAGATTAGACACCGACGCCAATGGAGGGAGAGAATCCAGTCCTGTTCGATCCGGGGAGGCAAAATTCCTTCAAGCACTTCACTGTTTGCTTTGAAGAACAACGTAAGGGAGGGAGAGCGTTGAGAGAGAAAAACGTACGTCTTTTCCTTTAACAAAACGGTATGTTTTTCTCTCTCTCTCCTCCCTTTTATACCCTATTCTTTCCACGGGCTCTTTTTCCCATGGGCTGGACATTCTGGGCCCAGCTTGGGCGGATAGGGCCTTAAGCCCATTAATTAAATAAAGCCTTCAGTACCCAATCACTTGTAGAAAAGATCTGTTCCTTCTGCACTCTATGCCCCAGGGAACCAAACCAGATAGCTCAGCTCCATTCACACAAAAGCATAAGGTGCTCAATTGACATATTCTCCCGCAGAAGGGACAACAAGGGAAGGCTAAACCCTTTTTCGAAAGAGGTTTTAAGCCGTTGCCACTCGAGAGGAGCTTGATGACTTGGACCTGGCTTTCGCCGAGGAGGATTGCTTAAGAAAATGATAAGCGGTACGACAATGAGTGTGATTTTTTTTCTCCCAAGGCCAAACAAGTGTCATCTCCTAAGAGGAATTTCTAGGACTACCTTACAGCAACTTGTATCAGCATCGGCATCGGCATCGGCATCGGCATCAATGAGCTCATCAACTGTCCTAAGGTCATCAGGAAACCACTAGGATGTAACTTCTTGTCCCATGCGACTGGAATCCATCTCTATCCGCACAGAATTTGAATCTTCTTTGCCACCGCTAACATGCCATGTAGCCCCTCCTTTAGAACATTCAAACCATCAAGCTTGCACGTGAGACATCGACTGATGCATTGCCCCTATTAATATGAGATATGTTCACACGAGTCATTCATTCCCTCATCAAGAGCGGCTCTGCTAATTCACTGTTTAATACATTTCCCAATCACCGAATACCGATTTATCTCCTACCAAGTTCCATATACGAAACATCAACCGACAATTCTGTTCACTCCATTTTACTTTCGGCAGTTCTGTTCGTCTCCCTATGCAAGATTGTTCTTTTGAGAAGCATCCCATGCAAGACTGCACTAGAACTTAAACGGGCCTTTTCGTCGCCGTGTTCAGCGGGATCAAGATCCAGCAGCCCCATGGCCTTACCATTTGCAGCAATTAGACACAAACAACCCATTTGTAATCGCAATTAACATGCATGTGGAGTGATCTTCCTAGACCCAACTCACGGCCCGGTCTTGCGAAGATCCGAAGGCCAATTTTGGCTGGTCCGGAAGGGAGCCATTTAGTTATAGGGTTCGGCTCAATATGGTACGAGCTAGGCTTGTCCCGATCCGGTCAAATGAACGCCTCTAGTCCCATTATTACGTTGGGCAATCCATCTAAAGAATGATATTGACACAATCATTCGGAGGGGTTCATGGTATCAAGGTGGTCCCTTTGGGTGTCGTTCTTATTTAGTTTTACGCTTAACATTTACGTCAAAAAACCGCATGAGGTAATGATTATCAGTTAATATATTCTCTAATCGGACATTCATGTGCTCGAGATTGACCACGCTCGAACAGCATCATGTCTTAGTATGATCTTAACCAGAAGGTGTTGGCGATCTAACAGAATCGGAGTCCGATCAATGCCCGTCGCCTTCTCTCGATGAACGTAACCATTTTCTCCCAGCAAAACTCCGAGGAATGAATTCTCAATGAGCGGACATCTATCGATACGCGAGTGTATGGACGTAACTTTAGTCATCTACACGGCCTAATTGGAGCTTCATTGTCATTGCGATTGTTTGTGGTAAGTTCTTGAAATCTTCAAGCAGAAAGATTTAGAGAAATATATAATGCGAAGGACACAACGCGTCGTGAATGCATCACGGGGATAAAGCAGAGTGGCCGGTGAAGTTGGAATCTTATCTGTCCATGGCAAATTTAGAAGCAACACGACCCTCCTGCTCGTTCGTGGTTTTCATGGTGGGTCAATAATTGCAAAATCTCACGGGCTTCGTCTGGTGGAGAATGGAGACAATGCATGATGGACCATTTGCATTGATCCCATTATTATTATCTTCACCAGTGAAGTTTGAAATTGCTCGTGCCCTCTGGAAAGTGGTGCGTAGTAGGTGGCTCCCGTGAGGCTTGGAATGATCTCTGAACTCGAGAGCTCTTGTTTCAATTCTATGTGAAAGTATCGTAGGGTGCTGTTGACTATTTTAAAAACTTAAATTATGAAAAGAAAGCATGATTTAATATTTTAATATTTTATTTTTCTCCCCACTTTGACGATGATTAGTATCGTCTAAATCTAAAGTTTCTGATTTTTTTTGTGACTTCGCTAGATATTTCTTAGTTAATAATTTTTTTTTTGACGACGATACATGGACCATTTGTATTGATCTAACTCATTATTATATTCACCACTAAAGTTGAAAATGCTCCTGCCCTCCAGAAAATGGGACTAGTAGCCAAGTAGGTGGTTCTCATGGGGTTTTGGATGATTTGAACTTAGAATCTTGTACTCTTATTTAGTGTAGAGATGTTGTATTCCACTGACAATGGTTATGAAAACTTAAAACGTTGAATGATGGCGTTTTCTACTATTCAAAAATTCAAAAATTTCATTTTTGTCCCCCACTCACGACGATCAGTGTCGTCAAACTTTTAAATTTGAGATTTTTATTGCTAGATTTTGTTCAACTCAATAATTTTTCATGTAGATCTCGGGTTACAATATTAACATGGGATAATTTCCAAAGAAGTTTAAAATTTATTGTGTGGCTACCAATTTAATTCTAAACATTTCAATTTGGTCAATTTAGTCATAAGTTTTTTTGACAATTTGCTAATTGAGTTTTTTTGATCAATTTTGACAGGAAACCATCGATGTAGATGTCTACCATTGTACATAATATAGTTGACACTACAATGGACTATTTTCAAAAGATTTTAATAATTTTATGAACTATATATTTATATTTTCTTTATTTTTTTCTTGGTCCTTTTCCACTATGGCCAAGTAGGCCCTAGCGACTCTCGCCGATGATAGTGGAAAAGAAAGATAAATAAAAAGTGATTAAAACTGCAAAAATTATCAACGGCAGTATTGGTCTTGTCATGTAAGATTGTCAGTGTCCGCGTTGGTAATTTCCAACCAAAATTGATGAATTGTCAAGAGGTTTAAAATTAAATTGGTCAAATTAAAAAAAATTTATGACTAAATTAGCAACCGTACGATAGATTTAAGACTCTTCTGGTAACTTTTCAGTCATAAGGATGCAACTATTCGCATAGCAAATTATTGATAGACTCTTGAGCGACAAGAATGTTCAATACGTGGCTGTTGAGCTAATTATAGTGCTTATTATCAACCCACATAAAATATTGCTAGTAATACTGAAATCATGGGACGACATACAATGATGGAGCCGCGAATTTGACGTTGAAGCTTTATTAAGAAAACGGTGTTGAGATGAGTAACACTGGTGGAACACCTCATTCCCAACATTGAAGGCATCGAAGAAGATCCGGCACGAACGATCGTCTCAAGTGATCATCGATTAGGACATTTCAGATCGTCAGCAATCACAATAGAAGACAAGAACAAGATTGCCGCAATGATGTTTGGACCAAGTGGCAAGATTTTATCGTGCCCAATGTCCACATCCACAAGCTTAAATTCCTCCGGATTTTCATATAAGCAGCTTCTTTTACACTTCACAGACAGATCAAAGCCAGAAGAAGAGAGTGGAGAGAAAGATATGGCAAGGAAGAGAGGAGGCTTCTGTATTTTCAACCTCCATGCTTCGACGTGCACTGTGGTGTTAGTGATCAGTCTCCTCCTTCCAAGCTTGGTTGCTTCTCAGTGCAAGAGAAAACCCATCGTCTTCAACTTCGGCGACTCCAACTCGGACACTGGCGGCTACTCGGTCGCACTCGGAGCTAACTTCGGGTTGCCCGACGGGCGCGCTTTCTTTCACGAGGGGACCGGCCGGCTGTGCGATGGGCGATTGATCATCGACTTCCTCTGTGAGTTCTTTGATCTCTTACTCTCTGATTTTCCAAGGAGACCTTCCTACGCAGGGCTATAGCACTAGTTTGACCGCTATTGTTCAGTGGTCTTTCGAAAAACACATGATATTATGCATTTTCATAATGTTTATCATAGGTTCTCATGCCTGCTATATCTCTACTCTTAACAAAAAGTATTTGAGCTAGGGATAGGAATTGTGTCAAACCCATCAGGTGATTGATCCTATGCAAGAGAGTTGGAGAACTCGATAGCGCAAGATAAAACTTTGAGGATCGAGTCGCATAAACCCATAGAACTAAACGATTTCATTAAAAGAAATAAAAGTTAAAAGGGGGCCAAATCGTGTAAATGCCGAAATTTAGAGGACTAAATCTATTAAAGGGGGAGTATTTTTTTTTCAGCGCCTTAAGAAATTTTGTTGAGATTTGCATGGAAATTCAAAATAGGCGAGGGCCTGAACACGAGCTACTTGAGCCCATACTTGGAATCATTGGGCCCAAATTTCAGCAACGGCGCCAACTTTGCCATAGGGGGCTCGGCCACCCTCCCTCGTTCCAAGCCCTTCAGCTTGGACGTCCAAGTCCTCCAGTTCCTCCGTTTCAGATCTCGCTCCCCTTTGCTCCTCTCCAGAGGTTAATTTAATTTGTCCTTTAACTAAACAAAATTAACCCCCCCCCAAAAAAAAAAAAAAAAAAAAAAAAGAAAAGCCAAAAAAATAAGACATCTCAATCTCCCAATTCAGGTTATACGAATCTGGTCGGTGAGGACAGCTTCAAGGATGCTCTCTACACCATCGACATCGGCCAGAACGACCTCGCGGGCGAGTTTGGTTACCTCCCGTACTCGCAGGTCGTTCAGAACATCCCCTCCTTCATAGAAGAGATCCGACTCGCGATCTGGGTCAGTTGACAATTAATGAAACTAAACGCGACCCCATTTTTAATTTCTTAATTTTAAATTTAATTTATGTGTCTATTGATTTTTATAGGGTATATACAATAGTGGAGGGAAGAATTTCTGGGTGCACAACACTGGGCCACTGGGCTGTTTGCCTCAGAAATTGGCTACGATCGCCCACGACGCAAGCGATGCCGATGAGCATGGCTGCCTTCGATTTCTCAACGATGCTGCTCAAGTCTTCAATCGACAATTGCAATCCCTTTGTGAAGAGCTGAGGTCTCAGATGAAGGATGCCACGATCGTGTACGTCGACGTCTTCACAATCAAATACGACCTCATTGCCAATCATGCCGTATATGGTACGTTCTATCGTCTCTCTGATCTGAGAGTCTTTTCGAGTTCTGTTACTTAAGTTCTATGTTTCTGTATTTATAATATGGGTAGGTTTTGAGGACCCATTAATGGTGTGTTGTGGTAATGGTGGGCCACCATACAACTACAATGTGAATATCACTTGCCTCAAGAGCGGCTACACCGTGTGCGACCAGACATCACGGTTCGTGAGCTGGGATGGCGTCCACTACACCGAGGCAGCCAATTCATTTGTGGCCTCTCGAATACTCTCCGCCAACTACTCCACCCCTCCCGTTAGTTTTAACTTCTTTTGTAATGTTTAATTTCACTCGAAGATTTTTAAAGTTTGCTCATTTAGCCGATATTTGCTTATTTTAATTACTTAACAAAGATCTCACTCTTCAGGGAATTTTTTGCAATTTTTTAAAATTTAAATTAGAGCAGGCCAGGTTTTTAAGGGGTAACAGCAACTACTTAGCTTATAAATGGCTAGATATGAGACCACTTTAGAACAATTACATTATAAAAATCATAATTTTATGGGCTCATAGCCACTGCCAATAAAATTTAGGACATCTGCACGTGATACTAAGACATTGTCCCATGTTCATTTGAATTTTGAATACTCCCTTTTTGCCCCCCCTATTTTAAAGCCACCTACTGACTTTAACGGTGCCAATATATCAAAACATAGATTCAGATTACATAGCAAATTCCGATTCTTGTTATTAACAATAGGAAATGAACCACTCCAAATTATGAGCATTTGAAACAATTGGATCCGAATTCGATCCGGCTCATTCGTTCGCCACTCCTTTTAGGTGTAAGATAAGAAATACGATTTCTACTATGTGTTCTTTTTCCTGGTCAGAAGATAAAATACTTCATTTAAATTTGCAAAGATAGGTTCTTCAAATACAGAGACGAAATCTTTAAAGCACTCAAAGGAGGAGTTGATCTATTTTTGCAATGGGCTTTGGTAGCCTAATCAGCGGCTTGATTGGACTTCCTAGACCAATAAACCAGTTTCAGATTTGAAAAGTGCAACATCATATCACGAATCTTTTTGATAAGGGCCCGCGCCTCCCTGTTGAACCGATCTTGAAATAATCAGGGGACTTATCAGATCAAAACAATCATATTCAAGAGTGAAGCTTGTTTCTCTTAGATGGCAGAGCTTAAGGATTTCAAGTAGTGCACCCATCCGTGGGTAGCTGGGTTGGTTAAGAGTCTTTCCCTTATCACAAATGATCGAAAGTTCGAAACCTGCAATTACTAGTGATTTAAGTGGAGGCTCTGGCGATGGGTTACCGGGTTAGTCTCCTCCGAAATATAGGGGCCCGGCCCTTAGGAGGAGGGTCTATGGTGGAGTCCTTGGTTACAACAAAAAGAAAAAAAAAAAGACAAAAAAAAAAGGTTTCAAGTAGCGCCCTTTGCCTCCGCTTGGATCACTCAAGCCACCTATACAGAGCAAGCGAAGCCATGGACGAGGAGTCCTGAGTGATCTTGGCACACACACGCAATCGTTCCTTCAGTCAAGCTTTGGGGTGCACATATGATGTGTTTTTCTTTAAATATCTAAAAATCTCTCTTTCAATCTATCTTTCAAGGATGAATTTGGAGCGTTTCTTCAAATCTCACTAATTGAAAAGGTTTGAGGAAAATCAAATGGATGATTTAGATAGTCCATTCGAAAAACATTGTCCTTGTAGATTCTCGTTTTAATATCTGCTACCTAAACTTTTTTTTTTTTTTTTATCAAACTAAAGCATAATAAATCAAAAAACTAGTTGAATCTCTTTTTGTGCTCATCCATTTGTAGTGTCGTGATAAAGATTTGGACAACATTTTGAAACTTACTCCTTGTTAAAAAAGAAATGGTTCTATATAATTGTTGTTCTCATTAAGGGTGAGCGATTCAGGATATACCATGGAACAAATTGGACATATATTATGCTATTAGCTTTGGTTCGATTCACTTAAGGAATGATTTCATTCTTGGTCCCAAAAATTGGGAATAGACATTATGTGGTTTGGTTCCAAGCTCAGAGAGGGTGACCAATCATGAATTGATCCTAGATCGACCCTAGACCAAACCCATTTTAACTATATTTCTTGTTTGTTTTGTTTTCAAGTGGTTAGCATATGGAGCAATTTTTTATGGATGAATTAGGAGTGAAGTTCTAAAATTTATATTTTATGTTACGTGTTTTGAACTTTTTAGGTATGTTTTGTTTTAATTGTTCATCTTTATTGTATTTTTATTTTTGGGAAGTGGGGATTTATGTTGTTGCATTACCTTTCATTTTGCGAAACAGAAGTCATTCCAACGAATCTAATGCATACATGCACAACAAGACAAACAGAAAGGACCGACTACTGTGGCTTCTAATCGCGGCTTCTCCGGCGAAGGGTATGGTTTTTTTGGCAAGAAGTTCATCCATGGCCAACTCGGTGATCTTTAAATGGCAACATACGAAGCACAAAACGAGGCAACGCATCACTATAAGCAAGCAATTCAATGAAAGGAGATCAATCTATTTCGGACTTTCATTTAAGCATTCTATTTGATGGGTTTTTTTATTTAATAGGCCAAGTTAGGTCCGTTTGCCCATGTTGTGCCAAACTCGACCCATAAGAAAATGACCCATAAAAGGACAAGAGCAGTTATTTTTTTAAGTGAAAATAACTATAATATATAAAAGAAAAAAAGAGAATGTTGAAAATAGTAATAGACCAAATGTACATTTTCTCTTTAAAGATAGTAAACTTTTTTGACGAACAAAACTCCAAAGAGTTTGATTAAGTACTTAATTTGTGGTAAACAAGATATGTCCGTCTTTGTGATATACTTTTCGATTAGTGTTATATGTATCCTCGAGCCTATTTCTGCGTTGTTTTTGGTATTTGATTATTCAAGTATCGATTAGTTGTTCAAGAATCTGTTTCCAACATTGGTATTAGAGCAATAATGTTCATGTTTCTAGATCATTGTTGACATTTATAATTGGTTTTTTGGCTGACATTTTGAGAAACGTTGCCAATGGACATTCGAGAGCATAAATCCTGACACCTGTGTACTATTCAATCCTCTTTTTTGATTTTTTGCAAGTCAAAATTTATTTATGATACTACGAGGTGTAGTTTTCATCAAGATGAGAAAAACAATGGGCGGCACACCCTCGGACGTGCCCTATGGGCGGCCGGAAGAAGATTGGGTCGTCGACGGGTCCAATGAGGAAGTTCCTAGGCTTGTGCACTACACGTGCACATGGTAAACTGCAGGTGCATGTGTGACATGCACACGGTAACCGCATGGGCATGCATGGCACATGTGCGGCAATCGCTAGTGTGTGCGTGGCATGCGCCAGCGTGAATTTACACTTTTGCCCTGAATTTTTTGTAAAATTACGGTTTTGGCCCTTTTAGTTGTTTTATGATTATGCCTTTTTTTCTTTAATATTACTATTTCGTGCCTCCCCAACCCTGATGACCCGTTGACTTGACCTGGTCATATGTAGATGGCGTTGACCATTTACCGTGTTTGACCAGTCGTTGACCAACCGTTGATCGTCGCTAACCATCATTCACCGGTTATTGATTGTTGAACCAAAAAAGAAAAAAGGAAAATGTGTTTTTCAATTTTATTCACTATGGATTATATGTAATCCCTTTTGTTCTGCATTTATTACAAGAACAATGATACGTTTTGTATGCATTGCCTATATTCCCAAAAATGGATTAATAGAAGGCGAAACTTGAAAGGATAATAACAAAATTAGCTAGTTATTGATGGACTAATGATGATATAGTATCAACCAGATGATACAAGAAATCATATGAAATGATTAACTTATGTTGGATTTTCAAAATGTGTCCATCCTAATGAATACTCTTCCATCAAAATGGCAAGTAGTGTTAGATCATCTATGGAAAATCAATGTGATCCCAGGTTATGAGAAGTTTGCAGTGACTTTTGTGAGAGAATACTATAAGATTGAGGCAATGAAAACTTCAACACTCGAGTTGAGTGTCACTTGGTGTAGGATGAATGTGTCTTGGAGGAGCCATAAGGGTTCTTCGACAATTTTTTCATAGCTACCCAACATGCCTATAAAACTCTCGAAAGAATTTACTAAGAGATTAAAAGAGACTCTCCTTATTTTTGAGATTGATGAATATCTTTGAATTTATTTATTTATTGTTCTTCTTAGATTGGTTTGAGATATCTTAGGTGTAAATATTTCTATCCATGTTGATATTGAAATCCATCTACTGGACATATTATATCGTGTAAATGGCATATTTAGTTAATGAAAGTTCGATGTTATTTATTGTTGTAAATTGAATAATTTGCAATTATTTGTGGGAAGTTCAAGAAAATTTTAGTGACTTTGGTGAACTTATTTTTGCATAAATGATTATATTGATGATAATTTCAAGTTAGGATTTTTGAATGATGATTAGAAACAAAGTGATCTTTCGAATCTAAAGCTTTGTTTGATCTCATTCATTAATATAATTTATTTATGCAAAATAGATGCATAAATGATAAGCATTAATATTTCATGCATGCGTGTTTGATATGTTCGGAGCCAATTGTTTTGGCAACTAAGAGCATAGTTGTTGAATTGGACAAAGAAGATAAATTGAATGGCGAAAATAGTGAGATATTAAATATGAAAATTTAATATATGCTAGAAAAACAAAAAGTACTAGAAAATTTTAACCAAGTTATGGAAGAACTTGAGGATGCCAGAGCCACCTTAAGTTGACAGAGGACCACCTCATGGCAGTTGAGCAGGAAACATATATATGTTTTGTTGATTTTAGCTCAGAAGGGGTTTTGAGCTCCAAATGCAAGCATATTAATTCATTCAAAAGGTGGAATGCAAGAGATCAAGCCTTTCAAGCAAAAACCCAAGAGTTGACAAATATAAGAGAAAAAAATGTTCTCAAGTAAAGAGAATGTCACTAATAAAGTGTTACAATTGTGGCAAAAAAAGCCATTATGCTTGCGATTGTAGAGGGCCAAAGAAGGTAAACACCTTTTGTATTCTTGAGAACTTTGCTTATGTATTAAGTTTTGTATTTTTAACTAAATCCAATCCTTTGTGGACTGTACATTTGGAAGCAATAAATCATATAGCGAAGGATAGATAATCTTTGGTGGAATTTTGATGAGTATCAATTAGAATGAAATGGATCTATATAAGAAATAACTCTAGAGTTGAAGTAAAATGGATTAGCATTGTTGACACCTAATTTTAGAAAAATAGAATTGCATTTTGAACAAATAAAAGAAAAAAAAATGAAAATGGAGGAAGTTGATTTGATTGAATTATGCAAGGAAATATGGGATTCGATGGATTTTCGGATTTTGTTAAATGCAGCAACAATTTTGAAATCAAGCGAATAAGGGACAAGAATTTTGCAAAATGGAAGAAATTTAAGTAAGATTGAGCTAATTGTGAAATCATGCTCTAATTTGCAGATTTGATTTAATATGGGAAGAGATGGAAACTTGGAAAATGCTATAAAAATGCAAACGTCTCTAATCACTATAAAAGAACGCTGCATTTTTCAAGAGGAGAGGGGGAATTCGCGAAAAAATTCGTGAGAAGAGCAAACACGAGAGAATTCGTGATAGTGAAAAGAAAAAGAAAAGAAGAGGAAACCCCCTGCAGAAGTGCAAAGAAAAGTCTTTTTTTTCTTCTCTTCCGACAACCTGCAGAAGTGCAAAGAAAAGGAAAAAGAAAAGTGAGCGAGGGACAAGAGACAGAAAAAGGAGACGTGGGAAGTGACGTGAGAAAAAGAAAAAAAAAAAGAAAAAGAAAAGAGAAAGGGGATTGCTGTTCATCTTCCTCAAAGGGCTGTCGGTGTTGCTGCTGCCTATCGCGTCTCCACCGCGCCTCCGTGCTTCCTCTTCGCGCTCACCACCGCAACTATCGACACCGCCAGATTTGCAGCCAACACCCCCGCGCCTGGACCTAAGCCCCCCTGCAATTCGGAGCCGCCATCGTGCAACCGCCGTCGCCGCCTTACCCTTTCTAATTATTTTTAATTTTTGGGCTTTTTGGTAGAATCTCAATTGTTAAATCATAATAATTATTTAATTTGGTCCGTAAGACTTCGGACTAGATTTTTTAATTATTTTGAGTTATTGTGATGATTAGGGTTAGAATAATTGTTAATTTAACCCGTGAGACCACATGTTATTTTTTCAATTATTTTGATCCTTTATTTAGTGATTATATTAATTGTTTAGATTTAACCTAATTTAACAATTATTCAGCTTAAAAAAACTAAAAAAACTAAAAAAATCAAAATAATCAAAATATTGAAAAAAATTGCATGAGCATATAGGACATTAGGGTTTAATATAATAGACACGTAAGTTTAATTAATCAAATTTTTAGGATTATATTTCTAGTTTTGCATTTTTAGATAATATTTTTAGGACTGCATTTTTAGATTTTTTTAAAAAATAAGTTAGGATTAGACTTAAATGGCCATTTTAGGGTTTTAGATATAATTGGCACATTTTCATATTCTCATCCTTTTTTTTTAAAAAATAAAAAATAAAAAATAGCTTTCTAAGATAGGATAGGGTTTAAGTCAAATTAATCCCTAGAATAAATTAGAAAATTATCCCTTTTTAGATAGATTAATTAGGGTTTTCATAAATTCTGAATTTCAATAAAAAAAATCCAAAAATACTAGGTGCATGTTAACTAGTTTGCATAATAGGATTATTTAATTAGAATTTGTTCATTAGTGAAATTAGGGCATGAGGTGCATGTTAATTAATTTGCATAATAGGCCCAATTAATTAGAATTTGCATATTAATAGGATTAAGTCATTTAGTTTAAAAATGCATTTTTATAAAAGAACTCCAATTTTTAAGAAAATTCAAAAAAAAAATGATTGCTTGCTTTGTGTGATACAATTTATTTGTTTGAATGTTTTAAATAATGGATGAGCACCCATGTGGTCACCACATTTGCATAATAGTAATTTAGGTTAAAATAAATCAGCTGCTTGCAAAAACATTTTGAAAAATTAAAAAGAAATGGTACCGAAAGGGCATTAGAAAATTCTAGTGTAACCAAGTCCCCGTACCCTTAGTCTCTGATTCGTAGGAGTAAAATAAATCTCCCTTTATTTTACTTAGGTGTCTAATCGACCTACCATAAACCGATTAGTGGCGACTCCTAATTAATAACGTTTTGCATGTTAAATAATTGAACCTTAAGTCGCGAATTGGTATGAGCTTGGGAGAGCCCGAGCTAAGTTTAAAAGCTTAGCAGTTCATTAACCTAGTTTTAGGTGGTGCACCCGAAAAACAGGTCGCGACAAACATATGCCAATTAAATATGCGTGATAGACGCACTTTGTTCTATATGATGTATTATATGCTTTGAAAATTTATTGGAATTTAGTGTTTGTGTTAGTGTTGGTTAAATTTGGTTTTAGTTTAAACTTCCATAATAATTATGTGGATTTATTTATTTGGATATAAACTATTATGGTCATGATTATTTTCTGATGATTTTATTGTATTAGATGTTGACTATGGTAATCAATATTTATTATTTCCTCTTCACATTTTTTAATTCATATAATAATGATGTGAATGTGTAGCATACTAGACTTAGTCATATTGGTCAACAACGTATGAATATATTAGCCAAAGAGAGCTTGTTGGACAACATATAAAAAATCAATTTACTCATATGTGAGTATTGTCTATATAGAAAATGACAATGAAATCATTTGGAAAATGTATAAGAGCTGAATTTCTTTTGTAATTAATTTATTTTGACATATGTGGTCCAATGAATGTAAGAGGAAAACATAATGTTGTTTATTTAATCACGTTTATAAATAATTAAACTTGATTTGGACATATTTATTCGATTTCTCATAAATTTGAAGCATTAATGTAATAGCCCAAGGAAGGGAAGAGGTCCTCTCTAGTCCCACATCGCTTAGGGGGGAGTCTTAAGGCTAGTTTATAAGGCTTGGGGTCCCTTTAATTGTGTAACGCGTTTTAAAGCCGTGAGGACTCAATGTCAAAAACGGATAATATTACGCAGTGGGGCCCAAATTGTTACAAATGGGATCAGAGTCAACTCCCGACCGTGTGTGACCTTAAGGGGTGGGAGTGTAATAGCCCAAGGAAGGGGAGAGGTCCTTCCTAGTCCCACATCGCTTAGGGGGAGTCCTAGAACTAGTTTATAAGGCTTTGGGTCATTTTAATTGTATAACGTGTTTTAAAGCCGTAAGGACTCAGTGCCTAAAGTGGAAAATATTATACAGTGAGGCCCGAGTCGTTACAATTAAATTGTTTCAAGAAATTTATGAGCTTGGTAAAAAAATTAACTAGATAAGAAAAGAAGAACATTGAGATTCAATTGAAGTCGAGAATATCTCTATGATGAATTCAAAAATTTATGTGATGAAAAATGAATAAAAAGACAATTTTCTATTTCCTGTACTCCTCAACAATATGGTGTTACTAAAAGGAGAAATAGAACCTTACTTGAAATAATTAGATCAATGATGTCACATGCTAACTTGTTTATCATCTTTTGGAGTGATGCTTTGTTAATTACTACCTATATACTTAACCACATGCCTTCCAAATCAGTTACTTCTACTTCGTATGAGTTATGGACATATAGAAAATTCAACTTAAATTTTCTTAAATTGTGGGATTGTGCTATCTATATTCACGAATCTTCTCACAAGTATGGTTAATTGGGTCATAAATGTAATAAAAGCATTTTTATAAGATACTTAAAACACTTGAAATGTCATGTTTTTATAAGTGAGTAGGAAAGTGAGAATATAATTGAATTTGAATCATGGGATGTCACATTCTTAGAGAATGAATTTCGTAAGGAGAGCGAAATAGGTGATGACTACTCCATATTTGAAACCTTGAATCAAAATAATAAACTTAATAAAGTTCATTCAAGTGGGAGTAATATAAGAAATGATGAATTAAATTTGATTTAGTCTCAATTATAACCATATGATGAGACGATATCATCATTATTTAATTCAAGTGAGAGCATAATAGATAATGACGTGCAAAGTATACAATCTTCTATATCGTGAATAAATCGCACAAGCATTCCCCGTCGAAGGGGAAATTTTCATGATTGCTCCACAAGATGAATATGAGTCAAGATATATAAATATGGCTCTAAATTGTCCTAATAAGGAAAAATGGATGCATGTAATGGAAGATGAAATTGAGTCAATGAAGTTTAATCATGTTTGGAAACTAATTGATTTTCCAAAAGGACGCAAAGCCATTGGGAACAAGTAAGTTCTCAAAATAAAATGTAAAGTTAATGACTCAATAGAGAGATATGAGGCTCACCTAGTGACAATGAGATATAATCAATAGGAAAAAATTGATAATGAGGAAATTTTTTCTCTTATAATGAGATTTATCTCAATTCATCTTATTCTAATAATAGTAATTAGTATGAATCTTAAGCTATATCAAATGAATATAAATATTGTCTCAACGCCGGAACCCTAGCCGTCGCCTAATCAGTCGATCATTGTCATCCGTTGTCAAAACCCCTCCTCTTCCCCTTCCCAAATCCCTTCCACTTTGGTCCCTCAAGCCCTTTGCTTAACACCCACGTCTATTCTCTCTCTCTCTCTCTCTCTCTCTCTCTCTCTCTCTCTCTATCACTCTTAAGTTTCAGCACCTCTCCTTTGAATTGGCTTTTTGTCTCCATCCGTTGCACTCTCTTTTCATGGAGAGCGGGGGAGAGAGAGAGAGGGAGGGAGGGGGGAGATTCATCGCTCAGGTTGGAGACCATGGACCAGGTACGTCATACATACAGATGATGATTAAAACTTTGAGTTTTCCTTGCGGTTCTTTCTCTCTCCCTGTCCCTCCCTTCCTTTGTCTCTCTGTCTCTCTATCTTTTCTTTGTTCTTTTTCTTCTTGGCCTTTCTCCCTTCTTCGTTCCAAATGCTTCGTCTTTCAGAGAAAATATTTTCTGGGTTTTGTTCGGGGTGGGGGTTGGAATGGATGGGACGAACGGCGGGGAGGATCGGTGGGAAAATCTCATTATGGGGAAGGAAATGTGTTCTTGTGTTTTCTTTTCACGCTGGTCTTGATACCAAAATTCAATAGCTACTTATGGAAGTGTTTTGTTTGAAGAAAAAAGCTAAGGTTACTCAGTGTTTTGTTCAAGAGCCGTTGAATTCAGTAGATGGGCGTTGAATTTTTGTAGAATGGTGTAGAGATCAGTTATGCAATGCTAGCCACTTTCATGTATCCATGTTTGATTTGCTTTGTTTTATGCTGCTATCCATTCTTTTTAAGTAGATGTATTGTGAGTTCATTACAAAATTTGGGCTGAGAATGAAGTACATTCTATTGGATTATCAGTTAGATGCACTTTCTTAGTAAATTTGATGCTCACCTTGATTAGTAGTTAATGGCAAATGGTTCTAGCTCAAACAAAGATCTTGAATCTTTTGAATGAGCTCTAGCTATACCGGTGATTGCACTTGCTTATCTTTGATCTTGTGGTGTATGAGGATGATGTGTAGCATGGAATTTTGTTCCAGTAGAAAATTTGGAGGGATGGTATTGCGGGTTCTGGTGTGGAGAAGTATGTCTTAGGAGTGAAAGTGTTTGTGATAAGTTGGTGCAGTCATTTCGTGCATTGCATGCTCATGGTTAAATTGTCAAATGGCTGAGGATTTTCACCCCCGTTGTACCAGAATTTTGGGCAGTTGTAAGCTGAATTCAACTGGGAGCAGAGGCTCTTTGTGATTTTGACAACATAGCATGGTTACTTTCTGGTGGAAAAGTTGAATAAAGTGCAGATTATGAGTTTTAGGCTTTGGGTCATGGATGGAATTTCGCTTTTATACTTATATGCTTCTATTAGCTATGATGGTTTGTGACAAGAACTCCAATTGATGCAAGGTATTCCATTAGCTTTTATACATCATCTATCTTCTGTCTTACTTGTGGCTATAGGCACTATTTGATAGTTTTCAGATGTTACCAAATCTTATTGGCATTTGGTTTTTTAGAAACTTTGCTCCTATTAATATAGGTGAGTCTGCTTAGTCATCATATTGGTTTTTTTCCCTTTTACTTTTGTAATTTGAATGGAATTGCTTACTAAAGCGCAACTGAAATTATTGTGGGACAAGATTTTTTTTTATGCCTTCCTAATGTTGATGGCTTACTATAAATTATTGAAATAATAATTTGCAGGCTCTAAGTGTTATAATTAGAAGGATTGCTAGATGTCTTCAGTAGGGGATTCTAATGTCACAAATAGAAGGAGGAGATCTACAATGTGGAGAGCATTTTAAAGAGATTCCTAGTTAAGAAAATGTTGAGTGTTTATATTGTAGCGCCCTTATTGGTTGTGCTAGTGGGCAAGAGACTAGCTCAATGCATCATCATTTAGCTAGATGTAAGGAGTATCCATATGCAGACGCCGGAAAAAGGCAAAAAAAGTGCCTCAAGTCAAGTTGTTAGGAGTGGTAGTTCATCAGGTCCTTGGAAATTTAATCAGGATGCTAGCAGAAAAGAACTAGCGATCGTGTTTATTCTTAGTGAGTTGCCTTTTAAGTTGGTAGACCATGAGGGATTTCATTGATTTGTGAATAGAATCTAGCCAAAATTCTTAATCCCGTCACGCAATACATTAAAGCATGATTGTTATGACTTATACATGGAGGAAAGAAGCAAATTGAAGAAATATTTCTCTAAGACATCTCCAAGAGTATGTCTAACAACCGACACATGGATATCTTGTCAAAACTTAAGTTATATGTGTCTGACTGCTCATTTTGTTGATGCTGATTAGAAATTGTAGAAGAAGATATTAAATTTTTGTCAAATCTCAGGTCATTCTGCTGAGATAATAGGAAAGCAATTGAGAAATGTTTGATTGATTGGGGGATCCATAGTGTTTTTTCTATCATTATAGATAATGCTAGCTCGAATGACTTGGGAGTTCAATACTTGAAAAAGATACTTAACTCTTGGAACTCTCTGTTGTTAAGAGGTGAGTTACTCCATGTGAGGTGTTATGCCCATATATTAAGTTTGATTGTTAGAGAGGGTTAAAAGACATAAACGATTCAATTGCTAGAATACGTTCAGCCGTACGTTATGTGAGATCTTCTCCTAGTAGGCTAAGAAAGTTCAAGGCTTTTGTTGAGTTAGAGAATATTGAGTCGAAGAGTTTTGTATGTTTGGATGTGGAAACTCATTGGAACTCAACATATTTGATGTTGGAATCAGCTTTGAAGTTAGAAAGAGCTTTTAGCAATATGGAACTTCGGGATAGCAAATATGCCCAAGAGCTTTCCAATGGGAAAGGGTTGCCCCTAGTGAGGATTGGAATTATGCACTTCACTTTCTTCCTTTTCTTAAGTTGTTTTTTTTTTTTTTTTTTGATACAATTATAAAAGTTTCAGGTTCTTCTTATGTCACTAGTAATAATATGGCGAATGACGTGTATGGGATTTATATGATGATTGAGAGATATTGTGAAAATGAGGACCAAAGCTTGCGAGAAATGGCTCAAATAATGAAAACGAAATTCCGTAAGTATTTTGGAAATGTAAACAACATAAATCTCACTTTATTCATTGCTTGTGTACTTGACCCACGACATAAGTGGGACTATGTGAAGTGGATGATTAGTCATGTTTATGAAAGCAGGGAGGCAGAAACTTTACAAGAGAAAGTGATAATATATTTGACATTATTGTTTGAGTAATATTGCACTGGTGTATGCCCTCAAAGCAACTTGAGGCTAAAGAGCACAAGGATGGTAAGCATGTTAAGATTCCTAGTGGTTGGTGCTGATATTATGACTAAAATGTATTTTAGCCAAACTGGACAACAATATTTAGATGAAAAATCAGAATTGGACAAGTACTTGGATGAAGCATGTGAACATTATAACTCTGAATTTGATATATTAAGTTGGTGAAAAGGAAATTCATCGAGATATCCTATGCTTTCTACTGTTGCTCGAGATATCTTGGCAGTGCCCATCTTGACTGTAGCATTGAAGGCGGCATTTAGCACGGGAGGTCATATGCTTGATGTGTTTCGTAGTTCCTTGACCCCAACCATGGCGGAAGCTCTTATATATGCTCAAGATTGGTTACGATCCGCGCCACTTTTACATTCGATTGAGGAGGACTTAGAAGACCTTGAAATCTTTGAGTCAGGTTAGAAATTATGATTGTAGAATATTTATACATTTCTTTATTTTAATGCATATGTTAGTGTTCTAATTTTTGTTGTGAATTTATTGTTGAATTGCCAAATACGACCACGGAGTCAAGCTCGATGTTGACTTCTCTCGATGATTGACGTATCGGAGGTTAGTATTTTATAATATGCAACTTGTGTAAGTCCTATTTCTCTTTTTGCACTTCTAACAATATCTTTTGGCTTACAGTTTATTGTAGGTCTTGATGGACAAAATTCTTGAATGATATCTTATAGTTTCCAGGATCAATATAAGCTATTGATACGAGAAATCTTGGACCCATATATGCAAATAGGTTCTTCCAGCTCTTCCTCTGCATAAATTGTGCATAAAGTAGTTAAGCGACATCAAATTTATTGTTCCTAGAAGTTGCTGGGAATAAATGATTGATTGGGCAGGCATTGTCCTACTAGGAAACCCATCCTATTTGAACTCAGCAAATTACTTATAGAAAAGCTAAAACTAGTGCATGCCCAACACAAAACTCTATCTGCTTTGGGAGTGTTTTTAAATTTGAGATATTAGCTAGAGTTCTCCAGTCCTTTTTTTTTTTATTTAAGGGGGTAGCATCACCTGCTGCATTAGTGAAGTCTCAGCTTGTGTGTCTTTGAGTATTTGCTGGTGTTATGTCAATGCCTATGTGTCGCTCATGGTTCACTGTGTTTAAATTGGATGTTCATGAAACCACATTGTCTTTTTGTCTTTCGTTTCTTCTCCATTGAGTTCTTAGGTAATGCATTTCAAGACACAATTTGTTTTGATTTCATTTGTTTTCTTCATCTCTAGAAGAAGGCCCATTTGTGTTGTATTCTTTAGAGTTTTTTTTTCTTCTTTTTGCTTGTATTTACATGACTTAGGTAGGAAATGTTTCTGCCATTGATTGTGCATCATTAC
Source organism: Eucalyptus victrix (assembly GCA_016097545.1). Classification (NCBI taxonomy): domain Eukaryota; kingdom Viridiplantae; phylum Streptophyta; class Magnoliopsida; order Myrtales; family Myrtaceae; genus Eucalyptus; species Eucalyptus victrix. The sequence goes on along the minus strand of CM027845.1, from coordinate 39,481,702 downwards.
TCTTATGCGGAACTTTTCTTGTAGAGGCACCTGGTGTAAGTTCCATTCGATGGGAACTATAGAAAAAGTACTTCTACCGACCTTGACTTTGAGGAACGGCTGAAAGCAGTTAGAAGGTGCGGCCTTGCCATATAACACCTTGCTTCATGACATGCGTCACTATGTGAGACACTATATGAAGATTGAGGTGTGTCCAAGATGCTGCCTGCATCATTGGGACATTCACTGTCTGCCGCAGTTGAATTGTATAAACATCTAACTTTTAAGTCATTTTTGTCACTTGAACTTGCTAGAGAAGCGCCGTTCAGATGTTCAGCACAGGCATATTATTCTGTGTGGTCACAATCTCTAGTTCACAAAATTCTTTTGAGAACGTGGTGCCACCAGAGACATGCATAAGCAAGCTTGTCATCAATGGAATTTTCTCAGTTGTAGACACGGTTTCATCAAAAAACCTTTTCATGGAGAAAAATTTGCAAGATAACATTTTTGGTTGTCTAAGCATATATAAGCAAGAAATCCCAATTATCAAGAGCTTCGTCCATATTCAATGGCATTGATTCCGCCATTAGATTGGCATTCATGAGCTTGCATTTAGCTTGATATGCGTTGAGCGATATTCTAAATGGTAATACCCAGTTGAAAAACAAGCAAAACAAAATGAGCGATATTCTTAATTAAGGTAATCAGACTTTACAAAGATGCAGAAAAACTATAAATAAATAAAAAAATGACTAAGCACAACTCAAATTGGGGGTAAAAATAATTACATTTTAAATGGAACAAATAGAAAAAAGGGAGGTGAAAAAAAAAGGTTAAAACATAGAAACCCGATCCGACCCGAATTTCCAATTCGAGTGCAACATGTTTTGGGTCGGGTTGGGTTGGGTCACATATTGTGATCCTCATGTTTTGGGTTGGGTCAGGTAACATCAAAACCCGACCCATTTATGTTACCTAGCTCACCTTACCTAGCCAAGATTGAGAACGAAGGATCAAGGTAACTGAGCTCTGCAAGGTCGTGGATTGGCAAACGGCTTCAGAAAGTATCCACATCACTTAGCCTTGAAGAGATACGGTGACTGGTGACCAAAAAAGTCAAAGCTGTTTCTAGCCAAATTCAATTGACAAGAGTACTTTGGATTAGACGAGTTTTGTGAGTTTCTTTCTCTATTTCTCACACTTTTCCTTCAAAACCAGCCCCTATTGTAAAGGCCGACCTCTGGCCCCACTTGTCAATTATATTGTCGCTTTAGTGCCGGAGTCTGTGCTATTTTGTTCTTTTGAGTTCCCCCTAAAAAAGTTTCATTAATAGTTAAGATTGGTGCTAATCTTATATAGCACATCACTTCACCTTACCTAGGCGACCTAAGATCGGTTCATTTTTGCCTCCACATCATCCTAGAGTTGTAGCTACACCTTGTGCGGAAACTCTTTGGCTCAGGTGACACTCCCGTCCTCGTCAGACCCAATCATTACACACTCCATCTCCAGCGAGCTCCCTCTCAACTATATATCCCTGTCATCTGAGCTCTCTCTCTCTCTCTCTCTCTGTGCGAGCACTAACTCTGCCGTCCCTGGATGTGTTTCCGCAACAGATTTTGGCCAGTTCATCCCACATGTTATTCTCAGCCTTGCTTTGTTTCTTTTTTTTTTTTTTTTTTTTGGGCTCAAATGTGGGCTAAAAGAAAAGAAGGAAAATCAGGAAGCTCGGCTGAAAAATTTTACTAAAGAAAACAGGCCTGGTATAAGTGGCCCCGCCCAAGCTTTATTACTACTTTTATTATTTTTTACTATTTTTTAATATATTACTTTTTATCAAAAAACTTCTTTACTCTCTTCTATTTATCCATGCTTATACTATAGCCCTTTTTTGTATTTTTTATTTTTTTTTATTTTTTTATTACTATATAATTTTTATTAGTTTTACCATTTTTCTATTTTTATTTAACAAACAAACATAAGGTGTTACTAGTCATGTGCCCAGTCTAGTGGGACAGAACACGACAATTCATGAATCAACTTGCTTAGATTTTGATTAGTCAATGATTTTTGCTCTCCATTGAAGTCATCGAGAAAGAAAATAAACTCCCATGACATTTCTTTTTTAAATGAACCTCGATGGGGGCAGTTGAAATTGTCAACAATCACAGTAGAAGACGACAACAAGATCTCCACAAAGAGATGGACCAAATTCCAAGAACCCGCTCTGCCCAGTCTCGAGATCCGCAACTTAGATCCTTCTGAATTTTTACATAAAACAGCTTCCTTTTGCATTTTGCAGTCAATGTAACGAAAAGAAAGAAAGCAGAGGAGAGATAGAAAATGGCGAAGACAAGAGGAGGAGGCTCTTGTGTTCCCAGCCTCCGTACTTTGAGCTACTACGCTGTGATGCTAGGACTGTGTCTTGGCCTGCCAAGCTCGGCTGCTTCTCGGTGCAAGAGGAAGCCCATCATCTTCAACTTCGGTGACTCGGAACTCGGACACTGGCGGCTTCTCGGCAGGGCTTGGGATCAACTTCACGTTGCCTACCGGGCGTGCCTTCTTTCATGAGGCCACAGGCCGGCTGTGTGATGGGCGGTTGACCATTGATTTCCTCTGAGTTCTCGCTCTCTCTAACTTGTGATTTTCCAAGGGGACCTTCCGAGGGAGAGGCTAAAGCACGTTGTGAGCACTGGTTCGAACCCCCTTGGTTCAATGTTCTTTGAAGAAAACACATGAAAAATACTTCCCTTTAGGTATCTCTACTCTAACAAAAAGTATTTGAGCTAGAGATTTGAATTATTCTTACAAACTCACACCTCACTTGAACCCATCACTGAAATGATTTTTTATATTGTGATTGGGTTTATCCGAAAGATCGGAGAACTCTATTGTGCAAAATAAAACTTCAAGATCAAATCGCATAAATCTAGAAAGTCAAATGACTTTATTGAATAAAATAAAAATTAATGGTCAAATTGTGTAAATGCCCAAATTTTTTGGGACTAAATTTATTATGAAAAGGAGTATCGTAAGTACACTTTGAGATTTTGTTGAGATGTGCATGAAATCCAAAACAGGTGAGAGCCTGAACACAAGCTTCTTGAGCCCATACTTGGAATCATTGGGCCCAAATTTCAGCAACGGTGCTAACTTCGCCGTGGCCGGCGCGGCCACCATCCCTCGCTACCAACCGTTTAGCTTGGGCGTCCAACTCCGCCAGTTCCTCCTTTTCCGATCTCGCTCACCGTTGCTTCTCTCAAGAGGTAATCTATCCTTCACTAAACAGACTAACCTCTACAAGAAGGTAAAAGATAAGATATCTCCATTTGGTGTCCTCGGTTTTAGGCCACGCAAATCTGGTTGGTGAGGACGGCTTTGCCGACGCTCTCTACACCATCGACATCGGCCAAAACGACCTTGTGGTTCAGTTCACTACCCTTCCGTATTCTCAAGTCATCGGGAACATCTCGGTCTTCGTGGAAGAAATTAGATTCGCCATATGGGTCGGTCGACAATTACCAAATGATTTGAACATAATCCCATTTTTGTAAAATTTAATTTGAGTCTAAAATCTTTTGTAGAGCATATACCAAAGCGGAGGGAAGAATTTCTGGGTGCACAACACCGGGCCATTGGGCTGTCTGCCTAACATATTGGTCAACACCGCCCATGATGCAAGCGACATCGATGAGCTCGGATGCCTCCGATCTCACAATGATGCTGCTCGAGAATTCAATCGGCAATTGCAGTCCCTTTGCGAAGAACTGAGGTGTCGGATGAAGAATGCCACGATCGTGTACATTGACGTCTTTGCGATCAAATACGATCTCATTGCCAATCACGCTGAACACGGTATGAGTTCCATCGCCTTTGATCCAAGTCCCTTTGAGTTCCGTTAGAGCGTCTATTATTGAATTGAAACTCGAGAGACAGTGAGGGCATCCTCTTAGTTTGTCTCGTGCCATACGAATGGTATCTGTTGAAGATAGTGTTGCCTATAATTGATCATAATTGATCCTTATTGATCTCCTTTGTATATTTAGGGAAAATTAGAATTTTGTATATTTGGGAAAATATTCTTGTATATTTATTTTCTCTAATTAGATCAAGCTTACATGTTATAATAGGGCTGTAAACTGTACAATTGAATTAAAAAAGAGAAAAACACTTTTCCCAATTCTCGATTCTCGGTTTGTTTCCATCTAATGTTCTGACATGGTATCAGAGCGTGTCTTCTAGCTTCCGCTTCTTCTTTACATCCTTCCCGACCAATTTTGCTCATTCTCTTCTCTGCTTCTTTCATCCCTGAAAACCTTCTCTGTTCCCCTGTTTCCCGCCCCTTTCTTTTCTACATTAAGCCCGCATCTTTTTCTTCTCGTACCAAAACAAGTAAGGAAACAAAATGCCGAGAAATCAAACATCGAAATCAGGAAATTCCCAAGATCCAGAAATTTTCGCTAACGTCCAAGGTTTAGGCGACTCACCTCGGATGTACGTAGACGTATCGAGTGACGGAAAATCAAACACAGAACGAGAATCAAGTGCCGATTCTTGAGGCGCGACAAGGTTCTATTCACCCCAATACAGGCAATTTCTTCCGGCCCATATGTTCAATGGGTTCCCATTCAGTTCAACCCCTTCCAAGCCGTACGAATCGCTTGAATCCCGCCCAAAGCTCCATCGGCTTTCCCGAGAGAGCTAATGACGGACCAAGGGGAGAAGATCCCATGACTTAATAATCGGTCCAACTCGTGGGACAGGATGGCCATTCTTGAATCAAACCGGTTCGGGTTCATCAGGATTTGGGGCGAGTCCGTACCCGACCTATGGACCAGGTTTTCTTCCTTTCGCAGGCTTCACCGGAGCTCGACCCGAACCAGGAGACCCTCTCTACACCTCCAACGCGGACGGACCGGAGCTCCGCCTCATCACACGCCACTGTCGGGACCCGAAAATTACTCCATCCGGTCCCGTGAGTTCGTCGGGCCCTAATCACAAAAGACAAAGAGGGGTTTATAGATGGCACCGCACCGGTTCCGAGCGACGAACGACTTGCGCGCCACCGGAGAAAATGTAATCGGCTTGTCCGGACATGGATTGGCAACCGCTCACCCCGAGGTTGCCGCGGACTCCCCCGATCGAAGATGCTAAAGGAATATGGGAAAATATATGGGAAATGTATGGCAAACTTGATCGAGCCAAAATTTTCAGCATAACTCAAGCGCTATCCGAGCTAAGACAGGGAAATCTCTCAATCTCTACCATTTTTAACAAGTTATCAGCATTGTGGAACGAATTGGAGATGGCCGAAGAAAAATTGGAGGGACCCGAAGCAACCCTAGCGCAATACCGAGCGATAAGGGAGAGGGAGAAGGTAACTCGGTTCCTACTCATCCTAAATGAAAGTTACTTACCGTTTCGCAGCCAAATTCTTGCCATGGAACCCGTACCCTCGCTCGGCCGGATTTATCAGCTCGCGGTTCAGGAAGAGTCGCAACGCCTGGCTTCCTCAGAGTACCTAAAAGTCGGAGATCGCGTTGTTCTTGCGACCAAGGCGACACCGGAGCAAAAGCTGGCCGGCGCGAGGTCCGGCCATGGGAGTCATGGAGGATCGGGAGCTGCGATCGCAGCATTAGGGTTAGCAAATGGAGAAGACAACCCCTTTTATCCATCCGGAATGAGCGGCCAAGATCTAATTGGGCGATCGGATGGTCCAGGGCTCTTGCGGGCTCCTTTTCCAGCGAACGGCCGAGATCTCATCTCTGGATCCGACGGCTACAACTGGCTCGGGCGATCGGACGGTCCAGGATACATCTTGGCGGCGCCCAGATCTAATGGCCCACAACAGGCCACGTTTGCACCGACTTGGAGAGGATCTAACGGCCATAATTCAGCAAATTTTTCAAATAAATACCATGGCGGAAATTCCAACAAAGGAAAAGGCAAATTCGTGATTATTGTAAGCGTCCCAATCATACACGGGATAATTGTTGGAAATTGCATGGGAAGCAGGCAGATAAGGAAAGGAAGGAAAAGGAAATTTCCATTGCAGCAAATGCTAAAGCTCACCAACCTGTTAGTAATGATCAGTTTCAGCAAATCATGAGAGCTTTAAGCCAATTGGGATCACAGGATAAAGCAGCGAGTTATACAGGTACTTCTGATTGCTTAAGCTCTATTTCAACTGAAGCATGGATTATTGACTCGGTGCTAGTGATCACATAGTTTGCGATAAACGTTTCCTTTCTGATGTTAAAGAATCCTCTCATGTTACTTCCGTTCGTCTTCCAAATGGGAATGATACCTCGGTCACCAAAATTGGAACAGTTAATCTCAGTCCATCCATTACCCCGAAAAATGTCCCGTTTATTCCCGAATTTCAATTCAACCTAATCTCTGTCTCAAAACTTTGTGAGGACAATTTTCGTAGAGTCATCTTTGATTCTAATATATGCTTATTTCAGGCCCTTTCGACCGGGAAACCGATGGGGGGGTAAAATTCGAGAGGGACTCTATTTTTGGGTCACACTTCCCAAAAATCTCAATGTTTCGTTTCCTTTAAATAAGGGCATCTTATGTAGCGCCAATTCCAATAAAAATATTTTGTTCCATCAACGTCTAGGCCATAGTGCCTCATTTCCTCATTCAAAATGTCATGTTTGTCCAATAGCTAAACATACTCGATTGCCTTTTTCGCAAAGTACCTCACGAAGCAAAACAGCTTTCTCTCTTATACACATGGACATTTGGGGACCATATCATACGTCACATAGGGATGGATCTCGTTTCTTCCTTACAATTGTGGATGATTATACACGAGCTACCTGGCTTTTCTTGATGCAATCCAAGGCACAAGTATTTTCTCATGTTAGAAATTTCCTTGCATTAATTAAAAATCAGTTTCATAAATCCGTACAACGGATTCGTACTGATAATGCTCGTGAATTCTTTAATCATGAGTGTTCTTCTCTATTTACATCAAGTGGCATTCTTTATGAGAGTTCCTGCATTTATACACCTCAACAAAATGAGATAGTTGAACGAAAACATCGCCATCTCTTAGAAGTTGTCTGTGCCCTTAAGTATCAAGCCTCAATTCCGAAAACATTTTGGGGAGACTATGTGGTCACAGCAGCCTACTTGATTAATTGGATGCCATCCCGAGTCCTAAATGGGAAGACTCCATTTGAATTGCTTTTTGGGAAACAGTCGAATATTAGTCATCTTTGTGTTTTTGGATGCTTGTGTTATGTCTCAACAGTGGGCCATCGGGACAAATTAGGTCCCCGCGCTATTAAAGGTGTGTTTATGGGATATCCTGTTTCTCAAAAGGGATACTCGATCTATGATCTATCCACCGGTCGCTTCATCGTTAGCAGAGATGTTACCTTTCATGAGGACATTTTTCCTTTCCAAGAAGCACTTCTTTTAGATCAAGATTCGGGATCAGTGGCACATCATCGTCTATTCCTCCATGAAGAAGATTTGTCGCCTTCACAGCAAGTCCTGCTTCCTCATGTATCATATTCTACACCTAGAAGTAATTCGCAATCCTATGCGGAGAATGTTACACCCGGGGAACCACAAGCAGATGTCACACCTGGAGAACCACAAGCAGTGGTATCGGAGGGTTCCGCCTCATCAACAAATCCAAATGAGAACTCTGCTCTGCCACTTGTAAGTGCACCAGATCAACCACGACGATCAGGGCGAAGTACACGCCCGCCCACATGGACAGCAGATTATATTTGTCCCACTTTAGGGTTATCTGGTACACATCATCCTATCTCATCTTATGTTAGTTTTACTCGTCTTTCCCCGAAACATATGTGTTGTATTAGTAGAATCTTTGAGGGACAGGAACCATCTACATATGAGGAAGCTGCCAAAGATCCTCATTGGCAACAAGCGATGAAGGATGAATTACAAGCCTTGGTAGAAAACGAGACTTGGGATGTTGTTACCTCGCCTCCTCATCAACGACCTATCGGCTGTAAGTGGGTATATAAGATTAAGTACAAGGCAGATGGATCCATCGAACGATATAAAGCAAGACTAGTGGCCAAAGGGTTTACGCAGCGGGAAGGATTCGATTATACAGAAACATTTTCTCCAGTAGCCAAGGAAGTCACTGTTCGTTCCTTTCTCTCTATTGCCGCTTTGCGTGATTGGCCTCTTCACCAGATGGATGTTCATAATGCTTTCCTTCATGTAGATCTCGAAGAAGAAATTTACATGGATCTTCCCCTAGGTTTACGCAGACAGGGGGAGAATTGGGTATGTCGTCTTCGTAAATCCTTGTATGGACTCAAGCAGGCTTCTCGCCAGTGGTATGCTAAGTTCACTGCTGCACTTACAGCTGCAAGATTCCAACAATCCAAACATGATTATGCCCTCCTCACATGGAGTCAAGGTACGTCATCAATTTACTTACTTATATATGTTGATGATATCCTCATTATGGGAAACAATGAATTTGTCATTCAACGTTTCAAGAAGTACCTACACTCCACATTTCGGATTAAGGATTTGGGACCTCCCAAATATTTTCTCGGAATAGAGATTGCACGATCGGATAAAGGGATTTGCCTCGATCAACGCAAATTTATCCTAGAAATCATATCGAAGCGAGGATTATCGGGATCCAAGCCATTTGTCATCCCAATTGAACAAAACGTCAAGTTGACCACGGCCGAGTACGATAAGGGACTTTCACCCCCGAATGAAGATCCTCTCGAAGGATCCTTCCATTTATCGAGACTTGTAGGGAAGCTCATTTATCTCACAATGACTAGACTCGACATATGTTATAAAGTGCAAATTCGAGTCGCTTTATGCACAATCCGAAACAGTCTCACATGAATGCCGCTTTAAAAGTCGTGAAGTACTTGAAAGGATGTCCGGGTTTGGGAATATTGTTGTCTCAAGATAATAACATGGAAATGACGGCGTTTTGTGACCTGATTATGCTACTTGCCCCATGAGTAGAAAATCTGTTACGAGATTCTCGTATAAAACCGGGGGATTCGTTGCTCTCATGGAAAACTAAAAAAGTCGTCGTGTCATTATCATCTCGCTTTGAAGCGGAATATCGGGCAATGGCAAAGACTAGCTGCGAAATAGTCTCGGATAAGAGGCATGCTTCGGGATCTTGGTGTTTGGGTAAAAGAACCAACTGTCTTGTTTTGTGATAATGAAGCGGCACTTAAATTAGCAATGAATCCGGTTTTTCATGAAAGGACGAAACATATAGAAGTTGATTGTCATTTTGTCGAGACAAGATTCAAGCTGGAGTGATCAAGACAAGAGGGATAAGTACAATGTAACAACTTTGCAGACATATTTACCAAGCCCTTATGTCAAAGGCAACTCGCGCATCTACTAAGCAAGCTTGGTGTCTTTGATGTGTACAGACCACAAGCTTGAGGGGGAGTGTTGAAGATAGTGTTGCCTATAATTGATCATAATTGATCCTTATTGATCTCCTTTGTATATTTAGGGAAAATTAGAATTTTGTATATTTGGGAAAATATTCGTATCAATGATGGTCAATTTACTTAAGTTTGTGTGTTTTGTTGTATTGTAATATGGGCAGGATTTGAGAACCCATTAATGGCATGCTGCGGCAATGGTGGGCCGCCGTACAACTACAATCCCAACATTACTTGTGGCCGGAGCGGCTACACCGTGTGCAACGAGGCATCACGCCATGTGAGTTGGGATGGCGTCCACTACACTGAGGCGGCCAATTCCTTCGTGGCCACTCGAATATTCTCCTCTAACTACTCCACCCCTCCCATTGCTTTTGATTTCTTTTGTAACGTTTAATTTCACTTGAAGATTTAGGGAGTTTTTGCTGATTTTGATTTTTGCTTATTTGATTACTTACAAAAGATCTCAATTTCGTTTGGGATTTTTTTTTGCAATTTTTAATTAGAGCAGGCCCAGTTTGTTAAGAGGCAACAGCAACTGCTCAGCTGATTAAAGGCCAGATGTAACCACTTTGGAAGCATTACATGAGGGAAATAATAATAATCTCATGTGCTAATGGTCATTGACAGTCAAATCTAGGACATCTGCCAGTGATGGCAAGGCATGTTCCCATGTTCATTTTAATTTTAAATACTCCATTTCTTTTTTCACATTATGGATTACCCATATGTCAAAATATGCACACCAATTTTGGTTGTGAATGTCATTATGCTATTTAAAAAAAAAAAATAAAAATGAACCAGACTACAAACTGCCCATATTTGGGACGATTAGATCTGAATCTAATCTGACTCATACATTCGCCACCTCCGTTTAGTTGGAAGGTGATGAGTCACATTTATGCTATGTCATTCATCAAGTGGACATAGGGCATTTTTTTTTTTTAAATATCTAGAAATCTATTTGTTGGTCCACATTTCGAGAATTAATCGTGACTGCCTCAACAACCCTAATTAAGAAATTTAAAAGAAAATTGAATGGATTATTTGGATCGTGCCCTCAAAATGGTTTGCCCAATTTAATCTAGTTCTCAATTCGAAAACTACTAGTACTACCCCTCATTTTCCATTGAATTTTATTGCTAATAAATCAAGAAACCAATTTAACCTCTACGAAATCAAGAAACTCATTCATTTGCTATGCTGTGATTGAGATCGGGATGATATTTTGGAACTCACTCATTACATTACGACTTACTATTCGTGTAATTTCTAGCAACTTTAAGAGATATTTAAAGTAAATAAAAATTCAATAATGACCATAAAATTAAACCAATACGCCAAATACACCACAATTGTTTTCCTTAAGATTTTTTCACCAAATGACAAAGTCGAATATGACTTAGAAAAGAGAATTGAGAAATTTTCTATATTTTGATATATTAAAAAGAGTACACAGAGAGTTTATCTATTGGATTTATGATATCACTATATAAAATGATATATAAATCAAGATTTTTCGCATGGAAATACATAACATTAAACCAATAAAAATGTTCAATGATTTCTAATATAATAAAAATCATAATTATCTTTCAGATAATTTTTTTTATCGAATGTTACGTAATAACAACGCACGAAGAGATCATTGTTTAGGTGGAAAATTGGTAATGGGCTATCGGTATCCTTATGGCATGATTACTGGCTTCCATGTGGCCCTCTTGATGGATTCATTCCGCCCTTGTTTAGGGACAATATGCGGCTCCCTTATAATGCAGTAGTTGCTGACTTATACACCCCGTTAGGTGACTCGTTCTCTCGGATATTAATCAGATGGGGTGTAGCTTTACCAACTTTGGAGGCTTATAATGATAAGTTTATTTGGTGTGGCGATCCATCAGCCTCCTTCTCGGTCGCATCCGCATGGAATGTCATTAGAACCAAGAGAGATTGGGTGGATTGGGCTTCTTTGATTTGGGATATCGATATAGTCTCGCGCCATCAGTTTATTCTGTGGCTTATATCTAGAAACCGTCTTCCCACTCAGGTGATGTTGTTAAATCAGGGTCGAATTGATTTTAATCTATGTGCCTTTTGTAGTGAAGAACCGGACTCAATCGAACACCTATTCTTCCGGTGTCGCATCTCCGCCTCGTTGGCCTTTTTTTGGGCGGCCAGATGTAACTTGCCATGGAGGAATAGATGTTGGAGTGAGGCGCTCACTTGGGCCAGGAAATTCCTCATGGGGAAGGATTTTTACCGCAGGATAGTTCGATTCTCTTTCGGTACTTTGTGCCATCTCATTTGGAAGAAGAGGAATATGGTTATCTTCGGGGGTGAATCCTTGGTGGTCCCTGCCCTTAAAAATCACCTAATCAAGGTGGTTAAGGACAAAGCATTCACATTCACGGAAGTTCTTCCTTCTCCGAGGAACAGAAGACTGCAAAGGGGGTGGGGATTCCACCCCATGATCTTTTCCTCTGTAGCTATTCCTCCTTAGGTTGCTGATGTTTCGATCTGCTCTTGTTCTAGTAGCTGCAGGTTCCTTCCTTCTCTGTTCTCCGCTTTCAGCTTTGAGGGCTTGAGGGATGGGGAGGTTATGGGTTCCTGTTGTTAAGTCTTGTTTGTTGGCTTCATAGCTTTTGTGTTCTTGCTGGCGCCCTCGGGCTTTTTATCGGATCCCCGTCACTCTTGCTCCTTTGTTAAGGGTGCTTATTTGGATCCGATCTTTTGTACTTTTGTCCTCCTCATTAATATTATTACCTTTACCAAAAAAAAAAAAAAAACAAGCAGACCAAAAATCAAATCACATTCATCCCTCCTCCACTATATTAAATAACAATAATACTAATTTCTGATTTCTTTTTTTAAAAATTTCCAACAAAATATCGCAGCTATAAATGCGCAAATCGAGATCTGCGTGAGTACGTCGTCATTCTTTCCTCGAAGAACAACAGCTCCATCGTCGCGGCTTCGTTCCTTCAGATCTCCCTCTCCCTCTCTCTAGATCGAGCTCCATTTGCGACATCGCCAGGTAATCTCTCTCTCTCTCTATCTCTAACTCTCTCTGAGAAATTTCTTTCTTGTTTGATTTGATCGAATTGCAGAGGAAAGAAGGATCGATCGATCGATCCATCTGTCGATCCGATCCGGTCGCGCAATCGAGGTTTCGCTCCGTCCCTGCATTTTCAGATTTGTGTCGCGAGGATTTTAGTCGATCCGATCTCGATCTGCATTTTTTTCGCATCCTTCTTTCGATCCCGCTGTCGAGTCTCATTTCGAACTCCGTGGATCTCGATGCGTCGCAGCGCATCGCTTGTGGCGTCTCGAGATCCACTGGATTCTCTGCGGACGCTGGTTCTTAGTAGTGCCTCCGTGAATGGGCAGATCTGTCGCTTGTCGAGGCAGATCTCGGGGAGCAGATGTTCGTTCTCGCCTTTTGTTTTGGTTTAATTTCTTGTTGCAACCAGGACGATTTCGTAAATATGTGATTTTGCTAACATCCTAGAAGGTTGTCAACGAACTACGGGTCGGGGAATTTTTTTGAATTTGGACCGATTTCTTAGTCTTCAATGAGACGATTTTCGGAATTGTGTCGGGTCAATTACCTTTTCTCTGAGTGGAGTGTCTTGTTACCCATTCCGTGCCTTAATTTTTTTTTTTTTGGGATTCGTAATGCTTGATTCGTGCGTGTGTGTGTATGGACTGATTAGTTACTATCCCGAATTGCCAAACTCTAGATCGTGAAATACAGGTCGTCGAAAGTCTTGGTTCCAATCTCGCATTTGGCTTGATTGCAGGCCAAGAATGTAAAATGTACTCTTGCGTTTGATGTGTCCGAACTGTATAGTTCTATTTTGCATGAGATACAAGAAGTCTCTTGCGGGGTATACCCAACTCATCTTGAGCACCCCAGTCACCCATCTGTAGACAGCTCTAGTGGATGGATATCCCAAGCCTAACTTTCACATATTTTGGGAGCTATGTAACAGTAGTGGACCACTTGCACATGATAAGGAGATCGTTTGGATGGCTAGTAGACTTTGCAACATGATTCAAATGGGTGTCTGGGGATGTGGTTTTAGAGTATGATATGCTGGACCTTTTTAAATATCCAATATAATCATTTGTTATTATTTCATATGCCAATTATTGTAAATCTAGGAATATCAAGCAATGATCTCAATAAAGTAGATGTCTACAACCTGAGGACACTCTGCGTTAAGTCCCTGCATCACCGCAAAAAATGCATATTACACCAAACATTCTCAATTACCACAGGCTGTCATTGGATCAATTTGTGTAAGATAATGAACAAGATGACAAGATCATTTATATGAAGTATGCACATGTTTCTTTCATATTCCTTCTGCCTCGTTGTTATGTGACATGATTATTTAGTCAGTTGGTATGAATTGCTGTCTCTGGCTTCGTTATAAAATTAAATGCCGTTGGCTATATTCATTACCTATCTTAGATTGGCTTTAAAAAATTTATTTGGATGATGATTGATTCCAATCAGGTCATTGTTAGTCTCTTTTAAGTTACTTTATTGCTTTCCTTCTGTATTCTCCTTGACTTTGAGTTCTAATCTGAATGATTTGGAGAAAGCCTATATGATTTTATTGGAGTGTAATGGTCCACTAACTTTGATAATTGCATTTGGCAGGCTTGAAAATGGGGCTGTCTTTCACGAAACTTTTCAGTAGGCTGTTTGCTAAGAAGGAGATGCGTATTTTGATGGTGGGTCTTGATGCTGCTGGTAAGACTACAATCCTGTACAAGCTCAAGCTGGGAGAAATTGTCACCACCATTCCAACCATTGGTGAGTCTGAAACTAATATTTATTTTTTCCAATTACAATGATATTTCTGGTTACCATACAGTGAAGAGTCCCTCCTCACTGGACTTCTTGATTCTTATGCTGATCTTTCTATTTGCACCTTAGGCAATTATTTTATGTTTTCTTCACAATTGACCTTGTTGCTTATGTGGTTAGGATTCAATGTTGAGACTGTTGAGTACAAGAACATCAGCTTCACCGTTTGGGATGTTGGGGGCCAGGACAAGGTACATTTGTCTAAGAAAAGTTTACTCCATTTTTTCATGTTATTTGTGGATTGTTTTGCCTTTGATAAGTAGTGTCACAAGAAGATCACAACAGATTAACTTTTCCTAGATCAAATTGGTATACCATTTGAACTGAATTCAAATGAATAATTTGAACCTATGACCCAGATTTATATGCCTGATAAATGCATTTTGTTTAGTGGGTAAGTTGGTACCTTGTATTTGGGTTAGCCTCCTCTGTTATTGGAGAGAGTCATGCTTGATTGACTGTTTCTAGTCACAGAAGCATATCATATGTTGTGACATAAAAGTTACATTGGCAAGCCTGTGACTTTGGACTCCCTTTGTTTATTGGACCAAGTTTGAATCTCATTTGGATGCATTCGTCTTGTTGTCGCATTCGCTGAAGATGCTGGGATTCCATACTTTATGCCATGGTCATATTTTCATTCTTATGTTTGGTCTTGCTTCATTTGGTTCATACAGTTGACCATGAGGCCTTCATTTTCGTCTTATCGATCGTTTATTTTGCTTCAGATTCGCCCCCTGTGGAGGCATTACTTCCAAAATACCCAAGGCCTGATCTTTGTGGTTGACAGCAATGATCGAGACCGTGTGGTTGAAGCTAGGGATGAGCTGCACAGAATGTTGAATGAGGTACCAGAAAGCCCTGTGTCTGTGACTAATGCTTTGGAATTTGAAGAACTAGAAGATGCAATTTGTTAACTAGTGTTATGAATACTATGCATCCCAGATTATCAAATTAATACGGTCAAAATTGGTAGTTCAATCTCCTTTCTAAAGATATCACAATAGGGTTTTGTGCAACTTTGCGCATGACAAAGAAAATATGACGTTAGTGACAAATAGAGCCTTTCCACGGCTTTGAACCAATTCTACAAAAATTATGTGTAACATATATTGTTAGTCTACTGTATACCCCATTCGGTGGTAAAAATCTGATTCTTTGATTTTTATTGATTGTTCAAATATGACGCTAGCAGAATCCAATCTTCTGACTGAAAAGAGTTGGGGCAGCGAATCTTGTGTTGTGGGCAAATCCGTTGTGGCGTAGATAAAATTGAGATACGGAATATTATAAATATCAGAACCAGGAACATAGGGATCAGTTGTCAACTAACTTTGCTCCTGTATAACAGGAACATAGGGATCAGTTGTCAGGGACAGCTTTTGTGTAGTTTTTATTGCAAAGGAAAGCAAATGACAGGGAGACTAACTGGATTTGTGGTTGCAGGATGAGTTGAGGGATGCTGTCTTGCTAGTGTTTGCTAACAAGCAAGATCTTCCAAATGCAATGAATGCTGCTGAAATCACCGACAAACTTGGCCTTCACTCTCTCCGCCAACGTCATTGGTAATTAGCTTTAGCATTCTCTCTCTGTCTCTGTCTCTGTCTCTCTCTCTCTCTCTCTCTCTCTCTCGGGTGGTCTCATCATTCCAAAAATATGCGCTTCACAGGTACATCCAGAGCACGTGCGCCACTTCCGGAGAAGGCCTTTATGAAGGACTGGACTGGCTCTCCAACAACATTGCAAACAAGGTAATGTTTCTCGAACATCATAACCTAAGGCAACATTTGTGGAGAATAATAGCACAAAAGAAGTCTCATTCCCTATCAAATTCTTGTATGTCTTTGCAGGCATAACTGTGTTGATCCTGAGGCATCTCGGTTCGAGTGTTCGATTAGGAAACTTCGCATTACTTTCCATTGTTCTTGAATTTCGAATCATTTTCACAGTTTGTGTCAGTTTGATATGTTACTGATTTACATTGTCGGTGATACCTGTAGTTAAACAATATTCGGCGGATCTTATTCTTTATTGTCATTGTAAAACGTTATTCTTTTTCCCACCGTGGCATTTGCATGCGTAACCGCAAATTCTCGTCCATCATTTGGATCTTTCTTGAAATCAAAATTGCCTAAAGTGCGAACGAATTCAACGCGTTGGTCGATCACGTATGGTCGGTGGAGGCAGCAAGGTTCGATTCTCGAGTGCAAATAATTAGTTGAGGTGATCTTTTCCTTGCTTTTTGGTTAGCAAGCTAACATCTCAACTTAAGGGTTGTGCTGTGCGTGCATGATTTTACTGAATTGTAAAACAAGACGACTCTAAATTCTTTACAAACTGATATCCGTTGGAATTTGCCTGACTTAAATTCTGGGTAAGCTGATTTATTATCTTTTTGTTTGCTCTCTCCATAGAGAATTTTACTGGCTTCACGAACATATCTTGCTAAATTTAAGCAATCAAAATCAAATTGCCATTGCAAGCTCTACATAAGGAGGGTAAAAGGTGAGAAAATTCCAAAAATCCTCTCGTATTGGGGTTAGATACTCTGAGGGTTTGTTTGGCAATACTCTTGAGAATGACTGATTTTATTCTTTTGTTATTAGGAACAAAAAAGGAATAATAATTCGCTTGGTAAGTTTTATGTTCTCGAGAACAAAAATTTTTTTTTTTGGTTATCGATAATAGATTTGGAACGGAATCAACAATTAGAAAAAAATTGATTTTTGCTTTTAGGAACAATTCTTAAAATCAAGTCTAATTTTTTTCTTCTCTTTCGTTTTCTTCTTCTTCCGAGGCTAGCAATTGGCTAGATGAGGGCCAACAAGCCTCGCCGAGGGTTGACGACCTCGAGCCACGGCAAGGCTCGTCGGCCGTGCCTTAGCTAGATTAGGTCAATTGGCCTAGATCTGGCGAGGTTGAGCTCGCCCAAGTCGGCCTCGCACAACCACAGCGAGGCTTGACCTCACCAGGCCACCGTGAGCAAGGTTGAGCCTCATGGTGGTTAAGCAAGCTTTTGACGAGCTCGTTGGATCTTCCTAGCCGATCGTTGGCTAGAAGAAAAAGGAGGAAGTAGAAGAGAAAATGAAAAAAAAAAAAAAAAAAAAAAAAAGGAGAAAATTTTTAAAAAATTTTAAAGTATTAAAAAATTAAAAGAAACAAAAAAAATTTAAGAATCCTATCAAGCTTATTCGTATCTTGGAAATAGAAATTTTTGGTAATTATCAAATGCTTTCAAAAACTTAGAAATTATTTTCAGGAACAAAAAAAAAAAAAGTATGAATAAAAATTTGCTCTTAAGAATATATTGATTATTAAATGCATCTTTAAATGTACTTAAACTTGACCTAGTTTGAAACAATTCCTACCGTGGACCTAAGTGACCCCCAGGGCGCATCAGTAACCGAAATGTTGATTGGGACGGTGGACACGTACGAGTCACATGTGCAATTCGTGTGTGCACATGCCGTTTATTCTACCCAATACCTGCGAGTCACGCAAGTAAGCGTCGCGGGATCGCATCAACTCGTGATGTTCTCAATCCAGCCCTCATTTATAGAGGCAGAAGCCCCAAAGGTCGAGAAATTCTCCTACTTTCTCGCCTCTTCTGATTATTTATTCTAGGGATTTCGACCCAAATTGCACATGGAACAGAGCTGTGTCAAGTGTGGGGTTATTTGAATAAGGTCAAATCTGGGGGTACTTCGAGAATCTTGCCTCAATCAGAGAAATTTTTGGAATTTTCCCGAATAAAGAAAGCAGACAACGGGAGAAAAAGGATGCTTGCAATAAATCTTTATTTAGAAGCTTGAGCAAGTTTTCCATCGATGATAACATGACTCGTCATTCCCAAGTCACGTGGTTCATGACAGATTCTTTGCTTCACACACATAGAGGATACTACCCGACTCCCAACCGAAAACAGAAAACGAAACGACGACTTCTTTCCATTTTCTTGGCGTGGAGGTATCTCTCCTCCACCCCTTTTTTTAAGTTCTGAACTCCGAATTATTCCAGGGTACTATTCGGAACGGAGTTTTGTCCCTAAGCTGCGGACGGAGCGGTGACATACTGAACAGGCGCAGTCGGAACTTCCGACAGAGCTGCTGCTATTAATGGCTCCACGTTCACGGCCTTCTCCACGGCCTCGACCTCGGTCCCCTTGTAGTCCAGAGACTCGTCGTTGTAGATGTCCCACCACTTCTGGACCAACATCTTGATGTCCTCCCTCTGCATGTTCGCTTCCTTTCCTGTGTACCTCCACGGCTTCGATCCCTACAGTTTCCATAACATCACGCAGATAGCATCAAAAGGTTAAGCAATTGGGGTTCAATTTACCATCTCATCTAGTAAACTTTGCTTGGATTTGAAGGCTGATTCTGCTTACCGCTGCACAGTAGTGAGCCACCTTCACCTTCTCGACGTCAATATTCTCCGGGTGACGCCATAACATGGCAAGCACGAGATTGTAGACTAGTGGCATTGGCTTGAAGATTTTACTGAAGTACATGTTCAAGAAGTCCTGCCACGTCGTAAGAACACGAATTTCAGAGTTAATATGGAAGATATCACTGTTTGATCGTTAGACAATGGTAAAAAGTCTATTCACCAAAATGAATTTGGTTAGTTAGCTTGTTAGTTAAGTTATCATGCCGTTCACCTGCTCAGCGAAACATGTGGTAGGAGTGATCTTGACGGTTTCCAAGAGGTCGACATAAGTGGCGATGCTCGGCTCAAAGACGAACATGCCAGCGTTGAAGTAAAGGGCGGGCGGCTCACCCATCTCCGCAGGCCACTTGACCCTGTCCGGTGCCTGTTGGCAGTACCCGATCTTATGCTGTGGGCTGAAGCTCCACGTCTGCTCACAAAAGCAGTCCATCACAGCATAGAAGTAGCCATCCGGCTGGTCGAACAGATGATCGATGTTCTCGAACACTTGGATGTCCCCATCCAAGTAGATCATCTTGCTATACTCCACGAACTGCACATGCAAATCGAAAATGAAAATCGTCCCAAAAGACACATAGTTTTACTTAATTCCGAACTATATATGAGAGTCGAGTGCATTAAAGTATTGCATTGAACTATACATGCACTCCAAAATAAAAGGATGCAAGAAATAATATATTTGGTGATAATAAGTCGACGAGTTACCCTAGGAATTCTATACGCGTACCTCCCAGATACGGAGCTTGGAGTAGTTGATGACGTAGTAGGCCATGGAGAACTGGGTGTCGCTCTCGGGCGGATATACGGGCTCTATCTCCCGGACCACGCAGCCCTGTGACTCCAGGATCTGCCTGTGCTCCTCCGGCACATCGGGCAGCACCGCGACGACCAGAGGGTATGCTGCCT
This sequence comes from Eucalyptus victrix, assembly GCA_016097545.1. Lineage (NCBI taxonomy): Eukaryota > Viridiplantae > Streptophyta > Magnoliopsida > Myrtales > Myrtaceae > Eucalyptus > Eucalyptus victrix. The sequence continues at coordinate 39,462,052 of CM027845.1, read as the reverse complement.
TGGTCTTCCTCAGGCCCTTTGCCAGCCCAACCACCCCCTTCACGTAGTCACCATTCCCGGCCAGGAATGTCAAATACGCCCTGCCCAGGAGGCCGGCCTGCACCGGTAAGTCGGCCGGCTTCACTGAAGTAGGGACGAGCTCAGGTGCCATGACAAACTACAGATTGTGCTGTTTCGCACAGCTTGTCGAGGGGCACGTGAGCAGCAGGGAAGAGAGAGAGGCCGGGGGAGTGAAGATGACTACGAGAAGTCTTTGTCTTTCTGAGTGGCTGTGCATAGAATGCGGGCTGCGGAGGGGTATATATATAGACGCGACGAGAAGGACCGAGGTTGAAGAAGTTGGTAGAATTTTAGAAATGCTTGGATGCATTTCATTTGATTATTATTATGGTCCCAATTTCTTTGGATGGATTTGAGGCCAGGTGTATGATTGGGTCGATCGGACGGCGATGGCGGAGGTAGCCAGAAATTTCTGGAAAATGCATAATTTCAAGAGAAATTACTAGAAGAGCCTTGCGCGGTATTATTTGTGCTAAGGTTTCGGAAGAAGATGAGAAGTCTTTAGGGATTAGGTTTAGGAATAAAATAAGTTAAGAACGCATTTGATTTCGGTTTGATGTGGTATCTTTTTCATAGTATTAGGGAAATGAGGACAATAGGACATAAAATTGAATGAGCCATATCATATGCCAATATGTCACACTTTCTTCTATCATGTGATTCATAAAAAGCGATTGGAGGATATGAGCTTTAGTATAGCGAGCTTTTTTTTTGTATCACATAGTTAATCTGAAACGGTAATTATTCAAAATTACGAAATTGATAAAATTTGAGGCCAGGACTTGATTAAAGGAGCAAATATTCAGTTCCCCCCCCTTTTTTTTTTTTTTTTTGCGTTATGAGAATTATCCAAAACTGATTTTTCAAAATTACTCACCAAAATTTGAATTTTATTGAATTAAAGCGCAACATATTCAAGCAGTAACTTCTAGTAGAAGTTTTTTTTTTTTTTTTACCGAATAGTTGCAATTTTCGCATGTCAACCTGTATGCTTCCTTTCGAAGGTTGCCTTCGCTTTTTCTCTATGGTTGCCTTCGTTTGCAAGTTCTTAAGAGAAAGTGAGTTGACTGAAAAAGGAAAATAGAAATAAAAAAAAGTATATATATGTATACGGTTTTTTTTTTTGGTCGAAATATATATGGTAAAGAGCACTTTTTCCGCGGTGCCGTGATACACTTTGCAAGAGAGGAAAAAAAAGGATGGCCTAGAATAAAGTACTACAGAGATGAAATGATATATATTTTGTCATTTTCTTCGAAGATTAATTGTGGGAAAATTATGTTTAGATGTCAAGAAGCTTTTTAGTACGAGTATTTAGACATATATTTAATTTGGAAAAATAATTAGAACTTAGGCGACACCGTGAGGTGAAGATCAGCCTTCGAACTCTGTTGAAATTGGACCTTACGAATGGTCGCCAAACAGCTAAGGTGCTAGAAATATGGAGAAACATACAAAAGTTGACAAATGGCTGCATGAAAATTCAACTTTCCTTTTTTTTTTTTTTTTTTTTTCTGACACATGGCGAGAATTAAATTGCAACCCTCTCTTTGTTGGGCCGTTCATCAGCAAGGTCCGGACATTCACCATCACAAATTAAATTCGAGTAATACGTGGATTAAAAATAATAAATTTTTGTGGGGCTATAAAGTGGTCAGGAGATTCTAAGGTAAAGTCCACATCGTCGTCTCCCTTATCCTGCTAGGTTGTGGCTCATAACGTTTTTCTTGTAGGGTCGCAGCTTATTCTATGTTCTCGGCCAAGCCGGGACCGTGTGTAACATCATCAATAGCCAATCAATCGAATGGAAAAGGAAAAGGAAAAGGAAAAGGAAAAGGAAAAGGAAAAAAGGGGGGGAAAAAGCAGACTGTTTTTATTCCTGTACCAAAATTCCATCCCAAGCTTTTCGACAATTCGATAACAACAACTTCCTTTTGAACCACTTTTTGGAAGCCCCCAGCGTGTCGGGTGAACCGCCATTGTCTCTTTCGAGGTTGATCAAATATTGGTTCGTGGATGAATCTGTTCATCGCTTTTGCTAAAGTGAGGAAATTCCCATGTTTCTTAGCGGGGGAGGTGACAAAAGTTGCGGCCATAAGATTCACGAGTTCAATCATTGACCCTGGAATCGATTCATACGAGACGTATGTGGGTTGTTCACGGTACCTCTCGGACCTTGGGACGAGATGTTTCGCATTACAAACCGGCCTTAGAGGGATTAGTGATCAAGATCATCCATCTCTCAAGGCGATTCCCTTTGGGATATCGGCCAATCTTTGATGGTAATGTACCCATGATATATATAGACAGCCGAGTTTGATTGAAACGCCAAAGAGGGCAACTCATAAGGTAGAGGATCCACGTTCGGTAATACGATATCACAGGACATGTTTAGCACCTATGACTCTATGAGGCGGGTTTACTATCTCAGGCATGATGCCCTAGGGCATGGAAATGATAGACGGACTGAGCATATGTACAAATCAAGTGTTTGCGTACGTAAATACTTCCATTAAGGAAATACTTTTATTTGATTATTAAATACGGGATTAGGCAAATTATGCAAATGTGAAAAGGTTGAGAGAGGGAAATTTGAGCAAAGCTAACAGTCATATAAAATGGAGCTAAGCTAAACAACCTTGTTCAAATTTAGATATATTTGTTAACAATGCACAAGATCTCTAACTATGCTTTAATAAAGAAGAGAAGCTTTGAACAACCAAAATTATGCATTTTCGAGAAGATGAGAGCATGTTGGAGAAAATTGTCTAAAAAATTCTTAACCTATTGCATTTTTACTAATTTAGTCTTAATTCTTTTAGTTTAGCCAATTCAATCCCAAATATTTTTATATTTTGTCTTATGACGTGGATTGTTAATATTTTTTGAAATTTTTATTAATATTTTTTTGAAATTTTTATTAACTTTTCCTTTTTTTCCCTAGGGCCGCCCTCACTTGGTTTGGCAAGGGTGAGGACGACCCTTGCTAGAGGCAAGTGAGGGAGGCCCTCGCCTGAGGCTGATGATCTTTGCTGGCAATTGAGGAGGCCTGATGATGGTTGGTAGTGGGAAAAAAAGGGAAAAAGAAAAGAAGAGGAAAGAAGAGAAATGGAAAAAGAAAAGAAGAAAGAAAGAAAAGGTAAAGATGGAAAATAGAAGAAAAGAAAAAAAGAAAAAAAGAAAAAAATGAATAACAATCCAAAAAACTATTTAAATATTATTAAAAATTATTTGCATCATTTGCCTTTTGCCAAAAACAATCGGAGAGGTTCAATTGGCTAAACATGAGCATATTTAGAATTCAATTGATCAAATTAAAATGTTTATGATTGAATTTGTAAAAATATAATAGGTTTAAGACTTTTTAAACAATTTCCTAAATCATGTTGAGACTTACAAAACAAGAACATCTATGGAAAAATGAACAACCTCGATTAAAATTGTGCAACTTCTGACGTAGATGGGATATTTGCCCAATTTCGAAACCTATCTATTAAACATTGTTTTCAAGTATTAAAAACCCGAAACCAACCGCATAAGAACCTTTAAACCTACCTTATTACCATTATTAGTCAGCAGAACCATCTTGAAACTTTAAAACTAACGGTTTCACCACGGCATTCGGTATTTCTTATAAATCATAATTAAATAAAAGTTGCAGTATCTCTGTCAAAGTTCAACACATCTAACACAACACAAAACGACTACATGAAATAATTAAGTATTTTTTTCTAAAACAACACAAGTTTTTAAAAGTATATAGCAACAATTAACATCTAAATAACAAACAAACTGGTTTAATTTCTCTCATATGTACGGCTTAATACTATATAAACAAAAAGAAACGAAAACGAAAATTAGCACTAACTCTTACATCTCAATATTAGAATTAAAATTTATTCTGTATCTTTGATGCAACGCACCCCACACAAAGTATAGGGAATGGGGAACATCACGGAGAAAATCTCGCATTCGTGAACCTGACATATCTTTACCAATGTCGAAATCTCGAAACTTTGGGTGTGTGTTTTTTTTTTTTTTTTTTTTTGGTGAAATACATTTTCAATGGAAACAATTTCCTCATTTTTCAGCATTTGATTTGCTCAGGAAAATAAGTTAATGAAAAACATTATCTTAGTCAATAGAAAGAGTTTTCCTATCAAAATTTAAATTTAGGAAAAATATTTCCCCTTTAAAAGAACCAGAAAACATCTTTTAGAATCTACCAAAGCTTAGATTTGAGGCTTGGTTTACAAACAATTGTTCTTATAAAATTATATTTTTTAAAAATTCGAATTTTTTATTTTTATTTTTTTAATATTGAATTTTTTATTTTTATTTTTTGCTTCTTTTTGCTTTCCGTTTCTTCTTCTCCACTCGTTGGTCATGGAGACGGCCAGCAAGATCTAGCCTTGCTAGATCGGGCAAGCTCATGGCCTTCGACGATGAGGCTCGAGCTCGCTTGAAGTCGATGAGCCTCAATCCTTGACGGATCGGGTGAGTTCGTGGCCTTCGTTGGTGAGCCTTGAGCCTCATCATATCAAGTGAGCTTGTGACCTTAGCGGCAAGGCTCAAGCTCACCCAAGATAGACGCGCTTGCAATGAGGCTTGAAAGGCGAGTTCGCTACCTCTGGTGGTGAGCTTTGAGCCTCACCAGATCAGTGAGCTCACAGCCTTCGAAGACAGCTCAAGCTTGCCCCTCATAAGCTAGCTGGGGAAGAATTGCCAGAGAAAGTAGAAGGGATGAAACAAGGAAGTAGAGGAGTGAAGGAGAAGAAGAAGGAAAAAAAGAAAAAGAAAAAGAAAAAAAAGAAAAAGAAAAAGAAAAAAGTAAAAAGAGTGAAAAGAAAAATAGAAAATAAAAGTAAATAAACATAAAAATAATTAAAAATTCATTTTTTTAAAAAAATTTAAAAATTTAAAGAATTTGAACTGTTTTGGCTAAAATAAAGTGTGAAATCATTTTCTAATGGAATCCAAACGGCAGAATATATTTTTGATTGTACATCACCAAATAAAGGAAAACAAATCATATTCCTGAAAAATGTTTTCAAAAAGTAATTTTCTTTATTATTGAGTTTTCTACAAAACAAAAGCACATTTGTTGAAATCTAAAAGCTACTTCGTGACCTCGAGTGCACATCTCACCGATCCATTTAAAAACATACACGTAGGTTCTGCTACAAATAAGAAGAAACCCGTCTAGCTTCGCAGATGCAAAAATAGGAGATGGAATGCAAGTTGTTCTTAATAAGATAATAGAGATATGACTGAAAGGTGTGTTACGTAACCCCCTAGAACCTCATGTGCGGCACATATCCTTTCCATTTATGCTCATAATTATAATTACGCATACAATATATTTTTTGCAACTTCTGTTACAAGAAAATCGCATAAGTTTAATAATATACATGTCTTCAACTTTGTACGAACACTAGTAGTTATTAAAATAACAAAATACATGGCTTGGGAGAGGTCAGGGTCACCTAACGCCCTATTCCCGTATTGAACCGAAAGCAAATCTTATCATTAACTAGGTCACCATCCAACGCAAGGATTGATGACTTCCAACATCATCTCATCCCTTCAATCGCCAAGTCCAAGGGGACCATCCTACAAATATGAAAAAATAAGGGGTAAGCCGAAGCTTAGTAAATGAAATCCCTAGGTTTAAGATAGGAAATCGTCTATTAACATGAGTTCAAGGCAATACAAAATAACCATGCATGAATAATCTCTCTTTCTTTTCTATTAGGATATGCCAGTTTAGAATCATCAACCACAAGCATATGTAATAATATTTTATGATGCACCTATATCACTTAGTGGTTAGCACCATATACAAGAATATATATAGGTAAGTTCACACTTGTCATGCACTTCGCTATCACACACAAAGTAATTCATATATGTTATTGACAAGGACCTTCTTGATTCATTAGGCATCTCAACTAATGAGGCATCGTTACTACTATCTCATGAGAGATGGAATCATACATACCTTTTGGCACGCCTTAGCCCATTTATCATAGATGTCCTTTACATCAATGAGGATAAACACATTACTGTACATGAGAATGATAATGGTCAACATGCCATGACTACATGAGCCATGTCAAGCTATGTTGAGCCAAATCATACGATAAGCATTGACTACACAAGTCATGTCATAATACGATTTCATATTATATCAACCTTTTAGAGAATTGTCATATACAGTAGAACAGATTCCAGAGTCATATCCACATACTCAAATAAGGAAACTCACTTGATTGTGAATAGGCCATGACAAATGTCTTAATCAAGTAGCATTGAGAACATACACATCATTGCACAATAACTATCATATGCATTATAATAATTTGTCATTTCTTATGCAATTAATGATAAACAAATTATTACACGCACTTCAACACATGCACCTTTCTTCTCATTCCGCTAAGCCATTATCATTTAATTGGAAGTCATAGAAAGGTAATCGATAATTTAAGACCCATACTTATAAATCAACATTCTATGCATCACATCATTTCACCTAACCATCACCAATTGATCATATTCAACATCAATATTCTACGCATACCTTCCTCAAGTATAATGGATATGCATTTATTAAATAATGATGCTAAAAAAAATGAAGGTTTAAGATATCCATAAAATAGGAAGCATGAGAAAAGAAACGTTTTTTTTTATAATTTTTTTTATTATTGATAACTTTCTCGAATCAAAACTGCCATATTTGGTTTCTGCCATATTCGATAATTAGTATTGCCATATTCAATACTTGCTATAATCGGTATCGATATTGCCAAATTCAACAACTTTTTTTTTTTTAAACACTCACTTCACCAAACACTTCTAATCATCAATGAATTAACTCATGCTTTTTATTAAAACAAATAAAATCATCAATGCAAAACTCAACATATCATCATCAAGATTACGCAAGTGAAGAACCTAACATGCTATCACCAAACTTATTCACACATGTTCATAAAATTCACTTAAGGTAAATAGCCATTAAGGGCTCGCATGGTAAAATTTCTGAAACAGAAATTGATTTCGGCCGTAAATCAATTTCTCAATTTCTATTAGGACAAGTTTTCGAGCAAAGAAACCCGTTTGATAACGACTCAAAATTTCTATTTCCGAAACAGAAATCCGTTTGATAATAGAATAAAATTTTAATTTCTAGGAATAGAAATTGATTAGATGACAACATAGGAAATCCTCAAATACAAAATAATAGTCAAAATAATATTAAAACAACATAGGAAATCCTCAAATACAAAATAATAGTCGAAATAACACTAATACATTACAAAAGTTGAAAATACAATTTCATGGAATTTCCTATTACATGTGTTTACGTTTCGTATTACGTAATATTTTCTTTCGAAAAATAAACGACGTGGCAAAAAAAAAAATCAATTGAAATTCAATTGTAGTGAATATGTCGTTATGTTTTTGCCGAAATTGATTTCACATTAATCAAATAAGTCTAATGATAGCCATGATTATAATAGTCTAATCTCCTAAAAAAGTCCTAACTTCAAGTCTAATTCCAATTTCTTTCCAAATTTTGTTAAAAAAATCCTCACCATGTTCAAAAATCGTCACCAATTTTTTTTCAAAATTATCAACACTAGGATTATTTAAAAATTTATTATCAAAATCTGTATTTTCATCAACACTCTTACAAGAACAATAGATTCCTTATTAGATTTCTTTTCCTTATAAAAGAAAAATCGGATGAAACCCTAATGATTTGACCCCTTTTTACCGTCTTAATATGAAGTTTATGAATAAAAAAATAGTTAACTAGATAGAGCCGTTGTCTGGCGTACTACGGAAGAGTAGGTGAAGAAAGACTCGTTAGATATGAATGTGGCAAGTTACCATGTGTGAAATCTCTTGCGTGCAACAAATGAAGCCTTGTCCATTCAATTCCCACCATTTGGCCCAATGGTTAAGATTTTCAATCAATATTGATTGAAATGATTATATTAAAAAATTATTAAAATATTGTGGACTAAATTAACTATTTCTATTTCTATTTCTATTTCAATATTAGTGATCTAAAATATTTTGGACTAAATTGAAAAGTTGAGAAAAAAAATTTCTATTTTGTTTTTAAACCGAGAAGCTAAAATTTTTAGCTTCGATTTCTCACCCAAAACAATTTTGAAACAGATTTCTATTCCGAGGAACAGAGAAATCAATAGGCGTTACCAAACGGATTTTGTTCCAAACCCGTTCTCGGAGCAGAGAAATAGAGAAATTGAGAAACAGAAATTTTACCATGCGCAGCCTAAGTAACTAAGTCAAGTACTCATTAGAACAACCTAGCTTAGTGCCAAGAGTTTTCACTTACCATCAAATTTAAATTGAATTAACAAACAATAATCAATCAAGTCAAGAGTGCTAAGTAGATTGACCCCACTTAGTCCTTAGAGTTTTCACTTACCATCAATTCAAACTAATTTAACAAATATCAAACAACCAAGTCAAGAGTACTAAGTAGATCAAGCTCGCTTAGCCCATAGAGTTTTCACTTATCTTGGAAATAACTTGCGTAAAATCAAAGCTTTAGTTTTCCTTAAAAGTAAGACAAAACCAAAATCAATGATTTTTGTCTTGAAAACTACAAACCCATTTGTGAAGAGTAGAAGAAAATTAATGAGTTTACCTCTTTCAAACTCGGAAATGAATTCAAGACTTAAATACAATATGCAAGTAGAATCTTTTGCTTTAACTCTCGGAATTGAAAGCAAAAGATGAAAGCAAAGGAGAGTGATTGGTGAAGTAATGAAGTGGGGCCTTGTCTTGGGAACACACTCTCTCTATCTCTTTGAAGTTGAGCACTTACCCTTCAGTAGGGTAAGTATTTAAGAGTGAATTGATGGAGTTGCTCCAAGAGTAAAATCATGAGGATTAAGAGTTGAGAGGCTTGTTATTTCAAAAAATTTTATCATGTGGCCCTTAAGCGAATATCTTAGGTATGTGACACAATCTCATAAGCCAAGAGAAGAGATATTTAGAAGGGATTCATCCCCTTGGCCAAGTAAGCGTATGAGTTGTCCCCTACATTAATGAAGAAGAAGTTAACGTAGATGAAATAGGCATGACATCAACAAATGCTAAGTTTGATGTCTCAACTTACCAATGGAAGAAAGTTAAAAATATAAAGTTCAAAGTGGGACTTGCTGATGAAAGAGGAAGCCAAAAGAACAACTTTCCAAAGTAGCTTTTTCGGTTGAATTACTAAAGAATCAAGGTAATTAGTACATAAATAAGAAAACCTATGTCCATTCTAAATACTGATAAATCTGGAAAATATTTTGAACCTATCAAAACATTTGGCAAATCTTTTCGAACATAAGAAAATAATTAGCTTAATAAATTTCTAACTCATGGTTCAAACATAACAATTATATTAATCAATCACCTAAAATTTTTCACGCGTGACATCGACCACAACCGAATTCCTAGGAATTTTTTGGATGTCACATGGTTATGAGCTACATGAAACTGGTTAATCTAGGGAGGTAAATCAGTCGTGATAAGTAAGTGACAAGAATATGAAACTATCGCGCGAACGCTTCCCTTTCCGAACTCAGATGTGGATTTTCCGGTCTTGATAAGAACGTACATCAGGCCCGACCCACGTTAGAAAAAAAGCACTGTTTTTTGGGCCGACACCTCAAATATTCCTCAACTAGCGATCTCCTAAGTCTCCTAAACAGTTGAATTCTACCATCGATGACATGATTTTTCAAGGATGAGATCAGTCTATATAGTCCCAGGCCCAAACTTATTCTACAGTCGATATAAATAAATTTACAATGATGAGATTATTCAATGTATATGCCGCCTCCAATTTCTGGGAGATCGATCATCTTCCACACGGGGGACTTACATTGGTGCTTCAACCAATCTCAACTTCGAGGTATTTGATCATAAATTTCACACTACCTTTACTCATGGTCATCAACAAGTGGGACAAATGAGATATGCGAACATTTAGAGGATCTCATACGCAATATTTTCTTCACAAAAAAAAAAAGGGTTTTCTGACAAAAGAAAAAAGAAATTGACGGAGATAGTTTTCCTTTCTCTTCGGTTAAGGTTTGACTCGAGGAAAACCCTACGACTGTGTTTGTTATCCCTATTAATGCTCTAGGGTTCGAATCATCAAATTTCGCGTATTTTATTCGGCGAGCGAGAGAACATCAAATTAGCTATAAATTTAGTGGAGGTGCTCAAAGGCTTGCATTGCAATTTTCTGAATATTCTACTCCATCAATAAAATAGGGTGAGAGCCCAGAGCCCCCCAACATGTGCTCTGGTAGTGCGCAGAGGCGATGCCCTTTGGATTCGTCAAAAGTTCATCCTCTAAATATGACCGTCCATTCAACATAAGTTCCATATGCAATACTGCTTACTTTTTCAAATAAAAGGTTGACCCTTCTGGATTGAAAAGTCTTTCTAAATCACGTGATGCGTGTGGATTTTGACATACATTGACCCGAGTCTCTAACCATAATTCTCTCAAAAATGGTGATCTATGACACATGTGCGTGCATGTCATTCGAATTGCACTAAATTCAAATATTAAAACTATACATTTCTCCTTTGACCCGTTCCACATTACCAACAAAGAAAAAAAAAATCATAAATATATTGTATAGATGCCACTTAAGTCTTAAATCTTTTGACATTTTGTTTGTTTGTTTGTTTGTTTTTTTTTTTGGTTGACTCTGGAACCGCGACAAATCACGATGGCGGCCGACAACGTAAACTCGGGGCAACGCTAGCGCGGGGATTCACCTCCCATGGCGCCGCACTTAATTTGCGCAAATATGACCGCGGTGACTCGAACCTCCCCCCAATTGGAAGAGGGCGAACGCCCAAACCAACGCGTCCACATTGGGGTGGGTTTGACATTTTGTTAATGTAGTCATTCTAGTCGATTTTGATATGAAATTATTCACATGGATGACAATCGTCTTAAATGATATGGCCGACGCTAATATGGACAATCATTACAATTTTTTTTTTATTTTTTGTTACCTTTTATGAATTATTTTATTTTTTTTTTTATTTTTTTTTTTTTTCACTTTCACTTTTGATCAGCGAGGGCCGTTGCAAATAATCAGCAGCCCTTGCTTGAGGCTAGATTTGGGCATGAGTAGGTGCTCCTGCGAGGCCCTTGTTAATCTGGTTGCAAGCAAGGGTCGTCAGCTCTTTCCAGGGAGTGAACAGCGAAAAGAAAAAAATCCAAAGAAAAAAAATTCAAAATATTAGAATATTTGAAAAAATTTCAAAAAACATTCACATTAGCGATATTTATTTCACATAAAATAATCGGTATTTACATCAACAATTTTCGATAAAAATTGGCTAGATAGACCATATTGGTAAATCGTCAAAATGTCTATGCCTAAATTGACTAAATTAAAAAGGTATATGACTAAATTGATATCCGTATAATAGATTTATGCCTTTTTTTCATGATAGATTTTCCTTAATGGTATGGTGGATGTTATGATAACATATCTGGAAAAGTACTCATTAAATAGTCAAAAATATGTCGCATGCTTTTTCTTCCGTTCTTCATGGACTTTTTCGCGTGGAGATTCTTTTCAACTTCGATGAACATTTCTCGAATACTTTTTAGGGTTTTTCGGCTCTTGTGAGACGAGAAATGAACATAGAGTGTATACACAAATCTAGTTTCGAGGCTTTCAAAGCGGAGTAATCTTTCGAAGTAGTTTGTTCTTCCATGTATTTTAACGTTTATCTCATGGGGACTTTAAACCGACCAAGGAACCGACAAGAGACAAAAATGAAAGATTAAAAAAAAAAAAAATCCGTTGACCCTTGTTGAACTCGAAATGCAATATACAATAATTCAAGCTCCTTGGCTTGGAGGTTTATAAAGGGTCAAAACCACTGGACAATTTCAAGTGCCAGAAGCTTCGATTTTGACCAAAACAGTCAAAGGAAGAGGCCTAAGAAGACTCTATGGAACTATATAGAAACTTAATTTTCTTCAATTACTTTATTGGGTATACAGGGTCTAGCCGCAGTCGCCGTTTGTGAGCTTGATAAGCGTAATGGACCAAGCCACTTCGAGGGGTACTTTTCAAAAGATAAAGAGGCCCACCTATTTTGGCTTCTGGATTTCAAATGAAGGCCCACCCACTTATCCTTATAAATGCACATTTACTATAATTATGAAAGAATGATTTCACTTTTTATTGATAATCTTAAAAGGGGACTAATTCTATTGATGATTGCGAATTAACGCTTGGTTCACAATGCGAATCAGACAACATACCCCTAATCGTTTCCTTGTCTATGTCCGAATTTACGGGTAATCTCTGACAAGTCAACCTTATCGTTGGGTAGATTACATCATGACGTTGTGCACATGTGCGTGTCCTTGGCACGTTGGGTTTTCTTTTCCCTTCTCAAGTTGACACTAGAAGGTGGCCGGAAGAAAAGAAGAGAAAAGGTCAAGACTAGGGAAGATCGTTGACCTTGTCGAGATATCAGGATCACAATCTGGAAGGAGATATGGCGACTAGAAATTTTCGGACGGAAACGAGAGTGAATGCTGATGTACCTACGCCATACGCCATACGCATACACACGTGCCTTTTAGTTTTACCAATCAGTGGATTTCCAAATTGATAATGTAAGATTTGGGGACTCTTTTTGTTGATATCGACCTTTTGCAAAGGTGGCAATATCATTCTCGGGATTCTTTTCTATGTCTTGATAAATCTCGAATGTTGATCTTTGAATGACATTCTATGAATATGGTTGAGATTTTTCGAGACATCTATAGAAACACTGTGTGGGATGGAAGATCTTTCCCCGGCATCACCGTCCAAGAATATATATAATGCCTCGGATAAGGCTGGTACATTCAACTTTCTTGTGTGTATACTATTCATCCATGGGAAAGAAAAAGAGATAGTTCATTTTTGGGTTCATATAATGCTCATTTATCAATATCTATATCTACATCTTTGTAATGTACTAAGTATCATTCATCTATAGTTTACTCAAGTGCTGCAGTAAATTTTAACAGGAAAAGTATCAAAAAAGTCATAAACATAATGTATCGATATCAATTAAGTACTAAATCTCTTAAACTAGTCCTAAAACTTTTTATATTTGTACCAATTTAGTCCATTTGATCAATTTAGGTCAAAAACTACTGAAGTGAGTGCTGATTGCCTTACATAATATGGCCGGTGCTTATAATGATTTTTTTTTTTCCTTTCCCTTTTCTTTACCTATCCTTTTTGCTAGTGGCCCTTGCTGGCCATTGATCATAGGCCGTGGCCGGCAAAGTTGCCTTCACTAGTTAAGGGTGATCGTTGGCTATCCATGCAAGACCTGCCTTGTTAGATCTAGCAAGACCCGTGTTGTTACCCTTACCTAGGTAGGGCTCGTTGCATCTCACCCTTGCCTAGGCCTAGCTCAACAAGGCCAACCCTCACTCAGGCAAGACGCGACGAGGCCGCCCTTGCCTAGGGGAGGGTTGGCCTTGCCAAATCTGTGCGGCAAGCCTTACTTGGATGATTGGTGCTTGCCCTTGCTTAGGTGTGGTCCAACAAGGTCGACCCTTGCCTGTGGCCAACGAGTAATTTTTTTTATTGTGTTTTGGCAAATTGATTTGTTCATGTTATTTGTTGTTTAGGTGATGTCAATTAATATGGTTAGGATTAGATAAACATTGGAAAGTAAACATGTAATTCGATCAACAATAACATAACAACTTATTATTTGCATATAATATCAACTTTCCATTTCTTTCAATATTGGCCCCAACAATGAATGAAAGAAAATGGATCTATTTCCAAATTACCAGTGTATATCTATATAATTATCGCATCTCTTATAACTTCACATTTCATCCGCCTCCTCTTGGGACTAACTCATTTTCCTCCCATAGACATCGATAATCACCCAACTTTACACACCCGGCACTACGAATGATTTAAAACAGAGCCACTAAGTGATCACATTCAATGCCAAGAAAGAAGTCTTCACATGTTAATTTGTCTCCAGAGAGAAGTCTTCACAAGTTAATCTGTCGCCAAAATTCGAAGTGTCTTCTCCCTCCGATGTATAGGTTACATCTTCTCAGGACCAGTTTCGACATCTTTGCTAGCTCGGAAGTGGCCGGCAACGAACGACAATCACCATTGCACCAAGATAACGCAATTTTGGGCGGCGAAGCAAGAGAGATTCGTTACTTTTTCCTAGGTTTGAGAGACTTGTAAGACACACTGATGGTTTTGCCAATTGGGTAAAAGCTGGATCGATTGCCATCAGCCCTCGACACAGATCCATCGACGACAAATGAAATCGAGAATTGCACATAACAAACGTGAGTCTTGTCGTGTCCTAGATCGCCCTTCATGCACCGGACTAAATCAACCTCCAATATTATTAGAAAGTTGTGTAAAAATAAATACCGGTCTGTATTATTTATTTTTTTATAGTTAAATTGAGTGCGAACTCTATGTTAACATCCATATTTTTCATTCTTATGATTAAATAAAATTATCAAGCCTCTATTCTCGCTAACCAAGGACAGCCAATTCTCCAAAACCAATGGAGAGTCGAAAAATTTGATAGAGAAAAATTGATGGAAGGAAAATTTTCAACAAAATCTTAAGTTTATTTTATTTTTATCAATTCAATTATAAATCTTTTAATTATGCTATTTAAGTCTTAAACCATTTTCACATTTTTCTAATTGAGTCCATGCGGTCAAATTTGGCCAAAAATCATTGATGTAGATACTAACCGTTCTAAATGATGCGATTGGCGTTAATATGGACAATTTTTAATTATGTGTGTATATATATATATTTTTTTTTTACTATCGATCATTGACTATAAAAATTAGCACAATTAAAATGTCTAAGACCGAATTGGGAAAAGTGCAATAGGTTTAGGATTTTTTGGACAATTTTCCCAATTGATAAATGTATTTATAATGCAACTTTTTCCCTCAAAAAATTCAATAAGCTATTGAGATATTAAGATAAGACTCCTATGAAGTCCGTATTGATATGGAATTGAATTTCGATAGAACCATATCATGTCCACTTGGATGGTCGAGTTGAAAAATCATCTAGCTTTTGCTAAATTCCATATGGTTTTAATAGGAGATAATGCTTGTTCAACCGAGTACCTGTCAAAGGTCGATTGGTTGGTTCCCAAAGCAGGCCAAGGCACAATAATTAAAACGAAAATCTTTAGCGTGATTCCCATCTAGAAAGTTCGGGTCTGTAAAATAATAGAACATTTGATAGGCCTTTGGCATCACAAAGTTACATAATCGGTAAATTTTATTGTCCATTTCAGTTTATTTTTGTTGATGCCCACAAACTATTTTTTGTAAGTTATAAGAAAATAAATGAAAAATGACCCCGAGTGCGTAATATGATGCGTAATATGAAGTACATCATATTCATAGATTTAGTGGTGTATCAAATATTCATTAATCATTCTATAAACCTCGTACAAATGATAGGGATATTTTAACACTCAATTATTCTCAAAATTTAAGTTAATAGATAAATGTGTGGATTGGTATTTAGATATTTCAACACCATTCCTCACATATATATCTAAGATTAAAGCATGGACATATATAATAGTGGAGGCATGTATGGACTTGGAGATTTAAATTGACTACGATATCAAACGAGATTTTGTGAGATCATTACTAATTGCTCTAAAAGTTCAAGTTGATTGATGATGGCATTGTTTGATATTTAGATTTTTTTAAATATTTCATTAGAATAATAACATGTCCATTTTGGAAGGTCTAATTAAAAAAAAATCATTTAGCATTTTTTGAAGTTTAGAATATTAATTTGCAAAAGCACAATAATCAAACAGAAGAATTTCAGTGGTGATTCCCATCTAGAAAATTCGGGTCTCTAAACCAATGACTTTCGCCGGTCCTATGGTGTCACAAAGTTAAATATTCGGTAACTTTTGTTTTAATGCTTCCAATTCAACTTTCGTCGATGCCCCATAATTTTTTATTTTTTATTTTTTTTGTAAGGCATGAGAATATAAATGAAAACGACCCTTGTTACGTAACACGAAGTACGTCATAAATCATGGATTTATTTCTTGATCAGATATTCATCAACCATCGTATAAAAGAATGAGAGAAGGAGCTGAGATCGAATGTTCAAAAGATACGGTCAATAAAGAAGATGTTTTATTTTAAATCATGTAATTATCCACTTTGTAGGAAATATAATCTGATTGAAAGGTGACCGAACAAAAATAACCCTTTTTCTTTTGTCCAAAGTGAAAGAAAATTGAGGCTTTTCCGAAGGAGGAAAGAGACCTGGGTCAAAAGAATCGACAAAAAGGAATAAAGCAAAAGGCATGAAAAGAAAGGTTTCCAAAAATTAATAAAACTAATTTTTTTTAGTTGCACGAATGTATAAGAATGATTCTGTGGAAGGCACAAGACTAAAATTTATATCCTTGATATATCCACGCGCAAAAACTTAGTATAATCTGATGCATTTGATTTGGATATGTGTTACTTAGAGAGAAAGAGAAAGCATTTGAAGAAGTCTCAAGGAAAAAAAAAGTGAAAGGTTCAAAGGAGATGAATAAGGCTAAGGTAGAGAAGTTACACTAATCATTAAGAGGGGTGGAAAACGGAAAAATTGTTTAAAAAGTTTTAAATTTATTGCATTTTACCAATTTAATCTTAAATTTTTTAATTTTGTCAATTTTTTTCCTTGGACAATTTTGCCAATTTAGTTTATTTTGCTAATTTTAATCAAAAATTACCAACTTGGATGCTGATAGTGTCACTAAGAATGACTTACGCTAACTTGAATAATTTATACATATATATTTGTAAAAGTTATTTTTTATTTTATTTTATTATTCTTTTTTTCTTTCCAACCAAGTCCGATGAGGGTTGCCTGATTGACCATTGCCGACCACAAGCAAGGACTAGCGACCCTCTTCCAATGGCTATCCGTTTGTGACACGTTAGTGTCAACTATACCATGTAGAATGGTTAGTGTTCATGTTGGTGATTTTCGGTTAAAATTGGTTGGATTGACTTGATTGACAAATTAGCAAAAAGTTTAGGACTAGTTGGTAAAATTAAAAAGTTTAAGATTCAATTGGTAAAAATGCAATAGGTTGAGGATAATGTTCTTGTTTAAAAATCTCACCAAAAGAAAAAAGAAACCTAGTCGTTCAAAGACAAACGTTAAAAGTTATGTTCTCGATGTATATCCACACGCGGGGACTCCCTCTAAATATCACATGCATCTTGAAGAAGTCTCGGGGAAAATGTGAATGAAAGGTTCAATGGAAATAAATAAGGCTCAATAGATAAGTTACTCAAATCATTAAGAGTGTTTGAAAACAGGCAAATTGTCTAAAAATTCATAAGCCTAGTGCACTTTTGCCAATTTAATCATAAATTTTTCAATTTTGCTATTTTTTTAAACAACTTTGCAAATTGTGTCAATTGTATCAATTTTGACCGAAAACCGCTGACGTGAATGCCGATAGTACCATGTAAAACAATTGACAGTGACATGCACAATTTTGTTTATATATTTTGTAAAAGAGCATTTTATTTATTATATTATTATTTCTTTCTTTTCCTTTTTTTTCCCTACCAAGTCCAATGAGAGTTGCCGGTGAACCCTTGCTGACCACAAGCGAAGGCTAATGACCCTCGTCTAGTGGCCAGCAAGTGTCTACCAGCCCGCTTATGACCGGCAAGGGTGGGCCAGCAGCCCTTGTTGGGTTTGGAAGAGAAAGAATTAAAAGAGAGAAAAAAAATAACAAAAAAATAAAAAAATATAATTTTTTTTAAAATTATAAAAATTGTTCATGTCAATACTAGTTGTGCCACGTAAAATAGCCAACATACACATTGGTGATTTTTGGCTAAAATTGATTGGATTGACTTAATTGATAAATTGTTAAAGGTTTAGGATTCAATTGGCAAAATTGAAATATTTAATATTAAATTAGTAGAAGTACAATAGGTTTAGGACTTTTTGAAATTTTCTAAAAACTAAAAAGAGTAAGGTGTTTCTTATGTAAAGAAAAAGAAACCAAGATGTTCAAAGGTGAATGTTGTTAGTAAATTATAAAAAGGATGGAAGAGGGAAATGCACCACCATGATAGTTGATCTAGTGAAGATGAGTCATCTATTTTACATGAGGTCATGAATTCGACTCATGTAATAAGTCAATCTCTACACGATTCATTGAGTTCCTAATTACAATATATCTTGTGTGAAATGACTTCTTTTTTGCTTCTTGATCAAAAGAAATTTTCATTTATTACCGAAATGATACATGATAGGAAATCTCAAAAGTCATAATATAAAACAAGCTTATAGAACTCCAAAACAAGCCAAAACAGAAAATTAAGGCATATCAATAGAGCATGGTTGGTAGAGATAATGACATGCTTGTCTTTCAAGAATAGATTTGTGAATGCATTCAAGTGAAAGGATCAATAGAAGATCCCCACATCACACATCATCATTAATAATAAGCATATGCTAGGATCTCAATTTGTAGTTACGGCTTTGCCTTTTAGCGATGCGTACCTAGTTCGACATCCTTAATATATTCACTTTACAAAGACAACGTAAACATGTTGAAAACGCTTAGATTTGATACCTGTGAGAGCGAGTCCTGTAGCCAATGTGAAGCGTCAAAACTTTGAACTAAAACATGTTGAACAAGCACATCATTGGAATTTGACATTGAAATTGATGTGAACATCATTGAAATTTGAAACGAAGTATTATTTCATTAAACTTTCAAAATGTAGAATCAAACTAGAGAAAAAAGCTCCCATATATAAGATTGGCAGAGCAAAGCTCCCAAATTTATATTAGATGGGAAGTGTAAGGAAAAAAGAAAGGAAAAAAAGGAAAAGCAATTTGGGGGGAGGGGGGGGGGAGATCGAGGTCAATCCCTCCCCTCAAAGGTGGAAGAGACGAAGAAAGGTTCAAAGAGAGGGTTGAGAAAATTGTCTAAAAAGTCTTAAACTTATTATAGAACAGTCAATTCAATCTTAAATCTTACAATTGCATTAATTTAATTCTAAACCTTTTGACAATTTGTCAATTTAGTCCTGAACATTTTGAAGATTTAACAACTTAGTCTTAAACCTATTATTTGGCTGAAAGGATTATATTGGCAAGTTATGAAAATTTTTAGGACTACATTAGCATAATTTAAAGGTTTATAACTAAAGTCACAAATGGTCAAAAAGTTTAAGATTAAATTGGCATAATTAAAATGTTTAAAATTGAATTTAGCCTCCATATGATAGGTTTAACACTATTGAAACAAGTTCCTTCTTAACTTTTGGCATCTCAGTGAGACCAAGACAAAGGATTCACTAACCTCATCGGGTTGCGGGTTGTATAAAATAGTTATAACTTGAACGGAATACTCTATAGTGGTGTGAGTGGTAATATCCAGAGAGGATCACTACTGCTGATTGCTCTTTCGAGAAACTAATGTGTGTAGAAATAAAAATGATCACTTTCAAATTGTGTGAAATTAGTCATCCCTTGCTTCGGTTTGGTGCTTGGAGTTGGGACACTTAATTTTAAGCAATTAGGGACTATTCTTGCACCCCCCGCCCCTCTCTCTGTTTATTCCCATTTACGATTTGAAGATAATCTGGTTTTTGGTTTTTGTGTTTCGGCCTTTTTTCTCTTTTCTTTGTGGATTGCTCCTTCATCAATTTGTTTTGCTTAGAGTAGGAGACATCTCTCTGTCCAGCTTTTGTATGTGCTAACTTTATACTTCCACTCTGTAAAAGATCCGCAATCTTTCATAAGCCTCTGAACTTTGCGTGATTATCGGAAGTAAGGTCATGGTAAAGTCCAATCTAGAACGAGTTTAAGCTGCATACCAAAAATTGAAGATTGTCAATTGATAATAAGCACAAATTCTATTACAAACCAGCCCCGGGATCAGCCGATCGGTTCACCACACAAGAACTTCGACTATAGATTCTATGTCAATTTTTTTTTTTTCTCTACCACATAAATCATGCGAGGCAAAAGGTAACTCTTTTTTACCGTCTTCCGCTCTAATTTTGACACGACAGGCATTTATAAACCTGAAAATTCCTCCTCTCTTTTGACTAAAATAAAGGAACCGCAAATTAAACGCTCACTCTGAAGTTGCAATGGCCTTTCTTTGAATATATTCGGCTCCATTTATTCTTCCACACCCAATGGAGAAACTAGCCTTTTCGTGCATTATGTGAGGATTTACATTATATTCATGTTTTTAACTTTTGAACTGCTACTCATATTTTACCACTCCACCTGTAGAGATTATATGCGACGCACGTTAATCTTAAATTTTTTTGGGGGACCACCTTTCCATTTAATTCGACCCTGCTCTTTCGCTTTCAAGAATACAATCGACATTCAATCGATCAGATGCAAATCTGCGTTGATTTTAAGATAAAGGGGCCCAAAGTGATACGAGCTTCATATTTCATTCATATTCTAATAGGATGAGGTTTTGATGTCACATGAAATTTAACATCCAGTAATAAGAAACAGTGACCAAAAGAATCAGTTAAAATCAAATCTTGTCTATTTCAGATTTGACATATGACACGCGATGTGATTCCAAATCTAGAATGGCTTGACTAGTAAAAACCAAATGGGTATACATGTGGTTAAAATTTGTGCCGTAATAATGTTGTTGAGTTTCGTGTTACATATAGATTGTTTGACTCGTTTCCAAATAATTCAAAATTTTGCGAAGAACCGTTTATCTAATACAGAGCGCAGGCAATGGGATCAAATTCTGATATTCATTCTAATTTTCTCGTCAACAATTACCTCAAATCAATGTTATTTTTACCCCCAATAATCTTAAGTAGAGATTAATTTTTCTGCCTTCTTTGCACTATGAAAGCGGGCAAAATTGTGTAGTTCCTGCTGGAGACTTGTTCATCCTCACATGGTTGGATCATTGTTGTGCTCTTATTCAGTAATTTTCAATTTAACAACATTGTTCTTTTCACACTGTACTGCTGAACAACTAGCACACGTTCGTTAGTGCGATTATTAGCTACGAAAATATTTTCTGCTGGCTGATGCCAAGAATTGTAGATCGGTGTTGACTTGTTGAGTAAGCTAAATCCCACTATTTTTTTTTTGTGCGATTACGAAACTTCCAACGAAATTTCTATTCAAAGCAAGAGCACTCAAAATAGGAATAATTGAAAACATGAGAGAGTGGAACGCCTAGTGCTACTTGATAATTTTAAGGTCTAAAAATGTATTCGTCAAAAAGTGTTGCAGAGAGAAAAAAAAAAAAAAAGTGAAAATCGAACGTGGAAGGATCTCATCCACGTACATGTTTCATTTTGTGGGAATTTGTTCTCTCTTTAATTTTATTAATTTATTTTTAGCTTTTGTTTGCCTTGTTCCGTCCAGTCTCCACATAGGGAGTAGACAGAATTTTGAAGCTTTTAACCAAAAATTATTCTTGGTGTGGCCACATTTGACTGCCTAATTTGACAAAGGGGAGACAAAACCCTAGATTCTTTCTTCTACCATTGCACTTTCTTCAATATTATTGGATACAAAGTACTTTGATTTTCTAAAATTCCTCGGCTATACCTTTTTTTTTTTTTTTTTTTTGGGTTAATTTTAAATGCTCCAATGAAGTTACGGATTTTACGGACAGCATATAGTGTAGAATATAGGATTATTTTATATATTTAGTTATTTAATAGCAAAATAGGTTGTACTTTAAGTACTACTGTTTTCGTAGGTGGGATATTGCTGGTTTCGTTGAGTAAAAGAAGACATTCTCACATTATATTGTCTTTATTTCTCTGAGTCATTGATTTTATATATGCATGCGCTGTCTATAACTTAATCAACTTCTCTAAACTTAATTAGTGAATGCGAGTTAATCAACTTCTCTAAACTTAATTAGTGAATGCGAGTTATGATCCATGAAGGATTTTCCACATATGTTCAAGTGACATTTTAACCAAGAACATTCTGTATTAATATAGTTTATGCAAGCTAATTTTTTACTCAAAAGTTAGGAACCTCGTCTAAGGTTAGGAACCTTGGTGTCTACTTTTCTTTTATATACTAGCGCACTAGGATAGATTATTCAAGCTAATAGTATAACACGACTTTACTAGTAACACTTGGTCTCTACTTCTCTTTATGTGAATGGAGGAGAATCTATTCAAGTTTTGAATGACATTTTCCATATCCTAATTGGTGTAAGAAGGGTAGGATGTCGATACTTTGCAATTTGGTTTTGATTTTCAAAATCAGAGACACGTGTCTTGATCCTATATAATCGATGAAAACCGAGACGCAATAAAGATCCGCATCGTACGCCGGATGATGCCCATACATACCAAAGGTCAGAGGCATCTTAGCTTAATTAGAATTTTCATTATTGCAAGGCTAAAGACTAAGAGTTCATAAGAAAAAGGAAATCAAAGCTTCATCATTTCTGGTGAAAGATTTCCTTGTTAAGTGCATTGTACCATTTTGAATTGTCGCTGGCTAATTTAAGTTGAATAAAAATTTAAAAAAAAATCCAAGAAAATACAGATCTCAAAATACTAGTGGCCTCTATTTTTTTTTTTTGTGGAAAATAACTGATATAAAAAGGAGCGATATTCCTTGGTCACAAAAAAAAAAAAAGAGCGATATCTTGTTGATTTAGATGCAAATTGACATATTTAGAAGCCACCACATCATATATATATATATATATATATGTATATATATATATGTGTATATGTATATGTATGTATATATATGTGTATATGTATATGTATGTATATATATGTATATGTCTATGTATATATAATTTCAAGTCGATTACAACTATGCAATTATGTCATTGAGAAAGTTACTGACTTCGTCAAATCTTGCACGTTTATTCTCACACCCCACGATTTGACTTGACCATCCTTGCAAATTTTAGTTGTCAACTTATTTGGAGAGGCAACGTGTAACTTTATATGAACATTTTTTTTTTTTTCATTTTGCTCTCATTTCATAACATTTATTTATATAATTCGATGCTTGACTAATAGTAACAAGGTCAATATTGAAAGGCAGAGAGACTCTTTAGACGCTTGACATTAAGGGAGAGCATTTGTGGACACTCGACACCAAAGTAGTCAGCACTTGGACAAATTTCGATCAATTCCCATGTTTGAGACCATTTTGCAAGCGACTCTAAGTCCTAGAAAGCACTTCAAAAGTTGAGAAGGTGAAGTTGCATTGAGCACCTCCTCCACACCCTCATTTTATTAGGTAATCGTCAAGAAACTATCTCAATGTTTGGGACATACAGGAAGATTAATTATTACTTACGTTTGATAATTAAGTTCCTACTCTAATTTCAAAAATTATATATAGATTTACGTGCTTGTATCAAAAATGCACTCCACAGAAATCGTAAGTAACAAAGATAATCACGTCCTCATTGAATTTGAGACAACATTTCGTCTTGCAAAAACAAAATCGTGTTGAAGCTAATCTCGATCCTAATATAGGAGGCAAGGTTGATTTTCCCACCGTTCGTGATCTTGAATCATAAGTTAAGAACCAAATTACATCCATGAATTGCAATTCCGCTTCCCCTTGTTTGAATCTTGGGTTCACGGTTAGGCAGATCTCCAAGATCATCTTTGCTTCAATGGGTGCAAATTCATATATATATATATATATATATATATATATATATATATATATATCGTCCTCGGTTGACATTCTAACTTCTTTATTCCGCTTCATCCCCCTTTTTTATTTTTTATTTTATCCCCGAACAACATCATATTTGTCAACTTATTGTAATATAAATTATACCCATTTGACAATTTAATTTCTCTATTCCGGTTCATCCCATTCTTTTATTTAACCCCCGAATGTCATCTTAGTTGTCAACTTATTGTGGACAATACTTAGATTATTTTCTTCTAGATCAATCACATGAAGGGAAGAATATTATTAATAATTAGTCAACTCACACATCTGGCAGTTGACCTTTTTCCCCTCCTTAGTATCAAAACCTAAAATCTCCCAAAATTTTCTTGGCTTACCTAACGCTGGCATTGAAATTGAGGGATGCGAAATGTTTTGTCCTATGTTAGTGATTTTGCATTATTTTCGGGATGGTTGACCTTCGAGATTGACTCAATAGCGACGAGACAAAATCGCAATAGACAAACGAATTATATACTTCCCCTAGTTGGGACAAAACTGTTGTGGCGTGGACGACCACTAGTTTCATCCTACAAGTCCATGGTGGCCTAAATGAAAAGTACCATAATATTTCGTCTAAAGCAAATTGGACATAATCTTTTGGTCGGTCCACATTCTATTTTTGTTTAAAGCAAATTGGGCATAATCTTCACATGGGGCCACAGTAACGAGAGCCCCATCTTATGGAAAATTAGTCGATCGATGAAAGGATAATCGTCCAAGCTGTCCCGTAATTTGGTTTTCATATGAAAATTTATTTTGTAACCTTCTTGTAAGCAGGCGACTAAGGTGAGTCAAGATAGGAGAATTTTCAAATGTAATCGTCTTTCGAAATCAAGTACCACAACACATTGACCACTCCATTCAAGGGGGTGGAGATTTTTGCAGCTTTGTCGGTCCTACGACTCTTATAGCCCGTAAAGGAATTCATACAGGAAAACTAGTTTCAACGCTGAGATAATCCACGTCATCACTTCGTCACCAATATGATGCGTACTGCATAAAACTTCGAGGGGGGCGAATTTCACTTACGTCGAAAAATCATAACAAAATCTGCAATTAAGTCACCGAACTTTAATTTTAACAACTCTGTAAACTATTTGCTTTTTTTTTTTTTTTTATTTGCTTTTTTTTTTATCTCAATTAAAGTTTAGTGACTCGATTGCAAATTTAACTAAAAATCAATGGTTATAGAGATGATTTACTCAAATTTTGAGCCTCTTGTTTTATGTCTTGAGTTTATGCATGCCGGATGCACTATAGTCTCAAAATTGTGTGACCCTACGTGATCCAATGGATGAGATAACATATTTTGGCTATTATACGAACCCAAGCATATGCAATGGTTTAGGGTATCGTTAATTTTAGAGTTAGAAATAGGTGATCGCTCTTTGTCCTCGCTACAAAGTAAGCTCTCCCTATGGTCGCCGATAATTGACTAAGATTCTCTCTAGCATGTGACTCGATTTAGTACTCTGAGAGCATGAGATTCAAGTCCTTTAAAAATCACAACACATCGCTCTAAAATAATGTACGGAAATCATGAGAGGTATAAACGGGTCATGTACCATCGTGTCGTAGTGCTTGGTCAACTTGGCATCCGAGTCCAAGGTTCCTACTTCGATCTTATCCGGATCATGAAAAAATATTGACAATTACAGCTCTTAGGATAATGAACTAGTCGAAATGAAGAAACCCCGCTCAAGATGCGGACATCAATACAGATAACATACTAAATCTTCAAGTGGGTTTCAAGAAAGAAGTGAAAAAAACAACTCACCTCCCCCACAGAGAATTAAAGCATGTTTAGCAACTTAAACACAAGGAAATTAATTAATCTTAAACCCGATGGTACCACCACTAGTGAGCGCGTGTGGAGTTTAGCAGGGGCGGACAAAGTCAAACGGTCAAACTTAGCGAATATTAAACTCACATTCGCTGACAATATCGAGTTGCCAAAGCTCTTCAAATCTGAAGCGCGTTTACTACCAGGTTGCCACTTTCTCTTTCCCTCCTCGTCAATCCATCGTCGTCTATCTAAAACCCGTTCACTTCTCTCTCTCTCTCTCTCTCTCTCTCTCTCTCTCTCTCATCCCCCTCTCTATATATACCCTCTTTATCTAAACTATCTCTGCACGAGTCGGGTTAATCTCAAGCACTCTCATCCGCTTTTCTCCAATAGTCCACCCAAAACATTCCAAGCTTTTACTTTGTGTACCGACCACCGCTGTTGTCTGTCTTCTGCTTCTTGACGGTGAAACAATGGAGATCCGAAGCGAGAACGAAGTGCTTGCCGATGTCAAGAAAGGGCCATGGACCGAGGAAGAAGATGCCGTGCTCCGAAGCTATGTCGAGACTCATGGTGAAGGGCGATGGAACTCCGTCGCCTATTTTGCCGGTATCCCTCTCTCTCTCTCTCTCTCTCTCTCTCTCTCTCTCTCTCTCTCACACACACACACACACTCACACGAGTTGATGTTTGATGTGAAACGATCAATTACGTGGATGCAGGCTTGAGAAGAACCGGCAAGAGCTGCAGATTAAGATGGTTGAATTACCTGCGACCCCAAGTCCGACGTGGAAACATTTCTCTTGAAGAACAGCTCATCATCCTGGAACTCCATTCTCGCTGGGGCAACCGGTACTTTAAACTATCCCTCACGAGCAGCATGTTCCTTAGCTTTTCTAAACACTCCTTGAAGACTGATGTGTTTGAACTGTGTTAATTTGAAAAGGTGGTCGAAAATCGCGAAACATTTGCCGGGGAGGACCGACAACGAAATAAAGAACTATTGGAGGACCAGGGTGCAAAAGCAAGCCAAGCAGATGAAATGCGATGTGAACAGCCAGCAATTCCGGGACACGATGCGCTACGAGTGGATGCCCCGGTTGGCTGAGCGGATCCGGGCCGCCGAATTCAAGGGTCAACCCGCGTGCCTCCCGGTATCTTCCTCTAATGACCCGATATTCGACAATCGAGGGGTGCGCATGGCTGAGCTCGAGTCAGGCTGGAAGGACCCGAGCCTCATGCCCGAGGTGTCGTCGGGGATTTCGTCGGACTCCTCCGATGCCCAAGTTTCTCCAGTTTCGGGACTCACCGAGTCCTACAATCCGCCCGATGGCTTGACGGGTGGGCCCGGAAGCGGGGCTGGGTATTCGGGTTGGGATATGCCGGGTCAAGAGGATATGATGAGCAACGAGTTATTCCTGGACGGCGGTGATTCGTGGGATAGCTTGTGGAATGAAGAGAATGTATGGTTCTTGAGACAGCAGCTATCCGACGACCACTTCTAGAAGGACTTTGCATATTTTATTTCTTTTGTTTCTATTTCTATTCCTTTCATTAGGTGGGGGAGAAAAAAGGGAATTTGCTTACGTGACGTAGTTTGGCACTTAGTTGAAGCTGGGGGAGGATTGATCCAGACATGATGTGGCAAAAGAAAATTTTGTTGAGTCACGTTTTGCAAATATCCAATGTACGGTCTTTGTGCCATGGTTTTAAAAGTCGCTTGATGCCGAAACCGGATGTTTATCATTAACTTTATTCAACGTGACGATAGTGCTTCGTGTCCTTTGGCCAGCCCGTGATAAGATTGATCAATATATCCTTATCTTTTCCTAATTCGCGACTTTTGAGTTGCGAGTGATACGCTGAAAACTGCGAAATTTCACGCTATCTCTCGTTTTAGTTTCGCTAAATCGTGCGTTCGTCACCTAATTATGATTATATTACTCCAAATGCTGATCAATCAGCTGGATGAAGCCTGCGAACGCGGAGACATCACTTCGCACAGACAGATTAATTTTCTGTCGCAAAACCATCATATTGTTCGCGAATAAGGTTCACCGCGAGGACAGAGGCCATCACTAGGTTAGCTGGTTAGCACCATGCAAGCATGCAAGACCCATGTGTTATGCCAATAGTCGACTTTATCGAAGGGCCTTCAGGTTGAAATGATCCTTGTCTTCCTCTTGAATTCGTGTCTCGATGGAGTCATTCGTCTATGCAATCAGAGATTAGGTCCACTAAGAACGTTACGTGCGGTATATGAAGGAGACGTTTTCAAGTATATGACATTAGTGATGGCAGGGCACTCTCCAAGAGGGGCTAGTGGTGTCCGTCACAAACCCAAACTTAGGTTTCCGTTGAAATCAGCCTCATGAAATCTTTCGTGACACATTCTCTCGCAAGGTAATTTTTGAATAAAAATTTCTATCTGATTTCATATTCTCGATCGGTCGAATAATAGTGTCTTCACAATCCCATCTCATCATTCTAATCAGTCGGCTAGATAACAACATTTCTATTTCACGAGAAGTACGGCCGGTTGGTCCACGACAGATGCGTACATGAAATCCTTGATGGGTCTAATCTTATTCAAAGCTCAATGAGTTGGTATTTCTAATAGTGTTGAGGTCAAAATATATGACAATCTCATGCATATTTCATTACAGAAGGTCGGAGCCAACATGATTAGGGTTTCATATAGGCCATTAAGAGAAATATCGAAAAATTATTCCTACATACATGGGTTAACGAAGTAACTTTGGAAGCCGTCATACTTGCTGTCACTACTACGTTGCGAGAGTAATTATATCATACACCGGTAATGTGAAAAATGTTTTAGATAAACGGCCCTCTCCGCCATCGATTTATGAGTGGGGGATTAAAATCATCGAATCAAGGGTGGATAAAAGCCTGTCGTGTAAAATTTTCTGGACACTAGCCATACATATCCTCCATTAATTTCCAATGTGGTTCCCTCCTAGACTCAAATTCCTATGTCCATCCCCATCCACAGGTTTAGTATATACTCATTGCACACGATCGAGAATCTCTTTGACTTTACCGGATTCTCACGTAAAACTCAACCGGGACAACTATTGGCATTTGACAAAAAGAGGAGCATGAGATAATCAATCGGACCACCACAATGGAAACTTAAGACTCCAGAACTTCCCATTCGGTTGAAACGAGAACGAGCACTCAAAAGCCGCAGTAGATTCTTTGCACTTGCCCTAGTGCTAGAAAGGAAAATGTTTAAAAAATAGAATTTAAAAAAATAAGAGAATAACAATTCGGTTGAAAAAAGTGCATCCACACGAGTCTAAGTTGACATAATTTCATCGAGAAAGATACTTTACATTTCAATCAATGTCACAATTTGGAATTCGTTCTAGCTCCTCGTGTATTTATTTAGACTTTTAGTCATTTATTCCGAAGAGATTCCTTATTTTTTTTTTTTTTTTTCCGTTTACTACTAATATATTGAAATTGGGAAGTGATAAGACGCCTTTTGAATTTAGCCAATGTTCGATGGTCTGACCAGGGAAGGCTTTCTATTAGCGAAGAATGTTGAAATTCGCGATGTGCTCCACTATTTTATGTTATTTTTTCTCTCTAGATGGAGCAGCCAAATATTGTTTAATTTAGCAATGGGGGGTCTCCCTCAGTAAACGTCTAAGTGGAATTCCTAGGTTATCATGAGTGCATTCTACACACGAAAATGGGATCACTGCTTACGTCACTCAGATGTAAGTTTTGGTCAAAGGTGGGTCCCACGGTATAATGGGTGGTCAAATTAATGATGGACAATATGGCATGTTTGACAAGGATGTGTGTACGCAAGACCATTTTCTGCTCTTCTGTGACTTTTGGAAATTTTCATGGACCGACGTTTAACGAGCTGCTCCATGTTTTGTCTCGTTTGCAGCGTATTCAAAGACGAAGAATTTGTAGTGCAAGACTAGCGAAACAAAATTAACAGAAGCATGTGGCACACCTCGGCCGTATCTTTGCACGTGTCATTCATCTTCTTTCGTACATTTTCCTTTTCTTAAGGACCATGGACTTAGTTTTAATCATTACTATACATGAATGCACTGTTGAGGTGCATGCATGTTTTGTTGGAATTTCCTTCACGACGAAACATCCTTGATCAAAAGTCATCTTTTGGCTTTTTATTCGAGAAAACGAGAATTTTGTATCAATTTTGGACAGAAGAGATCATAAGCAAAAGGAATCAATATCTTAATTCAGAATGGGATTATACAAACACATATTGTGCCGGAATTTAATCGACGACAGGGTTTGGAAGATACAAACTAGATGAAGTAACTAGATGTTAACAAATTAAGCTGAAATTTAATCAATGACACAACCGGAGAACATAAAGATATTTTGCCAAAATTTAATTGATGACATGACACTAATGATAAAGATACAGGTAGGAATTTAATGTACAATGCAAATATGAAAACAATAGCTAGAACATAATTGGTCAATAATGACTATAAGTCATAAAATGAATCGGGTAGGTATCTTAGAGAGACTTGTGCATAAATTTCAAAGGTCGATCCCGATGCCCAAATCTTCTTTCTACATTGAATTTCTTTCGAAGATTGATTTTGGCATGATGTTGTGTTTTTTATTGCTTTGAGATGTATGTTTGTCTCTTTCCATTTCATGTACCTAGTTATATAGTTTTCTAGTCTAGGTTTAGATTAGGATCTAAAGATGAAGAAGACGTGAAGATGGTGGAGGTTGATGTCCATTCCGACCATTATTTTATATCATTGTCTTTGACATATGTCTTGAGTTCTCATCATCTGTATAAAAGCCCAAAGAGTTATGGGTTCCTTCTGCCTCTTATCATTTTCAATTGTGTTTCTCTTTTATATTTTCTAGGATTGCATGGTAGAATTATAGCTTTCCTTGATTGTTTACTTACTACTTCGTAATTTTCAATTCAATTGGGTGTTTCCTTTTCATTTTATTTAGAAATAGAATAACATGAAAATGACCAACCACACATGATCATTTAGTTTAGGACTAATAATCTCAAAAATGTAAGAAGAAATGCATGGACATGTTAGGTAAACACAACATAATGTTTATGTACTAAAATGGCGCTAATAAAATATTTGCGTAATCCAAGTTCTTAGACCTAGATATTTGGTTGTGTAAGAGTCCAAGGAACACTCTCAACCCTCAATTGGATTTCTAACCAATCCCCAAAAACAAGGCTAGTGGCGACTCCCGTCTTATTTTTAGGTTGTCCTAATCAACTAAATTGCTAAATGAACTTGTTGCGGAATGAATACAGGTCTCGATAGAATTCACCATGGTTTAGCATATCCGCATGTAAAATGGTTGTTGTGTTTTAACTAACATGTCTTGTGTAGGATAAGTCACGTGGAAAATTAAGGTAGTTGCTAACCTCATGTTAAATGGTCTTGTAGGTGGGAGTTATAAGGAGATGTGTCTTTGTAAACCCTTTGTTTTGCGGGTGGAGTAAGGATGTATGAATGTATAAGGGTTTACATTGAAGTGCTTGATGTTTAAATTTAAACACATGCTTACAAGCTTTAACATGACACCACATACACACAATTGCAATTTAAAACCCCAATCGCCCAATTTAGGACCTTAAGAGGGTTTATGGGTGGAATCCTAGTGAATACTTGTGATAATCCATTACTTACATAAACCTGTTTGTTCCAATTGATAAAAATAGCATTGATCGACAATAGTAGCATTGGGTAAACTATTTTTATCCTTTGGGATGGGGACTTTGAGCCTTTAGCACCCTCACCCTAGGCATCGAAACCTCACGGTTTCATGTGACATGTGATTTGTGCTTGCCATGTGTTTGGTGGGTAAGATATTATTCATTTCTTATTGTTCTTATCTCCTTACTTTCCATATTTCAATTATGCGCTTTATATTTCAACAACGATACATTTTAATCACGAATGCCCCTTTAGGTTTAAGCTTAGATGGGTAAACTCAAATTGGACGTTGTCCCGATGCCAAAGAATCTCAAGACTCTATGGGAGAAGCTCAACTTAAGACATCAAGATAACACAGAAAAGTGCATAAGCTTCCTCCCAACTTTATTAAAAGTCGAATCACATATCGCAATGGTTAAAGCGTTGGCTCATTTTTGGAGTCCCATGACTTCCACCTTCGTGTTTAATCGATATGAATTGACCCCTACAATTGAAGAGTTTCGGAAAGCCATTAGGTTAGGTAAATCTTCTTTAGGTTTTGTTGCTCCTCCTATTGGTCAAGATCCAATATCTCTTCTAAGTCAATTCCTCAATATCTCTACCGACAAAATTATGGCTATTCTTAAAGGAAATTCAAATTTCATGATGTATACCTTCCTTGAACAACACTTCCTTAGCCTAGAACCTAAATTTGAGAATCAAATTCCCCGTATCTTCCTTCTCATATTTTCGGCTTTGTGGTGTTCCCGCATACTGGAAAGACAATGGATCCTTCTTTAATCACTCACATTGTCAATCAATTGTGCGCCTTTAATTGTTTTACACACATGATCCTTGTTGAGACTTTTGTATTTCTTAATTGATTCAAGACAAATGGTTGAGGAACTCTAAGATTCTCATTAGGGCTTCTCCAAATTTGGTTCTTTTCGCATATTAAAGAATTTGCCCTCACATGAAAATTGTTGATGTCACAAAGTATCATCATCCTATTCTTAGATTTTGCCAAAGAAATTAATTCTTTCCATCATGGTCTTTCTCTGTATGGTTTCATTTTCTCAAAAACCTCACCCTTAGCTTAATCGAATGGCATGTTCGGTGATTTGGGAATCCCGAGGTACGCCTTGTTAATGACCCACTCCTCCTTGTGGGATTGACGGGTTTAACATCGTATTACCCTTTAAAGGTGCTCTGCCAATATCGCACGCTTCAAACAATCCCACCAATCCTTAAGTTAGGGTTATATCGTATTGATTATCACGATGAGGTCATCGGGGAAAACCAAATTGGCCATGGCAAGGCCGTGATTCAAGCCACTACCGGATTTTGGTACTCCTCTTCCTTGCATTATGTGGTCACTATGGATGAAGCTGACTTGGAGGGAGAGATGAGGACTCATCACATTATCATCGATTATATCTATCGTCAAGTAGAACTTGAGCTTGAGGTTCAAGTCCCTTATATTCTGAGCCTCAAGGTTTTTGATGGTCCCATATTGAGGAGCAAGAAGATGATGCCTTGATTGATGAGGAACGCTTGGCCCATGATAACACAAGCGTTTCCGCATGATCCCGCCTAGTCCTTAGGCTTTTATCTTATTCTTTTCTTGTAAAGGGATTTTCTTTATGTTTCCCTCATTTCCATCAAGATTTCCTTGTATTCATTTTCATATTACATGTAAAATCGAGCCGCTTTGTAAGCTTCAAGAATGCAAGGTCCTATTTCCCTTGTAATTGTTCAATGTAATCAATAAAAAATTCATGAAGATTTTCATGTCATTTTTAGAAAAGGGGCATTCTAATCATATATTTGGCATCGTTCATTTTCAATTGTATCATTTCTTTTGAATTTTTTTTTTTATGAGAGGATGCTATGTGATACTAGGATCATATACGCTTCTTATCACTATTTCATCTTAAGAAAATATAAAATTGATCGGGTTTCATATTTTCTTGATTTCTCTTGTCTTGTGCTAATTTGAACCATTTTCTTCCAAAAGGTATTGAAAGATGGTTGAAAAATGGTTTGTTATACGTACTCGCCACCAAGTAAGGATGGAAATGAAGACACTACACTCACATTGTTAACATGGAGAGCCAAATGGCATAGATGATGATGCTATTAACTGACCTCTCTAATCAAGTAAAAAATTTGACATCCGTAACTTTTGTCGTTCTTGTTGCGAATCCTTCTACCGCAACTGCTAATGTATGGGTAACCGAACTTGTGGGGAAAGGGCCTATCGTTGAGCTTCCTATTGCAAACTTGACAATTATTGATTTAGAGGCTCCATCTAAGGAGACCCCAACCTCATACTTTGATGAAGAAAGTTCAAGACGCCTCACAAAGATTGAGGAACACAGTTGCATGTTGCAAGGCTACCAATTCCAGGGATTTGACAAACTCTCTCCCTTCTCACCCTTCACTAAGGTGAAGGTCTTCGAATTCTTCGAGGAGCTAGAGCTTACAAGGAAATATGAGTGCATTGGGTGCCTGGAGACTCATTTGAAATACTATCTAGGTAAGATGGCCTGCCATTCTGACAATCCTCCGATCCTGATTAATTCTTTTCAAGATAGCCTAGTTGGTCCTGCATTGACATGGTTTATTGAGTTAGACTTGGAAAAGATCCATAATTGGGAAAATTTTGTTGACAAATTCCTACAACAATACAAGTTCAATACCAAAATCGCCCCGACGCGAAAAGAGCTAGTTCGGTTGAGAAGAGAAGGACTAAAACGTTTAGAGTCTATGCTCAAAGGTGGAGAGCCACCACATCTCAAGTGAAACCACTCTTGTTTGAGAAAAAGGTTATAAAATTATTACTTCAAGCTATGCCTTGTGACTTTTTCGAGAAGATGTATAATTACACCTGTATTAACTTTGCCACATTAGTGGAGTTAGGTGAACACATTGAGGGGATTATGCTAAAAGGAAGGTTAGCCAAGACCACAAATCGTAGGTATGCCCAAAAGAAAGATAATGAGTCAGCTATGGAGATTGCTTATATACATAACTCCTCCTCCCAAAGAGTATACGATCCTCCTACTCATATATCTACTATGGAAGTTGAGAATTCTTCTTGAGACTTTGATCGTAAAGGAAAAGCCCCACAAAGGCAATTTACTCAATTGCCTAGACCCATGTCTTAGCTACTTCCGATGCTAATTGAAAGTCATTTCATGGTGAGAGAAATATCAAGGGATAATCCGCCAAAGTTCCCTGGGTTCAACCTTAATAAGACTTGCAAATATCACATGGGAGAGAAGGGTCACCCTATGGATAACTACTTTGTACTCCGTTCCAAAAATTATAACTTGTTAGATAAGAAACTGCTCACCTTTAAGGATTCGATGTCAAATGTCCAACAAAATCCCCTTCCGATACATGCTAAGGACTTTAACATGATTTTTGGGGATGATGACAAGCATACACTCCTAATAAATGTCCACAAGTTGGAACATATCACACCATTTGCTGATCGTCAACTGAAAGGTGACATCACTCATGACGAGAAGATAACTTGCTTAGCAAAGCTGGCTGAGTTAGGAATTCTTCAATATGAAGATAGTGAGCTCACTTTGGGACCAATGTCTCTAGTTGAAGTTGATTTCTCTAGTGAGGACATAATCTCAAAAGTCATAAAGAATGCTAGGAATCCAAGTCAGGATGACACTCGAAAGGAGGATCGCCAAGCTTTGAAAAGCAAAACCCCTATGTACCAAGACTCCGACATTGGAAGTGAAGATGAATATAAAACTTCCTGCATGAACCATGAGTTTGTTCAAAAAGCTCACAAAAGTGGTGAAGTTGTTGATTTCCTTAGCCAACCAAGTGGCAAATATGACTTTAAGGTGAAGTTCACACCACCACCGAGTTTCTTTGTTGATGAAAAAGATACTTTATTCGAGAAGATGGGATGATGAAGAAGACCTTACTTTAACTTTGTTAAAAGATAAAGAAGTCCACTCCAATGATGAGGATGAATAAAAAACTTCTCTCTAGGATCGTGAGTTTGTAAGGAATGTCCATGAGAGAGGTGAAGTGATGGATATCCTTAGCAACCAAGTGGGAAGTATGATTTTATGGTCAAGTGTACTCCTCCTCCAATTTATTTCCAAAAGCCCTAAGACATTGTCCTTAGTGGATGGGGAGATGAATTCGAGGATGACTTCGTGGCTATGATTGAGCCTGTTGTGATTAATTTGACTAAAGAGAAAATCTCTCGTGGGGCTGGCGCAACCGATAAGAGTGTCATCGAAGTCAACTCATTGATTGATAATTTTAAAGCCATGAAGATCTCAAGTTTGGGTTTTGGACTTGTTGTCATTGAATTGCCACTAGAAGTTGGTAAATGCTCCAATACCAAGGTGTTTCCTACTTATGACACCAAGGCGGTCCCTTTGAATTATATTACAAATGAAATTGACGTTGTCACCGAGTTAGGTCAAATCTACCTACCACATGAAGGTGTGGAGAAGAATGCCATAACCGATGAGGAATCCGAACAACTCCTCAAAATACTCAAAACAAGTGAGGTAGAATTAATTGATCAATTGTGCAAGATGCCCGCTTAGATTTCCTTGTTGGAGCTTTTCAAGACTTTTGAAAAGCATAAACATGCTCTTCTCAAAATCTTAAACGAAGTTCATGTGCCCGAGACCATTGGAGAAGTATAGTTGGAGAAGTTTGTGAGTGTCATACTTCTTAAAGATCAAATAACTTTCTTTGAGAAAGACCTCTCTCTTGAAGGCCAAGCACATACTAAGGCTCTATATGTGTTCACTCAACATTTTGGCGCTAGGATTTTGAGAACATTGGTTGATAATAGTTCCACATTGAACATTTGCCCTTTATTTACTCTCTGTCAATTGGGGATAGGAATAAAAAATGTTTGCCCTCCAAAGATTCCCGTCTGAGCCTTTGATGGAATGAGAAAAGATTCAACCGGGGAAATTGACTTGCCACTAACAATTGGCTCTATTACTATTACTAAAAAATTCCAAGTATTGGATATACCAAGCAACTTTAGCCTATTGTTGGGACGGTCTTGGATCCACGCTACGGGGATCATTCCTTCAAGTCTTCATCGGATGATGAAATTTCCCATCGATAGAAAGAGTGTGACTATCTAATGTGAAAGAGATGTTGAGACTTTCCATAACACCGCCATACCCTTTATTGAGCTTGAAGTCAAGGGAGAGTTGAGCTACCACTTGTTTGAACTTGTATCTATCACTCATGTGCCTATTGAGTCAATCATCAATAAGCCTCAATTCTCAAATGCATCCTTAATGTCAAGTAAAGAATTCCTCAAGAACGATTTTGTTATTGAAAAAGATTTTGGTAAACTCACCTAAGGCATGCCAAATCCCATTGAGGTGGTCAAATGAACAAGTGCAAAGGCCCAAGTTATTAGGGTGACCGTAAGGGTCAAGGTAATCATAAAGGCTCGGACATTAAAGGTGAGAGCTACCAATGCCTCCTGTCTCCACCTTTGAAGGATTTCTTTCCTAGCCCACCAAAGTTCTTGCAAGAAGAGGAGGCCAATGTCTACCACTTCATTGACTTGTTCGAAGATGGTTTGGTCGGCACTGCTGGTGAAGATGAAGAGCCTGTAGATCCCATTGTGAAAGGGATGTTTCTAGTTCTTGCATTTCATTTTAGTTGTATTCCATTCATTCCTCTCATGTGAAAGAACTATATTCATTTCATCCATTTACACTTGTAATAATCTGGATCACAAACTCTATGGATCCAAGATGATATATGTTTTAATGCATTTTTTGCATATCAATAAAATTCACGTTTTATTAATAGACGTGTGAGGTTTCTCAAACCAAACCTATGATCATACTTTGAGGCTAGGCCTCTGCACAATCTATAGTTTCAAAATATTCTAGTGGAACAAGGACTTCTGATGACATGAGGGTTAATTCCCCAATAATTTTTTCGAAAGCTTGAATTCGAAAATAAGTTTTTCATGACATTTGCATGCATTACATTCCTTTATATTTATATATTAACCATTTTTATTGCATCTCAGGCATGGCATTACACATCATGATAGTCATTTGCATGGCTTGGATTCACATTCAAGAAACTTTGATGAACTCGATTATTTTGACTCAGAGAATGAGCTTGAGTTATTGAAAGGGAATGGCTCAAACATAAAGAGTCTAAACCTCTTACCACTAAGCAACCAATCACCATGAACTTAGGAGATTCAGATAACCTCAAAAAAATCAAAATTTGGGCAGGTCTCTCTCAAGTGGACGCCAATAGATGTTTTTGTTTGGTCGTATGCTGATATGCCAGATTTAGATCTCGAGATAATGGAACACACATTATCAGTCGATCTTAATATTCCACCTAAGAAGCAAAAACTTAGAAGGACGAAACCTGAGTTATCAAAAAAGATTGAAGAAGAAGTCATGAAGATCTTAAATGTTGGTTTCATTAATTTACTCATTATGCTGATTGGATTGCTAATATAGTCCTAGTTATGAAGAATGATTGACAGGTTTGAGTCTGCGCTGATTACCATGGCCCGAATAAGGCAAGCCCTAAGGATGATTTTCCTTTGCCACACATTGATATCTTAGTTTATAGTACTGCTGACTTCGAATTATTCTCCTTCATGGATGGAATTTCTAGTTATAACAAAATTCGGATGAAAGATGAAGAATAGATCAAAACTTCTTTCATCACTCCATGGGGAATATTTTGCTATAAAGTTATGCCATTTTGATTGAAAAATGCAGGGGCAACATATCAAATAGTCATGGTGGCACCATGACATGATGCACAAAGAGATTGAAATCTATGTCGATGACATGATTACAAAGTTAAGACAAGGTGAGAACCATGTTGAAATCTTAAGAAAACTATTTGACCGATTAAGGAAATTCAAGCTAAGGCTCAACCCTACAAAATGCATATTTGGGGCAAAGTTTGGGAAGTTTCTTAGATTTATGGTTAATAACAAGAGTATCAAGATAAATCTCTTTAAGGTAAATGCCATATGCAAGCTAAAACCTCCTTATATTGTTAAGGAAGTCCAAAGCCTATTGGGAAGATTGAATTATGTTACGAGATTCATCTCCTAATTATCAGAAACCACTAAGCCGTTCTTTAAGTTGTTGAAGAAGAACACCAAAGTCAACTAAGATGAAGAATGTTAAAAATCATTTGAAGAGCTTAATCGATATCTTTCGCAATCTCCTATACTTGTACTGCCTATCCAAGGCGTGCCTCATATCTTGTATCTCACCATTCACGAAGAGTCTTTAGAAGCCATGTTGCGCAAAAAAGACCAACGGATGGAATAGAATCTGCCATATACTACATTAGTAAGAAGTTTACTACCTTCGAGGTCCAATATCTCGAAGTGGAAAAGACTTGTGTAGCCTTGATTTGGGTCTTACACCGATTAAGGCAATATACTTTTCATCACAACATCCTGTTGGTGATTGAAAATGACCTGATTAAATATCTTTTGGAGAAGCATACATTGGTTGGAAGGCTTGCCAAATGGCAAATATTACTCTGAGTTTGATATTAGAAACATGGCATAGAAGCCTATTAAAGGGCCAGCCATAATCAATATGTTAGTTGAAAATCCGAGAAGTTTGATGGTTGGGATGAAGTTGATGAATGGATTTATCTGGTCTCACGTGATAAATAGATCATGTATTTTGATGGTGCTGTTAACCTTTCTGGTTCTGGTATTGGGGTAGTTTTAATATCCCTACAAGGTCAACATTATCCAGTAGCTGCAAAGTTGATATTCTCTTGTACTAACAATAGCTGTAGGTTACCACCGCCCGCGGTGGAAGCGTTGGTTAGGGCTTGGTACCCCAAACTTTTTGAACCTCAACACTTCAATTCCGTCTTACTGCGCGTATGACTTGTTTGTCATCAGGTTGTGAGTTCCTTTTTTAACCCTTTTTTGACTTGTTTGTCATCATGAGTTTAAGTTTTTGGTACCGTTAACCCTTGCTGTATAGCTTTTTGGTTAAAGTCAATATATTTCTTACCTTACCAAAAAAAAAAAAAAGTATTTCTAAATATAAAGCTTGCATCCTTGGTCTGCACATTGATATGAAAGTCAAAAAGCTTCAAGTTTATGGTGATTTTACACTCATCATCTTCTAGACGGGAGATGAATGGCAAACACGAGACATAAAATTGATTTCTTACCATGAATATCTCGAAGACTTGGCCAAGGAATTTGACGAAATATCTTTTGATTATTTGCCAAGATCACAAAATCAACTTGCTGATGCACTAGCAACCTTATCATCAATGTTACAAGTAACCGACAGTTTAAGCATTGATCCTTTGCAAATCGACATCTTGAAGAAGCTTGCTTATTGCCTAATAATTGAAGAAGATTCAAGCTAATGATCGAAAATTTCTGATAAAGTTAGCATCTAAATTCTTCCTTAGTGGATGAGCCATTTATAAAAGTCTTTCAATTAAGTTTTACTAAAGTGCATGGATGCACAAAAAGCTAAACTCCTGATGAAAGAGATACATGAAGGAGAGTGTGACCCTCATATGAATGGTCATCTCCTGGAAAGAAAATTCATGAGGCTAGGTTATTATTGATTGACCATGGAAGCCAATTATATTCAACATGTGAGGTGTTGTCACCAATGCCAAGTCTATGGAGATAAAATCAATGCTCCTTCTAATGAATTGCATCAAATGTCTAAGTCCTAGCCTTTCCAAATGTGGAGCATCAATATCATCGGACCAATTAATCCTAAAGCATCGAATGGACATCGTTTTATTTTGGTGGCTATTGATTATTTCACCAAATGGATTGAAGCTAGTTCTTATGCCCACGTCACTATAAAAAGTGTTGCAAGGTTCATCCGATATGATATTGTCGCTCAATATGGAGTTCCCAAGGTGATTATCACAAGCAATGGATCAAACTTGAAAAACAAGGTGGTAGATGAATTACTTGGAGAATTCTACATTTGCCATTTGAATTCTTCTCCTTATCGCCCACAAATGAATGGAGCTGTGGAAGCAACAAATAAGAATATTAAGAAGATTTTAGTCAAAACAGTTGAAAATTATCATGATTGGCATGATCGGTTGCCATATGATTTGCTTGCTTACTAAACTTCAATTCACACTTCAATTGGGGCAACACCATTCTCATTGGTCTATGGGATGTAGGTTGTGCTATACATGGAAGTGGAAATCCCTTCAATGAGGGTACTTTCTTAAGTCAAGCTTTCTAAAGTTGGATGAGTTCAATAAAGGTTTCAACAACTCAATATGATTGATGAAAAGAGGGTAAAAGCTCTATGCCATGGACAAAGCTATCAAAAGAGGGTAGTTAGGTTGTTTAATCGCAAGATCAAATTAAGACATTTTAAGATCAACGATCTCATCTTAAGAAAAGTCCTACCTATCATTTCATATCATCGTGAGAAGTTTGCTCCGAGCTACGAAGGTCCATATATTTTAAGAAAAGTGTTACTTGGCGAAGCACTAATTCTTGTAGAAATGGATAGCCAAGAATTGCCATGACCTGCAAATGTTGATGCAATCAAGAAATATTATCCATCAATAAAGTGAAAGCCCTTTGAGCCGCTTTTGGATTGAATATGAGCCACTTTAGGATATTTGCATCATGCATCTCATGCATACATATCACATCCACAGGTTTGTTCATTTTGTAGGATCTCTAAAGAAGATTCTATCTATCCACAGGAGGTTGATCTCAGAAGTGCAAAATCTCTTAAAATGATCATCTTCTTTAAAGCTTAGAAGTGACCATGTCCGTTAGAATGCTAATAAAGTCAGTTAGAACTATATAAGTGAATCCCTGTGCTAAGTTAGGCCTATTATGTCCACAAATTTTATTCAACATTGTTTTCAAAAGTCGCCTTAATAGGATCAAATGAGCTTTTTTTTTTTTTTTTTTTACATTCTCATTCCCCAAGAAGTAGAATTTAACCAAAATGTGTTTTGGAAAACTTGAAAAAGATTATTAAATATACTAAGTGGTAGTGCCTAAATTGATGAGAGGTAACCATTTACCAAACACGTCCTTATACATTCTCTGAGAGAATTGAGTAAAAAAATCATGACTAGGTTCATTCATAGTAAATACATGGTTTGAGATGATAAGTGCATTTTCTTCTCAATCCCAAACATTATTGATATCCCTAACAACCCCACGTTGGGGGTGAAATAAGGGGTCTTGGTTGAAAATTATGGAGCAAAAGATCAAAAAATATTTTATTACTTTCATTTGTATCAATCTTCTTGTACTAGCTTCAGGTGATTTCTTATCGAAGCTTGAAGCATCCTAAAGTGATGAAAAACATTCCGTTCACTACCCTAAACAAAATTACCCTTTGCTTAGCCAATTTGAGATTTATGCAATTCCTTCATAACCTTAGGTGATGATTATCTCCCTACACTGAGACAAGGCATGTGAATTTTCCACAAAATTGAGAATGTTGGTCATATTTGTAAATACCACTTGGGAGCTTAGGTACTAAAAAAAAAAAAAACTAAGGGACATGAAAAAGTAGTATGCTTGATAAAAGCAATGCCAATACTCACGAAAAATACAAAGAAAAGCAAAAATGTAAAGAAAAGTATAATCAATGGTAATGCAAAAGACCATTTAGAAAAGCAAAAGAAAAGCTTTGCAAAACATATATTGCAAGCAACATTACAACATTCAATAGTTAGATTTCTAAAAGTTGCATGATAGTAATGATACCAAGATAATCACTCATTTTATTTTATTTTTGGTAAAAGTAAGAATATATAAATAGCTTTAACCAACTATACAAAAGATCGACGCCAAAACTTTCACTCATAGAGACAACAAGTCATAATGAGTGGAAATGAGCCGATGTAAAAGAAAGTCACCCGAAAATAAAGCGGGAGACCAAGCAAACAAACAAAAGAACCCTAGGGATGAGACAAGTGAAAAGGCCAAATGCGCTAAGCAAGAGGACCAAAAGTGCAACCGAAAATGAAGAGTCAAATCCCCAACATCGCTGGAGCCTCCTGTTCCTTAGGTTGTCCACCACATTGCTGAAGGCGAGAGCCTTGTCCTTGACTACTTTGATAAGATGGTTTTTAAAGCCGGCAACTCAAGGTCTCCCCCTGAAAAATAATGCTATTTCACTTCTTCCAAATCAGGTGGCACATGGCTCCAAAAGAGAAACGGGTGATGCAATGGAGAAAATCCTTACTAGGAAGAAACTTCAAGGCCCAAAGGAGATTCTTCGACTAGGACCTGTTTCTCCACGGAAGATTACATCTCACAGCCCAAAAAAAAAAAAAATGAGACTAGCTGAGATGTGATAGTCAAAGAACAAGTGATTAACAAAATCCGGTTTGGCATTACAAAAAGCACACATCTCACTATTAATTATACCATAAGAGAGAAGAAGAACCTAGGTGGATAAGTGGTTTCTAATAATTAGCCAAAGGTTGAATTGAAATTTAGGTGTAATCGATTCATTCCAAATAAGTGAAGCCCAATGAACATGATCCTTCTTCCTCCTAATGACTTCCCACGCTGAGGCAACTATGAAAGCACCAGAAGAGCTCCCAAGCCAAGTAAACCAATAAGGGGTTTGAGAGAGGATTGGAAGAGAAATATCCCCAGCTTCCAAAAGAGTCTCGAGAGCACCACCATATCCGCTAGCTTCGCTTGTCTGGAAAAGCCTGAACTATCAATGAAGGAGTCCGAAAAAAATAAGTTTAACGGGCCTCTCGGGTGTCAATGGTCATACCATAAAGACACAGAAAAGCCATCCCCAGCTTCCCAAAAGAAGGATGACCGAAACTCCCGCCTTAGTTGCAGGATCTCCTTCCAAGCCCAAGAACAAACAGAGGGAATGCGGGGAATCCAAAAATTTTCCTTCTTCAAGAAAGTCATGTGAATCCACATACACCACAATGACTCCTTGATTGTAAAAAGAATCTATATATACTTGAGCATTCTAGCTTTATTATAGTCACGTAACCTACGAATGCCCAATCCTCCTTCAACCTTCGAGAGACACACTTCCTCTCAAGAGACTTTTGCCCCACCAAAACCAAGTGTAGGACCTTTCCAAAGAATTTTCCTCAAGATTTGTTCTATGCGGTCTAGCATGGAATAAGGTGTTAGGGAAATCCCTTATGATGTTTTAAAGATGAAAAGATAAATTAAAGGCTACTACTGTGTTTAATGGTTAAATAATAGACCATGTAAATGATAGAACATGTAAATGATATTGTCAAAGTTTGAAGACGGCCAGAAGACTGAATGGAACACATGTCCAAAGTATATTTTGAAGATTTCCAAACTTTTGTGTCAAAGTCTGAAGACTGCTAGACTTTAGTGTCAAAGTCTGTTGTACATCAGAAGTCTGCTCACTCTGACAAATTCCAAACTGAACGTGAATGAAGAACCAAAAGACAAACTCTATACTAAAGCTAAACTAGAAGACAAACTCTATGTTGAAACTAAACTTATTTAGACTATGTTTAGACCTTAAAGCTAA
This sequence comes from Eucalyptus victrix, assembly GCA_016097545.1. Taxonomy (NCBI): domain Eukaryota; kingdom Viridiplantae; phylum Streptophyta; class Magnoliopsida; order Myrtales; family Myrtaceae; genus Eucalyptus; species Eucalyptus victrix. The sequence continues at coordinate 39,418,098 of CM027845.1, read as the reverse complement.
ATCTATTCAGAAGCGAAATATGTTCAGACCTAGATTGCAAAGTCTATTGCACTTAGACTCAGATTGTAAAGTCTATTGCACTTAGACTTTACATCCAGATTCGACAGAACGTAACGTAAGCCCAATCATATAATGGCTAGTGATCTGATTTGGATTCTACATCAATATTGATTTGATTGACTCAATCTAATTGATTGACAATTGGATATTGAAGACAAGAACTTTCTATACGAAGAAACTCTACTTATAAAACCAAGATTTTGTTTGTATGGGTGATTAAATCAATTTGGAATTATACTTTTGTCACTCAACGGCAACCAAATCTTCTGGATACAGATCTATCCAATGGGTAGATTGGAAGATGATCCTCAAGATACTATCCAACGGCTAGTTTGGAAGTGAATGAGTATTTAAGGGATGAAAGATCGATGAGCAAGTAAGAGACGGAGCATAGAATTTATAATTCCAAAGTTTGAGTGACCTTCAATTATACACTTGTCTCTTGTGAGCTTAAACTATTGTGATCGCGAGAGAAATACCAACAGAGTAACTTAGTAAGATAGTGTGATCTACTACTAAGTGTTTGCACTCAAAGTTGTAATCTCTTGTTAATTGCATAGTGAAATCCAGCCAAAAAGGCTGTTAGCATGGGAGAGTGGACATAGGCTTGGATTAAGCCGAACTACTATAAACCTTGTGTTCTTATTCTCTTCCCTGAATCTCTTTATTTTGTTCGTAATTCTATTTAACTACTAAAATTTGATCTCGCTCAAAGTCTGTTGCTCTTTAGACTTAGTTTTAAAAGTCTGTTGTAATTCAAACTCAGGTTAAAAGTAAAGGTTTTCACTGTATTTTGCAGAATCTGTTTTTACACCTATTCACCATCCCTCTAGGTGTTCATACTAGCACTTTCACAAGGAAGTATAAACACACTCGCCTAATAACTTTGGATGGAGTGAAGGATTGACTTGATCAATTGAAGTCTGCCTGCAAAAGAAATGAACCAATGGGCCTAAGAATGGACCCTAGTTGTGATGCAATTAACAAGTGAGATGCCTTGCCAAGCCTCGAAGTGATGATTGGTACCCTCAAATACCTCACCGGCAACTTTCCTTCCTAGAAACCAAGGGCCAGAAGGATATAATTCCGAAGAGAGGGGGACCGCTTGTAAGGAAGACTTCACTTTTATTTGTATTCGACAATAATCCACTCTATAAAGAGAAGATATCCAGGCCTCTTTTTAATAAGGAAACTAATGCCTAATCCGTCTGACAAAATAATAAAACATCATCCGTGAAGAATAGGTGGGAGAGCTTAAAAGCTTTGCACCTCTAAAAATACATAAAGTCCGAAAGTGAGGTGTGAGAGCTAAGGATCCCAGAGAAAACCTCCATCACCAAAGTAAAGAGATATGGAGACATAGGATCCCCCTATCGAAGGCCCCGACCACCAAAGAAGAAACCATGTAACTCCCCATTGATTGAGATAGAGTACTTAGGAGTACGCACACAGACCATAATGAGTCGAGTCATCCAAGTGGGAAAACCAAAAGATGTAAGGGTTAATTCAAGGAAATCCCAATCAACCGTATCATACGCCTTTTGGAAATCCACATTAATTGCACACTTAGGCAAATGAGGGTCCAAGTGGAAACCCGCAAAAAGTTCTTAGGCCAAAAGAATGTTATCATTTATCCTCCTACCCTTGACAAAGGCATTTTGGGAATGGCTTATCAAGTCCCAAAGCACGGCAGCTAGATGGTTAGCAAAGAATTTTGGTGATGACTTTATATAAGGTATTGCAACAAGCAATTGGCCTAAAGTTAGAAACAACACAAGCATTGGGAATCTTGGGCATTGAAGTTAGAATAATATTGTTCACTTCATGCAAAAGTTTACCCGAAGAAAAGAAATCCTTAATTGCATCCAGGATCGACAAGACCTATAGTCTCCCAACAACTCTTGAAGAACTCAATGATAAAACCGTCCGGCCTAAGTGCCTTGCCTCTAGCGAGGGAAAATAGAGTATCACAGATTTCATAATCAAGCACAGGTTGAGATAAAGCACTAGCCTACTCCTTTGAGAGTGGACACCTGATAAGTGCTTGCAATTCCTGCAATGAGGGCTTCGTGAGGACAGCCTACAATGTTAGGAGGTTGATGAAATAAGAGACGAATACTTGTTGCACCCTATCCGGATCAGTGACCAGTGAGCTGGATGAATACTTGATCGAGAGAATTCTTTTTCGAAGTTGTCTTTTGTTGACAGAATGGTGAAAGAACTTAGTGTTTCTATTACCTTCCTAAAGCCATCTAACCCTGGACTTTTGCCTGTAAAAAGACTCCTATTGACTTCGGAAATCAACAAAGCACTAACATTGATCCTTCTCCAGCTCAGCAAGAGTAATACTGGTCGGGTCTTGTTAAAGGGCAAGTTGGGTAAGTCTAAGGGCCTTCCTCACTTTAACCATTCTCACAGAAATATCAGAGAAGAATCTCTGTTGAGCAGCTTAAGACGGCCTTTGAGAGCCTTTAACTTGTAGACAAGCCTGTACATAAGAACCCAAACCCAAGGCTATCCTAAACTTGCTTAACAATAGATTTGAATTCCAGATGCTTCATCCAAAAGTCGAAGAACTTGAAAGGCTTCCTTGTATGAACCGAGTGTAGTACTCTAACCACCATGGGGGTGTGGTCAGAGATATTTGGATTCAAGAAAGAAGCTTTTGAGAAAGAGAAGTTGAGCCTCCATTTAAAGTTCACCAAAACCCGATCAATTTTCCTTTGCTTCTAATTCACTCCAGAAGAGGTGGACCAAGTAAATCGAAATCCAACATACCTGAGATCCTTTAGCTTCATTTGAGCCAAGCAATGGCCGAACTCATCAAAGTAGGGAGTCCAGGTATTTGAACTACCCATACGGTCCGATGGGTCTTTGATAGCATTGAAGTCGCCAGCCACTAGCCAAGCCAAATCTTGCAAAAAGTCATTCTTCTAGACTAGATCTACCCAAAGGGGCCGATGGCGCAAAAAGGTATGCTCACCGTAGATCACAGATATATAGCAAGCTATCCTAGACAAAAGAGAAGTCAGGTTATCATGTATTGCCTGATCATTTAAGGAAGACACTTCAAATCTAACTAGAGCCGGATTCCAACCAACCCAAATCCTATCATGAGGAGATCTATCATAATTTGCTAACCAACTCCACCTCAATAAAAGGCTAGCAAAAATGGACTGAAAAAGAGACTCCAAGACCTTAGTCTCTAGGATACCAACAAAACAAAGATTATTGGAGGAAACAAACTTCTAACTTCAGCCCACCTTAAGGGGTCCATAAGTCCCGAATATTCCAAAAACCTAAGAACATCCAAAAAATACAAGGATAGAGATTACCTCTTCTTGCTAGGCCCACGCCGATTAGAAACCGAAGTAGGCAAGGTAGAAAGGGGGGATCCGAGCAAAGTGTCAACAGCTTATCTTGAATAGATATAGACTTCACAAGCTTAGGAGGGGCAATGGGACAGAAGATCATCCTCATCCGAGGAACTGTACAAATCACTCACCGAATCACCAACTACCTCACTTGAACTCACTTGAGTAGACGAAGCACCAGGAGGAACTACCATGCTCGCAACTAGGATAGGACGTCCACGACTTTGCTTTGGGGCATTCAAAGGGAGCTGTGGCTTAACAGAAGGAGTAGGAGGCACCGCCTTCATAGGGATGGGATCCTGTAGCTTAATAGAAGGAGCATGAGGCATAGCCTTCATAGGGACAAGATCCTCCAACTTCAAGGATTGACCACCTCCACCAGATGGAGCTAGACTAGACGAAACAGCTTATTTTGCTACATTTTTCTTATTTCCTTTTACTTGTTTTTACCCTGTTTCAACTCTAGAAGGAGACTGAGAAACCGATGATTCAAGGTGAGGAATAGCTATGGGGTCATCAAGCATGAACACGGGCAGCACTTGCTTCTGTCCCATGTATGAACAACCAGTAACATGCCTTACAAATTACTGGGGAGGAAACATCCTCCCACTCATGTCCTAGTCCAAACTAGAACCAACAGCTCGGGGAGCTTCAGTCACACCAACTGGAGACAAGGAATAGTCATGAGGAACAAGGGAAGGGTCTACACAAACTTGTTGACCCGTAGTTTTAATCGATGCCAAGGCAGAGGGCATTGGGCAAGTGTGGCTGAAGATGCCACAGCTTTGGGAGGCACTAGGCCTCCACTCGTACTCCACATCAACAGAGCTCATTTTTCCATTATGGACCACCTCTATAGCATCACAATAAGATTGCTTTGCTAAGATTTCAACACAGACTCAAGCAAATACAAGCATATTCTTTTCCTTCGTTCTTATATCAACATAAAGCGGTTTCCCTACCGCACTAGCCACTATGCTAATCCCCTGAGAAGACCAGAAAATGGCAGGGAGTTTCTTTAGTTGAATCCAAACAGGAACAACCGAGTGATTATCCTTCATAATTTCCAGCGATGGGAACCATCGCTGTAAGATCAACGGTACTCTTGCGACCATGAGAGGCCCCCCTTCCAATACATTTCTTCAAACATCCGCATTAGGAACCCGAAAGAAGAACCCCTACCCATTTACCATCACCCCCAAGACTTTTGGGCCTTAAGAATTCTTCATAGAGGACTCAACTAGCTTGAAAGGAAGCTTCCTTCCAACAAAGTAGCCCACAAGGCATTCAGAAAACTTTGGATCAGCTACTTCCAAAATAGCATCGGTTAATTTAACAATAGGCTTGTTATTGATGATGGTATGAGGAATGTATTCCAAATCAAAGCCTTTAGTGGCAAGTTTGACAACACTGGCCCAGGAGTGGGACGGGGGGGGTTCAAATCCCTCCTCTACTGGTCTCTTTACTGAGGCCTCTTAGAAGTGGACCTAGCTCTACTTTTATCACGACGGCCAGCGGGGGCTTGCGGGGGGAAGGCCAACTTGCTCAACCCAACTTGGAGGCGTCAAGGGAGGGCTATCATGGGAATGGGACAAGGGGCTACGTCCCCTTGAAGTGCCAACATCATGCTATGTCGATCGGGGAAGACCACCGTACTAGAAGTGGAGAAAGCCATACGCCAAATACTTGGCGTGCAGAGCAAGCACTATCCCAAAAAGCCTATTACAAATAAAGAGATGTACTCGACCAGGCTCCAATGAGACAATGCGGGATAGAGAGAGGCATAAGCTAGCACAGGAACGGCCCACGAAACGGCTTAGTCACAATAAAACCTTAAGATTACAAGAACAGTGCAAGCATCACACAACCAATGAGAACTAGGCTTATGGATCAAAAGAAAAGGAACGGCTTGGATGGAAGCTAAAGGATGTAAGGCGACCTAGCCTTCCAAAGATCGGGCCCAAATGATCAGCTGGGACCACCACACCAAGCTTGAACTAGTACCGCAGATCAGACAAACTAGTTCACCTATGGCAACTTAGATCTCAAAATGTAGAATGAATTAAGGGAAATTGTTTGGTAGAGATGAAAAGGAAGGTTAGAAGAGCCTATCATTCAAAAATCAGCCCAAACAAACGCCAAAAACTCCTGGAACAAGCCAAGCACTAGATAGTAAACAATGCTAAAATCGCCTGAAGAGGGAGAGCACGATGAATAGTACCCGCGAGAGGTTGAAATGGCAAAGCTATAATCAATCACTCACTTTTAACCCTTTGATATCTAAAAGTTTTCAAGCCTTTTTAAGCCTCACCTGAACTAACATTACAACCCCTGTCCAAAGTCTCTTTTGATTGTGATGGTTTAAGTTGAAATGAGAATCTCACATAGGAGCTAAAAGGAGTGGAAGCAATCATATCTTATATTATCTTCAAAGTTCTTGACTTGTAAATATGATGAATATATTGTTTGAATATTCGTTTCTTAGCCTCAAAGTGCATACCGTTTGTATAAGCCCATGACCAAGTCATCATTACGGTCTTTTTAAAAGACTTTTTGATCAATAAATTGTATTCACTATGAATGTTTCCAAAAGCCTTAAACATAGATTAAGTGATACCCCTCTAGTGAGATTTAAGTAATTTTCCCACATTAATGGTTGGTAATAAGTACCATTTTTTAGAGCTAGTGTGAAAGATGTCTTTTGATTAGGCTATTTTCACTTGGCAAATTTGATTTAACCCTTAGGTGGTTAATCAAATCTCATATTATTAAAATCCTCTCTAAAGGGATTTAATAGTTGATATTGTTTCGCAAGATTAGCTCTCACGCAATCTCCAAACCCCTTTTCAAAATTTGTGTTCCCTAGTGAACCAATTTTTGTAATCCTAAACCATACCCTTATTTCCAGTTTTTGGTAATCCTAAATCATACCTTTGTTATAGGTTTTTGGTCACCTTTTTTAAAGGTACAAAACTTAGAGTGTCAAAACTTGGCATGGAGGAACATTTAAGTGCTAAAACTTTGAAAATGTATACTTTAAGTGCCAAAATAGAGTAAAATTTATCACTTAAGTGCCACTCTGGCCAAAATCTAGCAAAATTGCTAATGTGACAATTTTCTGATAAGGTGAGTATAAAACGACATTGTTTTGCATGCTGATGTGGCGAGAAAATACAAAAGAAACGTTGTTTTGTCTATGATGTGTAAATAATTAATATAAAATCAATTAAATTTAATTTAAAACTAAATCTATTTAAAATATTCTTAAAAAATAAAAATAAAAAATTTAAAAAAAAAGGGGGCCGGCGAGGAGGCCGAGAGTTGAGCCCTCGTTGCTGCCACCTCCCCACCACCGTTAGGAAGGGTCGGCGACGGAGGGGGGAGGGTCAATCGGGGTTGCCAACCCCTTGGCCGACTAGCAGCGAGGGCCACGAGCCCTCACCACCTCCCCGCCGTCGTCGAGAAGGGTTGGCGACGGTTAGGGGGACATCAATTAGGGTTCGGCCCTTGGCCAAGGCCTAGTGACCCCGGCAACCCCAGCCAATGCTCCCCCCACCATCCTTGGCCCCTGGCTAGGGCTTGGTGACCTCGGCTAATGCTTCCCCCACCGTCGTCGACCCTCCTTAGCAATGACAAGGAGGCAACAATGGCCCACAAGCCCTCGCCTAGATCTGGGGCGAGGGTCACGATTCTTGCCGTCAATTGGCCAAGGGCTGGCGACCTTGGCCGGCCCTCCCCCCTCCATCGCTGGCCCTTCCCAACAGCAGTAAGGAGGCGACGGCGGCAAAGGCTCGGCCCTCACCCGCCTCCCTTCGCCCCCCCCCCCTTTTTTTAATTTTAAGTTTTTTATTTTTTAAGAATATTTTAAATAAATTTAGTTTTAAATTTAATTAAATTAAATTTTATATTAATTATTTACACATCAAAGATAAAACAACGTCATTTTAAACTCATCTCATCAGAAAATTATCACATCAGCAATTTAGCCGAATTTTGGCTGGAGAGGCACTTAAGTGTATATTTTCAAGACACTTAAGTGTCTATTCATGCCAAGCTTTGACACTTGGGGTATACTTCTGTCCCTTATTTTAGGTTTTTGGTTAACCTAAATCATACCTTTGTTTTTGGTTTGTGGTCATCCTAAATCATACCCCTTGTTTTAAGTTTGTGGTCATCCTAAATCATACCCCTTGTTTTAGGTTTTTGGTCATCCTAAACCATAACCCTTGTTTTAGTTTCCTAGTCAACCTTAAACCTTGTTCTTTAGGTTCTAGGTTATCCATAAACATTATCTTTCGGTTCTAGGTTATTCATAAACCTTGTCTTTCAAGTTCTAGGTTATTTGTAAACTTTACCTTTTAGGTTCTAGGTTATCCTCATAAACCTTGATTTAGGGTTCTAGGTGATCCTTAATTCTTGTCATTAGGTTAGTGGTCATATTTAAACCACTCATTTTTCCATAATGATTTCTTTACCTTCATTCCATTCCATGAAAGCGAGATGGAGAGAAGAATCCCTCAACATGAGTCCAAATACCCTAATAAGCAAACGTAAGTGTCAAGTATGTTCCTTAAACAAATTTCATTTCCTTGTTATTTTCCATTTCCTAAAATTGAGTCGACTAAAAATTACAGGTATCAATTTCTTCTTTGAGTGGAACATCTTTAAGCTCCCACTTAGAGAGGGGCCACCGTTGACATCCAATTTTTAGTCAACACGTTATTAAAAGGTAAAAAAATCAAGATTTGGGCTTTTTATCACGACAGTCTCCTTTCTTAACCAAAAAGTGCCGTTTTTCATTTCTTTTTTTTTTTTTGCATTGTTTAGTAATTTCTAGTTTATTTTTAAGGAAAATCTAAAAAAGTCAAATGGTTGACTTTTGGATTGACTTTTCGCCAATCCTTTAACCAAAAGTCAACCCTAAATCAACATTTGGCTTTTTACCCAAAAAGATGCCAATTAGCCTTAATTCCACTTTTGTCAAATTAATTTCTCAAAAATTCAAATATTTAACCCCAAAAAATCAACATTTTAGGAAAAGTCAACTAAATGATTAACTTTTGGTCAAACCTTTGACCCAAAAAAATTGGAAAAAATAAAAAATGCATAAGAACATTTATTTCAACATCAATTTGACTCTTATGTCAAAATTCCACAAAATTCAATTAAGAGCCTTGTCTTTCAAAATTTTTAGTTTTAGGTTCTAAATCGACCAAAAATAAAATTACTTGTATTTTAGTCATAGGGATAAGTGCAATAGAAGTCCTAAAATTTATCATGAAAATACAATTGAGTTCTAAACTTGCAAAAAGTGCAATTAAGTCATAAAACTTATCAAATTGTTTCAATCAAGTCCTAAAGTTAACATGTCAACATTTTTAACGGAAAATGGTGATGTTGGCGCCGACGTGGCATTTAAAATGAATTTTTATTTTCCATGTGGCTTTTTAAAAATAAAAAATAAATTATATTTAAAAACTAAAAAAGAAAATCTAAAATTTATTTATTAAAAATAAAAAAGACAAAATGACAACTCCTCCCCCACCAACCCCTCTGACGATGGGTGGCAATGAAGGGAGTGCCAGCCATTTTTTTTTTGAACTATTTTTTTAAAAATAGATTTTAACTTTTCTTTTTTAGTTTTTAAATTTAATTTAAATAAAAAATTAAAAAACCACATGAAAAATAAAAATTAATTTTAAATGCCACGTCAACATTTTCCATTAAAAAAGTTAACGGTGTTAACTTTAGGACTCGATTGAAGTAATTTGACAAATTTTAGGACTTGATTGCACTTTTTGCAAATTTTAAGACTTTTATTACATTTATCCCTAGTCATAATTAGGCATAGTTCTTTTTTTGACATTTTCTTTAGGGATTATTTTAAATCCGCTTATATGTTCAATTTTGTGAATTGTCGAGTCAAAATGCAAATTGTTGTTTTAAGCCATAATTAGGGGACCAAAATTGATCATTCATAACTTGTGAACAAACGATCGTTTCTCACTCATTTCCTTAAGATAAACCTAAATCCAAAATCAATTTTAAAAAATTCACATCAGAACCGATCAATTTGAAGGATTATCCTTTCAAGCATAAGAAAGTCAAGCAATTAAACTTCAGTTGTCAAAATTAAAATTGACCCATTGATAGTTATGGTTTAATTTCATAAATCTAGGTTCAATTATAATACCAGGCCTAGATTCATTTTTGACATAAGCTCGAGCGCTCCAATTCAAGGTCAATTTGAAGGTGATAAGTAATCTTACACATAGGTAATTCATTAGATAGAGCAATTGTTACATTAATTGAACTCAATTTTGGTTAATTTGCGATTTTACCCATGTAATTGCAAATTTGATCATTTTCGCCATTTAGGCCCAATTCAAAGCACCCATGTTTTGGTTCGTTGCCTTTCACGATAATCATCTAATTATGGTGATAAAATACCCCTAGATTGCATTCATAGAGTTTGATTAGTTTAATTGAATCTTAATCGGCTAATTTCTTTTTAAAAATGATAAATCTCCCTTTCAATTGGGCCCTTTAGGGACCAAATTGCATAACTTTTAAACCCACAAGGACCTCAAGTGAGCGAAATGACTAGAATTGGACAAAATCGGTCAAGAACCGGCCAAACCGGATCGGACTAGTCTGATTGGCCACCGGTGATATGGCCGGTTCTGGACCTCTATGATTGGTTCTGGACCTCTATGATCGGTTCTAGAATTCTACAATGCCAATTTCATTTATGCACCCTCAATTTCCCAAAATTTTGCATGTTAGTCCTCAAATTTAATAAAATTGCAATTTGACCCCTAGTCAAACATTTTGACGCAATTCTTGATTTTGGCTTGGGTTTCCACAAATCAAACCCATTAAATAGTTTACCCGACACCTCAAGATCATGATGCAGCCTTTAAAATCAAATTTTAACGGTTGGATCAAAAGTTTGGCGGTCGGATCGAACCAACAATCGAAATTGCTCGATTTGGAGAGGCTATATATACCCATTTTCCCTCCATTTTTGGAAAGGCTCATTCTGCACGAAATTCACTCTCTCTCTAAACTCATCCTCTCTTTTCTCTCCATTTTTGGCGCTAAAATCTTCAAACCTCATCTCTTTCTCTCTAACCGTCACCAATTTGGCCCCTCACCAGCGGCCGCTTTGTCAGCACTTGCTGTTGGCAATCACCTCACCATATTTCCTCACCACCCGCAAGTTTGGACATTGAAAAAGCCACCAGCAAATCTAGATTGGTGGTCTTCTAGTTGGCACCTCAAGATCGACATCGAAACTTGTCATTGTCTTGATCAGTTGGATTAGTCAAATCGCGGCCCGCTGCCGATGTTGGTTTCAAGGCGAACTAGCAGCCATTAGTCATTCAATCGTTGTCGGATCTAGTCCGATCTAACCTAAGGTCACCATCAAGCTACTGGTGGCTAGAACGAGGCTAATTGGTCATCGGAATAGCTCTAGTGGCCTTAATCCTCATTAGTGGTTGAAGGTTAATCCAAATCCTGACCAATTAGGATTTCATTGTTGAACCAGCAATTTGACTAGCTTTGTGGCAGTCCATGGCAATCCAATTTGCATCTTTGAAAATCGAAGATCGATTTGGAAGCTCGAGATTCATTTAATCATGGTTACAATCAACAAAAATCACATCAAAAGATAATTCTTCAGTCTCGAACCTCGTGAAATGAGGTCGAATTAACCACCTAGGGCTAGGGTTCAATCTTAAGGATAGATGTTATGCTCATATGATCTTTGATGAGTTGCTGAAACTTGAATGTGGATGAGTATTCTTAAATGAACTTAAATGATTGTAGTTGATTTAGCTTGAATATGCAATTTCGTAACTATATGACCGATCTGATGATTTGGCCAAAATGAGGTATAAAATGACATTATTTGAACTCGATGCCTCTTAAACTTTTAAAATACATATCGTTAGCTTTGAATCGATAGGTTGCATGCCCTAATCAAGTGTTCTTTGACCCTTGAAAAACACCTCCAAATATGAGCAATTTTGCAGTAGTTTAGGTTGATTTTCAATTCTATTTATATTTCGCCTTTTGTTTTTGCTATTTTTGTGAAACTTTTTTGTGATTGATCTTTGACAAAATTGTCTTCATGAATTTTGTTCTAAATTGTCTTGTGCATGTCCTCTAATTTTTTTTGGGATTTATGCATGAGATTATTTAGGTCAAAATCACTCGGATTTGAGCATAGGTCAATATACTCTATGTTGATTTCTGATTTTGTCAATTTTGTATTGATCTTTATGTTGATTTCTAGAGTAACTTTCCTTCATGAAAGTTGTTTATAATTGTGTAAAGAGCATCCTGTAATTTTTTTCAGAATTTTTAGATGTGTTTAACTAGGTCAAAATTTCCTAGATCCAAACATAGAACGGCCTATCTTACACCATTTTGAATTCTATTTTGATGAAATTGAGTCCATAAATGAGTTTGTTTGGTCTCAAATCCTTCATGAAAGATTAAATGCATGCTGTATGTGTTTAATTGATGCATGATTTTCAAAATGTTGATGTTGTCTTGTGTGTCAATTGCATAAAAAAAAACGTGAAAAGATGCTACAACAATATATAGCTTGGATATGCACCTCTGTTTTGTCATTTTTGCTATCACTCATGTAATTATATTTAGGTTTCAAACTCTTAACAAAAAATATTCCTCATTACATGTTCTATATATAAGATTTTTCATAGGATTTTTGTATGTCTTGAGATGGCTAAAATCAAGCCTATTATGTGAAATTAATGTTGAAACAAAACCTTACCATACATATACATTGTCATGCTTGTTTGAGTCATCTAGAGTCCAAATTTTGTGATCATGCCTTCTTGACAATTAAAGCGCACGTTACAAGGTTCACATACATGTTTAGGTCATATCCTTCGAATATTATCTTGCACATTAAATGTGTCACAAAAGTATTCATCACACTTAGGATTTTCAAGCATATTATTAGGAATCTTGAATCATTTCATTATGTCATTTAAATTGTATGACAATTTACATGTCAATCCTAAGTCACATGTGATTTCTTCATATCGTTTGTGCATTATTTGAATGAATTTAAGATTTTCTAATACATGCTCGTGTTCTGTTTTTCTTAGATACTAATGTGCACACCTTTAGAGATCTCAATTTTAGGGTACCAAAATTTGCCAAGTTTGGACTCAAGCCATTCTAGAAAGTTGTAAGATACATTTAGAGGTTTCCAATGTTGTTGATTTCATATAGATCCCTCATTGTTTGGACCATTTTCCATTTTTTTAAACTATACCAGAATTTGGAAAAATGCACCAGAAATCCTAAAATTTATCAAGAAAATGCATTTAAATCCTAAAACTTTGTCAAAATATTTCATTTGAGTCCTAAAATTGACTTCATTAACCTTTTCTATTAAAATGTTGACGTGGCATTTTAAATTATATTTTATTTTCCATGTGGATTTTTTAATTATTTTTTATTCATTTAAAAAATAGATTTAAAAACTAAACAATTAGATTTATTCATTTTATTCTATTTTCACCAAAAACTAAAAAGAAAAGTTAAAAAAAATTTAAAAAAAAATCAACGGTTCCTTTCTCCCGCTGCCGCCCATTGCCAGAGGGGCTGGCGACGGTCATCGGCCCCCGGTGAGGGCAAGCGACAACTCGCCCAGGGTCGGTGATCGTAGCCCGCCCTAGGCAAGGCCTCGTCAGCCCTCACTTGGGGCCAATCACCCCAGCCCAGGGCCGGTGACCATTGCCCAACCCCTTTGGCGATGGGCGGCGGTGGCAGCAATAGCGGGGAGAGAGGAGCCGCTGATTTTTTTTTAAAACAAATTTTAAAAAATATATTTTTTCTTTTTACTTTTTAAATTTTTGGTGAAAATAAGATAAAATGAATAAATCTAATTTTTTTAGTTTTTAAATCCAGTTTTAAAAAAAGAATAAAAATAATTAAAAATCCACGTAGAAAATAAAAAAATAATTTAAAATGTCACGTTAGTATTTTTAATGGAAAAAGCTAACGGCGTCGATTTTAGGACTTAAATGAAATATTTTGACAAATTTTAAGACTTATTTACACTTTTTGCAAATTTTAGGACTCAAATGCATCTTCATTACAAGTTTTAGAACTTCTGGTGCACTTATCCCACTGGAATTTAGACACGGGATTAAATTCAGACCCATGCTCTAACCCTTTATTCTTTTTTTTTAATAAAGATTTTAAACTAAGCCTCTTAATAAAACTTGTTTGTCAACATGTTGGCCATGTTGTATGAAAATATGGTGATTTTCAGACTTGTTTTGATAGGAAAATATTTGTAAAAATGACTAAATATTCTGTTGTTTTAACAATTTTCTGACATGCTTGTTATCTCATTTTTGTGAAATCATGTGTAGCTCATTTAGGAAAGTTTTCTTCACAAAAGTTATTTATTATCCTATCTTGCATGTTAGAAAATTTTGTCATTATCAAATTTTCACTAGGCATTACTTAATTTTAATGTCTTTACATGCTTCTTCTGAAACTTCTTGATATGAACTTGATTGTGATTATTTTGATAAACTTCATAAGTTAATTTATGCATGAACCTAGGTCATTTTATCTTCATAAAAGTTACTTTAAATACCTCGATATTCATTGTGAAATGATTTTCAACAAATCTTCTTTTTAAATCAAATTTAAAAATGCTTTAGTACATGTGATGTTTCTGAAAACCATTTACTAAGAAACTTCTTTCCAAAGCTCGATTTGATTTAAGAAAGAGTCATGATTTGACCCATATTCAAAATGTCTGCAATACTTTTAAGTGCATTTATGCAAGCCTCGAGCTAGCCTTGGCAATTGAATTTGTTCAATAGCTTAGATATTCCTTAATCCGAAATATTTTCAAAATTGTTTCTTAAACCCTGATTTGACATTGTGAAAGTCACGATTTAAATTGTATTCGCATTTATGCTAGCCCGAAGCTTGCCTTGGCAATTAAATGCATTTCATAGCTGAAATGCAATTAAATGCATTTCATAGCCGAAACATCACTTTCTCTCAAAACTTTTTGTGGATAATTTCGAAAGATATCTTTGAAATATCACAAGCAATACGTTATTCATTTAAATGCATTCTTACTTGATTGGTTGAAAAATAAGGTCCAAAAGACCTGTGTGCATGTTTAATTCCTGTAATGCATGTGACTTTTAAATGTATGATAAGATTGATGCATCGAGAGAAAATCCCGAGATCATATAAATTGTTTAGTTATGAGACTTATAAGTGTTATTGGCCATACAATAATACAATTAATCAATAATGTTTCTAAGTCATAAAATGAATCGGGTAGGTGTCTTAGAGAGACTTGAGCATGAATTTCAAAGGCCGATCCCAAGGCCCAAATCTTCTTTTTGCATTGAATTTCTTTCTAAAGATTGATTTTTGTATGGTGTCGTATTTTTGGTTGCTTTAATGTGTATGCTTGTCTCTTTCCATTGTATTTATCTAGTTATATAGTTTTCTAGTCTAGGTTTAGATTAGGATCTGAAAATGGAGAAGACATGAAGACGGTGGAGGTTGATATTCATTCTAACCATTATTTTGTATTATTCATCCCCGACATATATCTCGAGTTCTTATCGTCTGTATAAAAGCTAGACGAGTTGCGGGTTCCTTCTGCCTCTTATCCTTTTCAATTGTGTTTCTCTTTTATATTTCTAGGATTGTACGATAGAAATACAGCTTTCCTTAATTGTTTACTTACTGCTTCGTAATTTTCAATTCAATTGGGTATTTCATTTTCATTTTCTTTAGAAATAGAATAGCATAAAAACAACCAACCACACATGATCATTTAATTTAGGACTAACGATCCCAAAAATGTAAGAAAATATGTATGGACGCATTTGGTAAACAAAACATATTGTTTAGGTATCGAAATGACGTTAATAGAAATATTGGCATAATCCAAATTCTCGAACCTAGATATCTGGTTACGTAGGAATCGAGGTAACACTCTCGACCCTCGATTGGGTTTCTAGCTAACCCCCAAAAGCGAGACTAGTGACGACTCCCATCTTATTTTTAGATTGTCATAAACAACTAGACTATATAAGTGAACATGTTGCACGGAGTGTGGGTCTCGATAGGATTCATCATGGTTTAGCATACTCACATGTGAAAAATTCCTAATGGATGAAGTGGCACCATCCTTAGGAATGAGTACCAGAGAGAAGGCTACCGTGATAAAGGTACCCTTAAATCCGATATTCACACTTGACCCCCTCTCTCGATGTATGTCGCTCGTATGGGTACAAGTCATGACACTCCGTTATCATGTGGGGTATGAGTTTGGTAGAACTCACGATCTTATAAATAGAACTCACAAGAGGTTTGTCTAAGGGATGAGGTGATTACATCCCTATGGTTAAGAACCATGAGAGAACTTTCATGGTCAAGTATCCCTAAATCTAACCTTTCCTCCTTCCTCTCCTCATGAGAGGATTGGGCGGCGTGATCGAGTCATGACAGGTGTGTAGTTGATCATTCTCACATTTGCTTGTTGCATTTAAAAGTACATATTACATACTTACATTAGAATTGAGTGGTTTTTTCCTTATGTCTCACATGTGATAAGTGTCGAGACTTGAATTTGGGCATGCAACTTATTTGCTTGACTTATGTTCAAAACTTAGCTTCATAAAAAGAAGTCAAACCCACACATTTGAGACTAATTTCAATCATGTTATTGTGTGTAGTATAACTTTGATGCTTTGGTTCCACTTAATATTGCAAATAGGTTGAAATTAAATGCCGCAAATATGACTCAAGGAAGTTCTTTGGTGCAGTTTATTGCACATCAAATGTTTGACGAAATGCCCAAACCAAGTTTCGATCTTGGAATAATCAATTCCAGCTCGGTTATTGTGATATTAATGTTATGAATTTTTCAATTCAAGCATAGATCGGTTTGATGAATTATTTTTAAAAAAAATCTGAAAATTTTTAAAAAAAAAAATGTTGGATAGTCTCAAACATAAATTGGTTTGGTGAATTATTAAAAAATAAAAAAATTGAAAAGAAAAATCTGAAAATTTCATAAAAAAAAAAATGTTGGATAGTATCAAATTGGGGGAAAAATGACATCTTTGAAATTTCCCTATATTTATAAAGTCATTATCCTAATTTAATGCTGCTTTTGTATCTTATAACCATTTTTGTAAATAATCCATTTTGGGTAGATTAAAAAAATTTTTTAAATAGTTTCATGCATTCACAATAATTTCATGCACATTTAAATTCCCATTTTGCTCATCGGGTCCTATCTTAAGGCATGAGAACTAGCCATATAATATTATCTACCTTACTTGTATCGGGTTTTCCTTTTCTGCATTTATTTTTTAATCATTTCAATTTATTGGATATTTACTTAACGCGTTACTTTCGATAATTTGAGTGTTAATTTCTTTCCTAAATTAGATTAAAATTAGTCTAGATATTAGGGAGAACAACCCTACAAAAACATTTACATGCTCACTTATCAACTTTGGTACATTTAGGATCCCAATTAGTAATCAAGATTGCATGACCAACTAGATAATAACTTTCCAAGTTAGGGCATTGTAAGGGCACTAATAGACATTAGCAATAAAGTTCCCCGAAATAGAAATCTCTAATTGCTTAGGAAAGAGACAAACCTCCCATGTCTCATTTGATTTCTAACCGATCCCAAAAGGTTAGTGGCGACTCTAAAAAATACTTAGATTGTTAAGAACTAAAAAAATGAAATCTAACATCATGCAAGATATGGATTTAGGAGAGTCCGCACCTAATTGGCCGTTGGCCCATCTCTTTAGGTAATACCCTTAAACTCATTTCTTTTTTCCCCGAATGGAAAAAGAGAGTCGCAACAAGTGTGACATCCAGAAAATTTCTATATTTATTAATAAATAGGAATGTGGATATAATCTATATCATCGATAAAAATTCTAGTCGAGTAATGGTATGACAACAACGAAAAATTCTAAGCTACGTTGTTGTGCCTGTAATTTAGATAAGTAAACCTGTTAATATTAAGTTGGGATTATGAAACAAATTTCCTAAAGTGAAAGTGAAAGACATGATGCCACTTTGTTTATTATCGGAGACAGGAATGCTCCAAGTTTTAGTATCATATGGATGATGAATTAAGAATTTACTAAAATAAGTATTTTCTTGTTCAAAAAGTTTTATTGAACGTTTGAACTTGTTCAAAATAATTTTTAGAATGTTAACATTATTTTAAACTGTCAAATGATTTGCTTAGCGAAATTCTACTAATGTTTTGGCATTTATTTAAAATCCATTTTGCGAAACCATGTGACTAAACTATTTGTTCTCCCTTGAACTTTGGCAATTGTTCTTGATGACCTTATATCTAGCCTAAGCAAATGATCTCATCAGGTTTAATCATCGATTCATGTATTACCATGATGAATCATGTTGTTACTTGGCTGAAAGAGGAGAGGCTTCCTCTTTCATTTCTACTCCACTCTATATGATGCACTTGATGAGTCACTACTTACTTGATCGAAAGAACTTCTCTTCTTCCCCAAGCTTCATAGTTCATGATGGCTATTCTAATTTAGAGTCGCATGGAGCATTCCCATTGGGCCACTTACCTCTCTCTCTACATTAGATCTAATGATTAAACCTATGAACATTTATTTGCTTCTTGCCATCTAAACCATCTTTGTTCTTGACATGGTTGTGCTATTAAATATGGAGAAGGAATTTTCAAAGAATGTCCCCACTTCTTAACATCAAAGACCCACCTTCAATTTCCTTCAAACTTTAATTTTCAAGTTTACGTAAAACCAAAGCTAAGGTTCTGCAACTTACGTATTAAAATTTCTGTCACAATATTTTGAGTTGGACGAGGACACAAAGATTTTGATTTTGGAAGTCATTTTCAAGGTAAGTGAAATCCTAAGGACAAAGTTAGAATGATCTACTTAGTATTCTTGACTTGGTTGTTTGATGATTATCAATTTTAGTTTGAACTTGATATTAGGTTCGAGAAAGTTATAATGATTTCATGTTGAATCGTTGTGTTCATATGATTTGAATCGATAAGTTTCTACGTGCTAAGGTTGTTATTAATGGACTTCCATGAGATTCGGTAGTATAAAAAGTGCAGAGGGAGAGATTAAATTAGAAAATGATATTATTGTAATTTGGCTAAGTAACCAATTTACTTGTTAATCATGTTGGTTATTTGGGTTTTCAACGTTCAAGTTGAGTTATCGATTGCTCTTTTGTTAATTATTTGGATTGTTGATGTTAATGTTATCGATGTTCACGTTGCCAATTTTCTAAGAATTTTATCATTATTTGCCTGAGAAATGAAAAGAGATAAGTTACTACTTTTCTATGTGATACACTAAAAAAAAATGGTGATTATATTTTGGCAATAATTTGCATAAGATGATGTCATGTACAAATGTTGATTTTTTTAAAAGCAATCATGCAAAAAATAATAAATAAATGTTGTCATGTGATTATATATGGAAATCATTATACTATATTCCATTGCCCATATTTTGGTGGGGCATGATGTCTCAGAGTTGGGATGTCCAATAGAGTTAGGATGACCCAAAATTGTTTGGGATGCCTTGGATTGGAGATGCTCGTAGAGTCAAGAAGCCTCTGGAGTGTTTGAAATGCCTCAACATAGAGATGACCCGTGTAACAGAATGAAATGAAATGAGATGAAATAATTGATATGATGCATGACCATGTGCATACATGACTGCTAATGTACTAATTGGTGGTAATCACGCATCACAATATGGTATGTCATTTACTTGCATTCAAGTGAGTAATCTCATGTGCTATTATTCATGATTTTCATTGACATAACATGCTAGATAAATTAGTATATCCATATATTCAATTAATTGTAGATGAATCGTTGTGCTTTGCGTGTACTAGGTTGAGTAATGAGATGATCTTCTACCTTAGATTTAGGGATTTCATTTATTGGGTTTCAGCTCACTCTTTTATTTTTCAGACATGTATGATGGATCTCCAACCGCCACTGCTTTCTGGAGCTCCTAGGTAATTTAACTATGCTTATGAAGACATGCTTGTATCCAAATCAATTGTAGTATATACGAAGTGTAACTCCACTGCATGGGTCAACATATGGCTTTTAGAATGGATCCCCCATCGGTTTGTCACATATTACCTAAATATCAATGGTGAAATGTTAGGGAGAATGAGGGGTTTCGACAGCCATGGCGACACATTAATGGGCAAAGTTATCAATCCATATTAGATAGCTTGACTTTTGTATAGGCAGGATTTTTTGTGCATGAGTATTATGTTGAGTTATGTGACCCAAACCCTTACCAATAGTTATGTATTTTGTGTTTTGTTTGGACAGTGTATTATATTACTATTGTTAATATAAAGAATATGTATATGTATTTTATTAAACTTGAGTGATTGTTTGATATAGGACATTGTGAACGCTTTAATGTGCTTCTACATGCTTATAATAAATATTTGAGTAAAAAAAAAAACACATTGTCGCACATGACGTTCTTGGGTTTCACAATAAGAGTTATTGTCATTTCAGTTCTTATTTTGTCATTGATATCACCAATAAAGATTTGGTGAATTCAATTGAGGGAATGGAAATCTTTAAATGCCAAAAAATGATTTTGGTCTGCAAGGGTGGGCCAATTCCATCATTTTTTTAAACTTCTAGTAAACCCACTAACAAATTTTGATAAAATATCCCATTATGATACTTTTGGCTTTAATGATTTAGTAGTCATCCAAGTATGCAATTCTTGCAAATGATCTATTAACTTTGCATATGGAAGATCATCCAAAGTAAACCCGACCGTTGGAAAGGCTAAGTTTCTAGCTTCAGCTTGAAACACTGTAGACGAGCTTGGTTGAAACTATCTTGCAATTGACTCCATGTTGCCATCCTCATCCACCATCATCACTCCATGCTAACTAGAGTGTCTTATGAAAATAATGCTATGGATGTTTCAGATAAAGTATATGAATCATTGTTGGAACTTTCTTCAATTTGATCTGGTTCAGCTGCAATTGTTGCCACAGTTAGAAAAGCTTGTTGGTGTTGCCCATGCACTGTACGGACTGGTCCCGCTCGACCGGGATCAGTCCATGCACCATGTGGATCGATCGTGGATCCTTGCACCATGCAAATCGATCCCAATCGAGCGGGATTGGTCTTTGCACCATGCGAATCGAGCATGGATCGATCCACATGACCAAGCTCAATAGGGTTAGAGATTGTAAATCATGAAGGAGGATCCCTATCCTTAGATTCTGAAGTTTTCCCCTTCTTTTTTGAGTCTTGAACACAATCTCTCGTACTTCTAATATTAGGCCGTCGAAACACCAAGTCTTGCCTAGCTAATATTAGGTTGTCGAAACACCAAGTCTTGCCTAGCTGCGATCTTTGCAAATATATTCCTAGTAAAGCTCAAAGGAGAACTACTAAGCTGCAGAGTTAGGGCAATAGTTAGGGCAAAATGATTAGTTAGTATCCTTGGATGCTGAGGAAGACCATGCTCTTTAAGCTCAGCAATATGCTTATTCACCTTTGCTATTTCTTCCATTTTCCAAAAAAATTTGCTGGATTTTTCCGGCTTCAAGGTTAGAAAGAATTTTTTCAAGGTTTTTAATCATTCCTTCAATCTTGACGGAAGTCTCTACATCTCGATCAATTCTCTAGTGCAGACGATCATATCGTTCTGGCATCGCACCGAAACCTTCATGCATGGTCCCCAGAGTTATACCAATTTGCTTAAAAGCAATGACATGAGAAGCAAGTATATTGTTTTGAATAAGGGCATTCTTACTCTGCCAATGAAAGACAACTTCTCCTGCATAAATCTTCTTAGAATTTCCACTAGTATCAACCCCTGATTGATTTGCTATCCTAACAACATGTCTATTTCTTTGGCCAAAACTAATTGTTTCACTCTTGTTCTAACTGTGAGACAAAAAGCTATAGGAGAAACAATGTATGCATTCAAAGGGTTGGCCATATGTCATTCAGGCTTTTGGACCTTCTGGGAATTTGGCACCGGATAAATAAGAGAATAGGCTTCTCCTAACTTGTGTGATTCTAAATTACAAGAGGATTTTTTCTTAATCTACTTATAAATGGGTTTGTAAGATGAGGAAATGGGTTGCTGTTTTGGATTTGTTTTTTGGGGCTTTGGTTTTGGTGATTCATTAGACTTAAAGTCAGGAGGTGATGGTGAAGAAACTAGAGCTAGTACTAGATTAAGGTTAGGCACTGAGTAGGATACTATAAATTGTACCTCCCACTTTCTTCACCAAGAGAACCTATTGAAAAATCTCCACCTAGGTATTCTGGTAGAAAGAATCTCAAGCCTTTTTCTTTTCTTCTTCATCGAAGTGCAGTCATCTTCATCTTCATCTTTGTCTTCATCTTCTAAAGGGGTTGTGCAAGGTTCACATCGGCAGTCCACATCCCAATAACAGTGTTCTATAATAGGGTCTTTAGTAAATAGGATTACCATTTGCATCAAAAGAATGAACCAGAGGATCTGTACGGCTTTGTAATCATGTCTACCTTCCCCATCTTCTTGGTGGTCTTGAACTGGTTGGATGGTAAGAAGAGTGGAGAAAATGGAGCTGGTCACTTCTATCTTCTACTCCGTGCGGTCGAGTTTAATAACCACGCTGTCATCTTTCTTCTTGGTAAACTTTGGCCTAGTAAAAACTGGACTGGATGAACATCATTGTGCAGCTTTTCACAATTGGTTACTCAAGTCTCTGGTAAGAAGCTTAACTAACTCATCTCTGGTAATTTGTCTAGGAATATGATCACAAGATGTTGTATGGTTATCATCCATGGAAATCATTAAGGCTTGTCAAGATGCTGGAAGAGAAAGATCTATGGCATAGTTTTGGACCCTGTACACCATTTGATAATGCAAGGTGAAAACAACAAACTCTACTACTTAGGGAGCTTCAATAATTTGGAATTGAACATTCAAGGCAATAAAGAGTTGAAGGTCAGAAAATAACATCTCGAAATTTGGACAGAGGGCGACAAACACCATACTTGCATTCAAGGTAGTCTCGACTATCCCAATAGAGGCATGTTAATAGTCAAGAAACCTTGTATCTAGAAGGGCCATTTGGGAAACAACAGGGAGACCTTTCAACTATGAAAAGATAAGGGAGACAAACTGCACCATAGAGCAAATGGGTTTATCCTTGTTAATTCACTATCGAAGGAATTTATGAGGGATCTAAAGAGCAACAAATTGTTCTTACTGGGTAACAGGAATAGGATGTCGATTGGTGAGCCTTCAATTTGTTTTGGTATTTTGTGATTATCTTAAGGAATGAATCTAGTAACCAACGTGGTTTTCATGCGATGGGCATTTTGATGTAACAATACAATCCCAATGACTAACATTAAGCTTACACATGAAATGGAAATTGCTAAAATGCACGTATGATTTACGTTAGAGAAGCCACACATCGGAGAATTAGTATGGCATGGAGTTGTTAATATATCATAGTTGGCTCATTCCTTATTCACTTAAGTTTGTTAGTAAATGTGGTTCCAACCAAATATGTTGAGCCCGAACTTGAGTTTCTTTCTAATGATCTCTTTTTACGTTTTCTCCTCTTTTACTTTTTTATTTTTTATTTTAAAAAATCAAAATTTTAAATTTATTTTTCTTTATACTATTTTCTTTTATTATTTTCTTTTTTCTTTTTTCTTTTCCTCCTTCTTCTTTGGTCAAGCGTTGGCCGCAGCAACGGAGGCTAGCTCAAGCTCACTAGCCTTAGAAAGGCTCGCCAATCTAGTGAGCGATGAGCTCGGGTTCACCTATGGCCGACCATTGGCTATGTTGTGGTTGGTAACTAGCCCAAAAAGATATGAAAATAAATAAAGAAAGGCAAAATATAAAGTGAAAAAGAAAATAAGAAGAGAATAATAAAATTCAAATATTTTAAGAAAGCAAAAAAAAAAAAAAAAGGGTTAGGAGGCGTGTGAGATAAGAGAGAGTGATTGAGGAAAACATTTTCCCTAATAAAAAGCGGAAAATATTTTCCCCAATTTTAGAAGTTTTTTTCTGTTGATGGAAAATATTTTCTCCAAATAATTTATTTTCTATTAAACAAACGCTGAAATATCCAGCAAATATTTCTATGAAATAAATGGAGTCTAACAAGGTATTACCAGGTTCGATTAGCCTAGGGCTCTCCTCACGGACTCCTATATATTGGGATCATAGGTCACATGTGGCCCTCAAGCCCAAATCGAGGTCCATCTTATTGGGCCAGTCAGAGATCAACCCTCTCCTAACTAAGTTAATCAGGTACATCTTAATGGGCATTAATGTTGTGTCCCTGGACTATCAGGCTTCTAAGTGGGGCCCGCTTGATCTAACACTCGAGATACACGGTTCTCGTAAACCAGTTTCGGGATAAATTTACTACTAAACCTTATCTCAATAAGCAGACCCAATTGGTTGTGCCCTGCCCTTGTATTTTCCTCATTAGATGATCGAGGGCGGGCGGGCGGGCTCCACTATATCTAAGTGGGCGGTCGCTAGAACCCAAACGGATATGCTTGCCTAGGGACTCCCAAATTTTAGTTTCGATTGGGTGTGGCTTAAGGCGGGCCCAACGAGCCGTAAAACCCTCGATCGTGTTTTGGTATTGTCAAATGCATGCGGCCCGCCGTGGATCCATTGGAAATGTTGAAGGCGTGTGTATAGAGAGGGCTCCATGAGATTGCGTTGTGTAGATGTATTTGGCTGCATCTAATTATAATGTCTAGCTTCGTACTAAGAATGAAACTAAGTTAAGCTACTCGCGAATAACTTGGGCTCCACTTTGGGATCGACTAGTCTGATCTCAAGTCAAACTCAGCTATCCATGAATCAAGTTCGAGCTCAGGGCTCGTCAATACTTAGCTCAACAGACTTGCTAGCCTGTTTGAGCTCCTATAATTTCAAAAGTATTTAGTACTCATAGAAGTTAGATAATATAACGACACGTATCTGTGAAAACATAGGAAAATTTTTTGGGCTCTCTAAGATTGAGCTCCTTCATAAATTGGTTGCACACGAGTAGAATGATTCGATCTCAAGTACCTAGATGTATTATTCGAGTCAAGCTCGACCAGAAATCTTAATTCTCAATTAAAATGGAGCCAAGTTTCGAACACCAAATACGCAATAGTTCAGTCGAGCTCATGCTTGGAAACGTATCATCTCAACTCCTCGATTACACCCATTTTTCACGCCAGTCACCCGGAGCCACTACTTCACGGAACCAAGTTGAGTCCATCCAATCCTGTAGTGAACTCTACATAAATACTAAACCCGTAAAAGAAGAACGAGATGCACATGAAGAAAGAGGCGATTTACATGGTAGAGATCTTTATTTTCTGTCATAAACATGGTAGCTACCTCGTCGGAATTACTCCACACCTTTGTATGTAGTCTCCGATGTTTTGTTTACAAGCTGTTGACCGATTATCAGGGTAAGTTGATCCGCCTCGTCGGAATGACTCCAAATCTTACTTTTTATGAATAGAATTAGAAGGAGGAAACAGCTAATTGATGCAAAGTATTCCAAGTATATATATAAGAGAAGCAGCTGGTTGCGACCTACATCTTCATGAACCGTCATCATAATTATTCTCAAGGCCATACATTAGAGTCACCAACCTTCCAGCTTTGAGCAACCTTTTCCTCACCGACGGTATCGCAGGAAATCTGGTTGTAATCTCGCGTGTTTCCATGTGCTTGGTGGTGTTTTCGGCCAACATCATCGCCACAATGACCAGGACGCTGCTCCTCTGCTCCTTGGCCAAGAAAGTCGAGGCTCGTGTCGCGGCAGCATCTCCATAATGCTTCGAGCAACAAAACTAGGGTCGCCATATGATCAGCTTGAACTCGCCACGCTTGAAGTTGAACGTCCACAAAGAGAGGATCTATAAAAGCCAAAGGAGCCTCTTACCTTCCCATTCTTTATAAGGCACACGAAGTTTCAACTTCTTCAAACTAATGCTCTTCAATCTCTCACCCACCCATCTTTATCTTGAGACTTCACTAATAAATTGAGGGGCTTAAATGGTGTTTATTGTTTAAGTACAGATTGGGTATCTTATTTGGCAAATGGTGATTGCTCACTGGCTAATTAGCTAGTGCTAAGTTAGGTTTTGGGTTGTTGACTCGAGTTGATCAAGGGTTCGTGCATGTCGTGAGTCTTTGAACGTGAAAATTGGTCATGCAATTGCGTGAAGTCTTGAACGATGTAGTTTTGGTGGCTGGTGTGCTTGGTCGATGAGCTGATGAACAACTCGTTGACCATGGTCTAATCAGACTCGATCGACCGTCTTTCTTGAAGCTTTCATGTTACTCAAATCGCTACTCAAACCTCAGCTTGTCTCTCTCCTGTTCCCAAGCTCTATTTTGTACGATCCTCGTGCGTATGGAATTGTGGATAGCATGAATGTTTTGTTCAAGAAGTAATTCAAATCACCGCACTTATTCATTTTCTCGAGGTCCTCTAAGAGAAGGAATCTATGTTTTTAATGAATACTCAGTCTGTGTAGCGCATTAAAATAAGAGATTCAAGACCAAGGACTAATTATATTGTAACTTTGCGACCTTCATCATGTAAATCGCCAAGAAACTCACATGTGTAGTTCGCATGGCACTAGTCTGGCTAGTTAATTCATCAAATTATGTACATATTCTTCATGCGAATCATAATAGGCATAGCTCGGAGAAAAAAAAAAGTTTGAAAGTTTGTGATAAAATAAAAAAAATCCATGAGACTAAAGTTCACTAAGCTCTCCTCACTTCTCCCCCCTCCCCCCTCCCAAAAAAAAAAAATAATAGTTGCCCTTAATATGGACACACAGACCTAGCCTATATAATCAAATTAATCAATTCCTTAACGAGAGCAACACGTAAATGATTTGATCCAGGCTTAATTAAAAGATTAATTTCACTTACCCAAAATTTAAAAAAAAAAATCATGAAATTTCTTTATTTTGTCTCGAAATATTGTCTCCATGAAGCTTTACCCCTTGAAATCATTACTCTTCACTTTTGAGTAAAGCACACAACTCGACGTGGACGACGGCTTAGCTTTTCTCCGAAAATAAATCGACAATAATAATAAGGTCAAACATTTGGATAATTAGTCCTAATTAAGATGTGCTCATTCCTCACCCTACAAATGATTATATGTCGATGTATGTTCGTGATAAGCTTGAGACACATTGATGTCGACTTACCATAAGATCTAGGCCTCATCTCTATTCGCACGAAAGTTAGAGAGAATCCACCTAAAAAAAGCAAGGTACTTTGGAAATGTTGCATTGCCTATTTTGAGTTGTCGTCGTCATTTTCGTACCTAACAGTTGATCCAAATAGCATATCTTAAACCCGCACGCCCGTTGACCAAACCACCATGGCCAATCCGATCAATTGATCTCTCTAGTTGGTGTGAAAATTATTGTTCATTTAACCCTAGATAGCTCTTCGTATTCGCCATCGGAGCCACTAGTTTCATGCATATTTATGTCGCTACCTTAGTAAGTCAATTCAGGGGCAGATGAGCTTGTCCGGTCAATCATGGAAAAGGCAGATTGAGCTGAGCTTGATTAGGCATGAATGATTGTGATATGAAACGGGTCTAATCAAGGTAAGCCTAAGTTGCAAGACCGACCTGGTCTTGTAATAATTTTCTTTTCTTTTTATGTTGGTATACCCAATTGGATCTATGAAAGAGGCACAAGCGCATCAATCGACTTGAGAGATGAATTTGTTGAGTGGTTGATCCATGCGAATTAACTTTTGAAAGGGAAAAAAAACAAGGGTTTCTTGATCGTCTCCACTTGTCATTCTATTTCACCTGATTTTTATTCCGTCCACTGTTACTAAGATAAATTATTTCAATTAGGTGTCAATAAATATTTGACATATCTACAACAAAATCTAGAAAGTTGATAATCATATATATATATGAAATATATATATAACTATGCTAGTATGACACGACTTGACAAAATATGGAAATTAACAATTCATTTTCCATCAAATAATAAAATATACATGTACATCATATGTATACATACATGTACATATACACACACGTGTGTAAATAATTTAGACAAAGAGAGGGGGAGAGAGAGATTGCATGCTAACTTGGCATGTCATACCATATAGAGTGATTAAGTACAAAAATAATTCAACATCCTCATCAGGCTAAAACTTTAACAAAGCCGCCCCAAATTGAAATAAAATAAAAATGCACTTTAAACTATGAATACATGAAAAATAAAAAGAAGAAAAGGTAAAAACCTATCAATCCTACCCAAGAAAAAAAAAAGGAAACATCTCTAACTGTTGTACATCTCTCCGCCTATCTCTGCTTTCTTTTGCCCTTCATTAATGATCTGTAGCTGTGGGCTCCTCTAGCAGTTGACCGAGTTTTTAATTTATATGATACTAATGCTGTGATCATGAAGCGATCTTGTTGCTGCTGCTTTGGATCTTGAAGAGGTCGAGGCGAGAGTCGCTGAGCCGGAGCGAGTACATGGCCTTCTTGTACTCGCCCCAAGTGAAGGGCCTGTAGAGAGTAGGGGCTCGTGGGGAGACCAGCTCGGGCAAAGGAGAGATCCAGGCATTCACTGGTGGGGCTCCGAAGTACACCAGCGACAACCTTGGCTTTGGCGAGTTTGCCATCGCTCGATGCCTCACGCTCTTCAACCTCCCATTTGTCAGCGCCTTCATCCATGCAGAAATAGGGAGAAAAACACGGAAAGAAAAATGAGTAAAGTTCGAACCATGACCTTTCAAACTCTAACCATGTAGCTAGGCCCTTAAGAAAATTAGAGCGAATTTGATCATCGCATCCGCGTCGGGCAAGGAGACTCACTTGAAGCATGTCGCCGACCATGACGTAGAACGCGTTGGGGTCGGGAGGGACGGGGATCCACAGGCCGTCGGGCAGGCATATCTGGAGGCCTTCCACGTCGTTGGACCACAGGAGGGTCAGGATCTGGGGGTCGGAGTGCTCGCCGAACCCAACCCGCCCGTTGCCGCCGCGTGAGTGCTGGTCGAGCCTCGTCGAGAGGTCCCAGCCGTTGTTCTTGACGTCCTTGGCCGGAGGATAGTGGTTGATCCGGAGGAGGGAGTCGCTCTGCCGGTCTCTGATGAGGCCGCTCAAGGCGTACTTATCCGAGAGCCACAGTCCTTCCGCCAGCAGGTCCAGTATCTCGCACGTCAGCTCGCGAGCCGTAGCTATGTAGCTATTCACCGCAGAACTGCACACGCAGACAAAATGAACTCTTCAATTCGATTCAAGTTAGATCGAACTCTGCTCTCATTGCTTGTGCCAAAACAAATCAAACCTTTTTTTTCCCTTAGAACGCACAAGCCTTACATCAGCACTATTTTTTTAACCGCATTTCAGTGAAGACTTACAACGCCAAAGCGATGGGTGGTAAAAAAGGAAGGTACTCCATCCCTTTTGAGAAGATGCGTCATCGCAAGTCCTTTTTACTTTCCATTTTTTTTTTTTTGCCGCCATGAAAAGACTCGCCACTTGGTGCGAAGAGAGAGTGGACACTTGGGCGGCTTCAAGAGCAAAAGTCTCCTCTTTTTCCCCGATTTGACATGAAATTTATCGATTTCTTGTCTGACTTTGTACCATGCATCGCTAGGTTTTCCATGTTTTTATAATGTTTTACGCTAATGCGGTCCTTTAATGGCCGGTGTCCCCTATATGCCCGGAAAAAGGGTTAAACGTCCGTACATCTCAAGGGTCCCCATGCAAGGCCAAACATCAACGCTCCAGACAACTCAGAGCTGGGAAAAAAGCAATATCGCATCGATATCAGAACGCTTCTAAATCTCTCGACAAGCGACAGATCATTCTAGTGGTGGTTTCTCTGCCGTTCTTTTCTTTTTTCTTTTTCTTCCCTTGCTTTTGTTGCAATTTCGGTTGGATTCCATGAATTCTATCACCTCAGATCGAGACACCATTTTGTTCTCCTTCTCCATCTCTTTCTCGACAGCAAGTTTGGGTGGTGTTTTGAATGATGATGGATTGAAACTTGGGTTTTTACTGATTGGGAATATAAATGCAGTTCCATGAAAAGGTCCTGTAAACCAAAAGAGGGTCTGACTTCTGACTTCGAGGGTCGAGAGCACATAGCGCCAAAATAGAAAATAGGGGGGGAAAAACATCTCTTTCAAGAACCAAAAAGCTAAAATTCTGCCAAAAAAAAAAGTACCCAAAAAAAAGGCTATTGGAATGGGCAAACAGCTATAAGTTCCACATTTAACTTTTGGGCACGCCTTCCACCAAAAGCGGCGAAAGTGTGTTTCCATAACACGAGAATTTATGCGAAGCAAAGTTATGGAGAAAAATGATTTATGAAATTGATTTATAGTGTTACATCGAAATTTATAAAAAATTATTATAGAGTGTTTAAATGTGATTCATTTGCCTAAATTTCCATTATTCGTGCTGTCATTGAAATTTAAAGTTCAGCCTTGGATTTTATAAAGCAAGAGTCCCAGAGTCCTAGGCAATTTCATGCTTCTCCCACGAAAATTTGTGCTAGTTGACCTTTGTGAATAGGATTATGATTTGACACTGTGCTTGATCACACGCATTGCGGCATCAAAAGGCACTTTCATAGGATGGCCAGTTAAGCAAATTAGAGAGAGAGAGAGAGAGAGAGAGAGAGAGAGAGAATCAAACGAAACATTTATGAGGGAAAAAAAAAAAGCAAGAAGAAATACATGTTTTTCTGGGTTGGACCATGGAAAGAGTGGTGTCCAACTAATTTAAAGAGCCATGAGAAAATAATATTAACTAATAAAAAATATTTCTCCTTCTAGGTATCACGTAACCGAGTTTCGAGAACAGAAGACAACTACTACACAAATAATATAAACATATATATATATATATATATATATATATATATATATATAATAAAATTATCTAGTTGACATCATCGCACTTCTTGAAACTGAACAAGAATCGATTAGTTGTGACCTGTGGACCAAAGAAAATTCCGCCTTACAATGACATTTTCCTATCCGTCGGTTGATTAATTGCATTTTTCTCGTTCCCCTCGTTGTAAACAAAACATGTCGTTCTCAAGCATCACACCGTCCTGTCATTAAACAACAAATCGGAAAAACCCAAGAAAAATCTCCCCACCCCATTTCATCAAACAGTCGCAAGAACAAGTTTTCTCCTCTCTCTCTCTCTCTCTCTCTCTCTCTCTCTCTCTCTCTCTCTCTCTCTCTCTCTCTTCTCGAGACGAGCTATTCCCTAAACACATCATGTTCATGCAGTTTGACGAAATGAACGCCCGAGCAAAACTACAAGGGAAACGAATCCGAATGCGTCGCGACACGAGGGAGAGTCCCGGGCCGAGGAAATGGATCGAAAACCCTTTCTTCTCCAACACTCCCCTACGCCTTTTCACGCTCTTGTAATTCTTAATCAGCATTTATTGTATCTTATCTTTTCTTAAGAGTCAAAGAAGACAACAGAGAAAGGACACGCGAATGCATGTTCACTGCTCATCCGAGGGGCGGTAAAAAGAAACGGGAAGGGATCGATTTCGTTTCACGTACCTGAAATTGCCCGGGTCGCCGCAGATGGTTTTGGATCTCTCGGCAATGGAGATGGGATCCGAATGGAGGAGGAGATACTCGAGCTCGCCCATGTCGCCATTGGGCCCAATGTTCTTGCATCCGTATCCGAACGGGCTGGCCGGCCCCGCCCGCTGCTTCTCCGGCGCGGGCTTCGCGAAGAACTCGACCACTTCCCCTTCCAGCCTCGAGACCGCCCTCTGCGACACGCCGTGGTTCGTGACCTTGAAGAAGCCATATTCCTCGCTGGCCCTCAGGATCAGCTCGGACAGCTCGGGCCGACCGAGGGAGAGGTCGACGGTCGGGATCCCGACCGCCCAGGTTTTCTTGGTCCGAATCGGGCTAGGAGACGGCATCACCATTTCTCTCTCTCTCTCTCTCTCTCTCTCTCTCTCTCTCTCTCTCTCTCTAGTTCAAAAGTGATGAGCTGAACTGTAGGGGAGAAATCTAGGGGAGGTCTGGTAGAGAGCCAGGAAGTTGAAATGGAAGAAGCAGGGAGAATTTGAACCTTGAACTTTGGAGGGTATGATGATCGTAGGTAAGTTGATAACACTCCATATATATATTTATAATGTTCTAGAGAGAGGGAGAAAGAAGATTCTGAACGCAGGTCTCTAATAATTTGACAATTAAATTAAATTTCTTTTTTTGCTATGGGGAAATATAGAGCGAGAGAGAGGGGGGTGACCACAGCGGACGTGGACTTGGCACATATTGATAACATTGACAGTCCAAAAGAAATGAGGAAAAAAAAAACAAACGAGGGTTGGTGAAAACGACGCCGTATCGATGGGGGAAGGGGGAGGAAGCACGCTCGGAGAGAGGCGCGTGGCGGGGCCGAGCCGGAGAGTCATTAGCATTAACGGCTGTTTGTCCCCCCACGGCGATCGAATGGGACGCCTTTCGAAAGCGCGTGGGCGTTACACGGGGACGGGGAGGGCACTGTCCGGTCCCTTCCCCCACCCCTCATATTCATATTCGCGTTACGCGTCTGTTGACTTTTTCAACCCTGTGACTCCCTCCCCCCTTCTTATTTACAGCTCTCTCTCTCTCTCTCTCTCTCTCTCTCTACGTTTTAACGAGTAGAAATAACATTAAGCTCACAATTCATGTTTATGTATGGCATCTATATTATTGTGTGACGTTCAACATGGTTAACGATGTATTTTCATGAAAAATAATTAAATATTGTCAATTCATGCTAACTTAGAGTTAAGTTGTGTCATATATTTGATGTCGGAAGTTGACACCCCTAAATTTGACTAGCCGGCTTTTATAAGAGTGTGGTTTCCTTCTAATAAGCCTATATGTTACACGAGTTTCGTCAGAGGTTGCTACATGATATTAAGTTACATATAATGGTCCTTTGATTGAGATGCTTCATGAGTGCAAGACAAGGCAGGTCGTCACCGGTGATCAAATCCCCCGGTCAGCACCTCGTGCGGAACGTCGCGTCATGCCTCGAGCAGGGCAAAGAAAGAATCGTCGTGAAAGCCGGAGCTCTCAATTTCGCCGAAAATTCGAGATGAACACGGCAAATGAGACTCCATCGAACATCGTTGTTTAATGGGAAATGCAATTAAACAAAGCAACGCCGTTTGACCTATTTCGTCCTCCGTAATAATAGACATATGGGGGGAAACCATCTCTTCTCCTCGGGACCCCATCGTAATTAGTCAAATAATCACGCATAAAGAATTCATTAACTATTCCCCTAGTGTCCTCCTGTGTGGTTAGCGGGGTTGAACACGTAACTAAGCACGATCAACGACATTTAATACTCTCTCGTGCGCTCCATCGACTGTAAGATTCCAGATTCCGACCAGCCTTTTGGACGCAAATCGAAGCACAAAGTCCCGCGACCAGCTGAAGTGCCGGAATTGTTATTCGCAGGCGCTGTCGGATCGTGTCGTTCCGGACATTTTCTGTCACCGCGACAGGGGAAGGAATTTTTCAAATTTATGAGACCCGGTCCGAGCCACACGTGGAGCGCAGCACGCAGCTGCCCGCGAGCGGGGGCAACAGCAGCCAATGGGCTCGCGCGATTCATCGGGCTCGCGTTCGGCTGATCGGCGGAACGACCCGGCTTCACGTGTGAACGAACGACCTCCGCCACGATTCGACAAAGCGATGAGACAAATGGAATATTCGCCCATCTCGTGTGGCCGACGGGGGAATTGCGGGGGGAAATTTTCTTTTCTGTTCTTTTATTTCGTAGTACGTTTAGTCGAGCGACATGATGGGAGAAACCGATCGTGGCTAATGTGGAGAGTATATGGAATCGATCAACGTCTTTATGTTAGTGATGGATTTTGAATTTCTTTTGTAGATTGGTGCTTGGCGAAATATATTACGAGGGATATCGGTTGTAGGGTGTTTGTTTCTCTTTTTCCCTGGTTGGGCAGGGGAATTTCGATGTTAATCATTGTCGAATGTGTACTATGCCTTTTACCTCGTACAATTGAAGCACTTTCCGGCAGGAACCCATTCAATTTCCTAGTGAAATGTTGTGGTGGTGCTCGAGTGAAAATGACGCGGTTTCGAAATAAAAGGTGGATTCCAATCAAATTAAGATTTAGTTAGTTGATTCCAAAATTCAATGACTTACAACGATCATGGAATTGAAATACCTCCGTACAAACTAAAGTCGTCATTTATGACTCTTTATTCTTTATTTTCTCTTTCACGGTGAACGAAATTGAATGCCCATTGACAATGTGCATGCGATGCTCCTTTCAAGTTAGTTGAAAAGAAGTTTCCTACATAAGTTGGCAACTAGGGAGGATTAGTCAAATCAATTGGGATTATACTCGAATCGTTGACATGCACAATACATCAGTGTAATTAATATGACTTGGAAAATTCGACTCAAATTTTTCAGCTTATTTATCTTGACCTAAATTAGCAGTACTTGACCGGCGATGAATAATTTGGCAGTTGAACTAATGCTGGGAATGGGAGTGGCGGCCAATCTCGTGTTAAGTGGAAATACATTGACTTATCCAACAAGATTAAGACAATTTCGTACAAAAGAGAAGAAAAGAAATTTAGAGATTTTTAACCTAATTTTGCTTGGCAACTGCCTAGACCTTAAAGCTACATATATTTTGCTCTGAAAGTTGGAAATAAAATATCATAAATTGAAAAATACTTTGCCCCAGGAGTTTTATCCACCCTGTTTTTGCTTTTCCTAGAGGAAGGGCCCAGTGTGAATCCGTCGTATTTGTCGCAATCGAATCTTGTCATTGATCCCCGCCACAAGTCCGGGCACCCCGTGACCTTAATCCACCAGAATTTCTCGTTCGGAAAAATTGACCCCCTAATCATTCTCCTAATTTAAGATATCCCCCTTTTAATATGTTTTCCCCTTCTTAAACAAGTTTGGAGCCGGTTCAAATTTAATTGGAATATGCTTAGCGGCTATGTGGACTCCATCCAAACGAAAATATTAATTTGATCTCGTTTGGCCGCTCTTTCTAAGACAGCATGTGGGAGGCGATGCTAATCTATGCATGGAGTCAACCAGCCCCACGTGCATACGCCGAACGGTGATTATTGACCAATCAATCAATATATTTTGTTACTCAGATAGATTTTTCCACTTTAATGTCGCAACTGCGATACACGATAACCTCATAGGCCATCCTTAGTTCTTCTAAAATGTAATTTGGATAAGATATGGTCCAAAAATTATAATATTTATGCTTTGTTTATGATTAATTTGGTAAAGGGTTAGAATTCAACACCTCTAATCGATGGGCCTTTTTTTACTTCAATAAAGGGAGGACATAACGAAGTGGCATCAATTCGTGGCTGTAAAACGAAGTGGCATCAATTCGTGACTGGTTTACAGCTATCGACGATCTTTCTCTAGAAGGTTATTAACTTATCTAGAGTCCAATAACGAATATAATATTATAAGCTTTTCAAGGCTGCTTTTAGATAGGCTACCGGGCAAAAGAATTCTCCAAGAAGCCGAAATCTCTTTTCTCTCTCCTCTTTTTATTGTCTTCTACACACTTAGAGGGTTTGAGCTAGTCTCACCCTCCCCTCCATTTGTTTCGATTTTCTTTTAATTTTTTTTGTATGTTTTCTCTTTTTTCTCTTCCGATTTAGATTTGGGAGCTCTGCTCTTCCAATCTAGTTCTAAATTTGAGAGTTTGAACTCTCCAAACCTAGTTTTAGATCTAGAAGTTCTTCTCTTCCACTTTAGATCTAAGAGTTTAATAATGTTTTCAGGGATTCGATACCTCATACTTTGTCCGTATATAGGTCATCTACCCCCAATCACAGGAGTTCTGGCATCTTGCTAAACTATGAACATTGACTCTTCCAAAGGTTAGATCTGTGTTTATTCAATCTATATTAGTTGTCTCTGTATGGCAATGGTGTAGAGGAAGTCGAAACTCGCGCACACTACCAAATGGGCAACGTCGTAGTTATAGGAGAAGGAATTTCCAACGTGTACTCATCACTGATCACTAATGACAATACAAGATCTGATGATTGGCCACCAATTGTTTTGCTTAATGGATTAGTTCTTTTGGAACAAGCATGTGCTTAACCCTGCCGATACTCTGTTGATCCTCCTTTTCTGGATTTGGCTTTGTTTTGTAATGTTTTGGCCTTTGATTTGCTTCGATTTACTTTATCATAAAAATATACTTCTCATGTATCTTTTTGAGTTATAAATATAAATTTCTTTTCAACCCAAAAAAAAAAAAAAGGGCTGCTTTTCATTCGAAAATTCAATAACGAATCATGCCATGCTTTTGTTAACCTAGTGGAAACCTATGATGCAAAAAACGATGTTAAGTTAAGGGCAATTATAATTGTACAAGAAAAATTACTCAATTAATCATAAACCTATTGTATATATGTCAATTCAATTTGATTTTTTTATTTGATCCATTTAGTTTCAAACCTTTGCACCAAATTCTGAATAGTCTTTCAAGTCGATTTTTGCTGTAAATTGCTGACACGAGGATCTAGTTATCAATGGCTATCCCCACGTGGCACACGGCCACATTGGCAATTTATGACAAAAATTGACGGAAATAATAGTTTTGAATATCACGTGAATGTCTAGGGCTAAATTGATAAAATTGATAAAATTTTAAAATTTTAAACTAAATTAATATTCATGCAATAGGTCTAGAATTGGTTGGGCAATTTCGAGATTAGCAGCACATTGGGATTATCTTTTGAGAACAAGACCGGCTTAGGAACATACAATTTGATGAATTAAGCAATGACGCGATCATTCACTTGATTACCAAATTATTAAGTGACAAATTAAGGTGGGGGTCTAAAATCTTCCTAGCATGCCACGTGGCGCCACTTGGAGGCCGTAAGCTGTCACCATGAATGACCGTGTCGTCCCAGCTGTTATCTCTTGTGCTCTTTCGTCATTCTCAATTGCATCATTGAGTTGTCTAATTCTTCTGTTTTAAACTTTTCTAGAAAGTTTTCTTTTTTGGAATCATGTAATCCCAATTAATGTGAACTATCTAAAGGTAACTGTGTGAATTATTCGTTATAGAGGCAATGAATCGATCTAATCTAATGATGACATATTTGGATATCGAGAATGAAACCCTTGCAATAGCCAATTGGAATGGAAGAACCAATTCAATTGCTTGATATTGTTTGGCGAATTGTTACGTGGGAAAGTCGAGAAAAAATCAGGAATGAAATTTTTTGCATTTCTATAATAAATTACCATGCAGGAGGCCGAACGAGCGCAAGAATCAATGGGAATGTTGGTTAAGTGTAGGATTTGGTAACTTTTTTATAGAAAAATTTTGATAAGATAATTAGGCTTACTAGATTTACAATTATATATAATAAAACGAAATCGACACAAATAGTCTTTGAATAATGGTCCAACATTCAATGTTGTCCCTAAATTTTGAATTTGCTCAATGTGATGTTGTACAAGAAATTTTAATGTGTTTAATGTGCAATGTTGGGTTTAATGTGCAATGTTGTACAAGAAATTTTAATTTGTTCAATAGAGTTCCTAAACTATTAGTAAATACTTAATTTAATCTCTAGACTAATATCAAATTAATGTCATTCTTATGATAATTCAAGTTAACAGAATCTTTGCATGGCTTCTAATTTCTTAAGTTTGAACAGTGGATTAAAAAAAAAGTTACACGTGAATTGTTCACATAAAATGTCCATCTCGAAACAAAGAGGGAAAAAAAAATTCCACGTGGAAGAAGTCCCTAATTTGTTTCTTCCCTTTTCTAAAGTAGATGGATAAAAGGACAAATATGCTAACTCGTCATTTTCAAAAATCCAACTCAATATATAATAATCAATGTCATGAGATGACATATAATTTATTGTTTGAGCAAACATAAAGACTAGATTAATATTTACCAATAATTTAGGGGTCATATGGAACAATAACCAATAGTTCATAAATCACATTGAACAAACTAAATGTCCAATGACGACATGCACATTTGGACAAAAGTTCAGGGATCAAATCACACAAATTAAAAGTTCAAGAATCCCCTTGCACATTGCTCTAAAATTTAGTAGAAGTGAACATGGTTCCAAGATAGAATTGGGAACTTGAGAATTGGACTAGCGAGAACCAGTCTGATTCCAAGTTCTAGGATATACAGAGTAGGCTCTAGGTTCCAAAAATTTGGGAACCTATTTCAACAAGTAAATTCTAGATTTTCCGCAAGATCCTAAAACCTATAACAAGTCTTTATGTTTTTCTTATTTTATATCTTCATGCTATCTTATGGTACTCCATGGCGTCCAATGTTGAATGTATAATATGAAACCACTAGAATAAGCTTTCATTTCCGGTGATATCCATGACTGAGACTTTTACTTTATTAATATTTCATAACCTATGTGTGTTTATGAGTTGTGATAAGTGGATTGAAAGTAAACTGTGGTCAATAGAAGTGATGATTTACTGCAATCATTCAATTAAAAGTACATGTGAACTCTGGAACTTGTGAAAGGATAAGTTCCGAGTTGCTAGGTATACAAAATAGGTTTCAAGTTTCAAAAATTAAGGAACTTGTTCTAATGGCTAGGTTCTAGGTAAAAGAACAAAAGTGTTTGATTCTTGATCTCAACATATAATTGTTGAGATGATTTCCATTATATATAGATATTACAAATGTTACATTTCGTAAGAAAACAATATAACAATGGAAAAAAAAAAAAAAAAAAAAAAAGAGATCATTATATTACAAGAGTTGTCAATCCCTTGATTTTAGCATCTCCAAGAATCAACTTGTGATTTTGATTGGATTTTAATTGATATATCCAGATTCTTCTTCCTTAATTGATAAACCTTCTTCCTTGATTGATAAACTAGTGCCTTTACTCCCCCTTCAAATTGGGAATAGGAAAATCCCAAATTCCCAATTTGCGATTTAAGTTTCCAAATGCATTTCTAGTCAATGGTTTCATGAAGAGATCAACAATTTGATGAACAAACAGAATATACTTAGTCACAAGTATTCCAAAAGCCACTTTTTCTCGCACGTGATGATAATCTAATTCAATATGTTTAGTTCTTGCATGGAGCACTAGATTAATCGACATAGAAAGTGCACTAATTCTATCACAACATGATATTGGTGAACCAAAGAGATGAATACCCAAATCTCTCAAAAGGAATCATATCTACGTAATCTTTGTAGCTATTGATGCCATTGCACAATACTCTGCCTCGGCACTAGATCGAGCAACTGTTCGTTGCTTCTTAACACTCCATGATATATAGTTGCTACCTAAAAAGTACAAAATCTAGTAGTTGATCATCGAGTCAAGCAACAACCTACCCAATCCGTATCATAAAATGCATACATGTCCAAAGTTGGCTTAGATAAGATTTGCATGCCTCAATCTGTTGAGCCATTGACATATGCAAAATGCGCTTCACAATTTGAAAATGACTCATGGTAGGTTGATGCATGAATTGACAAACAAAATTGACTACATATGAAATATCTGACCTTGTAATCATGAGATATTGAAGAGCTTCAACAATACTTCAGTATAGCGATAGATCCAAAAATAGTCTTGCATCCGTATTATAATGAGAACTAATAGCCATACATGTGAAACCGGCTTGCAGCCCTCCATTTGTGCACGTTTAAGAATTGACAAAGAATACTATTGTTGGCATAAATAAAAGCCATTGGAGAATATACTAACCTCCACCCTTAGAAAATAGTGCAACAACCCCATATTTGCCATTGCGAATTTGCTACTCAATATAGAGATGAACCCATCCAGCAATTTTGGATCATCACCTATAACAATCATGTCATCTGCATATAAAAGTAGAGCTAGAATGCCATGATCTAATTAATGAACAATGAAGGATCCACAATGCTACAAAATAAACCAGATGCCAAAAGAAATGAGCTAAAAGGATCAAACCATGCTTTTGGTGCTTGCTTAAGGCCATACAAAACTCTCTCCAGTTTGCAAACATGAAATGGATGATTTTTGTCCTCAAAACCTGGCAGCCACTCCATATAAACAAGCTGCGATAGAAAACCGTGTAAGAAGGCATTTCTAATGTCTAATTGTTTGATGGACCAACCTTTAATAGTAACAATGGTGAAGATCGTTCTTATATTTCCTAGTCAAATAACTAGCGATAAAGTCTCAAGGAAATCTAATCATGCTACTTGAGTATATCGCTTAGCAACCAATCTTGCTTTCAATCTTTCTTATGCACCATTAGCCTCTAACTCAGACTTTAAAACCCATCTACATCCCACAATATTAGTATTTGAAGGATGTGGAACAAGAGTCTAAGTTTTATTGCGATGCAGTGCCTCGAGCTTCTCTTTCATTGCTGCCAGCCACCCTAGATGTTTCAAAGCAAAGCATACATTGTTCGGCTTCTTTGGTATAGAATCCATCATATGTAAATTGACATATTTTGGATTAGGCTTTACAATACCAGCACTTGCTTGAGCAATCATTGAATGATTTGGAGTGGGTGAACGTGCTATTGAAGAATCGATAAGAACATCCATAGAGGAATCTTCATTTGCCAAATTGCATGGAGAATTAAGTGAAGCATTTGATGAGTCACCAAATTCAACATGATCTTGGCGAACATGTGATTTAGCTCCATCAACATTATCTTCATGAGAAGTATCATGGGTAGCAAAATTTAATAAATCATCATGTGATTGATATCCCTTATGGCGATCACCATAGCTAAGAAACACGCATGGTAATGATCGAGCATCGAACTTATTTTTTGTGTAGTCCCTAAGGTAAGGAAAGCACCTACAACCAAACACTCGCAAAGAACTATAATTTGGTTTTCTGCCAAATAAGAATCCATATGGTGATTTCATGCCCCTTTTGGGAAGCCTATTCAAGAGAAAAACTAGCATTTGAAAGCCTTGACCCAATATGTTTTAGGAATTCCACTTCAATGAAGCATAGTAAAGCTAATTTCATATATGTGCCTATGTTTTCACTTAGTAGCTCCATTCTGCTCTAGATTATTTGGGCAAGATACTTGATTACTAATGCCATTCTTTTGCAAATGAAGTAAGAAATTTGCTCAATTGAACTCTCATCCACCATCAAATTGAAAGATTTTAAAATACCCTTCAAATTGTCTTTCCAAATATTTCTCAAAATTAAGAAAACATGCATAAAAGTCATATTTTTGCTATAATGGAAATAACCATGTTTATCGCATATAATCCACAAAGCAAACATAATACTAAAACCTTTGAAATGAGATGATCGGAGCCTTTCCCCACAAAACACAATGGATCTTTTCAAAAAGCTTAGTAGTACTAGATGTTAAATGCAGAAAAGGAAGTTTAGATGCTCGACCCATATGAAAAATACCACATATGAGTAGGTTTATTCCAAGCAATAATAGTAACATCGCCTTCTTTTGCAAATGAGAGATTGTCACTGATTGTGGTGATGTCTCAACCTTTGATGTCGAACACTTTCATAAGCTTTCCTCAACCGATTTGAAAATAGTGCTTCTTTTGCCTTCAAGCATATAAATCACCTTCACGGTTTCTAACTATCAAAACATCTCCCATTTTCCATCCTTCATCACAAAACCAGTAGCAGAGAACTTAAAATTTAAAGGATAGTTAGTTGTCAATTGGCTCACTGATAATAAATTCTTTTTCATCTAAGAAACCAGTAGAAACATTCTTTAAGTCAATGCTCTTTTGGCCTAAATTGATCTACGCATCACCAATATGGGAAATTTTTAAACGAATTACCATTTCCAACCATTACACTCTCTTTACCAATATACAAATGTAAGTCAAAAAGGTTACCTTCATCTCCGGTCGTGTAATTTGAAATTCCAATATCAATGAACCATTTTGAATCTTGATTTATCTCCAATAGTAAGTATAGCAAATGCCTTTGGCACATGTGATGGGAGGACGGATTGATTAAACCAATTAAAGCAATCTAAAGCAACATGTCCTAGCTTATTACTATTTGACATAAACGACTTTGCCTGTTCCTTTCACAAGCTTCTCGCTCTTGCTTTGATTGAATTGTGGCTTGTGACTTTGTGAATGCATAAAATTAGCCTGAGAATTTTTCATTATTGGACCATTGTGAGAAAATCTTCTTCCATGGGAAGAAAAATAATTGTTGTTGGAATGATGGAATTGTTTTCCCTTTTTGCTGCTCTTAAATTACTTCTTTGATCAAATAAAGTCATCACATGTTGAATTACATGGGAACTTTTATCTATGAGCCGAATCTCAAAGCTTTGCTATTGCGAAATCAAGTTAGAGAATACCAACATTGGAGGCTTTAACATTGAGGTTATGAATGAATCATATTGATCATATAAGCCATTTAAAGCAAAGAGACGCTTTTTCTTGTTCTCAAGAGGACATTTGATAGCAAATAACTCATTAAAATATTTTTGAAAAGCACCAAGATATTCTTGAAGACATGAAAAATTATCTCTATGACATTTTTTGATTTGCAAAAAAATTGAAACTTTTTGTAAAGCTAACTACACCTTAGCAGATGTCTTTAAGTCTACTACTTGAGCAAGAACTTCTTTGGAGAGTGTCACATTGATTCATTCTCGTAGAAGGCAATCTAACCTACTCCATAAAGGCATTAACTTCTTTTTCGAAATCAAATGGGGTGACTATTGTTGGACTCGACATCTAGTAGTCACCATCAATGAATCCTACCGAATCTTGACTTTCAATTAGTGCAAGCATCTGGGCTCTCCACAAAAACAGTTTGTTTGTGTAAGTTTTAGTAACACAAAATTGCTAATGTTCAAAGATGAAGGGTATGGATACTTAGTATTGGTGGAAGCCATGATTAAGGATCAATTTTCTTCAAAGAAATTTGCTTTGATATCATAAAAGAACAAAATTCTTTAATTCTTGATGATTTTCATTATATATAGATATTACAAATGTTACACTTCGTCAATGAAACAATATAACAATGGAAAATAATAATGATATAGTGGTTGTCAATCCCTTAATTCTAGCATCTCCAATAATCAACTTGTGATTTTTATTGAATTTTGATTGATATCTCAAGATTCTTCTTCTTTAATTGATAAACCAGTGCCTGTACCTCATTTTAGACAGAATTTGAACGAAACCTTAAATCATTTGTGTTACTATCTCATGAATAGATACAAACTATCGCATTCCAATTTTGATGTGTCACCTAATGTAGTAGTTTTCAAACTAATTCCTACAATTTCTTAATTCATCCGGATTCCTTTTATCTTCCAAGTGCTTCAGTCTCACATACCAAACATGCCTAATAAAAATCCGGTTTATTATGTACAAAAGAAAATATATATTTATATTTACATTTCGATTGGCTGGCAGCATTCATTGCATCATTGGGTTTCTCTCCACTTCTCACAAAGTCAACAACTTTAAAAAAACACAACTCCATTTAATTTGACCAAGTCAACAACGAAAAAACTAAGGCCTTCGGCTTCCAATCAAACCTCCATTTGTCCCAAGGTTGTAACCCGTCATCAAATGGCTCGATAAAACAAAACAAGAGCATCCTAATGAATTAAAGCATCATGCGATGGCATGCAAACCCTTGTCTTAACCCTAGTACTAGGCACAACTATCTGTCTAGCCGCAGCGAAACTCGCGCCTTTACAAGAACATCACCATCAATCAATGCATCGAATCCGGGATTGAAATATATGCTTCGGTCATGGTTGTCCAAGTGAGGATGATGTTTCGTCTATTCATCTCTACAAAAACCCTCACAACTTGGCAATTCTTGTGGAGACACGAGCTTTATAATAATGGATGATGAGCGTGTGGATGGCGACGCTATTGACGATGCTGATAAGGACAGCAATTCCGAGAAAAACAATGACATATTAATAAGAAAACTATCGTTGAAATTATCGCCTTTGATAATTGTAATGACCTAGCTTAGCTTGTGAAGGGAATGAGACTTTACAATATATTATAACTCAATCATGCATCACCAGAGTACTACAGTCTTTCTCGAAAAGAAGGAAGAGAAGTAGTCAAAGAATTTCCTAGGTTGGACCTTTCCTAAATCGCATTGAAAGCAAACAGCCACTTTATGCTTTGTCTTAATTTTGTAGAATAGCTAGAGCATATCCTAAGGAAGCAAATCTCTCTCTCAAGATGCGCGCGTGCACATATACATGAAAACCAAAAAGATGTGTATAAGACAAATAGCGAACGCTTGATTAATTATGAGTGTCATTCACGAAACATCATCCTCACTCAGAAAAACACAGTCAATACTTTCGAGTACAAATGAACCGTTGAGAGAGATCATTAGGGTTACTTAGTGAGGATATACACCTAGTGTGTTGTTTGTTAGGACATGTAGTATGAATTCACATGTGGGTGATTAAGGAAATTCTATTGAGATCCACATCGTCAGACAACATTATTTTTATTTGTATGCTGCGCATCAATATCGCATGTAAAGAATTCTTTAGACTGGCAATGGACCGAAGAAAAGTCCTTTAATTTATCCAGAAAGAGGAAGGAATCTATAGGAGTATCCACCAAGAAGGAGGAATCAAAGCCAATTCATTGAACAAGCGATGTCAAATCCTCTATGCACATTGCGCTCACATCTATGCTTGGCCTCACGCACCTCAAAGTGGGATCGTCGGCACAATTGAAATGACCTCCATATGGCCATTCCATGATCTTACGTTCAAGTCAACCTCTTTGGATAATGGCACTTGCACGACCAAATGTCTCTATTTGAGGCATAGCTAGCTGGAATCCATAGTCCACTCAAAGCTAGTTTTGTCTCCAGACTTTATTTGATCTCCACGAATAATTTCAGCCTAGACTCATGCTATATAAAGTGACTATAGTAGGGGAGGCTTACCCGCACGCGAGATCAGTCTAGCTAAGATCGATCGAAATTTAGGGTTACAATTGATGCTCAAGTCGTGTTTGACTTTAAGCTTAACCATTGAAGAAACGGAGAGATTACCACAAAAAATTTAAGCTTATTGTAGTTGTACTAATTTAGTTTTAAACCTTCCAATTTGACTAATTTAATTCTCAACATTTTGGCAATTTGTCAATTAAGT
This sequence comes from Eucalyptus victrix, assembly GCA_016097545.1. Taxonomy (NCBI): domain Eukaryota; kingdom Viridiplantae; phylum Streptophyta; class Magnoliopsida; order Myrtales; family Myrtaceae; genus Eucalyptus; species Eucalyptus victrix. The sequence goes on along the minus strand of CM027845.1, from coordinate 39,373,321 downwards.
CCATTCAGCCAATTTTTAGGAAATTGCTAACGTAAATGCCGACTGTCCTACGTGGCACCAATAACGCTAACGTGGACAATTTTTTTTCCTTTTTTTTTTTAATTTTTCCCTTATTTCCCTCCACTAGTTTGTGGCCTCAACAGTGGCTAGTGGAGGTTCTAGCTGGCCCTCTTTGGATCTGGGCAAGAGTTGCCAAGTCCTCGTGGCAAAGGGCGAGCAAGGGGATGGGAACCTTTGCCCAATGCCAATGAGGGCCGACCAAATTTAAAAAATAAAAAATAAAAGGTAAAAAGAAAAAGGGTGTGAAGGAAATAAAAAAAGAAAAAATTCAAAAAAAAATCCATATCAACATCAATCATATCACATAAGGTGGAGGGCAATCGGTGTCAATGTCAGCAATTTTTGACCAAAATTGACTAGATAGATTTGATTAGCAAATTGTCAAAAGGATAATACTGAATAGGTCAAATTGAAATGTTTAATACTACATTGGCACAAGAGCAATTTATAACTTTATAAAAATAGAGTTATTTTACCTATTTTAGGCAACAGCTAATGCAATATCTATGAGAAAATATTTGGATTTCCTTCTGATTATTTGAATTTTCCTTATTTATGCAGAATAATGAAATATAGAAAAGATAAGGAAAAGAATGACAAAACTCAAGAATTCAAATCAAAAAGCAGTGAAAGATGGATATCAAATCAGGGAATCCTTAATTTTGTTCCATAATGTTATCTGCAAGCGTTTGGAGATAGATATCTTAGAAGAAGATTAAGAGCCTAAGGGAGAAGCTAGACTTTTGTTAGATCGTTTTTCATTGTTCTGAAAGTTTTTCAAGTATTTTGAAAAGAAAATAAAAGTAGTGATATAATTCTTGTTATTTGATTCAAGATACTGGGTTTGATATATTTTTATTTATCCTTATACTATGTTCTAATTTTCTTTTGTTAGGGTTTCGATGTAGCCTAACCATGATGATGTAAATTTCATGATTTTTATGTTTTACAATTGATTTCATTCATGTGAGTTATATATTATTGTACATAATGCTTTTGAGTGACTAACCATCACTTGAATAATCCGATGTGTATGTTTGAGACTGAGAAGTAATAATATGCAATTACTCATTATAATATATAACCATGAATTAAACATTGATAGATATATACCACGTTATTTGTGTAACTTTTAATGATAAGGTGATCCAAAAGACTCATTGTAAGCTAGGAATATTCATAGTTTTTAATGTACTTTAATTTATTTTAATTCACATAGAGATATAGTAGATTAATAAATTGAGTAGGTGTGCTATACCTAAAGATAGGATAGTAAATAGATTAGGAAATTCCGTTATTACATGTTTGATATCGTTCTTGTACCCACAACAATCTAATCTAGTGGTTATAGTGATTGATTTACTGCATTTAATATCCAAATTTTATTTTCAATTTATTCTAAATTATATTTTGATATGTTAGATAAATTTTAGAATTAATCTATTTTAGTATTTAATTAGTTTATTAATCATCGATCTCCGTGGGATGATACTCTTTCTTATCATTATATTACTCGTTCGACACGTTTACTTGCGTTTAGAATTTTACAAACAAGTTTTTGGTGCCGTTGCTAGGATCATTTGTTTGATACTAATTAATATTAATACAAGATAATTCTAAGTTTAATCTAGCTTTTGTTTTGTTTTATTTTTCAGGGTGTACATCGGTTTATGACACGTAGCCAACAAGGGAAACTTACTGAGCTTGATCCAGAAATCGAGCGTACATTCAAAAGGCGACTGTGAGAACAAAGAAATCATGCTAAGAAGATGGCAAACGGTGATAATGAAAATCCATTAAGTCCACAAAAATTCCCTAGTACGCCAACTTTGTAAATTATTTAGTAAATAATGTTCTTCCTCTTGAATTGTCATATCAATAGAAGAAACAATTCTTTTTTGATATTAAAAATCATTTTTGGGATGAACCTTTCTTGTTTAAAGTATGTGCAGACCAAGTCATAAGGAGATGTGTTCCAGACAAAGAGAATATAAACATTCTACATCATTGTCATGATGGAGAAGCGGGTGGCCATTTTGGTGCCACCAAAACTATAGCTAAGATTTTACAATATAGATTTTATTAGCCTACACTTTTTAAAATGCATACTCCTATGTAGCTTCATGTGATGGGTGTCAAAGAACTGGAAATATTTCAAGAAAAAATTAGATGCATTTAAACAACATTATTGTGTGTGAATTATTTGATATTTTAGGTATTGATTTTATTGGACCCTTTACACATTCATATGGAAATTTATACTTTTTGGTGGATGTGGAGTATGTGTCTAAGTAGGTAAAAGTTGTAGCATTGCCAACAAATAATGCTACGGTTATGGTCAAATTCTTGAAGAAAAATATTTTTACCCGATTTGGCACTCCTAAGGTAATCGTAAGAGATAGGGGGACACATTTTTACAACAAATAATTTGAAGCACTTTTAAATAATCATGCATAAGGTTACAACCCCTTATCATTCTCAGAATAGTGGCTGAGTAGAGATTTCAAATAGAAAATAAAGAGAATTAAAAAAAAAAATAGTGAATGCCTCTAGAAAAGATTGGTCAATAAAACTTAATGATGCACTTTGGGCCTATAAGATAGCATTCAAAACTCCAATTGAAATGTCTCCTTTTAGGCTATTGTTTGGGAAAGCTTATCACTTACCAGTGAAATTAGAGCATAAAACATATTGGGCATTGAAATTTTTGAATTTTTAACATGCAATCTGCAAGTGAAGAAAGATTATTGCAACTGAATGAATTGGAGAAATTTCGAAACGAAACCTATGAAAATTCTAAGTTGTACAAGGAGCATACAAAAAGGTGGCATGACAAGCACATATTCATAAGAGAGTTCGAAATTGGTCAAAAAGTCTTACCTTATAACTCTCGTCTTAAACTTTTTCCAAGAAAATTATGATCTCGATAATCTGGTCCTTTCACAGTTACATAGGTATTTCCATACGGAACAGTTGAAGTTGCGCATGACAGTGAGGGTACATTCAAAGTGAACAGTCAATATTTGAAACCCTACTTTGAAGGTGGTTATAACAAGTAGAAAATCACCATTAAACTCCATTCTCTAAATAGCGATATTTGAAATAGTTTGGCTAGAAGGTATAAAGCAAGCGCTTCTTGGGAGGCAACCAAAGCATTTTGATTATGTTTTTTTCATTTATTTTTAAATTTATGTTTTGCAAAAAAAGAAAAAAAAAGATTAACTTTTCTCTTTTCTATCCAAGTTAATTTTTTTTTAGGGATCATCTTTCAAAAGTTTAATCATCAAGGTCATTTATAAATTTATCCTACAACCAGAAGAATTTTCTTCTTCCTATTTCTATTTTTCAAATTGAGGACACTGCTTCATTCAAGTTTGGAGAGGGAGACAATTTTTTTGATAATTTTTCTTTTGTCTATCATGATTGCATTCCTAGTTGTGAATTTTTATGATTCTTAGGAAAATTTAAATTTTATTTAAACTTGCAATTAATGTGTGAGTTAATTTTAATTATGATTATGTTGATCCATTTACTGAGCACTAAAAGTTCTTAATTTTTTAATTGTGTATAAATCTAGAGAACATTCATGTTAATATGTGATTTTCTTAAATTTCACCCAAATCTTAGAATTTGTTTGATTTTCTCTTGAGGCGAAATCCTAAACTAAATCTAACTGAGAAAATGATTTAGACAATTTTTGAATCAATTGAGCCTTTCAAGCTAACATTGTTTATTTATCCCTAGTCATCCCGTTGAGCCTTAATTATTACCCAATTTTTCATTGACACCCATATATGTTTAGCCTAACCGTTATCAAATTATATCATTGTACCATGCCCTATGAACACGTTGATTTTTTTTGGGATAAAAAATTACTTGAGCTTAATAGAAATTTGAGAAGAAGGATGAAGTATTAAAAAAAGAAAAAAAAAGTTATTACTATGGTTGTTTGGGATGTATTATATAAAAAAAAAAAATTGTTTTTATAATTCCCTATCCAACTTTCAATTGAGTAAGCCTTTTGGATAATCAATAGGTTGGAAATTTTCATGTTATATTAAGAGGGACTTTAGGAGAAACTCCACCATAAAGCAATTCGGAAAAAAAAATGATGATATATGGTGGCAGAAAAATTATCTTGAATGAGTGAAATTGGACAGTGACATTGGTTATAATTAGCTCCTAAAAATCAACATGTGGGTGATTTGAGCTTAAAATTACCATTATATCACCTTTAACTTAGCCTTACATTACAAACCGAGAAAAGTCCTACTGATTTTTGGTTGGATAGTTAGCTTACATTAGTGGAAAGAATAATGAAAAGCAAACTTATGATATTTGATCATAATTATTAAGAATTTTTTTAGAGGTTGCATATCAATGTGAATTTATATGGATTGCATATAATTCGAAAAAGATGAGGACTTACACACACATGGATCACATAGTTAGAATCGGTTTTAACTTATAGATCAATTTCAATGTTTGGATGAAATTTGTGTTTTTCTTTGAATTGTGAATTTGAGCAATTAAGGAAAGATGTGGTGAAGGAGGTTGTTAGCTTGACTATGTATTACGTCTTGATTTTGCTCTAGGACTAGCAAAATGTTAAGTTTGGAGGTTTGATAACTCTATAAAAATAAAGTTATTTTACCTATTTTAGGCAACAATTAATACAATATCTATGAGAAAATATTTAGATTTCCTTATGATTATTTGAATTTTCCTTATTTATGCAGAATAATGAGATATGGAGAAGATAAAAAAAAGAATGACAAAACTCAGGAATTCAAATCAAAAAGCAGTGGAAGATAGATATCAAATCAGGGAATCCTTGATTTTATTCCTTAATGTTATTTGCAAGAGTTAAGAGATAGATATCTTGGATATATCCTATAAATAGGAGAACATTGAGAACCTGAGGGAGAAGCTAAACTTTTGAGAGTTTTTCAAATATTTTGAAGAGAAGACAAAAGTGATGACATAATTCTTGTTATTTGATTCAATATGCTGGGTTTGATATATATTTTTATTTCCTCTTCTATTATGTTATAATTTTCTTTTATTAGGGCTACAATGTAGCTTAACCATGATGATGTGAATTTCATGATTTTTATGTTTTATAATTGATTTCATTCATGTGAGTTATATATCATTGTGCATAATGATTTTAAGTGACTGGCCACCACTTGAATGATCCGATGTGTATGTTTGAGACTGAGAAATGATAATATACAATTAGTCATTATAATATATAATCATGAATTAAACGTGGATAGAGATATACCGCGTTATTTGTGTAACTTTGGTGATAAGGTGATTCAAAAGACTCATTGTAAACCGGGAATATTCATAGTTTTTAATGCACTTTATTTTATTTTAATTCACATAGAGATATATGGATTAATAAACTAAGTAGGTTTGCTATACCTAGAAATAAGATAGTAAATAGATTAGGAAATTCCGTTATCTCATGTTTGATATCGTTCTTATACCCACAACAATTTGATCTAGTGGTTATGGTAAAATCGGATGCTCTAACATATTTATCTGATTGATTTACTGCATTTAGTCTCCAAATTTTATTTTTAATTTATTCTAAATTATATTTTGATATGTTAGATAAATTTTAGAATTAATCTATTTTAGTATTTGATCAGTTTATTAATCATTGATCTCCGCATGAACGATACTCTTTCTTATCATTATATTATTTGTTCGACACATTCACTTGCGTTTAAAATTTTACAAACAGCAATTTATGACTTTTTTAGGTAGTCTTTTTTGTTGATGAAGCGAACTAATGATTGAGATAATGTACGTCGTGCACGCCTTTATACATCGTCATATATGTTTGCATGTGTAAGAGGCCAGAAAGGATACGCGGTACAATGACCTTTGGAAACGCCCTAAACGACTGTTAAAAGAGGACTCATACTATTGTCGGCAACTCACTCTACTCTTTGTTGTTTATCGCTTCAACTTATTGTACTACAAAATCCCCCATTTCACCTATGTCGACCAAGAGAGTGGACAACCAACGAATGCCTTCGAAAAACGGAGCTGGCATTCCCTTTCGCATCAGCGAAGAAAGATGAAAAATTATTGGGCTTAGTTACTAGCGTCCACTCGTCCAGGTCGATCGCAAGACATAAAATAGCGAAAAGACTCGAGGCATATTCTCATGTTTTCGGCTGCCACTCGCGTTTGTATTTGCTCTAAAGCTTCAGGTGTGTTCTATACAAATTATTCTCATGGCCTAGCTGATGGAACAAGATAGCTTTATTTTACTTAAACCGTGATTATCATGACGCTAAAAGTGGTGACAACGTATTCCCACGAGTGGGGACATCATATTGATTAATCTACCTTTTTTCCTTCGCGAGTCAAAGCACAGCCGAAAAGCATTTGCAGGCAGCTCATTGCCGCTCTTCATATTATAAAAAGAGGGATTAGTGGGCATCATCGCTTAATTAAAACCCTAGGCCAAATGGCCCCAAGAGCAAAGAATGAAACGAGGAAGAATGTTTGGCAGATGGAGATGAACGGGTAAGGACAGCCGCTAATGATCGAGCAGCAAGATGTCTGTGCTTATAGCGGGTGGAAAACATGACATATGAAACAAATCATTCAGACATGATTGCGGGTGTGCTTATACGGTCGGAACATAGAGAAAGTCCAACGAAAAGTCTTGACTTTTATCGCAACTTTTCTAAGACCCGAGGCGACAAATGCTGGGGAGTGGTGGAGAGAGAGAGCCTGCCCCTTCGATATCTGAAAAAATATAAGAGAAACAAATAAGAAATGATAACGATAGATACTAAACAATTCGACAGCAAGAAACTAGTGCTAGACACAAAACGCTCCCGTCAAGATTGTAATGAAAATATATACAGTTTTTCTGTATGTGTTGGAGTATGCATACGCGCACACATACGCACACACAATTGACACTCAGAGTGCAAGTCGTGCTTTGTGAGTTTGTGTTATCATATCACACATATATACATCATACGCAATATATTTTATAGAACCGTATCCCACATTTTTTGTACGTTGATGAAGTCAAGATCTTAGTTTTCTGTGAAATCAAAGGTTAATTCCAGACTGACTATGTGTGCATAAACCCATTAGGCATAAATCGGGTAGTGTATAAATCTTCACTAGGTCGGAATTTCGCCAAACAGACTCCATGGCATCTCGAAATTGGGACGCTGTATCCCTCGGCCCTCAACACTCGTGAAGCCTTTTAATTTCCTCGAGAAACTTGATTTATCTTACCGACAAAGCTTGATTTATCTTACCGACAACACTTGATTTATCTTACCGACAACACGGGCGCTCCGCTAGACATCCCGAGACTTGGAAAAAGAAAGGGCAAGTCGCGACGACACTTATGCGCGGCTTAGAACAAGTCGTATACATTTTTCATGAGCAGTTCTCGGTCGGGCTAGAGGCCAAAGACTAGGGTTAGACTCCGCAATGATAAACGGAAGCTTTATAGCTTTATGAGAGTTCACCTAATAAAGTCATGTCGATTAATCTTATTAATCTGGTGATGCTTTGAAAAGGGGAAGCTCGCTTCTCGACTCCAACTAAACATGTCGCCTCCTTCTGTCTGTCCCCCATTTCAGCAAGGTATCGTTTGACCGAATAGCTACATACACAAGCGGCCCGGCCAGCTCGAACATAATTCGCAACTTAAAAGTAATGACAGCAATAAAGTGAACTGTGTTAAGTCTCCGCAAACATAGTAAACCCTACTGACAGTCGGAAACAGTCGTACTTTAAGCAGGCCAAAAACGATGCGTAGTCGGGGTTTTTAATCAGAACGTGACGAGAACCATGCCGGAAAAGAGCGGATTTTTTAGGCTGAGAATGGACTCGGATGCCTCCGTCTTCTAGGATTGCGATGTTGGCCTTCGAGAGAACTTTCTTGTATCGTATCCATGTAATCCGTAAGTCCACCTGATTCGTGATTTATACCGCCTCGAACTCCGCGGGAAGGGGAAGAGGAAGGGCGGGGGGAGGGGGGCCGTAGATTAAAGATGTTTTTATAACTTGTATAGGTATTATCGCGTTAATTGGTAGGCAATCGAGTGTTGAAAATTTATGTGCGGCAACGGGCTAGGCCCGAATCGGGCCGGACCGAACTGGTTGACTAGGTCTGGGCCAATTCTGGTAGTTCGGGCGGGGCTTGGTTTCCACCTTCCCAATCCTACGCACTAACTCGTTTGGATCACACCTTAGCCCAAGTTTTAGTGCATTATGCAGATCATATCTTCATCCCTTTTATTTGGAGTCTAATGGGGGTATTCGAGACTCTTTTCGGGTACTCTTGACTAATCTTTTTTCTCAAATGAATACGATGATCCGCTCAAGTTCAGACCCTTTTTAGGTTGTGGTTGGAATGGGCCTTGTTGAAGGCACGAGGGGGTTGTCAACGGGCACTCCTGCTCCAAAACCTCATAAATCAAGCTAATGCGTTTGGCCTAATCAATGTATTTACATTCCGGAAATACTCAAAACTCGAAAGACCTTGGACCTGCCTTATGTCAAGGTCTTTAAAGACTTTTGGAAGTGCAATTGCATCTTTCCAAAAATTTTCAAAAAACATACTTGCATTTGGTTAAGGACTTTTAAAGCCCAAGAGGCTTTAGGAAAGTCTTTTCCAAATGCACATTTTATTCTGTTGTTATCATACTCGACTTTTGGTAATCTATGGCCCAACTAATATAAAGTGTGCACCATGTATGGATTATTGTGATGTGGCACTCCTGGCAATGACTATACATTCCACCGAACAGGAGCTCCTCCACAACTATTTACTAGTATCCAACGGTCTCTTTTCTACTCCTAGAGAGAAGACCCTTTCGTAGATTCTCTCTCTCTCTCTCTCTCTCTCTCTCTCTCTCTCTCTCTCTCTCTCTCTCTCTCTCTCTCTCTCTCTCTATGTTATTATGATCTATCACTAATTTCGTTTGTTGGATTCTCGATAGTAATGAATAAACTTTACGTGAGCGTGCACAATTGAATATAAAAATTGATAAAATAGATAATATTAAGCTATGAAGAGTTAGAAGTGGGTGGTTGCCCCCATTAAGTGAAGGATGGAAACCGCGGAGCTTACTGTTTCCTCAATTTTCTATTTTTTTCCTCAACCACAATTGCTCTAAAATTATGGGATTGTCAATGGTAGAATTAGAGATGAACATGATTTCAAGATATAACCTAAAATCAGGATAGGTTTCAAATTCCAAAAATTGAAGAACTTATTTTAATAGATAAGTTCCAAGTTCTAGCTTAGTAGGATTTGTAACTTAAAATCTAAAACAAGTTTTCATATTTTTCTTGTATATAAATATAAGTTATGGTCAATTTTACCAAATTTATAAAAGTTATGGTCAATAACTTTTAACGGCAAGTTGTGGTCATTAAATGTAATAATTCACTACAAACATTCAATTAATAATATAAGTGAAATCTGGGTAAACCCTAGAACTAATTTTGGAACTTGGGAACCTATGACAAAGTAGATTATATGTTTAAATTCCAAATTTCAAAAAATGAGTAACCTATTCCAAGAAGTTTGAAATTCCAAATTGAACCTATATGAAACCCAAAACCGCTCACTTTTACATAAAATTGCATCCAACTAAAAAAAATAAAAGTAGAATTGCAAAAGTCACCACTACTTTTCACTAGATTTGGTACGAATGACTCATGTTTTTTATGTAAGGGTGTGATGGTAATTTAGGGTCTTGATGCCAACTAGATTCTTTGCAACATTATATACATGCCTAGTTCAAAGGGGAATTTTATGATTTTTGGTGAGAGCATATGGGTGTAAATTTGGAAGGTACAAGCTCCATAAAGTAACAAATGATTGGGTGACGCTTTTTCTAATATATTAAAAGAATAACAATCTATTCAAGACTATAAAAAATAAAATAATAAATAATCATAAATTGTTGTAGATTTCACTCCTACAAGAATTTGTAATTTATAAATAAATAAAAAAATTTATTCTTATAGTAGCCTAAAGACTACTTTACTAACAAAGTCATAAAAGTAAAGAGATTTATTACATAACTATCATATATATGACTTTTTATTATTTATGAAATCTGTCATATTTAGTTTTCTTTTTTTTAAATATGCAAATTTGTTTGGTCATCTAAAAAGTGAACACAAAACTTTGGAAAGTTGGCTCTATATATCGTGTAGATGAAGAATTATAGATATAGATGTAGATGAATCTTTATTTTTAAATCATAAATTAATCTTTTTCTTTGGTCTAAAATAAATTTAGAGATAAGTGTCTTGGAAATCCTAAAATTTGTTATGAAAATATAATTAAGTCCTATAACTTTCAAAAAATATAATTAAGTTTTAAAAATTTCAAAAAATGTAATAAAGTATTAAAATTTATCATATTAGTCCAATCTAAATCCTTCATTAATTACTTTTTCAAAAGTTTTAAAATTCAGTTACACTTTCATAATAAATTTTAGGGTTTATTTTAACCTTTTAAAAATTTTAAGACTCGATTAAACTTTCATGACAAATTTTAAATTTTAATTATATATTTTAAAAATTTTAAAATTATATTATATTTTTATGATAAATTTTAGGACTTATAGTGTACTTATCGCATAAATTATTATTGTTTATATTTGCTTGGAAGACGCGAGTGAGATTTTCCTTCGTCACCTACCCGTGACGGGATCACCCCAGCACAGAGAGACTGATCACCTTGCTGCTCCAACGTCCAAACTTTCGCGCTCGAAAGGAGCCCTAACTTCTCCAGTTCGCTCCCTCCTCTTCTTCTTCTTCCCAGATCAGACGTCAAGGGGAAAAGCTTCGAGCTTCTGCGATTCGAAAATCGACCGAGAATGCCCTGACCAGACCCAATCCAACCTCCGACGATCCCGAAGAATCCGGTCTAGGGTTTCGTAGATGGACGCCAAGGACATCCTGGGACTGCCCAAGAATCAGCTCCCGATCCCCCAAGAGAAGAAGTCCCGTCCTCCCAAGGAGCCTCAGAGAAAGCCCGATGGCATTTCGCGGGAGGTGATCGGTCGTTTCGGCCCGCCTGTTCTCTGTTTTCTCTGTTGTCTCGAACGTTACTGTGCTCGTATGTTTGTGAATTTCAGCTACGGTGGGTTTATTGAATCTGCTAAAAATTTTGTAGGTGTATGCGCTTACCGGCGGCTTGGCGCCTCTCATGCCGTCAGTCGATGTTTCGCAATTGAAACGGCGGCCTCCTTCGGATGAGAAGGTTCGTTGGGTTTCAGTTTTCAGGTAGTGTAGTGAGGTTGGGTTTGGGGTTTAAGTTCATGAATAGGTCTAGAGTAGTTATAGGATTCTAGGTCTGATAGCGTTTGTACTTAAGTATTGGTTAAAGGGCAGAGTTTTATTTACCTATCTTAGTTTGTGTCATGAATCATGATGTTAACACTCTCAGTAGGATATAAGGAATGACAGGTTAGTCAATTTTGAGATTTTTTAGTAAAAGCATGGGCTGCTCTCCCAAATGAAGGAGCGTTCTGGAATGTAGATGACACTTTCAGTTAATCCACATATTACCCATTGCTCTGTAGAATAGAATGACCAATCATTCTATTTGTTATTTTGAGTTCCAGGCTTCTTTTATGTGTAATCTTTTGTATGAAAATCAGTTCAGAGAATTCTGCCCTTTTTGCTCAGGTTACTTGGCAGTGGCTACCTTTCACAAATTCTGCTAGAAAGGATGACTTGCAGCTCTTCCATTGGGTAAATTTTCCTGCCTTGCACAGTTGAGAACTTTATATCGGGGTGTTGTTAGCAGTAAAAGCTGCCCTGTTTCTTCAAAATCTGCAGGTTCGAGTTGTGAATGGTGTTCCACCAACTGGTGATTATGCTTTTGCCAAATACAACAAGGTAACACGCATGTTGGTTGTTACTTTTCTGTATGTTCTCTGGTGAGAGGAGGTTCTTTGTTTATGTGCCTATGTTAAAGTGAAAGTTTATCAATCTGTCTCTTCATGGTTATGATTTAATTGTTCATTGGTTTGAGTTTGTTCTGTTTTTGATGTGATGCAGTCTGCCAACATTATTAAGTACACCGATGAGGAGTATGAGAAGTACTTGACTGATCCTGTAGGTATCATTCCAAGTGTTGTCTTTGTAACCTAGGAATAGATACAGTTACTTTTTGTTTTTTTCGTTGGAAGAGAACACACTTGATGCTTGTTGCACATGACTTTATCTGTTGGCTAGCCTTTCAAATTCTCCCTTCCTGACCAAGTTGTTCTACCTGTTTTCAGACATGGACCAAAGAAGAGACAGATCAATTGTTTGACTTGTGTGAAAGGTTTGATCTTCGCTTTATCGTGATAGCTGACAGGTTTCCCTCATCTCGCACAGTGGAGGAACTGAAGGATCGCTATTATAGTGGTATGTGTGTGTTTTTGAGGTTGAGTGAAGGTTCGTTCACATTGACTTTCTAATTTCTTATTCTGCTGCTTATGGTCAGTATCTCGTGCTCTTCTGAGTGCTAGAGCTCCTCCTGTAGATATCACTGGTCACCCTCTTGTAAAGGTTGGTAATGAAGAATGAAGCACCTATATTTATATTTCAGATAGTCAAATAGGGCATTTTCCTGAGTCCACTTTGTACTCAAGTTACATGATTGCCATGCTCATCTGTTTCCACATGGCACAGGAGCCTTATAATATATCACAGGAAGTAGAGCGCAAACGTGCCTTGTCAATGGTCCTCTCTCAAACAAAACAGCAAGAGAGAAAAGACACTGAGGTCCTTAATTACTATGCCTTTTGAAAGAAGAATCGAGCAGTTCTTGGCTGGTATATTAATTGATGAGCAAATATCAACCTTTTTTTTGTTTCTCATTTATTTGCTGTTTTTCTTAGGTGTTGGCTGAAGCGAAAAGGATAACAGAGTCACGCATGGCTGCTAAGGTAGTTCTTTATGCCAAATTTCTTATCTTTTTTAGTTTTGCTTTGTGTTTTCAGAAAGAGGACATTATAACTCTTCAGAAAGAATGAACTTCATGAATAACACAGCTCTGTCATCCGGAGGAGTATCTATTCTTACTCTGATTCTGATATTGTGATTGTGCAATATTTTGTTGATGTTTCTAGTTGCTGGAGATTGCAGTTCTTAAGTCTTTTCTTCATTTCCAGGGCCCTGAAGAATCTGAGTTGCCTGCAGTGGCAAATATTGGTCCAGACAATAGTCAGAGGGCTATCACTGGTGATGCTGTAACTCCTTCAACTGCCATGCCTTCCTCTGCTATCGCTGCATCATCAACATTAATGGCAGACAATGCGTCTACTCTTGCTTCTCTTCGCATGGTAGGCACTATTTGCATTAAAGATGACCTTCTTTTCCCCTTAAAAGATCCTTTTATTTGTTTTCCCATGATATTTGTAAGTTTGCCCCAGTGTGTGGTTCACTTTAGACACTATTTCCAGTATTAAATTTTTAACTCCTTTCCACAACTTTCTGAATAAATTTCAGCTCCGTGTGTACTTGAGAACATATGCTCTTGATCAAATGGTGCAAGCTGCAAGTGCATCTGCTGGACTTCGGACAATTAAGCGGGTTGAGCAAACATTGCAAGAACTCGGGGTATGTTTATTTCCTCTTTCATAAAACGGTTTCAGGTTCCTTTCTTGGCTAGGGAATTTCATGTATTTGTTATCACATAATTCCTTATAAGGATTTTAAAAGAGGTACTTCCTGCTCTACGTTATTTGAATAGTTTATTATTCATTTTTTCTTTTGCAGTTAAGCCTTTGCTAGATTTTAATTTTCCTGTGACTTGGTAGTAAAATTTTTAAGCTTTAGTTAGTTTCACACATTCTTTCTTTTTTCAGTATTCATTTTTCTTTTAATTGATGGGAAATTCAGCTATTGCTTTATTGTCAAAGGAGTGTGCGTGATTTTACTTTTTTTTTTTTTCTTTTTGGGTCTAACATGCATGATTATTTCAATTCCCTCTACCTTTCAGGTGAATTTGAAACCAAAAGTTCCAACCAAAGCTGTTTGTGCAGAGCATCTTGAATTAAGGAAAGAGATATTGACTCTTCTAAATCTTCAGAAGCAGGTAATTTCTTGCGTAACCATAATTATGTTCGTACCATAATTTTGTTCGTCGATTTGTCTTAATCTTTTGATTTCTTAATTTTTCGAGCAGACTACGTATCTCTAAGCTTTTAGATTTTCTTTCAATCAAAAGGTCTTGCATTTTTGTTTATATCTCAGTAAAAATGACATTTGCATATTTTGTCATCAAATTCGTGTATCATCTGCTCTCACAACATTTAAGTTAATACAAGCAACCCTGATGGCCTGGTGTAGCTGTTATTTAGTTTCTGACAGTAATTGCAATTTGAATTTGCTTGTTATGCCTCTTAATAGTGCCTGGTTGCTCACCAACCATAAGATTATCTCTGTTTTGATGAAATGAAGAAAACATGCCTGTGCAGCAATGAAGTATTTTAATGGCTCATTTTCCTTAATGTTCAATAAGGAAATTACACGAGAGGAACACGGATGAAGAATAATTAGATTTGTTGAGTTGGAAAATTAAAAATTTGACTCTTTTATTAATGCATTTGCCCACTCTCAAATTTCAGCTTCAATATAAGGAAGCAGAAGGTACATCTTTTCAAGACAGTCCTTACTCAGAAACACCAGGCACCCCAAAGGTTGGTATTTCAATACTTCATCGGACTGGGATTAGATGTAGTTGAGCTGCTGGAATCATTGCTTTGCATTTGCTAGTATTGTTCTAGTCTGTATTCTATATCCCACTAAAATACCATTTTCTAGTTTTTTTATGTCATTTAAAGTCAAATGTCTCTCTTGATAACAGCGCACGCCACGTGGGGACCAGGATCGACCATTTATGCCGGACCCTCTTGGTTTTGGAGGTATCTATTGGTGGTTATTGTCAATTTGTGGAACCTTTTGTTGTTTCCTATTACTAGTCTCCTGAGATCAACTTCTGCAAGTGAACCCTAGATCTGTGGCTTGAAATGATTGAATTCAGATACATGAACGAATTGCAGGTGATAGATTTGGCAAAAGGGACCAGAAACGCAAGGTAACCAGGTTCTCCCATTGAGTTAAAGAAGTACTCGTTCTTGTACAACATCTAGTGCCTAATGTCATAATTCTTTTCTCTTTTATAATAAATTTGGCACCTTCAGGCACCTGGAAGAACATCAGAAGCTGCACAATCCCCATCTCAATCTAAAAGGCCTCGCAAGATGAAGGCTTCTGACATATAGTTGTGGGATGATTGAGTCTTGGGCTATTGGTAACAGTGGCTTGTGGCATGATATGATTTGACACAAAATTTATGCTTCCCCAGATGCTTGGTCAACAATTAAGCACGAAAGGCAGATGCAACTCCCTCAGGATTGCTTCTTTTTGTCATATTTGGAGTTGAGCAGAAGCTTACACCAATGCTGAGCTTTTCCTGGAATGAGACGGTTACACATGACAATTACTCATTAATGTCCAGGTGCCCATCCCGAGCGTGAAAATCCTGCGTCCTTAGCTGCTGACATTGTGTATATATAGTGACCAAGTGTTGATCTTCTGTGGATGAGGGGTTTCTCCCATTAGCATACTTTTTATCTGGAAGAGATGAAGGAGGCTTCAATTTAAAAAGGCGAAGAAGCCTTTTTAACATTAAGAAATGCCTGCTGCTTTTTGATTCAAAGTAGAGGGGATCTCGAAATGGAGGAACTGATATATAAACGTAGAAGATGCGCGTAAACTTTGCTGGTCCGAATCAGATCATCTGATTGGATCCCAATCAAGCATTTTGTGAGGCCCCGTCGACCCAATTAATGTGGACTCCAGATGGTTTCTTCTATAGTAAGCTTACATCGTGATGGTGGCATTTGGAGTGATAAAAGAAGCTGATTGGAAGTTGGCTAATATCCGTCAAATGCAGGATCTATCCTTGTAGGAAAAATTTTCGTATCCACAGCCATGCCATATTTCCCATTTGGTTCAGCATTCAAGGTCAATGGGCTTGGAGCCCCCAAAGCCCCTTTGAAAAAATTGGGAAAAATATTAAGTGTCTAATTTAGCATTTTGAGGTGTCATTTGTCCAATGCCAGCATTTGGAATGTTAAAGGGGGCTTAATGATTTTTTTTCCTTTCAATATTGCCCACACTGATAATTGTGCTTTCCTCTTTTACCCTAAAAAATTACTATTTATTGTGTTACTCCTTGGACTTGTTGCTCCACCAGTGAAGTTCAACTAACGGAGCTTAGCCTGCGGGCTTCACCTGCCAAATCTAGTCATCGAGAAGGGTCACTTGACCTTAGGCGACCTTCGGCATCGCATGGGTCGTGTGACCCATGCTCCGGCATTGCTTGGGTCACGTGGCCTCAGGCGACGCCATGTGAGGTCGCATGACCCACGCACCGACGTTCGCTGTGTCACGTGACCCACGCATTGGTGTCGTTTGGATCACACGACCTCAGGCAATCCTAGGTCGCATGGCCAAGCGACCTAGGAGGTTGGCGACCTTAGGCAACCTGGGGTCGCGAGCGACTTGAAGCTGTTGGGTTAGCAAGACTTTGCAACCTTAGGCGATGGCGTTTGGGTCGTGTGACCTGCCGCCTTCCCCACCACCATTGCCACCAGCCACCACAACCACCAACTCCGGCTACTTGCCAACCATTTTGCCCTCTACTTCAGCATCTTCTCCTCCTTTTTCCTTTTTCTCTTCACCTCAAAACTATATCGCAAAATATACTAAAATGAAAGTATTTAAATATTCTTGCCTTCATCAAATACCCATTTTTTTAAAGATATTTGGAAAAATGCAAAATGTCATTTATCCAAAATTGAACTAAACGGACTCATTTTCATTGCTCCATTAGTATTAAGGAACAAACCATCATGTTCAATCTAAGTGAAAACGTAATTCTTCGTACAACGATGCAGCGAGGGCTTGGCAAATTTATTAGTAGGGTTCCATTTGCGTAGATGATCTCATTGGCGCTTGTCACATCATTTAGTTAAGTCGGCGTTTGTACAAAAAAAAAAAAAGGTACATTTCCATCGCTGACGGAGAAAGCCTGGAAAAAAGGATCGTACGTCTTAAAACATCCCGAGGTGCTGCTGTTTGGTCCATCGCCAGTATGCAATCTCTCATCGCTTTTGGTCCCGCTCGCTGCCCTCTGTCTCACTCTCTCTCTTACGCTCCTCGTACTCAGCTGCAAAATGTCAGATATTTTGTCCCCAGAACTCGCTGCACCTTGAACGAAGACCGACAAAGCGCCGCGACCGGAAGCAAACTCAGCATCGCTTGGCCGCTCTCGCTCTCCCTCTTCGGGTCAGGCTTCTTTCTGGGTACTCTCATCGATGGACTCCACTCGCGGGTCAATCTCGTCGTCTACGAAAATGGGTCAATCGATCTCGGCCCTCTCCACACAAACATCTGGGTAAAAAAGTCCCAATCTTTTATGCTTTGCTCTACACTCCACTCAATAAATTTTGAAGTTATGACTTTGGGGGTTTGTAATTTTAGGTCCCTCCATTGCTGGGGCTGTTCTATTGCACTGTTGGGTTGCTTCAACTGTACTTGGATGAGAGAACTTCTTCAAAGGGTTCACAAGGGAGTTTGGAGAAAACAGTTGCTTCACTGATGTGAGTATCCACCCCAAAATTTGATTTCAATTTTTCCAAGATATAAGGGGAGAAGAAAAATTGTTGTTCCTGACCTGATGATTGATGACTGGAGCGGTTTCTGATGGGGGTTTCTTTCATGATGTTGATTGATTCAGAGCACTGGTGGGTTTCATTGAATTGAGCGCCGAACTGTACAAAGCTGGAGTGGCAGCCAACATTGAGGCATACATTCTGTTTGCAATGGCTGAGTTAATGTGGTTATTACTGGACAGAAGTTGGTTTGGTTTTGCCTTGGCTTGCGTTGTTGGTCTTGCCTGCCCATTGGCTGAGATTCCTCTCATGAAGTAATGGTCCTTTAGTTCAATTCATATAATATGTTGGAATGGTTTAATTTATTTTGCATGCTTTACTTGTTACCCTTAACAGAGAAAATTAATGATATTCTAAAATGATTGCGCATTGATTAGTGTTTTTCTTGGCTAAATCTCTCTCAGGTTCTTTAACCTCTGGTATTACCCACAAGCAAATGTTGAAATCCTTGGTCAGGTAATCTTTAGACACCCCCTTTCACTTGCTATCTGCAGATATGACCAATGAAAACATAAATGAACGAATAACAACAATAACAGAGAGGTGTCTGGTTTTACTTCTATGTTGTTTCTGCACACTTTGAATTGCAGGGGTTAGTGACTTGGACAATCACTTGCTACTTCGTTTACACACCATTTCTGGTGAATCTGTCCCGTTGGTTGAGGTCGGTGATTTCTTCTCATTATTCGGAGGACAAATCTTCCTAGAGGAAATGCATTTTTCTTCACTCACAAGTATCAAAGAGAACATTTGAACCAACAGACTTCAGCTTTTGGTGGGTTGGTTAAGGCCATTTCCATGTCTGTTGTCCCAAAAGCCATGAGGACTGGGAGTGCTGATCTGAGAAGAGTATAAGTTTACTTCTTTATATTGAATAAGCTCTATAAATTCAGGAGTTGAAGTGAATCGTGTTCTATTTTGTTTGCGTGGTTTTTAAATTCCTGAACATAGTGATCTCTTAAGACTCTTAAGTACTGAGATTTGTTACTTTGTATCAATGATTGCCATAAGCTACAGAGCAGAGGATTGTCTAATAATTATGGGGGGCCAATTTTGCTCGTGTTATGTGTGTTCTGAATTGTTGGTTGATGGACAATATACAAGTAAACTGATTTACATGTCCGCTGAATTATTTAACTTTGTTATGTGATCTTTGCCTAATAGTTAAATATTTCGAACATAGACTATCATGGCTGTATTAGTATCCACATTGTCTTGTAGCAAGATTGCGAGTTTGAATCATCACATTGTTCTTTGGCACATTCTCTTTTCACCCAATTGCAAGTTTCCTTTAGTTGGTTTTAATCGCTCTTTCATCCGCCTACATTAGGTTGGCACGCATCAAGCTTTCATCGCCACATCATTATCATCATGAAGTGTGTTGAAGTACAGAACGCAAAAGATTACAAAGATCCTCATAAGGTTTCCCCCATTTTAAAACCCTAAACCTTTTAGTGTTTCAGAAGGCATCCTGTATTTACTATAGTTTGTTAAGACTTAAAGGTGTGGAGTGCAGTTTTTCTGAGAAGGATGCAAAGCGCATATTTCCATATTACTAGTTGCAAAAAGTAGGATAAGAGAGACTTAAGGATGATTTATGGTATATTTTCTGAAGAATATAAATCCCATTATCTTCTAATAGCTTTGATATTTAAGAATTTACAGTTGTATACGTCACAAGTGAGAACCATTAGCAGGTTCAGCAACCAAAATCATTCAAATCCGAAGTACAGTTGCAATGCGTATCTGATATTATGTGAAATCTAATGGAGTCATGATACCAATAGTCTTTAAACTCTCACGTGATGAACAATGTTGTATTTGAACTTTGTTCTAGCTCAATGGGATTCTCAACTTTCTTAAAAAATTACTCAGTATGACTTTCATTTGAATAATAAGCTTTTAGCTAATTTAGGCTGCAAACTCCATCATTATCAAACAAATGTCGTGACTCATTAGATTGCTTGTCGAATGTGCTTTTGTCCCCTAATAGACTCAAAAATCCCATTTTACTTGCGGAAGAGTCTCGAGAATTAAAACCTAGATTGTATTTTTCCGCCAGCAGGAAAAAAAAAAAAAAAAAAACATGTTGAATGTCGAAATGTGAAAGCAACATCCACTTGATGGTGTAGTACATCCCGGTCGACACCACCTTTCTTGTTACCAACATAGTCGAAAAAATTCCAAAACAATACTGAATCTGGGATGAAACATAAAAAAGTTCATGCACCGGTGGGGTCATATAAGTGAAGCAGAGCATGCAATGCTGCGCATTGTTTTTGAAGGTGAATAGATGAGGCCAGACAGTAACCATGTTTGTCTCTGTGTGTGTGTGTGTGTGTGTGTGTGTGTGTGTGAGAGAGAGAGAGAGAGAGAGAGAGTTGGGGCAATTGATCCTCTCTCTTGTAGAAGCACACTCTGGACTCAAGTGGATCCAATTATTTCAGGCTGACCGGTTGTTGATTGGGACAATGATCACACAGATATCACCAACAGTCTGCATCGAGTCTATACATCGGCAAAACCTACTTGATCGTGACCGCTGATTATGCGGACTCGATGACCAATATTTAATAGCCTGAACAAAGTAAAGATCCTTTGATCCGTCCTTCATGCACTCGCACTTCGCAGACTCAGAGAAAACTCGCAGAAAAGATGGACTACAGTGTTAGCGACCTGTCAAGGTCAAGAGCATGTTCATTTTGAATTCGACAAATGTTATAAGATCAAAAGACTATTGCAGTAGACCTGTTAACGTTATAAATCTTTGTAAGGACCTCTAGTACGGCTAGTATTTGATCGACAACCCCCATAATTTCTAGTTTAGTCAGACTCGCTTGCTCAATTGAGGAACAAGCAAGAACCGAACAAGTAAACGAAAGAACCCGACGCCAATGGAGTGGCATATTCCTATTTTATAATGATTGACTAGTCGGAAAGGAAATTATTGGCTCTATGGGAACTTCAAATGTCTTTTCCCAGTAGTGTGAATCCTTTGCCTGTGATATAGAGTATGAAGCTTATAGAGTTGACCTACACTGGCTCATCGCTTTGGTCCAGCCACGCCTCATGACAAGCTGATTTTCGAGTCTTAAGTTGGGGGAATTTTTTACACACCCACACGCCATTCAGGTCTTCATACGGCATCTGAAATTGACAATTCATGATATATGGAGGACCTAATGCATCCATCTCAGTAGAAATATCATCAATTGAAGACTTAAACTCAACAAATACCATAAGCACGCTCAAATGGTATGGCATAGCATCATCAGCGGTGATGACACCTACCATTCACTCGTGGTCATAAGCGTAGTTCCGTTCAGGTTTGGATATTGGGGTTGTGGTACCCGAACGTAATCCCATACCATATGAATGAGGTTTGTGAGGGATAGGACAGGGGGTTTGACATTACTCTAACTAGAATCATGCTTACTGGCAAGCGTTTGAAGTGCTTATTTTACTTTACTGAAGAAATAGATTATCCAGTACTATATGGTCCTGCTCACGTAGCAGTTTTGTTAATTCGAGTAGTTGATTCTGATCAATGTCTATTATGCACAATATCCTCGTCCAAGATCAACAGCGGACATCAGTGGATTTATGTTATCATACTTATAACCAGTCAAGCAGGTTGATCAGTTAGTTAATCTCGGCAATCCGGAATGTAATTATACCTAAATTCGGAATATATTGTCCTCCGTCTGCAATGGGTTTGTGGCATTTTACCCTTTCATACATGGATGAGTTAGGAAAAACTAAACATGTCGATATTCTTGTCTTATTTCTGGGTGCATCGAGGAAAACATTTCAAAGCAGTTTTAAGCCTGTGTTTTTTAGTAAAAGAAATCTGGATGGTCAGAAGCAACCTTAATTTCTGGGTATGGTGACTCCAACATTAGCTCATCAGTAGGTTGCCAAAAGGAAATTAAATAAAGATCAAAGTGTTTGGTGAGTCATCTTATATTTAACTTATCCTAAAAGAGACGGTTATTTCTCGGACAAAAAGCCATATAGCGACCGACCGAATCCAAGGTATGATGCTTCAATTTCCAAAATTTGTTGTATTCATGTTTAGATGTGCAACCTGTGTTTCTAGAAAATGTCTGCCGCAAATTAAAGGAAAATTTTTTAGCGGTAGCAATGTCACAAGTTTAGTCAGGAAACTTCACTAGTTTAGTCATGCGACAGTTATTCCGTGTCATGACTCCTAAGAGTCCTTCTATTATCACTTGAACCATATATTAAAGATAGAAACTTCCAATAGAAAGCAAAAGGAAGGAAAAAAAGAAAAAGAAAATCATACTGTGATGGGCAAATAAACATCCCATAAAACCCCAATCTTTTTTTATTGTCATATACAAACACCTCACCAAATACCTACCTGGTAGCATCATCAATCCAACATCACAAATCACCACAGAGAGAGAGAGAGAGAGAGAGAGAGAGAGAGAGATTATAATAATGGGGTCATTAAAAAGGATAATAGTATAAACTTTAATTTTTTTTTTTGGTTTTTCTTTTATCAATTTCTATTGCTAGCAATCCCTTCATTACCGGCCAAGATCAAGTACTTATCCTTCCTCGTGAACCTTGTGCTCTCAAACCCCAAAGCCTTGCCAATCTCCTTTGCACATAATTTGCCTTGTCAAACCTTGTCGTCTTCTCACTCTCATGACTTTCACTATTAGCATAATTATTACAAACCCCAGAAGAAAGCACCATTTTCTCAAGCAACTTTAGGCGGTACCTTGGGTTTGGGTTCATGAAAAAGAAGAGTGGGTCGAAGCACTTGAGCCCGGCCGCGGTTGTGCCATAGAACATGCCGACATGCGCATCGAGTGCCACGGGGATTACCTGGTTGCTCATCTCCGAGAACAATGGGCTGAACCGGAGCAGAAAGGGTTCTCGGCACGTGGTCCCCTCAGGGCAAATGACCAGGTCACCTTGTTGAAGAAGCTTCTCCATCGCTGCCGCATCTTTGTCCCGGTTGCGTGTCAAACGCACCGTCTTGATCGGGGACAAGATCTCTGACACCCAGCTGAGGCTGTAGGTGACGGCAGTGAAGTTCCTCTTGAGGGCGAATGAGAGGCAGAGAGGGTCTAGGAGTGTCCTGTGGTTGCAAACATAGAGAAGGCCTTTGGTCCTTTTAGGTTTAGTATGATTGTTGTCAATGTTGGTGTTGGTCTTGTTTAGGGTTGTGGGGAGTGATACTGTGAGTGGACACCAGAGAAGGCTAGGGGTGCGGTGGAGAGATTAAAGGGTAGGAATATGCCAATGATGGCTCTCAAGAGGGCAAGACAGATGCCAAATGGAAGCCACATGAAGATGGCTAGGGCTGTGATTGGGGTGGGTTTTAGGGCTAATCTTCCATCATGGAAGATGAGTGGCTTTGGGTAGTTTTCTCTTGGGAGGTGATGCCAGGTTCTCTTGTCTGATTTGCTCACTAGGTACAGTTCCTGTGGAAAATGAAAGCAAAAGAAGACTTGGCATTAGACTATAATCTATGCACGTATGGACAAAAAGTATACCCAGATCCTTGGATGTGCATAAGCACCGTACTTATTGGCGAGTTTTAAGAAAGTATGACAATTTGCTCATGTGATGACAACATGGAAATATTAATGCAAGAGAAAGTGATGGAACATGTGAAATGGTATGTCTTAACACTGATAAATTTGTGTGGAAATATATACAGTCGCATTTTGTGCATAGTTTCACGCCTATGATCTATGAAAAAGCATTTCAAGAAGATGAACTACAATAGCATATATTGCTAATTAGATAGATTTTGTCCATGCAACTTAATAGATATAAGGTTTTGCATGATTCATAACAACTTTGATGGAATTGATTTTAAAGTGAACAGTGATGGTAGAGTTTTATGAAAATACCATGTGATCTAACAATCACTACGAAAGACTAAATAATGAGCAAGGAGGAGAGAGGCGATGGTGCCATTGCTTAGATTTAATTTGTCACCTTGAACTACAACAATATCCAGGTGATCTCTTAATTATGATAACCATATAGAAGTGGTGATCGTGTCTTTAGATCTTTTCAAATTGAGATAGAGGAAGCTATGTGAGACGACAACAATCACCACCGCGGGGTTGAGAGAGAGAGAGAGAGAGAGAGAGAGAGAGATCTTTGACGACTCACGCTGCATCTTGAGAACAAAGGGTCATGTTGGACGGACTTCTTGTGGCTGTTAATGCCAATGAGACCACATAGTGAAGACGTCTCCTTCCCAAGCATCTCCTCCAACTCATCAACCACACTCCGCCTCTTCCTCTCCATTAGCCCAACATAATACCCACACACCACCTTAAGCTCCCTCCCGATCACCATGTCAACCTCCAAATAATCCCTCAAAAGCTCTCAACCATCACTTGTGGAAGCCCACTCACTCCCACACTCTTTCCTCCTATCTTCTTCACCATCTCAAACCCTTCCAAACCCACATCCTCAAGCAAGAACTTCGGCAAACAGCACTGCCCACCCTGAAACTTTCTTCTTTTAACCCAAAGAAGCAAACCATGACCATTATCTCTAACCCTACCTCAGCACCACAAAACCCTAAAAATGGGTATGTCATGAGAAGCAATAGCGCCCTCATGAGGCCCCCTGCTTCGAAGGCCACAAGCATGAAGTAAGGGAACAAAGAGCAGGACTTTAGCAAAGCTCCTTCGACGTCAAACACGATGGTTTGGTCGTGTAGGTCTTGTCTGTGAGCAAGAGAGTGTAATCTCTGGTACTTCGAAAAATTCGCATGTGCACCGACGTTACCTCGCTCTGGTTGAGGACTCTGGCTGTCGTGAGCTTCCCTAGGATTAGTTGATAGAGGAAGAATGCGAGAGACTTGAAGAAGAAGACTTCAGGGAACATTTTTTGGGCTCTCTATGATAACATCACAGTTGCTAAAGTGAGAAATTTTGTGTTTTGGTGTCTGAAGGGCAAGACGCTTCATATACAAAAAGGTTTGATATGGAGATAACCTTTTATCTGTGAGAAAATTATTACATTACCCTCTTCTTTTCTTTTTCTTTTTTATTTTCAAGGAGTTCCTCCATTTGCCAGCTCCTTGGATGTTTCCTTGCGTTTTCGTAGTTATGACCTACCATGGCCCCTATTTATTGGCCTTGCCTGTCGGCATGCAAGTATCAGCTAGCCCCCATTTCTTTACCAAGTTTGCCGATGGTGGTCAATTGGTCATGGTTATATACTGCTCATCTTCCATTATTCTTCCGTATACGCACCCCGTGACGTGTGAAATTATTCTGCAGCATTCATTGCCCAGCTAACATACAGAAGCAAGCTAATGAACCGGCGGATTGAAATCACATTGCGTTCTGAAATTCAAAAAGAAAATGTATATGTCTTGGTCGACTTGCTTTTCCCACACTCCGATGAAACGTCACCGACCGGCGGATGCTTAAAGATGAGTGTCTCGTATACAATAGGCCCATTCCTCCTGACGTTAATCGATGCCTAAGATTCTTCAAAAGCATGCAAATTGGACGCCAAGTTTGGTACTCACACGGTTGTCCATAGAAGGTAGTAAACTATTGAAATTTTCACACCGAGTTTCCAAATGTTGAGTGTTGCAGCATTTAGAAATGTACAGCCGACTCGTACCTCATGTGTAAAATGGGTTAGGAGAAAGGAATGCATCATAGTCGGCAACACTACTAATGGCGATCAAATTCGAACATGACAATTCTCATACCAACCACACCAAATTAATTACAAAGCCAAAAGTATATTTACGATAGGATCATTGGAGAAAACCCAAGGACAAGGAGTTAAAGATAGAAATCAAAATTGAAACCTTCCGCTTCTCGAGATGGGAAGGACCAAGTACCTCATTGCTGTACCTTTGCATTAGAATTGGTAAATGTTGAGTGGGCATGCTCACGATACAATCTTAAACTTTCGATCTTGACAGCTACATATAAAATTCACATGATTTTGGAGCTTGTCACAACCTAACTTCGGGTGAACTACTTAAGGTTTGGCTAATGGACTACTAAGCCTAAACTTAGCCCAAGTTCTCCCAAGCCTATACCGATTCACTTATGTTTAAGTTCTTAACATGTAAATGATTTTTTAATTAAGAGTCGTTACTAATCTATTTTTTTGGGGTTGATTAAAAACCCAAGTAAAATAACGAGAACCAGAGATTGTGAGTGAGTTCGGGGACTTGATTACACTAGATTTTCAAATGCCCTTTCGCAGTACCTTTCTCTTTTATTTTGAAAATTTGTTTTGCGGGCAACTTGAATTGATTTTAATTTATTTCCCTAACATGTAAGATGATCAGGTGGGTGCGCAAACTACCAATTTAATGCCCACAAAGAAAAACAATAAATAAATTATGAGACTTAGCAACAAAAGCATTTGTAATGTTAGGTCAAAGTTCACATTAACAACCCTACATATGATTTCTAATTAACACGCAATGACTCAATTTTTTAGGATTTTCTCTTGTTTAATGAAATTTAAGCTATATGTCATGCAATTTAACTAAATGACTTAATTCTAATGATAAGCAATTTCTAATTATATGGATCTAGCAATAATTATTAAATGATATGCATTTCATGAACCTAATTTTATATGACATGTATATGATATTTTTGTATTTTTTTTATAAAAATTCGCAATTAAAATTACTAAAAATAAAAATCTAACTAAAGTGAGATATTATCTATTTTAAGTTAGGAAATAAACTAATCTGAATCCTATCTTAACTTAGAAATTTATCTCGACATGCAAGTTAATTCCAAAATATAACTTGAATATCATCTAAACATGCATTCTAATAATTAGAAAGGTATCTAACTATTCTATCATGCAATTCTATCTAGGAAATCAATTCTAATCTACATGATATGCAAATGCAATCTTTTTTTCTTTTTTTTTTTTTTTTTTTGGGATAAATAAAGCAATTAAAGTAAGACAAGCACCAAATCACTCAAGATCATATATCATCCAATCAATGCAAATAAGGAAATAATATCCAACCAACTTGAAATTTCGCGAATAAAATAGAAAAGTTGATCTTAAGCCTTAAAAATCAAAATATCAATTTTAAAGATTCCCGCGAAATCAATAATTCCATTTAAAACCTTATAGGTGGAATTAAAGATTATATGCGGTTGCGAATTTGAAAATAAATCTTTATTGGGAGATATGTCTATAACTCATAGATATGCATGCTAGATATTAATGGACATATATTAGGTAGTAAAATATGTAAATATACTAGAGATGTGCATCTTACCTAATTCGAGGATATTCTTTCCAAATTTGCTTGCAACGCAATCGGACTGAAATCTCGATCGCTTCCTCGATGGTGAACAGCAACAAATGGCGGCAAGCGGTGGCGACGCATTAGCGGGTATTGGTGGCGCGGTAGTTCACGGCCAAGGAGGATTCATTGACTGCTTATACACTGTGAGTGGGAGAGTTGGAGGCTCGGTGTGACACGATCACACAATGGTCAAGGATGGCAAGGACAACCGATTGTTTCATAGTGGATCACGAGCAGCTCCTAAGAGTTGCGGCTCAGCACATAGGAGTCCACAGTTGGGGATTTCGGTGAAATTGCTTTTGGTAGTTGGAAGCTACTGATCGTTTAAAAGTCGTGTAATCATCTAAGAAATTTTGCCTGTGATGGCAATAAATCACCGCTGAAGTTGCTAAACAAACATTAAAGGCAGCGTCGAGATTGGTCTGCAATTTGACTTAAGAAAACCTGCAGCAAGAAATATTCAAGTGGGGCTAAACCAATGACATGGTGAGGACCATCTCTAACATGTTAGGGAATTGGTGAGTGCTGGTGCTTCGGTGGTCGTCAGGGCTGGGGCTACGGAATAAGTGAGCTTCACGGAAAAAGGTGCACAATGGCATGAGCGAAAAATCATGATGTGAAGACCACGTGCAATTGCCAGAGGAAGAAGACAAAACCGCCGTCTCCCTTTTCTCTCTTCTGGCGAGTATCGCTCAATGTGCTTTTAGAATAGAATTGCGGACGCCCCCTGGAAAAGAAGAGACTCCCTTTTTATATGCAAAATAAAAAGGCCCAGCAAGTAAACTGCAGCCAGGTGGTTGAGGAACTGTTGCCGTTAGGCTTGCTGCAGCTGCAGGAGGATTTTCACCTCTCCTCACTCAAGGCGCGGGTGCTATACCAGCCTCTAGCCAGAGTTTTCCTATAGTTTTGTTTCCCTCGTAGACCAATCTTTATCTTGCGGATTTCTTGGGTGGTTCTCCCACCTGTTTCCTCCTTAAGCCTTTTAAGGACTTGCTCAGGTCCTAAAAGTAAAGAAAGTTTCCCTCGTCGACCAATTGCATGCGGACTTCTTACACATTTCTTTCCCTGTGTTGATACTTTTTGAGTATCACCAAATATATTCCTCTCATGTGCATATTCCTTCTTATTATTTTGATATTTCTTCCGAAACCTTTCATTTATATATTGCATAAATATATGAAAGATTTATTGAATATATTGAATCATCATTCCTCATAAGTCAATTTACGGTCATCAGAGAATAGCAAGCTTAGGCTAATTTCCTCTCGCCACGAGCCTAATCCAACTCTTCTAATTAAAGTTTAGAACCATCAAGTCAAACCCATTCATCATTAGTCCAATGCAAATGTAATAAATAAAAAAAATACTCCTAAAGCTATATGTTATGCAATTTAATTTTAATATTTTTGTTATTAGTTAAAATTAGTCCCTAATTTTTAATACAATAAGTGAATGATCAGATTATTAAAATTTAGGTGTCGACAGAGCTCAGACAAATGGATGCTCATAGATGGATAGCAAAGTCCCTTTGTTGCAACTTGGCAAGCTCGGTGGAAACACTTGGCTTTCGGTTGCAGTACGCTGTTTATGAATGCTCTTGCCGTGGAACGAGACAGTTTGGAGGCGGCGAGAGCCAGCTGCCTTCCAACTGTCAAAACAGTCAATTCTCCTCCCACCACCACGTTCAATTATCTTGAAAGTAACAGTCCATTTGTCACAGGACCACCAAAAATACAATAATAAATGAAAGAATGTACAGCCATTACTATCCACCCAAGCATGGAGAATTTGCACATAACGGGATATTTTGCATCGATGCCACGTAAAGTGCGGAACATAATTATAAAAAATATATATATTTGTCTTTTCCCCCATTTTGCAGCTTCGAGTCTGTTCTTTGTTTCGACAAAACTGGAACATGACCCAGACGTCGCAGCGGATAAGGTCGAGCTTGACCAATTAAATGGGCGTGGGTCAGAGGCTGAGTGCATAGCTAGCCGTCTTGTTTGAAGCCCTCGTCGAATACCGATATCGTTTCATTAGCCAGATGGGGGAAGAACGTCTCCATGTAAATTCTGTCCTTGCCCCAACCGACGTGCTTCGTTTTTCCTCTTTCGGCTCGACAAGATCATGAACACATACGTCGAAATTGATCTGCATCCGCGGCATCCATCGGTGTGAAATCCTGTGTATCATGCCTTCCGATCGTTTCTCTAGATTCCGTTGAGTCCGTGGGGTTTCACAGACAATTCGATCATGAATCTCGAATCAAGTCTAAATTAATCGGGATTGCAGGGATAGAAAATCGGGCATTGATTGATGACCCTTGGCTTTGGTCTTGTGATGCAGCAAAATGGAAATATTCTGGAGGGCAGATTCATTTATTCATTGCAGGTAGGATTATTAGTTGGTTACGTGGTGGAATTGACAAATTACATTGAGTGACGTGATAGGAATCGACTTTGTATTGAAATCTTAAAAACTCCTTTTGATGAATGTTTTCTTTTGGGAAGATATGTATACTTCAATATATACTTGTTGAAGGGCAAGTACTATTCAATCGCGACCCTAGTTTGCTACTGGCTAAAGGATATTGCACATTACCCATTCCTAAACTAATTGGAACTTAGAGATGCGAAGATTGCCAGCAGGTCCTACATCGCGGAAATGATTGATCGACACTACTGATTCCAAAAACAAAACTTTCATTTACCAGCCAGAAATCAGATACTAACTTGGGACGCGCCAGATTAATGGCAAAATGGATTGCAAAGTCAATAAATACAATGACAGCACGAATTGTTTCTGTGATGCGTGGGGACTGGAGATGGCCAGGATCGTGAATGCATCGAAGGGGGGCCTAGTGCAGCAAACTGCATGCGGATCATCCGACTCGTGGGTTGTCGTGTCCGCGTAAAGTAACGTGCATGAGATCAATAATGATATGGTAGGAGCCTCATTGCTTGACTACTCGATGAGTTTGGAGATTGAATTTGGACTGGGATTCGCATTTCCCAGCTCATTGGCCTCTAAAGACGACAAGATAGAGAAAGCACCTGTCAATCTGAAAGCGATAGGCAATTGATCTCTTTTTTGGCCGGAAGGTGAGCATTTAATTCATGCATACATATACATGTAAATAGGAGAAGAATAAGAGATTTCTTTTCTATTCTTTTTCCATGTTTAGTTTCGATCCGATTGAAAATCTTTTATCTCATCCAGCATGAAATGCTTTCGGGACTTTAACTAGTTTAGTAGATTAAATAAATGCTTTGTGATCTACATTTAGGTTCACATAACCTCTCTAAATAAAATAATTTATGCAAATTTAGCTTTTGACAATGCGTCAAATTCCTTTTTTAGAGAACATAATCTCTCGGCAATAAAAAGTAAATAGCTTTGACGTGCATCTCGACACTACCCACAAAGAGTAGATTTAGATTTTGAAAACGAGGACTTCGATTCTAACAAGCATTTTACCTGCCATGTGCCATGAAAACGGAACTCGAATGTAATGGCAAAATAGAGATGGGCTTGTGAGAATATGCACCAAACAGGAAGAATAAGGAAGAGTATGATACCCACAAGACAAGTCATTCCACTCAGATCATAAATTCCAGGAATGGGCATGGGAGGGAAGGAAAAGATATACATACAAACACGGAAACAAGACCAAAAAGTCAATCGCCTCCAACTTTTTTTCTTGTTTATTTTCGACACCGACTTGAAGCACCGTATCTTGATATACTTCTCCACGATCATGGTCGACCTAACGTACGTATGACAGGAAGAACGATGGATGCAATAATGTTTTTAGCTTTAAGTCAATGGTTTGGTGCCTGCCCATGTTAAACGTGTGTATGTGTATGAACGGAAGAACGATGTGTCTCCTAAAAGTTTTTTGTGGGAAAGTCAAATGACTTGGCGCCCGCCTATACTGTCCCACTAAGGTTTAGTTTTGTCCATTGAGATCAGAGTATCTGGTGAAATTTCATTTTCATACGTAAAACAAGGTTTTGCTGAAATAGAGATCAACTTTACTATTGATGAATCTGATCTGCTACAAATAAACTCTTGACAGGAAAATTTAATGGAAAAAGTCCTAAACATTTTAATTTAACCAATTTAATGGTAAATCTTTTCAGGACTTAATTAATAATCAGTACCAATATGAAAATGCTTAAGACTAAATTAATCCAATTGAAAGGTTTAGAACTGAATTAATACCAATATAATAGATCTAGAACTTTTTTTTAATACTTTTCCTCCTGCTGAATTGAACCACTTCACCTCACAGTGAGGTCACCTGACCAAAGAAGCCCATGTGAATTATAGCTTGCTGGAAAACCTGGTTTAACGATCTTGTTCAGTGTTTTTTCTCAGCCAATAGCTCTTCATCGTCGCATCAAATAATGAGAGCGCACAAGTACTATAGTCCGTCTTCGACATCAGTTAACGAGCCTTGGATAACTGACTTAATCATCACGGCATTCCAAAAACAATGACTACTAAGATAGATTCCTGATTGCACCAGGAATTTTACCCTATACCTCAAGTCGAGGTCACTGGCCACAGTCAGGATCATTTCCTTAGCCTACTAATTGTAAAGACGCCGAAACACTATGCCCAATCGTTACTTGAGAATATGAAACAAGAGCTAAGTGCCATGAAATTGAAACATAAGAGCAGTGGACACATGACAATAAAAAGAAATACCACAATTTGTATGAACTCCAGTCAATCTCGTTATTCAAAAAATCAAAATCTCGGTTTCAGTGTGGAATAAGATCAACGGCCAAAAGTGGATTTACAGCAAATACGCCTCAAGCTGGGAACCCATTAGAAAAGGCTGTCATCAATAAATTAAAATCTAATTACCATTAACAAGCTGGAAAAGACTAGAGGCTTGAAGCTACTTAAATAGTCTCCATCTAAAAACCTGGATAAAAGACGGTCAATAAATTTTACACGAAACAATCAAAGCAACAGTACTTTCAGCCGGTGCTACCAGAGAGATCTCCTGAGAATGCACTCCCATATGATGTGGAACCCGTTTGTGAAGAAGTAACTCGAGCCTTCTGAATCTGTCGTATCCTAAAAACATCTCTTGGGAGTGGTTGGCTCTGAACAGTCACACTATCATCGTCATCTTGCCCTAACATTCATTAAAAGCATTTTCGTCAATGCCACAAGAAACTCTTGCTACAGTTCAGGAACAATAAAAGGAAAAGGTAAAAATGACCATCTATTGTGATTCTTCTCGCAAATGCAGTACACACATGTCAAAGTCACGTCAGAGGAGAATACTGATATATGACATCTCCCATATTAGTGTTTTAGTTTTGACAGATTTTTCTCAATCATTTAGAATGATGGCGTTATAACCTCCTGCAAGCCGTTAGCCACACTGTATCCACAAATGTATGATATGTGTGCCGCCATGCATGCAGTTTTATGAAAAGTGCTATCTAAATAACATGGACGAATGTGCAACTGTTGCAATTTTTCAAATTTTAAGCATTAACCCAGTGAAGGTTGACCACATCCCTAGGTCCAGAAGATTGTCTTCTTCTGATGTGGAAGTGCATAACAGTTAATCTTCTGATAGAGTTATGCTCAGGAGTTAAAATTGGTAAAATAATGGTATCCAACAGCAATTTATATGCATATAAAGAGCAACATAAACTTTGCCTAGAGGAGGTTAGACAATCCTTATAGGACATTGTCCACAATAATATTTCAATACTCTACAGTCAGACACATGGCTTAGACCTGCAACATCATATAGCCACAAAAATGCCAGAACAATCATGAAGAAGCTGACAGACTTACGATCCAAACCTTTCCTTTTTCCAGATTGCCTGTCCCCTGTTTGTTTGTAAGAGGAACCACTTGGCATAGGACGGGACTTGCTTGAACCAGACACCTCACTTACACTGGGAGCATGAACTGGGACCGATTGCTTTGTCATAGTCCCAGATTTCCCCATCTGCCCAGCAGGTATATTGCTTTGCAGACATATAGATAGTACGATATCCACATCCGGTGTTGGTCCTGGAGAACAAGATTGCTCCATTAAATTATATCCAAGAGTAGAGTTGCTCCATCACAGAGTTTCCAGTGGAAAGATGTCAGAAATACCTAAATGAGTCTGCCTTATAGCAAAACTATCTTAAAAAAGGATGACATAAAGGTTGCCCTCTGCTACCAATTACAATTTTAAATAGTTTAAAAATGAGAACTGACTGTGGAAGATAATGTCAACTAACATTCTAGACACCTCCAATAAAAAGAAGTAAGGCCGCGCAGTAAAAGGAAAAGTGATTACACCTGTATTTTTCATTCTTATGAGCTTGCTCAAACTCTCTAAGCCTCAACCTTCTGTCTTCCTATCAATACCATTGTACTCACAAATCTACTATCTTTCTGACTGTTACTGATAAATGCATGAGAACTGACTGCAGAAGATGATGTCAACTCACATTCTTGAAACCTCCAATAAAAAGAAGTGCAGTAAAAGGAAAAGTGATTACACCCGTATTTTTCATTCTTATGAGCTTACTCTAATTCTCTAAGCCTCAACCTTCCATCTTCCTATCAATACCATTGTACTCACAAATCTTCCATCTTTCTGACTATTACTGATAAAACACATGCTAATCACATTCTACATACAATTAGATTTGTATCGACCAAAGCTCTCCATCTAAAAATCTAATTCTTTTACTTATCCTTGTCTTCTTTGGATACTTTGACTCATTCCATCTTGGTGAAAATTAACTAAAGTTAAAACAAGCCACCACAGTATACTCAAAGTCCTCAATGAAAACACTGCAAAACATATGTCATCCGAAAAACCATCAACAAAAGCAGTCGTTACAGAGAACCACCACTGACCATTAATCAAGATGTATGTAAAAAATGACGATTGCAAAAAGATAACCGGTTTTTCAATCTTTTGTTCAATTTGCTTACTACCTGTCTCTCACAAATTTAACTAGCAAGTCGACACAGCTTCTCCAAGTATATCCAAAATATATCCCAACTGAGAATACAAACAGGTTTGCAAGTTCGTTACTACCAGTAGTTCCCACCTAATCTTTCCCAATCTATATGAACCCACGCAAAGCTATGATACTCTTCGCAGAAACTAACAAATGAAAGCAATGGTTCAAGGAAAGGTCACATTTACAAAAGCATTAACTCAAACAGGACAACAGATTAAGAAAGGATAACAGCAATTATAACTGTCCCATTACACGTAAGGCTATCAACTTTATCTCCGATTGAAGATGCAAAGTAGCTGCTAAGGCTAAGGATCTATTTCCTAGGAACATGAGAATAATAAGGATAAAGTGTTGCAAGAAACAGACAACTGGAATTAAGTTGAAAGCTCACCTTCCACGGTAGGCAAGTTTGCTAAAAATGCCACCAATGCAGGTGGAGTCACTTTCAATATGTCATCAAGGGCACTGGTTGAACTGCCAACTGCACTTCCCACAATGGGGTTTGGCAAGTTGCTAGAAGGAACAGAAACTCCAGGACCCACGGAACTCGGAAGGATTGTTGTCCCTATGACAATATAATATCAAGCACTAAGCAAAAGCAGAACCAGATTGTATTCACAAAGTTCATATTCCAGGGAAAAGCAACACTACCACCTACAAAAAACTCACAATTTTGCACCACACAGGTCCAAGCTGAGGTCTAGTGTCCTCAAAACTATTTGAATATCGGCCACAATTATTTCATGTAGTAGTAATTAACCTCCAACTTAGATGACTGTTCTACATAAATTGAATAATTTAAGAGAAAGCAACTGCCACTGCACATAGACACACAGACATTGTATGTAAATTTACATGATCTGATTATCATATTTGAGTTTATATGCTCATAGAAATGCATAAACGAGATCCACATGCTATAGAAAATTATTCTCTACGAGCCAGTAGCAGCAACATCATTTGCAACTGTGAATTCTAAGGTTAACACCTTAATTTGTGCTTTCAGAACCAAAATCCAAAACTTAGTCGCAACGATATACTCACACTCCTTACCAGGTTTTTGTCTTGGGTCATAGATCACCATAAGAGATGTATTAGGATGTATAATATCGGCAGATCCATTTGAAGCGTTTGTCAGGCTGGACGATCCCCTATCTAAAAGAAGATGGACATGAAGATAAACCCCCAAGCAAACAAATGAAAATGGAACTGAATCAGAGAACAAGATCAGTTTCAATTACCAACAAATCCAGGTCCACTGAGCAGAGCTGGCTTCTCTAATTTCTTACTGATGTTTTTAGATAGCCACTGAACAGAATATATTTTTTGATTAGTAAACTATGCATTGGCATAAAGTCATCCACAGCTACTTCAACCATCAATCACCTTAACCATCCTTATAAAGTCAGGTTATATCCATATTGAGACATTCTAAAGATAGCAATTCCCAAAGCCACTTTGAAGATGTAATAAAACCTAGTAATAACCTTTCATGAAAGGTGAATCTCAGCAAAAGAATTTGGTACCACTCTCACCAAGTATAACATTATGCTTTCAGTTATAATTTGAAAGGATCGCAGAATATAGGAAATTACTAGCTGACCAGCACAGGCAGTGTAATATACTCGGAACTTTGTAAAGTTATCCTTAGCAAACATCAACATGATCATCAGCAGTGGTCGCTACTCACGACCTAGTAGTGAGACATTATTAACAGATAGGCAAAAGAATAGCCGAGCAATGAAACAGGAAGATAACCAGTCATGTTGGCACCTTCCATCTTGCAGAAGATTTTAGGGTATCATTGTTTAAACAATCACTTCTACAAATACTTAGGGTAATTATGGTGCTTCTGCATTTTACTTAAAACCTATAATTTCTTCTCGTGTTTATTATTGCACTTTTGTTTAACATTTAACACTTAACAAACAAACAGAATTGATGTTTAAAATGATTTATAATGCTTCTTGATTCCCTTTATGGGAATCAAAATTTGAAGGCATACTAAACAGGTACTTTTAATTAGTTTCCCCAAACACACTCCAAGTTTTCTGAAAGAACGAAAAATTTGAAAAGGTTACTTGCGAGGACTAGAAAGAAATTTATTGCAATTGTGATATCTTTTTGAAAGCAGTGACATTGCAATAAGGGTAGAAAGAAACAAATGAAGATGAGAAAAAAGATAAACATTCACTACATAAAGCTATCCAAAAGGAATTCAAGCTAAAGATACCTCCTGCCGTGACAAATGATCCAAATCCTGAGAAGAGCACGGCCAAAGATCCATGAAAGTATACCGTGACACGACGTCTTGTAATGAACCTTCTAACGCTGATCCTCCATCTTCTACTGTTCCAAAGAGTGCCTCTTTTCTTCTTTGTTCAACCTACGCAGGCCAAGATGCTTGAAAATCAATATTCCAGCAGTTAAAGTAGCATTTGTTACAATCTGTAGGATTTAATCCAGCATCATTCACCAAAATTACCAGAAATAGCTATCTATGCAAACAATACAACAAACTCACCTGAGGCCCACTTTAAGGCTTCAAGTTAGGACATAAAAGAGTTCATGCAGCAATTAAAAAGAATTAGTAGATTTGCCCCGCAGGATAATTGTGTCAAGGATTTTGGCAAAGGTTCCTTGTAAAAATAATGCAGAAATTTGTTTGTATTCAACCATGAGACAACTTCAGCCAAAAAATATAAGACAGCTTCCTTTCTTTTCTTAGAAACTCAAATGCTTGCTCACATTAACAAAAACCGTGCTTGTAAAGTTCTGACTTCTTTACACTATGTGCCAAGACGTTGGTCCCTTTGACAAGTGCAAGTGCTTCCCCAAATACGCGAACATGGTCAAGGAAGATGCAACTAAGAGCGTCATACACAGGATTATCATTATGCCGGTACAGAGAAGAATAATAATTTACCCCAACTTATTAAGGTGATGAAATGTAATAGTATGTTCAGATCCAGAAAAAGGATTTACAAAATGATCTAATGCACACAGTTGGACCAACAAGAGGAAATGGATAGGAGAACTATAAGATGCCAAATTATAGTAAGTGAACAGAACCATCAATGATGAAAAACTCCCTAGTTGTGTTTGGGAAAGCACGCACGTAGTTGACAAAGGGAGACAGCAGTCCATGATCGTGCCAGTCCATTGTTCAAGAGGAAAAGGGTAAAAGATGGGGAGGAGTTAGACAGTCAATCAGATTTACCTTCAAAACACTAGCAAGATCTCCATAAGTTTGCTCAAACTGGACAAATCTTTTCCATACCTAGCAAAGCAAGGAAATGATATTGAAGAGCAAACCTAAAAGATAATATATGGATGAAACACAAGTAGTCTCATAAAAGTACTACAATGTCAGACATGTCTATGCAGGATTCGCATATTATGCCTTCTTAAGCTTCAGAAGCAATTTTCTAAGGGAACCATGTGATAAATGGAAGCTTTCTTAACCTAGTCCTCTTAAGCTAGGTCACAAGGATGAAAAGTTAACATGTTTGGATAACTAAACAGTAGAAGCATAAAGACTGTTATTAGATCGTCGACGAACAATTCTACCTAACTTGTCACTGCTACATTGATCTTCCACTAACAATGATATCCACTGACAACCTAATTGTGTTTTTATTTCCTTGATCAGATGGGATATCACATATTCCTTTTCTTTGTTCCTCGCAGATAAAGAATCATACCTCAGCAGATGCCTCAGCTGGCAGTGAGCTTAATGCACGCTCAAATAAAGCACGGATGTTCTTATCGTCATTCATGCGAGACAAGAAATCTGCATATCTGTAAAGGTAGAGATATTCTCATTATGGACAGAAAGGATGGAGTGGAATCAGCAAAATAAAAATCTAAATAATAAGACAGGAAACTCTTTAAAAGAGTTCTTGTTGGAGGGCAGAGATTCAATCTGCTTTAAATCTAATACCACTTGACTAGAGAGGCATGTCACGCTAGTTAATTGACAAAAAGAGGAACAAAGACATGATCCAAATGTTTGGCATTGGCAAGGGGTGGCCAGCATTTGGCTGAACCCTGATCCCTCATCAATGCAGGTTTTCAAGTGGAACCTTGTAACCAAATGGCTCAAGTTATGGCTGAAAAGGACAGCCTTTGAATGTCAGTGCTAGTGGCAACCATTGATAATAACTTAAAACATGACAGATGGGTTGGAAGGTTAAAGAGGTCCTTTCTTAATGTCGCCTTTGGCCAAAGTCCCAATATTATACAAGAAAGTCCATCTATACATGGTTCAGTTCACGAATGGAGAGATCTCACAGAAAAGTGAATTTGTCAATATCTCCTCTCCACAGAGAAATCTGACCAAAGAAACTCTCCCAGCTTCATGTATGGATGAGATTAGCGCTAAAATGGGATTTAAATAGCCAATCAATTAGTTCAAAAGTGCTATCAGACAAATTTTTATTGAAGAACAAGGCCAACGTGCATAATCTTCATCTTTCTTTGTTACATCTCTTTAAAATCCCTTCTGTCACTAAACAGATTGGAAGGCAGTCCATATGAGAGTGGATTTCTTCGTGGAGGTGGCTATCTAGGAATGCAACATAACCTTAATCACCTCCCTATAGGAGAAACTGTGGTCAATAGGTGTTCTTGTGCAAGATGGAAGCTGTCATCAGATGGGATGACAGAGTTAAGAAGGAAATTGCATTTTTGTGATGCACCATACAACTATTGGTCTGCTTGGAAAGAAGATAAAAGAAGAGCTTAAAAGAGGGAGTACCCTTGTTCAGAGAAGTTGGTTTCACACTTTGGCTTCTTGGTATAGTGGATGTAGCGATATATAAATGATTTCTATAGTTCAGATGATAATCTACTACATAAACTTACATAAACAAATTGCATCAGGCTGCACCCTCTTGGAGCCTCATCAAAGCAAAATAAATAGCACAGAAGTTACATTTTTATTGCTTTTGGGTTAAATATAGGCAGACATCCTGCCAAAATTTGTTCATCTTCCTATAATCTCAAGCTCATGATGTTGAACATACAACAATATGCCAGACTGCCCCTATCTCTTCATATTATTCAGCTTTCCCATTGTAATAAAGCAAGAGATAATCTATTTTTTCTATCCTTTCGAACATGGCTTATATCTTATTAATTTTATGATCAAGCATGATAGCTACATCACCTGAAAAGCTCATAAACAAGATTCTACTTGCTCCTAAGCAAAGAAAGAATCAGTTGAAACTCAAACAGGGGAAAATAGGAGACCATAAGCATGTAAAAATGTAGGACGCCCCTTATTGCAAGATGTATGCTACAGAGGAAAGCCATACCCAGGCTACCTTTGAGCTAAGTGTAGTCTATCATTTGCATTATTTGACATGAAGCTTCATCAAGCACATCAAAAAACCATCATATTCATAATGAAATGGTCAATGCATGATTATCCAAAGTTTGCAAGCTCAGAGAGTTGAACTCACTCGAGAATGTATGCAGGTTCTTGCATAAATCTTTTCATTCCAGCTTCAAAGACATTGTGTGCTACCTGAATAAATGACAGAAATGATAAATTTGGACCTGCAGTATGTTGTATTAAGATAATTATAAGTTATCACATCTTCTTGATTACTGAAATGAATATGAAGGGATTCAGGGAATGATACTAGTAACAACACTTGGCACATATAGAAAGGAATGGTGCATATCAAACATGGTAGTATGGAGCAAGAGCTAAATTACAAATATACACTATGATGCATTGAATTGAAACTTAAGTCCACAAGGACTGTATTAATCACAAAGGATTAGGCCTACTATAAACCCACAAAGGAGAAACTTGAGCATCATTTCAGCAGACAAATCTCATTTTGTCTTGATGTAAAGTAGGCTCAGACAGCAGATACCAGAAACTTCAATGCAAAACATCATGAAGGAGAGTTCAACCTTGGGTTCTTTGTCAAGACAGAGGGCCATCTTAGCATAAGCCACATAAACATGATATGTACAATTCGGTGATTGACGAGCATCTAGAAAGTACTTGCGAGCAGCTTCAACTCCTTCCGTCCTTCTCAAAAAGCGGATATACTGCAAGTTATACACAATTTAATCTCAAACACACAGTTTGTGCCTCATAGACATTCTTATTGTAAAAAACCACAGCATATATGCCGAACACAGTGCGTTGCAAGCACAAAACCACAATATATATGTAAAAAATGCCAGAGGTAGTGACCAAAACCATGCAACAAACTGTAGGAAAATAATCACAAAGGATGAACATTAAGGATGTTTTGAAGCTTCATGTGATTACTCACGATGTATGACATCATAACATAAAACAATTTCATGTCTGGACTAGTGGCACCAATAAAAGCAGTCTGGACCAGCAGACTGCAGCCCAAGAAATTGGACATATAATCAATCGTCAATCCCCAGTAATTGTGCTCAAGTATCCAGATTAATTAATACTGTTTACAGTAGGCTGACATCTTTTCAAGATCTGCGATTTAATCACACCTATTACATCTTTCCAACCCAAAAATACATGCACGAGATTGGTGAAATCACTTACTTGTATATGTGCTAGAGAAGCATTATGAGCGCCATCTGTTAAAAGGCTTTCATACACTTTCTTCGCCGCCTTCATGAAAAAAGACATAATAGTTAGAGATGACAGAGAAAAATATGGACCTTCAAGAAACGAAAACAATATTCATCATCTAAACCTGAACTGCTCCACGGGATTCCTCCAGCTCAGCATATGCATACCTCAGTAGCTCAGATTCTGTTAGTAAAATGTATAGAGAATAATCTTAAACTTCTGTATGCAACTGCGAGGTGAAGAAAACCTCAACTACAAGCCAAACATCAAAAGGAAAGTGAAGGGTAGTTTCAGCTTTTAACAATGTGACAACTTTAAATTGGGCCATGTCATACTTGTCTTGGCTTTGCTTTCTATTGTTATTGGACCAGATCCTCATCAATTCCAGGGAAAAGCAATAAAGTTATGGGCACTTCTGTTTATGAGAGAAGTATGGGTAAAAAGACAAAGACACCCCTTTTTAATTTAGAATCATGCTTTGATTAGCCGATTTAAATATTTCCGGTTCAACCTCACAGTGAAAAGCAAATGCTATAAGCATAATCAGCAGGCTTCAGCAAGTTGCACTTTTTTATTTATTTATTTATTATCTCTTTCTCTTACACTCCAAAAACAAACTCCCCTTTTTTATAATAATAGAA
The DNA here is from genome assembly GCA_016097545.1 of Eucalyptus victrix. Lineage (NCBI taxonomy): Eukaryota > Viridiplantae > Streptophyta > Magnoliopsida > Myrtales > Myrtaceae > Eucalyptus > Eucalyptus victrix. Next base: position 39,331,952 of record CM027845.1, on the reverse strand, counting down.
AGCAGAAGCAACAAAAAAGTGCAGAGAAATAGAGATTATCAAGCAGTTCCTTCACATGGAAACAAGAATCAAATTTACCAGGAAGAGCCTTCAAGGCTCGCTGAAATACTTTAATAGCAGCCTCCATGGAACCACTTTTTGCATGCCATGTCGCATAATCATGCCATATATCAGGATAATGGTATAGGTACATTAAACACTGGAATCAAACAGAATGAATGAGCCATCAATTTTTTAACATAATTGACTGCAACTGGAAAAGGGGTCAGCAAACCACCTTCAGAACACTGCCGTGGTTTGCCAAAAGCATGACAATCATAATCAAGACTCATCCGAAATATATTCTCAAGAGAATTAGATAAAACATTCGGCAGAAGGATACAAAAAACAAAATCAGAAGCTGGATGCACTAAAAGATATCAGCCTATACCTGCTCATAAGTGAGTACAATGCGCTTGTTGGCAGATACGGTGTCTATTCTCTGAGGATTCACCCTGCAATAATATAACTTCTGATTAAATAGATGCAGATTGCTCATCTTTAAAAATTGACAAAATATGCAGTAACCAGTTTACCTGATGTCCATCTCAATAATAGTGGACAATAGCTTTAGTTTATGCTAATGTAAGTGCTATTTTTTATCCACATAGCATACAAATGAAATAAAAATTAAGTGAGAGGTGTGTCAACAAGGTTGCTTCAATTTGCCAACAGTACAACATAACAGAAGTCCTTGCTTTCAGTGCATTTAATCCCCATGGAGTCGAACTTGGCTAAAAATATATGCACCTTTGGATCAATAATCAAAAGGTCTTACAGAAGTTCGAAGAATGAGCATCCAGATCACATTCAGACGAAAAACGATACCACACTCTAAGCTCATAATAGCTATTGAAGGATGCATCACATAAATCTTCACCAACAATGGCTAGTTATCTAGTCTCCATGTTTTTCTGTGGCAACTGCATGAACTTAAAGCGTTCTTGGTTGTGCAACCATGGTAATCTAGAGCAAATTCAATGACAAAAAACTGACAGGGCAATATACAAGACAAGGGCTCTGAGGAAGAATTACTCACTTTTCAAAGGCTAAAAGCCTTTTCCATGCCATCCACTGTGATTCTTCCTGAAAGAAAAGCAGAATTAAACTAAAAATCACTCATATTAACTAAATTAGAGAAAAACTCAATTCAAGAAAAGAAAACCAGTAAATTGATAGGAGAGTTCGTGTTACAAAACAAGAAAATTCAACAAGAGGACAATATGTTAGTATACTTTTCAGATAGCTGCAAGTAATGGTGCTAGCTAATACTAATTCTGAAAATTACAGAAAGCACTTTAAAAATAATTCTATAGTTACTAAGCCCCATAGAAATGCGTGCTGCCAAATCTGCAGCTATGAAATGTTCTGTGAAACAACTATCTAATCTAAACTAAAGCACACAAAACCCCACCTAATCTTCCAGTGGGACGCATAAATTCATTTTAACTTTGCTAACCAGATTGTAACCCATCTGAAGCATAACTCACTTTTGCAGGAAATTTTTCTACTTGATAGCAAGAATATCACATAATAGGTCCACCATGAATCTAAAAAACAAAGAGCGCAACTAGAATTCATTTAAGGTCAGCATATGAAGATTTTCCAAACAAATCTCTCTTGTGAGTTTGTAGTTATCAGCCTCGCATCTCATCTCTGTTTAACTTTTTGTCACATGCCTCAATATTGCTCCAGAAATTCCACACAAAATTCCCTCTAAAAATGAAAACAGTCTGCATGCAAGTCTGAAGAAAGAACACGTCAAGTAAGTCCACAGGAAGTTATAGCTAAGTAAAGCACCCTTCAACCTATCAAACTTGAAATATTCAGCCTGCTTGCCAGAAATAGGAAGTAGTTCACCCTTCAATCTAGATGTCGATTCAGTTCCGTACTTCTGGGATTTGGTCTCAAACACACTCATTCAGATCATTCTGTATTTTACATATATTAAGGGGGGAAATGTATACTTCTAGTGTATATGTCGATAATATCATTATCACTGGAGATGATGCAGTTGGCATTACTCATTTGAAGGCTCATCTGTATCCACAGTTTAACACCAAAGACTGTACTATCTCAGGATTGAGGTCGCTTCGTTTGAGCATTTCATTTATTTTTTTCAAAGAAATTGTCCATTGAATATCTTATAGGAAACCAGATTACTTAATTTAAAGCTTGTTGCTACTCCAATGGTTCTGAACGTCAAGTTATTACCTGGTGAGGGGAGCCTTTTCACAATCCAGAATGTACTAAAGAAATGGGTATGACACAGTCGCAACCGATGACATTCTGTGATAAGCAGGCAGCAATACACAGTGCTTTGAATCCCTTTTTCATGAGAGGGCGAAACATATATAGGTCAACTGTCACTTTGTTTGAGAAAAACTATAGTCTTGGACAATCAGGAAGCTGACATATCCACTAAGGCTCTCATTAGTCCCCAAGTCAGGTATATCTGTACAAGCTGGGCATAATGATCTGTAGGCTCCAGCTTAAGGGGGAGTATTAAGAATAGGGAATCATATCATAGTGAATGCATACGTTGATTGTGTAACATTATGTAATCTTGGGTTTACTATTTTGTCGTATTTGGACCTAACTTTCTAATCATTTTTCTCATTGTCACACTACTTATGCAAAAAGAGAGATATTGCTTCAAGCTTATCAACAGGTCTCATGAACCAAAGGGACAAGAAGACAGGTAACTAGATCCTCAGAATTTTTCATTCACACCTTCACAAAAGCCTTCCAATATGAACTACTGGATAGACAGGAGAAATGGAACATCTTTGTGAAAATCTCAGGGTTCCTATCAAAGCCACTCATCATTTCCAATCAACTTGAGAAACGTGTCCAACAAGACCTTGAATCTTTTTACCTCATATACAAGTCAAAATTGCAAGGTTCATTTAGTAAATAGGAGATAATTACCTTACTCGACCCAGTGGGTGGAACTGCAAGCATATTCCAATCAATTTCATCAACATATTTCTTCCTTTCCTTGTAAACGGCCCTTGCACTATTATACTTTGGTTGGTATTCAGATACGAGTCCCTTGGCCTGGTAAATCATAATATACATCTGCCTGTGAAATTCTTGACCATCAAAAGATACATCTGACACATACTTCTGTGAGCAATCAAAAAGGAACTATTACTTTTAAATCTTATAAGCAAAGTATTACCAACTGACGACTGACAGAGTTCTCAAAGTTTTCATAGTCTCTCCAAAGTTGTTCAACATGATGGGTAGGAGTGACAATAGCTTTTTGATATGCTTTGCGCACAGCAGTCATCCGTTGTGACTCCTCCACTGCATTTAGAGCCTGCAAAGGACATCTCATGCTAAGGACAAAGGAAAACATCCACTTGGTAAACCCCTTTCAAAACCAAGGTGTAAAAGAAAAGGAGAGTATTGCAGCACCGGCAGTGACTTCAAAAATGTTATGTAGTCCATCCAGACTGGCCCAGATGCTATGTCAGAACCTGGTAAAACATGCAACACATGTCATTAGCTTACCTGAATTCTTCCTCATGAAAATTGTGATAAGATGCACACTAATCCTAAATTTACACACCCGAGCCAGTAAGTAATCAATGCCTAAAATCGCAAATAGACCTCTCCAGTAAAATAGGGACATATATATTCATCTTTTACTTGTTAATTCTGTTAGCCAATCCCCTATCTTGAACATATGCTAGCAGCTCATCTGTTTGAAAAGTAGAGATGAAAAATTTCCAAAAAAATTCAAATTAGATGCTACAATATATCGTACCAAAAGGCTTAAAGGAGATGACGCACCTACATAACTAAGCATAAAATCAAATGCTTTCCTAGTCTCTTCATGACCCTCAACACCTTTCTTCTCGTTGACCTTTCGAATGAAACGAATGTAGCACCGCCTACAAATGAGGATAATAGGAAAAGCAAGAACTGTAAACTCCTGACCTTTCATCATGTAAAGAAAGACAGCGTAACAATTCTTAAACATTGAACATTAAAGCATGTTATGAAGGCAACTAAAAGTTCAATGACTTCTTGACCTCTCTTGGGAAGTGATGAAGGCATCCAGATCAAAGTAAAACATTTCAAGAAGTTTGTGCCAGAGAAACAAAACATCATCGCAATCACATAAGACTTACATATGTCAATCACACAAATGATAATGTAGATCAAGCAACCTGCACTGTTAACCTTTCAAAGTCCCAAAGGCATTTATTTTTCTTGCAAAAAATGCACATCTTTGTTGATATCCAATCCTATCCTTACCCTCTCATAATCACCGGTTTCAAAATGAAAGAACCATTTTGACCTTACGTAAGTCCTAATTTTAGGATCCTTATGGGTTCTGATCCCAATTGATAGAGATTTACAGGACCACTAAGGTCCATTGAACATCTATTTACAACTAAAATGTACATTTCTAGATTTCTAGGGTCTCAATGTCCCTGATCTCTAATCTCAAGACCCAATACTCCAAAAAACCCTATTGATCCTACATAGGACAGGCTTAACAACTCAGTCCCAAGAATCAGCATGCCTATCTTGCCTAACAGACCTAGTTCATGGGCATGTGGCCTGTCATTTGGACAAGCTTCGCCACAATGTTCTCCATAGTAATTCTTATTTCTAACGACTGATTTCTTCTTGCATGAGTTTTCTGTTCAAGATATTCAACATTCTTGGACAATCAAGCAACTTGAGGCAATTCCATGCATCATTTTACCTTCTATTTAAGGAAAGCAAAGAAGCAAAGTTAAAGAAACAAGAGAAAAAAATCTCTGATGTAACATGTGGCTACTAGCTCATATTCACATTTGAAGCTGCTTTCTCTAGCACTAAAGATGTTTACCAATTCCTTCTCCATCATGTTCTTTGTTACAAATACACAAGAATGCAAGATACACAAAGATATTCTGAAGCAGGAAAACCATAGCTTTGATACCAATTGAAGCAGTTGGAGAAGTAAAAGAAGGCAAAATGAGCCAAAAATAAGGCTAGATTTGAGAAGATTTGAAGCTGGCACAGAATCTAGAAATTTTAGTATATATAAAGAGTGATTGCTTATTGAATGAGAAAAAATAATGGCACCATGACTGAATGCCTATTTAAGCTAGGGTCACAGACAAAAGATATCTCTAACCTTGAATTGAGATAACAACTTCTAATGGACGTCATTAAACATCACATGATTGGCACATGACTGTTTATTGACCAAATTACGTAATAAGAGACTAAATGGAAACAACACTTAAAATTACTAAATAGTATAATGCTCCTACATCATTCCCCCACAGGTTGGAAAGGATCAAGCTTGATTGGGAAGACCTCTTCAGCATTAGCTCAGATTCTCTAAATCAAACTTCTTTATCTCCTCTCCAAAAATTCATGCATACCTGCCTTATACAATCATTTACTAGCTACTTTTTATCCAGATTATCCTTCTTGGTCAACATCCTTCTTCTTTGGTTGGAGAAAACCCAATCTCAAGTCTTGACATGTGAATCATGAGATGTGGTGAATCCCTCTCAATCATCATTGATATTCGTACCACATCATCACAACAATCAAAGTTCTCTTACTTCACAAAATTTGCCAACTATAGCTTTTAGTTAAACCCTCAGATCGAGCAGTAATTACAAAATCAATTATTGGCCCAACATCTCTAAATGACATCTTGTACAGTTCCGATGTATCATGATGGAGGAGTATTTACTAAATTACTATTTAGTAATTTTAAGTGTTTAAGTGTTTCTCCTTTTATTTTGTTTTTCAGTGTGTTGTTAGGTTAATAAATAGTTAGTGCCAGTCATGTGACTTTTAATGAGCTCCAATGATTTAGATTAACAGTTATTATGCCAGATCAAGAGTTGATGCTGTCTTACATCTATAACCCTAGCATAAAATAGCCTTTCATATCACTTTATCGTTACTTTTTTTGATTCAATAAACATCGTCGGCTTCTATCAGCCCTAGATTACATCTGTTTTGTTCCAGCTTCCATTCATCTCAATTCTAGCCCTGGTTCTTGTTCTAGTTGCTATCTTTTACCTCTCCAACCGCATCAATTTGGTATCAAAGCCCCTTCTTAGGATTATTCCCTGAGAGATCGAACAAATAAGTGCCTTTTGGTGATGCATTGTTGAATCAATATGAGAGAACCCATAATGTAATAATTTGAAGGTTGAGCAATCAACTCAGTTCTTAGCACAAATAACCAATATAAGAATCAAGATCTAGGCATTCACAATATGAGTGCTTAAAATGTGCACCTATGTCTTGACTAACCAATGCTAGACAAGAGAGAGAGAGAGAGAGAGAGAGAGAGAGAGAGAGAGAGAGAGAGAGAGGAGTACCAGAGAGGAACATGGAGACAACTCAGCAAACACCGGCTAAATATCTGTTTAGTAGCATCATCATTGCTCACAGTCATGAGAGCCTCTACATATTGCTTCCAGAATTTTGCCTGCAGAAGAAGGGAGGGCAAAGGCAGATGGATTGGTCACTTCCTCCACAAAATTCTGATGAGACAGAACCAGAAAGAAACAAACAAACTTGTTTTTACAAAAGAGGCTCTACCTACGACATCAATACAATCACCTCACAATGCCCAACCACATTAAAAAGTAGATTTATGAAGACCATGACAACTGTTTTACCCAAATGCAAGTTCCCACAATCATACCAATGATACAGCATCAGAAATAGAAGAAAGTGTCAACTCATTCAAGTTTGCACCTACAAAGAAATTCTAAGATTCATGAATCTTATAGAAAGCATCATCATAATCCTATTGATCACAAGATGGTCAATTTCTTTATCGAAATCGCACAAAGCAATATCAGCCCTAATTATGGTATCTTAAACAATCTGTACCCACCTAAGATATAAAGAGGATATTATTCCCGGAAATAAGTCATATGAAAAAGGAGCCAGGAAGCAGTAGGTTCTTTCTGGTATTGTACTTGACAAACTATCAGGACAGCCAGGAAACCAAAAATATTTACATCACTTAGCTCGGCAGACTCCACCTCTAGCGACTTAGAATAATCAAAACCTGCCAAGTTATTCATAACATCTCATGCATCTGCAGCATGACACAAATAAAACTCAAAGCACCCCTAACAAAAACCAGAAAAAAACCACATATAATAAAGAGAAAAAAAAAAGAATCAAATCAGTTCACAACCAGCACTAAATGAAAAAGATAAACCCCAGAATCAGCAAGTACACTTGCTTACATTCTTAAAGCAACTAAGAGGTACAATGCTCTTTCACCACTGACCACCCCATCCTTGCAAAACCCAAACACATAAGAAAAGGAATAAACTGCCTCGGAAAACAAAAGCTAATTTGACATTATGCAACAACAATTGCCTGGACAGAATGCACCCAGTATCCTTTATCCACTATTATCATGGAGAAAAGTAGTCCAAGCAGCAAGAACGAAAGCAGGACAACTTGCATAGCACCAACTCCGCATGTATATTGCAAAGCACGTTCGAATTCGGAACAACGCGTAAACTCGGCAACCTGCGCATAACTCATGTGCAGAAACGCGACAAATCGGCACGGGATTTAAGAAAACTCACGGCGGTCGGAAACACTGCCAGGAGCTGCTCGTACATAGGCGCCGCGTCCGCGATGGGCAGATGCTGAAATTCCAAGGGGGGGCGAACTCTCATAAAAAAATCAATCCAATCGAGGTAAGATTACAGTAAAGAACGCGGGGGAGAGATCGAAGCGCCGTACCAGCGCCTTGCTCGCCAAGGCCTCCGCCGCCTCGACACTGTACTTGTCGACCGCGTTAGCCGCCTCCGCCGCCTCCGCCGCCGCCGCCGCGTCCTGCGAAACCAATCAAAACAGTTCGATCCAAGAAAAGCAATAAGCCGAGCTCGAAGGCGGAACAGCACCGAAGAATCGTACGGACTTACCTTCGATTCCGGAACGGAGGCGAGAGTCTCCACCGACGCCATGAATGGCCCCCGATTGAACACGCTGCTGATCGGGAAGAGACGATCGGGAGGGATTGAGCAGCCGGAATCCTTCGATCGTCGGAGATTTTTAGGGATTTTGGGGAGGAATTCGAACGGGAGGCGCAAACCGCGAGCAGCGAGCTGAGCGACGCCCTGAACGGCGGCCGGGCGAGGGGAGAGTCGGTTTAGCGACGCCGGGCCCGATCGGATCGGCCCTGGACCGGACCGGACCGGACCGGACCGGCTCGGTTTTGCTTTTTTTTTTGAACAGGAAAAGAAAATATTATTACTAGGTATGATCGCAAAACCGGCCCTCGCGTCACCACGCAAATTCAGTTCTGGTCCCTCTACTGTACCATATTTTATGCACGTTCGTTTCCCAACTTATCTTTTTGATGGTGTACACCGAGTCACAACAGCAATTCATAACGAAGTGTCTACGTGTACAAATTCCTAAAAAGAATTTACACTTTTGATGCTCATACCTTTAGAAATGTCCAATTAGGTGCTTGTAATTTGTTTTAATGAAATCATCGGGATTTATTCCAATAGCTATCCTTCTCACATTAAAAGAAAGAAGTGAGGAGTTTAAATCTCTACATTCTTAGAGAGTTGAGATGGATATAATATTTATATTCCCATGCTTTGAATGGACACATAATAAAAGTTTAAGAATGAGAGTTAAAATAGTAATAGAATAAAATCGATCATAAAAAAATTGTTTTAGCGACAAAACCAATCTTTATGTTGTTTTTCAATGAAAACTTAACTTTTTTCGTCACATCTAATATGAAGTCTCATGAAAATTTAAAATTAAGACCACCCATTAATTGGAAATTCTTTCATTTATAAGTGTGCGAAATCTGATTGGAAAGTCCATTGTAATTAATTCCATTGTATGCGATATGGCAACTTCATTTTTGGCAATTCAATTAAAAGTATCTAGGACTACTCTTTTGAGGAGAAAAGTAGATGAGTATAATATATTCGCAGCTTTAACTCGTGTTTTATAGGCAAAGTATTTTAGGCAGTTTATACGAAAATCTTCCATTGACAATCCACGACTACACGTCACATTAATTGTAAAGACTTGTTCGTGTCATAATAGACTATTAATATCTAATGTCAACCTCAAACTCTCGATCTTACACAATTTTTAAAAAGTCTTCGGTAATTCCTAATTAAGGCCATCAATATTAGCTATATAGAATTACGCATGTGCATATCGTGTATCGAAATTCGTATCACGCCTAAAATTCAACCTCTGACTACACATGAAAAATACGATCATTGAACGGACTTGAATTGGGCTGGTTCCCTGGATTGTGGTCTAACTTGTTGTCTAGGCTTGTTTATTATGATAATAAAAAGAAAAAAAAAAAAAAGAACCATGCACAAATTAGTCTTCGGCCGCCACCCCGAGCTTGGTTAGTCCAAGTGTTCATTTCCTCGTAAAAGCGTCGGGATGGCATTAAATAGTCTTGCTTTTGGGCTCGACCATTTGGGTCAATTGAGGCGTGGCATGACCTTGACATGTCAGTTCCATAATCAGGTTGATCAACTGGTCGCATGTTGCTAAATAATTAATTGTCTATTACAATTTCTATTTCAATATCTTTGTGAAAAAATTTTCATTTGTACATTTCTATAAACAATGCAGACGTTTATTTTTAAGAAAATATTTTACTAATCAATTATTTTTGACGAAACAATCACATCCTTACAATAAAGCGGAGTGACTTTCAATATAAATTACATTAAATTGGGCAATTATAATTAGAGTCATGTAAAGTTGAGTAACCCTAGGCGAAAGTTAATGGATCATGTACGTCCATCATGCTATTTTAGAAAGATAAAGCTACAAAAGTCCTTTTTTTTTTTTTTTTTTTTTTGATCAAGCTACAAATATTGTTAACATGCACATCCATCGCGCCAAAATGGCCCCGCTGAAAGTCCAACCTAAATTGAGTGACCCATTAGTTAAAATAAAACTCGAGCCACCACATTAACAGTTAACTAAGATTTAGGAGAAATTACACAAAATTCTCCCGAACTTAGGAGCACTACATGTCTGCTCCCAAAATTTCATATGTTACATCTTACTCCTCAAACATTCATTTTATTATGGTCATTAACCTTCCATTATAATTGCCATTAGCATATATAATGCACATGACTTTGAAGGGGTAAATGGTCATTAACCATCCATAATAATTGCCGTCAGCATATATAATGCACATGACTTTGAAGGGGGTAAAACTGTATCTTCGTCTTTTCTTTTTCTTTTTTTATAGAAATCTCTCTTTTGCCTTTGATTTTTGTAAAAAAAAAATTAAAAAATAATAATAAGACAATGGAGAACAATAAATTAACTAATCTAATAATATTAGAAAAATTTATGTCAATAACATATTAAAACAAAGATTACTAAAAATCGATGAAAATATTAACTGAAATGATAAGATATTCTAATAAAAAGGAAACACAATTAGGTAAAAAGCAAATATCTCTCAATAATGAAAAGGTCATATAAGTAAAATTGGATACTCATTATTCTTTTGAAATGGTTAATTAATGAAAAAATTATTAATCAGTAAAAACTATTACAAAAAAAAAAACTCAGATTGCGTTTCAATTATTTCATTTCATGAGATGAGGAAATCACTTCCTTTTAAAATATTTTAAAATTATTTTCTATATAATCATTTTTTGCCTGCATTACCCTTTACATGTACACAATGATTAACCAATTTTTGTCACTTGATCTTTTTGTCATTGGGGCTTTTTCCCTTTTTATTTAGTATGTACTTATTCTTTTTCTTAAAGTACCTCAATTCTATTAAATGTGGTATATTTATTGTCCTTTGTCAATATTATTATTGATATTTATTTTTTTCTATTATCACTATTCTAGTTAATTTACTATCATCCCATTATCTTTTTTTTTTTAACAGCAATTAACGAAGAAAGAGAGAATTCCTTGAAAAAACAAATACGAAGATATATTTTTACCCTTTAAAGTCATGTGCATTACGCAACGAAGATACTTCAGGGGGGTCATGAAACGGCTTGGGAGCAAATGTATACTACTCCCAAAGTTCAAAGTTTAGAGGTGTTTTGTGTAATTTTCCCATATATCGAATGATAATTCACCCCCAGTAAAACGAAGGGAACTGTAAAGGTTAAAATGTCCTATTCCTTAAATGTTTGCATGTTGCCTTTAGCTTTACTCTCCAAAACAGTAAACACAGGAGGGATAGATAGTGCTGTGCGAAGGAAACTTGCAAATTAAAAGAATATAACAATAGACTTTGACTCTGCATCACTAAAAGCCCTGTGAAACAACAAAGGAATTTACGGTTTTACACAACTCCGCATCGACCTACTAGGTTGGCTAGACGCCTGGAATATCATGGAGCAAAACGCGTGTTGAAACCATCTTGATGTACATACTTCCGGAGCCAGATGAAAACTAGTCCAGCCATTAATAATCATACATCGCATTGTTGCTATTGTAGGATGAGTTTAGACTTCCAAATTCCGGAAATCCTCATCCAGAAAAATAATGGACAAAGCTTAAATTGCTCCGATGTCGCGGATTTTAAGGAAAAAATTGCAGCACATCCCTTTGAATTTCGAAATGTGCACTTAACCCTTGTAATAGCAGCTTTGTTTTTTTTTTTTTTTTTTTTTTTTTGGTAATAGGTAATAAATATAAAGAGGAAGGGCAAATGTACAAAAGATTAGGGCACCAAAAACTTGCACTCAATAACAGCTTTGTTGAATCCTAGGCATTTGTACAATCCTGTTATCTGTGAACTCTAACCAAGCTGGCGTTAGAATCCTACTTCCATCATAGTGACCAAACAACTTCTGATCCTGCCTGCACGTTTCTCGGATCTTTTCCCCTTTGAATCTTGGAAATTGATCCATGCCTCTATTTCATTGGTACATCAGTGCAAATGACATTCTTCCCAGCGAAAGTCACATGGAACTGACATTTACAAATAATGTAGTCATTCCACACATTTACCTCCCTCTCTGGAGATCGAACTAGAATCGTGTCCGTCTGCCAAACTGAATCCGCATAACAGAAGTCGATGTCAGAAACACAGACAAAGTTTTCCTAGACATATGTTTGAAGTAAGAAGACAATTCGAAACTGTTCTAACTTTGCTTTTCAGAAGAGTTTCCTGAAAATTATAGCTTTAGAATACTTGGAAAAGACATGTTGAACTCTTTTTCTCTCAGAGACTGTAAATAAAAGCTGACCAATAGATGTATTCTCAATCAACAGGAGAATTATACTTAAACCACCTACTGCACTAACTGGTCAGCGGACTCTGCCCACTAATGTAACCACTGTTGTTCCACTGTCATCGGCACCTACAGTCCTGCCACCACTATTCTCACTACAGGGCCACCTCCAACACCACCACCACTAATGTCGTCATATCATCAACACCAATGTCAACGCAGACACTGTCAACTTGACAATGCTGAAAACGGAGTTCCAAGTTGATGTCAGACTCACCCTCTCTCAGCTAGCACTGTCATCATTTAGCTGAAGTGGCCCTCAGAACTTAGAAGAGAATTCCTCTTCATGTGCAAAATCGTCATTACAACAGATTTTACAATCATCGTTTATCAATGGGAAGATGCTTTCTCTTGTCAAGAACACTTTCAATGCCAATAGCAGGCAGTCTAGCACTCATTCTACCAACAGAAGTCTGATTTATGGGCAGTACTTACATGGGAAGCCAGGTTATTATTATGTTGAACTGACATCAGCTCTTCATTGGTGGTAAGTGCTGGCTCAGGGGAATCCTGGAAGCCAACTATGCTCTTGGAGCGTATTCCTGCAAGTGGATGTTCAAAACAGTATTATTGCATTTGCCCTTACATATGAAGTATTGCATCCAGATGAATGGTATTCAAAGCAGAGAAAAAGGACAACTAAGAAGATGCTCGGTCAGCCAGTGTCTCAAAAACTTAAAGTGCGCCAGGGGCAATATTGAGCAAGACAAGCAAGATAATGACTGGGAACATGAGCATGCTACTTTTACAATTTAGCAGGTCAGGTGTAAGACATGTAGTGACAATTAAAAAGCAGACGATAGTTTCAAGGATTATACAGTCGAATATGAAAACTGTTTTCTTCCTAAGAACAATTATGGCACTTTTAATAACCAACATAATTCAACAAGATGACCATCACCATAAAAGGAACTTAGCAATCAGAAAAAGAATATATGTTTTGCTCCTATGGTATGAGGAAGAGGTTGTTCTGACATGCTTTTAGTTTCATTATCTCACAATATAATCTACTGAAAGCACCTACAGGCTAATGTATCCTGCACCATATATGCATAAGTAGCATTCCAAATTTAAAATACTCAAGAGAAGCATTCCTTATTCTTGTCTGCTTGTTGGCACATGAAACATCCATTCTATACACAATGGAAGACATCCTTGACAATGGATCCATGGTGGGGCAAAAAGGTTCCAAGTGATTTTTGAAAATCTCCAAGTCATATGGCCTGGTCCTTAATGACCAAATGATCTGGTATTGTTCCCCCACTGGCACAAAATAAGTCTTTAATAACAAAGTTATAAATTATTTAGACCACTAAATTAGTAATTTTTGTATGAAGACTTATGCAATGTTCATTTGACAAGAAATAGTCAACAAAACAAATACATCCATCCTCACACCAGCGATACTTAATAGGGATTGGGGAATAATAAGAGTCTAAACTGACATGTAGACTTAACTGTTTGGACTTACTTATCACTGCCACCCCACCCCAACTCTCCCCCAAAATACAATAAACCTCTGACTGATTACCCCCCCGGGGGGGGTGGCGTTGTTATTAACTAATGTGGGTAGTTTCGCTGTTTTCGTACCTTGAAAGACAATGATCACAAAGAAAAGAAGAGTAATTATCATGGCAGTGAGGCTGCTGCTTGAAGATGATGGAGATAAATTGGCTGCTTTATTCTTCCTCAGAGCTTTTATCCGCTCGATTCGTGTGCGCTTTCTCATAGCCACCTCTGCAATGTCCTTGACAAACTTCTGGTCAGCAGCATCTAAAGCCGGACCTTTTGGTGGTCTTGGTGGCTTGGGAGGTTTTCTTGAATTTGTGGTGTGTCGTTTTTCCTTCACATATTTCTTGTCCAAGAAGGGAACATTTTCTTGGCCACTTTCTCTTGATTTCCTGTCCACCAACACTTCTAGATTCTCATTTGGAACCTCAACAACAGAAGAAGTGCTGCACAATTCTACACTGCATTCTGGCTTGCTTTTGATTGATCTGTCTATACTTAAGCTCCCACCCAAAGACCTTTTGAGACGCTTGTTCGTTCGTGAATTTTTTACCGAAGCAAGTTCTGTACTTCCATCTTCTTCACTGGTGCCCCCACCGCTTTCAAGATCAATTTCCGGCTCGCTATCTCTCAATTCTAACTTATCCATTACAGCGTTTTGTTTCACAATACTTCTCTTTCAACCTTCCTGATAACTGAAGCTACTAATTTCACTAGAAACCTTGACATGCAAGAATATCGAAATAGCTTCTGGTTATTTCCAACTCACATGGAAGGAAATCATTCCCAAGAGGCCAGCACGTCCCATTCCGTGAGTTAGCTCAAGATGCTCACCACATTTATTTCACAAAATTAGGACTTTACTGATGAGGGGAGAAAGACCACATCATCCAAAATTTCAAAACCAGCTGCAACTATAACATGTCAACCACCAATTACCAGCACAAAGTCCCACGATCCCATCTCATCGGCACATCGAAATCCAACCGCGCCTAACCTGAAACCTCGCTCATCCTGACAATCTCAGATGCGCCACCAGCACACAAGCCGCATTCCCAACACAAAGCTAAAGCAAAAGAGCGAGAAACACGCACCCCCCAACCAATGATTTCAGAGAGTCAAACTGACGTGGCAGCGCATTTCATTCTGCATGTCTCAAAGCGAAAAAACAAATGGACGTCAACAAACATCAAAACCCATTGCAGAGCATAGAATCAAGCTGCTAATCTAAAACTCAAAGCTTCTCAGAAACGACAATGCAGCTCCCAAAATCGCCATGGCTTCCTCCACCCAAAGCTTGAACAGAAAATCGACAGGATTAAGAAACCCACGTCGCCACTTCGGATTCCCGAGATCAGAACAGCTTGAAAAAGAGGAAAAAAAAAAAAACACGAACGAAACAACTACGTCCTCGTCGAATTCCAGCTGAACATGGAAGGCGTGTACTAAATTACGACCAAAAAGCGACCAAAAAGCGACCAAAAAAAAAGCTATCAATGCATGATCGTACCTTTCGATCAGCTCGATCAGCCCTAAATTGGAGAGCGATTCGCATTGCAGAGATTATCCCGAACGGAGAATTTGCTCTGGGAGTCAGATTACATTACGATCAAAAACGAATATGCTGAACGTAACCGATTACTTTTCTAAATATGGAAAAATGTAAAATCCATGGAACCTGCTCCGGCCAAAAATAAATAAATAAATAATTCTGAAATGAACTTTAAAAGAAGGAAAAAAGAAAAAAATATTGAGATTAGACCGACCGGGGCTTGTCGTTTTTGGCTTCCGTTGACGAAGGCAAAAAGGGTAGGTGGTGGAGCGTCGTGTCGTTTCGCGAGCCGGCAACGGCTACTTTCGCCGTCGTTTTGCGCCAGGGTCTCTGGCATCGGCTTTCTGCCTGCCCTGTTATCATACGCAGGATCACTGTTTTCTTGGCATCATATGCGTATTGGAGACCTATTTGCTCCCGTTTATTAAATAAAAAGGAAATACAATCACAGAAGATCAATCAATAATGGAAAAACACAGAAGATCATAAAATAAAATAACTCTTTGGTAAGATCAATCAATAATGGTCAACGCGAGAAGTAGGAATCTTTCGTTTAATTTCATAAAGGAATCTAGGATAGGAAGAACCTGCTTGACTATGCTAAACTTTAAATTTGATAAGTCAAGGGAAAATGAATTTATACATTAAACTTACTAGTTTGGTTCAATTTTATTAGTTTCCTAAGTTACAAACTGAAACCGAACCAATAAATCAATAACAGAATAATTATTTAAAAAAAAAAAAAAAAAAAAAAAAAACCTAAACCAAAACCAAACTAGACTTATCAGTTTGGTTAGGATGACGAATATTTTATAAAAAGCTCCGAATTAGCTTACTCTTTCTAGATTAAAGATGAGCCAGATAAGAAAATATAAATAGATGGATTCGAAAGGTGCAGTCCATCACTAAGACTATAACATCCATCGTCCGTGTAAGCCCAGGCATAACATGGATGAGGTACTAGATTTTTTGATTGAGCGCACCACATGGATCACTTGTGGTTAATGAAAGCATCAAACATAAGATGGTTCGAGGGTCGGCTAACATTCGACCTTTTATTGCGATTTAGCTTTTACCCACTTTTTTATCCGGAAAGAAGAAGCAGTCACTGTGATTAGGTGGTGTTTATAATTAGATTACACATAATTAGATAGAAGACCCCATTTATTACATGAAAAATAAGTATTTTTTAAAATATTTTTAAAAAACATTTATTTGTATCACTTTCGAGTTCCTCCGCGCATGAGGAATAGCAATCGACCGCTTTTGAGGCATCCCGGACCCATCTGATCATCACTGACCTCAAACGGAATTGCAAAGACCCCTGGAGCAGTGAAGAACCGAACTTCCTTCCACGTCAATGATGATCAAAGAAAACCCCTCCCATTTGTTGAAAGCGTCCAACTGATATCGATCCAAGTATACTATCATTTATACTCTCAACGAATTATCACAGACGGAATGCATTTAAAATTCCAGAAGCCCAAAACGCTTGGCAAGGAATTTAATCCCAATATCATATGAAGTGGCCGGTTGAAGCTAACAAGGACAACTGGTAGCGACACCAGTCTGCAAATTCTCCTTTGAAGTGAATCTGACCAAGCGATGCAGCACAAGGAAATGGTGACCAAACTTGGGTCAGAGAAGTCAACAAACTTATACATGCCGCATCTCCTCGTTGATTGAACCGATATCTGACTCAAAAAAAGAACAGAACAAAGACCCCCGCTTCGGTGAATTAGAATCCAGACTACAATAGACAACCCACCATTTCTCGATGCAAGAAATGGGACCAGACCGTCACAATATAGAGTCAACATAATCTCCTGGGGATGGTGCACACCTCATTTGCCTCACTTAATGTAGAAGATCCATTTCATGCACAAATAACAAGTACTCTCTGGTTGGCATTCCCAACACTTCAATGTCACCCTCTAAAGTCTCGGAATTCTTGGGTAAAATATGTACAGACCACAAAATTTGGGAAGCCACCAATTCTGATCCAAGGTACAATTAAGATGGTAAAGCACCATTAGTCCAAACCTAAGCATCAGTAGTTTCACCTAAGATCCCCCCACTGTATATACGATTATATTAAGGCCATATCTCACAGTTGACACCATGTAATCACACAAATGGAAAGGAAGAACAATGGATACCTGGAACTGCAGTAAGGGCTAACCCAGCTTTCCTTTATTTTTTGACCAGCTCACACAGGCACCAAGTGCACAAACAGGAGGGGCAGAGAGTAATTACTGAACAGTCTAATTACACTTGATACAAATAATAACTTTCCCACAAAAAGCCTGGCACCTCTAGAGCAGATTCACAGACAACTGATGGCTGAGTGAAATTAAAGTAAATTAGACAGTACCTTCAACTTTGTAGACAGCACTGAACAAATAAAAATTGACAGTCAATGAACACTGCATCTCGAAACCTGTAGCTTGCTTTGCTGCTCCACCAAGCTCCATCCCTACCCTCCTCTCAATATGCATCAAATAACATGCTGTACTTCTATGGCAATACACTTTGTCAGATATCGTCCGCCACTGGCATAAAATTCAGAAGCATTCACAAGTCCCGTTACCATCAAGCATTACTGCATCAAATACATGCTTGAAAGCATTCATTCCTTTACAAAAGACCAAGTTCAACAACCAAACATTGAAATAAAGATTGCCAAGACAATAAATCGGCCGAACTGTTCTCCATTTTAGTCTAGAAACATGACATACTCACCTAAACAAAAGCTCCAATGCGGCCCAAACCTATCCAACCAGGATGCAGACCCTGAAATTTTGTAATCAAATTTTAAAAGAACAACTAAAAAAGAAGAGATCTTGAAGATCCAAAAAATAACACCCACAAACTAATATCTCTTGCTCATTTATTCCCTTGACTACAGATAATTTTGTATAAGATGGTTCCGTACCACTAAAGGTATTCTAGCCTATCACCACTGCTCCAAACGTATCAGATGCAGTGGACTGAAGATTTAAAAGGAACCGAGCATAAATCTAGCTAAATTAGAAAGACAACTCACCCAGTATATTCCAGGCAAGCAAGATTAATAACGTGTATAAGTTTTTCCATAACCTTGTCTTTGACGCTGAAAGTCACCGTAGGCACCTTGAAGCCTCGAAGGATAAGTTTCCATATGATTTGGATAAATATTCCTTGATTCAACGGGTATACCCCCTCCAGCATATTGAGGATTGACCGAGCCATCAAAGTCAGAATAACCTTGCTGCTTATAACCGCCAAAACCAGGTCCAGGCATTTGCTGGCGTGCCTGTTGCTGATGCTTTTGGGCATCAAACTGGAGAAATTCTTCCCACTGTTTTGCATGCATACCCCTCAAGATAGCTACTTTCTTCAAATAACTCTCCCTTATTTCCCGTATAGCCTTAAAGCCGTAGAACCAAAACGAAAATATAAATTATGATTGAAGGAGAATGTTAACAGCCATAAATAGCAAAAATAATGTGTCAAGGATTAAAACAGGAACCTATAACGTATAGCAATTCATTCATAAGTGGAGATAGCATCAAGCCAGAAACATGTTGCACATTATAGCAGGACAGAAGACAACTTTAAGTAAGACAAAAGACACTAATGAAGGTTCTAATGGTGTCATCGATGCTCATAAATATCTTGTTATGCATATCTGTAAAGTACAGAGTCAGTTCAACTGCCATCTAAGAGAACCAAGTAATAATCAGAAAAGGGAGACACAAAGGCTGAAATGACCCAAAATAAATTTTTGCAAGCTAAATTTTCTAAAGGAAAACCCTCAAGTTTGTACAGAGAAAGCTTCAACTACACAGCTCCCAACTCTAAGAAGAACCAGTGATACCCTTCAGCAAGTAAATGGACATCAATCATATTGGAAGAGCCAAAAGAATCGGGTATAACTCTTTTCTTTTCCCAACATAAAGATAAAAAGATTATGTTGACAAGTCAAAAGAACTAAAGGTGGTGTTCAATAAATTTCCTTCCGGAAAGCTCACAGCCATCAACCAGCTCTAATCCAGTGGAGTTGTTTTAGATAGCCCCAAACGTTATTATGCTTTTTCTTTCTTTAAGCACACAGTGTGCAGATAGTGTGCCAAACTCTGACATATTTGAGTAGCTTGGCATTATCCAAAACATTATCATGAGACGCGCTTCTTAGTACTTACCTCACGATGTTTATAATTCTCTTCATCTTCTTCCTTATCTCGAATTCTCATGAGATCCATGGCCTCCCTCTTATATTCCAACTCTAATTCTTCCAATGTCTGTGGATGGGAAGGCAATTCAAGCTGACTTCCAGATTGCATATCAGATGCCCTTCTCTCACTATCCCAACCATCAGTCCTATAAGCACCCATGTTCTGATTACGACCCTCATAAGAGCTATATGAGTTGCCTTTGTATGGGGGACGTGCTGGAGATTTTGAACGGCTCGAATGATCTCTAGCCCTATCATTACCATAAGCTTCACGAAAGGAAGAGCGTGTTAAGCACTTGATACGAGGTGCTATTCAAGATGGTAGCTTCAATCATAAATTATGAAGTTATTGATAAAGGCGAACCATCTGAGTCAATGAAGACTGAAGATTCTTTCTCTAAGAACTTCCGTTTCAGACTGATCCATGACAAGATACTTCAGAATCAGGCGTAAAATGCTTGAACTTAAGAACTTACCTCTTGCTGCGGACAAGCATAAGCAACAAGCACCACTACAAAAAAATCCAAAAATAACTTCATCCAGATGGATAAAGTGTTTGTGGGCCTAACATTCTATGAGAAGGTTATACCAGCTCTCTACAATGTCAGAGACACATCCTGCACTTTGCCTACCTTGCGGAGAACCCCTCGAAATTTTTTTCAGATCATCACGAACACGATCTTCAACAACTTTTTCCTGCCTACTAAACCTCTGTTGGAAGTGCGTTGCACTAGGTGGACCATGATGAGACCTCTGGGATTGAGACTGCCTTGGCCGTTCACCCACAGGGCTGCACACTGGTGACCTAGATCTGGACATGCGAGAACTAGAAGAGCCCTTCTGATCACCATCCTCTTTAATCATCTCATGCACAGCATCAATTCCTTTGGTCAAGATTAATCTGTCTTTGCCACTAACAATCAAGAACTTTTCATCCATCTTGATTTTGCAGCCAGTGTCCTTCTCAATCTTCTGTATCACTCTGTCTGAAAATAGTGCTCGCACACGACTGTCTCTCGCAGGAACTCTCTGGAAAAAATCTTGGGACTTGCGGTTGGCTCCTAGAGTAGAGGGACACCCCTGGTAAACAAGAAAGGCAACATAAGTCCCGATCATGAAACTTAGTTTTAAAAGAACATTAAGAACTATAAGATCCTGGAGAAGGGGGAAATGTTAGTGGGAAGTAGCTGGTCATGTGGATTGAAGAGGCGGTGCAAATTAAAAGGACTTTACAATATGGGAGGAAATTAACTCTATTAAGTCCAACCAAAAAACAAAACTCTATTAACACTTATAAGTACACCTAAAGTATCGAAAATTGCATTCTCCTTTAGTGGCAAGCCCTCTTTGCACACACGCATGAGCATGTACCCATGTCCTTCTACCTCAAGGTCGAAATCATGGGAAGCTGTTTAAAAATAACTTATGAAGTACATTTCCATACAAACAGTCCAACATCAATCAAAATTGAATTATCAACACAAATCATAAATGAGTCCTAGTCAAAATATCAATTCCATCACTGAACCTAGAAGGAAGTTGGCTGGCCGCAGATCCACATCAATGCAAACGATAACAGGCAGGAAGAATTGAACCTTCAGGTAGACAACTCAATGAATCACCAGACAAACCTAAACTCTACCGCAAGAATTGCAATTGTGTATTCATACATATACTTTTTCCAAAACATCTATACTGTTACATATCGCACATTCACTAAGAAAGACCAGTATATGCACCAAGCAAGAATCAGGTAAAATCACAGCCAAAAAGATCTGTATAAGAATAAATAAGACCTGAGTAAAATGACCAGATTCGCCACATATTTTACAAATCATCTCTTCTTCTTTCTTCTTCTTCCAGTTCCTCTCAGTAGCTTTTGACTTAGCTTCCCAAACCTTTGCTTCACGGCTAGTAAAGTCAGTTGGAACGGTATTAGGGTCACGAGGTTCATCTTCCTCGTCAGAACCAGAATGAGGCCTTTTGGTTGTTTTTGCTCTATCCTGTGCATTGACTGTAGTAGATCCTGGGGGACCGGTGTACTCTTTGTAAAGGTCACGAAAATCATCATCTATATCGGAATCTGATCTGGTAGACATGATGGCAATGATTACTTTCCTGCATAATCAACCAAAAAACCATTCATTGGTTGTGAGAAACAATAAGAAAAACAGGGGTGAGACATAAAAAACAGCTGATAAAGAAAAACTACTCTTGATGCAATAATTCTGACCAGAAGGGTAAACCTTGTTATCAAAACACTTCACCAACAACTACTCCCAATACCATCAAGCTACTATATTGCTAGAACAAGAAGCAATAATGCAGACTTCTAGCCAATAAAGAATTTACTCTCAACCTTATGGCACCAGATATCCTAAAACTTCCAAGGTTCTCCTTGTGAATCCCAAAGATGAAAAACAGAGGGATTTCGAGCTACTCCAGGAGTAGCGCAGCCATTCAAGGCATCCTCATTAAGCATCCGCAATGCTATACCTAGACACTATCAGACAAGCCAGAACAAGCTAAAATCCAGATCGCGACGCGATAACATACACATATAGCGAAGCGACTTCTCAATCGAAAATACTAACGTGCCATCAACTGCAGTACCGTTCGAGAAATGGAGCTATTAGCGAAAATGGACAGAGATACAGCTGGCGGAGGAGAGAGGCATAAACCTACGACAATCTCGAAGCGCTCTTCGCTAATCCAATCACCTCACCGCGCGACCCCTACGACACGACTGACCACGCGCATTCTCCGAAACGACCTCTCTCGCTCATCGCGGCGCCGCCCGAGGCGCCCCGGAGCGCGGGCCAGAAATTGACGCGCGCAATCGCGGACGAAGCTCACTCGCGAGCGAGCGACCGGAGCGAGGACGTCGAGAAATCGGTCGTCGCGGAGGACGGGGGAAGCGAGAGGGGAACCGATCGCGGCGGCGAGACCTAAGCGACGGTAATGGCGAAGGAGAAGGAGATGGAGTCGAGCAGGAATCGTCACCTGGAGAGGCGAACGAATGCGTTTGAGCGGCGAGTGGAGGGAAAAACGAACCCTAGCGCCTCTGCTGGTCTTCTGGTTTCGGACGAGGACAGTGGTGTTTCAACTGGTCCTCGTCTTCTCTTCTGTTTTTCTTTATTGCTATCCCGTTCTGCTTCTGGACATCATCCTCTGCCAACATCGATTGAATTTATCCCAAATTACAGGAACGCCCCCCCGTATTTCCGCGGAATAACGTGGGAATCCACGATTGTTCCTTTTCTTTCTTTCTTTTCCCTCCCCACGAGGATATGGTATGAAATTTCCCCTTTTTTGAGTCATTTGGACCCGGCTGGTAACATTCCTTTGTTCTCAGGAGCAAAAAATGAACAAAAATTCGTTTGATAAATTTTTTACTTTTGATAATAAAAATTAATTTTTTATTCTTGAAAATAGATTTAGAATAAAATCAAGAAATAGAAAAAAAGTTAATTATTATTTCCAGGAACAATTCTTATAATCATTTCCAATGTTTTCCTCATATTCTCTTTTTTCCTCTTTTCTCTTATTCTCTTCGCTTTTCTTCTTCTTCCTTTTGGCAGGTCGATAGCCTCAAGCCATGGCCGGCGACCTCATTGAAGTGTCGTCGATCCTCGGCAACGCCAAGCCACGGCAAGACTTAGGCCGTGGAATCTCGCCTAGATTTTGCAAGACTGAGCTCGCCTAGCCGCCGGTGAGGCTCGACCTCATCCTGGCAACACAAGGTTGGCCTCGCCATGCCTTGGCGAGGCCGAGCAAGTGACGCCGACCTAGAGGTAGCCCGACAAGGCTTGGGCCAACGAGTCTCTTTGGGGGCTGGCGACCGGCCAAAAGGAAGAAGAAGAAAAGGAGAGAGAAAAAGAGAAAAAAAATTCGAAATTAATTTTAGAAATAATTCTCAGGAACAAAATATAATTTTTTTTTCTACTTCTTGATTCTGTTCCAAATCTATTTACGAGAATAAAAAATTTACCAAATGGATTTCGTTCTTTTTTTGCTTCTAGGAATAAAAGAACAAAATCAATTGTTTTCAAGAATATTACCAAACAGGGCCTACATGAACAAAGGAAGAATAAGTAAGAGGTAATGATGCAAATGGCCCCTCAACTTTGGTCTAATATGTAATATGATCCATGAATTTTTAATTTATTAACAAAGCCCTTGAACTTTAACTCATGTATGATGTGATCCATAAACTTTTGATATATGTTCAATATAATCCTTTCATTAATTCAAAATGATGGACAATATTGAACATTTTGATATAATTTGGGATTTAAATTGAATATATACAAAAAGTGTATGGATTGTATTATGCATTGGATCAAAGTTCATGGATCATTTTTGTCATTTTCCCAATAAATAAAGTATCTATGAAAGGATTTGTTTCCTTTTTTTTCCTAGTCATTAATTGCTCCAAAATTAAATTGAGATGGTAGAAATGAATTATCCTCGAAGGAATTTCAATTTATTATCACTTTCTTTGTAAAATTATGTTTTAGGAAGAGCTAATTTGGTCATCTTGATTAACTAGCAAATGGAAACAATAATAACTGCGAAAGGGTTCGAAAGGCGATCGAATATTTATCAGAGTTTTAGAGAGGTAACTATTTGTGCATGGTAATTCATCGCTTACTATTCGATTACGCATCTACAATATTCCCATGAAAGACGAGAGCGAAGTCACGAAATCCAGCAATTGGCACATTTTCCTGTTATCAATTCCATTTTACAACTTTGACCAAAAAAACAGAAAAAATTCCATTTTACAACCGGCACATGAACGAACACTTCAATCTCAGTACATTGTCACACCAATAGAAAAAGGAAAAAAAAAAGAATAAACATGAAAAAGGGCGGACATGAAAAATTAAAATCAATGGGAAAAAAGAAAAACTACATCAGAAATGCCACCAGCCGCTTCAACCCAAGGAACGCTCAAGGCCAATGTGCCATCAACGGACCACTCAAACCCAACTTCCTCGCCGTTCAAACGACAGCTTCTCGGCGACCCGCTCGAGTAGGCCAGGAACCGACCTCGGCCCTTGATCCTGACACTGACCCTAATCCCACTCGTGCAATCTTCCCACCCCACTTCTTGAACCGTCCCTCCGCTGTTGAGCATGTCGGCCAGACCGATCGGGGCGAACTTGACGGGTCCAAGGTTCATGACGGGCACGAAGCTGAAGATCTCAAAGGAGGACGGGTCCAGGGTCACTGGGACTGGATCCGACTCTCGGGTCATCAGGAGAAGCCTCTCGGCTCGGCTCATGTATATCGCGTATTCTTCGGCGGCCCCACCCATCCGGGCCGCCTCATCGTTTTGGTCCCATTCCACGTCCGTCACATGGACGGAACCGGACACGGCCTTGTAGCCCTCCGGATGGCCCTTGATCCTCCGCTCTATCGGGTCCCAGCCAGCTCCTTGACAGTTGAACGCGCCAATCACTCCACCGTACTGCAACAACGTTTCCGAGGAAAAAGAAAGGAAACAAATTGTCATTTGGCGCCTTAGCAAATGCTTAAGTTGATTCAGACCAAAAAAAAAAAAAAAAATGCTTAAGTTGATGCACATTCTGGTTGTTGGAGTTCTAAGTTGGGTTGACCATCTGTTAAGAAGCTACCAGATATGAGTGACCAGCCAAATTGGGGATCTGTGGTTGGAGTTCTAGAAGATAAATAGACACATGGACTACTCTTGTCCAGAACATTATGGAACGTACCACGTCGCTCGGTCAAAATTAAATTAAAAAGTTTGATTCTAACTACGTGACGGTGGGTCTGATTAATCCGATGTTGCCTCGGCTAGGTTTATCGGACAGACAGGGAGCGTTACCTTATTGACGTTCCAAAGTTTGAGGACGGTCTTGTTATCAAAGAGTGGGTTCTTGAAGAGGCAGTCTCTGGTCGGGAGGGCGTAGTGCTGGCATTTGGGGATGGTCCCGTCCGGGAACACGAGCTTCCTCAAGAGGCCAAAGTTGTGACACCCGACCGAGTCGCTGACATAGATCGGCCCTCCACAGATGGCCCTCGAGCCGGCATGGAATTCGGCGCACAGGTGGTCCGTTTGGAACATGTCCCAGTCAGGCTGCATGATTTGGCCCATCCAGAGGCTGTTATATGCACAATGAATCATGTGAACTCCTTGCAACCAATAGACTCCCATCGGATCGCCATTCGGATCTTGAAACCAAAAGTCGTCCCCTGCACGTTAGAACCTTCGAAATCAAGTTTCTGCATTCTCGCCTTTGACGATTTTTCGAAGGAATTCTTGGAAAGGTCCAGAGTTTGACAGAGGCCAGCGACAAGTTTGGCTGGTCTTACCTACTCTTCCCATGGATATCTGTCTAGTCCCAAGGAGGAAGAAGTCGTTGCACTGTTGCATGCTGGATATGACCCCACTTCCCTTGAAGTTCTTTGTGACGGAATTTGACAGTCCGTTGTAATAAGCCTTTGCAAGCTCAACCCTCCCTCCATAGTCTTCGGACACATACTCAAGAGTCTGCATTTAGAATGCTTAAAAGTCAGAGAGTGATGAGAATCTTGACTAGCAAATTCCAATCTTGATATTGACAGAGGGACAACTTACATGAATGACATCGACTTTCACTCCGGTGATGCCGACACTAGCGAGGTAAGAGTGCATGGAGTCATAGAAATCATTGGCTTGGGAGGGGTGGACCAGACCAATCCCTCCTTCGACGATCTTGTCCACGGCCAAGTCATCCATCGTCCCGTTGAGTCCAGGAGAAAGCTTGCAAGGAGTCACCTTTGAGTTGAGATGAGTTGATCCTGGCCTCACTCCACCCCAAGCACCACAAAGAGCATGCCAAACATATATATCATCCAAGCCTTTGAACTTGTGCCTCAGATCCTCAGTGAAAGCTCTCATGCCAAAGCTTTCCCCTTTACCCTCTCCTTTAATAACCTCATTCTGTCCCTCGTCTCCAACAATTTCATCGAGTTCTCGTCTCAACTTCTCAATCCTCGACTCAAGCTCCGACAAATCGGTGGCTCCATCTCGCCCTGCGGCATTCAGATCCTTCTCAGCACGCTCGAGCTCGATGGCCTTTGAGATCACCATCTTCGGTTTCCTAGGGTCGAAAGTGGGAGCGTCAGGGCCTAACATGGTTCCCCCTTCGTACTTCCTGAACTTTTCCCCTTCATCAAGCCGGTGAAGGCGGGCAGTCATTTGGGTCCCGCCCAGGATGAGGTTCTTCGCATCCTTGCTCGGGTCCTGCCCGTCCAAGTTGATGCTCTGCCACCCATCATCGATGATTAAGAATCTCGGGGAAACGCCGCCCTCCGCAAAATCCTTCACTCCATGCCAAACACCAACAGGTTCAACTGCCAAATAAAAAGCATCCCAAGTGCACCAACCAAATTTATCTGCAATGGAAGGGACAGCTTTCTCTTCCAATAGCCTGAATGTGTTGAGATGAACCCTGAGAGCACTATAGGCCTCTCTCATCAGGGTATACGGATTCTTGGACACATGAACATAAGCGATTGCATTGAAAGACGATGTTCTTACTTGGCTACAACCGCTCTCTGCACAAATCATAACGTGCCCATCACTCCCAGGATGAAGTGCGGACCGAAAACTCCCTTCCACGATAGGCAGGATCACTGCATAAGAATCAACCTCAGGTACATCCAGGAGCACCCATTGAGTCTCCATTTGCAGATCAGACCCGGAACTTCCCACCCACATGGTGGACCACCATGTTTTGAACCTGAAGATGCTCAAGAAGTCTCTCCCACTGAACCTCCCCAGAGAGTTCATCAACCTGTCCGATGGGTCATCCTTGGCGAAGCCCAAGAAGCCGCCTCGGTGCGAGACGGACTGGACATACTGAAGCAAGGACAGCGGTGCATCAGACTTCGAAGGTTCACAGAGAGATGAGAAGGGAGTGAAAGTCGCATTGCTCGGGATATCAGAGAGGATTGGCACTCCCTTGACACTCAGCTTCCCACGAGACAAATGAACGTGATGTTTGACTCTGGGGGATTTGCAGAAGTTGAAGATTGGATTGACCGGCTCATTGGGAGGTGCCATGAAAGAAGGAACAAAAGCTGAGAAAACAAGAGATTGCTTAAGTAAATGCAACAAACTCTTAAACACAATTGATGCCTGGCAAATAGTTTGGTACTCTTTACACTCTTCACAGGAAGAAATGGCAAGCCACGACACATCTATTTATACAAATGGAATGCTCTGGCCAACGCATTTTCAGAAAAAATAACAGAATTGAGTGGGTATCCAACAAATTTGGATACTTCCGGGCTCTTCTTTCTTAATCTGGTTGACTTATAGATGAAGCAACAAACCCAGTACCTATAAATTAGTCTGGTGACAGGTTGTTTGTGTTCTGGTTCTTATATGGGCGTGACTTTTCGAAGGAAAATTTGATTGGAAAGAAAATTGAGAGCACACATTGTTTCAGCTTCTCTTTAGTACGGCGATCCTATTGGTGGCAATGACATCATAACGAAGGTTTCTTGAACACGCCCAAGAGAAGCTCTTAGAAGATTAGAGAATGGATGACCAATTGACCATAATTATTTATTCCTTAGAGAGATCAAAGCTTCTTTAATATGAAACTAGATCCAGGCTGCTAGGTGATCGTTGGAAGAGAACTAGAGAGTTCTGAGGGTGAGATCACAATTCCTCAGTAACCCCTTTTGCCACATTCAAAAATCGATTTGCCTGCGCGCTTCAAGGTTTCACACCCCTCGTCCGATTGTAGAGGGCAATGTTTGAGATGAAAAAAAGAAAAATCTTCTAAGGTTTAGGCTCCGTTTGCTCGTAAATAAATAAATAAAAAATTGGAATTTTTTTTTTTGTAAAAATGATCATTTGAAATAATCAATCAATGCAAAATATTTTCATTTCCACATAACAATTTATATTTAAACATTTTCGTAAGTGATAAAAATATTTTTCTGTCATTTGTTTTTGTAAAAGATGCAAGCAATCGTTTTAAGAAAAATGTATTTCAAATCATTCATTTTCCATTAAACAAACATAGTCTTAGAGCTTTAAAATCATCTCATTCATATATAATTATACTTATTCAATTCTAAATAAATTCCACAAAATTGAAGCACGGGTCGAGTGTCATAATCCATTCTAAGGGAAGAAGATTGTAAGAAAGTTCGGCTTCTCCGTGGTAAAATACTCTTGTGAGCTTTAGACCTTCTAAATCTTCTAATTTACGCATGGTTGTATTCATGTTGATTTTAGAAGAACTTTGCAAAGCTTGGAACATAGGCTGAGGGGCGACCTTTTATAGGAAGAACATCCAATTCTCCAAAAGCTTGATTGGAATAAGAGGCAAACACTTGATGTTACAAGTGTTGGGATACATATATGAATTATATTAAAGAACTCCCACATTAGAGAAGTGACATGGTGTTGAGAAATTAATATCTCCTAATTTGCTCATAAATCATTGGTTTAAATTTTGAATGAAGGTGAGTATAATTGAATATATTGACAAACTCAAACTTAGGCTCCCTCTTGATGGTTTTCCCATAAGAGAATTATCATTTGTACAAGTATTTGCTTAATAAATTAATATATATATATATATATATATATATATATGGATGGAAAGGAAATAGGAAAATTGTAACTGGCCAGGATTGCTCATAGTAAAAAGGAGTATCACTTTTTCTTTGATTCTACGTTTCTTCATGCCTTTATTTCTTAATCCCTTTACCTTAGATTCTTTGATCGGACTAGACTTTCTCGATCTAAATGATGCTTAAAAGCTTTTTTATCTTAGATATTGAACTTTTGCTGCACACTCCCAACAATAAGATATAAAGTTATCTAACTAACTTACAAGTGAATTCATTTTGATATTAAAAGACTTCACATAGTTCAGAGTACAATGAACATCCAATTCTAAAAATGTGATAAATTGTAAGAGTATGTTTTTAAACGTATAAATCATGGTCAAACACCTAAGAAAAATCCCATACCATCACTTCTTTTTCTTTTTTTTTGTATAGCTAATTTTGTACGACATTCTCCTGTTTGTACTCATGCTTGGATTTACATGACTAAAAATCATTCCTAATTTACTAGATTAGGTGTCGGCAGCTACCTACAAAAAAAAGGTGGAAAAAAGAAAAAATACTTTAGTCCTAAGGCAAAGGGTTTTGACCTTGGATCTCCTTTTTTGTGTGATCTTCACATGGGCTCATGGGATAACATTATCCAATTAATGCTAAATCTATTATATAGATGTCTATTCAATTTTATATTTTTAAATTTGTCAATAGAGTCATAAATTTTTATGCATAATTTCAATGTAATCCTTTCGACAAATTTTCTTTGGAAATCACCGGTGTGGAGGTCTGGTTATTACAGATCATTGTGAAACAGATATGATTTTTTCAGAGTCAAACAACAAAATTAAACCTCAAACATGCGAGAATGGTCTCCAAGTGGGGTCCAAGGGGATTGGTTACATTCACTTTTCCTTTTTATAATGCTTTGACTTTTAACAAGGGCATTTACATTTCTAGATAGAGAACACCGACCTTAAATACCGTTCGGTTTGAACTAGAAAAGGAGGTGATGGTCCACTAATGGAAGACGTGATTGGCCTGAGAAAAGAAGTTGGAAGATTCAGGAGTGGCTGCTGTCCATGAAATTCCAGAACCCACTCCCAAAATAAAGGTTGTCAAAGGCTCCCTCTCTCTTATTTTGAATATAGGAGATTGTAATTTTATGGATTTATTTGTATTATCGATATCTAAAATTATGCAGGATGTGTAAAGGTAGGATCAAGGAACCTTCTCCAAGAATGGAATGTATTCAACCTCTGAGGGATGGTTAAGTGATCTAAGTCCTTGCCTAGATTCAATAAATTTTGCATCTAAATCGCACCATTTATTCTAAGCAGTTGCGAGTTGTAATAGATACTCTCGTGTGAGTAGAATCTTTTGTAATATACATGAACAGAGGAGTGGATACTTATGTACATATGTGAGAACTAATCTAGTGATAGTTTATTCCAAATTATAATAAAAATGTTAAAGAAGATTGAATATAGTCTTATCTGGCATCTTGAAAGAAGGTAAATTAGGGCAAATTCAAAAATCAAGTAATTTAAGAATAGCACAAAGAAACAAGAGAGCATTGGGCGGACATGATTGTTCTACCTCGCATAAAACATGGATCTTCACCCACACTAAGTACATATGGTTCAAAGTTTTTCTTTTAGGTATGATAAATCATAGAAGATAGCTCTTGAAAAGACAATGAATCCCCTCAAATATATTTAACGTGCTATCAAATTGGCATTGTGTTTTTCTATGAACAAGCAACAACTGAGCTAGATTCAATTAACACCAAGAAGCAATGACGCATAGCATTTTCCCAAAGAGAAAACGAATCAAGACATTTTGACTTGATCTAGGAGTTTGGAGCTTCGGAAGATGGATAGAGATTGATTCTTCTCACGACCAAATCATGTGCCGATATGCTCTCCTACGTCATGAGCCGTGAAATCTAACTATATATCAGTCAACTTTTCCTTTTGTACTCTCTTTGTCAGTAACTCGACTAGTGAAGTATCATCATGGAGTGTGGAAGCCTAGGGGTGGGCGGTGAAGAGGCCTACTATCTTTCTTTAGGGCCATGAGTTCGAAGCATGATAGGCTTGCGAATTCATGGGCGATAGTTATATTTCTAAGATTATACTCAAAGAGGGTTGCTACAACTAGTCACCCCTCTCCTTATAACTTAAAAGAAAAAACTTGGCAAGTATATAGTGCGCCTTAAACTTTTTTTGTGCATTTAAAATAGAATAGTTTGTCAATAAACTTTAGATCTATCGAAAATTTTTGGCTATACGGCTAAATCTTAGATTATTTATTACTTGATTGTCGAAGAAATGGCAATTCAAACCCAATAATTACAAATTAATAGTTAATAGAATGTCAATTCCATGGACGTAACTCCAAAATTGAATAATCAACCGAAAAAAAAAAAAAAACATAGAATAGTCAAATATTCAAGCGAGGGACATATTCCTTGCCGAGCATGTTCTTGTCGAGCATGCCCCTCTCTTCTGTTCATCTTCACGGCGAAGCCCAAGACCTCCAAGAGTCACACTGTCAACCTTAGCTTGCGGCATTTCGCCAAACAGGTGGCAGGCAATCCAGGAATGCATCGCCGCGCCTGATCCGAGATCCCTCGATCCGAGATCCGAGATCCCTTCGCTCGCGTCGCAATGCCTCGAATCTCTCCCGTCGCCGCTCTCCTCCTCCCTCTCCTCCTCCTCCTCTCCCTTTCGCCGATCGCCCGGGTCGGCTCGCACCAGGAATCGGGCGAGTGGAGCTGCGACTCCGACTCGGAGGTCCGGATCGAGGCCGCCTTCAGGCCCGGCGCCATCACCCTGGACGGGCACGGCGATGATTGGAAGGACGTCGAGGGGTCCGAGTTCTCCTTGCTCCCGGCGCTCGACCCGGATGAGGACAAGGAGTACGGCGGCGGGGAGATGACCGTCAAGGTGGGTAGTTCTCTCTGGACTTTGTGCGCCGTTTGGCCGTTGTAGTTCGGTGGACTGACGAGGCTTGTTCGGATGGCCGTGGCAGGCTGCGCACGATGGGAGTAGCGTGTTCTTCTTGTTGCAGGTGGATGGGAACTATGCGTACTCCAAAGGGTGAGCTTCAATTTGATGCAATCTCAAAGCAAGTAGTTATGTCGAGTGGTGCTGGTGACGTCCTTTCCCTTTTCTTCCCTTTTTTGGAGTTACTGTTTTGTTCGTCGATTCAGCATCGTTAGTGATGGTGTCAAATCTCGCAAGTTAGTGGGAATCCGAGCTTTACTTTTGTTGCCACCACTGGATATATGATTAGGTAATAAAAAAGATTGCCAAACTCGTTTTGGTGCATTCTCTTCGGCGAGCTTAGGTACGGTCCTTTAGTTTTTTTTTGCTTAGATTTTGGCTGCTCCATGTATCTGTTCGCCTGTTATTTAATGTTAAATGATGAGTGGTTAATATCTAAATGCTCTAACGCTGTCTCCTATGTGCTAGCTGGGCTTTTGCTTAAGACTGATGTGTGGAAGTTGAGTATTTACACACGTTCATTTAAGAGTTTAATCCTTCAGATCAGTTAGCATCAATCTCACAAATATTACCCAGACAAAGGATGCTTTCCAGAATGAGATTACACATTTTTTTCTTTTCACTGAAGTCCTGTCATGGAAGGATTGACTTGATTTTCCTTTTGGCAATGCAGGGAGAACACCAAATGCCCATCGGTTTCTCTAATGTTCCAAATTGGTGAAAGGGCCTCCTATCATAATGTAATTGTTGTTACTTTTATTGAAGCTTCCTACGTTTTTTAGCCCTTCCCTGATGTATGTGATTTAAATTTTCGTAGTTTTTGCATCATCTTTGGATATTAGTTATACTCAGGAGTGCGACTTCCTTTGGAACTAAATCTACATATGTTTATAATTTAACTAGATGGGAGGGTGTAAAGAAGGTCCTGATACGTGCACAAACAAAACATGTAAAGGCCATGAAGTTGACATCATGCACTTTTCAACTGGGAATGCCATTCCTGGGCGACTTTATGGTGGAAATCCAATAGACAATAGAGAAGGAAATGGCGGTGACAGGTAACGTGCTGCAACTTATTATATTTTGACCTTCATAGATGTGCCACATATTCCATTGTTGTATTCGTGTGAACCAATAGATAGTTGCTGCTGTTGTATGAAAACATTTGCTTGCTATCAACAGATTTGGCCATCTGGTTGATCTTTATGGTTGGAGCCCACATTGCAGATACATTGATGGAACTGGTCCTACAGGTATGTCATCAATTTTGCAGCTCACATTCCATTTAGTTCCTGATACTAAGAACTACCGCTGTAACTTCTAGTGTTAGTTGGTTTTACCTGCATGGATGCTTTGTAGCCATTTTGTACTTTATTTGATTGCAAATTCCAATAAACTGAAGATCTCTCTTCAAATAATGCATTTATGCAGTTTTAGTTCTTCTACACAACTTACGTCTGGCTGTCACCAAGTTGCATATTCTCATTAGGGCATCCCATGAATGCCGTCTCAAACGAATTTCTCTTGCCCTCTTTTTGGAGCCACGTGACTTTTCTTCTCGTGTGCCCATTTCCGCCATCTTTTCTTGGGTGAACCGCTTGACCCAGCCTCCAAATCTTCCGCCTCTTTTTTAAACCATGACCTTATGGTATATGATCGTGCAATCTTTTCTTATAATCAGTGGATTACATTATTGTCTTATGGACTGCGCCCTTTAACTTAAAAGAATTTTGCAATTGCACGAGATATCAGATGTGCGCTGCTCCACTTCATCATCCGCTTGTATTCTATTCATAAACTTCATTCTTTTGCAATCAAGAGACCACGATCACCTTTTTTTGGTTCCTTGTTTATCTAATTCTTTTTAAGTTGGGCCATAGCCTCCACTTTTTTTTTTATTGCTTCTTTTGGTCATTGAATTTTCAGTCTCAGTACTTTGTATTTGACAGAGTTAAAGAAATGTTGGACTATGTTAGACAAACCATTTTCAAAAGCTTAAGCTGTTAAGATATGGGTTCACGATATCTATGAGCGTATTCTTATGACTTCCCTTCATTTGTAAGTTGGATTTTTATGTGAAATACAAGATGCGGATGTAACTGCATCTAACAGACAATGGCAGGTAGGAAAACAGAATGACAATGATAAGAAATAGAAAAAACAAAAAGGGGGGGCTCTATTAGGATTTAGACTCCCAACTTGGGTTCCTGATATCATGTATTACATATCGTGTCTCTTTGAAATTCGAACTGTTAGGAACTGGGTCCACAATGTATATAAAATTAAATAATTCCAAAGTTTTCCTCCATAATACTAGTTTCCCATGTTTGTTCTGGATCTTCATCTTTTGCCACTATAGCATTGGCAGAATGGGAATGTTACCCTAGATACTCCTGTTAAGCTCATTATTACAGGAGCAAAGAGCAATTGAGTGTAGATGATAGATCAGTTTTCCATAATTGCTGCTTCCATTGTGCCGTAGCTGACATTCTCAATGGAAACTGCGTTTATAAATAACTCATAGCGCATATTGAGGAAGGCAGGGAAAAAATCATAAAAGTTGTGTGTGGTATATGAGGGCTTCTGTTCATAGGCAGTGACTGATAAATCATTGCTATTGCTACAAGGATAAGTTCTGAGGTAATTTATCTTCAGCAAATGATGTTGAGTTGGATTTTGTTACATTTGTACCTTTTTTCAAGTATGCAGTGGATAGAACTGCACCACTGAGGTAAAGAATCTCTAGTTTTCTCCAACTTACCATGGTGGCAGTTCCATGTGATTCTTTGCACAAAGATTCATGAATAAACTAGCATGAGTCCATTAACTCCAGTGTTATCCAATGTTCTTGTAGCTTCCAATCCGTGTTTAAGTGCTTAGTTCTTCTGCTCAATACCTATGCTAATTGTAGATAAATTGGCCTTCTTTTACCATTTCCTTGCATGTACCAAAACTAAAGGAAATTCAATAAAAAATGGTTAAGTAAGGGTGGCTTTCGTGAATTAGTACTCTAAACTGAGTGGTGCTCTGTTATTGTGCAACACAAGTGCTCTCCATTTCTTTAAGAGAAGTGGTGCGTAATGCTAATGCATATAGCTGAAGCATTACTTTTTTGATAAATCTAATAGAGCTACTCACTTGTTTGGATAGGCAACTAAAGAAACCTGGGGGAAGGGGGGAGGGTGTTCAAAAAGGATACTAGATAATTTAATGATCTCTTGTTAATTCATATCTAATGGCCTATTTATATGTAACTTTTCATGAGTGCCTTAAGGGAATTTTTTCCCTTTTTTAGTGCAACTGGGAAATTTTCCTGCCATTCCTGCTTTATGTACTTGACCGAAGTTACTCCCCACTTTGCTTCTTGGTCCATTTGTCCCTCCTTCCCACCAAATAGTATGAAACAGTAGGACAAGACTAATGAACATGCCAATCTTTAATTTTTTAATATAAGAAGAGGTTAGGTCGCTAACACTTGACTTTTGGACTGGTTCCTGTCAGGGAATGACTCCAGTGCACAGAATAACTGGAATGGAGCATGGTGGCATAGCAGCTTCACTGTTCACTCAGGTAGTTCCCTGATTTCTATTTTTGTATTCAGTTGCATGTACCTCCCCCAACTTTCTTCCACTGCTTAAACCAAGCTTTCCAATCTCAGTTGGCCCCAAGCTACTCTGTAGTGCCTAACTAAGATGGAAGGCATCTAGAGCTGGGGTTGTGTAGAGTTGGGAAGTTCTAGTTCTAGACACAGAGATGAAACTGAGGCACCAGTCCACTGTGACTTTTTATTGGTCAAGCTTAAAGCTGATGAATAGACTTTTGAAAGTTCCCCCTTATGTATTGTCAGAGATGAGCCTATGCGCTATACTTTCTCATGTTCACCATGGCTGGAACTATCTCTCAGGTTTTGTGGAGGAAGACAGTCCATATGCTTCAGATGGTCAGAAGGGCACTTATTACTTTGAATTCTCTAGGCCTTTGCGAACTATGGATCGCATACAACAGGTTAGAAACTGATTGTTGATTCAAATGTTATGTTACTGCAATATGTTGACGCTATGCATCATGAGTATATCATAAAATTCTTTGTTATTACGATGAGATTCATTTAGCAAGTGAGATTCTTTCAAAAATTTGTTAGTCCTGTACTAAAGCTGGTATCAGTTGACTACTTCTCTGTCAAATGCTATAGTTTATAGCTGTTAGGTACTTTGAATCTTTCATATTTGATATGCAGAACATCTGCTTGTATGATACCTCAAAATTTTCTGGCTCATTTGACTCTGTAAAATGTTCGGCAGCTCTAGTGTTTGATTTGCCTTGTGCTGAAAGCTTTTGAAGTGTCTTGGAGACCTCTCTTTTTTGCTGAACTTACTGAGACCATCTTTATCTGCATGATAGTATAGCTATGCATGTTACCGTCCAAGGAATATTTGATTTTTTGATCTATCAGTGTCCTATTGCCACATCGGCTATTTCATTTGGTAATTGTGCAAGAATTGTGAGCATGCTCTATAACAAGGAAGATATGATATAACTCAACATACCTGACTCGTGCAGGATGCCCAGTTCACTATAGGTGAGTCAAGCAAGATGTCAGTGGCATTTTGGTATCCTGTCAATGGGAACCCATGGCATGGGTCAGGGCACTTCTCCATCAACTGTGACTGGGTACCTCTGGACATATCCTTAGGAGGCTCGTCCCTTACGAAGACAGCATCACCGAGTTCATGGGATGCCGCTACAGCCTTCTCTCTATTGTTGTCGGTGGTCTCGTTGTGTCTATCTGTCTTCGTGATGTACCGTGTCTTTAGACCCAGGAGTGTTCAATATAAACCCATGGAAGTGGCTCTAGGGTAGGGTCATAGAAACAGTCCTGGCACTGTACTATTAGTTTGTACTTCTTAGATCAATACCACTTCCTGTAGCTCAACTTTTGCTAGTGCTTTCTCTGTCATTTTTATTAAATTGAGATGGCTTGTTGGGTTGTGTCCTCCCTTTTAGCGGCGTCCCCGGTCCACCTCATGGTGGTGCAGCTTTTCACTGCTTTATTCCTTCCTTTATGAATTCATAAGTCCTTATCGTCCCGCCCCCATCACAGAGCTTTGATTTCATTCGACAGTGCACTGGAACTCGACTTTCGAGCAATTGATGCACTGGGATTCTCCTGTCAATAGATGGGCATGTGGACTCCCATTTAACTTCACATCAATCAAAACCAAGCGTGGCTTTCGCTTGGCTGAGGGATCGCCGGACCTTGCCGTGCCTGACCGGTCGGTCTCTTCACGTTTCTCGCCCCACTTTAATTATTGAAAGGAAAATCCGCCGGCCCATCTGGTTGAGGCCCACCCCATTTTGATCCCGCCCCTACCGCTTCTTACACTCAGAGACACGGATTCGTACATCCGAGATTAAACAAGCATCTAGACGGAGACACCCTCCACGGGCCTTGTGAATATAAAGTTTAGAGGCATGTTGCCGGACGATGGCCGAGAAATTAAACAATTTCTGCGCATCCAGACTGCTAACGACTGGAATGGGAATCACGGACTCGGTAGAAGGTCTCGCCGTGGCAATTGATCTGCATCACAATAAACGGGTCGGGATGTCTGGCCTTCATATTTGGATTGGATCCATGATGCCTAACTTAGCACTAGAATATGCAAAACTTAGAGAAAAAAGAGAGGACGCATAGCTTCAAGAGATGGAGTAATATCTTTTGCACAAATTTGACAAGTTTTGAAATTTGATTGCACTTTTTGTGAGTTTTAGAACTTAATTGTATTTTCGTGATGAGTTTTAAGACTTATAGTATACTTATCCCTAAGAAAAATGATAAAAATTAAGAAAAATAAAAAGCTTTTTTTTATTTAGAAATTAATAATCGTTGTTAGACACGAATGTAATTCCTATTGACTAATCTAATGAAGGTGAGGAATTAGATAGACGTAAATGTTACGGCACTTGTCTAGAAACTATTAATTTGTCGTTACTTAATTTTCATCATTGAGAAACTTACGACCAGTATAAGTATCATGAATTCAAGAGTCAAGACTCATAATTCCTATGTTGAAATTTACACAAATATCTCGAAAATAATTGGGAGAGGTGAATTGGCAATATGGGCATTAAGCCTTTCTTTTTTCGTTTTATATTTACAATACATTACATAATTTCGCCGCAAAACTTTCACTTTGAGTGTAAATAATACTTTACAACTATTGAATAAGTGAGAATTCTTAAACATTTTTCATTATGAAATTTGGTTTTGGAGCTGGGCATGCAATCTTTTCTGTATCTTTTCCAACCATCAAATTCAACAGTTCGGTTTCGATCTCCAATCCTCGTCCTCCTCCTGAACTGCGGCTCCCCGGTCAATCGATGTCCGTGGCCGTCAGGCAACGGTAGCTCGCCTCTCGTGCTTTTAAACTTCTCGACAGAAATCACCCTCTGAAGCAGACAAACTCCATGAACAAACCTTCCTAAATCACTCCCGTCACTCTCACGTAGGTTCCTCAATCAAACAAATGCTCTTGCTCAAACATGTCGCCTCCTCCTCGACCATGCCCTCCTCCTCGCCCCCACCCTCCGCCGCCTTCCTCCTCCGCGGGCCGTGGCGAAATTATAGAGTGAAATCTAATAGAATCATAGATATTTAATTAAAAGACAACTTTTATGCAATTATTACCATTTTATCAAAGAGTAAAGGCACTTTGATTCGTGCACCTTTGGCAGGGAATGATCCCTCAAAATATAGAGTGAAATCTATTAGAATAATAGATAATTAATTACATTAAAGTATAAATAGAATTTACAGTACATTGTGCTTTGCACCTTTTGAAATTAGCGTATTGAGCTCTATAAGGTGTTTTGAGCCTGTCAAGTTTTTGTATATGTAAATTGTCACCACTCAACACTATTACACGTCTACTATTCTCTAATCTTCACTTTAATTATTTAAGAAAACCTTGGCAAAGTAAAAACAAGGAATTGGGCTGAAGAACTTGAATGGATAAATTAGCAATTTCCATGGCATCATCGTAATTTCGCGGCGGAATCAATAAGCGAAGCAAACTGAGGATAAAATGGGGACAGTCAAGCCAAACCAGCCACGTGCAGGGTGTGTTTGTTTGGAAAAAAAATTTCATAGTAAAGGAAAAAAACTTTCCGAAAAATCATTTTTCAAAAGAACGGATAGTTTTCTTTTATTTATTGTAGGTGACCGAAAGTATTTTCTGGTGTGTATGTCATTTAAAAATTGATTTTAATCTCATGACTTAATCTCTAGCAAAAAAAAGAATTGGATTTTTTAAATAATTTTTTTTTTTTTCTTTCTTTCTCTCTCTTTTCTTTTTCTTTTTTCTTTTTTCTTTTTTCCTCTTTAGGTTGCCAGTCCTCAACAACTGTCAGCGATAGACCACAAGCAAGGCTTGACCTTGTTGGGATCTGGGAAGCTTAACCTCACCAAGATTTGAAGAAGTTGAGCCTCATTGGCCCACATTTGTGGCTAGTCATCGATCATTAATGAGACTCGATGACTAGTGGAGGGAGAAGGATAATAAATAAATAAATAATATTTAAAAATTTGGGAGGAGTAATTCTGGAAAGTGTTTTCACTTCTTTTGATTTAGGAATTCACATTTCTAATTTATACACATGTCTTGATCCCGAGGTTTTCGACGCATGAAGATTGGTTTGTGGAACATTCCCAAAAAAGAGTGATATGGTAAATGCACCAACTTTTAGAGCATTCTCAGCATAAATGCCGATAATTGGTAGATGGGAGATGCGATCTCTACTACTAAATTAAAAGGCAATCAACAATTATAATGAGAGGGACTCTCATATAAATAGGTGCCATTCCCCTCATTTACATCCATTCAAATACTTCAACAATATAAAGTATTCTCTTTGGAGCTTCTCTCTAGAAAGTTTCTCTATCTACAATCCGAGTAAGTAAGGCATGTTTGGTTTAGCTTTCCCAAAAGGCTTTGTGCCCCCAAAGCCTTTTGGGGAAAATGTTTTGTGTTTGGCAAATATTTTTAAAAGTTCATTGGCCAAATATCAACATTTAAAATGTTGAAAGCCTAATGTAGGTCTAGACCTGCTTTGAGCATTTAGCATTTTGGAAATGCAAATTCATTGTTCATCCGCATTATTGTTCATCTTCTTCCCCATTCTTCTTTGTCTTCCCCACTTGAGAGTCAGGCTTCTCCGGCAGCCACCGCCGTCGCCTAGGGGTCACCGCCATGACTAGAGGTGGCATGTGCGTAGGCCCCTATGACCATCACCGTGGTTAAGTGGCCGCAAATCTAGCTGTTCGGGTGGTGACCCGTGATCGAGCGGCGTCCCCTAGGTCGCACCCCTAGGTAGCATTGCTTGAGGCGACGCCACCTGAGGTTGAGACCTTAGGCCACCAAATCTAGCCATCTAGTGGCCAAATCATGCTAAAGTTACTTTTCAATATTATTTGAGACCGTGTAACATTTTGAAAAACGTTGCCTAAGGTCACGCCCCTAGGCCTCGCCATAAGGTCCCAATCTTGTCTCGATCCCAAATGTATTGGGGAGAATTACCAAAAAGTCCTAAACTTATTGCAATTGTGTTAATTCAATTCTAATTTTTTTTTTGCCAATTTAGTCCTAAATCTTTTACTTTTGTTCCAGTTTAGCTCATCAGCCAAAATTGGTCAGTAGTTAGCGTGCCCGCCGGAATTTTTTTTTTAATAATATTTTATTTTCAACATTTTTTAAAATAAAAATAAAAATAGCAAAAGCTCACTACAAATGTGAGTTTTGCCAAACGGTGTTTATGCTAAAATTACTTTTCAATACTATTTGCTCGATTGCGCGGTGACCGCGAGGCAAGCTCGTGCCCAGCGATGACGGGGTGAGGCAAGCCCTCGCGGACGTGACGAAAAGCCCCCTCGCCTTTACCTCAAAGAGCGGACGGAGCCCAAGGAAGGAGAAGGGAGGAGGGAAAAAAAAGAAAAAATAATATTAATAATTTTAAAAATAATAAAATATTATTTCCAAAAAATTTTGAGACCAAAAATAAAAGGTTTAGGCTAAATAAGTCGTCACATGATCCCAATCTTGTCTCGATCCCAAAAGTATTGGCCCATGACATGTAGATATTTTCGGTGATTGAAAAGTGTTTTTGGTCGACTAGTCAATTTCGGTAGACCAAACGAATGAAAGTCCGAAAAAATTCATTCCCGAAAATTACTTTATCTCAAACAAAACACATACTATATGCGTCATCAAATTACTTTTCTGTCTCCATTATCAACCTGCTGCTCAATTTCCTAGTAGTTTCAAAATTTTCTATTAAAAAACATTCAGGCTTCATGTGTTTCAGGAAAAATGAATAATTTAAAAATAGTTTTGTAAACATAATCGCTTACAAGACTGTTTAAGGCAAAGGAGCTACCTCACTGAGCAACAAGAGTGTTGAAGCAAATAGACCACCATCTTCTTGATTGCCGACGCCATCTTCTATTTCTCTCTTTGCTTGAGGAATCGAGAATGCCTCTACGTCGTCAATAACAATCACCTATCACCGACTGACGCCACCATCACGACCAACACGATTGCACTGATGACACGAATTTGTCAATTCGGCTTGCTTCACCGACTGAACATACGTAATTGGTATTAGAAAAAGAAAAGAAAGCGACTTGTTTTTCGGTGGGGTAGGCGAGATATACTGAGGTTCCGTGCACAGGAAAGACAAAGAAGCTCCGCAAACAAGGAAAGGAAACATTTTTAAAAAGAGAAGACAAGTAAATAAAATGGTGGCCCAACCCAGATATGATCAGATCTCCTCTAGATGGGAAGGCAAATGATTTACAATTCCTAAGATGTGACGATATTCATGATTGCCTTACCCGGTTTAATTTTAAATTCGACGATTCTCCTTAAAAGCAAGAAAGCTTATGTCATTCGTAGTAGTGCACTAAAACCCGAGACATAATGAGATTAGTTTACATGAGACTGTATTTTTATCTTTCATCTTGCTGAATTATTGATTGTCTATACCATCAGTGACAGTTGACCATTTATTCTATTGTATCATTCCCTAATTTGACTACATTTGCTCAATATTATTATTATTTTGCAAGGAAATTTTGAAAGTGATAAGGAAAAAGTAAAATTTACAACATTATTGTAGCATGTGACAAATTTTGCGCCATCGCATTCAATTTACCCTCAATTCTATAGCATTAGCGATTGATTCCATCAGGGTTTCAATCAAATTGTGCGCTATAATTTACATGAAGTCTTAGTAGAGGTGGATATTAACTCATCATATGAACAGAGAATAATAACAGGTTTCCTTGTGATGGTCGCCAGTTGAGCAAGTCTAAC
The DNA here is from genome assembly GCA_016097545.1 of Eucalyptus victrix. Taxonomy (NCBI): domain Eukaryota; kingdom Viridiplantae; phylum Streptophyta; class Magnoliopsida; order Myrtales; family Myrtaceae; genus Eucalyptus; species Eucalyptus victrix. The sequence continues at coordinate 39,289,365 of CM027845.1, read as the reverse complement.
TGACATAGACAAGAAGGACGGAGCTGAAGCCATGGCGGCAGTATGGATGCTGCAGACTCAGTATGAGATGGCAGGCGAAAAGTGAGCTGGAAACCAGACGGGGACTCTCATCAGGTCCCGGCCCCTACGGTCCAGTCCGAGTCGAAGAACAACAGTCATTTTGACCTCTGTCATTTTGAAGACCGGAAACAACAGGAAAGCAGATGGGAGGCAAAGGAAAAGAGAAGAGAAGAACTCAAGTCATTTTCACCTCCTCACTCAGCCTCCGTTATCGTTCAACCATTCCAAACTTTTGAGTCATTCAACCATTCTGGTCAGGCGCTCCTCTTATCAACTGTGACAGGGTACTTCTGGACATATCATTACGAGACTCGTCGCTTACGAAGACGGCAACGCGAAATTCAGGAGATGCCGCTGGTGCCTTCCCTCAATTATGTCCAGGTGGTCCCGCTGTGTTGTCTATGTGCTTTCGTTATGTACCATCTCTTTGGACCGACTATTCCGTTTTAAAAAGTAGCTCTAGGGTAGATAGAAAAGCGAAAAATTATTCAAAAAGTCCTAAACTTATTGCTTTTTTACTAAATCAATCATGATCCTTTCGATTTTACCAATTAAGTCTTAAATATTTTCATGATTTAGCAATTGAGTCCATTTAGCCAATTTTAACTAAAAATCGTTGATATAAATATCGATTGTCCTTGACACAGTCAACATTGACATAAACAATTTTTATTTTTAAAAATGCTTATTTTTTTTCTTTTTTTCTTTATTTTTTTCCACGACTGACAAGGGTTGCTGGCCTCGCTTGTGGTCAGCATTGACCCTTGCCAAAATTGGTAGGAAAAAAAGAGGAAAAGATAGAAAAATAAATAAATTAGAAAAACAAAAGCACATGTATAATTATCGTCATCAACACCGATTGTTTTACACAACATTTCTGACATCTAAGTCTACAATTTTCGATTAAAATTGACAGATAAATTCAATTGGTAAAATTATAAAAGTGCAATAAATTAGAAATATTTTGGACGATTTTCCCAACAGAGAACGGTTGCCATTATACCATCGGCTTATACTTCTTACATCAGTACCACTTCCGACGGTTGAACTTGGTCCCCGCGAGATGCTCGGTCCCCGCCACAGGATGGCGTTATCGAATTGATGTTGACTGCCGCAAACCAATCCTCTCCTGATGGTTCCGTCTTTGGCAGCTCAGGATAGTAATGGTGGAGCTCCGTGCTGCTCGCGGGCCCGTGTCCAAGCAGAATCGACTCATGAATCCGGAGGCAAAGCACTCTTGCTAGCCGCTCAATCAGCGGAACGTAGAGACTAAATACTCACAATTAGAAGGCTAAAGTTGATGATTTGACAGTGCAGAAGAAGATAGTACGGATTCGATGTAATTCATATAAGACAAGATGAGTCGGATCTCTCTTGAATGATTCAATTGGTGAGATATATATTAACGTTCTTTTGGAGTGCAAGAAAACATGGAAACGCTTTTATGGACAATTGTTGTTCAGGGAAGTTGGCTTTGCTGATAAGTTTCTAAATGAGAAAGCTTTGCATTTAGTTTATGTAATTAGGAGTGAAGGTTCTCGTGAAACGGTAATGAATTTAAATATGAAAAGTGAAAATGATGTCGAATAGAATATTATTATTTGGATGTAATTACAAGCTACTTTTTGGATAGAGAGATGTTTTGATAAATATGGAAAAATGTCATAAATGGTCCATATCTATTACCTAATGTGCGATTTGGTCGCGAACTTTTCAACCGCTCGATTTGGTCCTTGAATTATTGATAAATATCCGATTTGGTCCCTGAACTTTCAATCGGCTTAATTTGATCCTTGAACTATTTGATAAATGTCTGATTTGATCCCTAAACTTTCGATCGGCTCAATTTGGTCCATGAATTATTGATAAACATTCGATTTAGTCCTTAGTTATTGTTTTTCCTTCTTTTTTTTTTAATTTTAATTTTTAAATTTTAAATTTTTTTTTTTTTGCTTATTCTCTCTTCCTTCCGTCAACTTCGGCTGAGGGAAGCCGGTTCCGACGAGGGTCGCCCTCGCCGGCGTCGAGCGAGGGGCTCCCTCCCAGATCTGGCGAGGGAGCCCCTCCCCGACGTCGGGCGAGGGGCTCCCTCGTAGATCCGGCGAGCGAGCCCCCCGCCAGATCCGCAAGGGCGGCTCTCGCCGGCGCGAGCGAGAGGCTCCTCGCAGATCCGGGCGAGGGAGCCCCTCGCAGATCCGGGCGAGGAGCCCCCCGGCGCCGGCGAGGGGGCTCCTTGCGGCCGACGTCGGCGAGGGGCTCGCTCGCCTGGTGTCTGCGAGGAGCCTCTTGCCCGCTAGATCTGCAAGGGGCCCCTCGCCTCGACGCCGGGGAGGGGCTCCTCGCCGGATCTGCGAGGAGCCCCTCGCTCGACTCGGCGAGGCCGCCCTCGCTGCGTCCGACGAGGGCCGCCCTCGCCTGCCTCCGACGAGGGCGACCCTCGCCGGAGTCGGCTTTCCTCCGCCGAAGTCGGCGGAGGGAAGAGAGAAGAATAAGCAAAAAAAAAAAAAATTAAATTAAAAAATTTAAAATTATTTAAAAAAAAAAAAATGAAAAACAATAACTAAGGATTAAATCGAATATTTATTAATAATTTAGGGATCAAATTGAGCCGATTAAAAGTTCAAGGGGGATCAAATCGACATTTATCAAATAGTTCAGGGGACCAAATGAGTCGATTAAAAGTTCGGGACCAAATCGGATATTTATCAATAATTCAAGGATCAAATCGAAATGATCGAAAGTTCAAGGACTAAATCGCACATTATGTAATAAGATAGGGACCATTTGTGACATTTTCCCTAAATTGAAACCGAATTAAATATCCTTATCATTTATAAATCTAGAAATATAAACAAATGAATTCAAATGACGCATTTTAATGCTGACCTCATGTTTCAAGCCAATGAGACGACTAAAATTTAAGGATAAGGTTTAGTAGAATGATAATTTATGACACGATAGTGATTTGAGCAAAGCAACACAACCCACATCCTTTTCTCGATTTCATCAGATCTGTCGACTGAAAAACCCACAGCAGCATGACATGACGAACGAATCAAGCCATTGCAGTCGCCCGAAGGCATGTCAGTCGGCTGGCGCACGAAGGTTCGCTCCAGCCCGATCGGGTCATGGGGTCCGTACCCCTCCCCAATCCGGAACGCACCTAATCCTATAGCGAATCGTGATCAGATTCTCTTCCCTTCTCCCGTTGCCCCACCCAAAAAAAAAAGGGAACAAAAAAGAAGGATTTCTCCGCCTCTTTTTCATCCCCCACGCTTTTTCCCCTTCCTCGCGCCGAGGAAAAGCCGCCCCTGTGCGCCTTTCCATGGAGGGCCATTCCACGCGAGCCCCCCCGCCCGATGGACGGTCCAGATCGTCCCGTCGCGAATGATTCGCGGCCCCCGGGGGGGGGGGGGTGTGGGCCCGAGTCGTCGCATGGGATTCCGTTCCCGTCATGTCATTTGTTACCGTTGGGGTTTGGACCTTTTCGTTAAGTGGGCCCCCACCCCCGGTGAAAGTCCGCCCCATTCTTCGCTGCGTCACGCGAGCGCTCTTCAAGGAGCGATGTCCGTCGCATGAAATATGAAAAAAGTAAAATCTCATTCGTGAACTGTAAAAAATAAATATAAATATATAAATAAATAAATAATATATAACTCGAGAATACATCCTTAGGGGGCTATGCAACTTCCCTGGTCACACACGCACCCATTTTAAACGCATCGAATTGATCAAAGATGCAGAAAACTCGAAGCATAAAAAAATCAAAACAATTATTAAATCGAACAATCTTGACATGTTTATAAAATTCATCAAAGGGTAAATTTGTTGAGGGGCGTGATAAAGTGATGATAAAAAGAATATAAAGGCTAGTGAGACATTTTGAAAATGATAAAAGTATATTTTGAGAAGGTTAATTACTCTAAATTGGTAATTTCGTATTTTGCTGAACATATTTAATGAGGTGTCATAAATGCCTTAAGGACTCCCTAACTTCTCTTTTAATGAAAAATTTTAAAGATAATATTAATGAATTAATCACTCGATTTATATGCTAATAATCTCGTTTTCAATTTATGATACCTCTCATACGCTAACCTTGCTCGTGGGTATTTGTATATTAGAGAGAAATTGTCTGGCCCACAATTTCCATATTCAAGCCATCTAGAATTTCATATTATATAGTCAATAAAATTCAGTAAAAATTATGAAAATAAAGAAGAAAATAATAATAAAAAGAGCCGAAATGAAACGTGTTTCCCGAAATACACACGAACAAAATCCACGAGCCAAAAACAAAACGCTGCTCCTCTTCCTTCTTCTTCACTTCTATCGCTCGCGACGAAAGACGGGTGAAGTGTAGCAGAAGATAAACCACAGTTCCAGCTCTCGACTCGCTCCGGGAGCTCGACATTCTCTTCCTCCCGCTTCTCCGGGAGCTTCGAGTGGCCCGCCGAGTCGGCCCGGCCGCCTGGGGATGCCGGCGCCGGGCGAGTCCCGCCGCGGTTCTGCTCTCGCGGTGCTGCTCCCGCCGTCGGATCCCTGCTTGATTCACCTCCGGCGGAGCTCGTAGTGCTGCCTTTTCTCGGGGGGGCTCGATTGTTCGCCGCCGCCGCCGCCGCCGCCGCCGCCGCCGTCGCTCGGCGCGCGATCTTGTCCGCTGGTGGAATCTCGCAGATCTGACGCCGTCGGTGATGTCGGTGCTCGCGTGGTCCTTCGCCGGAGGTAAGAGAAATCGCTCCGATTCCTTAGTTTCGCCCCGTCGCTTTGATTCTGATGAGACCGCGGTCTGTTCGAGTGGCTTGATTCGATGCTGAGTGTTTCGGCGATTGGAGTTCGCTTAGGAGAGGGAATGGACCGTGTTGGTTTTGGTTTCCGATGCCAGCATTTGATTTTGCTCTAGTTCTTCAGAGGAACGAGGGCGGAAGCAGGCTGGCGAGTCGCTAGTTTCAGTAGGAAGATAAGTTTCGCACCATTTTCGATTGTGTACGTGTTCTCAGGCGGAATCCTTCGGGCCTGTTAGAAGAAGCTTTATTAGGTAACGCGATTTAGATTACTAGGTAACTTGTGTTTGTGCGAGAGTCGAGTTGAACTAATTTCTGAATTTTCCAGTTGATATGAGACCTCTAATCTGCGTGCACCAGGAGTCTTGAGTAGCGACTCGAAGGAAGAAATCCGTTCCTTCCACACTTGTTCTCGTCAGCCTCTTTGCCTTTTAATTGAGAGTTTGTTCCTCGAGCAATCTCGATCCATTGCTTACTCAATTTCGTCGTGAGCATAAACAGACAAAATGCGTCTTTTCACATCATCCCGCTTCTGTCAACTTGGATTGGAAGTGTTGTTATCAGAAACATTCACTTGTTGCATGGGCCGAAACTTACTAAAAAAGTTTAGGAGGTGACAGCCGTTTCAACCGGTCCCAGTGGCCTTTGTCATTGAAAAATAATCCCACGAGTTGCCTAATGAACGAGAGACGTGTGGTTGTAGTATCACTTTGTGAGTCACTTCTTGGCAAAATACAATCCGACACATGCCGGAGCCAGGTTTTCTATAATTTGTTCCAGAAAAAGGAAAGAGTTAACACAATCGTGCAGCGAATTAGCCACAGGTTATTTCCATGATTATTGCATTGGATTTTGTTAAGTTCAACTTCTTGTGGTTCTCAAATTGCAGGAAAAAGGATTTATATCCAACGGTCGTTGCTGAAACTGATTGTCATATCCTGTCTTGTTATTTCCATCATATATGCTGATTCAAACAGCAATTCCGCACAAGCATCACCAATATCTCCCAGTGGCACAGTGAGCACTCCTGCTATTCCTGATCTTTCCCCTCCCAAGAGGTCACCACATAGACAATGGCAAAGACATATCTCTCCTCAGGCTGCACCTGTACTTGTTTTATCGCCAGATCATCCCCCTCATTATGACCCCTTGATAACTTCTGGTCACCCCCCAACAAGTTCACGCTTGTCCAAGCCATCAGTGAAGAGGAGCAGCTTGGTGCCTCCAAGTGCCGGCCTGGCAGATATTGCCCCAACTCAATCCAGTCCTGCTACAGTTCCAGCTGCATTGGCTGAGCCACCGCTTTCACATAATGTCTCAAGTACGTTGCATCCTCCATGCATTTTCCTTTTGCTATCTAGTGATTGTGTCTCTCAAAGGTAGGTTTGATAAATGATAACAATTGGCAAGATCTAGAGTGGTTGTTGATTGTCTCAATACAGTATGGCATTGAAGTAATGTTGGGTTAAACAAAAATAAATCGGCAACCAGTCCTCTTTGCCTTTGCTTCTACTGTTCAGACTTTCATCGTTGTGAGCTAATTGACATTATCATGTTCATTCACCCATGCTTTTGACAGATTGTTGCCAACCCGACATGGTGCTAAAACGGGACAGCAAAGATTGCCATTGTGTTTATCCCATAAAGCTCGACCTTCTGCTGCTAAATGTATCTCAAAATCCTGACTGGAAGGTTTTTCTCCAAGACTTTGCTAAACAGCTGGGCTTGCAAGCTTCTCAAATAGAGTTGATCAATTTCTATGTGCTCGGCTTTACAAGATTGAATATATCAATGGATATTACTCCGCAAACAGGATTGAGTTTCTCTGCTAGTGATGCATATGCAATCAACACTTCCCTCTCTTTACATCGGGTTCATCTAAGCCCTTCGCTGGTGGGTGATTATAAACTTCTGAACATCACTTGGTTCAAGGCACCTCCACCTTCTGCAGGTAAACCCCGTCCAAGGCATCTGTTCTCATGTTTGTATCAACTCCATATACCTTCTAGATATCAGAGAGTTGAAAATGCTCCAATTCCCTGTTTGGATAATCATGGAAGGTTTCTGAAATCTGATCGCCATTGTATGGTGTAGGCTTACATAGGGATTATGTAAAAGGAAAATCTAAAACAGTGACTTGTGTGTATCCGGGTTCTTTGGCACCTTTTAAGAAGTTCAAAGGACATTTTTAGCAAAATAACCTTCTAATTGCCTAATAACATGCATAGGTACTGTTTTATGGTTTCTGACTGTCTCGGTACATTATAGAAGGCCAATAGATGTATCTGATCTATATTTCTTGTGGAATTGACTTAAATACTTGGAACGCATGCCTCAGTTTTTGACGATTCATTTCTTTGTGCAGTCTAATATAGTGTGAGTTAAATGTTATTTCGTCAAAGAAGAGATGAATAATTCAGTTTTGAGAAACTCTGTAGATCGTTGTTATGATACCCTAGAGGATGCAGCTTCAATTTATGTCCAGGCCTGAGAAGCTTTTCCTATATGAGGGGTATTTGTTTAATTAAACAATGTTGCCATTACATATGATGCAGCTCCCATTGTTGCGACATCACCGCCAGTGGCACATCCCCATCAACCTACTCCTAAACCATCCAACCCTTCAGATGGGGCGAAGCATTCAAGTTTGGTTATTATTATTTGCATTGGTGCGGGCATTGCAATGGTGATTGTTATAATGGTGCTTATAATATGTGCATGCACTTCCAGAAGGGGAAAGACTGAGGCATCTAAGGAAATCAGTCCAACAGATATCGGTACGTTTATTGAACTGGCATACGCCAGCTATATTATGTTGTAATTGCATGTAGTTGCTGGTGACACTAACAAGATGCTCATCATCCTTAAATTTAGATTCTTAGAAGCTAGATAATCGGAATCCTTAACTGTATATTGCCGTATGGTTTTGTTGAAATATTCAGCTTGCTGCTTTATTGGTCTCTTATAGTAGATGGATCAGGATGCCATTACATACAATGATTCTCTTGTGATTCTTTGAACGGAATTTTCTTGTTTTTTTAAAATGAGAATGCGTGAGAGTCTAAGATAAATAAAGTTTGCTTGATTTGAGAACATCATTTACAAAGTTGAGAATGGATCTAATGCTTATCAGTAGCATCTTGCAGGAAAACTACAATGCCATCCAAGTATTTTCTGCATATGTTAGTCAGTTGATCTTGCATATGGTGCGGTGCATTCAAAATTATCTACTGATGCTGCAATTCACATAGGATTGAAGTGCTATGGAGATGAAACCATTACAAACCTCAGTAAATTAACTATATTACCGCATGAAATGAATGACCAGAATTGGCAGCACTTAGATTAGAAACAAAGACTTAAGCTATGACATTTTAGTAGGCTGCCTGCATATCCATGAGTTTTGGGACATCAAGAAAGCGGATCCACAATGTTGCATATTGCTAATTTAAGGAGGTTTACTGTGTCTGAGCCAGATTCTCAAGTGTAGAATTGAGATCATTAATTTGGGGAGTGATCCTGTTGTTTAATATAACTGACCTCTTTCAATCAGTACCGTCTGAGTTACATCCTGTTTTTTCCTCAGTTAAGCCGAGGACTCCAGATTCGCATTCAGTAGGAGGTTCTCTTCCGCACCCATCAAGTACACGTGTTCTTGCATATGAAGAACTCAAGAAAGCCACTGACAACTTCGCACGGGAGAGCATACTTGGAGAGGGGGGGTTTGGCAGGGTTTTCAAAGGTGTCTTAAGTGATGGTACTGCTGTAGCAATCAAGAGACTCACTAGTGGAGGTCAACAAGGCGATAAAGAGTTTTTGGTTGAGGTTGAAATGCTGAGCAGGTTGCATCACCGTAATCTTGTGAAACTTGTGGGTTACTATAGCAGTCCTGAATCTTCACAGAACTTGCTTTGTTATGAGCTGGTACCAAATGGGAGTTTAGAGTCCTGGCTTCATGGTGAATATTCCATTGCCCTCTGGTTTTTTAAGGCTTTCACCAACAATTTTATGACTGATCAATCTTATCCCTAATGGATAAAAATATATCTGTTCTTTCTTAGGTCCTCTTGGAGTGAACTGTCCTTTGGACTGGGATACCAGAATGAAGATTGCTCTTGATGCTGCCAGAGGACTTGCGTACCTACATGAGGACTCACAGCCTTGTGTGATCCACCGAGATTTCAAGGCATCCAATATTTTGCTTGAGAACAACTTTCATGCAAAAGTTGCAGATTTTGGCCTGGCCAAACAGGCACCTGAAGGGAGGACAAATTATCTGTCTACTCGTGTGATGGGCACATTTGGGTCAGTATATCTCTGTTGTCTCAATTTAAAATAGTGTTATACTTTGTATCGCATTGCTAAAATGGAAATACGGTAATCTGCAGGTATGTGGCCCCGGAGTATGCAATGACAGGACATCTACTTGTGAAGAGTGATGTTTATAGCTATGGAGTGGTCCTACTCGAGTTATTGACTGGAAGGAAGCCTGTAGACATGGCACAGCCATCTGGACAGGAGAATCTAGTCACTTGGGTTAGTATGGTTGATTTTTCCTTGGTCTGCATGATCTTTCTCCTTCTCGTGATCAAAGTTATGAGATGAGAAGCTTGTTCCTCCGCAGGTGACTTAAGTCTGTGCTGTCAATTAAAAGAACTGAATACGGTTCTCATTCATTAACTTTGTTAGTAGAACCTAAATCATTTATAATTGTTATATTTCAAAGGGGAACGTCTGTAGGTACTCTCTCTGTCTCTCTCACACTCTCACGTGTCAAATGTAGTTTCTAAGTCGAAGTGCTTTTTTAATTGGCTATTGCTCAATTCTGTGCACCAAACGTGTCTGTGCTGTCACTGTATACATACGTAAAATGTGCTCCACTTGTAAATTCAAAATTACCGTGTGTCTTTCAGGCGAGGCCAATTCTTAGAGACAAGGACCGGCTGGAAGAACTTGCTGATTCTAAGCTTGGTGGCAACTACCCAAAGGAAGATTTTGTGCGGGTTTGCACAATTGCAGCTGCATGTGTTGCTCCTGAGGCGAGTCAACGGCCTACGATGGGCGAAGTGGTCCAATCACTTAAAATGGTGCAGCACGTCGCCGAATATCAGGACACAATGCTAAATTCCGCCAATGCCAGACCCAACCTTAGGCAGTCATCTACGACCTTTGAGTCAGATGGGACATCATCGATGTTCTCATCTGGTCCTTACTCTGGTTTAAGTGCTTTCGACAACGACAACCTCTCTAGAACTGCCATCTATTCGGAAGATCTTCACGAAGGAAGATGAACAGGACATCCAGTAGCCACTATTTTGACTGCCCAAAAGAAAACCAGAAAATTACCCAGCTGGTCCAACACCTATGACCTGGAGAATTCCTTCTCTTCCGATTTTGATTTTTTTTCCTTTTATCTGGGCGACGGGGAACAAAGGGACTGGAAGAGAGTGCAGTTTGTTATCCCATGTTGAGAACTGCCACTGTCAAGTGTTCCTTCATCTAGAGTGGCAGTTCTCAACTTGGATGAAATTTTGTATATATCCTTTTAGCTTTTTTTCTTGCAGTTTTTAGGGTTTCTTTTACGTTTTCCTTCTTTCTTCGGCTTGTCTTTCAAGCACCTCTGTTTATTTGCATTAGCTCATTGCGGGTTGTCTCTGCTTCCCGTTTAGCTGGATCTGGTTAGGTTCCTCTGTTGATGGTGATGAGTGATGATTGTATTTAAGTCAGGGACGTGTCTGGGCCGAGATCGAATCTTTTTCTCTTTTCGCCTTCTTGCAGTTGCTGAATGAGCTTTTTGACGCGTAGCCATTTCTACCAGCGTTGGCAAACTTCAAGGGCGTAAAAGCAATCTTTTTCCTCCAATGAAGTCGACTCGGTTTGCGAAACTTATAACCCGAACGACAAGCTTTCGGCAGCAACGGACTAATCGCACATAAATCACGCGACCTAGCAAGCAAATCAATGCTGGATGGAAAGAAGAAACCCGTGAGAGAATATCTAACTAACCCTAGGCGATATCTGACATTATCAGAGAACTAGCCTTATTGCCGAGATACTCCTCTCGTTAATGAGCACCATTAATAATGTTTATAGTGTGAGACATAATTAATGTGACGGGATGGCTGAACCTCGTATGGAATTTGGCCAAAATAAATTCTTTGTCCTGGGGAATAGGTGAGGACCATCATAAGCGAGTCTCGTGATTGCTTGATGGAGGACATAGCATTGGAATATTTCCAAATCGAGTTCCCTGATAAAAGCCGGCGCGCGATCGAGACATTGTGGCTTTTTCCCCCTTTTGACTCTTGTCACGCTTCGTTTAAGCCGAAGGAGAAATTACGTTCGAAACTTCTGGTTGGAAAAAGTAGACATTCTCCGACCTTAGAAGATATGCAAGCCGCATGGGGTGCAGTTGGTGGTGCTGCTTTGATACCATATTCATGTGGTGCGAGTTCGAATCCTTCGGCTTGCGTTGCACTTCAGACTTTCTAAAGTTTGGAGCGGGGCCCTCTTAGCAGGGGTTGTTTAGAAGGTTACCCGCACAATCAACATGAATCAATATAATGCGAGTTCATTAACAAAAAAAAATGAAAAAAAAGGAAGAAAATTTGTAATATCATAGTTTTTGATGTGGTATGTACATATGAAAAGGATTCTTAATATGTTTTTTAAGAGAAAAGTGGACCAAAAAATCTAAATCTTGTATACATAATATCATAAAGTACTAAACTTTTTAATTAGTTAGGTCAAGTGTCAAACTTTTTCAAAAAAGTACATTTGAGTTCCACTGATGAAAAGGACCTAAAATTACCTGTGCTATTTAGAAATTATGGTTCCATCGATACGGTTGAAGACTTGAGTTACAATTTTCTTTCACTTTTCAAGCTGACCAATGATCAAAGAGGACTCACCCCATGTGCCTAAAGATTCACTAATAAAAATTCTAGATAGCATCACGATGAAGGAACCATTAGTAGCGATGAGTAAATCTATCAAATGAGTAAATGAGTATAAATAGTTTGACTCAAATTGACTCATATATTTATAATGCAAATAAATTAATCTATGTATGGTTCATTCTATATAGCTAAAACACTTACATATTTAATCAAATTCAGGAAAACTCGTGTTCAAACCAAATTGAGAGTGCAGAATGAATGAATGTGAGATCAAGTGAGGGAGTGAGAGAAGTGAGTTGGGCTTAAGCAAATTGTAAACACATTTATGACCCATTTAACATTTATATTATGTTTGAACCCATCTATAACCCATTTGCTCAATAGAACCAATCCATATAACAACTCATCATATATGAGTTAATTAATGAATTTATGATCTATTTTGGTAGGTTTAGTGGCCAATGAGACCAATTGGCAATGCCATTAGATTTATTAGGAAAGAGATGAAAATTCCATAAATGGCAATTTGAAAATTGATCTATTATAATGGATGATTTAGAATCAATCGATTGCAATCATATCATCTAGAAAAGACGTGAGAATGACTAAGGTGACTTGGGACCGACCCGGGAACATGAACCATTTTGCAACGATTAGCCGCTACTAACCAATGAATCAACATCGGCGACGACAAACCTCACAAGCATAGTCAATTATTTCTAATATAACCTACAAAAAAATAACAAAATATACCTTTTTACATCAATTATTTCTTAAAATTGCACTAATTATTACAGAATCGATAATTATTTAATTACTAAACATGCATTTGATCTCACCTAATAAAAAGGGGGTGAGCCCCCCGTGATCGGAAACAGCCCCATTCCAACACGGCCAAAGCTCGAAGCTGAATAATTCCGCGTCCCGGCTCTGCAAAAAGCGGGAGCGAAACCTCCACCCACTTTTCCTCCGTTCAAAAAACACCAATTTTCCTCGAGATGCACGTCCGGTCCAAACGACGCGCGCCACGCGTCGAGGCCCCGGGGGGCCCGCGCGCGCGGGGCGACGCTAACGTGCGCGGCGCCGCGCGGTGCGCAGGGGCCCCTTAACCTGCGCACCGTCGTTTTTCGCAGCCATATCAACGACGCTCGCGTGCGTGCGGAGTGCGAAAGAGAAGAGAGGAGAGAGCGCGAAATTAAAAGGAAAGCCGAAGAGAGAAAGAAAGAGAATAACAGAGAGATAGAGAGAGAGAGACGGACCGGAGAAGGGAAGACGGACGACGAGAAATTTGGTTTTTCAATTTTTTTTTTTTTTTTTTTTTTTGGTTTTTCGGTCTCCGGTTCTATTTCGGGTTGGCGTCGGGGGGTGGTGTGGAAGTAGCAAAAATATGGAGGACACGAAGGTTATTTGCGCCTCGCCTCCTCTCCTCCTCATCTCCTTCTTTACCATTACACGACCTCTCGCTTTCCCTATCTCTACCTCACCGCCTTCGTCTTTCGTCCGACCCAATTCCCTCACGCCTCCTCCAACCCTAACCCTAAGCCCTCTTCTCCGCCGCCGCTCCCGTCGCCGCCTGCGGCCGCCGCCAGCGGTCCCTCGCTCTCTCCGCTCTTGTCCTCTGGCCTCGCTGTTTCCGTCGATGCCTGGGTCGGCTCGGTCCTCCCGCGGGGCTCGCTGCTTTCTCTAGCGCGGCGGGGCCTGATTTGCTCGGGGCGCGAATTCGGGAGCGTGGAGGTAATGAATTGGCTGAGTTTCTTTTGGGTTTGATTTCTTGTTGGTTTCGCGTGGGTGTTTTCGTGCGGGATTCTGGGATTCTGGGGGGATTTGGGTAGGATGCGGTTGGGGTTGGTTCTTTGGGTGTGGTGAATCGGTGAATGCGTGTGTTCTTGTTGTGGGCGTGATTGGTCTCCCCTGCGTGGCTCATTGTTTGCGTTTGATTGTGTTGGATGTAGATTTGGCTCGGTTTTCTTGGGGATTGATTCTTGTGGGTAGCTTTTGGTATTTCTTTTGGACTTAATTTGCTTAACTCGTGATGCTGGCTAATGCTACTTCCTCTCTCTGTAACGATGCTGTGCCTTTTCTCTTGGTCTGTTTGATCGATGCATCATTGTGCGATTTTCGTATTTTTTCTGGAGATTCTGGGAGTCATTCTCCCGTTGCACTTGTGTGGGCTATAAAGCATCTGGGAGGTTCGTCTTTCTGGATTTGACTCGTCCGTTTGGGGAGCGCAAGTATCAAGTGGGGTCCTTGAGCTTGGTTTTCTCGCGAGACATTGTTATTGTTGATTTTCTCAGTGGCAAGTTGGTTATAATTTTCTTGTGTCTTCTGGTCAAGTCACTTTAGATGATGCCAATGTGTTTATATTGCTCTGATTCTTGTGCAGCTTCTGTCTTTTTTACATGTGTTATTAGTGTTCATGATATTTTATGTCCTGTGATTCAGTAGGAACACATTTTGCTGCTGATATAGTTTGCTCTCATGGAGGAATTGGGCGCTACTCGATTTGATATTCTTGGCAGTGCCGTGAGGAAGAAGAGGACCCGAGCAGCTCGCCGTCCTCGACCTGATTCATATGAAGGTCATGAAGGTCACGAAGGTCATGATCTTTCACCATTGTCTTCAGCACCAGCTTCAGATGACGCGAGCAAGGTCTCCAGTGATGACAATATTGGAGGTGACACTAATTCCAGGAGAAAGGAGTTTAACCTTAACCAATGCGTTATCCGTGTTTCTTCTGGGGCAGGTGATTCTGAGAAACTGCAGAAGAAGGTGAGGAGGGATGATGAAGCTTTCGATACATTTTACAATAATGAGCCTGGACGAAGTGGGTTTAGTAACAAGCGATCTAGTGAAGGTGTTCTGGCCCCTGCTAATTGGAAAAGTACTAGTAAGGCTCCCGATAATTATGGGGGGAAGAATGGTGAAAGTCAAGGTCCAGGGCAGTCAGCAATGACTATAGATGGAGTAGGAAATGAAAACAAGGTTAAGAAAGTAAAACTAAAAGTGGGCGGTGTTACTCATACAATTTCCACCTCTAATGGAACACATGAGAGTGGGTCTCTTGTGAAGAGTTCGCGAGCTTTAGATTCTTTGAAGCCAAGGCAAAGGCCGAATTTTGAGGTACTTAGAGCTGTTTATTATGTTTACCTACTTAGATGAAGCAGTATCTTATGTATTCGCATTTGGTGATTTTTCAAAAAAGTCGTTGCTTTAGTGGTTTCCTGTATATTTCTGAACGATATGCTTTTATTTAAAATGTGATCTTAGCAGGGAAATTTAGATGGCACCCCTTCTATAGATAAGAGGACCGGTTTGCAGGGCATTCCTTGGAAAGATTTTTCAAAAGGTGGCTTTAGCTTTGGGAAAGAAGACTCTTTGACAGGGAAAATGTCTGGAAGGAACACATCTGGTAAACAAGGGGATAAGTCTGAACCTGTTCGCAAGAGCAAGCGGGTGCCCAAGAAAAGGTTAATGGATGGTGAATTCAACGATGATGAAGATGATGAGCTGCGTTATCTGGAGAAACTTAAAACTTCGAAGATTGGCGGGGGTTTTAGGGAAGAAGATGAAGGAACAAGTAAGAAACAGCGGAAACTTGCCAGTGTGTCTGACATAGAACGACTTGGTGCGTTTAAGGGCAGCAAGGATGGAAAGAAGAAGCCAAGAATAGATAGAACCTCTGATGATACGGATTATGAGGAAGACGATGAAACTGGATCTGATGGTGAACTTCGAGGTAGAAAGAAGAAAAGGCAGAAGAAAGAATCGGTGGATACCTTGATGGATAATAACAGAAAGGAAATGACTCTTACAACCCGTCAACGTGCCCTGCAATCTGGTAAAGATGCCTCAGTTGCAGCTGGTTCAATTGAATACCCTAATGGATTACCACCGGCGCCAGCAAGAAGTGAGTATTTCTGTAGTACATGCAATTAGAATTGTTTCTGAAACTTTTGTAATTACTTCTGGTGTTTTTGTGTTTATATCGCGGTCTGTTAATTGTAGAACAAAAGGAGAAACTCTCAGAAGTCGAGCAACAACTTAAAAAGGCTGAGGCTGCACAGAGACGTAGATTGCAAAATGAAAAGGCTGCACGAGAGTCTGAGGTATGGTTTCTTGGTGTATTGTGTTTTTTCTGTTTCCTGGTATGTTGTTAAGTGGGCAATCTGCAATAGCATTCTTGCTGAATTTGACAGGCTGAGGCTATTAGGAAAATACTTGGGCAAGATTCCAGCAGGAAGAAACGGGAAGATAAGATCAAGAAGCGTCGGGTGGAATTGGCAGAGGTAGTTGTGTGTTTATTAGTGGATTTTCTTTGATGCAAGTTTTAAGACCTTTCTTGGAAGACAGATTGAATTTTTCTTACACAAGTATTATGTCTTATAGGAGAGGGCTGCCAATGAATCAGTCCGTGCATCGAGTTCCATTAGGTGGGTCATGGGTCCGACAGGGACTGTTGTTACATTTCCAAATGAGATGGGTTTCCCGAGTATATTTGATTCCAAAAGTAACAGGTAAAACTCCCAACTCGAAAGTGCAGACATTTGTTTGTTGCTTATATGGGCTTTCTCTAGTGCTGAACAATATACTGGTTTTCCACGTGCAGTTATCCTCCGCCTCGAGAAACTTGTGTTGGGCCACTGTGCAATAACCCGTATAAGTATCGGGACTCAAAGACGAGGCTTCCTCTTTGCAGTCTTCAATGTTATCGGGCAGTTCAGGAGAAAAAGCTCACAGGAGCAATATGCTGACGAGCTCTGCCAGTATATTTTGCCATGGTGCACGGGAATATACCTCTGCCAATCTATTTTGTGAATATCAATTTGTATCTAGAGTTGCCAAGAGGACAAGGTTTTTGCAGATGTAGAAACACATATAGACCCCTCCGGGTATTAATTTGCTGATAATACACAGCTCATTTATTGGTACATCTCTTCCTGAGACTCCGTTTTTAGGGTGGCAAACGGTACCGGACGTGCCTGGCATTGTTGTGCGTCGGGCCATGCGGCCAACCCTGTGATGTTTTTTTTTTTTTTTTGGGGGACTGGCCAGCACTGATGCTGTCAGTTAAATTCTAACCATGGATTATCTGAAAGCGAAAAGCTATTGCTTGGAGAGGTTTAAGACATCAGCCCAGATGTCGTAACACGGTTTGTCAAATTGACATTTATTCGCAACTATAATACATCCGCAACGCAACGAAATATTAAAAAAAAGAACAATAATGTACCGCTCAGAAATTACAATAATGCGGAATCCTTTATTGCTCTGGCTGTCAACTGGATAACATCCAAAATAATGGTAACACGAATAATAATAAAAAGGATAGAATAATTCCAAGGTACGACAAACCCCCTACAATTACGACCTTTATACGGCACTGACTCTATGATGACATGATGGAGCTACTTAACCGAAGGCTTGCGATGAAAGGCTTGACCACCCTACGAAATATCCTATGTCTACGTGATGGATTTCTATATGATTTCTTCTCTAGGTTCCGTCAATTTGCTCATTTCTTTTTAATTTCGATGAAACATTTTTTTAATGAATTTTGTTTGCTGGCAGTAAAGCTGGTGCATCATTAGAAATATCCTAATAATTTATTAATTCTCTAACAGGAGTGCAATTTGCAGTATTTTTGGTCCATGGGACCAGTAAGAGCATTTAACTATAAGTTGTGGTGCAGCATGCAGCATTTAACTATAAGTTGAACTGCATGCGACCAAGGCTAACGTTGAAAAAGTAAAGTTGAGCAAGTAGGCTTTAATTATGTTGTTTACAGACTGCACGGACGACTTATAATGGCTTCTCTATTGTAGGCTGCGAGTCTATTTCAATCAAACAACCCAATTGGCATTAACTGGCTATTATATGACTTCGCGAAGTAAGGCATGATTAGGTCGCACAAGCCTTTCTTGCTTCCACGCCCCTTCAGAATACCATTTATTATCAGTTCTTCAGCATTTATAAGAGGAAAATAAATTTCTGGTAGATGGATAAACCCTCTTGGACACCAAGAACATGTCCTTTTGAAACAATAGACGTGGCAACGACGTATTTATAATTTATGTTCCTCGATCCAGAGTGTACTTTATATGGAGGTGTGATGAACATTTGGATAGACATTCTCTCGCCTCTCCCTCTCCATGCAAATCGAATTCTGTGAAGGATGGGATGGCGAGTGGAGAAGCTCCCGCATCCAGCAGCGTTTCTGAGAGAACCGTTTCACGTCTTGTCCACAACTCTCCTCGCTCTTCTCCTTCCTCTCTCGTTCCTTCTCGTGTCGAGACTCCTTCGTGCCAGCTTCTTCTTCAGCTTTGCCCCTGCGGATCACGCCCTCGAGCCAATCTCTTTCCTCTTCTCTCTTTTCTTTGACGCCAACCCGACTCTCCTCCTTGCCCTTCTCTGCACCCTCAGCATTGCCACTCTTGTCCATTGCCTCACGGGTTATGTCGATGTCTTCAGCAGGTCGACCAGCTCGGTCTGCTGGCCGTGCCTTTACATGGCCTGGGTCTTGCTCTGCGCATCTCAGATTTGCATTTTTTTAGGTATCAAGGGGAGCTTAGTTCCTGGAGCAGTCGACAGCTCGAGCTTTAGCTTTGAGCCGAATTCGTTCAGTATGGCCCTTTTCTTTATAGGATTGCATGAGACCATGGCCAATTGGTGCAGGGTGGTGGTGAAGCCGGTGGTGGACGACACAGTTCTTGGGTTCCCTAGGGAGGAGAGGTGGACTGAAAGGGCGGCAGCAGCCGTAAGCTTTGGTGGCCTGTGGTGGTGGAGGCTCAGGGAGGAGCTCGAGTCGCTGGTGGTGGTTCCTGAGGTGAAGAGGGAGCTTCTGATGGGAATTGGAGCGGCTGACTTTGTGGCTTGGCGGTTGTATTACCTGACTGTGACTATTGGGTTGGTCAAAATTGTCAAGGGCTTCATGTGGCTTGGACTGACTCTTTCCAGATGGTTCACAGGAACCTCTGGCGACGACCGCAAATACTTTCCAGGACCCGGACCAGGATCCAGTTCATATGGAATGGATAAGCATCAATGGCCGGTTCAGCTTGATCATTCTTCGATTCCACTTGATCAAATGATCCGAATAGATGTATTGTAGTCACGGTGATCTTTCCCCCTCCCGACCTTGTGCGATTCTTAAGGCAATGTCCAAACTGAACATACGCAGCCAATTTTCTTGCTGTCTCATCATTTCTATCCATTTAGTGGTTACAATGTTCGAAAGTAAAGATTGCATGCCTTGCCTAAACCAGTTGGCTCTGTGAAGCATGATCCACTCTCATGCATCGGCAAGATGACGATTTCCTCTTTGAAGTCAATATCTAGTAGGGTTCAAAAGTCGACACAGAATCAGTTGCTAAGTGAATCAAAAGGTGAAGATATGATTCACTCGCAAAAAAATTTCAAAAAAGAATATGATCCCTTCATTTTCACCCTAAGTTCCACCTGTTTCCTAGCCGTAATCCAATCACTTACAACAAAGATAAAGGCCCATGGGGAAGTGAACAAACAAGAAATTAGGAAGATCAATTGAAAAACAAAATAATGAGATTATACTTGAGAAAAAACCGAAAAGCAACTAAGAAAAATTGAGCGAATATACATTTACTGGACACTATGACGGAGTTTAGTTTGCAAATGCATATACAGAAGTTCGTTCCACATATCTGGAACACCAGGCAGACACCAATGACTGCAGTCCTGTATGTTGGAAGAGCGTCCTTTCCTCATCCGTCCTCCATAAATAGATGGATGACCATCTATTCTGGACGCAGACAGACCAGTTATGTTTAATAACGTTACAGGAGTTTTCATATGCCTCATAACATCCTCAAGGATAGCATTCTTCTCCGAATGCCAGTTAATTGAGGAAGTCTTAAGAGGTCGGGTTGCTTCTTGGCAATGCCCCCCTGAGTTCCACTGACCTCCCCTATGTTCCATGGATTATCATATCAATTAGCAACAAATGCGAGGCTAGGATTTCATCTATGTTTTCCGTAAATTTTAAGGTTTGTGACACCGAAGGCAAACCTGAAATGAGAAGGTGCCGAACTTCGAAAGAAGACCTGTGTTTTGGCTGGATTGATGTGCCTATCAACCCAAGATGCCCAGGTCATTAAAGCTTTCCTGAAGGCTGTTGAAACATCAAGTTGGGGAAGGACTTGACGCCCCTCTTGGTAGTAATTGATCCTAGAATGATGCAAGTGGTCATCAGAAAATTTGCCACAAAATCTCAGAACCCAAATTAGGAATACTGTAGTTCAACTAAATGTCATCCATTTTCTGAAAATGCACACTTAATAAGAAAGTAAGTAGTTTGTGGTAATGGCCCTTCGTCTTTCTGCCAGTTCTTGTAGTAACAGAAGAGGACACGGAAGTATTGATGCGAAGGCAGTAATATCGGCTTGTAAGCAGTTTCACTGTGGCTTTGTCAAATGAGTTCATGTTCTCCCATAGACTACACACTTGGTGGAAAAGCACCATGCGAATGCACATAGCAGCAGAACAATGCCTAAGAACTCCTACTTGACCATGCACTCATAACAGCTCATCCTTGGATAAACTGACCTTTTGCTCAGGTCAAGACATGGATGAGCAACCTAGTCACCCAATTTCCTCCACTTCTGGTTTCATAACTGACATAGAAGAAAGATCTCAGCATATCTATAATTTGGCAAGGATGGTCCCATCAGGAGGAGAGGATTAACATCATGATTTGGTCTCCATTAGATAATTTTGCAGGAAAGCAATTGAGATGGATATGTGAACATAAATAATCTTTATTGACGCTTATTCAGCCAACTTTTTCTGATTAAATAGTCAACAGTATATTAATTCTTCTCCCCAGAGATCTATCTATGAAATGGCACACAAGAATGTAGACCACAAAAACAAGCCTCTGAAGTCAAGATCAATTGTATTCATTGTTCATGTGATGTTGAATTGACTGCATAAAAAAGGAAAGTTCACCATCTCTACTTCTAGTTCCACATATTCTTGTAGTTTTAATCCTAATAGTTACCACCACTTGAGATTCAAACATAATTAAGAATTTGCCAAGACCTGATCAAGACAGGCCAGATTCTTGATGCTACAGGCACTTCAAATTATCCCCAGAGACAGTGTTATGAGATCTGATTTGCAATATAGGATAAACTTATTATTCTATCGCACTTGGCCTACAATTTAGGCGTTCTCCACTGGGTATACACAGCACTTGACAAATTGAATGCTCAAAAGTGAATTTGCATGACAAATCAAGAAGTCCTCATCCAAGTACTCACCCGGCTTTTGTTTTGTAATGGGACCACCAATGGGCAGTGTTGAAGACCAAAACATCGGCTCCTCTCCATCTGGATGTGCCACGATCCATTGTGTCAATCCGCAAAGTTTTTATCCTCTTCTTCCCAAGCCGTGCCTTGCTCTCATGGACCAAAAAATGAGTCACATAGAATTCAACTGTGCATTTATAATCCTGCAAGAAAAAAACGCAGCAATTCATCAATTCACACAGAAAACAAAGCATAATTAAAAATAAATTTATTTTGTTGGAATAATTACCACAAATCTGAAACTATAATTCCCCTTCTCTTTGGTGATTTTCCGTCCACGGGTCTCATAAACCCTCTTCGGATCTCGAACTCCTCCCATCAACAGGCACAGCATGGATTCCCACTGGTTCCTGTTTATTGAATCCCCAACAAATACTAGCCTCTTCCCTCTTATTAATTCCAGCATGGTCGTCGCATTAAACCTGATATGACCCAAAAATCGAAAAAAGAATCGAAATCACGTCTCATCTGTTATGTTGTCTAAATTGCATTTGCATAAACGGGGTTGATTCATCCCAACTGATTCGGCAAATTCCACAAACCAAAAACAGAAAATAAACAAACAAACAAAAACACAGAAAAAGTAGAACCTTGGAAAGTCACAACCCTGCGGTTGCCATCTCCACTTCACGTAGTCTTTGTCAGGTCTTCCATTTCCCTCGCAATCGAAACCTTCGTCTATGAAAGGGCACGAAGCATTCGTGTAAAGAGGATAGCTCTCGTCGTACACCCACTTCCCTCTCGTCAATTCACAACCTCCTGAACTCTCTCCTTCACTCGCCACACTGACTAAACCTTCCTCTTGCTGCGATGCTGTCGCTTCCTCTCTCCCCTCTTCGATTCCTTCACTTTTCGCCACTACAACTTGCTCTGGATCAGTGCTCTCATTTGAGTCTGCCGCTTCGATTTCTTGACCACCCGAAGCATCGTCATTCTCAGAGAGTGCTTCGAACGCAGTGTCTTGGTCGGCCGGCACTTCGGAGTCACTTCCATCATTCTGAATCTCCCTCGGAGCTGAGGATTCCAGATACCCAGATGCATTTCTAGAAGCATCGTCGGGCTTCTCGAGACGGGCATCGATCAAAATCGAACCTTTCGCGCCGACTGCCGACGAATTCCCACTAAATCCGGTCAGTTTCTGAACAGTCAAGGGGTTTCTGGCGAGGGCGACGGCGGTTAAGTTGAAGTGGAAGTGGGTTTCTGGGCGGGCGGGAGGGGTGATCTTTAAGGCCCAGACGGAGAAGAAGGTGAGGAAGACGAGTGAGGAAGAGACGGTGAGGGAAAAGACCAGGAGTTTAGAGGACTTGACAGAGAAACTCCTCTGCCTCTCCATGTGCTACTACTGCTACCCTCACTGTTGCCAGGGGTTTCTCAGTCTCTCCTCCCTTTTCTCTCTCTAGTACTTTTAAATTTTTTTCAATGTTTGTGTTGAGGGAGGGCTGGGATGGGGATGCTATGCTTCGGATGGAAGTCAAAGACAGGAGGGAGAACAGGATTGGTTGTGATTTTTGGTCCTGGTGCAGTGGACGTGGACACACGTGCATGCGAAGGCCTGCTGTCGAAGTGGATCGAGTAATGTTATGTGATTGCGGAAGGTGGGAAGATGTTACAGGATATCTTTAAAGGAACAGAGGAATGAATGGAAGATGATGTGCGGGCGAGAGCGAGGGAGTGGGAACTGGTGCTTTATGGGGGTGGTACCGGTGATGAAGATGAGGATGGGCCTGATCCTGAGGCTGAGATGCTGTCAGTTTGCGAGGGATTCTATTTAGCCCAGGATTTCAACAGAAAATCGACCGCAGCTGCGTTTTTCTTGTGTAAAATGTTGGCTAGGATCTAGGCTTTAAAATCTATCCCATGAAAAACGGAACAGCACATGACGCTGCCGGCCAAGCTGCCGGCCAGGCTGCCGAGATCTTTGTCCCTTTGTGTTTCAAATCTCATGAATAAAGTCGTTTAACTTTCATTTGTCAAAAAAATAAAAAAAAAGCTCTCATTATTTCCATCCCTAGTTGACTCCTGGCACTCATTTTCTATTAAATTGATTATATTCACATTTATCATTGAATTGATTATATTATCCATTATATATCTAACTCTTGATTTAAGATTATTTTTTTACCTTTTTGTTCATTTTTAAAATTTTTTTCAATGTTACTCTAATCATGACTACCTAGACTCCTCTCAAGCAACATTTATTAAGGCTAAATATGGGCCTACTCTTGATTTAAAATTGTCGTTTTCTTTCTGTTCATCTTTTTAGGTTTTATTCATTTTCTTTCTCCATTTGAAACAAAATTTGTGTACCTCTTTTAAAAATATATAGACTTTGTAGATAGCTAACTAATTATTTCACCAAAACAAGCTAATTATTGTGTTGATGAGTTGTATATTTCTTTTTTTCTACTAGGATTTAGTGTAGGCATTTTGTTTTATTATAACTTTAGTATGTGTCATTATGCTGTAATCTATGTATTTTAACCATTCGATTTTCATTTTATTTAGCGAATCTAATAGTGAAAATTTTAATTATCTATTATGTGATCATTAAATATTTTAGGTAATCTTGATCCATTCTTCTGTTTATAGCAACAAACTTCAAAAGGATAGTCAATCAAATGAGATCTAATCTTTCTTCTCTAACATTCAATAGGAATATTATAATTACCTCCCCTATCACAACCAAGAAGGACATACTTGTCTCTCTTTGACCTTTTATAGAGATAACATAACATTGAGTAAGAAGATGTGCCCGCACACCACTCAAAGTATCCTCTTGCATTAGAAAATTACTTGGGAAAGTTTCAGATGAATTTCAACCAAAAAAAAAAAAATGTTTCAAGTGAACTTGTTGACATTGTTAATTGTTGTTCTTCGTTCATAGTTTCATCATTAACATACACATTTAAGCAAAAATAATATTGTCTTTCATAGTAAATGCACTACAAATAATAATATAATGAATAAATGAATAAATTGTGTATAATGCATACATTAACCATAATAATGAAGTCAAAAAAGTTCATGGTCATAAGAATAATCTAAGGAAATAAAGAAAACAATTTGCAAATAGAACTAACATTTCCTTAATTTGATATATAATTAGTGCTTGCATAGAGTAAATTTTATACTACAACAATGAAGAATAAGTTCAGAAGAAGACATACATGAATGAACTGTTGAATGTAGTAGGTGTGGAAGAAGCGACTAGAGTGAAAAAAAAAAGTCGTTTGAAAGGGATATGGGTAATTTTATCTTTTAGTAAAATTGAAAAATAAGAAGAAGAAGAAGAGGGCAAGAAATAATTTTAAGTCGAGAGTGGGATTTGCAAAAGATAATATGGTTCAACGTGAAAAGGGTTGTTAAGAGCCGAAAATGGATGGAAATAGTGTGAGCCAAGAAAAATGACATAAATAATCTCTAAACTTTGACAAAACGTATAATGTCGTTTATAGACTTTTAATATTTTTAATGTGATCCTTGCCTAATGTGTAATATCATTCCAAATTTTTAATTTGTTCAAAATAATTTTAGAACTTTGATATATATTCAATTTAGTTGGATTGGATGAAAGTATTTGATATTGTTCCTAAACTTGAATTAATAGAAAGATAATATTGGATATTTTCATATAAATTATGAACTAATTTGCATATTATTAAAAGTTCAGGGATCAAATTGAATAAATTAAATATTGAGATACAAGATTGCACGTTGGGCTAAAAGTCCATGAACCATATTGAGCAAATTAAGAATGCAAGAGTGACATTAAACATTGGATCAAAGTTCAAAATTTTTTTATATAATTATCCATTCATCAAAGTCCCGTCTCCATCGAGGGGCTACAACGATCTCAATGAAGGAGTCGATTCTCTGCAAAATATCCCATTTGACTAATATATGAGAAGTTTCGAATTTGCATTATGTCGAGTTCAAGTTATGGCAATGATGGATGGAGACCAACAAAGAACTCGATATCCTTCATTCTACCAACTTCGTGTCGATGGAGATGGGTCTCTTCAAGGTTGGTATTTTTAGCTATGCTTTTAAGACTGTAGAGTTCCCATCCGTCGGAGTGGGTCATCTAAGCCTGAGGGAAAAGTCTGTCCCTTCGACCGTAAAGCGATCATTGAAGGTTGTCTCGTGATCATGCCTCCAACTTTACAAACATTATGATCTAAAACGGTGACGAAGGATATAGCTTTTTTCTGATGAATATGCCACACCAATATTCAATTTTATCTCCTCACGTCAAGGAGGGGTCCATCCCTAATTTAAATCGATTTTGAGTTAGTGGATTTGCCTATTGGTGTTCGCTCAAAAAGTGTGTACCTTTCACAACTAGTCGTGGTAGTTGCGATATAATGGGGTTGGCATCTCTCTCTCTCTCCAACCAAGTGGTTCCACACTCCCGCCACCATCACCACTGCGTATGACCATGGTTCTGAGGACATATGAAGCACGGACACGTTTAGACACAATATAATGGGGTTGTCCGTGCTTCCGTGTCGTGTCGGACACGTGTCGGAGTGTGTCGGACACGTCAACACGCTTTGACACGATCAAACACGCGGTCATCTTTTCTTGACATGTTTAGATACGCGTGTCCGAGAGAGAGATTGTTGAAGAAGACAATGGAGGGTGGAGGTGAGGCCGAGGGAGCGGAGGTGAGGCTGCGATGGCAAGGGAGGGCTAGAGGAAGAACATGAGGTGATGTTGTGATGGAGGTTTGGCGGCAAGGCGGCAGCAGTGAAGGAGGAAGGGCCGGAGGCGAGCGACTGCGATGAGGTAATCGAGAGAGCTAAGAGGATCTTGTGACAAGGAGGAAGAGGCCGTTGTTAGGGTTTTAGCAAGAAGAGAGGGAGGGTGGTGGATGGCGGAAAGAAACTGGGGGTGGAGAGTGGGGTGGATGGGATGGCGTGGGGGTGGGGGGAAGAAACTAGGGGGGAGGTGGGGGGAAGCTAAGGGGTGGTGGCTAGTGGAGGGTGGGGGAAGGGGAGGGGGAGAGGGAGAGAGCAAGGAAGGCGAGGGGGCGGGGGTGATTGATGGGGGCGGGGAGCAGGGGATGGCGTGAGGGAAGGGGAGGGGGAGAGAGAGAGCGGGGGAAGATGAAGGTGATTGATGGGGGCAGGGGAGCAAGTGGTGGCGTGGGGGAAAGGGAGGGGGAGAGAGAGAGGAGAGAAGAGGAAGAAACCGAGGGGTGGGGGAGTAGGGATGGGGTGATTGATGGGTGGGGGGCAGGAAGTAGGTGGTGGTAGGGGTGTGCAAAAGAATCGAGATTCACCGGACCATCCGAAACCGAACAAAAATCGCTCGGAACCGGTGATTCTTGAGGGAACCGTTCGATTCCCAGTTCCAATTTATGGAAACCGGTGGGTACTGGTCCAGTTCCCGGTTCCATAGGTGGATCCGTCCACTTGCCCACCCAAACCGGACCGATTAATTTTTAATATTAAAAATTGGACTTATAACAAAGGGTTTGATAGGTGAATTGGGACTTTATGGAAATAGCTCTCTCTCTCGGTTTCTTTTTCTTTTCTTTGGTCTTTCCTGTCTTTGATTTTAGTTATTTGTTAAATCATAGTGGATTTGCATTTACTTCATTCCTCCATTCATCTCTCAGTCATCAGCCATTAGTCATCAGTCTCAATCTTCAACACCCCCCCTTTCTCTTTTTTACATGCATCATCAACATCATCTTTGTACTCCCATCCCACCTCTCTCTCTCTCTCTCTCTCTCTCTCTCTGTCTCTCTGTGCTAAAGAGTTTGTCTTCTTAGGTCGTTGACGGTGTATTCTCTCTGCAGCTATAAATTTGCATAGATACTCTCTCCAAATGTCCTCCTTTTCTTTACTATGTATTAAATTTTCACTGCCCATTGTAGTGCCCAATGCATATATGAAAATTAGACACAGGAAACAAGTGTATTATTACCTAATATGATAAAAGGAGACTATATGGTTTATGGAATTTTCTTTTGGTCTTTGAATGTTACCTCTTGTAATGCTATGTTGTGTTTTCAATGGTTATTTTTAATCCATCCCTTGAATATTATCTTGGTAATACCAACCTGTTGCTATGGTAGTAAACTTGGTTATCAGTAGAATTAATTGATGGCAAATTTTTATATATTTTAGTGCAAATTAGTTTTTGCTTTTTTCTGTTTTTTTTTTTTACTGCAATTATCTGGCTCTCAGCCAAGAGTTATACTTGATGTAGCTTTTATGAAGAAAAATGACCGAAAAGCTAAAACTCTTGGCTGCTTTTTGAATGTTTGAGTGAAACCCGATTAATGTAGTTTCTCAAATTAGTTGTTGTTTTTGCTTTATGTTTTGATTTCTAGTTGTTGTAGCTTTTGGTTTCTAGTATATTACTCGATATGAAGAGTTCTCATTGTGAGATTTAGAAAGTGATATTATTATTATTGTGAGACGGTTCTATGGATCCACTCGGGAACCGGATCGAACTAGTGGTTCGATTTCCAAGTGCGGTTTGGTTTCCGAGTGAATCCATGCAACAAACGGGTGTATCTCGATTTTAATTTTTCAAAACCGGCCCTTAACGGGCGGTTTCCGGTTTTAGGTCGGGAACTGCCCACTCGGACCATGCACGCCCCTAAGTGGTGCATGGGGGAAAGGGAGGGGGAGAGAGGAGAGAAGGGGAAGAAATCAGGGGGGATTTTGGGGTGGCGTAGGGTGGCATGGGGATTTGGGAACATGGGGAAAGAGAATATAAGGAGGGGGTTTAAGTTAGTTTTGTTAAAAAATAAATAAATGAATTAAAAAGTGATTTCAAGAAATAAAAATATTGAATATTAAAAATGATAAATTTTAGTCATTATAGAAAATCATATATTTATTTAAATAAAGTTGATTATATTCTTTTGTTAATCATTACTTTCATTCATATTTTTTGTTAAAATTAAAAACATATTTCTAAGTATGGGTACGCATTAATTATGAATATGTCTTTTAAATTTTCTATGAATAAATTTATTAATATTATTAGCGTAAATTTATTGCAAGTTATTTTATTATTATTTATTTATTTGTGAATTTGAATCAAATTAATTAAAAATAAAATTATTTATTTAATATATAACGTGTTTAGTATGTTGAAATTCTCTATTTTTGAAAAATAACGTATCGACATATCGTGTCGTGTCGCGTGTTCGTGTCGCGTGTGCGTGCTATTTAGCTGAGGACAAGCTAATCACGTGATGTCAAGTCCATTAATAAAAGTTCCGTGTACGTCAAGTCAAGATGAGGCGATTGAGGCTTTGGAAGCAATCCTTAGAAGAGACGCACCACGATTCTCCCTCGTTACTGCGTAAAGTGTCGAAAGCCATCGAGTAGCAAGAATGATGGGCTTCTTCAATGGATTAAAGAGAGAGAAAAGGAAGATGAATTATAGAATCCAAAGGTCTTTTTTACCTCATGATCCATCAGATTACCAATCACAAGAATTAGCCGTATCATCGGTCATTGATTGTTTGATTGGGACAACAAAATTGTCAATCGTCCTAAAAATAAAGAGAAAATGACATAAATAATTCAAAAACTTTAGCTCAATATATAATGTCGTCTTTAGAATTTTAATTTATTTAATGTAATCTATGAACTATTGGCAAATGTTTAATATAGTTTTTCCATTTGCTCGGACAACAAATCGGATATTTTATGATAACGTAGATTATTATATACCCTGTTAGATTTTTAAAAACTAATGAGCTAACATGTCTATCTAATTATTCATCTACCTTAGAAAAGGAAAAAAAAAAAAGATTATGACATTAAAATGTCCATTATTATTTAACGACATGGATTATTATATCTTGATTTAGCATGAATATCTCATTTATATAATCCACATGTCACTTTTTTTTTTTTTTGTGCATCGTTCAAATTTAACGATTGGAAGCTACATTAGCGGATTTCATTAAAATAAATTGATAAAATGATGACATTGAACATTTTCAAATGGATTGAACATGTACCAGTAACTCAAGGATCGTAAAACTCAGGACTACATTATATATCGGATTAAAGTTCAGTAATCATTCATATCAAATGCTCTCTCTCTCTCTCTCTCTCTCTCTCTCTCCCTCCCATCAATCCAAAGTCTCTCCCTCTCTCTTGAGCGATTGAGAAATGGGCCTTGTTCTTGGGTACCGCTGAGCAGGAAAGTAGGCCCATCTGATCAGAAGGCCAGCCCATTGAAGAAGCCCACCCATCATTTTTTTAAATTCCTTGTCCTCGTCTTTACCTCTCTCTCCTTCTCTCCTTCTCTCTCTCGCTCTCTCACACGCATTCAGCTGCAGGAAAAAGTAGACTCCGTCGTCTCCTCACGAGGTAAACCCTAATCCGGATCTTCGATTTCGCTCAGCTTTCGACCTTCCGGATTGTCATTTCGAGTTGATTTCGTGCATGAATATCACGTTCTTCGGATTCATTCATTGTTTGGCTCTAGTCGCGCGAATTCCGTGCGTGATTTCGTCGCGATGTGAGTGTGCGGGTGGGGGTCGATGGGGTAGCCGGGATTTTCGATTGCGCGTTTCTCGCCGACGAAGCCGTCCTTCGTCGGCCTCGTCAGCTTGAATTTGTTGTGTTGTAAGCGCGTGTTGATCTATCCGTTCGCTCTGTAAGGTCGAGGGAGATGATCCGGGGTTTCGTCTGAAATAGAGGAAGTAGTGAATATTGTGTCTCCCTGCCCTGATTTGATTTTTTCAGTGGCCATCTCCGTGGGGCAATTTCCGATCTCTCATTTCTCCCTCTCTCTCTCTCGCTCGTCCATGTACACACCACATGGGGCGGGCATTGTCGGAGATGATAGGAACCTCGATGGAAGATAATGTGGAGATTAAATTGGATTGCAGATGTTGCTGCTAATTGTTTATAGGATGAGCAACAGGGCAGATTTCGTTTGGGTCATTCAGTCAATGAGAATCTAAACTTGATTTTTTGAAATTATTTAAGAAGTTCTTATTGGTCAATCAAAGTACACGTGTTCTCCATGAGCAGCAGTTTTCATCGCCAACTCATGTTGTTCTTTAGTTCTTTCTTATTTGATTGTATGTAGGGTTGTCTGGCAGTTCAGTTTGGAGTATTTTCAACCTAGACTGAACTTATGGGTTTGGAAAAATCAAATCCAAACTGAACCAAAAAAGTTCGCAATCCAAAGCAGACGTTTACTTCAATTTTCATTTGTTTGGTGGTTTAGTTTTCAATTGTGGATATTAAGTTGATGCACAAGAAAAAAGTTTTGCTTTAATGTAGACTTTGTATCTCCAATCTCAAATGTTACCACAGAAAACTAATCTCTCTCTGTCTCTCCGTCTCTCTCGTGGTGGTGAGTTACCAGTTGTCCTTTTCTTAAGACCCCTATATATGGGCTCGCCCGATATTTACACTTAAATCTATTTCACATGGTACACTTGAATTCTGCATTCAGTAAACTTTATTGATTGATTGGTTTGGATGTTGCATCTTTCATTTGGCTTTTCTTTTATCAGTACATACTCCTTAGAGTAGTTGGAGCAGGTTGTGTGGATTCATCTCCAATTTTTTAGAGAAAGTTCTAGCAATTATCTTCTAGAAGAAGTCTAGGTGAGGGCAAAGATTGCATTGTATTTTGCATTGGGCGCATGGTGATGAGGTTAAAGAACATTTACAGAGTTTCTTAATCTCATCTGTTTTCCATCAAGTTAAGTTGATCTTGTCTTGAGCGGTGTGCCTGGAACCTAGTTAATTACCTTCCAGCGTTCCCTTCATGCAATTTTTTTTCTTTTTCAATATACTAAAGTAGATGATCTAAATTGGTTGTTGTGTCAAATTACTGAAGTATGGGGAAAATAAAGCTATGCTGGATTTACATTTTTCATTAGCCATTGAGCAATTAGAAGTTAAGGTGGGTTCTAGAGAAAATGATGGCAACAAGTATGTAAACACTTGGCGTGTTGCAATCATATGCACACTTATATTTCTACACTCTGGCATTATAATTGAAAATGCAGATAACTAGTTAAAAGAGGTGATGTTTTCTGATCACTGCTCTTGCAAGTTCCAGATCATTGTGGAAGAATGGCTGGCCATAAAATCGCTCATGCCACATTGAAAGGACCAAGTGTTGTCAAGGAGATCTTGATTGGTATCACCCTCGGACTGGCTGCTGGTGGTGTCTGGAAAATGCATCACTGGAATGAGCAGAGGAAAGTGAGGGCATTTTATGATCTTTTGGAGAAGGGTGAGATCAGTGTTGTTGCAGAAGAGTAAGCATTAGTCATCTCCCGTCTTCTGATGGACAAGTTCAGGAATAACCTGTCCATCTGTTTTTTTCCCTTAAATTGTCTCTTGACCATGAGATTTACTTGGTTGGCTGAAGAATAAATATCATGTTTTGACATACAGACCCTTCTGTTATTGGAAAGTCATTCTTGTTTTCTGGTTTCAAACTACTGTGGGTATGGTTCTGTAAGTTTGAGATGTCATTAACTTGATTATATTTCCCATGGTTTTGAGCTCGAGTAATTCAGCTGATCAACTTGGACTGGAGCACAATATGTTGCTGAAGATAATTAATTTTGCGGTTGGTCCAATAATTAGATTAACTAAACTGTCTTTTCAGTCCCTGCTTACAGCCTGCAGAGTCCCGCTTTACTCTCGGTGTGAACCCAATGTGTGGGAGGGCTTGTCAGGTCATGTTGAGTCCATTATCACTTTTGTATTGAGTATGTAACGGCATACTCTGTCATTGATGTCTCCACTTCCGCCCTATACGCAATGTCAGATTGTGAATAACGTTTGAAACTCAATTTTCTCATTTATTTTCACCGAGCAGTGTATGCTAGTATGGTCTGGAGAATACGGGGATCTTCTATTGAGTCTGAGTGCGTATGCTCGAAAAACTCTTTAATCTTTTTGTTTGTTTGTTTTGTTTTTTTTTTTTTTTCTGGTCATCTGTCAGAAAACTTCGACGGCCAGAAACTAGGAAGTCTTGTGGAATCTGTCTCTCTTAAAATCTGAAGACGTGTTACCGACGGGTTGATATTTCTGATCAGCGTCTGGCTGTTAAAAGGAGACGTGGTGAAGGCTTCCAAAATTTTGCTAGAAAATATCAACGACCCTTGAAGCGTACGTGACGCTGACCTCGGCTGGATGACAAAACCTTGAGTTTGGCATATTCTGGTGTAGATTTTGAATCTCTTGTTCGGTCATTGACGCATCAGATCGTATCTTAAAATATCAAGGAAGGTAACAGCGTTTTCCTCAAGTTCGCAATTGTTTTCCACGGGGAGGGATGTGAGATGATCTGTCGCGGACCTTTTACCGTGATAGTGAGGGTGATGGATTATCTCCAGAAGTGATGGTTTGACAATTACAATCCCAAATCTCTTGTTAAAACTAAACAACGAGGCTGCGTTTAATAATCGGAATAAAATTTGGAATAAGATATAATTTATCTTATTCTACAATTGTTATTCGCTCGGGACAGGATAAAGTCGGATATAAAGAGATATAGACAGGATAAAATTATCCATGGGGAGGTGGGATAAAGATTGATAGGATTTAAGGATAAAATTATCATATGGAGGAGGTGGGATATGAGGGAAGTGGGATAAATGTGGATAGGATTTCTATATTCATAATAGGAAAGTTATTTTTTTCGAATAACAAACTTATTAAATTAATAAAATTGAAATTATATTTCAATATAAATAATATTTAAATTTTAATTAAGATAAAATTAAAAAATACAAATTTATTTTTAATTAATCATATTTTAATTTATATATTCAACTTTAATTCTATCTTATAATAAGCATTCAATCTATAAATTAAGTATTTATATTTATTATATATTTTAGGTATGTTAGTACAATTTATTATTTGATAAAATTTTATTAAAAAATGATGAAAGGGGAAAAAAGAAATAATAAAGAAAATAATATAAAAAAGAGGAAAAATAAAATAAAAATAAATTAATGAATGGTGTTATGAGAGATTTTCACTTTCTTCATTTATGAACATTTAGGTTCATTTATTTTTACTAAAAAAAAATTTAGGTTCATTTATAATGATATGTTGTTTATATCAAAAAAATGCATGATATAATGTAAACATTATCGACTTTAATATTGAGATTCACCAAACAATGGATATGATATAAAAAAATTTGATTTTATATCTTATCATATTTAATTCTATCATAATTAGAAATCTAGAAGATCAAATGTAGCTCGAAAGTCTTGTATAGATCCATGAAGGACCGGTGAAGCATCTTCGCCGTCCGTTTTGTTTTTTTAAGATTACAAAAATACTTCTCTTAGCGCCAAAAAAAATGTAAAATATCTGCTGTGAAATTCCCACGTGGAGTCCTACCACTGGTTGTAACCTGATAAGAAGTGTGACCTCACAATACCATGGCATCTCCCATCTATTTATATACACAATGCGTGCCCCATCTCCCCTTATCATAGCACAATAGTACATCAAGAACACATTTACTCCGTTCCGAGATGGCAACGATATCAAGCATTAGCCTCTCGACCCCAAGAGCCGTGCCCAGGTCAGCCGAGCCGCAGAAGCTGTCTGCCTCTGCCTTGCCGCAGCTGAATTATCCATGGAGGAGGTCCTGCCAGCTCGCGGCTCGCCGGCGCATGGTGGTCGTTTCCTCTGCCCCGGATAAAATAGAGGATAAGGTGGCCGAGAGCATAAAGGGAGCGGAAGAGGCGTGCACTGACAACCCCGCGAGTGGCGAGTGTGTGGCCGCGTGGGACGAGGTGGAGGAGCTGAGCGCGACGGCAAGCCACCTCAGGGACAAGCAGGCGGCTTCGGATCCCCTAGAGGCTTACTGCAAGGACAACCCAGCGACCGACGAGTGCCGCACATACGAAGATTGATATCTTTTCGCTATAGTCCTCGCCATGTCCTCGATATGATTAAATTTCAGTTCTAGTGTTTATGCCGTGAGAATAGGAACACCTGGTTGTACTTTCATCAGATGA
Source organism: Eucalyptus victrix (assembly GCA_016097545.1). NCBI lineage: Eukaryota > Viridiplantae > Streptophyta > Magnoliopsida > Myrtales > Myrtaceae > Eucalyptus > Eucalyptus victrix. The sequence continues at coordinate 39,255,278 of CM027845.1, read as the reverse complement.
TACCTTGCACCGCTGGAATTTATTAGTGACAGCCTGAAAACTTGCTAATGAATATGCGTATTCTTCTATAGCATGCCCACGTCTCCTCTTTATGTCTAGTTGGAACTTGCAAGCATGTGAAAAACTGCTAATATTAAAAAACTCTGAACTGGCTATAATCTTTTGGACAAATGTTCTGTTAAATACAATCTTCTGGAGAAGCTTCGTAGATATATGTACATGTAGATACCAATACCATCCACCAGTGAAACAACGATTTCTCGTAGAATATAAAGTGGAGGAATTTGGCCATAGGACGGAAGAGATAGGTATGGAGCTTGGAAATATCGAGACTTGCCCCTCAGTTAGACCAGAGATTTATTCACTCGTCTCCAAGCACAAATCATCATGTTCTGACGAAATTAGAACTCATTCGGATTTGTATGTACTCTTATCATACCTGCTTAGAGTTTGAGTGGATATCAACTGCATAATCTTGGATATGGATGACACAATTATGCGAAAGTTATCGAAATATCTGTACTGAAACAACCAAATTTCTTTCAGAGAATTGCTCGAGCGCTTCTAGCATTTTCCAAAACCCACTGCTGACTTTTCTAGGCCTCTGGACTCAAACTCGCAGCCACAAGAACTCCGAATGACATATTCAATCAATTCATGTGAAGATCAATGCTTTTAATCGACAGTTCTATCTACGACTTCATGAGAAAGATTTTGTTTGGCATTTACGTGTCCTTGTCCACCGAATATAATCATCATAACCAAGCAACTCTTATCTCCAATTGAGGGGACAGTTCAACACAAATCTAAAACACATGGCGTGCTTAAGCAATGCGCAGGAAAATTTGAGAAGCACAAGCACTGTTTTCCCTTTCAAACAACCCTGGAAGAGGAGGGTAACTGGAAAGAGTTCAAACCACGTTTTGATTTGAGAGGCGTATCGAGCCTGGCGCATCGGCTTAGATGACAACATTCAGCTAAAAAATTACACTACAACAACAAAGGCAGAGGAAATAAGTTCATTTTTCATTTTGAGTGATAGCAACTTGTGAACTTGTAGTCACTAAGGAAATGTGTGGCACAATGTGGAAAAGTATCAGACATCCGAATTGTACCTCTTAACATTTCAGTTTGGTATCATGACCACATTCACCGACTGGTACGAGACATACGGCCAAGTCATACTTCTTTGTTAGACTTACTCAATACTCACAAATCAAATTTCAAATCATATTCCACTCATAAACAACCGCCTGAAAAGAATATAGAACCCATATGAATTTTGCACTGTGTCACATTTCAACGATAGACAGAGTCCAAACATTAACTTTCCCAAGCCAAATCTCACCATAAGCATAAGAGATGACTTTTGACAAAGTAGAGAGATAAGCATAACCTTGTTGAAAACCATCAAGAACAGGAACATCCCATAAGTAACAAGAACAGCCAAGTACAATGTCAAGCAGACATAAAAGCGCCAGTCCATCTAGACAGACGCATACAGATATTGGAGTTCCAACTTCGAGAAAGAGACAACGAAATTGACAAGAAAAACAAAAGCAGCAAATGGCTATGGATCTACCATCCCCCCAGAAGGGGACTCCAAAAGAATCAGCCCCAACTTTTGCACTTCCAATCGGATGATCACAGCTGCAACATGTCGGCAGATGCCGTAATTGGCTGCATCGGGCAGGGCAGCTGCCACGGGTTCATGAGCGGATCAGGTATCTCGGGTATATCGATTGCGAGCCCGCTAACCACCTCGACGACCTGAAGCACTGAATTCAAGGACCGCAGCCTATCGGTCAATTCCATCAGCTGAGCCCGCAGTACATTATTGGCATTTTCAATCTCAGCATACTTCTGAGCGGTGGCGTTGATGCCCTGCGCTATCTGACTGTTGGCATTTTGCAACTCACTAACTTGGCCCAACAAGTCCCCGACTTGCTTCTGCTTCCTCATCCGCGACCGCTTAGCGGACTCGCGGTTCGACTCCATCCTCTTCCTCTTCCTTTCATCAACAGCCACTGGCCGCTGGTTGCATTCCGACCCTGAGCTCGTTGGGCACTGCGACGAAGCCATCCTCCTTACCTTCTCTCCTCGCATTCAATCGCTTCGAAAGCGTTCGAAAAAGACCGACTTCAACAACTAGTATCTACAAAAATTCGCAAAGGTTCCGGGGCGTTTCCCGAACACTGGGACCTGGGGCGGGGGGAGATTCACGGGCGGGGGGAAGGCGAGTTCATGAAAAGACGTAGAACCAGTAGAGGAAGACGACGGAGAAGGAATGGAGGATGCGGACGCGACGCATCAGGATGGAGCAGCTCATAAAACGGAGGACGCTATAAGTGGATTTCCCACGGGAAGAACGCTAAGGACATTGGCGCGAATCCTGGAAGAATCCCTCGAAAATCCGAATCGGGAAGAAAAAGGAACCGGCAGCTCCCGATCGAGCGATCGGCAACCGATTCTCCCACGCGAGACCTGGATTCCGATCGACCGAGAACGCGATCCGGAAACCCGATCGGAACCCTAACGAAGGACGCGCTAAGGAAGAAAGCGAGAAAACGGAGAAAAAACGAAAGGAGAAAACGAAGAAGAAAGAATACTTAGCTCTTCGAGGGAGACGAAGCAGGAGCAAAAGAGACGCGAGCGAGAGGAGACGAGGGCAGGGCTGGGAGAGCTGGCTTTTATAGAAGAAGTGGTGGGCTGTGATTGGCCCGTTCGATTGAATAGTCAAAAGCAGAAACCGCTTTATCCAGCTCATTTTCCTGATTTTTTTTTTTCATTTTTCTTGTTGCGAAGTTGTGCTGTCGGTGTAATAGGCAATAGCTAGCTAAGCGACAACTGTTCCTTCCTTTCAAAGCACTCCGCACTTCTTTTTATCATTTAAAAAAAAGGTAATTGGCATTTTTGAGAGAGTTTTTTTTGGTAGGTTTTTTTGAGAGAGTTAATGCTGTGAAAAATCCATAATTTGTGCATATTTGGTAAATTTACCCCGAATTACCCCCACCTCCTTAGTATCAGCAAGGATTTTAATCTCCGTTTGTTCTATTTTGAGATTTTTGGTTGAATAAATTTATTATAAATGTATAAGTTTGAGAATTTAATTTGTGATAAATTTATCACAAATATGTCGATTTAATATTTTTAATGAGATAAAATTAACCCATGTATATTGATAAAATTAATTTAGAATAAATTTATTACATGTATATTGATTTAGGGTTTTTATGGTATTAACCCATTTGGAGATGGTTTCCGATGATATCTTTTTTTTTTTTTTTTAATTAACGCAAGCCTCTAATTTTTCAGGGAAAAAAAAAGGAAAAATAGTACATTTTGGTTCCGGTGAGAATTTATGAGATTTTATCAAATATTTATTCTCTTGGTAAATAAAGCGGATTTGTTAGTCAAGGCAGGCGATAAGAGTAATCAATGGCAAACGCGTGTCATGGACCAAAACGTGTTACCCGCACGTTAAAATTTGCTCGTGCGAAGTCGTGGACTCGTCGGTGTCCTCTGTTGTTAAAATTTTTTTCAAGGCTGTTGTTTTTGGACATTCCTGCCGATCAATATTTACCGGTCAAAATATCGGCCCTTGGCTAAACATGTTTACCTGTGGGATCTGTACCCCAATTTTAAAATGAAGAAAATGTGGTGAAGAAAATGCCCCATAATTTAAAAAAAAAAAATTCCCTCATCTCCCTACTCATACAAATTTTAATTTTTTCACCATTTAAGGAAAATTCCATCTTTTAATTTTGAATTTTTTTTAATAAAATTGCAATTCTCATATACAACACGGAATATCTAATTATTATGCCAAATAAATAACTATTGATATGTGGGATCGTATATGACTTTATTGTAGTTTTTCCAATAGGTGAGCATGGACATTTGCCTTGACCCACAAGTTCATGACTTAGCAAGACCTCTAAAGGTCGGACTTAAGCAATCCTAGCCCACGCCCGCTCAAGCATATGAGCAGGTTAAGTGTCGTTAAATTTTGTTTGATCGGTCAATAATTCAAATATTTCGTAACTCCATGACTTGGCAAACTCTTTCAAAGTATCAATATCTTGCATACATATGCAGCTGGAGAAAGGTAGTCATTTATTTTGTTCATTACCAATGAAAATGGTAACAATTTTCAGGGGCAGTGTCAAGATCTAGCAATGGCATGCATATGGAAGTAGTTATTTATCTAGAACCAAGTATTTTAGAAAATAGCAGTAATAATGTAGATGCTATTAGATCCGCGAGAAAAGTCCCCAATGCACTATCATTCCCATTATCCAAACTGCGTCCACTTCTTCTAGCAACAGCATCTCACATCCACCAAATGGCAAATGGAAAGATTTGAGCATGCTCTAACCAAAAGTTCTTCATTAAGCTTACCCGAGTTTCGGGAGCATTTCAGTATAACTGCAAGTAGCGGAAATTCGCACAGGAGGTGCTTCATCGCTCTGCCAAAAATGCCTGTCCTTAAATTGGAATCGAAAGTTATGAGCTGTGAAGAGATCCTACACTCTACATTTACAAGGTCAGGATCAATGGAAAGTGCTACTGCATCCGCATCATAAATTCCTCCCAAAATATAGCAAAGCAAAAGTTGAAGATGGTCCAGGTTTGATGGACTTCCAACATTAACATGCTACTGGATACAAACTACTGGAAAGGAAACAAAACGGGCAAGACGGACTGATGAGTTGTACAATCCCATCGTAAAGAACTTCGACTTTCAATTAATCTAGCGGCAAGTTTGGACAAAACCATTAAGACTCATGGCACGTTTCACTCCTCCAGAAAGATTAATGCATATCCAGCGATTGCTCCAACATATCAGAAATCACAAAAGAAAATACCAGACTATCAAAGGCAAAGCGCATTGGTCAGAATCTGGAGCGAAGTATAGCAGAGGAATCATCCATACTACCTTGCTGCAGACTGTATGAGATCATGCAACTAGGAAACAAAGAAAAATGGACATTTTCCTGCCAAAAAAAGGAATCAGCGATTTACATGCACAGTGATACAACACGAAACAATAAGGCAGTCTACTGCCTCTAGCATGAAACTCAAGCTTGGAACAGGAAGCAAACAGAAAATTCTTCACACTACTTGTTAAGATCAGCCATGCCCTAGAATTTGGCTCGCCCAGGGACAAAGCCATCAGATTTTAACAGGGTCTCTTCTCTTGATCCTCTTATTCATCATCTCAGCCCACCTTGCAAAGACATTAGCAACTTCAAACTTGCCAGAAAATTTCATCTTTTTAGCCAATTCAGCAAGAATATCAGGCTTCCCAGCTCTGGAGAAATCTGCTGCAAACTTGTTATAATCGAGTTGAGGAGCTTTCATTCCTTTCTCTAGCATTTCCTCCAAGTATCTACAAGCCTCTTCCGATCTTCCCTGACTTATAAGCCCCCCAATGAACACGGTATAAGAATTGTCATCAGGGCAACAGCCTTTTTGGCCCATTTCATCCCACACTGCACGACCCATCTCGTAATTTCTGGTAATGAAGAAGGATTTCATCATCATGTTATAGGTATGGATTGTTGGCTCAATGCCACTCTGAACCATCTTCTTATATATCCTGACTGCATCATCCGGCATTTTCTGACTGGTCATCAATTTAATTAAAGCGTTGTAAGTCCTCCCAACCGGTGGACAACCCTTTTCCTTCATCTCCTTCAACAATCCAAACACCATATCCATCCTCTTCTGGTTCCCAAACCCTGTGATCAAACATGTGTAGATGGGAGCATCTGGCTGACACCCCTTATTTACCATCTCGTCAAAGTATTCAATGGCTTCTTTCATCTTACCTTGCTTACAAAGGTCTCGAACCATAATCGTATAACTTCGCACGTTCGGCAATGGTCCCTTGGCCTTCATGACCTCAAAAAGCTTAATTGCATCCGATCTCTTCTTGCTCCTCAAAAGCCCTTCAAGCATTGTGTTATGAGCAACGACATCGGGTGTAAATCCTTTATCAATCATCTCATTCCACACTCTCCCTGCCTCCATCAAATTTCTAACCTTGCACCAACCATTAAGCAAGACTGTGTAAGTGCTCAAATTCGGTGTGAATCTCTCCTCCAACTTCTCGAAAAGCACCTGCGCCTCCTTTCCGAGCTTTGCCCGACCTAGGGCATCAAGTAAACAATTAATAGTATCAACACCCACTTTATACTTATACTTTTTCATAAGCTCAAACATCCCAACAGCCTTCTTCCTCTCTTTAGAAGCAGCAAAAGCCTTTATTGCGATCATAAACGTCTCCATCGTCAAAAGCCCCTTGGTCCCCATTTCCTCGAGCAGAGACACCATAGTCTCAAACTGCCTCGTCTTTCCCAAGAATGTCCATCATCGTGTTGTAAGTTCTTGAATCATGAGCGAAACTGGGCCTCTGCCCCGCCCAGCAGAAGAACCGGAACGCCGGTTTTCTAGCATGACGGAACCGCTTCAGCACGTCGACCACCAGATCATGACTCAAAACGACTCCGCACTCGTCCAACACCGCCTCCATGTTGCGATCCAGCGCGAACAATTCGTCGATCACCTTGCATACACGATCCACCTCGGCCCGATCTGCCCGAGTCTCCGCCCCAGCACCTCCATTCCGACCGCCATCTCCCTCGCTATCGCCATCACCATCGCCATCTTCTTCCTCGGAATCAGCGCCCCTACCCTCGACGCTACAGAATTCCCTACAGCAGGAGGCACCTACACGCGGCGAGCCCGCGAGATTGACGGCCCTGGAGAGCGCCGTCGAGGCCGTCAATGGCATTTCTTCTTGTAAATGAGCGAACCCAGAGGGGTGTGGCAGAAGAGGCGGAACTTGACGGTGAGGAAGACGGAGAGTATGATGAGCAGCAGGACGACGCAGAAGAGACACGGGCAGAGGAGCACCACCAGCTTGCTCTCGGCGTAGCCGTCCTCCTTCCGGGTCCCGTCCCGGCCCTCGTCGTCGTCCGCTATGGAAAACGCACGGGTCCGCGGCGAGTCCGCTGAGGACGGAGCCATGGAGGTCGGGGATCGGAGAAAAGAATCGGAGCTGCGGAAGCCGAAGGGGGGCGAGGGGTTTTCTCAGAGCGCGACGCATTGGGCTGCCATTAGATGGTTTGAAGAGCTGAGAGCATAGAGGAGTGTGGTTGAAGCAGGAGGAGCGAGGGGGGGAGAGTTAGGAAGACGTCTCGAGTGGAGGTGGGTGGCGGCGGCGGCCCTGGTGGGCCGGCGGTGCTGGTGGTGGGTCGGTTGGTGCTCACCGCTCGGTGGCTGCTCGCGGGACACTGACAAGAGGAGCGAGATAGGAAAAGGTTTCGACAGGTTGCTTTTAGCAAAGATAACTATGACTTGATGAAGTGTTTGGAGATACTCACTGGACATACTTCTTGGATAAATGTTCTATTTTTTTAAATCATTGATTGGAGTTCTACATCACCGGAAAATCGAGAATGTTTAAAGTTGTGAAATTGCTCGATTTTAAATGTTTTCAAGCGCACTAAAATCCCAATACAATTTTTAAGTGAGGACAAACACTCGATATATATTCTGATGTATAATTTATTCTGCACACTAAATTATAGCAAGTATTGAAATTCATGATTTTACTCTAACGTCCACTTTTTTCAAAAAATTAAACTATTATTTTTGGGTAAAGTCGAAAAATTAAACTATTCATAAGTAAGAAATAGTGTATATACAAGAATATGTATTATTTGTGAACAATAATATTGAGGAAAGTCATGTAAAACTTTTGTATATTTATAAATAAATAAGTCAAAGGAGTCCATTTTATAAATTAATACGCGTCCTAAATTGAAACTAAAGTTAGTCAATAAAGGGTCAAAAAAACTTGAGTGTGGTTTATTGTGTCTGAGATCTCTGGAATGATATTTCATAAATAATAGCAATGAGTAAGTCCAGATACAGTATTAAGTCCGATTCATGTCATTACTAATAAAGAGGCAATGGAATTTGGGTCCAATCAGGGACTTACATAGTGCAACGAAAAAAAGCAAGTACATAATGAAAATTTTTAAACAAATGATTTAATAAATGTGCTTTATCGCTGTAACAACATTAAATATAATTGAAGGTAATTATCTAAACATCTTCCTTTTGCATGAGAGAGTTGTTTTTATTTTTTAATTTGTCCTACTCTGATTATTTTTAGATTTTTTATCTTACCTCTTTCTAAAGTATGGAAATCAAATTCCACACCTAAAAATAAATGTCTCAAACCCCAACTCAATTAAACTCCCCACCTCCCCCCAGGGCAATCGGACTGGGGCTCGAATCGGAAAAGTGACTTCTTAGTAATTATTATGGTCTTAATTAGCAAAAAAAAAAATTAAAGAAAAACATAATCAAAATATAGCAAAAAAAAAAATTAAGAGAAACATAATCAAAATATATAAAGAAGCGACAGAAAGAAAATTGAAAAAGAAAAACAGATGTTGTCGGGCTGAATGAACGGGGGACGCCTTCCCAACCGCGCATCGTCAGCTCGAGTTCCCGCCAACACCCCAATCCGCACCGGCGACATTTCCCGGGAACTCTCCGTAAAATTCCCGCCACGACATTCTCTCTCTCTCTCTCCTTCTCCCCTTCCTTTTTCTCTTCCTCTGTAAACTGCAGAGATCGACGTAGCTCAACTCAAACTCTCTCTATCTCTCTCTCTAACATGGCGCCATCTCGCCGCCAGAGCAACGGCCGATCGCCGCTCGTGAACAAGCAGTTCCAGATCACTTCCTTCTTCTCCTCCAAACCCGCCGCCGCCTCCTCCGCTCCCTCTCCTCTCCAGAAGCGCCGGAACCCTAACCCCCGCAAGCCCTGCTCCGATCCCGATGACGACAGCCCCGCCTCTAGCCCTAGCCCCGCCACTCCCTCCCCCGTCAATCCAAGCCCCGGAAGAAGACGCCCCTCGTCGTCCCCTCGGCCCCCGCCGCCCCCGCGCCCCTGCCCCGAAGCCCTACGGCCGAGAAGTCCTGCGCCGGAGGGTCCGGGTGTACTGGCCGCTGGACGGCGCCTGGTACGAGGGCCGCGTCGAGCGATTCGACGAGGGGAGCGGCAAGCACCGGGTCCGGTACGACGATGCCGAGGAGGAGCTGCTGGATTTGGGGAAGGAGAAGATCGAGTGGATCGAGGAGGGTGTGAAGAAGTTCAAGCGGTTGCGGCGCGGGGGCAGTGCGGTGTCGGAGAAGGTAGTGGAGGATGTGGAGAGTGACGAGGGCGGTAAGGATTGGGAGGATGATTCGAGCGATGAGGACTGGGGGAAAAGCGCGGAGAAGGAGGCGGTGGAGGAGGATACTGGGGATGAGGATATGGAGGCGGAGTTCGTCGATGAGGATGATGATGATGAAGAAGAGAGTAGTGGTAAGTCTCGCACGAAGAAGAGGAAGGCTAGCAAAGGAAGCGAGTCGGGGTCTGTTAAGAAGAATAAGAGCGGTAGTGGTGTTCGCGACGAGGGGTCTAAAGGTTCGGTGGTGGTTTCAGGAAATAAGTTCAATGGTAAGTAGGGAATTAAGTTGACTTCAAGGTTGCTGCTCTAGTTCCATTCTCGTGGGCGATAGTGTTCGCGGAGGGTTTGTAGAACTTGTGTAATTGAATAGATAGAGACATAAACCGTCCCTAGAGATCATATATTTCAATGCACGGCAACAATATTCTTTTCCAGCTTTAAAAGACTAATCTTGTTATTTGGCTTGGCAAATCTTGATCACCTGGTTCTATTAAGTCTTCAGATGTTTTAACTCTTCTTCTTATCCATTTGAGTGTCTCGATTACAGCAGCAAGAGCCCTTGTTTGTTAAATTTTTAATTTTTTGGTTGTTCATGGTGATGGTGTTTTTCAGATTGATTTGTATTTACCTGTCATGGATCTCGCTGCTTCTTTTCTAGTCTTTCTCTTGAACATGTTGCGGGTTTTGCCTGTTCTGTTACTAGCTGATGCAATTGGGAACTATGATGGTCTTATTGGTTGACATAATCACTACCTATAACAAGCCGCCAGGTTTGGAGTTAGGTATCCATACATGCCGATTATCGGATATAGTACTTATGTAGCATTCGTTTTTAATTCCAGCATGCTCAATCACAGCCCAGAAAACCACGAATGGTCTTGGTTCTTCCTTGCCAACTGATGCTTCAGAAAGGTTTAGTAGCCGGGAAGCTGAAAAGCTGCACTTTCTTGGACCGTAAGTCTTAGTTCATTGCTAGAACTCCTTTTTTAAAGTCTATCAATGCATTACCTTTTTTCTGTATTAGATTTGATAGGAAGCTAGAAAGAGCTTTTGTTGAGGGTGGTATTTGAGGCATTCCGTCTTTAGGTTTTTTTTGTCAATGAGGTATCCATGGATGAAATCCTATGTGGTGCAAGTCTGAAAAAATAGAAAATGATTCATCACAATGATGTGAAATCTCTCTGCACCTTTCCTTTATGGAGTTTAAACTTCAGTTATTATGAATGCTGTCTTGACTCATTTTGACCTTGAAATAGAGAACGGAGGGATGCAAAAAGAAGACGACCAGGGGATACAGATTTTGATCCAAGGACTCTTTATTTGCCTCCAGATTTCCTCAAGAGTTTATCAGGTGGCCAGGTATATGATGTGTTGCATGTAGGAGCTGGTCCACGTTCTTTTACCGTACTTCTTCTTTTTTTTTTTTTAAAGCCAGTATTCTTTTACCATACTTCCATGTTTTCTTTTTGATTATATGCCTGTAATCATGCAGAGGCAATGGTGGGAATTTAAGTCGAAGCATATGGACAAAGTCTTATTTTTCAAGGTATGCATGCCTTTAATTATCACAGTTAGCAGTATTATCAGAAAGTGAACATTCTCTTTGCTGGAGCAGATGGGAAAATTTTATGAACTTTTCGAAATGGATGCACATGTGGGAGCCAAAGAGCTTGATTTACAGTACATGAAGGTAGAGATTATTATGTACTCATTCCTTGTAGACTTATTGTATTGCTGCCCTGCCTGCCTTCGCTTTTTGAATGGATGTTTCATTTTGGTTTGTTGGTTATTTTCCGGTAATTCTATATCTGATATTGAGCAAAGTACTGAATCAGGGCGAGCAACCGCACTGTGGATTTCCAGAAAAGAACTTCTCTATGAATGTGGAGAAATTGGCCAGAAAGGTTTCTTTATTCTGCATATAGTTTATTGTTGAAGTTTCTGGTGATTAAGCCGTCAAGCTATCGACGATGATTTTTACCTAAAGTTCTGTGGCTAAGCAGGGTTATCGAGTTCTCGTTGTGGAGCAGACGGAAACACCTGAACAACTTGAGCTTCGTCGGAAGGAAAAGGGTTCAAAGGATAAGGTTGCATGTCTGCTACCAAAATAATGCATTCTGTTTTTTTCCTTTGGCTAGTGTTTGTTAAATTATCTCCTCTCATCTACGAAGAGGTTCATCATATAGTTATTTGAGCTCCTAATTGGCGCCCGATTTTTATTCACTGATAAAGATGTTCAAGTATAACCTTATACTGACCTTATACTGTGGTTAATTACATTGACTTGTGAGCATGAATAGTTTTATATAAATGCCTTCAGTATAATGTCCTGTTTCTTTACAAGATTATATAGTTTGCTATAGAGTTCCCTGTTAAGATGATAACTGTCATCAGTCAAAGCAAGAGTGCTTTGTTCTTGTATGGGTGCATTTTATTGGGCGGTTAAGTTCATTAAGGAAGCGTTTCCTTATTTGAGATCTTGCTAGGTTACTTGATGTGAAACAAACCATGGAAACTGTCAACTGTTTGATGAATGATGGTCTGTTCACATGTTTACAGGTCGTAAAACGCGAAATATGTGCGGTGATCACAAAAGGAACTCTGACTGATGGTGAAATGCTTTCAGCAAATCCCGAAGCTTCTTATCTTATGGCAGTGACTGAAAGCTGTCAAACCGTTGCGGACCAAAATGACCAAAACGACCAAAAGGCAGAGCGGACTCTTGGTGTGTGTTTGGTGGATGCTGCTACTAGCAGGATTACTCTTGGTCAGGTTTGCTCCTTTTGCTTTAACTTTTATTGTTCCTCTAGTGATGGTTTCTCCGTGCAGATATTCCTTAAGCCTTTGCAAGCACGGAATATGTTCAGCAAATGGATGGCTACTGGCATGGCCGTTGGTGCTTGTATTTTAATGAAAGTTTATTTATGAAATTAGTGTATGAGAATGATAATTAGCTGCTGTCTGCTCATAATTCCTCTTTTCACCACTGTGACCCAACCTCTTGCTTTATCCCTGTGCATGGGCAAAGAGGAATGGCACGGAAGATCTCTTGTAGTTGTTCTTTGAGTTTTAATCAGTAAAAGTGAACAATAATTTGAAAGGGTTTGGCGCTGCATGACGCCTTATGATAAATGGTATCTTAATATTGAAAAATAAATTGGTCATTTAAGCTTCAGTGATGTTGTTAACCAATCCAGAATCTTTCCACCCACTTTATATATCATGTCAGCTTTGGATTTTAAGTTCCCATGAATGATCATTACCTCCAGAAGCAGGGTTCATTGATTTGACACAATCTTTTGGGGACTCGTATCTTCTGCTTGTTTGATCTCTTTGGTTCATTAATTATATTTTGGAAGGGATTTGGCAAAACAATAATTGACGAGTGGGGTTTTAGGCCTAAGAGCCAACCTACCATTGTTGCTGACTTTACCTGAAGGAGTAGTTTTCTATGCATGAAGTTGCTATGATCATTCAATAGAGTATTCGCTATCTGTAGTCTTGCTAGATATGTCATAAATCCCAGTATGGTGTAGAATTGTGCTGTGGTTTGATGCGTGATTCATCTGCTTCTCTTTGCAGTTCAGAGATGATTCAGAATGCAGTGCTTTATGCTGTCTGCTATCTGAACTACGCCCAGTAGAAATTGTTAAACCCACTAAAGGGTTAAGTGCTGAAACTGAGAGGGTTTTACTGACTCATACACGAAATCCTTTGGTGAATGAGTTGGTTCCGGTCTTAGAATTTTGGGATGCAGAGAAGACAGTTCATCAACTAAGGACCATTTATAAGAGTATCAATGGTCGATCATCTTCTGCAAGTTCAGATGAAACAGATACTGAGACTGCTGCTTCTCATTTAAAAGATGATGGCTTGGATAACCTCCCAGAATTTTTGTCTGAGCTGGTGAATTCTGGTGAGAATCATAATCTTGCATTGTCAGCCCTCGGAGGTGCCATTTATTACCTGAAACAAGCTTTCCTGGATGAGACATTGCTTAAATTTGCAAATTTCGAGTCGCTTTCATGTTCTGGATTCAGTGATGTTGCTCAAAAGCATATGATTCTTGATGCTGCTGCATTGGAGAACCTTGAGGTTTTTGAGAATGGCAGAAATGGAGGATCTTCAGGGACACTTTATGCACAGCTGGACCACTGTGTAACTGCATTTGGCAAGAGACTTCTTAAAACATGGCTAGCAAGACCTTTATATCATCAGGAAGCAATTAAAGAGCGCCAAGATGCCATAGCAGATCTTAAGGTAAGTTCTTGATACTGGCATTGGTGTTTGATCCCTTTACAAATTACAAAATTGTGGTAATCTTCACTTTTTTGTGTATGAGAATTACGTTTTTCCCCCTTTACCTGTTATGAAGGATTAAGTTGCCTTGGACATCTTTGTTTGGCTGCTTACTTAGTTCTCCTTGTTCCAAATCGATTTGCTTACTCAGGGACATCTTTGGCTTCTTTGGAATCTTTGTTTCTTGGTTGACAACTATTATGCCAATGTTTTCACATTTTGTCTGACCCACTTCTATGGAGGACTGCATATTATGAGACTTTCTTTAGGATGAACCTTTTCTACTATGTTCTCTCTCCCTTGTCCCCTCCCACAAAACCCCCAAAAGTAATCATAAATAAATAGGTAAACATAGATGATAAGAAAATAATTAATTATATGATTAAAAAAAAAGGAGCAATTCTTTGAAGTAGTAAATGTTGATTTGCCACTTGTCTACAATTAGCAAATTGGTAACAGTTTCTTCGCTTTTTTTGTCATATAATAAGTCATTCATTACTTAGATTTATGTTATATGTTTCTGATATTGACTGGATTGGAAGGGGTGAAATTACCATGGCTGCCTTTTCATTTATACAGGGCGGGTGCCTTTCATGCATATATAGAAGGGATTACTTTCAGATGTGTCTCTTGTTTATATCACGTGGGTTAAGTTGGACCTGAGTGGAATTTTATTGGTTCTAACTGCTTATATGCTGCAGGGAGAAAATCAATCTTTTATATTGGATTTTCGGAAAGTGTTATTGAGGCTTCCAGACATGGAGCGCTTGCTTGCGCGTGTTTTCTCTAGCAGGTATAGTTCAGATGATGTGGTCACACATTTTAATCTGAATTACTTTGGATCTGCGGGACTTCCATTTCTTATATGAATTGTTTTCATGTCCTTTGCAGTGAAGCTTATGGAAGAAATGCAAATAAAGTAATTCTCTATGAAGATGCAGCAAAAAAACAGCTGCAAGAATTTATATCGGCTTTACGTGGTTGTGAATTATTGGTCGAGGCATTTTCTTCTCTTGGTGTTATATTGGAAAACACTGAGTCAAGACAACTGGTTCATTTGTTAACACCAGGTACCAGCTTGAAGATTCTCATTTTATTACAAATCTTTTTTTGGCATCTCATCTGTTAATCTTCATGCAGGGAAGGGTCTCCCGGAGGTCAGTTCAATTCTGAGGCATTTTAAGGATGCATTCGATTGGGTTGAAGCCAGTAATTCAGGACGAATCATACCTCGTGAAGGAGTTGACATGGAGTATGACTCTGCCTGTAATAAAATCAAGGAAATTGAGTCTAATTTGATGAAACACCTCAAAGAGCAGAGGAAATTACTTGGGGAGTCTTCAGTAAGAATCTGGAGCACTTTTAGAATCAGTTTCATTTAGTCTACCTTATAGGTTGAATGAACAAAAGACAAACTTTTCTTCAATGTTTGAATGCAGATAACTTATGTCAATATTGGGAAAGAGTCATACCTACTTGAAGTGCCCGAAAGTTTACGCGGAAAAGTTCCTGCTGATTATGAACTGCGTTCATCTAAGAAGGTAACAAGCCTTTGTTGCTGAGCGTGCTGAGCTTTTGTTTGTTTTATGTACATGCTGGAGTAATAATAGAATGAAGAATTTTATAATCACAGGTCAGGAATTATAAGGTCCTGACTTTGAGGAAGTGATTTCATTTTGGCTAGAATCTCACATTGTGAACAGGGAAGGTGTTTGAGGTGTGAATTGTAACATTGAATCAAACACGCTTTGAATTTAAGATTCATTAACAAGTTCTAGATAGCTGGAATAGGAAATATAGCTCACTAAATCAGGTATAAAGATTGGGTTGGCAATTTCTGACACGAATTAGCACTTATATACACGATTGTATGGTAAATCCAGTAGTTACACACTTAATGCACATAACTTTTGTAGTATAATTAACAAAATACAGTGCTTTCCAATGACATGACTTGACATGTTAACAGAACCTGACTATGACACGTGAACACAAATTGCCAGTTGTGCTTCCTTGTAATACTATGGCGCTTACCAAGTGATTGCTTGCACTGGTTGATGAAGGGTTTCTTCTCTAACAAGAAGCAATAAAAATTTTATTTTCAGCATAGTGCACTTTATCATGCCCGAGTTGAGGTCAAAGTTCTAGGATATACTGTCAATTTATTTTCCAAAAGCATACATTCCTCCCACCCCCCCTCTCTCTCGATGGGCCATTGTAACCTCCCTCCAATAAAGGAGGACTCATTTTTGCATTGAGGTCACCATAATATAAGATCTTAATGGATGTAGTACGGTAGAATTTAAGTTTTACCTCCTTCATTCCTTTTTTTTTTTGGAACAATCCTAGATACTACTCTAGTTCATCTTTGAAGTGCCTCGACAGTATAGTTTGTCTCTTGAAAGTAAGATGATTAAACCTCACAAGCCTCTCACAAACAGGAAGCTGCAATATGACAATCTGTTCCAGTGCGTAATCCATCTATGCCGGTCTTTTTGGGTCCTAATTACTAACAAGAGTGACGTTTCACCTTGAAAAAGAGTACTATTTTCACCTATGAAAGGAAGAAAAATTGTGAGTGAAATTGGACCTCAAGAAATATCAATGATTTTTTTTCACCTATCAAAAACTGAAAAACTTATTAGTGAAATTTCAACTATAGCAAAGGATGACTCCCTAGACTCTAGATTTTTGTGAAAGAGTAGGTGAACATGATTTGCATAGTATGAATTGCTAATCTCAATAAATGATATCAAGACTTAGAACACTGGAACATCTACATTTCTATTGTGTGCTGCAGGTAATTTGACTATCTATATGTTTTTCTGTTTGGTATACTGTACCGTACTGTATATTTCATGTGTTTGGTTGACTAATGTTTGTCAAATGGTTTGCCCGACTCTTTGGAACATGCAGGGTTTCTTTAGATATTGGACCCCCAAAATTAAGAAGCTTGTAAGCGAGCTCTCACAAGCTGAATCTGAAAAGGTGTCTGCACTGAAGAGTATTTTGCACAGACTAATTAGACGCTTCTGTGAGCATCAAGACAAGTGGAGGCAACTAATTTCTTCAACTGCAGGTTTATAGATACTAATTTTCTTTGAGGATATTTGATTTGTGTTGCATATATTCCTCATCTACAAAATTTTGTTTTATAAAACTTTCTCCAATCAAGGTCATTTTTGTGATTTTGAAAGGGAGGCACAGTGAAATGTGTCATTTCATTTTTCTACGGATACTTGTGGAGCGATGTTGAAATTGGTTGTTGCATGTTGCAGAGATGGATGTTCTGATCAGTTTAGCAATTGCAACCGACTATTATGAGGGACCAGCATGTCGTCCAGTTTTCAAATTCTCTTCTGATTCTAGTAAAGAACCATGCTTATCTGCTGAGGGCTTAGGGCATCCTATGCTTAGAAGTGATTCCTTGGGCAAAGGTACCTTTGTCCCCAATGATGTCAGTATTGGTGGTTCTGCTAATGCTAGCTTTATCCTTCTCACTGGTCCTAACATGGGTGGAAAGTCAACGTTGCTCCGACAAGTTTGCTTGGCTGTGATTTTGGCACAGGTAGATTTCTGTGCTTTTACGTTTAAGGGTTTCATATTTCTATATCTGAAAGGGTTTTTGGCAGATTGGAGCAGATGTACCTGCAGAGAGTTTTCAACTGTCGCCTGTGGATCGAATTTTTGTCCGTATGGGTGCCAAGGATCATATAATGGCAGGGCAAAGTACATTTTTAACTGAGCTCTCCGAGACTGCATCCATGCTGGTATGACTTTTGAAAGAGAACTCATATATTGTTTCTGATTCTAGTTGCATGTTACTCTTATATAAGATGTATGCTACGATATTTTAATTTCAATATGTACTTGATATTGGGTCCATGTGTGTAATAATTTCGTTATCTTGCTTCATGACTTTCATTGCATGACTAATTTTTTGTTAGTGCACATTTCACTATATTTCTAGATAATTCTGTCTTTCAGCTGACTGAACTGCATTCTGCTGCCCAAATAATAAATGTTATGATAAGAAAAGAACTGTGCAAGTATATTTTGAAGCTTATGTATCTTCACCTGTCTACAGTCATCGGCAACTCGCAATTCGTTGGTGGCATTGGATGAACTGGGACGCGGGACCTCGACCTCAGATGGACAGGCCATTGCGTAAGTGTCAACATGTCCCTCAAGAGGGTTATTGTTACTTCCATGTTTTTCCTCTTTCACACTTATGGTTGGTGTAGTTGAGAAGTGTGTTCAATTATGTTGACCAGGTTTGTTTTGTTCTCCTATTGTTTTGGCATGCAGGGAATCTGTCTTGGACCATTTCGTCCACAAGGTGCACTGTCTAGGAATGTTTTCAACTCATTATCACCATTTAGCTGTGAACTATAGGAATGATCCTGGGGTATGTCTTCTCTTTAATAGTTGATTTAGTTAATAATTATGGTACTGTATAGAAGTGACAATAAGGGTTCCTTTCAAGGTTGAAAATTTTCTATTCTTTTGCAGATCATTCATGTCATTTTTTGTATATTGCCCTCTGGTCTTTTGTCCAGGTTTCCCTTTGTCATATGGCATGCCAAGTGGGAGATGGAGCTGATGGCATGGAAGAGGTCACGTTTCTTTATAGATTGACACCTGGTCCATGCCCCAAAAGCTATGGAGTCAATGTGGCGCGCTTAGCTGGTAAGTTACTCTACTATCCTTTGTTAGTGTTTTGAGTTCTTATAGTTAATTTCAAAACTTACAGCGGCATCGTATTGCCCACATGAATATTTAGTCTCGCCTTCTGACTGTATTTGTAAGATTTGATCACTTTGGTACAAAATTACGGTTGGCACTGCAATGTGCATCTTTTTGGCCTGAAGGCCACTTCTTCGTGCAGTCAATGCACTAAGGTCAAGCTAGCATCAAGTACTCGTGCCACTTCGTCCTTTTTTCTTGTTCTTGTTACTGGCATTTTCAGTGAATGTTGCTCATGATCTTATAGCTTTTGGAGTATGTGTACTGGTTCTTAGACCCTGCTTATTTGCAGGACTTCCTGAATGCATCCTTCAAAATGCAGCTTCACGATCAAGAAAATTTGAGCATTCTTACGGTCGGCACACAAAGGAATCTCCACAGCATTTGGGCACCCAATATTCAGAAGATGAGATGTTGCTTTTTATGCAAAAATTGATGGAACTTGTTGCACGATCGGTTGATGCCGAATCATCTGATGCCAAGTTCATCGATTCCTTTGTGAAGCTGCAACACGAGGCAAAATTACTCATACGGCAACAGCAATGAGGCAAAAATAGTCATACCACGGAACTTATCTTTCAAGTTTTGGTAGTTCTAGGATATTTTGTGCCCATCAACCTTCCGATTGTATATTTATTGGTTGGCGAGGAGCTCTCGAGATTTTTATGTAGGCATTTACGGGCGTTGGGATTTGACTTCCCTGTGTGTATCGAATGAGCAATGTACAGCTTGCCTCGTGGAAGAAGTTTTATGTAGTCTGTGGATGGATGGATGTACACGCCGGGACGTATCGAGGTTGATTGCTTTTGTACCACAGAATGTACAATGCAAATGGGGAACATTGATGCTAACGGCTTATGGAATTGTTTGTGATTTTCGGAGAACTGGACACATTACATTTTTCTGAAAGTCTGCGGTAGAAATTATTGAGTTTCCCTTATCGTTGGACCAGGAAGGGTCTAACTCCTTGAAACGAATTAGCCTACTAAGAGATGTGCAATCGAACTAGGAATCCATTCTCATTGCCTGTATGTAGCATTCTTCAAGGAATAATCATCATCCACCATCGCTCATTCCTCTTCTTCTCCTCCTAGTTCAGGACTGGGGTGGGCCGAAAGGGGAAACTTCAACAAGGATCAAAGCCCAATTGACACTCCAGGCCCATTGGCCCATTGCGGGCCCACTAGAACGACCAGATCCAACTCAGAGGTCACGCGACGGGGAAATTCCTCCATATTTCCCAAAATTATTCTATCTCCCTCTTTCTAGAGGGAAATGCATGGTCATCGTTACTGCTCATAGGGTCCCAATTTTCGCTGCAATTTATTATTTTTATTATTCATAGTTACAATTTTGGTATGTATTAAATTCCGTCGCCGAACTGGCGGCGTGAATCCCATCGGCGTCTGCTTCGAGGTAGACGATCTGGTTCGCTTCTCTCTCTTTCTCTCTTTCCTCCCTTTAAGAAAAGAACCGTGCGAGCGTCGGGGCCATGTTTCTGGTGGATTGGTTCTACGGCGTCCTGGCCTCGCTCGGTCTCTGGCAGAAGGAGGCCAAGATATTGTTCCTAGGGCTCGATAATGCCGGGAAGACCACGCTGCTCCACATGCTCAAAGATGAGGTTCCCTTCCCGTTCTGCCTTTATGTCGACTTGTGGATTCGTAATGATGGTCGTTATGATTTCTGGAATTAGCAGAATAGGATCATTTTTGGGCGAGTGACTCTAGGGTGTGTGCTGGGGGTGGGAATCGATGACGACCAGGGTTTTTGGGTTTTTCGCCTCGGTTATTGATTGGGGGTTGCTTTTTTTGATTGTTGTTGGAATTCTAGAGATTGGTTCAGCACCAGCCTACCCAGTACCCGACGTCGGAAGAGCTGAGCATCGGGAAAATCAAGTTCAAAGCTTTTGATCTGGGAGGCCATCAGATTGCTCGCAGAGTGTGGAAAGACTATTATGCCAAGGTACGCCCTGGATGCGAGTTGAGAGTTGGTTTTGCACCTATTTTCCCTGTTGGGCTCACCTTTTGTTGCTGCGATACATTCATCAAGTGATGTTTACTTGTATTTGCTATCATAAGCCTGGCCCGAACAACCTACAATTTCGCGTTGTCCGTGGTCACTGCCTTTAGATGTGAAATGGAAATATCATTGACATGGTTATTGTGGGTGATATTGCTACTATTTGTGTAGTTTCTCTTCTGAATATTTCTTGGATGATGCTCTCGATGCAAGAACATGAAGTGCCTTTGAATGGTTGTTTCTGCTTGGGATTGCATATCCTATCATGAATTTTGTCCTCGTTTAACTTTTGTATGACTTGTGTCTCCATGGATTGCTACTGTGAAATCCCTTTGACGTGTGTTTGATGATGCCTTCTTTAACTTTCTAAAGTAGACACACTGGTCTTCATTTGAAGATGAGCACCCCCTTCTTTTGTTGTCCGCAGCCCTAGACCTTATGGTGGATAATATCTGTATCCTGGTAGTCCTGGGAACATCTTCTCTCTTTCACCAGACAGAAGGCAATGGCTGTTGTGCGGACTGGGAACCAATTATAAGCATGCAAGATTAGGTGATGATGAGTGGACAATATCTGGTGCAGGGAAATAATGGGTGCATAAAGCTCATTTGGATGAGGAATGACTTACCAAATGTAGCAACCAGAAGTTACTAAGTCAGAAGACAAAAACTCCTTTTCTCTTGAGTGAGATGGTGTAATCATGCAAGGCATTAACCTGAAATTGTCTCCTTTTGATCAGTTAACTATTCAGCGGTTATGGAATGGGCATTCATTTGTGAATTAGGTGCACAACATGGGTTTGCTTCCTTAGACATTCAACTGCCAATAATGTGTGAGTTTTGGCTGGCATCTTACTGGGTCCATATGGTTAGAGAGGTACTTTATTGGATAGGGGTTTATCTATTGAGGTGGGCTTCCTAATTGTAAGAAAATGATCGATTCAATAAACTCTCGTTGATGGTGCTTTATCTATTAAGGTGGGCTTCCTCATTGTAAGAAATGATTGAGTCATTAAACTCTCATTGGAGTAGGTTTTGTCACTGGGCATCGTTGCTGTGTCCGGGAATTTGGACAAATGACATCGCACTTAGGAATATTACTTGATCGGCAAGACAGTAGCATATAAAATGTGCTCTTACATGGGTTTTTCACTGCTCAAGAACATGGGGTAACAATGTTCTTTGTTCTATGCTACGGATGGATTTGGAATCTTGAAATTGGTGGAGGGATGATGAAGTTTGTCTGACTTTCTGCAGAATAAACAGACAAAAGGTCTTCTTGATCTTACAATCATTTTCTTGTTTCTTTGACATGTTCGACTTGTGTGTACTTTTCCATCAGGCAAAAACCTGTGTACTTTTATTTTTTACCTTATATGACAATCCCAGTGCTTTTGTTATGTGATTAATTTATGCATTATGCAGGTGGATGCTGTGGTTTACCTTGTGGATGCCTATGACAAGGAGAGGTTTGCAGAGTCTA
Organism: Eucalyptus victrix; assembly: GCA_016097545.1. Classification (NCBI taxonomy): domain Eukaryota; kingdom Viridiplantae; phylum Streptophyta; class Magnoliopsida; order Myrtales; family Myrtaceae; genus Eucalyptus; species Eucalyptus victrix. The sequence continues at coordinate 39,233,476 of CM027845.1, read as the reverse complement.
AGAAGGAATTAGATGCGCTTCTTTCTGATGAAGCCCTAGCCAATGTCCCATTTCTTGTATTGGGAAATAAGATAGACATACCTTATGCTGCCTCGGAGGATGAGCTGCGATATCACCTTGGCCTGACCAACTTCACTACTGGCAAGGGAAAGGTAAACCTTGTGGACTCAAATGTTCGCCCGCTGGAAGTATTCATGTGCAGCATCGTCCGCAAAATGGGGTATGGAGATGGTTTCAAGTGGGTTTCTCAATACATCAAGTAGAGGATAGTTTGGACGAGGCACTCTTGTTCTCAAACAACCCCAGTTTGATCACACTATGACATAAATATATTCATCCCTGTTATACTCTTAAGTCAGTTTTAAGTTGGATGTTCCTTGTCATGGATATGTCTGGAAGGTGAATTTACGTTGGTTCTCTGGCTACTCATTCTGTGATTCTCTAGCTTCCTTATAGGCTTGCCATCAAATCCTAGAATTCATATAGGGAAAAGCCGGAAAATAGGGAATCAACCTTTTCAATCATGATATGTCTCAATGCAGAAGCAAACTCTACTTTCTGGTAGCTTTTGTTAACTGAATGAAACTGCAATTAGCTTTGATGGGAGTTGTAGGGTTCCATTTATCTCCATTGCCCTTGGTGTCATGCTCTCAATTAACTGGCGAAGCTTTGCTGGTTCATTTAGAACAATGGGTAGGATGTACACTACTGCTTTTTTTTTTTTCAATTGCATCAAGGTCGATGAAGGCATGATGATTTGTTGGATAGGTATGAAATCCAATGTACGGTCTCAACACCGAAGCCTTAAAACTTGTTTCAAGTTCTTTCCATGCCTTGTATATGTGTGGCACCAATGCCTTGTGGATTAAATGGCCGTGATTGGGGATTCAATGCAGGTTCATTTCTCGTTATCTGAATTTGACTTGGCCATGGGGTCCAGACGAGTTGTATATGAGGTACCAAATCTGACCTGTATCCCTTCCGAAAATTGGCTTCAACGATCACATTTAGGTGGTTAATATGTGGGAGAGTTTGGTTACGCGCCTAACTTGGATAAACAACGATGATCGTGCAGAGTTCATCTTATGCAGTCATAGGATCTGATAATAATCCGGACTCTCTGCATTTGGAGACTTGCGATCACGAGAACCTCGGCAAATGAGGGTTTTTTGGTCTAATATTGCAAATTAGTTTAAGTGTGCCTTTGGTTTAGTTTTTCCAAATGGCTAGGTTGTTTGGTAGGTTGTTTGGTAAGTTTGGAAATGCTAGGTTGTTTGGTAAGTTTTCCCAAATGGCTTTTTGTCAAATATACACGCTGGGAAAGCTGAAAGATCAATACTAAAATAGTTTTTCCTTCTAAAATTACTTTAATTCTTCAGTTTCCCCCCTCATTATTGTTCATCTTCTTTGAGCAAGGGTGGCTGATGAGGGTCGATAAGGCTAGATCGAGCCAGCGAGGTTGTGTGACGGCCACTTAGGTTGTGTGACTTTAGGCATTGCAACCCAAGTAGCTGTTGCTTGGTTTGCGTGTATGATATCATGAATTTTTTGACCTATAAGTATAATTACACCGTTATGAGCTTGGATTAGTTTTAAGCGGGCCATATGACAAGCCCAAATGGGCTATGAGAAAATTTTGGGCTTAAGGAGTTAGTGGGCTGCACGGGCTTGATAGGCCAAAAGATGAGCTATGGACTTGGGCTAGTCTTTTATGGGCCAAGAGTTAGATTTGTTAATATTGTAAATTAAGTTTAGTGGGCTGTGAAATGCTGTGGAATGAGCCTAGTGGGCCAGAGACAGGTATTTTGGCCTGAGCACTTCAAATTTTTCGATTAAAATTATAATTAACCTTATGAGAGATTTAATTAGGATTTTATTAAGATCAATAAGTGATTGTAATTTTGTTATCGAACACTAACTTTCATATTTTTCCCCAAGATTATTCCTTATTCATGATGTTAGATTAGCGCTGAGATGTTAACGTGTTAGTTCGATTCGTGTGGACTCATATATCTGTATAGTTAGCAATGGACCGAAAAATTTGTGGGTTCAAAACGAAATAAAGCGAATGATGTTAGAAACAAATTGGTTAACTAACGACGTGCATTAAAACTTAATTCTAACTGTCCTCGAGTGCCAGGTGTCAACCATGAAGAAGAATGCATGCATGGAGCCGCAACCTTCATCTTCTCTCTTGGTTTCTCTTAATCCGAAGCTTTCAGAGGAGACATCATCATTTCTTCCAAATAATATCTCTTCTTGGGATTTAAAACTAGATTTTACACTCATATTTAAACTCCCTCAGAACTCATGCTCCTCCCTTCCCCAAGAGCCGACCCATCTCTCTCTCTCTATTCTCTCAGTTTTTTTTTTTTTTTTCCCTTTATTGCATGGCTCGAGTAGAACCAGAGCTTCGTGCCTTCAGCTTCTTCTTCTTGTGCGAGCTCAAAAGTGGATCCATGAAGAGCAGCGAGCCGCCAGCAAAGCCGAACCACATGTAGGAAATGATGAGGTCCTAAACTCGAAGTTATCCGCTGTTTGTCGAGGAAACATGTGAAGCATGCTAAATAGTGGATAATCGAGTCTTGATGCTTCTATTTTGGGCCGGAATAGGTTAGATGAGTGCTCAAATGGAGTCATTGATCTTTGCATGTGATGGTTGGGGCTCGAATGGATGAAAAGCCATGTGTGTGGGTTCGAGATGGTAGAGACTCGGGTTGGACAGTAGGTTAGTTGCGTGAAATCTACGAGCTGTTGAGATCATTTTTGGGCTCTGTGGGTGCGGTGTCGAGGTTCTAAAAGGAGTTGTAGACCCATTAAACAACCTATGGTAGCCATAGATGGAGACAAGGGCTTGGGATGCTCTGTTGGGCAGAGATAGGGGCGGTAATTACTAGCCTATACGTCACTTTTGGGTTTAAATGTGTAGTCGATGGAAATAACTAATTTTCTTAAGAGTGCACCAACAATTTTAAGCTTCAACATACTGGTTATTGGAGTTTTCTTACAGGAATTAACTAGTGTGAATATCCTTTTCCTTAAAATAGTAAACTGACTTGGAAAAACCAACAAAACCTTAGGTTGTTCTATGAATTTTCAGTATTCTTTTAGACGTAGTTGGACTTTAAACCCAAGTTGTAGGATACATGTTTAGGAACAACATATCAAAATTTGAGAACAAACGGTCAAGGTTCAAATAGCAAAACGAATTTTCTTCAATAGGTGGGTAAGTTAGAATGTTATTGCAGAATTTAAGGGTCTATATAGTAAGGGCATGTTTGTTTGTGTTCTTTTTTTTGTTCCCCAAAACACAATTTCCGTTCTTTTGTTCTGGGGAATAAAAAAAGAATAGAAACGCATTTGTTCCTAGGAACAGAAACAAGAAAAAGTCATTTCTTGTTCTTGGGAATACTTTTTGAAGAAACAAAAGAACAAAAACACAAAACTTATATATTTTTCTCCTTTTTCTTTTTCTTTTTTCTTTGGGCGGCCGCCAGCCTTAGCCATGGCCAGCGACCGATTGCCGAGGGCTGGCAACCTCGCCAAAGCGTTGCCGGCCCCGGCGAGGCTCGGCCTCCCCAACCGGCGTGAGGCTGGGCCTCGCCAAGCTAGGGCGAGGCTGACCTCGTGTCGCCTGGGTGAGGCCAAGCTTTGCCAGTGGCCTGGCAAGGCTCGCCTGGCCAACAGCGATCTCGCTAGGCCATTGGCGAGCTTGCTGGGCCTCGCCCTGGCTTGGCGAGGCTTCGGCGAGCTCACCGGATGTTGCCCAGCTAATTGCCGGCCACGGCCGTGGCCGATGATCGGCCAATGAGAAAAAGAAAAATAAAAAAGGAAAAATAAAATAAAAATATTAAAAAATTAAAAGAAACAAAAAATTATACAGATTTACAAAACATGTTTCTATTATTTTTTTATTCCAAAAACATAAATTTTGTGCAGTTACCAAACGCATTCTTTTGTTCAAAAATTGTTCCCTGAAACAGAAATAGAGTTCCTTATAACAAATTTTAAACAGAAAAGTTACAAAATGCATCATATGTTACTGCTCCTTATACAATGATAAATAGGCTTATGTTTCTTTGTGGAAAATGCTAATCTAGTCTCTTCTATAACATATTAAAATTTCGTAATTTTTTTGACAAGATTTGATGCACTTTCCGCTTCTATAATTAAAACTACTCATGTCAACCTATATTCTATCTTGATCTGAGATTGAACAGTAGATGGATATACCTCTTGTACATGATTTTTATGGCATATACAAAGTCTAATGGTCTTTTAATAGTAGCTAGTTTGTGTATGAGTATGTCTCTTTCGTAATCGAAGTGTGGTCATAATATGGTTACTAATTGTAGTCAATGTGTGCAATGAGTACGGCTTGAATAAATTTTTTGTGAACGTTGAGTGCTGTTTAAAGTGATCATATGCTCTTGAGATTATATGCATGCTGTGGTGTGATATAATTCAAAGGTGTGATGTGTGAAATGTGTGAATTGAATGAGTAATTGATTTCCATTGGTACTGAGATACCAATGATGCCCCAGAGAGTAGGATGCCCATGTTGTGTAATCTTGGATGCCTCAGTTGAGTAAGATATCGGGATGCCTCAGAGTTGAGATACCCCTATGTGTGATAAGGGAAGCCTTGGTTGTGAGATATTGGGATGTCTCGGAGTGAGATGTCCCTGCTATGTAATCATAGGATATCTTAGTTGTGTGATACCGGCATGCCTCAAAGTGAGATGCCTATGATAGCAATGTCGTGCAAGTCCGGATGTGAGATTCCAGAAGTGACTCGATTGGGCTGGCTTGTGTTTTGGTGGATAAACTGATCGAGGGTGGATTTGATATACACACTATAATAATATAATTCCCCTGGGCGTTTGAGTTCGCCTAATGTTGTTGCATCTCATCTTAGATTTGGTTAGTAGCAAAAAGGCATGCATGCACACTTGTTATTTTTGACAAGAAGTGGTTAATCAAGTGACATCTTAGTGTTCATTTAGTCTAGTTGTGTCCATTTAGTTATACTTGTGATGATTTTGCCTTTGTAGGTATGAGCTATTTGGCTTCGGCGACAATGGATTGTCTAGTTAGGGTCTTATTATTTATTTACTGGGTATTGTTCATTCCTTTATATTTTTCGGATTGTTAGTATGGATGTGCCACCGATCACACGATATGGGGTGATAGCATACATTTCTGGATTGATACGGGAAGATTGTATCTTAGAACAGTTCTAGATCATATAATATCAATGTTATACATGCTAACCAATTAGGTCGGTCAGGACACTACAGTGCGATAATTGAATAAATTAGGTCATATCAAGATAATAAATTATATAGTTTTTGCTAGCGCTTAGTATGTGATGCTGTTGAGATTCATAGTATGACCACAAGCCTTGTCGCCTAGGGTTGCTTGAACTCGATTGGTCATTTGGGTCATGTGACCCTAGGCAACGGTCATGCAACCTAGCACGACCGTTGCTCAAGGTCACATGACCTTGATGACGGTTGCCTGGGGTCATGCTACCCTAGGTGACGAGGCCTGAGGTCATGCGACCCTGGCTGACTTGCTTGGGTCACGATACCTAGGGTTACATAACCCTTGCCAAGGTTCGCATGACCTTGGGCAATGGCCTTTGGCGTGAGATCCGACTTGCCGGCGGCCTTAGTCCTTCGCCAGACTCGACAAAGTATTTTTACCCACAAATTCTTTGCAAAAAGATTTTGCCAAACATTAGCCAAAATAGCTTTACAAGGGAATTTTTATACTAACTATAATTTGCATCTCCTCAAAGGTTCAAAAACATTTGCATTTTGCTTTTCAACAAGGCTTATTTATAAAATTGAATCAAACTCACCCTAATGTAATAAAAAGAAACCACATAATATTTTCTCCCCTGAGAGGCCTATATGCATAGCTGAGTCGCTGACCTTCGCTGATCGCTTATTGTTAGAATTGTTCAACGGCTTTCAAACCTTACAAATCTCGTCAAGTGCATCCTCCATACAGTACTTAGCGCCACCGTCGTTATTGGTAGTTGGGATGGATGGCCATCAGCCCATCGCCATCCTATAACTAACCGTTGCAGTTCTCCCATGTTTACGCGAGATGCCACCGACTTAAATAATCAAACCCCTCTTTCGAATGACGATTCGGGACATTGTCCAACCGTGGCAAGGCAGAGACCGTTAGCTTGTCCATTCTATGAATTTCTTTCTCTCGAGCGCGAACCGATGTTTAAGAACGAAGGTACTTGGCATGTGAACTTGGGAAGGTCTTGCTCATGTTTGAATCCATGTTCTTCTTGCCCGTGATTTATATTTGGTTGGTCGACTCCAATTTGTCTCTTAAGCTAGCTCAGACATCAAAATCAGTTCGATTTGCTAAGGGTGTGTTTGATAATGTTTCCGTTCCCGAGAACAGTTTCTGTTCAAAAATAATTTTTTTCTATTTGTGTCTCCAACCACTTTTCTATTCTGAGAATAGAAGAAATTGGCTAATGTTATTAAATGGATTTCTATCAATTTTTCGTTTCGGAAAACAAAAGAACAGAAATGTAGACTAAATAAGATGATTACTGATAGGCCCTAAATTACTGACTTGAGGGGGCACGCAAGGACTTGCTGTCCTCAATGTTCGATCCGAAGTCACGCGGCTCTCACGCCTTGTTAGTGTGGAATTCTCGGATGTGATGTTTGAATTCTCACATAAACCAATCCCTTGAAAACCGCATTGGAAAGGACAATTTCCAAAGGGATTAGAATAGAAGTGGAAAGAGTGTTCAACTCAACCAATCGACCCTAATTTTGTCGTCATCATTAAGATGATCAACAGAGGTCACGCAATTATTCTATATTATTGCCTCCGCACGATTGGAGCTGTTCAACCGACAAGCACCTCCTATACATGTTCCATATAATTCATCACCATCAATCTTATAAACCTCAGCTCTCTCTTCTAAACTCACAATCTAATCTTCTCGTTTCTTCTTTTCTTTCCATTTCTCATGGGCAACTATGCATCAATCCGCCATCAAGCTAGACCCACTTCAATAGTCCTCCTATATGATGGCTCGACCCGGGAGTTTGATGACCCGCCGACGGTGGCTGAGCTGATGCTGGACCACCCGCAGCATGTGGTGGTGGAGTTCCGCTCTGCCATCGATGGGACCCATCGACTGACCGCGCTACCAGCTGACAAGAAGCTCGAGGCCAGGAAACTCTATATCATGCTTCCCATGATGAACAAACAACTACAAAGGCGCAGCCACCGCGACAACGGCAGTGGCAACAAGCTGCCCCCGTTATCGGCCGAGGAATCGCGCCGCTTCCTCATGATGGCTAACTCGGCCCTCCGGATGCGTCCTTTCAACTCGAAGCCGAAGGCAGCCTTCATGCCGGTGCTAGCAAGGGTGTGTGCTGATGCTAAAGACCACACGAGCGGCGAGAGGAGATTGCCGGCGGCAGAGAGTAGAGCTGTTTCACTGGAGGAGGAGAAGGAGGCACGTTCGGAGGAGAGGCACGTGCAGGAGTTCAGGGAGATCATGTTGGAGAACAGTAACGACATGGTGATGATGAGCAGGCAGGTCTCAGGGAAGGCTTGGAGACCAAGCTTGGAGGCCATCATGGAGAAGAAGGTGGAGGAGGTGAAGAAGGCCCCCCCTCACTTCTTGTTTCAACGTGGGAAATCATTGAAAAGCAATTAGCGGTGTATTATGCGTAATAGCATCATCATCAACAAATGATAGACAACGCATGCATCTATTTTTGTAGTTTGATTACCTTATTATCCTCACATGTGATCTTTTTCTCATAACATCGGAGCATCTCTTAAGCTTTTCAAGCATGAGATTCGTCCCTGGTGCTCATAGCAACGATCGATGTTGTCATGTATAATCTTGGTAATTACATAAGCCCGCAAATGGTCCTAAGAGAATGCTTAAGTCCAGTGATTTGAACTAGATATCAAGCTAGTAAAAAGTTGTTTCATCTGATGAAATTAGTATAAGCAATAATTTCTGGAGCCCTGAAGATCAGAAATTACAAAATATAAAGATGAACGTCATGTCATTTTCCCACTATAGTTGGTCTAATGTTAAAGTAAAACATGTAAGAAATAAATAATTATTGGAGTTGATAGAAAATGAGAAACGGGTTAGGTGTTTCGCTTTGACAATTTGACACGCACAATTTTCTATTCATCGTGCCAGATGATGACGTGATGCATGATGGGGTTCGGACGTAAGAGATGTGTTGACCCAACGATCCTAGTAGTCCCATTCCCATTAGCTTCGTCGAAGTGGAATGAATTACTGTGAAAGCTCACCCTAAACAGTTGGCAAGATGATCGACCTTGGTTTGGATGCGACAGATTCCATATTCTAATCATAACTTACTCAGAGTAACGATTGCAATCTCCGTTGCTACCATTATGAGGGGAAATTGTCCAACAAACCATTCATAATTTTATTGTACATATATCAATTTAGTCAAGAACTTTTTTATTTTGTCAATCTTCTCTCAAACCTTTCAATGAAATTTCGACATAATCCTTCCGCGTAAATTTCGCTGGGAATTACAATGTGGTGTATTAAGTAAGATGGTTAGTGACGACTAGACTGTTGGTTGGTAATTTTATGAGAAAATTAACCGAAAAAACTATATTAAAACTACAAACAAGTCACAATTGAAAATTTTAAGAATAATTTAGCATTTGTGCAATAGGTTTAGGACAAAGTGGGTAATTTTCCTATCATTTGAGTATAGCTTAATCTTATACGCGATTTGAGTCATGTATCGTATGCCTTGATTGCATCCATGAAGATGCTCTAGTAACTATATCTTCATCGATGTTGCTTCAAAATCTCTAAGCCTCTAAAACTTACCCCGGCCTTAAATGAATCTCTAGATCATGTGACTTTTTCACATGAGTAATGATATTTCGTTAATAATTTTTCAAGAGGCCTAGTAATTTTTCAACCGGTTAGTGATTAGGAACTCCTTGACCTCAGATAGCGGTTCTTCTCGGGTTATTGTTCATAAAAGCTCTCAAAACAGGCAACTGGGCACTGTTCCTGCGAGTTCTTCTTGTTATTTATTTTTTTGTGATCCCACATTTTATACCCAAATTTTCTCCTAAAAGTTGCGACTATTCGACATGAAGTTTTCCACGCTTCATACCCTTTCGTTGACAACCGCCCGTTTTGATGGGAGACGATGTATAAATAGGGACGTACGTTCATTTCTGACGGGTGATCAAGGTCTAACACAAAATCTTCACATTTAGAATACACCATCGACGTGAGGAAATTTGGTTAGTAGAGTGCGCCCATTGCTTTCTTGATTTTTTCAGGAGATTCGACGAACGTGAATGCAAACAATGGCTGGAGGTTTGTCTATAAACGATCTTGGCTTCCGCATATTAATTTTTATGTCTTACATTTGGTATCAGAGCGCGTTTATTGCCTCTGCCTTGTTTTTTCGAATTTTTGGGTGTATTTTTCGGGTATTGGAGAGATGAACAGTAACTTTGAAGTTTTGAGGCCAAGAGAGATTCGACTATTCCGGGCAAAATCCGCACTACCCACCCTTGATTTCGGACCCATTCGGTCGCACCGCCATGAGGAACGTTAGCCATGAGTTTTTCCGGTATATTGGTGTTCGCCGGAGGCTAATCGGGCGGCGGAAGTCTCTGTGGTTGAGGTTTTGTGTTTTTTGGAATTTTCTTATGATTTGGGGCTTATTCCTTCATCATTTTCGCTGAAACTTGTACCCATGTGGTCGTGCCGACGTTCTCTTCAAAACCCACTATTAATTTGTGTCTGAAATGGGCTGCTGGAGAAGAAACGGCCGGCGAAACCACAGCGGAACGGCGAAAAACAGCGAAGAAATGCTTTTGTTCGCGCGAGGAAGAAGGCGCGTGGAGCCCACGCGCGCGCTGCGGTTGCAGGCGCGTGGATTCCACGCGCCACGCGAGTGGCAACCGTTGCGCGTGTGGGATCCACGCGCGCGGTAGTTGCCAGGCGCGTGCAACACACACGCCCGCGCGCTAAACCGCGCGCGTGCAGGTCACGCGCCCGCGCGGAATTTTGGCGCGTGTGCGCGTGTCACCCCTCACCTGCGGCTTCTATTACGCTTTTGCCTCAAAATTTTTTAAATTTTTGCAATCTTGCCCTTGGCCAATTTATTTATTTACTGTTCTGCCATTGATGTATTTGTTTATTATGTCATTTCATGCATTTTTATGAATATTTTGTACATGAAATTAAATGTCCAATGATCCATATATTTAATTAATTAGGGAGTGGGCACATCATCTTTAATTAATTAAATTATTTATTAAAAGCCTCCGGATCATATTTAGAAATGGACATTGATTGTAATTAATTATATTAATATGATGAATTTTATCCCACAGGAATTTTCATTATATTAATATGATTAATTAGGATGAAATATCATATTATTTTTCTTAATTTACCCACAGGGATTAAGAAAATGCATATAATATGGTAGTTTCTTCATGATGTAATTATGAATCTATTTAAATTAAAAACTTAGCCCACAGGTAGTTTTTATGTTATGTTATTCATATTGTGACATGTTTACATTGGTAAAACATGATTTATTTATATTTGCCTCAAATTTTGTGACATAAGCATGATTATTTGATATGCAGTTTCGCAACCTGTGAATTTCTCTAAATCTAAGTTTGATGTTCATATACTAAATGGTGAGAACTATAAAGTTTGGAATGAGTCAGTTCTTCTTCAATTAGGGTGGATGGACATTGACTATGCTATAAGGAAAGACGAACCACCTGCTCCTACTAATTCGAGCACTCCAGCTGAGATAACTCTTTATAACCAATGGGAGCGGTCCAACCGCGTTTATGCCATGTTTATAAGAGCTAAAATATCTCATAGTATTCGTGATTCAGTTTCTCAACATAGCAATGCTAAGGCTTTATTGGAGGCTATAGATGCGCAGTTTGAAAGTTCTGAGAAGGCGCATGCCATGACCCTGATTATGAAGTTTTCATCATTGAAGCTCACTAGTGTTAGAGGTGTGCGTGAGCACATCATGCAAATGAGGAACATTGCAGCTTAGCTTAAGAACCTTGAGGTTGAGATATCTGAATCCTTCCTTGTGTATTATATTTCGAACACTCTCCCACAACGGTATGCACCCTTTAAGATCTCTTATAACACACATAAGAATAAATGGTCAATTAATGAACTCATGACCATGTGTGTACAAGAGGAAGAAAGACTGATTATGGAATTGGGAGAAAGTGCTCATTTGGCAACACAAGGAAAGAATAAGGGCTATGGCAAGCATAAGGGAAAAGGTAAAATACCTCCCAAGCCGACATTAAGAAAGAATCCAAGTGTTTCTTCCGTAGACGTAAGGGGCATATAAGGAAGGATTGTGTCAAATTTAAGGCCCGGCTCGAGAAGAAAGGTAATCCAATCTCTTGTGTTTGTTATGAATCTAATATGACCGATGTAAGTCACAACACTTGGTGGATTGATTCTGGATCTACAATCCATATTTCGAATTCCTTGCAGTGGTTTTCAAAACCACCGGAAGCTAGTGGGAAGTGAACAAAGCATCTATTCAGGAAACAAGATGCGTTCGCATGTGGAAGCTATTGGGACATATAGACTAGTTCTCAATAGTGGTTTTGTTTTAGAATTGGAAAAGACCTTTTATGTTCCTAGTTTTTTTAGAAACTTAATTTCAGTTTCAAGACTTGTACCTTTGGGATACTCTTTTAACTTTTCATATTCAAACTTTTGTTTATCATTTAAATCTGAAATTGTTGGGAGTGGTATTTTGTCTGATGGTCTTTTTCAAATTAATTTACAAGACAAAGCCTATTATGATGCGATGCATGTTCATGATAAAGCTGGTATGAAACGATGTGTTGTGAAAGAACATTCTTCTATGTTGTGGTATCGGAGATTGGGACATATCTCCATATAAAGAATTAAGCGATTAGTAAATGATGGAGTACTTAGTACATTAGATTTTACTCGATTGTGATACTTGTGTGGACTGCATAAAGGGAAAGCAGACTAACAAGTCAAAGAAAGGTGTCCAGAGGAGTACAGAAATATTAGAAATCATACATACGGATATTTATAGTCCGGATATGGACTCATGTGGTCAGAAATACTTCATCTCTTTCATAGATGATTACTCACGTTACATGTATCTCTATTTGATTCATAATAAGTATGAAGCATTAGATGCCTTTAAAGTATTTAAGGCGGAAGTAGAGAAACAATGCAATAAGCAAATTAAGATCGTGAGATCAGATAGAGGTGGAGAATTCTATGGTAGATACACTGAAGATGGACAAGCACCTGGTCCATTTGCAAGGTTTCTTCAAGAGCATGGGATAGTTGCTCAATATACTATGCCTGGTTCTCCGGACCAAAATGGCGTAGCGGAAAGAAGAAATCGGACTTTATTAGACATGGTGCGTAGTATGCTTAGTAGCTCCAAACTTCCTAAATTCTTATGGACTGAAGCACTTAAGACGGCAGTGTACATATTAAACCGAGTTCCGACCAAGGCTGTCCCAAAGACACCTTTTGAGTTATTTAAGGGTTGGAAACCAAGTTTACATCATGTGCGCGTTTGGGGATGCCCGTCTGAGGTGAGAATTTATAATCGACAAGAAAAAAAGTTGGACCCAAGGACCATAAGTGGGTATTTCATTGGATATGCCGAAAGGTCTAAGAGATATAGGTTTCATTGTCCATCTCACACTACTAGGATTGTGGAATCAAGAAACGCTAAATTTCTTGAAAATGACTTGATCAAGTGGGAGCGATCGACCAAGGGATCTTGTTCCTAAGGAAGATCATTCAGACACTCAACTTTCCACCTCAAGTTTAAGATTGGTTGTTGCTCAAAATGCCCCTTCAATTCAGCCGGCTATTGAACAACCAATTGTTGAAATTCCACAACTTGCTGATATTGATCCAGTAGATCTAGTTGTTCAGCAAGTACCAGAAACTGTTGAACAACCAATTAAGCAACATGCTCCTCAAGAGAATGTTGATGCAACATTGAGAAGATCTGCTAGAATAAGGAAATCGGCTATTCCTAGTGATTATATTGTGTATTTACAAGAGTCCGACTACAATATTGGAGCCGAGAATGATCCTGAAACGTTTTCACAAGCCATGAATAGTGATAAATCCAATTTGTGGTACAATGCCATGAAAGAAGAGATGAGTTCTATGGCATCTAACAAAGTCTGGGATTTGGTTGAGTTACCTAATGATGCGAAGGCCATTGGTTGTAAATGGGTCTTCAAAACTAAGAAGGATTCATTGGGTAACATTGAAAGATATAAAGCTAGACTTGTTGCCAAAGGATTCACTCAAAAGGAAGGAATCGATTATACTGAGACTTTTTCTCCTGTATCTAAAAAAGATTCTCTTCGTATTGTTTTGGCATTGGTTGCCCATTTTGATATGGAATTACATCAGATGGATGTGAAAACGGTGTTCCTCAATGGAGAACTAGAGGAGGAGGTTTACATGAAACAACCTGAAGGATTCTCCTCTAGTAAAGGTGAGCATTTGGTGTGCAAGCTTAAGAAATCTATATATGGCTTGAAACAAGCATCCCGCCAATGGTACTTAAGGTTTCATGATGTTATCTCTTCATTTGGTTTTATAGAGAATGTCATGGATCAATGTATATACCGGAAGGTTAGTGGGAGCAAAATTTGTTTCCTTGTGCTGTATGTGGATGATATACTACTTACAACCAATGATAAGGGGTTGCTACATGAGGTGAAACAATTTCTCTCTAAGAGTTTTGACATGAAGGATATGGGTGAGGCATCTTATGTCATTGGCATTAAGATCCATAGAGATAGATCTCGAGGAATTTTAGGACTATCTCAAGAAACCTATATCAATAAGGTTCTAGAGAGATTTCGGATGAAAGATTGTTCACCAAGTATAGCACCCATTGTGAAGGGTGACAGGTTCAATTTGAACCAATGCCCGAAGAACGATCTAGAAAGGGAACACATGTGCAACATTCCATCTGCTGTTGGAAGCTTGATGTATGCTCAGGTTTGCACTCGACCTGACATCGCTTTTGCTGTGGGAATGTTGGGAAGATATCAGAGTAATCCAAGTTTAGACCACTGGAGAGCTGCAAAGAAAGTGTTGAGATACCTTCAAGGTACCAAAGACTATATGCTTATGTATAGACGGACTGACAACCTGGAAGTGATCGGTTATTCGGATGCGGACTTCGCGGGTTGCATTGATTCACGAAAATCAACATCTGGATACATTTTCATGTTAGTTGGCGGAGCCGTGTCATGGAGAAGTGCCAAGCAGACTTTGACTACTACTTCCATTATGGAGGCTGAGTTCGTTTCTTGTTTTGAGGCTACCTCGCATGGTGTATGGTTGAAGAGTTTCATTGCTGGGCTTAGAATTGTTGATTCTATTTCTAGGCCGTTAAGAATATATTGTGACAATTCAGCTACAGTTTTTATGGCTAAAAATGCCAAAAGTGGCAGTTGAAGTAAGCATATCGACATTAAGTATTTAGCCATAAAAGAACGTGTTAAGGACAATAAAGTGGTCATTGAACACGTTAGCACTGAATTAATGGTAGCTGATCCTTTAACTAAAGGCATGCCACCGATGAAGTATAAGGATCATGTAACTAGTATGGGAATAGGTCCCATTATGTGATTTGTCGACATATGAACAATTTTTGTTGTATGGAACTCTTATTCAGTTGTAATGTTGATTCTCAATTTTTGTGTACACATTTTGTTGTTTATGAGAATAACATTTATCCTTGGTTACGGCATAAACATGAGGTTTATTCATTAAGATATGTTGTCATATATAGGCTGACATTAAAGAAATAAGATGCATTGTGATACATGGAAGGTATTGCTCACTCTTAGAGGACATGTCGCCATGATCCATGTGTTTTGTTTCTTTTCTTTAAGCATAAAGTTTTCGTGGAATTAGTTGAATGATTCGTATGATGAAAATGATGGGATCAAGTAGGAGAATGTTATTTATTTTTTTGTGATCCCACATTTTATACCCAAATTTTCTCCTAAAAGTTGCGACTATTCGACATGAAGTTTTCCACGCTTCGTACCCTTTCGTTGACAACTGCCCGTTTTGATGGGAGACGATGTATAAATAGGGACGTACGTTCATTTTTGACGGGTGATCAAGGTTTAACACAAAATCTTCACATTTAGAATACACCATCAGTACGTGAGGAAATTTGGTTAGTAGAGTGCGCCCATTGCTTTCTTGATTTTTTCAGGAGATTCGACGAACGTGAATGCAAACAATGGCTGGAGGTTTGTCTATAAACGATCTTGGCTTTCGCATATTATTTTTTATGTCTTACACTTCTATGGCTGATCCCGGGTGTTTGGACCGTTGGTTGGAGCTCATTTTCGGTGGTGGGGGGCACCTATTGATGCTTATTAAACCCCCAAAAGTATAGCCTGGTACATCTATGGCTGAGATCGGTTAGGGTTCCTTCCGTTTGCTCTGCTGTTTAGCGATGTGTAAGCTGCAATGGAGTTTGAAGCGATTCAAGCCCATATTGATGGTCAACAACCTAGCTCTTGTAGCCCCTCTCCACCTTTGGGTCGACTTCCTTCATTAGCCGGTCCTTCAATGGTTGAGCCGGGTTCCTCGGCCCCTGTTGCTGCAAAGCAAAACACTGATTCGCAACACCCTCAAGTTCTTGCTAGCTTACTAGTTGGGAATAGGGGTAGATCGTGATCGAAACGCCCTCAAGGTAGGGGTGATTCAAAAAATCCAAAAGATCGCTCTTAGGTGGCTGTGGTTGTAGCTAGAGTTGCAACTAAGGGTTATGACCTTCAATTCACTCGACCTACTTATGTTAACAGCAAACTTGTTATTGAAATTATTGACTCCGACATTGAAGCTTTTGATCCCAAGCTATATGAGTGTCTGGTGGGATATTTCATAGGCAGACATCTTCCCTTTAAGGTTACCGAGGAGGCCCTAAAAAAAGCTTGGGGTCTGAACCTTCTTAAAGTTATGTCCAATGGACAGGGATTCTTCTTTCTACATATACCTGATTCTAAGTTCCGTAGGAAGCTCCTTGAAGGTGGTCTTATCACTGTGGCAAGGGTGCCGTTGGTCCTTTAGCAATGGAAACCGGCCCTTGAGCTTAGAAAAGATATCCATATGACCATTCCGATATGGGTGAGACTCAGAAACCTTCCCCTATCCTTTTGGTTAGCTCAGGCGATAGGGAAAGTGGCGAGCGCAGTGGGCAATCCTTTGTATGTAGACCAGCGAACTGAACAAATGAAAATGTTGGCATTTGCTCGTGTTTGTGTTGAGATTACAGCAGGTCAACCTAATGGTGAAACCATTGAGTTGGTGCATAATGGCAAATCATGTGAAGTAGTGGTGGATATGAATGGAAGCCGGTTGCTTGTGCTGGATGCGGCATATTTGGGCACAAATGTAACCCCATTGCTGCTTAGAATCCTACTACTCATGCATCTGCTATAGCGGTGCCTCCTTAGGCCCCAATCACTATTGATCATCCTACTCAAGAAATAGTTGTTCCCTTGGCTTTTACTGTTGTTCTTGTAGAGCCC
This sequence comes from Eucalyptus victrix, assembly GCA_016097545.1. NCBI lineage: Eukaryota > Viridiplantae > Streptophyta > Magnoliopsida > Myrtales > Myrtaceae > Eucalyptus > Eucalyptus victrix. The sequence continues at coordinate 39,216,806 of CM027845.1, read as the reverse complement.
TAACAGGAATAGACAGAGTTAGGAATGGGAAGTCCCATGAAGACTAAACCAACTGTTAAGCACCTTCCTTCAGAGGCAAAGTCCTCCGCATTGCAAGTTCAAGTGAACGCAAATCAGCCTCTGTCTGTGAGCAATACTACTGACTGTGTTAGTGTTGAAACTGACATGGTCTTGAATGTGGTCTTAACTCCTAATGCTATTGCTTCAACCCCGGATCAAGGTTGGAAGCAAGTAAAGGGAAAGAAAAAGAAACAACCTCCGGCTAAGGATATGGTCACCTTCAGATTAGCCCCTCCTAGTGAAGATGGGCAATATTTGAAACTCAAGACATCTTCTGTAAAACCACCAACTGTTCCATTTGCCAGGATTTCAAAAGGTATTTCTTTAGCTTCTTCCAAGGTAACAGCTGGTCGTTTACGTGCTGCTAAGAACTTAGATCCCTTTGCTCCCTCGATTCCACCTGAAGACTCGAATGAAATATGCAACTCTAGTGTTCATGCTAATTCAAATGATGATGATTTGCTCTTTGTCGACTCCCTCTCTCCGAAAGGCCCGACCTTAACTTTAGGGGCGGAAAGCATCCAGAAGCAACTTTTGTTGCTGCGTCCTGATCCACCTCCGTCGGTGGTGCCTATTGCGACCTCCACTAGTCGCAAGTCCTCTAAAAAGAGGTAACCATCCTCCTTTTCTTTGTAAATATGTATATACGATTTTGGAATATTAGGGGTATCCTTCATCCCGCTAGACGTGCTGAGATCGGAAAGTTTGCTTCGTCCAACAAGTTATGCTTGGTTGGCCTTTTTGAGACAAAAATCCATGAACCTTTGTTTGAGTCTATTTCTTCTGCGCTGCTAAGAGGTTGGAAATGGATAGCTAATTACGAGTTTTCTCCTCGTGGAAGAATTTGGGTTGAGTGGAACCTGGAGTTTGTTATCTTCGATTCGATTTCTATTAATGACCAGGCTATTCACGATTACTTTAAGCTCAATACGTCTAGCCTGAGTTGTGTTATCTCAGTGGTATATGGGGAACATACTTTTGTGCGGTATAGACCCCTTTGGGAGGATCTACTCCACTATAGCAATGTTTTGCAGGATTGTGCTTGGTTAGTTGCATGTGATTTCAATGTAATAAAAGAACCATCTGATTGGGTTGGGATTCAAATAACTGGATTCCTTATTTCGATGAATTTGCGCATTGCCTAGCTCAAATAGATTTAATGGATCTCAGATATGTTGATCTTTGTTTTACCTGGTCTACCTCCACAGGAATTGCTAGAAAGATGAGAAAAATTGATCGAGTCTTGGTTAACAACAGGTGGAATCTCGATTTTTCCTTCTCTTAAGCTTCTTTTCTTAACTCGGGGATCTATGACCACTCTCTTATGGTTGTCAGAGTTCTTAATCCGATTGTTAGGAGGAGGCCCTTCAAATATTTTGATTTCTGGTCGGAGCACCCGGATTTCTCCTCCATTGTTCGACAGAATTGGGACACCCCAGTTTAGGGCATACCTGTGTTTAGACTTACTTCCAAGCTGAAATTATTGAAAAGAAACCTCAAATCCCCAAACCAGGAAGCCTTTTCCGATATTTCGGTGCGGACAAAGGAAGCAAGGGAGGCCCTCAGTAATATCCAGGTTGCCCTTCAGTCTAACCCGAACAACTCCTCCCTTGGTGATCTGGAAAAGACTCAATGCCGTATTTTTGTCAACTTGTGAAGTCACAAAGAATCTTTTTGTAGACAAAAATCGAGAGTTAGATGGCTCAAGGAAGGAGATCGCATTACTAAGTTTTTTCACCACTCTGTTAAAAAGAGGCATCTCAACAATCGAATCCTCTCTGTTAAGGATTCGTCGGGCTCCTTGATTATGGATCCTACCTTGGTTCCGCAAGTGTTTGTATCTTTCTTCTCAGATCTTCTTGCTCCTCATGCAAACCTTTCTAAACCTTCAGTGCAAGAGTTGGAATCTTTTGTTCAGCACCCCCTTTTGGATACTCAGATTTTTGACCTGCTCAGGTTGGTGTTCGATTTTAAAATAAAAAATACACTTTTCTCACTTGCTAAAGGCAAAGCCCCAAGTTTGGATGGCTTCACAGTTGAGTTCTTCAAGAACAACTGGGATATCGTGGGACCTTTGGTTCTAGAAGTAATCAAAGATTTCTTCTCCTCCAGTTGTCTCCTCAGGGAGGTAAATACCACTATCCTGGCTTTGGTTCCAAAGTCCCTAATGCCTACGCTATTACTGATTTTAGGCCCATTGCTTGTTGTAATACCACCTATAAGATTATCACAAAAATCTTGGCCAAACGTAGATGTTTTGAGTGATTTGATTAATTTGTCCCAAAATGCTTTCGTTAAAGGTAGAAGGATCGGAGATAATATCCTCCTCGCTCAGGAATTATTTGCTGGTTTTCATCTAGACCCTTATCTGCCCAAGTGTGCTATTAAGGTAGACTTTCAGAAGGCATACGATATTGTAGATTGGGACTTCTTGGAGCGTGCTCTCTCAGCTTTCTGGTTTCCTGAATGGATTATTCGATTGATAATAGTATGTGTTCATACTCCGAAATAGTCCATTTCCATTAATAGTGAGCTGCATGGGTTTTTTTTTTGGGTGGTAGAGGCCTCCGTCAAGGGGACCCTCTGTCCCCATATTTATTTACGCTAGTTATGGAGATGTTTTCCGGGATCTTAAGTTCTCGGATTACCGACGACGACTTCAAGTACTATTGGAGATGTAAACATGTTAGGTTGTTGCACCTTTTCTTTGCCGACGATGTGTTTATGTTTTGTCGGGTTAACTGGGCATCTGTGGTGATGCTGAAAGGGGGTTTGAATATCTTCTCTTTTTGGAGTGGTCTGCTACCCAACAAGAACAAGAGTGAGATTTTCTTATCCGGTGGCCCTGATTCCTTGCGTAGTAGCATTCTCAGAGCCTTTGGATTTCAAGAGGGGAAGCTTCCGATTCGCTACCTCGGTGTTCCTATCATCTTCAGTAGGCTGGGGAAAGCAAATTGTGTTGTGTTGATAAATCGTATTAATGCTAGAGTTTAGTCATGGGCCCAACGCTTTCTCTCTTTTGCTGGAAGACTACAGCTCATAAGGTCAATTTTACACTCTATACAAGCTTTTTGGGCTAGCATTTTTACACTACCTGCCTCGGTTTTTGGATAATATAGAGCGGATACTATGACAATTCTTATGGGAGGGCACTAGTCTAGGTCGTGGTGGGGCTAAAGTTTCGTGGGATGACGTTTGTCTCCCAAAAGAGGAAGGTGGTTTGGGAATTCATAAATTAAAGGATTGCAATAGAGCTTCCATGCTTAAACACATGTGGATCCTTTTTACCGATAAAGAATCCTTGTGGTGTCGATGGGTTCATACTAACTTTTTACACAAACATAATTTCTAGACTGCTTCTCAACCTACTTCTTGTTCATGGGCATGGAAAAAAATCCTGCAACTTAGAAGTTCCTTCCAGACCTCTTTCTCTTGGAAAATTGGTAATGGTCTCTCAGTATCTCTCTATCATGATCATTGGCTTTCCTATGGACTATTAGACTCTTTTGTTCCACTTTCTTTTATGGAGAATATCGGTCTTCCCAAATATATGGTTGTGGCAGATCTCTTCACTCCCGTGGGGGTTATGTTAAAAGGAATCCTTGAGAGGTGGGGTCTTTCTCTTCCGGCTATCTCCTTACCTCGTGATACTTTTACCTGGCTTTGTGATCCTTCTGGCTCCTTCTCATTTGCCTCTGCTTGGAACACCATCAGAGCCAAAAAAGACGGTGTTCCTTGGGCTTCTCTTATTTGGGATAATGCCATTGCCCCTCGGTTTCAATTTAATTTTTGGTTGATTACTAAAAATCGCCTTCCAACGCAGACACTCCTCATTTCTTATTGGAAGGATCAATTATCTTGTTTGTGTTTTTTGCAATACTATTCTAGACTCTATTGACCACTTATTTTTTGAATGTCATACCTCGACTATGCTCGTTTACTTTTGGGCTACTAGATGCAACCTTCCTTAGCGAAATAGCTCTTGGTCGGACAATCTCACATGGGCGACAAAATTTCTCTCTGGTAAGGATTTCTTCCACCGTATTGCACTTCTCTCTCGGTGCGCTCTGTCATTTGATTTGGAAGAAGAGAAATAGTATCATATTTCGTGGTGAAGACTTGGTGGTCGCGGCTTTGGAGAATCACCTCATCAAGGTTGTTAATGACAAAGCCCTTACCTTCAAAAATGTTCTCATTACTCTAAGAAACAAGAGACTTCAAAGAGCTTGGGGTTTTGACCCCTCGGTTTTTGCTTCGATGCCTACTCCTCCTTGAGCTGCTGGATCGTGGTTACGTCCGTTCTTTGTCCCGATCACTATCTATTGTGTCGAGGTTCTTGGTTGTTCTTGGCTTGTTTGTGTTGTGTTGCTTTAGCTTTGTTGTCTACTGTTGGTTCCTTGATGTTTTTCTTCAGCTCCCTTTCACTCCTTTTGTTGTTACAATTAGAGTGTAAGTTTTTGGAGCCGGAGTTTTTGTATAGTTGACCAAAGCTCAATATATTTATTACCTTTACCAAAAAAAAAAAATCCTTGACCTCTTTAGCGTCTTCCCACGATAAGCAAAAATTTTACCAACCAATTAATGCATCAAAGTGATCACACAAACAGATCTCTAGTGTAAAGTAAATTTCAATATATGTGTAGACACAAACTTACCCGTAATTACAGTAATTTTCCGAGCAATCTAATATTAACGGTTACAGATGATAGTTAGGACTGGAGATTTTGATCAATTTTTTGCCAAAGACACGGCAGAATTGCCATGCACCTAACCAAGTTGAACGCGAGCAACCAAACTCAATTAAGTGTCACTAGAGATTGAAATCCCGAGTTGACTTCATGCCCTAACAGCGGGATTTACTTTAATCATGTTCTGTTTAGATTGTAATCTTTCTTGAGATATATCCAGCACTAAATTAGTTTCTAAAATTCTCGCCCTACGACCAACTTTCAAGGTGAAACCATAATCGCTAGGCCCATATTGAATTGGTGGTATTCTCGTCTCGTTCGCCGAATAAGAGCAAAGAGTGATGGGCCCTAGAACAATGGACCAAGCTATCAAGCCATCCGCGACGAGCTCTCGACTTATTTTGTTTACAAAATGAAGTGACAAACTATAAATTGACGCCATGATACATCTAGCTCGTCGAAATAGTCATTTAATGTTTGTCGCTCTATATTATAATTCGTTTTTTTTCTTATATCCAAATCATTGCTTTTGATTTTATCTGTATCTTTTCTTTTATCAAAACAAACACAATTTTTACAACAATCATGTGATAAAAAACTAAACTGTCGTTGAATCACAAAAGCTATCGGCATAAAAATATCTAGAAACTAATTTCCCGCCTGTGAATAGGTCATGGGGTACCAATTTAATTTTTTTTAGTGATAATAATTTTATTTTATTCGAATATCCAAAGAAATAAAAAATCAAATGATGAATGGTCAGGCTCACAGCAAAGAAAACTATAGGATTGCGTTGGATTTTGCAGGGCAAAAGTCAACATCGCATTAGATATATTCACGTGATAATGTGATAAGCTTCATCTTTTTCTTCTTTATCTTCATTTTTTTTTTTTTTGCAATTATGCCATCACATTCATCGACCATCAACCGATCCTCAAGAGCCCAGCGATTTCCACGACCTCTTGATAGGTTTCATGAGTGGGAATGATCATCAGCAATCCTCCCTCTTTCAATTATGACCCTCCATCATTCGCGATCCGAGAGTTGACTTTATGAATTTTGCTAAGATTTTTTTTGTCCCGTCGCGGAATTTCCTTTCGATAAGAAAGAAAGGCAAGGAAAAGAAAAGAAAAAAAAAAGCTTTTGGTGGAGGTGGAATTATCCCGTGATTTCTTTGTATTTAGTCGAAATTTCGGGAGAAAAATAGCTTAGTCACATCTAGAGAAGTAGCGATATTGGCTTTCGAGCACATTCATTGCCTCATTTAAAAAAAGAAGAAGGAGAAAAATTAAATATATTTTCATAATGAGGTTTTTTTAATATTTTTCAGAGGTTTATGGGCTGATAATTCTTCTTCTTTTTTTTTCCTACAATGCACTTTGTTTTTCCCATATGATTACTTACCTCGTGATGTCATATCTTCTTGTTTTCGTTGCAACTCTCATAGTATCATGAGAAAACAAAAGGTCAAGTTGATGATAACTTTTGCCAGCTTCCTCCTACCAGGAGCTCTTCCACTTACAAGGGCTGCCTATGATAGTCCTACAACCAAGAACTCGGTTAAGCTACATTCCTTATTTTGACGTATTAGTGCTTGAATACCTCACACTCCAAGTTGCCACCCATTATTTTTTTTCCGGGTAGGAAGGAATACGAAAGATAGTGGGGAATTCTAGCTCTTTGGGGTTCTTTCCCTTTATTTTTCCCTCGAGTCTTTGAAGGATCTGCTTAGGTCGATAATCACCTAACTAAAAAGGGAGAAATAAAGGTGAAAAGAATGAAAGATGATTAGAGTTGACTAAAATCACTTTGTACTCCTCAACTGTTATTACCCTTCGATTCCATCCATCATTGGTAGAAATCCTACAATGTAAGAGGACATAAATTTTCAATGAAAATGGGTCACTCTCAACTTCACGTGAAATCTAGGTCATTGTTGAAATATATTGCATCGCATGACAATAAGATTTATATACTCTTTTTCCCTCCATATGTTATTTTAATTTTTTTTATTGGGTTTTCTAATATGGTATTAGAACTAAGATATGCCTATTTCGAGTATGGGTTCACCTCCGTTTATATACTCTTTACATACATGTTGTTTCAAGTATGGGTTCACTCTATTTATATACTCTTTATATATATGCAGTCTCCCTTCATATATTAACTTAAATTTTTTAGATTGGACATTAGAACAATCATGTTATGATCATAAACACATCCAACAAATAAGTTGAAAGCAAAATAAGTAAATGAAATATTACTGTGAGTGTGTAGAATTTCGACCTCAAGTCATACGATCTATACTATTGTACCGAGTTGGAGAATCTCATTTTTTCCCTAAAAATTTGAACTTCTAAACTTGGGTCAACACAAATTTAGCATACTACTCTTCCATAAGACCGATGGTCGCATCAAAATGGCAACGTTCTCCCCCATCAAATCCAACCTTCAATTCATAACCAGCTCAAGCAAGCTGGATCCCTTTTGGGGAGGGGGACCATTTGGAGCCCATAAAGCCTAGTGCTCTTAGCTTTCAAAGCCTATCAGCAACCCACGTGCCGTGGCATCCACGGCACGTGCGCCTAACTGCTCCTCTGTCTTTCTGAGTGTCGTAGAGGTTTTCATGGAGTGCTCCAATGGGGATAGGATAAAGCGACACATGATTGGGTTGTAACCTTGGAACTCCACTAGATTTAGAATAAAAAAAATCATTTTTTTTTTATTCTTTATTACATGTTAACTGCGACGTTTGAATAGGGAATCTTTGGGATTTCACAGCCCAAAATGCTCCCTTTGGGGTAAGCATCACTTAGTTTTTAATAGAATATTTCAAATCCCAAGTTGAGCATTATCCCTAATTCTGCCAAGATATTAGCAAAGCAATTATGCAATGCTGATGACAATTCCAAATCTTTTATTTGGTGCTATGAGCCTATGATCCACCCTGGCAACTTGAGTGCAAATTCCAAAGGGCTATCATTTGTAAAAATAAAAAAGAAAGAGAATACCTAAAAAAAATGGAATGTGGGGGAATGCCGGCAAAGAGCCTTGTATAAGATTCTAGTTCTCATTTTATCATTAAATTCATGGGGTAGGGAGGTGATTAAGAAGTGTACGAATCTTGCTATATATTCTCTTGTATAGGTTATGCCCTTCAATTACGTCCTAAGGCACAGGCATGTATGTGATAATTAGATGATTTGAACCCTAATTACAGCTTGAATCTAGGTGCTAGAATGTAGGATGTCTCCTACCAACTGAGCCAGTTTCATTATGATAATTCAAGTGACCAGCTCATCAATGAGTATAAGTCAGCGGCAACCATTGTTTGATATTTTCTATTCCGCTCCAGAAAATATAGTTAGTTAATCCAACACGATTATTCATGCCTTACCTCAGAAATAGGCATAAACATGAATAATTTTTTCATTTAGCAGTACCCAAATTGAAAAAAAAAAAAATCTCAAAACGGTTAAAAATCCAACCTTATATACTTATTTTCCTTTCAATATGAGTTAGGAAATTCTTCTCTGGTTCATTGATGATGAACGGTCTTATAATATAGTTCAAACTTTTATCATGAGCCCATAAGATTATCTTGCACTCTTTCTAAACAGGCACGCAATGCATTCACAAATTGGAGCGGTTTGGCATGTATTAAGAAACCATTATCATAATGACACCTCTCCTCTTTGGAAGAACTGGGGAGCGAAAGGTTCGAATGACTACTCTAATTGAATGCTTATTCTACCTGAGAAAAATAATTGATGCTCCTAAAATCATCAAAGTAGCCTGCCCAACTATACGAATTATTGTTGACAATTATGGCATGGGAACAAAATAGGAGTTGAAACAAGTAGAACAGCATCAATCATAGGTTTTGTATCAACTCCTGTGTACCAATGAGAGGGTCTGTATTATTCGTCCTTTTGGATAAGTGAGAGATGATGATGCCGATGAGCCTGTGGAAAAAAGAAAATGGTCCATTCCTACATATCAGGAGGCTCAGACATGTCATGTGTCTTTGTGCAGTCCAGAGATTCCTGCAAATTATTGTAAATTTGTTCATCTTTTTTCTATAATAAATTCAAAGTGCCCCAATTGTATTGGAGCCTTCATGATATCATTCCTTATCTTTGGTCCTTTTGTTATCATCAACAACCAGAAAAAAGAAATGAGATTGGCGTTGGCTTAGCAAATCACATCAAAGTACATCGAGCCAGTCGAATTTTCCATCACTGTATGTCGGAACAGTATGAATGAGTGCCAAACTATGCAATATTCACGATCTCGTCGTATTATATGTACGCCATAACTCATCTTCTGCTCTAGAGCAATGTATCGATTTTGATGTTCAAGAGAGACGGACTAAATTCCCAACTTAAAAGCTGAAGGACACGATTGCAAAGATGCCACCTACACAAGAATCTCTCACAACCCACTTTAGTGTTTTTTCTTTTTCTGTTTTTCCCCCCTTTTTCCATGCCAAAAAGATGAAGAGTTAAAGCAGGAAAGAATAATTTCAGTGGAGCAAAAACTTCATATGTGGTGAGGATGGAGATCAAGTGAATAAAGTTCCATCTCCCACATGAATGCAGGAATCTACAACAGTGCTTTTGCGAGAGAGAGAGAGAGAAGAGAGAGAGAGAGAGAGAGTCATGTTGTGTTGTAAGAGGTTGTTCCCAGGAGGCCGTAACAAGAACAAAGTGGACCCTCTGAGCTTGTGTGCCGCATCATGATCGGGCACGAGAGCCCTCATTGTCAAAAGGAAGAACAAACAAGGGGACCCTCCATTTCTACAACCTTCGCCCTTCTTAGCTGTGCGAGTGCCGAAAACTTGTGTCGCAGGAGCCTTTGCTTGCGAAGTAGGTCGCCATTATTCGGGGAAACTCCCATGTTTCGAGCCTACGAACCATCGAAACACTCTTATTGACATGTGCTCGGGGCGACCCCCTCGCCATCAATGGTCACGATAGCCTCGGCCCAGGGGTCAAGAGAATCAGAACCGATCACGCAACCTAATGCAGTACCGGATAGCATCCGATACCGGCACATGCACAACGAATGCAGCAAACGTGGTTTCTGTCTTACCGAAATGTTACGATGCAAAGCGCGAACGAATTAACTTTTCCTTCCGTTCTATCCCGAGCTAAGCTTTGGACGTACGTACAGGTTGTCCTCCCGCTCCCTGCCCCGGCGTGGGCCCGACCACGAGAGAATGCCACGTCAGCGGCACAAGGTGGGGGGACCGTGGTAAGGCGACGCTTGTCCATTACGAAAGGCAGCCCCGTCGCGTCCCCGTTTCGCCTCCGCGGGACCCGCGAAAACGAGGGCTTTTTTGCGACGACGCTTTTGGTAACGAGGGGCCAGCGCCAAATTCATGTGCACTTCATTTAATGAGGGGGACGGCTGGGGGGGGAGGAGCTCGAAAAGCGGAACCTTAAAGGAAAGAAAACGAAGCCGCAGCAGCTGGGCTCTCCTCTTTCTTTTTTGGGGATTTTTTTTAAGGAACGCCGTAGCGTGAGCGACACTCTAATGCGGCGCAATTCCGGTTCTTGGCCATGTCTTGGTCTGTCCTCAAGTTCATCGTCTGGCGATGCCATCGATGTGGTTTTCCTGACCGGCATGATGTCGAGAGAGAGAGAAAGAGGGTTTCCGTTTGAGATGTGGTGGTCGGCTGTGGAAGTTCGGACGAGAATGAATCGTTTGAATTGAGACCGTGTAATCGAAAGGCTGCATAGATAGAACGCGTTGCCGCAAGCATGCGTCAAGACGTATGACCCCTTTAGTACGACATGAAAGGACCAAGTGTGAAGGGGAGGGGAAGAGATTTGAAATGAAAGGAGGAGTTGAATTTTAATACATTTGGTTGATTCAACAAATAACGTAAGAATTGGAACTAAACCTCATATGACCCCTTTAGTACGATAAAAATGGACGAGTGAGAACGGAAGGTGGAGAGATTTGAAATGAAAGGAGAAGTTGAATTTTGATATATCTGATTGCATTCGAAAAGTAACGTAAGAATCCGAACTAAATCTCAAACAGTTCAAATAACGACAAATACATTTGCATATAATTAATCTCGGTTACTTAAATTAAAATAATATTTTTCGATCAAAAAAATAAATAATATTTCAAAATTTGCTATATTTATTTTACCGTCGTAAAAGAATAAGATAAAATAAATTTCGAGATCGGGATTGGTTTAACCTTTTTTCTGAGTGACCCTTAAAAAAGGGGAGTTGATTCGCAATTACAAGGGACAACCACCAGCATCACCCCCACACTCTTTTTGACTTTTGAGGCCAAATTTCGCGGCCTCGTGTCCAGATTTTTATGCCCCGTGGGACGATCAATCCCTTTTTCTTCATAGCCGAGAGGGAGAACCCGTGACGAGCCGCCGGTCGCGTCACGTACGGTCAATAATGTCTCCCACCGGCTATTCCCGGTCACTACCCCCCCGGCACCACCGCCACCGCCCTTTCTCTCCTCCCTCCACGTATTACTATCGAGCCACGCTTACAAGTTACAATAGCCCTGCCCCCTGCATCCCCCCGGCAAGCGTGTTTTCTAGAGAGAGAGAGAGAATCTATGGTGTCTTGCCAGCTATGAAGTTGCAGGATCGATCGAAAAAGATTTCTCTCTCTTCTCTCTCTCTTCTCTGACCTTGAGACTCAGAGAGACCAAAGCTGTCACTTTCTCTCTCTCCTCCTCACGCCATCGCCATTTCCACCCTCATTTATGTTCGGAAAATCAGCTCTCGTTTCGAATCGCCTGCTCCCTCTCTCTCTCCCTCTCTAGCGCGCATTCATTAGTGCTCTGTTCATCCTCTCAAGTGGCGCGGAGACGAGGTTGCTTGTGCATGGATTCTTGAGAGAGAGAGAGAGAGAGAGTGCGTGTCCATCGGCGGCGAGGAGGGAGTCGGGCGTTCCTTCTCCCCCATGGCCGATCGCTCCTCCTACGGCTCGTGCAGGGGCGGAGGTAGCAGCAGAGCGGCGCTCGTGGCGGCTCCTCCTTGCTTGGGCGGCGGCGGCGGCGGCGGCGGCGGCGAGAGGAAGCCCTGGTGGCTCACCAACCGCAAGGTAAGAAGCGGCGAATCGACGGATCGCCTCCGTCTCTGTTCTCACTTCTCGGCATCAGCGCTTTCGCTTGCGGCGATTCGCGCGATGCGTCGATAGGATTTCTCTGAGTTCGCGGGTACCGGAAAGTCGCGTTTCCTCGCGCCGATTCCGAAACATGCATTTCCCTAGTTGAAGAATCGCGATGAATGCGGGCTTGATCTTTTACTTCTTGTTCTGTTTTTTTATTTTTTGTTTTTTGTCTGTAGATTGTGGACAAGTGCATTCGAGATGCTAGAAACCTCATCGCCACTCGAGAGAGGAGCGAGGTTGCTTCGGCGATAAGCCTCTTGGATTCGGCATTGGCCCTGTCGCCGCGGTTCGAGCTCGCGCTCGAGCTCAAGGCGAGGTCGCTGCTCTTCCTCAGGCGGTTCAAGGACGTCGCCGATATGCTGCAGGACTACATTCCCAGCCTCAAGATGGCGGGCGACGACTCCGGTTCCGTCGCGTCCGATGGCTCCTCGCAGCAGCTGTCCAAGGAGCAAGCCAAGCTCCTCTCGGGATCTTCCGATTCGCCGAGCCGGGATCCGAGTTTCAAGTGCTTCTCCGTCTCGGATTTGAAGAAGAAAGTCTTGGCTGGTCTGAGTAAAAGTTGCGATAAGGAAGGTCAATGGAGGTACTGGTTCTTGTTGGTTTTGTTTCATTTTCGTCAAAACTGTGGTCGTCTTTATCTGGAGTGGTTGTCCGAGATTGTCGTTTCGACGAACATACTATCTTCGTAGTAAAAATTTACTTTTTTCTGTTAGTTCGAATTGATAATGTGGTAAGTTGGAACGAATTAGCGACCAGGTTCTTTCAAGTTTGACAAAGGAATGCTTTTGCTAACTTAGGAAGCGAGGTTTGAATGGAATTGACTCTTGAGCCAGCTTATCCGATTGTCCTGGTCAATCATTGTTTGGACGTTGGAGATAGATTAACTTTGCTTGTATGATGGTGTGCTTCATCATTAGCGGCTTATTGTTCACACCCTCCTCTTGTGCAGGTACTTGGTTCTGGGTAAAGCATGCTGCCATTTGGGCCTAATGGAGGACTCCCTGGTACTTCTGCAAACAGGAAAACGCTTGGCTACTGATGCATTCCGACGCGAGAGCGTGTGCTGGTCTGACGACAGCTTCTCTTTTCCTGATTTGCCAAGCTTTAGTGAAACGATCACTGCAAAGAAGGCCAACCCGCGTCCGACTGAATCGGCATTAGACTCCATTAACCAACTCCTGAGCCGCGTGAAATTCCTCCTTCGCCGCCGTGCAGCTGCTCTTGCTGCTCTCGATGCTGGCCTCTACTCTGAGGCCATACGCCACTTTACCAAAATCATCGATGGAAAATATGGGGCTCCTCAGGGATTCCTAGCTCAGTGCTACCTGTACCGTGCCTCTGCTTACCGCTCGGCTGGAAGGATTGCAGAATCCATTGCTGATTGTAATCGGACACTTGCACTTGACAACACTTGTGTTCAAGCCCTGGACTCCAGAGCTTCCCTGCTAGAAACGATAAGGTGCTTACCAGATTGTCTGCATGACCTGGAACACTTGAAACTTCTATACAACACAATCCTGCGCAACAGGAAACTCCCAGGCCCTGCTTGGAAACAGTACAATGTGCATTATGCTGAAATTCCGGGCAAGCTGTGTCTTCTTACAACAAAAATCCAAGAGTTGAAGCGAAGGGTAGCTTCGGGTGAGATTGGAAATGTAGACTACTATTCTTTGATTGGGTTAAGGCGGGGTTGTTCGAGGTCTGAACTGGAGAGAGCATATTTGTTACTTTCTCTGAGACACAAGCCTGACAGGGCTATAGATTTCTTGGACCGGTGTGAGTTTGTTGATGATTTCAATCTGGATTCAGTCAAGGACCGCGCAAAGGTCTCAGCTGTGTTGCTGTATAGACTGCTGCAGAAGGGTTATGCTAGCGTGAAGGCTACAATCACAGAAGAGGAAGAAGCGGAGAAACAGAGAAAGAAGATTGCAGCTGCACTGCAAGCCGAACAGGCATCAATTCAAGCAAAACAATGCCATGAGGCCAAACCAGAGACAAAACCCAACCCAATCGCCATCCCAACACCATTGGAAAATCCGGCCTCTGTTGAGATTGACTCGAGCCATGCCAAAGGAAAAACATCTACTGATGCATCAGTATATCAAGGAGTGTTTTGCCGCGATCTGGCTGCGGTGGGAAGTTTGTTGTCTCAAGTTGGGTTCAACCGTCCACTTCCAGTGAAATATGCTGCATTGAGCTGCTGATAATGTTACAAGATTAGCTTATGTATAGTTCTATCGATGTCGCCCACCCGGGCAATTCTGGTTCAAAATTTCTTTGTACAAATGGGGCATCGTAGGACTACTGGAAAATTTTGCACCTTCCTCTTTCTATCCTTCCCCCCACCTTGTACAGAGATGTTCATCATTCAATACTACCCACTTCCCTTCTCCCGTCTTTAATGTCGTTTGTCAGTTTCATTTATGGATTCAAGCCTGATGGTATGGTGGGTCATTCAATGGTCAATTACTGTTTGAACGAAAGCAACCCAGCATAGATGATAGCTGGTCTGATGGAGATCATTGTCAGTTTGATGGCAGGAAGATTGCAGAAGAAAGGTAACTTTGTTTGGTTTCTCTCCAATGTCCGATCTGCCAGCATTTAATCGATTTTTTGCCCGGTTTGTTCACCCAAGCATATCTGACATTCCTCTAGATTTCATTTATTGCTTCTTCGCTATTCCAAACTTGCCATTTCTCGCCGTATCCTGACAATGGCTAAAGGCTCGCTTTGCAGAGTCGCCAGTGGGTTTACACTGTAGACATTGATTGTTGTTGCCCAAGTGAAATGCATGAGATCCTTCAGATCGTGTGGATCTCAATCAAATCCCGAATCTAATTGCTCGAATGTGCCGAGTGCACACGAGCTCGGTGCATCCAGTAAGAATGATTTCATCGAGAGGTGTGCTCTTCACGAGCGCAATTTAAAAACTTTTTGTGTGATTACAGTAAGCTTTCAGCTCATTATGCCCATGTCAACACATCAATCAAAGGAACGGAAGGGAATCAAATCAAAGACACGAGGAAATTGTCGTTGCTTTATACGTGAGCAATGTTGAAGCAAAGTCCTACTGCGATCTTGTGGAACTCCATTTTACAAGATTGACGTGTACCATCGCTAGCATTCAGCAACCCCCATGATCACAACGTCTTGTCGAAAAGCTACTCCTGCCAGCAAGAGCAAAGCTTAGTTCCTAAGATTGGGCAAAAACGACGTTGCAACATTTCAAATATTTTCCATGGGCGCGTCAATTTGGTGTTCAGGGGAAAGAGGAATCTCCTAGTGAAAACGTTCGAATTTGCATGTGACTTCTGGCAGGAAACAGACTGTACGCTCCCCAACTAATTATTCGGTTGACGAGATAATCAAATGCTTAGTTTACCAAATGTCGTATTCATTATTCAGCAATCTCTCCTTTTCTTGACGATTATTGAAGCACGTTTTATTCTCCTGGCAAAACAAGAGGTGGGTTCACTTGGGCCGGGTAGGCCGATCTGTTCGCCGGTCATCATCAACGTGCATAAACAATTAAGCATGGCTAGTCGCACCGAGATTATATTTCTCAAATGGGGTAAAGAAAAGACCGACGCAATCTTCCGCAATACATTTCCATTTTTGCATAACGAATGCAGATGTGAGAATGAGGACACAGTCATAGAGAAGACATTTTGTTTGGAGATGCTGAAATTGGAGAGGGACTTGTGGCCAAAAGCGGGGCCTGTGCTAAGGACTGAGGACTTGAGGCAAAGAATAAACGTCTTGAAGGACAAGCTTCTTAGCCATGGATTTCACTTCGAACCGATGAACTCCGGGTTCTATCAATCGGCACCTACTGACTACCGAGGAAAAGAGTGACGTTGGAAGAGAAACATGAGAGGAAGAACTAAGAGGATGAGTAATTTCTATCGGTATCTTTTTATCGAGAGAGTCACTAATTCCAACAAATTACCTTCATTGAGTTTCCAACTTTCTCAAATTGGATCCTTTTCGATTTCTAAATGGAGAAAAGACTCCAATTATGACGTTGTTCCAACTTGTAACTGGCACTAACAATAGATCCTTGCTTTAGAGAAACAAACATGGATAGTCATTCAAACCACAAGAAATGGATGGGAATAAATGATCATTTCACAGGTTAATGCAGCAAAAAGCTGCAGGATTACAGATTGCCGGTGAAGGAACAAATCCGCGATTATGTCCGACTTTCATGACTATCAACAAGCAAGTCTAGAAGAGTAGTCACTCTCTGCTACATGACTACAGTTAAAACTGGGGTGCACTTGAATCTAGCAACTTTTAGGAGTAATATGTTAAACCTGGCATTACTACCTTTATCCCGTACCCCCAAAAAATTTACAGATGTCCCACCTTGACACGATCAGAGTCTTAACATAACATAAATTGATCACTTGCACCTTGATGACGCTGTTCCACGTTTCCTTTTTGGAGCAGATTTTGTGGTTTTCTTTGTACTTTGGATACACCTTGGACAAAGCCAATCCTCTTCTGGAACAGCTTTGAGTGGAGGATCACAGCAATCAATATGAGTGCCCATCCCACAACCAACTGAACCGCTCTCATCACCACAGATGAGCATCACCTCCCCTCTATCATAAGAACCACAAGCTTGGCAACGTATATCACTTCCACCATTATCTGGCGGTGTTAAGTTCAACACCTTTTCTGCCTTTGACTGCAGTCGGGAAAACGACTTCTCTGCCCAGGCATGTGTGCCGTACAACACATGCTTCTCGAGTGAGTATCCTGGTTTGCACACGTACTCAACTAGGTAGTCTGCCACAATGCACGGTATCTCATGCTTCAGGAATTCCTGGACCCACACATCCACTCGTGGCATCCCAGGACTGATGATGGCGAAGTCGACTCTGGTGTTAAGGAACCGATCATAAGGTGGAGAAGTTGCTAGAATAGCCCCATCCCCAGCCTTCACAACACGCTTCAGTGTGTCCTGGTCAGTAAGATTCAAGAGCATCACTATATGAAATAGGAATTTTCAAAGGTCCCACTATATGAAATATCATGGATAACTAAGCCATAAAGCTTTCTTTTAACAGCTATTGTGTGCCAAAAGTCAGATGCCATAAGTGATGTGATGTTCTCATTGGCATAGGAGGAAACGTACCAGAGGTGGTGTGATACATTCGCCATAAATTATTATACGCATGTCATAGAAGGCACCATGTCCTGTCCTCTCCCTTAAGAGCCGCCATTTTCTTGGAGCCTCGAAGTTAATTGCACCATCTTGGCTAAGGCCGTTTTTGTGCCATTCATAAGGGTCCTCAGCCAGAAACTTTCCTGCCTCACTACTAGCAGTCAGATATTCAGGCTGCAGAATCCACCTGCACCCAAAACATAAAACAAAATGAGACAACAGGCTTCTCATCATGAAGAACATGCTCTGGAAAGTGCCATGCCCCAGCAAGACAGAAAAACCCAGAGCCCAGAGATAAGATGGACATATACTTAGAGATTAGTCCTTGTCCATCAAAGGAAAGGTTCCGCTTTGTTAAGTGAACTTCTAGACAGGTCGTAAATAAGAGAAGGAATTCAGTTAAGAAGTGCCCCGACTCACTTTTTTGTTACTAGTTAAAAAATGGTTACAATCTGTAATGTACTGACTTTCTCGTAATGTGTGTAATCAATATTTGCCATAATTGTTCATTTTCTTAGCAA
The DNA here is from genome assembly GCA_016097545.1 of Eucalyptus victrix. NCBI lineage: Eukaryota > Viridiplantae > Streptophyta > Magnoliopsida > Myrtales > Myrtaceae > Eucalyptus > Eucalyptus victrix. The sequence goes on along the minus strand of CM027845.1, from coordinate 39,199,207 downwards.
TATACTTATAATAAAGCTGCCGAAGAATTTTAACATCGGCAGGAAAAAATGAGCAGGCCATGCAGAGAGTAACACCTTCCAGAAGCAGCAGCCGCAAAAAACTTCTCAGTCCTGCGCACAGGATCTGGAGATATGAAGTGTGTTGCCTGGTATGACCATTTATGGGAATTTGCACATAATCTCCCTCTGAGACGTCGAACAACTTGCTGAAATTCTTTCCTCTGTTGCCTATGTCCACTCAGTATAAACCACGCAGGTTCTGTTCTTTTTCCGTTGAAAGTTTCTGCTACTACTGAGTTTCCACAGTTTTTTTGAGCCTCTTCATCATTTTGCCAATTCATTCTGCCTGATTTATCAGACGATTTCTGATTTTGTAATTTTCCCTGACTAATACCATGGTCCGCATTCAGAACTGGTTGGTTCTCCTTCTCTACTTCAGTGGAGCTCTCAAATCTGTTTGGTTTCACTGTGCCTGAAGAACATGCAAATCCATTGTGCTCTTCCACCCTTCGGTCCTCATGCAGAAGAGATGACGCTCCCCCATCCAAGCCAACATTGCATCCCAGTTTCCCATTATCATCAGGGACCGTCTTCCGCTTCTTACCAGAAGAACTTTTAGTTCCTTTAATAATTTTGCCTTCTATTGCTGCCCTCGAATTTGGCTTTTTTAGCCCATAAGTTTTGCCATAGGTCCTTAGCGATTTTTCTTTGCTTGAACCTCCTTTAGATTTAGTAGCATCATCAGGCATGTGATCACTAGAGATATTTGTTTCCTTCACCAAACAATTCGAAGTCTCCTCCATATGCACGTCTTCTTTTTGTATCAACTGATATTCATCAGGATTTCCTTTATTGATTGCTTCCTCCAAAGCACAATCATCCTTGTCCTCAGGGGCCTCGGTATCCTCATCCATAATATCCTTAATGCCATCCTCAGCTTGCATAATATCCTTCGCCCCCACCAATGATGCAATACCATTTTGCGCATGAGCCATATCACTGTGATTGCCAGGATATTTGTCAGAAATAACTGTACTTTCCCTGCCATTTGAAGAGCTCTTTGCATCAGTTGAGGAAGCTGCCTTGCTTGGGCATATTGAGCCTTTTGTGTCTGCAGATTTATTGACCTTGGTCTTAGAACCCAAAGTCTTTCTTTTAGCCACCTTCTTCTGCGACTGCATTTTAGTATTTTTATCACCGTTACTCTCGAGGGCATCACATTTTGTAGGTTTAGAGGGCTCTTCAACATCCATTGCCTGGTTTGTGGGGGTCGAAATCTTAGCAGGTTGTAGCCAAGGTTGCTTGCCAACTTCCCCTGGTTGATGTCTAGGCTCTTCAACATTAATTTGTCCAACAGCAGTCAGGCTAATTGAGGCAAGCTTTTCCCAGTCCACCAGAAGATGTCTGAGTTATCTTGTCATCATCATTCTTGTCTCTCTCCATATCAAAGTTGACAATATTTGCGAAAGGCAACTGACATGCTGCTGATTCTTCATTAGACCTGTTGGACTTGTTTGTTGAAATGCATGTAGATTTATTCTCCACCATATTAACATCAGCAGTTTCATTTGTACAATGGGCACCATTTCTTGGATATAAAAGATCATGAGCTCCCCCATGATGATCAATCAATCCTCTAGCCTCAGATCCTTCAGTTTTACTACCTGTTAAAGGGCTCCCTGAGATGCATGGCTTTTCATAATAACTCGTGTGGGACTGGGAAACGTCAGGCCTCTTTTGGGCAACTGTACCTTTTGACTCTTCACAGTGTGCCTCCAGATTATGTGAAGGAGTGTAGATACAAGTAGAACCAACACCATCCCTGTCTTTGGCTTTGAAGGATGAGTTTTCAATATCACCATCTAATTTGCATGGACGTATTCTGAGAGAAGAATTTGCATCAGCTGATCCCTCTACAGCTTGTGGAGGAAATGAGGTTCTCCTTGGAGCTTTCCTTGAGTAACTCAAAGCACTATGCTCAGCATCAAGCTCAGATGCTTCAATGCTTCTGGAAGCACATGGTTCCTTGCTCCTGCTCGATGCAGGAGTTTTCTGTTTCACTTCAGTTAGACTACCAGAAGTTGCAGTTTGTAAAGGACTCACATGATGAGAAATGGATATTGGAAGATGATTAAGGTCATTCCTGACTGACAGGCTTTCTGCCACCTTAGTTGGAGTACATGACAAGTACTTAGCACTAGTTGATTGACCTTCCATTTCATTTAAACATCTGGGTGCTTTTGATGACTTAGCTGCAGACAAAGGCACAGAGGAGCTAGAGATCTCAACTTTCGAATTAGAAGGACTCCTATGTTCAGCATTTTCCCTAGATTGCTTTTCTTCAGCCTCTTCTTCAGAATCTTTAGCTTCTGCCACCATTTCCAACTCATAACCACTGTAATGACAAGTGATCTCAGAATATTAAATATGTATATGCCAAACTCAGTTACATATTTCAAAGAACACAAAAGGAAGTACACATTATTTGTCTCTAGTATATTCACATAAGAATTTAAAGTTAGACACAGCCAAGGCAAGTTAAAAATAGTTGTAGAGAAAAGAGTGGAAATTTTTGGATTGAAAGCCAAAATGAGAAGGGAAAAAAAAAAAGGCATTGCCACCCTGGTAAGGCAACAGTATGGGGAAGTTAAGGAAAAGAGAAAATGTGCTAACCATATAAACAAGTCTCATTCTCTCGAAACTGTTGCTTCATGTTTCTCCTTTCTTTCTCTTCTCTTAGTTATTTTTTTAACAAAAACATCAGATTCAATCATTGAACCAGAGTTTCTTAATTATTCCTCTGCGTTTGTCCCAAATTGAAGTCAAGTGATGCATGAGCACAGCAGTGTTTCCGAATACATAATAAAAGGTCAAGTTCGCCAATAGTCCAACCAGAAAGGAGGGGCATGTCTAAACTGTTTTGACCACAACTGACTCGTTGGTGACCCAACTCCCTTCCCCACCGGGAAAAAAGGAAAAATACATCTTTAGTGGGAAAAACATGGATCATGTACTAGTTATACATTTTATCACTTGCAAATGGAACAACAAACAAGCAAACTTATTTCCTTGCATAATAGAGTAAGTGGAAACAGAGAATTGAAATGATAAAAAAAAAAAAAAATGACAAAAGGGGAAAAAAAGTATCTAGATATTTTCCAACCAATGCAAGCTTCTCTCAAGAAGCATATCCACATAAGATTTATACTAGTGTATAAGCATGGGCTATAATCAATTAAACTCGGTTTTCTACAAGAAAGGAAATTCAAGTATCTCACCTCTTGCTATAGTTATCTTCTGGAAGAATTTCCCAGTCCCTTAAACTGCAAAAGGAGGGAATTAGAGTGTGTATTAGGATTCATCAAATGGTATACTAACACTTTACTTGGTATGTGCTCATTAATAGTTAATACCAATGATATGTCATGCCATGGGATTTTAGCAGAACAGAAATTTTAACATACCAATCCTCTAACCAACGATGATTAACAAGCTTTATTGTCATTATTTTCTTGGCAAGCTCATACTTCTCCCCTGTATGAAAGAGACCACTGGATTATTCAGTGCATAAGATGGAGAAGCTTTGAATGCAACATAAGAAAGATCCAATCAGCCATAGTGAGATCCATGATTAACCATTATTTTCCCTGCCTATGTGAACATAAGATGCGGACAACTGCAAAAGCAACTTTCTTATGCTAGCACAATTATTATTCACTATTCATTCTAAGAAGCCACAACTCCATTTAAGAGATTTCAAGGACTGACAGCATACGTAGATATGCTGAAGACAACCATCTCTAGTGTTCAAGTCAATTACTCCCTGCTAGGAGTGTGACTGTCAGGGAGGAGTTTGGTCAGTGCTGGCTAATAATCAATAGAGAACTATTACTAAGAAGAGCACTGTGATTAAGCAATAATTCTTCCATCTCATCCTCCAAAATTGTATACAGTTCAGATAGAAAAAACCAAATTCAGAAAACAAAATCTAGAACAAAAAACATAAATTGCACAACAACCCAAATTGTTGTTAAAACATTATAGAGACAGATAAATGTGGCACACAGAAGTAGCTTAAGTGAAAGCTATTGCATACCCTCAAACTTGTAGCAGATAAGGTGGGTAACTTTGTTTGCCACCAGGGGTTTAGAAAATTGTGCTCCCATTAACCCAACCATTGTCTGGAAAGATGGCAAAGATTAAAAATGAAGCACTTCAATGATAACCAAACCACCTTTTATGGCACATACTTATACTTTGGCAGAGAAATAGAAGTGTACAATAAAAAACCCACTTGGTACTTAAATCCCTAAGAATGACCTTTACCATTATGTCATCTCGATCTTGCCGTTGATAACCAGTTAAGCACATGATTAGACCTTCAGCACCAGGTATTCCATTCAAATCTTTCAGAGGCCTGTACATAATCTGTTTACAAGCAAGTTGAATAGCAAGCATTGAGAAAATGAGCAAGAAAATTGTATGAAAAGCATGATGAACAAGCCATTATGATTGTAGGTTTCATTTCAAAGGTAGAAATAGGTTTGAAGGGTTTCTTCTAAAACAGGATTCCAGCTACATTTGGTGTGACTAATTTCTGAAGGTCAGAAAAATGATGAGTCAAGGGATGAAATTAAATTGACAATTAATCGAGATTAATTTTATATTTTGTTGTAATGAAAGAATAATTTGGGAGTTGAATGATTAGACAGGGGAAATGGAGAAATGTTTGCCAATAAAGGATTGAGTGAAACTATCGCATTTACGAATATCATTAGTAGCAGCATTCTCCTATACAACCATCCTGAAATCAAACCAAGCCCATTGACCCTCACTTGCTGTCTAAATCACTACTACTCACCCGGCATAAAAAGAAAATAAGAACATTACATGGAGGAGATAGTAACTTTAACTATCTCCAGACATGGCACCTAACCCCTGGAATTTTTCCAGGTAGTTCATACAAATCCTAGTGGAAAGGACAGTTAAGCACTACAGAACATTTTGGTCTCCAGAGAAACTGCTTATTGCAGTCTACACAAAAGGATCTTCAAATCAACATCTGACTAACATCACCGACCACAAACTTATTCCAGCTTAGCAAGACAAGACTTGGCTAATGGCAGTGATCCCCAAACTGGGCAAATCAGCTAGTATATCTAAGAGGATCATTTGAAATACTTTAGAGTTTTGCATATTCCACAAGGTTGAATGGCCAAAAATAAATTCACTGGGCATAAGAAGATTTGTTAAGACAAGTCTGTTCTGAGTCATGAATAAGCTGAAAGTGAAGTATATGCTACTAGCATAATGTGATCCAAATGACAGCCAAACATAATCCTAATTGTGATGATGGACTTATATAATCAATCAAGTCAAAAAAGAATTGAAGATACCAAAACAAAAACAATAAAATACAGCATCGTACCGATGAAGCATCAACAGGCATTCCGATGTCATAGCTGTGATCGACCCACAAGCCAGTGACGACAACCTTGCCGTCTTTCCGAGCAGCGACACACATGGGATCATCCTATTGGTCGGCATATAAGTTTGAACATGAAGTATCAGAACAAATTGCTGATTTTATGAATCACAAGACGAGACTCCGGATTTAGATTTAAAAAAAAAGGGTGAAAAGGAAACGCGGAGATGAAAGAAACTCACGTAAACAATTCTATCAACGATCAAATGACTGCAATTCGGACCGTATCCACCCGCGTCAACCCCACCGCCATCAACAAGCTTCAACAAAACCTACAATTTCATTCGTCAAACAACGAATCAGACTCAACCGCAGAAAATGCCAAACGAACAAGCTCTCACTACCAAAAGAGACAAAAAAAAAAAAAAGAGGACAAGTTTCAGTACATCTTGTCGAACGTTGGCATCGAAGCCGAGCAGAACGAAGCGGACGCCGTCGAACGGCTTCGAAGGAGAGGCGCTTTCGAGCATCGTCCTCCTCTCACGGCGGCGGATTCAGGTCCCGACGAAACGGCGAAAAAAAGTAGGCCCCGAAGGCGTCGGACAAGAGGGATGGCGAAGCGTTTGCAGAGGAAAATGGAGGGAACGAAACGAGGGTTCTTGTAATGGAGGGTGGACGGAGGACGACGGTGGTGGTGAGAAGGAGAAGCTTGCGGAGGAAGAGACAGAGCAACAGCGGAGAGGGCAGTCAGTGTGGAAAGTGTGAACTGTTGTTGTTCTAGAGAGAGAAATAGAGAGAGTGGAGGGAGGGAAAATCTTTTGGCTTTCCCATTTTTTTTAATTATTTTCGTTTGATTTTTCACTTTCGTGGCGGGAGCGAGAGGGAAAATTTTGCATCTCCGCACGCGTAGCCGCCACGTGCGTTTAATTGGGACACGCGCGAGGCATGGGTTGCATCCGCTTAAATGTCTTTAATCCCTGTTAATTGCTTGCAAGTTGCGACTGCCGTCACTTTCTCTCTGATATAAGAATTGAGCAAAAATTATTTTAAATTTCGGAGATGTTAAAAAAAAAAAAATTATAAGCATATTTACATGTCGTTACTCGAATTCTCAAATATCAATTTTTTTTTTTGTCGAAAAAACTAGCCTTGGTTACTTACGAGTAACAACTAAATGATAAGAAATATGGGTTTATAAAATATTCTATAAGATTTGAGGAGCTTTAAAAATCCAATTACTTGGTAAAATTTTATGACATTGGGCTTTAGCGAGCCGATCCACTACATAATTGGCTTCCCTAGCACAATGTACTAGTATGATATGTTTAAACAAGCCTATTAAAGCCTTACACTCAGCGATAAGAGCACATGCCTCCATTTAAGAATGAGAGATAGAATATAAATAAAGTAGAACCAATATAAAAAAAAAATTAATTTAAGAAATGCAGAGACAAACTCATGTAAACAAACCCACCTCGCTTGTGGGCATACTGACTTAGGCCTTTTCTCCTCTAATTGCGAAAGGGGGAGGGAGGTTGATACCATGAATGGACCTAGACTTAGAACTAGGAAAGAGAGTAAATTTCGGCATGCAATGTGCATGCCTAAAAAACCACTTACGAGCCTAGAGACATCCAAAAATGTCGATGGGAGGTGAAGGATCATACCAGGCTAGAGAAGAAGAGAAATTTAGAAAGCCATGGAGAGAATTTCACAAGGCACACACTTTACTTCAGGGGACTCTGCCCAACACAATACATCCTGGGAGGTGGGTCTGTGTGGCGCCGCTCCGGATTTACATCATTGGCTAATGGTTGTATGATGGTTCCCGGATAAAAAAAAAAATTCATGTAAACAATTTTTGTCAACAATCAAGTGACTGCAATTCAGACCGTATCCATCGGCATCAACCCCACCGCCATCGACAAGGCTTCGACAAAACCTACACGTTCAAAACCGATTGAAGGAAATATGTCAAATAATGAATTAGACTCGATTGCAGAAACGGGCACACTCTCCCAACCGGACAAGTTCTAGTACATCTCGTCAAACATCAGGATCGAAGCCGAGAACAACGAAGCGGACCCCGTGGAACAGCTTCGAGGGAGAGGTGCTTGCGAACATCGTACCCTCGAAACGGAACCTCCGCTTACGATGGACTTAGGCCGGGTGGAATGGCAACAACCGTAGCACGCAATGGTTCCCAAAATACATTGTATTGGGCCCAATTATTGGATTAAACTAGCTAAAACGAGATCTAAAGTAAAATATCAAACAAGGAAAATTGGAAAAATTAGATGCATAGATTGACTCTTACATTGAGAAAAAGTATAAAAGAAGTTATTAAATTTATTACAATTGCGCTAATTCAATTTTAAATCTTTCAATGATGTCTATTTAATCTTAAACATTTTCATCATGTACCCTTTTCGCTAATTTTGATCAGAAATCGCTAATATAAATGTCGCTCGTCCTATATGTGCACCGACGCTGACATAAGTAATTTATATAATTAAAAAATGCACTTTTTATTATTTTTTGCTAGCAAGGTAGCCCTCCCCAACTTCTATTGAAGATTATAGCCCTTGCTATCTACTAGTGAGGGTTTGTTGGCCCTCACCCTTAGCAACCAAAATAATTATTAAAAATTTAAATTATTATTAAAAAATTTTGTGCCAATGCCGATCGTGCCATATAGAATAGACAACGTTTGTGCAGGCAATTTCTAGCCAAAATTGGTCAGATAACATCTTAAGAGGATGATGATCCTCCAGTAGATTTGGGTGAGCATCGTGTTGGTGAAAATGGATGGCCATTGGCAACTCCATGGGCCAATTTCCGAGGCCCTATAGACTCTTCTTGGCAATGGTGGGGTGAGGCGGCACCCTACAAACCCTTGTCTAACATTTTTCTTTCTGTTTTTTCTTTTTTTTTTTGGTCAAAGTTGGAAAAATAGACCAAGAATAAAAGAATACTTGTAATTTCTTATGTATTCTTCTATGTACATTTACATTGTATAAGCCCCTATTTATAATACATTGAATATCTAACTAAGGAAAAGAAAGAAAAGATACATCAAATCAAATCCAATCACAGATTGACATAATTAATCAAATATAATCTCTTGTAATCTTGGATTAATCGATCATAATCTTCAGCTTGATCCTCGCATATCTCAAACACTCCCTCTCAAGCCGGCAACTGATATATGTCCAAGACGCCCAGCTTGCTTGGTAGATATGCGTGTTGTATTTGACATAATGGTTTGGTAAAAATATCAGCAAGCTGTTCTGTGGTTCAAATTACATTTGTCTTGATTACTCTTTCTTGGATCTTGTCTCAAGTCTAGTGGCAATCTACTTCAATGTGTTTCGTTCTCTCATGAAAAATGGGATTTGCTGTAAGTTTGAGTGCTACATCATTGTCACAATATAAGTTCGTTAGCCTTTTGACTTGTATCCCAAGATCCAAAAGTAAGCCTTGTATCCAAACTATTTGACAAACGGTTTTAGCCATAGCTCGATATTTAGCTTCAGCGGATGATAGCAATACAATTGATTGCTTCTTTGTCTTCCACAAAAGCAATGACTTTCCCAGCTTAATACAAAAACCAGTGATTGATCTCCAACTCATGGGGCATGTGGCATAATCTGTGTCACGATAATCTGCCATTTCTAAATTGAAATCTCGAGAGAAGACTATTCCAAGACCCGGACATCTCTTCAAATATTTTATAGCTTTCAAGGCTACATTCATGTGAGATTCCTTCAAGTTATGCATAAATTGACTAAGTGTCTGTACTACATAACATATGTCTGGCCTAGTCATAGTAAGATATATAAGTTTCCCTACAAGCCTTTGATAGCAGGATGGATCTTCAAGCATAGGGTCGTTGATCTTAGAAGATGATCTAGTGTTGTAGTCAATGGTAGTCAACTTGATGTTCTGATCGATAAGAATGACAACCGGTTTACATCCTCATAAGCCTGCTTCTAATATGATCTCTAGCATAAATTTCCATTGACTAAGAGAGATTCCTAGTTTTGAACGAGCAATCTCAATGGGAGGTCCCAAATCTTTAATACGAAAGCTAGAGTGCAAATATTCCTTAAGTTTCTTGATGCCCAATTTATTGTTCCCCATAATAAGTATGTTATCAACATAAATCATCCAGTAGATTGAAGACAGACCTTTTGTCCAAGAGAATAGGGCATAATCGTGCTTGGATTGCTTGAAACCAATGGCTGTAAGAGCTGAAGTAAACTTTGCATACCATTGATGAGAAGCTTGCTTGAGCCCATAAAGGGACTTACGAAGACGGCACACTTCAGACTCCCCCTGTTGCCGTAATCCTGGTGGAAGATCCATATATATTTTCTCATCAAGATCTCTATGAAAAAAAGTATTGTGGACATCCATTTGATGTAGTTCCCAGTCTCGGAGAGAAGTAACGGAAAGGAAGGAACGAACAATGACATCCTTCGCAACCGGAGAGAATGTCTCGTGGTAATCAAAACCTTCATGTTGCATAAAGCCTTTTGCCACTAAGTGAGCCTTATAGCGTTCAACAGAACCATCAGCTTTGTACTTGATCTTATATACCCATTTGTAGCCAATTGATTTATGATTAACAGGTAATGGAACTATATCCCATGTGTGATTCTCTATCAAGGCATGCAATTTAGCTTCCATGGCCTTCTGCCATTGTGGATCACAAATGGCCACATCATAGGATGATGGCTCTATTTCTTCTGAGATACGACTAATGTGACACATATGCTCCATAGACAGGCGATCGAACAAGACATAAGAGGAGGTAGGATATGGGGTACCTAATGAGTTGAGAGACGCACAAACATAATCCTTTGTCCAAGTGGGGGGACGAGTGATCCTTCCTAATTGTCGTGGAGGAATACGATCAAGTGTAGAAGATGATATCTCAGAAATAGACTGAGGAGACAATTGTTTTGAATTAGATTTCTCTTCAATTGGCACTATAGACTTTGCAGCTGAGTACTATGGGGTAGATGGAGAAACTACATTGGTTTCGATCATTGGAGAAGAAGTCGGGACATGTATATAGTGGGAATTAGGTGATAAATCTTCCTCAAATAGAAAATTTATGTTCTATTGATTTGAGCTTGGAGGTTCACTCAAAGATGCCTCATCCTGAAAAGGAAAAACGTCTTCATGGAAAACGACATCTCTACTAATGAAAAAGTTACTTGTCGATGGTTCAAAGACATGATAACCCTTCTAGAAAGTTGGATATCCCATAAAAATGCATCGTCTAGCTCGGGGACTCATCTTGTCATGAGAACCCAGGGTAGTAACATAACATAGGCAGCTAAAAAATTTCAAGTGATTAACTTCGGGTTTCTTTCCAAATAGAACCTCAAAAGGTGTGTGTCCATTGAGAACCTTAGTTGGCATGCAATTGATCAGGTAAGCTACTGTGACCACACAATCTCCCCAAAAAGTCTCAGGAATGAAAACTTGAAATTTAAGGGCACGTGCGACTTCCAAAAGATGGCGGTGTTTATGCTCAACAACCCCATTTTGTTGAGGTGTATAAGTACATGTACTTTCATGTAGAATTCTATGAGAGGAAAATAGTGATTGACAGTCATGACTAGAAAATTCTTTCCCATTATCTATTTGAATACGTTGAACAGATTTTCCAAACAGATTTTTCATTAAAGTGAAGAAATCTTTTAAGTGAGAAAGGGCTTGACTCTTTGATTGCATAAGAAAGACCCATGTAGCACGAGAATGATCGTCTACAATAGTGAGAAAGAAATGAGACCCATCACGATGTGGGATATGATAGGCCCCCAAATGTCTACATGAATTAAAGAGAAATTATCTGTAGTTCGAGATTTGCTCATGGAAAAGGGGGCACGTGATTGCTTTGTAAAGGGAACAAACATTACATTGAGGATGTGGAAAGAAAGCACTGTGACCCAAATGTCGATGAGAAATGATAACTTTATCATTGGCAGCAATGTTACACAATTATTTTTTATTCACGGAAATATATAATAAATCAAAATTTTTGGGAAAATCCAAAAATACAATCCTTGTGAAAGACTATCCAAGCCCATCAATTTGCCAGTCGAAAGAGCCCGAAAAAAACAAGTGTCGGAATTGAAGAGGATACTGCATGAATTATCATCACAGGCCTTTGATACTAAGATAAGATTGAATTCAAAATGAGGGATATAAAGCACATTTTGAAGGGTAATGGAAGGATTAAGATTTACTGTCCCTATTTTTGTGACATTTGTGGTAATTCCATTTGGAAGTTTCATAGTGATAGGGAAAATATATTTATGGGTATGGGAAAAGAAACTTTCATTACAGGTAATGTGGTCACTTGCAGCTGAATCAATTATCCATGCATCATGAGAAATAGAGTTGAGACAATGTGAAGTACCTGAGAAGCCTGCCCTTTTATCAGATATTTCCAGCTGTTTCAAGGCCCTCATGATTTGCTGATACTGATTTTGAGTAATTGACTGATTGATATTGTGCCCAGTGACTTGATTAGCCAAAGATTCCTTCTTTCCCTTCTTCTTCCTAGGTTTACCGTGCAATTTCCAATAGGTTTCCACCGTGTGATGAGGGCGTTTGCAATAGTTACAATACAATTTCCCTTTTTCTTTAGTATTTTCCTTCAAGGATGATGTGGCATTACGAGGACCATAGGATCCCTTAAAAGAAGATGGCATCATGCCATGTTGGGAGCCATTGGATTCAACTGAAACCATAGCTGATAGCCATCAGATCTGGAACGTGGATCTGAGTAGTCCATCCAAAAAAAGGTAGGGTTCCCTTCTTCTTCTTTCATTCTTGCGACCACTCGTGGGGGGTTCTCTCCATGGAACCTAAAGGATTGTTCGGCCGAGAGAGAGTGTGTGAGGAGTTGTCGGTCGATGAGAGGGCAGATCCGAGGGTGGCGAATGTTGGTGAGGAGCTGTCAATCGGTGAAAACCCTAGATCCAAGGGTAGCGAAGGCAACTCCATCTCCGGTTCATGCATGCCCAGCCGCTGCCATCCTTTGGCTCTCCTCTTGGACCGCCAATTGGTAGATCCGCTTAAGCGGCGGCGACGGCTCCATTGCAAGTATTTGTGACCTGAAATGTAAATAGCTTTCATTTAAGATTAGTAAGAACAGAGTTACCTTTTCCCTTTCTCGTATGGCCTGATATTGTCAAAGTGTTTCCTTCGGTCCCTCAAGGTTCTCCTCAGCAACCTCAAGTTCATTCCACAAAGCTGAAAGCCAGTTGAAACACGTTGTAACAAACTAATTTCCTTGTTTTAGTTCAAACACGGCTTGGATGGGCAAGAAGATCTTGGCCCGATGGAGTTTTTTGTACATCTCACAGATGTTATCCCATATATCTTCGAATCCTCGATTGGTGGAAGTTCGATGGCCACCTCAGGAGCCAAGCAATTGCTAATCCACGTTCGCACAAGCTAGTTGCATCTGCGCTAGTGTCATCGCAAGCGCTTGTCAGATGGGAATCCATAGTTTCGTCGATGAACCCTTCTTTGTCTTTTGTCACTAACGCTCGCCATAGATCTTGAGCCTAGGTATTGTAATTTTCGGTCCAATGAGCTGTAAGAAGATGAGCCGTAGCTCGAGGCTATCGCCTGGTGACATGTAGAGTGGGTCACCAAGCTCCGGTCGACCGCTGCTAACTGGAATGACAAAGGGCAGAAACCCGAGTCCCATGTTCGGGTAGGGATTTGTTCCTTGATTCGACGAAGAGGACTCGGGTCCTAGGCTTGAGCCCACTTGGCCTATCCCAGCATTGTGAGGAATCTGACCTCCTTCAGTGGGCTAGGCTCCATAACTCAAAAACCTTCTTTAGATGTGCTATATGAAGCCCATGGCTGATTTAGCCCAATTCCCTATGGGCCTTGAAAAGGAAACCATGGGATTGGTGGCCTTTGGGTTGGGCCGGAAACGTTTGCTAGAGCAAGAACTGGATTAGCAGTGATTTGGGCCATGGAATGCGCCTCTTTAGTTGGGTCAACCAGGGTTGGATTCTGCTTTGAGGTGAATTTGGGGTTCTTCCATTGGAGTGTTTCCTTCGGTTTTCTTGGCCATGATATGTCTAATGGTGAATTCCAACTATTGGCTTATTTGTTTTGCACGATTTGATTTGCAAAAGCAAAACAAAAAGAGGACAGAGGCAATTCATGGATTTGTAGAAGCTAGGTTGGAGAGGGTGCTCTCATACCATGTTAAGAGTTGGAAAAATAGGCCAATAATAAGAGAATACTTGTAATTTCTTATGTATTCTTCTGTGTTCATTTACATTGTATAAGTCCCTATTTATAATACATTGAATATCTAACTAAGGAAAAGAAAGAGAAGATACATCAAATTAAATCCAATCATAGATTGACATGATTAATCAAATATAATCTCCTGTAATCTTGGATTGATCGAACATAATCTTCAACTTGATCCTCGCATATCTCCCACGTTTTTGCATGACTCGTATGGCTGGTTGAATGGTAAAGAAGCCGACGTGCTTTTGTCTTCATTTGAAATACATACATCATCATGAGATCATTTCGAGAACATGTTTGTCCAGGTCAGACTCACATAGTCAATGTTGGGTCGAGGCTCAGAGTTCTCTCGAAGAGTGGATTTTTTTAGGGTGAGAAAACAAAAGTAAAAATAAATAAATAATGCCTTTATTTTTAACCACGGACAAAGGGGATAAAATTTGGCAAATTGACTATTCACTCAATAAGTTAAAAAGTCATACCTCTACTTCATAGGCGAACCTAGAACGCACTTGTACAAGTCGGGCAGGTGGGTCACATGAGCTCATACCCGAGATCATAGACCGTGATTGCCTCCTGCTTGGACGACTAAGTAAGTCTTCCCCCAATGATCGATTACTTGCTTATCGCCTCTTGTTTGGATACCTAAGTAAGCCTTCCCAATGATTGATTACTTGCTTATTCAGATCGTAAGATCAATTACTCGCTCAACTAGATAGTAGAGAGAGGGATGTTTAGAGTTTAGAGAGAAGCTTTAAAAAGGAATATATTACATTGTTTGAATGTTGGATGATACAAATAAGGGGAGTGAACCTATTTATACAAGAATCCCTCCAATATACTCTTCGATCTAACGGTGTGCAACATCCATCCTTGTCACAATAATCCAAAAGAGGGGATACATTTGATTTGGCAGTGGTGAAATATTAATTCTCGTTTAATCAAACTATTGGTGAAGATTCACTCCCATATGAATTTCAATCATTGTGTAGCATTTCACTGATTGAGCTATTAAAATGAATCGTGGATCCAGAGTTGGTCTTAAATATTATGATCCAATTGGTTGGGTTTGCAAAGGACAATCTTCGGGCTGATTTGTTCAACGAGGTCTTTCCTAGCGATTCTTTTTTTTGGGTTACTTTTTCACATTAAGTTCTTGAGAATATGAAATTGCTAAATCTTTTGTCCCGGAGAACTGGTTTTCATGTTTTCCATCGTCGTGTATTTCTCAATTTGGAGTAACGTAAGATAGACATTTTTGTGAACAATTGCTTTTTTCCTTTGCCAAATCCAGTATAGCTCAATATGGTCCGTTGTTTTTCGATGATTTGATGATGGGATCTGGTTCTTTTGAGGCCGTTGAAGTTAGAGACCTAGTGCTTGACCCAAAAAATTAAAATTCTTGCAGGACAAGATGATGGGAAAACTTCATTCAAGAGGAAGAACAATTGAAGATACTTTTCTCACTGGTACATCGGTGCTAAGGCGCCTTGAACTTGTTCTTTTCTCTGTGAGAAGCGAAGCAAGGATGCTTTTCTCGGTGACAGGTGCATCTTCCATGAGAAGTGCGGCAAAGATAACATCACAGAGACTCGTCCCTCTCGTTTGATGTTCTGGTTCTCCTCTCCCATTACACCGACACTCAAAAGATGGGGTGGTTGATGCGATTCCTAGCGGTGGTGGCTTCGTTGGCCGTTGGAGTTAAATTCTCACCGGAGATTTTTGAATCAAGCTCCGATGACCAGAAGTCTTCAACGGGAACGGCGATCTTCAAGCTGGCCCATCTCCTCGGCTTCGCCACTGCCTGGGGTGCCGCTCTCTGGGTCACCTTCATCGGCATCATCATAATGTTCAAGTAAGATGACGTTTCGTGCTTCTACTTGTCGGGAACTTCGATGTTTTCCAAGCCCGCTGATTTTTCAAAATTGACATGCCACCTGTTATATGGTCCCCCATTTTTCAGGAGGGATCGGCATCACGGGGATCCAGGCTCCCCCCTACCCCATAAGGGGTATGGACGGGTAAGGTAATGGGGCCGGAATGTTTTTCGAGGCTCGGATCCCCGCCTCTACTCAAACTTTCCTCATAGTCATAACTTTTAAGGTCTTGCTAAGGACTAATGCCTGGTTCTAATGTGTTTTATAGGGGCCAGGACTTTGCCTCCAATCTTATCTTTTTCTTGGGAGGGAACTCCCAATACCCTCTTGTGTCTCTCAGGCCCGCAATTTTGTGGGGGGAGTGCACCGACCCGTGCACGGGGGACTTGTTATCGGGGTTGTCCCCCCTAGAGCGCTGCAGTTTAAGGTCATGCTGAGGACCAGAGAGTGATGTAATTAATGGCTCATTGCATGATTGAGTCCTGATTTTGAAGACAACAACAGATAGAAACTACAGCAGTAGCAGACCCTTTTCGGAGACATTGAAATTGATAGAATCATTGGCTCGAGGATGTCTTCTTTTCACATAAGATGCCTGAGTAGCCGAGTGGATAAACAATCATTTTCCTGTGACTCTTTCTTTTAGCATCATCATCTTTAGGAACTGAACTCGCATCTCATTTGTTTCAAGTGTCAGTCTTATCATGGTGCCAAGCAATGGTGGTCCTTGGATTTGGTTTTCTAGGGGTTGTGAAATAGCAACCTTATATTGTCACAAAGCTTTGGGTTTAACTTGGTACAAGAGCAAAATCAACATCTAAATTAGGCTGAACTGTTTATGGGAGGGCAGCGGCGGCATGGTCCCCTCCAGACTTCTCGAGAGATTAGTAAACGGAAAAATTCCTGCGATGCCTGTAAAGGATTTTTGTTATCCAGTTCATACTTTGCATGAGCATGGTTTTTCTCGCAAAACATCATGAGGCATGTGACATTAACTGGTAAAAGCAAAATGTTCAGGATGCGTTAGCTGATATCTTTCTTTGAAAGCAGGAATGTTCAGAGACGCCAGTTTGGTAATTTGCAAAGCAAGATGTTTCCTGCATATTTCACGATGCTTGCAGTGTGCTGTGCCATTTCTGCGGCTTCGTTTGGATATCTACATCCATGGAAGTCATCATCCACAAAAGAGAAGTACCAGCTAGGGTTTCTGCTATCTGCCTTTGCTTTCAACCTCACAAATTTGTTTGTCTTCACTCCCGTGACTATTAAGGTGGGTAACTTGAGAGATCCCCATTTAGCTTTTACTCTCTATATGTATCCATCAGTTTTAACTTTCTGTAAAAAAGTGGAGCTTCTGCAGGCAAGATTTTCACTGACCTTGATTTCATGATTTCCTGCTGTTCACTCATTTGCTGAGAAATTCTGAGTTTGAACAAATTCTGAGTTTGAACTCATGTTCAAGGATCATTCAGCTCCTGAAATTGAAAACTGAAGTAGCTAATTTTTGGTCCATGACAAAACTCCACTGCAAGTCTTTTGTAAGGTCAGTTCACAACTCGTTGGTCTAATTGGCATTTTCTTGGAAAGGAAATCAAGCTAGCCGCATTTAGCTGCTATTTATGCAGCATTAAAGGTCGAATATTTTCTGTTTCTGTAAGTTCTATGAAGTATATATGCACTCAGCAAACGTATCTCTTCTCATGTGCAAGGGCTAATTGATGTTTTTGTTTTATATTTCATTTTATCAACGGCATTGATCTTTTCTGTGATCTCATGTGACTGTGTTAATGGGATCAGAGGATGAAACAAAGACACAGATTGGAGAAAGAAGATGAGATCGGACGGTCCAAGAGCAAAGAAATCGTGAAGGTTGATTCAAACTTGGCTGCCGCGAGGAAGAAGTTTGGGATGTATCACGGCTTATCGTCTCTTGCTAATATACTGGCTTTTAGTAGCCTTGCCATGCACTCATGGTACTTGGCTAATAAGATAAATTTGTGAAGCCAAGCATAACGCTCTCGGCAAAATGTTGGTTCCGGTCATATTATTGCAGAAGCAAGTATTGTTGATACTTTTTCTGGGGAAGGGTGTCCTAATGGTTTGCTGAATGTACTATTGAGTTCTGCACTGATGCGCATATTGTCACTCGGATAAAGCTCACACACTACCTCGGCTATGGCTGAGTTTTCCCTTTGCAAATAGAGAGTTGACTTCTGGATTTGTTATTATGCATATAGCCTTGTGCAAAGTTTGCTGCAGCAGCGGTTCTTAGGGTACCTTTCTGCAGTAAATCGACATTAGAAAGATGACTCATAAAGTTTCGTTTCATGGTGCTATGTTGCCTTGTTATGGGAAAATGATGTCTTGCAGTCGAGCATATGTTTACTGTGTTACTCAAAAGAAATAGGACTTGTATTTTCTTGATAGCACGACATTTTAGGAATTGCTCTTGCATTGAGTTTGTACATTGTTACATTAATCGGATAGATCGTGAAACGAGTCATGTGCTTACTTGAATGAGTTAATATCATGAAAAATTCTAAATTGGTAAATTTATCCCAATAATTTTTTGATTATAAAAAATCTCAAACCAGTTCATCAATTTACCACAAACTCATTTTTTTATCACAAAAAATCCAAAATTAGTAGATTTATGATAAACTTGTCATCTGTTTAGTTTCCGTTAAATTTTATTAATATTATGAAAAAACTACAAATTAGTATACTTATAACAAATAGAGTATAAAACCCAAAAATGGTATACTTATTAATTGTCGCGTGTTATTCAATTTAGACTTTGGCGGTAAAATTTAAAGGAAACTAATAGAAGGTAAATTTGTCATAAATGTATCAGTTTGAGGTTTAATTTAAGGTAATTTTGTCGCAAGCATACCTAAATTGGATTTTTCGTGGTATTAACCGTACTATAATTAATATCAATGCTGATTATAATGAATTGGTTTTTTTTGGTGTCAAATGAATTTGAAACAAATTCAAGTACAATTTGTCGAACATCGGGATCAAAGCGACAAGAGCGAAGCGGGTGTCATGGAATGGCTTCGAGGGAGAGGCGCTTCAAAGCTTTGTACTCTCAATAAAACCTCCTTTTATGGTGGACTTAGGCTGGCGAAACATCGATAGTGACAGCATGCGTCGATTGCGAACAAAGGCATAGGACGAGAAAGATTGGGATGGTGAAGCGTTTGCAGAGAAATGGAAGAAACGGGGATTCCTGTAATGGACGAGGACGACGATGGTGAGAGAAGCTCGCAGAGAAAGAGAGCACATCAGCGAAGAGGGTAATAGGGTCAATCACACGTGCAAGGCAAAGTATGTAGGCTTATAATGGTCTTTATTCCGTGTTATTACTTACTACCATTGTCACTTCCTCTTTAAAATGAAAAATGAATAAAAATATGTTAAATTCCAGAACTCCTGCTACAGATGGTTTTATTAAAAGACAAAGGGTATACCAAAAAATGTTTAAAAAAATCAAAAGTCAGAAAAATTAATCTAAGCACGGATTAAAAAAATTAGTTCAATTTCAAAGATTCTTTGAAAACTTTACGTGAATCTTTCCGGTCATTTAAGGTTTTGTTTGGGAAACGAAGGAAAATAGGTGTCTACATTCCTTTTTTTTTTCCCCTTTTTGTTCATTATTGCACATTTCGGACATTTCATAATTGCTCATTTCTTTTAGCGTTTAGCGTTGCTGCCACCACCTTCCTACCCTTCCTCTCTCGGCCTTAGGAATTTTGACTTGAGAAACTCTAGGAAAAAGCTCATGTATTTAATAGGAAAAGTGCTAAAAAAGTCCTAAACCTTTTGCATTTGTACCAATTTAGTCATAAACCGTTTTTGAGTGCCAATTAAGTCCTAAACCTTTTTACGTTGTGTTGGTTCAGTCTTTTCCGGCCAATTTTGGCCGGATTTTGCTTATTGGACGTCGGTCGTGACATGGCTTTATTGGCACTAACGTGGACAACTTTTAATGATATTTTAATATCTTTTTCTTTTCTTTTTCCTTCTCCTCCTTCTTCCTCCAACCGCCAGCTGAGGTCCGGCAACTAGCTGGCAGTTGGAGGAAGAAGGAGGAGAAGGAAAAAAAGAAAAAGAATAAAAAATATTAATATATTATTAAAAGTTATTCACGTCAGCGCCAATAAGGCCACGTTAGTCGGCCGACGTCCAGTCAGCAAAATCCGACCAAAATTGGCCGAAAATGACTAAATTGGCACAATGTAAAAAAGTTTAGGACTTAATTGGCACCAAAAAAAGGTTTATGACTAAATTGACACAAATATAAAAAGTTTAGGACTTTTTTAGCACTTTTCCCTGTATTTAACTTTAGATACAAATTAAAGGAGAGGGGGCCTCTATATATACAAGAACCGTACTTGTAAATTCTTTAGATCTGAAGGTGGAGATTACATCTCCCCAACTATCATCTACCCATATTTATTACAATTATATACAATTACCATATCATCCATCTCCAAAAGTACTCTAGAACACTCAAGAAAACTTAGGACTTCAGGAGATAGATCGAGGGTTGCTCATTCACAGATCAATAATGGCCTTCGTTGATCGTATCGATTTATCAAGCTGTGACACTAGCATGTTAGTTCACGTCAGCATCTCC
Source organism: Eucalyptus victrix (assembly GCA_016097545.1). Taxonomy (NCBI): domain Eukaryota; kingdom Viridiplantae; phylum Streptophyta; class Magnoliopsida; order Myrtales; family Myrtaceae; genus Eucalyptus; species Eucalyptus victrix. Next base: position 39,178,959 of record CM027845.1, on the reverse strand, counting down.
TTTTCCTTTTTGAACTAAAGGACTAACTTAAATATATACATAGTTTCGAGATCCAATTGAAAAAAATAAAAAAAATCAAGATACCTAATCGAACAATTTGCAATGGTCAGGGAACCTCTAGTAGAGTTTTCCTGATAAAGATATGAACCTAAGTCACGAAAATTATGTGTCTTTTATGGCTCGTTTGTTTCACGGAAAATTGATCATTTCAAAAAATATTTTCCCGAAGTCATTTTCTAGGAAAATGACAATATTTTCTGGTATTCGGCTAAAACCTAAAAATATTTTAAAAAATATTTTCCAGTGTTCGGTTAAGAAAATATTTTCTAAGACTTTACCACTTAGGCATGCATCACTTACCGACTTATAAATCCACTAAATATGAACTTGCCTTTAAATTTAGGTAAACTCATTTCATATCTCTGTTCCCTCATTGTCACCAAACATTCATCTACTCTGAAAAAATGTTTGTATGGATTTTAAAAAGAAGCAAAAGAGAAAAGAAGCAAAGCATGTACAACCCTCATTAGAATCTTCCAATTGAATGGCCTATTCTCCCCCTATGTCTTTTGTAATCTAATAAACAAAAGAAAAAAGAACCAAAGCATGTGGAGCCCTTTGCTTGAGTAATGTACAACTGTAGGGTATAATAAATAAAGAAAATGATAAGCAAAAGTATAGGGTAGAATAAATAAAGAAAATGATAAGCAAAAGTGCAAAGTAGAATAAATAAAGAAAATGATAAGCAAAAGTGCGGAGCGTGAGCTTGAGATCGACGAGCTCGAGGTTCGCCGGCAACGGCCGATGACTAGCCAAGAAAGAAGAAGATGGGAAACAAAGAAAAGAAAAAAAAAAGGAAATTAAAAATAATTCGAATAAAAAAGAAAAAGAAAATTAGAAAATAATTCGAACAAAAAAAGAAAAGAAGAAAAAGAAAGGGGAGGAGGAAGTGAGGATTTGTAAAGGTGTGAGATAAAAGAGATTAAGTGAGAATTTTTTTTTTTTACTTTTCAAAAGTGGAAAAAATTTTCTCTTAATTTAGAAGAATTTTTTTCTTTCACGTAAAACATTTTCTCTAAGAAATTCATTTTTCATGAAACGAACGCCAGAAAATCCGAAAAACGTTTTCCTGGAAATTATTTTCTACAAAACGAGTGGAGCCTTAGACATGGAACGCAAGCATATGTAGCCCACTTAAAATGAAATTCATCAAAATTAGCGGCTCGTATTGGTAGAGATGTGCGTATTAGGTCCGTCTAATTTATGTGTATCATTTATTTAGTCAAGTGTATTGTGCTAGAAAATAGTTCCCACAAATATTTTGGACGTGCCCAATTATTTAATGAAATTAGCTAAAACGAGCTTAATAGCCAAATTAGACGTGTGTGAAGTAAAACATCAAAAAAGGAAGACCGAAAAATTAGGTATTTGAATTGATTTTTGCTTTCCCTTGCAACAAAATCTTATGGTTCATGTATTCGGATTTTTTTAATAAAAAATGTCTGAAATTTTCACAACATATAAATTTTGACACACAAGCTAACATATAATCTTTTATAATTATTCATACTCAAATGATGTTAACCACTCCATCCTCCGTAGTGCATGGGAAGGGAGAGATGGAAGATTCAACTCACATTTTTAGGAATTGGGGTGGAGACGATTAAGTTTCATGTATAGATTTTGATTTCCACACCTTATAAAAAAGTAGGGAGTTAAAATATGAGTAGAGTAAAACTAACAAAGAAATAAATGATATTTTAAATTGTGGAAAAAAATAATTTTTGGCTTTCGACTCCTAGATACTTGTGATTTGAATTTCTATTTTACTTTCCCTTTTTTTTCCACTCTTGGCTTGCGCCGATAATTGTAGGACCACGAAATTTTCAAGGCCTCGGTCAATATATTGAGTCGAAGAGAAAAGCAAGAACTGGAGGACTAATTACCACACGACGAGGACATAATTGATTATAGAAACATTATTCTCACCTGCTTTATTTACATTAGATATATACGTGACCGTTTTTGAGATTTATTAAACTCGTTGAAGCTAAACAAATATGTCTCTTTTGTAATTTTTTTTCCCATCAACGTCATAAAAATTTTAAATCGACATGAAAAGAATACACGAGATTTACGCGATTTGACAATTGCCAACCCGTAAATTTTGTGGGGTCAACTTAACTCATTGTTATCAGACTCGTGCTATTGTCACGAACTGGTCATCTTCTTCATCATGCGCGAAACAAATCATGCCATGATCTATTGATACACGCTTTCATTTTTAAATGAATTAGGAGCTAACCATAAATATATTAGATCGTGGTATCAAATATAAAATCGCGTGCAATACTTTATTATTAGATCATGGTATGAAATATATAATCGCATGCAAATCACTACTGACAATTTATCTATACCCGATTATGAGTATCTCACTTTGTTCACCGGACATAAATTTGGTGGGATCTCGATCATCAGTTATCTCATATCAACAAAAGATACAACCGTGTTCAAATTATAGAAATTTGATGAGATTCTTTCGAGTACAAATGATAACTTGTACGATTGGTTGAGCATTATACAAAGCCAACGTGCATTTGTCTTGATACAAAATACATAAAAGCGAGAGACCATTTCAAGAGGGGAAAATACATCACAAGCGCCATAATTATTTTTTCGATCACCTGAGTCTCACATAACTCTTTCAATTGATCACTTGAGGAGCATATAACTTTTTAAGAACATGCATTACAAGTACCATGCCATGCTCCCAACACTTGGATGAATATTTTTTGAAAATCATGACACTTAAATGAATATTTTTTGGAAGTCATGACATTAAACTAATTGAAAAAAAAAATTGTAGTATTCAAATGACTTTCGTATGGCATATATAATATGATTCTTCATGTCAATATATTATCAAGAGTTGCGTAAACAGTGGACTGACGCGATCAATGACATTGGGGTCCAGGCTAGAAGTAGCTTTGGGGGACCATTTCGCAGGGGAAAATAAATAAAAAAAGCGATGGGTAAAGTGTCGTAGGCATAGATAAATTGAAGAAATAAATGATAATCCCTTTATTTTTAACAATCAGCGAAAGGGATAATTTTTTTAATTCATGGAATCAAGTTGAAAAGTCAGTCTTAACTCCCCCACTCCGAGCCACCATGGCACCGGCGAGGAGGTGGTACCTGTCGCTCCTCTCCATCTTCTTGCTTCTCCTTCCCCAATCGCGCATCCGCTAGCGCAGAGAGAGAGAGAGAGAGAGAGATGGGTTGGCTGACGCGATTCCTAGCGGCGGTGGCTTTCTTGACCGTCGGGGTCCTTTTCTTGCCGGACACTTTCGGATTGAGCTCCGACGGCCCGGAGTCCCCGAAGGCAGCGACGATCTTGAACCTGGCCCATCTGCTCGGCTTCGCCACCGCCTGGGGCGCCGCTCCCTGGGTCACCTTCATCGGCGGCATCATCATGTTCAAGTAAGTTGTCGTTGCTTTTGCTGTTGTCGTTGTCTTTTTCGTGCTTCCAACAATCGGAAACTTCGAGGTGTTCGAAGTGGTTACACAAGAAAAGTAATCGGAAACCTAGGGAGATCAAATCGACGCGCCTGGGTTTCCTTGGACATTCGCGACGGAAGATGTTAGCTTAATTGAATAAATTTGAGGAATTGTGTCGTGCAGGCTGAGATTTTAATATCGAAATACTACATATTTTATTTGGTAATATATATGAGAAGTAATATGTTCATGGCTGGTTTCTTCACCAAAAACAAAAATATGTTCATGGCTGGTTTCTTCACCAAAAACAAAAATATGTTCATGGCTGGTTGAACTCTGGAATTTCGTGATCGAGTCCTTCTGAATCTGAAGGTAAGAATGGAGAGAAGCAACAGTAGTCACGGGGTCGTGTGTTCCGAGAGTCGTTGAAATTGATAGAATCTTTAGCTCGAGAATGTCTTCTTTTCCTTTAGGCATTTCTGTGATTCTTTCTTTTAGCATCGTCATCCTTAGGAACTGAACTCGCGTCTCGTCCATTTTGAATGTTAGTCTTATGTCAAGTAAGCTGCAAAAGCACGACCCAGATATCTATAGCTAGAATCAAGAACGCATATAAACGAGTAAAAAGATTTAGGCATATGATTTGGAATCCATCGTTTTTGACTTGGAATAGCGACAATCCAAAGCTCAAATGCTTCTCTTCTATTGCTCTCTATTACTTGCTCAATGAGAATGCCTCTCATCTTTAGCATTCAATAAACTCTCCGTATGGATATTTTTGTGTATTAGGATTAGAAGAGGGATTTAAGCAATATTTATAGAGCTTAAAGCCACAAGCTCTCTCATTAGAGGTTGGTTTTTACTTGGTTCATGCTAACCGGTCCTATATTAGATTAATTAAGAAACCTTAATAGATCAATATCATAAAATGGTAAACTACAATATCAATTAATATATCCCACAATAGAAAAACTCTTATATTCTTTGAGTTATATTAAATGAAACTTTACTGTATGTGCGCACCTCTATATTAGTCTGTAAATCATTTTTAATAGTCAATCCGATCCCATAAAGTCTTAAATACCGAATTATGGAAGTAATTACATATATGCACACAGACCTTTCATGATCACAAGTGCTTTGAATTCTATTGATGTGAATTCAGTATGATAGTGTGACAAATAAATAACATATTATAGAAAGTAATACCGTCTGTACCATCCCCTTTGTGAGTCAATATTCTCTTTCTTTAAAGTATCACAAAACTTGATGTGTCATTAGAGAATATTTTTATAGTTCCATTGAACCTACATATACTTAAGGCTAATAATTAGATGTCCCTAGTCTTTACTTAAGGTTTACACAATACCTTAATATTTTCATCAATATGTATTCAACATGACAACAATGCATTCATAAATGCTTTATTGAATGCAAAAGAATTGATAGATATTAAAATATTATTAAATGTAACAAACATAAATGTAAATGTTATAAGAGCAAAAGCAAAACAACTCTCACTAAACAATAGCATCCCATGATATTCCTAAGCCCATGCTAATGACATGTTGTTCTATCACATTAGGGCGAAGGCCTTTAGTTAGTCTATGGAAATATAATCTATTGTAATGTCACTATTCTGAACTGTTTTCTTTATGGTAAAAAATTTGACCGCCATATGCTTGGACCCTTGATATCTTTGTCATTGTTGATAAACATATTGCAAAATTATTGTCTCAATACAATTATATGAGTTTATCCACAAAATCAAATACGGTCAACTCCCTATTGAGTTCCGGATCTATAACCTGAGTAGTAGCCGAAAAGTATGCTATAAACTTCGCTTGCATGATAGACGATGACATAAATTTCCATTTCTTGCTTTTCCATGATACCGCACATTTAGCCAATATAAAGATTTATCTTGTGATAGCAAGCAAAGTTTGTGTTTGTATATCCTACTAGCTGCAAGTGTTGAATATGTCTATAAATCAATATTGTCATACTTAAGTACTTCAAAATTTTCTTGACGGTAACCCAGTGATTGTGTCATGGAATTGACTGATATCTACCTAAAAGTCTTGTCGCAAAAATGATATCCAGTCTAGTGCAAACTTGAGCATATATGATACTTCCAAGTGCACTAACAAATGTACATTCTTTATTTGGGCTTTCTCAAAATCTGAATAAGGACATTGTGAGAAATTTAGTTTATCACCCTTAATGACAATAACAATTCCTCTGCATACTGAATCTTTTTAAAGTATGATCAACATATGCCCTCTAAAATAAATCCAATATATGGCGAGAATAGTCCTTATGATCTCAATGCCAAGAATAATAGATACCTCACCAAGGCTTTTCATGTCAAAATTCTTTGACAATGTTTGCTTTATCTCATGCAGTAATTTAATTTTATTGCTTGTCAGCAAGATATCCGTTATATAGAGTATTGGAAAAAATAAATTTCATCTCATCTACCTCTTTTTCCAAGCAAAAAATCTTCTTCCCATTTCTTAATATTTCATCTAGTAAAATCCTAATGGAGTCGCCGTTTACTCGCCGTTTACTAGAGTAAGTTACTAAAATATACAATTAGCATCATATGAGTACCGTGTAACTCAAAATCGTATAAGTACATATCCTGAGAGTTATATATATTATCGTATAAACACATTTGGGTAGAATACATGATATGCAAGTATATATTTTCTATATGACAGAGGCCATAAGGACATATTTCAACTTGCATGAATTCACCACTTTTGGGTGTATGAACCATTAGGATATGTTGTACATGTATCATTCCATAAACTAATATATAATCATCTCCTTTAAAAATATAACCACACATTAAAATAAGAAACATTCCACCACAATATGAGACCCGTATTTCTCAAACTCAATCAAATGTGTCACTTTAGCGATTACAACCTTATTGGTTCATTGAAACTCTCTCATACCATAGTTATAAACTTTATGTTTCATATTCACCATATATATGTAATTTTAGACTTGATAACAAGTGCAACTTGTCACTAAAATCATATGTCATGCTAATTACATTGCTTCATTCATTGATACATATTAAACCTTATACACGCTATCAATAAATCACACTCTACACATTCTTTTTAGATATAAGCTTGTGACTGTATTTTCGAAACCATAGAGAAATACAGGAAAATACCCAAAAATACACGTATTTAGGGATTTGTATGTATTTTCATATCCTTAAAAGTATCAAACATGTAAAATAAATATACCATGATATAAAATATCTCAATATGAGAACACCCTAATCAGAGCTTGGATGCGCCCATAAAAGCTATCGGAATGCATGACGCGTGTAATTCATGCGTAATGTGTTTGAATTGGTTGCACCACCGATCCAACCAGATAGGACCGATCCCACCAGTTAACCAATCTGGTCAATGGTTAACCAAGTTGGGTCAAATCCCGAGTGGGATCAATTGGGTTTGGGTCGAGTCAACCTGCGTCCTAGCATCGTTGACATCACGATGACATCAACTCTAGTAAGACTCCACCCGAGCGCATGCAACACCTATAGCGCACATGCTGGGCTAAGTTACGCGTGTGGCCAAGCATGCAGCGTCCCCTGGTGGTATGCGATCACTCAAAATGTTCATCTTGATGGGCTTTTACTTTTTATGTGATCAAAATTAATTTTCACCTAACAAAAAATTCTGAAAAATAGCCAAATCTGTACATTCGAGTTCTAGGCTATGGATTGGAGCTCTAATGTCACATGTAAGCTACGAAAGCATACCCAAGATCTCCATAGTTATAATCAAGAACACATAAAAACGAGTGAAAAGATTTACACATATGATTTGGAATTCATTGCTCTTGATGCGAAATAGCAACAATCCAAAGTTCAAGTGCTTCTCTTATATTGCCTTTTGTATTACTGGTTCAATGAGACCACCTCTAACCCTTAGCATTCAACAAATGCTCCATATATGAGGATATTTTTATGTATCAAAGTTATAGGAGAGACTTGAGCATTATTTATATAGTTTTAAGCCACATGCCCTCTCATCATAGGCCGGACTTTATTCAGTCCATACTAGTCAACTCATATTAGACTAATTAAGAAACATTTTACCTTATCTTATTAGAATAATCTCGTAAAACAATAATTCTAATATTAATTAATATAACCCACATCAGAGAAGTAATGACGGTCCTTGAATTGACCTTTGCCTAGAAATCAAGTTGAGCCGCTTATGGGAGGGCACCAGTGGCACTGTCCCCTCCAGCCGCCCCTCCAGCCTTCTTGAGAGATTAGTAAATGGAAAAATTCCTTCCATGACTTAGAAGGTTTTTTGTAGTTCAGTTCATACTTTGCATTTCTGCACATGATTTTTCTTGAGAAACGTAATGAAGCATGTGACATCAACTGGTAAAAGCAAAATGTAAAAGATGCGTTAGCTGATATCTTTCTTTGAAAGCAGGAATCTTCCGAGACACCAATTTGGTAATTTGCAAAGCAAGATGTTTCCTGCATATTTCACGATGGTTGCAGTGTGCTGTGCCATTTCAGTGGCTTCATTCGGATATCTACATCCATGGAAGTCATCATCCACAACAGAGAAGTACCAGCTTGGGTTTCTTCTCTCTGCCTTTGCTTTAAATCTCACGAATTTGTTCGTCTTCAGTCCCATGACCATTGAGGTGGGTAACTTGACAGATCCCCATTACCTTTTACCGTCATAAGGTCCCTATCAGTTTTATGTAGAAGAAGTAGAGCTTCTCTATCAGTTCTAACTTTCTCTCTCTTTTTTTTTTTTTTTTTAACGCAGCATAAAAAGTAGAATATTTTATGCTCCTAAAATTCCTAGGAAATTAGTATGGACTTGATAAACGAATCTCCTCTCACATGTGCAGGGGCTAATTGATGTTTCTGTTCTGTATTTTCTTTTTATCAGTGATTCTGATCTTTTCTGTGATTTCATTTGGCTGTATTTAACTGTGGAATAGATGATGAAACAAAGACACAAATTGGAGAAAGAAGAGAACATTGGGAATGAGATCGGATGGTCCAAGAACCAAGAGGTTGCGAAGGTCAATCCAAAATTGGCTGCCATGAACAAGAAGTTTGGGATGATTCATGGCTTGTCATCTCTTGCTAACATAATGGCCTTTGGTAGCCTTACCATGCACTCCTGGTACTTGGCTAGTAAGATAAATTTGTGAAGCAAAGTATATTTCTCTCAACAAAATGTCGGTTCTGGTCATATTATTGTAAAAAGCAAGTAACTGTTGATGCTTTCTCTGTGATGGATGTCCTAATAAACAGAGAGTTGACTTCTGGCTTTGTTATTATGCACATAGCCTTGTGCAAAGTTCACCGCAGCGACGGTTCTTAGTGTACCTTTCTGCAGTAAATCGACAATAGAAAGGTGACTCAAAAAGTATTGTTTCTATGTTGCCTTGTTAGGGAAAATGATGTCTTGGAGTTGAACATATGTCTACCGCATTAACATAAAGTAATAGGACATGTATTTTTCTTGACCGCATAACATTTTAGGGAGTTCCTCTTGCACTGAGTTTGTACATTGTTATATCAATCGGAAGGATCCTAGAATGCTCCTCCTCGAGTTACGTGTTGACTTGAATTCATGTCATGCCGATTATAATGAATTGACACCCGGATCCCTGGAATGCCAAAAGTTGACACAAAGAGACACTTAATGTCAAAAGTCATGAAAATGACATTTAAATGCAAAAATCGGAGAAAAATTGATCACTTAAGTGCACGTTGACGTGTCAATTTTTCGGCGAAGCAAGTATAAAACAGCGTCGTTTTTAGTGCTAACGTGGTAAAAAATTAATAAAATTAAATTTATTTAAAACATAAAAATAATTTATTTATTTTAAAAGGAGGCGTTGAGGCCACTGCCTCCCTGCCACCACCGGTAAGGGCCAGCGACGAAAGGGGGAGGGTCGGCCGGGGTCTCTAGGCCCTAGCCAGGGGCCCGCAACCCCGACCCACCGTTGGCGAGGGCCCACGAGCCCTCGCCTAGATCCAGTGACCCTTGACTTGGCCGGGCGAGGGCCGCCAACCCTCGCCTAGATCTGGGGCCAGGGCTCATGGCCCTTGTCGGATTTGCGCAAGGGCTCGCGGGCCTTTACCGCCGATCGATTGGGGTCGCCGGCCCCTAGCTAGGGCCCGGCAACCTCGATCGACCCTCCCCCCTCATCGCTGACCCTTCCTGGCGACTATAGGTTCCTTTGTTTTTTAATTACTTTTTTTTAATATTTGTATTTGTTTTTTAAATGTTTTAAATAAATTTAAATTTAATTTAATTTAATTAATTTTTATATTAATATTTTACCACGTTAGCACAAAACGACATTGTTTTTGCATTATTTGACCACATCAGTGTGCAAAACGTCATTTTGCACTTACTTCGCTAGAAATTGCGCACATTAGCATTTTGGTTGGATTAGCACTTAAGTAATCAATTTCTCTCCGATTTTGATACTTAAGTGTCACTTTAAATAACTTTTAAGACTTAAGGGCGCATTTGTTTGCAACTTATTTCTGTTCCCAGGAACAAAAATTTCTATTTTTTTTTGTTTCTAGGAACAAAAAAGGAACATAAACGCGTTTGTTTGCGTTTTTATTCCAAAACTATTTTTTTGTTCCCAGAAACACATTTGGAACAGAAATAAGAAACAAAAAAAAGTTGTTTCTTGTTTCTGGAACAAAATCTAGAAACACTTCTCTTTTTTTTTTCTTCTTCTTCTTCTTTTTTCTTTCTTTTTTCTTTGGCCGGTCGCCGGCCGACGAGGGCCGGCGGCCTTGCCCAGCCACGGCGAGGCCTGCCGGCCCCCAGCGAGGCCGAGCCTCATCGGCCGCTGGGCGAGCTCGACCTCGTCGGATCTGGGCGAGATCGAGCTCGCCCAGCCCGCGCAACGAGGCCGACCTCACGCCTGGCTAGGCGAGCTCGATCTCGCCCAGATCCGGCGAGGCCGACCTCACGCCGTGGCTGGGCGAGGCCGCCGGCCCTCGTCGGCCGGTCGCCGGCCATGGCCGAGGCCGTCGACCGGCCAAAAGAAGAAAAAAAGAAAAAAGGAAAAATAAATAAGAAAAATAAGAAAGAAAATAAAAATAAAAATAAAAATATTTAAAAATTAAAAGAAATAAAAAAATTATACAAATTTACCAAACGTGTTCTATTCTTTGTATATTTCTGGAATAGATTTACCAAACACGTTTTTTTGTTTAAAAATTGTTCCCTGGAACAGAAACATTTTTTTCTATTTCTGTTTCCATAAACAATTTTTAAACAGAAACGTTACCAAACGCACTCTAAGTGTCTATTTGTGCTAACTTTTGGCATTTGAAGCGTACTTTTGCCATAATGAATTGGTTATTTTTGGGTGTAAACACTATCAAAAGAAGAAGGAACAAATTCTAGTACGATTCATCAGATGTTGGGATCGAAGCTGACCAGAACGAAGTGGACGATGGAGCGTCGGAAGACAGCTGAGACTGGAATGGCGAAGTGTTTGCAGGGGAAATGAGGGTTCTTGTAATGGATGAGGCCGCTGCTGGGAAGAGAGGCTTGTAGAGAATGAGAGCAGGAGCGAGGCAACTGGGTCTATCACTTTTCTTTTGATCATACTGCTGTGGCAAAAATTGAATCTTTGCACGCGCTGAAGCCACGTGCACTCAATTGGGACGTGCGAGGCAAAGATCGGTGGACATGGCCTGTATAGGCTCTCATTACTTTCTCTTTAAAATGAAAAATGAACAAAAAAATATGTTAAATTCCAGACTTATAAAAGAAAAATTACAAACAATTTTACCTGTCATTACAATTCAAACATCTCATATTGATTAAAAGACAAAGGGTGCACACATCAAAATTTTACGAAGATCAAAAGTTAGAAGTATTAATCTAAACATGGATTAAAAAAATTAGTTCAATTTTAATGATTCTTTGAAAACTTCAGGCTAATCTTTCGAATTATCTAAGCCTTTATTTGGGAAATGAAAGAAAATCGAGTGTCTAAGCTCCCGTCCTTATTTTTTTGTTCATTCTCGATCACTTTGAGCATTCGCAATTTCTAATTTCTTTTAACCTTCAAGCGCTCGCCTTTGCCACGGACGACGACCGCCGCCACTGTAGGCTTCTTCAAATGATGTGGCCGCCCCCTTTTCTGCCCCATTTTATCATCGCCGGCTTGTGATTTCGTGCTCCTTCAAATCCGGTTCGTGAGGCATCGACTGGGGTGCCTCCTTTCAAATTGGGTTTATCAACCGGCATCTGCCCTTTTGGATTTATTATGTGGTGATGCTTCTGTTGTATTTGTTAAGACTGATACCTAGTAATAATATTTTCTTTTCCTGTTCAAAAAAAAAAAAAAATCCGGTTCGTGTGGGGACTCTCAGCCTATCTCAGGCACGTTAGTGTTGTTGCCACCAGCTTCCCGCCTCTTCCTCTCTCTTTATCTCTCAGGTTTGGGTTTTTTTTCCCAATTTTCTAATGTTCAGTCCAGTCGACACGATTACCAAATCAACGCTGATTTAGCTTTAGCTGTTAATTCACGTGAGCATTTCCTTTTCCTTTTTTTTAACTAAAGGACTAATTTAGATAGGTAAACACCTGAAAAAAAAATTGAGATATCTGATCGAACAATTTGCAAAAGTTGAGGAATCTTTAGTACAGTTTTCCTGATAAAGAAATGAACCCAAGTCATGAAAATGATGCATCTCTTTTTATACATTTATACATGGAATGCAAGCATATTTAGGCCACTTAATATGAAATTTATTAACAACAGCAGCTCATATTATTAGAGATGTACGTATTAGGTCCGTCTAATTTTGTTTTAAACAAATGACATAGTTGTGGACTTTTGGACCACGTATTAGGTATTGTCTCATTCATTCTATTTTTTGGAAAAATTGCCAACTTTTAAACTTGCATACTCAAAAGGACAACAGGCATTCTTTATTTCAGATTCACTGGTCTATCATTCTTTTGGGTAATACATTCACTTCAAAACGTGACAAATGTGTTCTTCTCGATTGATCAATTGATTAGGATATCATATTTCATCAATTAATCCTTTACTAGATAAGAACACGTGTATCACATATTTAGTCAAGTGCATTGTATCAGAGATAGTTCCCAAATACATGTTGGATGGGCCCAGTTGTTTAATGAAAGTAGCTAAAACGAGCTTCCTAGCCAAACTCGAAGTGGGTAAAGTAAAAACATCATAAAAGGAAAACCCGAAAATTAGGTATTTGAATTGATTTTTGCTTTCCGGTTGTATCAAAATCTCGTGATTCACGTGTTTTGATTTTTTTAATAATAATGACTAAAATTTTAGCAAACGATATTATATATTCTGGAAAAAAGAAAGACAAAAACTTTTGGCCTTTGACTACTAGATACTCGTGATTTGAATTTCTATTTAACTTTAACCTTTTTTCCGCTCTTGGTTTGCGCCGGTGGTTTTAGGACAACGAAATTTTCAAGGCCTTGGTCATTATCGTGAGTCGAAGAGATAATAAGCAAGAACCGGAAGACTAATTACGACGCGACGAGGGCATAATTGATTATAGGAATATTATTCTCAAGTGCTTTATTTACATGAGATACATACGTGGCATTTTTCGAGACCTATTTAACTTTGTGATGATGGTAAACAATTTTGTTTCTTCCATCGACGTGATAAAATTTATTAACTATTGTCAAAAATCATTAGAACATGAGTTTTTTTGCACGGCTCATGAGCCAGACAGCCCACGGTTTCGTGGGGTCAACTTGACTCGTTGCTATCAAAATTGCTTGCTTGCTCAATAAGTCAGGCAATATATTCTCGTGCTATTGTCGCGAAGTCGTCATCCTTTTCGTCATGCAAGAAATTAATTGCGCCGGGATCTACAGATAGACACTTGCATTTTCACATTTATTAGTACCTACCCATAAAAAACGAAACCCTGTACCTTATGGTTAGATCACGACATCAAATATATAATCACATGCAAATCGTCATGGACAATTTATTCATACCCAGTCGCGCACATCTCACTCTGTTCACCGGACATGAATTTAGTGGATTTGGATCATCAATTATCTCACATCAAAAAAAGATACAATTGTGTTACAATTACACCACAATTGATAAGATTCTTTTAAGTCGAATGATGACTTGTGCGGTTGATTGAGTAGTATACAGAACCGACGTGCATTTGTCTTCATCTAAAATACATAATATCTTGAAACTATTTCAAGAGGGAAAAATGATATTATAAGTATCATAATTTTTATACGGTCATGACTTCTTTTTTTTACCATTTAAGTGTCGCATAACTTTTTCAGTCAATCTACTTGAGTATCAAAACTTTTAAAAACATTCAACATGAGTGTCATGTTACATTAGATTTCTAACATTTGAGTGAATATTTTTTAAAATGTACAATATTCAAGTAAATATTTTTTATAATCATGACACTCGAGTGATAAAAAAAATGTTAGCATATCATATGAAAATTATGACATTTATCATATTTTATTTCATTCATTTCAAGAGATTATTAAAGTGTGTGTGTGATAAAATTTTAAAATTAGTTTATATATCGAAATGATTTCTCAATTTCTATTTCTGAAAAGTTAAAAATTTTAATTTCGATTTTTCTTCAAATATATTTATGAAATAGAAATTTGTTTAGAAATAAAAAAATCAAATTATATTACCAAATGGATTTATATTTTAAATTTATTTTAATAAAAAAATAAGAAAATAAAGAAATAAAAATTTTATTACGCGTGTCCCCCAAGAGTCACGTAAACACGGACTCACATGATGGACGAGTCTAGAAGTTAGCTTTGGGAGACCATTTCGCAGGGAAAAGCGAAAGCAATTTGCCAATTTGTAAAGTTCACGGTCACATAGGTTGATAAAAAACGATAATCCCTTTATTTTAAACAGTCGGCAAAAGGGTAAAAAAAGAATAAGAAAAATTAACAAACTGACTAAAAAATTAATGCAATCAAAGTCAAAAAATCACGGCTCTCCGGTACGGGCGAGGAGGTGTTTGGTGGAGAGCTTACATAAAGGAAAACAGCCACAGCCACCGGTCGCTCTTCCTCCATCTTCTCGATTCTCCTCCTCCCTAATTCGCTCGGAAAGAGAGAGAGAGATGGGGTGGCTGACGCGATTCCTGGCGGCGGTGGCCTTCCTGGCCGTCGGGGTCATCTTCTCGCCGGAGACTTTCGGGTCGACCTCCGACGGCCCCAAGTCCCCGACGGCGGCGACGCTCTTGAAGCTGGCCCACCTGCTCGGCTTCGCCACCGCCTGGGGCGCCGCCCTCTGGGTCACCTTCATCGGCGGCATCATCATGTTCAAGTAAGTCGTCGCCGTTGCCCTTTTTCCCTCGTCGTTTCGTGCTTCCGGCCGGCGGAGGCTTCGATGTGTTCCGAGTAGTCACGCGAGTAAAAAGAAATCGGAAACCTAGGGGAGATCGAATCGACAGCACTTGGGTTTCCTTGGACGTTCGCGACGGAAGATGTTGGCTTAATCGAACTAATTCGTGGAATTGGGTCCCGCCGGCTGAGGATTTATCATCGACATTCTACATATTTTATTTGGCGATATATGTGAGGAGTGATGTGTTCATGGCTGTTTGAACTCTGGAATTTCGTGATTTGAGTTCTTCTGATTCTGAAGATAACAACAGTAGTCACGGGGTCGCGTGTTCTGGGGTCGTTGAAATTGATAGAATCGTTGGCTCGATGATGTCTTCTTCGTTTGCATAAGATGCCTGGGTAGCCAAGTGGATAAACGATCTTTTCCTTTAGGCATTTCCGTGATTCTTTCTTTCAGCATCATCGTCCCTAGGAACTGAACTTGCGTCTCGGCTGTTATGAGTGTCAGTCTTATGATCATAGTAACAGGCAACGGTGGTCCTTGGATTTGGTTTTCTGGGGGATGGGAGATTGGAAACTTTGTATTATCACAAAGCTTTCGGGATAACTTGGTACGACAGCATAATCGATGTAGAAATCAAGTTGAACTGCGTATGGGAGGGTTCCGGCAGCTTGGTCCCCTCCGGCATTCCTAAGAGATTAGTAAATGGAAAAATTCCTGCGATGACTGCAAAGGTTTTTTGTAGTTCGTTTCATACTTTGCATTTCTGTGCATGATTTTTCTTGAGAAACATCACGAAGCTTGTGACATCAACTGGGAAAAGCAAATTGTACAAGATGCATTAGCTGATGTCTTTCTTTGAAAGCAGAAATCTTCCAAGACACCAGTTTGGTAATTTGCAAAGCAAGATGTTTCCTGCATATTTCACGATGGTTGGAGTGTGCTGTGCCATGTCAGTGGCTTCATTCGGATATCTACATCCATGGAAGTCATCAACCTCAGCAGAGAAGTACCAGCTAGGGTTTCTTCTCTCTGCCTTTGCTTTCAACCTCACGAATTTGTTTGTCTTCACCCCCATGACCATTGAGGTGGGTAACTTGATAGATCCCCATTTATCTTTTACTGTTGAAATGTCTCTATCAGTTTTAACTTTCTGTAAAAGAAGTAGAGCATTCATGGGCAAGATTTTCACCAAACATGCTTTCCTGCTGTTCTTTTAGTTGCTGAGAAATTCTGAGAGGAATGTGTGATATTCATTTGAATCTCATATTCAAGGATCATTCGTCTCCTCAAATTGAAAACTTAAGTAGCTAATTTTTGGTTTATGAGAAAATTTCTGTTGTAAGTCTTTTTGCAAAGTGCACAATTCATGGATGAAAGTTTGCTTTAATTGACATTTCTTTGGGAAAGATATGAAGTTAGCTGCATCCAGCGGCTTTCTTTTTTTTTTTTTAAGGAGCATAAAAACTTGAATATTTTTTGCTCCTAAAAGTTCTATGAAATTAATATGGACTTGGTAAACATATCTCCTCTCATGTGCAGGGGGTAATTGATGTTTATGTTCTATATTTCGTTTTATCAGTGACGTTGATCTTTTCTGTGATCTCATTTGGCTGTATTAACTGTGGAATAGATGATGAAACAAAGACACAAAGTGGAGAAAGAGGAGAACATTGGGAATGAGGTTGGATGGTCCAAGAACATAGAAGTTGCTAAGGTCAATCCAAAATTGGCTGCCATGAACAAGAAGTTTGGGATGATTCACGGCTTGTCATCTCTTGCTAATATAATGGCCTTTGGTAGCCTTGCCATTCACTCGTGGTACTTGGCTAGTAAGATAAATTTGTGAAGCAAAGTATATCCATCTCAGCAAAATGGTGGTTCTGGTCATATTATTGTTAAAGCTAGTTATTGTCGTTGCTTTCTCTAGGAAGGATGTCCTAATAGTTTCCTGAATGTACTATCGAGTTCTGCACAGAGGGACATAATGTCACGTGAATAAAGGTCACATACTGCCTCAGCTGTGGCTGAGTTTTCCCTTTGCAAATAGAAAGCTGACTTCTGGCTTTGTTGTTATGCATATAGCCTTGGGCAAAATTTACTGCAGCAACGGTTTTTCATGTACCTTTCTGTAGTAAATCGTCATTGGAAAGATGACTTAAAAAGTTCTGTTTCTTGGTGCTGTGTTGCCTTGTTATGGGAAAATGATGTCTTGCAATTGAACATATATTTACTATTTTACAGAAAAGAAATTGGGCTTGTGTTTTCTTGACTGCGTGACATTATAGGGATTTGCCCTTGCATTGAGTTCGTACATCATTATATCAATTGAATAGATCATCAAAAGCCCCTTCTTGGGTCTTCTAATTAATATGAACACCATGTTTAAAATTCTGCAACATCATGACAAGGTTAGTGCTGCCTCGGAGCGGTCATTAGTGCAGTAAGTTTGAGTCTTGGATATCCTTTCATTGTGCAAAACGATGGCTCTTTTGCTATGCGTATCCCTACGTGTTTAATGCCAATGGTGCGTGGGTCAAGAGCATGCTGTTTCCAGAGATGAAAGTCTCGTGTTGTTGAAGTCGAGGATCCTGAAAAAGTTTCGTGGGCTAGCAAGTTCGTTCGTAGGCTGGTTTCTGACTGATAGAGATGAAGCTTATTACTGATCGAGATGAAGCTTGTTGCCCCACAAACGAGATGAGTCCATGTGGTAACGAGTATTCTTCTCCTCTTTCTAAATTGTAATAAGCAAGGAGCCGATCTTTGATTAGAAAAGACCGAACCTTATGCTTGTATAGATGGGAGGATTACTCTTCACGTTTCCTGGAGTGTGTATTTGAGAAATGGTTCATGGAACGTGAGAAAATGATTTGAACAGCACAATTACTCTTTTAGGCTGATGATCATTATCGTGCCAGAAGCAAGCAAGGTGGGCGTCTAATGGCCAAGCATTACTTTGGACGAACAGGCACTTAGTCGAGCACACCTAGGTGTATGAAAAACCACATCGTCACTCAAACTTCTTACGATGATTGAACTCTGCCTATATTGATTGAATAAAAACACCATCAGCATGATCCCATCCACTAGTGTAAGTACTATTGTACACGAACACACTGATCAGACAGATCGACTCCAAGTACGCAAAGGGTTGTGTTGTGCACACGGATGCCAAGACTCGTGCAAACCGACCTTTCAAGTAATATCACGGCAGCCTTCCTTCCAAGTAATATCAGAGCAAATATCCATCATAGCGATGCTTCTAATTAGCCATTCGGTCATCTCAAATTTGATCATAACAAGAAAGACAAATTCTATAGCTTGACCGGGCATATGACGGCGCTCAAAAGTGCAAAGAGCCCAAGTTGCAGTACTCCAGTTGAATTACAGTGTAAGGCGCCTTTTCTTGCTGGGCTTGAAAAATGACCAACAACTTAGAGAAAGGATCAAGGGGCAACCAACATAGGAGGCTAGCTTGCTTCCACCGGTGGCAGGTGGAGACATCTTTCGACATAAACCATCTAATTGCTAGTCCTATAAAGCTAAAAAAACAGAGGTGAAAGAGAGTGAGGGGGAAAATTTCTGGTGTTTCCTCAACTATCAATAATCTCTGTCAAATTACAGTAAAAAACGCCTTAGAGCCCTGATAAGTCTGTACCCTAGCCTAAAACAGCCTTGATCTTTGATTTCTGATCTTCTGTTAGAGAAGTGGGAAATAGGACCTCAAAAGTGACATATAGATCTCCTTTTTTCGTGCTAAAGTACAAGGGCATTCCTTCCCCTTTGAACCTCCTCACTTCCTTGGGCTTAGTAATCCCCTGATGTGGCAAAATTTTAAAACAGAAGTGCATTCCAATTATTACTTCGGCCAAAATTGATGAAGAAAAAAAAGAGAACTTCAGCAAATGATGGAAATAGCTTCACCGTCTTGCTTACCTTTGAGCTAATGTCAACCAAATGTTCATCCAAGTGCTTAATGGTTTTCTCGAAACCAACAAGAGCTTGAACCTGCAGAACATAACATTTAAGAAGCCAACCCTCAACCAAAAAAAAAAAAAATCCAGATACTGAGCAATATTTACCAATGTTATCGTGACTGTTGTGTGCAAGTCATTGCCTTCCCTCCTGAACTGGTCGTGCGGAGCTGTTCGTATGCGGAACTGACAGAGACAGGCGGTAAGCCTAGGTTATAGTAAACAACTGCCTAATATTTACAACTTAAGCTAAAGACACACCTTCAAATCTCCAGCTTCTCCATCAATCTTTGGTTCCCCGTCTTCAAAGAAATTCACTTCCTATCAAAAAGCATCCAAAAGTAAATTTAAAAACCTAATGACATGAAACAGGATAAGAAAAGGGTAAACAATAAAATTGCAATCATAATCTATGTCTTTTGGTTCAAAATGCAAGTGATCAGGAGGGCGTGCTAATGGCCAATGTGAGGAAAGAAAGTGTGATAGCTTGTATTACTTATGGTAAGTAAAGGCATCTGGAAAACCTACACAGACAGTTAGAGATAATAACATATAAAAATCTATCAAATGCCAGAGAAGTATCAATGCCACAAAATGCATGAAAAAATGCACATCAATAAAATGTTCCCAACCCTAGTAAGTGTGCAAAGAAAAGGTCCCATCAAATATAATAATCTATCAAGTGCCAGAGAAGTATCAGTGCCGCAAAAAACATGAAAAAAATGCACATCAATAAAAATCTTTCAAATGCCAGAGAAATATCAATGCCACAAAATGCATGAAAAAATGCACATCAATGAAACGTTCCCAACCCTAATAAGTGTGCAAAGAAAAGGTCCCATCAAATATACTTGCTGATGCAAGTTTCATAAGAAATTCTTATTCCAGATAACCCTATAGCAACACCAATCTTTTTCACGTGGAAGGTTGCCACATCAAGAAGATCACTGAGCAGCACCATAGCACCTATTAAGCTGACAATTTCAGTTCCTCTGACAAAATTTCCATGAACATGTAGCAAGCGGTCTTTTGCATGGAAGGCACTAAGATGGCAACTACCAACAAATAAGTTTAATACTAAGTTATGAAGTTTTTTTTTTTTTTTTTTAAAAAAAAAAGGTTATGAAGTCAATCAAGAAAACGGAAGGGAACTAATAAAAGCTTACTTGTCCGTCTTGCATCCCCTTCTCGATATCAACCGTGAGAAAATATCCTTCTCGTTCATACTTGATATTTTGGCATTGCTCACATACCTGAAAGAAAAACAGAGATTATCAAAATTAGCATCCCCCAACGTCTAATGCTAAATGAGGTAATTTTATAGTTCCACGAGCAATGAGAGGAAAGCTTAAAAATAAAGAAAGGACCATGCTGCTGCTGATGCACGCATGAAATCTGTATTAAAGAGGTACCAAGAGAGTCACATTTTGGCAGAGCTTCAACTTGACATACTATCAATATGTCTGTTGTTCCACAAAATTATCAGAGCAACAATATACCTGTTCTGTCATCTGCTGGAACATCCCTGGACCTATTTGCCTGTGATAAACCTCATTCCTACAGTTACATTGTCTCTTTCCTGGAGCTGGCTTGATAACGTTTTTCTCCCTCCAAACCTGGTGGTAATCGCCAGAACAAAGCATAAGCAAAGCATATGTTTAACCAAAACACCACATTAAAGACTAAATTAGCTCATGATTCACTGCAACAAAGTAAGAAAGGGGAAAAAGTGAAGGCTTGAACTACAAGGTATAAGATAATCCATTTCACTTCATAAATGTTCAGGTTATTTACCATTTAAGGAGATTCTATCTAAAAGGGCATACATGCAATTTAATTTTTATCATGATTGACATCAGATTCTGCTCAGAAGATTAGGTATGTAGACAACGCAACAATTGGGACAAGGATAAGTTGGAAATGGACAAAGGAGAATAGTGAATTGACACATGTATTGGCCTAGTTTGGAAAGAGAAGAAGAAACAAAAACAGAAGATTGGTTATGAGGAAACAGAGATGGAACATTGGAGATAGAGTTCACACAACATAAGTATTCATGCTCCAAAGACAATATTCATAAAAATAGCCAATAATTGAATTGAAGCACTATGCACACTAACTATGCATACACAAAAGATAATAAACTCCAAATACAATTTGACAAATCCCACATTGCAGACGTACTTAGTACCTTTAATGAACCTCCCATGTACAAATCTTCCAGTGTCGCATCCAACTCAACAATCACATCATCACCTTTTGGAATTTGCTCTTCCTCTTCTCCGCGCCCTCCGCCACCAAACATCCTGGAGTATCATAAGCTAGTAAGAAATCCTAGAAAGATGAACCTACTGACCATGTTTTAAGCTATAGTAAGGGCACTGACTATTAAAGACTTCCTCACAATACAAACCTAAAGGATAGAGTGCAATTCTTCTTTTCAGCAAACAGCCAATGCAATGACTTGACCTAGACCCAGTCCACTTAGGCTAAGCCCCTAAAGGGAGTATTCGAAGTGTCTGCACAAGGTGGTGACCATTTGGGGTGGGTGTTGACTGATAACTCTACAGCTTCCAACTGATGTGAGGACAAAACTGCTCAGACGGGCAGTGTGGACAATATCGGATTTAATCCAAGGGTGTTACAGAGAATTTCCCATCTTATACTAATTGCTACATACAAAATCATAACAACCATGCTGATAACTATGGTTCATAGAAGTTTTCTTGGCTGAGGAATGAAACACTGAATAAAAGCATTGTGCCTACCCATCCTCGAGTCCTAATGAAAACAGAAAGCAGGAAGCTGAATCGTTTTCCTGGGCAAACATAAAAGGTCCAACAAATTCGACCTCTGCAGTCCCAGACCTCAATAGAGGTCCTCCATGCCTTTTTCTTTCACCACTTGCCTATTCAATTCAACAACAAAGGACACAACTTACGATTCGAATATGTCTTGAATGTTCATTCCCATTCCTCCGCCTCTGCCGCCGCTAGCCGCATGCTGTTTGAGGCCGTCCTCTCCATACCTGTCATAAATGCCCCTCTTCTCGCCGTCGGACAACACCTCATACGCTGATCCATCGAATCAGAAAGTCAGTAACAAACGAACACAAACGACACATAAAGACAACCTCCTCGAATCCACAATCGACCTCGCAATCAAAAAACCACCGTGACCTAAAAGGCCTTACCATTGTTGATGTCCGCGAACTTCTTATTAGCCTCCTCGTTGCCCGGGTTCTTGTCGGGATGGTACTTCAATGCCAGCTTCCGGTACGCCCGCTTGATCTGCTCGTCCGACGCGCCCTTCGGCACTTGCAAGATGTCGTAGTAACTCTGTCTGCAAACACGCCCCGACGCCTCAGTGATCTCCAGGAGCATAAGCAGAGAGACACGCGTCCCTCACATCGCTCCTACTCCAGCCTACGCATCGTATCGGCCGGAAGCTAAAAATCACGAAGAGTCGAGATGCGTACCCTGCGATGGCGATCGCGGCGCTGCACAGGGCGCAGAGCAGGAACAAGAGCTTGTGCCCCGGATTCGCCATGGAGAGAGAGAGAGAGAGAGAGAGCGCTCGGATCTCTCCGGTCGCGGATTCCGTCGAGGCCCCGCCGGACGTCGGAGATCCTGCGGTGATCCTCGCCTCGATGTTGCAGGCTGATCGGAGAGTTAGGGTTCGCGGAGGAGGAGGACACGAGCGGCAATGCGCGTCTCCTTCGTGCTCCCTCGATCTCTCTCTCGCTCGGACGCGGAAAAGGCTCGGATGAAATCGAAGGGAGCGCTTGTGGAAGACGGTTAAAACGACCCCCCGTATCGACCAGGCGACTTTGACTGGCGAGCTCTTCACGACGGAGGGGTGACACTTTTTTGCTTCGTTACGTGTTTCTGATGCAGATGACCAATGGGAGCGAGGCTCTGGGTGTCTCGGCCAATGGAAGTTCGCCACGTGGGTAGCGCCACGCTTTGCTCCGCTATTTGTTTGCGAAGTCACGGGAGTGAGTCCGCCGTCCTCGGCACGGTGGAACCCCGGCCCAAGGCAACGGGTGATCTGGTTTCGTGGAAAATCAGAAAATAATGATTTATGATTAATTTAAAAGCTGTTACCTGTATCCTTTCGCTTTCGAAAAATTGCACGTGGTAATTTGTAATTCAATATTTCTTGGACCAAAATATTTTTTATTAATTCATTTTGAAAATCAATGCGAGAGATCATTAATCAATCTTTCGCAGAATAAATATACATTTTCACATTAAACCTAGGGAGAGATAATGTGGCACTTTAAAAAATACAAATTCGTAACTTCACATAATTCATCCACACTAATTGAGTTTGATTGTTATATATTATTGACTATTTTTTGGGATAACAATTTATGAGAGTTTTTTTGTTGAAAAAATTATGAGATTACTCAATCACAAGTGAATTCCGTTGTATACCTACCCATCTAGAAATCAAAGCCAAATTAACGTAAATTGTTAATAAAAAAAAGGTTTGAACCAAAGGTAAAAAATGACTTAAGCATTTCACTCGTTATCTTTTAATGCAAATGAGTAAAGTTTGAACGCAAGTATTAAGCATGATAATCGGATGATAAAGAGCGGCACTATCTTTAATGTGATTATAAATTTGAAACCGGATTGTATTTGTATTTTTGACTAATTTATATATTCAGTTTCTGATTTTCAACATGTCGATTAAGTTAATGAACTTCTATACTTACCGGTCGACCGAATAATTATGATTCAAACCAACGTGTCCACCGGGTTCGAGACGCTTATAAAAAGGCCTAAAGAAGTCATCTCGCCGATCGCTTCTCGCCGTCCCCGGAAGACGGGATCGCTAAACGCGGACCCGATCTCTGTCCCGTCTTCCGGAACTCCACTTCCATCCTATCGCAGACGGCCACGTAACAGGTTCCGCGTCACCGATCAACCTCACCAGATAATTTCGAAGCATCCACCGTTAGATCATACGACCAACGCTGCGAGGACCCCTCAAAGATGACAATGCTGGCGCGCTACGTCAGGCTCACCTCCGCACGATGATACCGGAACAAGATCGGACGGCTCAGCCACCGCAGCTCTAGGCCGGAGCCCTTTGGAGCGGCGTACGCAACCGCCTCACCATGTGTAATTTACAAAATATGCCACCACCTAATAAATAAAATAATCTGAAAAGGGACGCAATGCGCTGATATTTATATAAGTTCTCTCCCTCTGGGCCGTCTTCAAGCTCAAGACAGAAGAGAATTCAAAGAGCAAAACCCAGGCACAGTCAAAAGGACAATGGCGAGTTCTCAGATCTGGATCGGCGCCGCCGCTCTGGCGCTGCTGCTGGCGTCGGCCTTCGCCGACGACGTCCTCGTGCTGACGGAGGAGAACTTCGATAAGGAGGTCGGCCAAGATAGGGCAGCGCTCGTCGAGTTCTACGCCCCTTGGTACTGTCGAAATCTGTGCTCTGTAATCTAACTGATTTTCGCGGCTCCTTTTGCTTTTCGAACTGGTTTGATTCGGTGTGAGCTCGTCTGATGAAGTGATCGGGTTTTAGCGAACGCGTGGATCGCCATATGATCGGCTGCTAGATCTATTGTAGGATCACCGGCTTCGCGTTCGCATCGTGTCCGGATTTTAGTGAACTTTTGTTGGGTGTGGAGCTGTACGATGTTGTGTTGTCGAGCAGACAGTGTTGCTGAGTGTTGCGATTGGTTCTGATGCGGTAGTTGTTTGCTCACGATTCATTTTCGTGCTTTAGATTTAGAGTTTGATAAGGTTTGTCTGGCGCACTTGCTGATCTTTTAGCTTCTTCCGTGGCTCGAAATTCGGCAAGTTCGCTTCGGAAGTAGCGGTGTATTTCTGTACTTGATTTTTCTGTGCTACATGTTTTTACTCTTCTTTTAGATTTCCTTGCATCTTCCAACAGCTGGAACAAGTCGAGAAGAATAAGATATCTTGGAGATATCCTATTGATATTCAGGCATTTAGATCTTACTGATATCACTGGCGAGTAAAGAAGTTTGGTTGAAATGAGTGCACTCGCACTATAATTAAAACTTAAATGCAACCTGTGAGCATCCTATGTAAAGTTTTGCAGGTGTGTTAAACCAGCGAAATGGAACCTTAAAACAAGCCATTGATATTTTTGGGTAATAGATAACAGGCATATAATAGAAAACTAGAGAAAACCCGTCAGCAGATCACAATTTGCATGATATCTTCTGTTGTGGAAAAGGATATGAATATGTAGAATCAGGATTACGCTCATCATAATGTATTCAATTGTAATAGTTCCAGTTTTGAATTAAGGGGAATAGGAGTGACATGAAATAGGGGGAATCATATGAGGCGGATGCTGGAGATAGAAGGATGGGTCCATAAAGCAATGTCATGATAAACTCTTCTTGGTTGTTTGAATACAGCGTACATGTTTAAATATTTGCTGAGCTTTTCCCCATCATTGTGAAGATTAGTCTTTGTATTTGTCTCCCTCACATTATGATAATTCTTAGCCAGGGGGGCATGGAAAGTTTTAAGCAACTTATGCTGCAATTCTTGTACATGCTTTCTCCAGACTAGGGTTGATCCTGTGTAGAACATTTTATGTTCATAACTAAATTGACGCAGTTCATATTGTCATCTTTATTCACGTATTTGCTTCAATATCTCAAAGTAATCAAAACATTCCTGATACGGCAACAAAGTCATGCCTTCAAGCTTTTGCTGTTGCTCTCAAAGCTAATGAATCACACAGTTAATCGTATTATCTAGAAGATATTGCCATTTTATAGAAAGATTCTCGATTGTATATTGTTCAACAACTACAGTTGTTTAATAAATGTACGATTGGAAAATCTAAACAATGCATGATAATGATGCGGGAAAGGGCTTACCAAACCTATAACTTGGAATCCCTAGCATGCTGTGAGGAGGCATGTGAATGAGATACTTCTTTCTGGTTCAAGATCAGATTCTTTATACCAAAGAGTCTAGATGTCACATTTAGCTTTGACTCATCAGTTGTATCTCTGTTTTACTTTTACAGGTGTGGTCATTGTAAAAAGCTCGCTCCAGAGTACGAGAAATTGGGATCTAGCTTTAAGAAAGCGAAGTCTATCTTGATAGGAAAGGTAAGCTTCAATTTGTATTTTCCCGTGTGGCTTATAATCAATATTCTGCTTCAAGTTATTCTTCCTAGTGCTACTAGCATGTTTCTGCATCAATTGGACTTGCTTTCTTTCGTTCCTTTTCTGGTTTTGGTTTTGGAGTGGGGGGAGATGGGACTTGGAATTTCACTCTACCCCCTTCAATCTTTAGTGCTTCACCTCTAGATCATGGGGAGCATACAATTTCCAGTTTTTCTTTTTCAATTGAAATTGTGGAAATCTAATCTGGTGAAGATCCTTTTCTCTGTTCGATGGTTAATGATCATATGGAAAAACATGCTTTGATTATCTCCCATGAAATACTTAGCTGACTCATTGGAAGTTGATTTTGCATAGGTGGACTGCGACGAACACAAAAGTGTATGCAGCAAATATGGCGTATCTGGATATCCCACAATTCAGTGGTTCCCGAAAGGTTCCTTGGAGCCCAAAAAGTGAGACATTTGTCATCTTAATCGAAAACTTCCTGCCTTTGTGAACCTCTGATAATGGATGACTTTCAAAATGCTAACATTATTTGGTTTCTCCAATTTTGTTAGGTATGAAGGACCACGGACTGCAGAGGCACTAGCTGAGTTTGTGAACAACGAAGGAGGTGCGCATCTTTTTTGTATAATTCATCTCGATCAAAATGCAAGATTGTGCAGTGTTTTTGTGTTTGCTGGACATGGATAACTTAATTCTGGATTCTGGAGACAATGTCTGTAACTTCTATTTGTGATTTTTCTCTTAACGATAGCTCGTCTATTTACCTATGCACTATCGGGGTGTTCTCTCATGCTGTTACTATAGAACTTGCTCTGGAAATGGTTGATATTAGGGAGTTGACATTATTAGGTGCAGTCACAATCACTGTGGAACTTGTGTTGTTTTATTTTCCCTCGTGAAATCTCAACTAGTATGCCCCTAAAAAATAATTTTGCGCAGGGACCAATGTTAAGATAGCTGCAGCGCCGTCCAGTGTAGCTGTACTAACTTCTGACAACTTCAATGAGATTGTGTTGGACAACACAAAAGATGTTTTGGTGGAATTCTATGCACCATGGTAAGCATGACTTTGTGCTGTTAGTTTTATATGCTCATGCTTCTAAAATCTCCTTAGCATGGGCATATGTCTTAATAGATTCCCTACCAAAAAGTTTCTATTCATTCTGGCAATTTTTTGTCAAGCGGTGCTAATTAAGTGTCCAAACCTTCATCCAGGTGTGGCCACTGTAAAGCTCTTGCTCCTGTAAGTTAAAATGCTTCATAAACAGTATATGTATCAGCATGAGTTTTTAGCATTTGCTTGAGTAATCCAACTTTCCGGTATCTTGCAGACTTATGAAAAGGTAGCTGCAGCATTCAAATCAGAAGATGATGTAGTTATTGCGAATTTGGATGCTGACAAGTACAAAGATCATGCTGAAAAGTGAGTACATAATAGTCTGGTAATCATGTTCATCTAATGTTAAACGCATTCATGTCAAAACTCAGAGAATCCATTGTTAAATGCTAATGGTATGTTGCAGGTATGGTGTGAGTGGTTATCCTACATTGAAGTTCTTTCCAAAGAACAACAAAGATGGTGAAGAATATGATGGTGGAAGGGATTTGGATGATTTTGTCAACTTCATCAATGAAAAATGTGGAACCAGTAGGGATGGGAAGGGACAGCTCACTTCAAAAGTCAGTTAATTTACTCAGATATTGACGATTTGATAAGACATTTGGTTTGTCTCAATCTTTGTTTCTTATTAAAGACTTTATCAATTATTCTTCTTTTCAACAGGCTGGGATAGTTGCCAGTCTAGATGCTTTGGTGAAGGAGTTTGTGGCTGCTACTGGTGAGGAGAAGAAAGCAGTCTTTTCCAAGATTGAAGAGGAGGCTGAGAAGCTTGAGGGCTCTAGCGCAAGGTAGTCATTTTGACCTAAATCCCTAGTAACTCTTTCTTTTTTTTCTTCTTACCTCTTTATCAATGGTAAAGTGGATATGTTCCTGAAATTAACTACAGATTCCTTTAGTCTGTTAAGTCAGGATGTTATGTTTCCTAGAAATGAACCCCTTAAACGTTTGGTTTTATCTCTGCCTTCGACACAGATATGGGAAGATCTATTTGAAGGCTGCTAAAAGCTGTATGGATAAGGGTGCTGATTATGCCAAGAAAGAAACCGAGCGGCTTCAGCGAATGCTTGAGAAGGTATCATTTGCATAAATGAAGGACAACGTAGTAAATTTGAAATTCTCAGTATCGAGTTCCCAGTGTCTTACAGTTTACATTAAGCAGTGTATTGTTTTCCCAACGAAGTCTTTTTAACAAAAAGACTAATGATATAAGAGTTGTACATTCCCATTTCACGCACCCGTCCACACTAAACTGTTCTACATTTTTTTTTTCCGCTCTATTTTTCGCAGTCAATCAGTGCTGCCAAGGCGGACGAGTTCACCCTCAAGAAGAATATACTGTCAGCATTTGCTTGAGCTTCAAGGTGTCGCAAAACTCACATAAGGATGCGGCATCTGACTGTCCTTCTGCAATGATTTGGCCTGGCCTTATCACACTCCTGCTTGATTTGATGTGCTGTGATGGTGGGCGTAGGCCTCTCATGTTACTAGAGTACTTGATTAGTGAGGAAACTCCCTTCAGATCCTTAACTTAGCAATAATATATCGATTTTTGCCGGAACACTCTTCAGCTTTTCTGTAACGGATGTATTGACAGGGCTTTTTAGTATTAGTTTACAGAAGTATTAAATAGTTGATGAGTTAAAAATCCCAATTCTGTTTTTCTATTTCGATTGGCATTCTCAGAAGCCCTTTTTGTCAAATCTGGCCGCTGTCCTCTTATAAGCGGCACTCCTGGATGGATAGATATTTGGCCAACTCTAGATCGTCAGCAAGAAGATATCAGACCTTGATTAGTCGTAATGATACCTTAATGTTCACATAGGTGAAGTGCTAGGTCGACATTCGATGGTCTATCGCATACCATCAAAATTGGAGTTGAGACGATGTTCACTTTTATGCTGGTCACGTGACGCTTTTATTCAGCTCTGTGCTTGCCACGTGGCATGGCGCTTATATATTGTTTTGCCATGTGGCCCAATAACCTTTCGTAATTATAAATGGTCAATTTGCATTCTACATGGAGTTTCAGATAACTGATAGTGATTATTAAGGGCACACATGATAAAATTTTCACTTATCTATTTCTCTGTTTCCTAAAATAAGTTTAAAATAGAAATCTATTGGGTAACGTAATTTGATTTTTTTATTTGTAGAATAGATTTCTATTTTAGAAATAGATTTGAAGAAGAAATTAGAAACTAAAATTTTTAACTTTTTTTTTTGAAATAAAATTTGAAATCCAGAAATTGATTTCTAGTCCAGAAATTTTATCATGCACACCCTTAGAATCTTCCAATGCAAACCGAAAGTCATTATTTTTCAGAGACATTTGTTAGGGATGTTTGGTGAGGAAAGATTCAATTTCCAACATTGATTTTCAATATCTTGAGAAATGTCACTTTACCGACAATTATAGAGTTCACCTATTTAATTACTTACAACACGCTTCAAGAACACTCTTTAACAAAGTATTGTGTATTTAATTACTTACAACACGCTTCGAGAACACTCTTTAACAAAGTACTGTGTAGGCATCCGCTCATACGAAATTGCACTTCTCTTTAATTATGCACTTGTTTAAAGGCTTTACTTCTCGTCCATCGTCGGATTGAAATTTCTTCAATTAGGCTGTTGTGATGTCCTCGTTATCGCTTCAGTAACTTGCAAAGTAAAATTTCCCAAGGCTTCCTGTCAGACACCCGTAACCATGAATATCCAACTCCCGGCCTAGTGCAACCGTCTGCAACAAGATTAGCAATAGATGTCCTCAGACAAACCTTACGTCCTGTTCCATGCCAGAACAATTTATCCTGACCCTACATGGATCTGCAGAAGTTTTTGTTGAAAGTTTAAGAGAGTTTTAAGTAAGATGAAATGACCAAATGGCAGTAGCTTACAGCCTCACCTCCATTCCCAATATATATTAGATGCCAACAAAGCATACATACTTGTCTAAAGAGGCAAAGAGTCATAAGGTAGGGTGATGACGACTCAACAACAAAAACAAACATAGCAACGGTTTTGCCGCAGGGGAATGTAGAGGAGATTCTCTTTCTTGCTGGCGTCTGTTCTACCGAAGATATAATGCACTAAATATTAAGAGATGGCCATGTGACATTCCTCTCAAGATCTTTTTTAAAAGTTCAAAAAGCTCATGACATGGAAGAGAAGCTGATCAAAAGTTGCCTTACAAACCGAACAGAATGAAAGACGTGTGGATGAACCATGCTCTCAATCCAGGAAATCATGCCAACTCACTAGCTACATTGCGGTGGAGATCAGCTATCAATCCCAATATCATGATAATGAACTTCCATAATGATTCCTGTCCACAGATCACATGAGAAAGGCAGAGTCATACCAGGAAAACCATCAGTGAGTTGACCCCTCAAAAATCGGCATAAACCCATAGATAGCTAAAAACTTCTTGAAGTTGTGCGTGCTGCATGACTCATCATGTATCTCATGGGGATGCCATTGCAGCACATGCTCTCACCATATTCAAATAATTTGTCCATATAGATCTCCAAAACAATGTTAACTCTGCCTCTTTAATTCATGCCCCCAGCTTCTATATCCCAGATTCAATCCTTCCAGTGCTTGAATTCAGTGTTCTGCTGGTTTTTTCTTCGTTGAAATCAGAAGAAGAGGCAACACTTGAAGGACACTCCTCTATGTGATAGTCCTTTTCATCAGATAGAGATTTCACATCCTCGGATTCCATATTAGGCACAGCCTCTTGCCCTGGAGCAAATGGTGATTCATATGGACAGGTGGGAGCAGGTTGTGTTCTCATCTGCACGGAGCGAAGGAGTGCAGCTCTTCTTAAGTCAGCTGAGTGGCATATGTCGCTGGGAGACGAGGGGAACCGGCCCTCAGAATCTGAGCCTCTTTGGCGGGTCTGTGATGATGTGGGTGCCACAAGGTTATGACTATACGAAGGGGATGATGTGGCAGGAGTAGCAGATGATGGACCACCAAATGGTCTTTGACATCTGTAAGGAGAAACTGGACTAGTTGGGAGGCTGTCAGACTGGGATGAACAAGCATTTACCGGAATTTCACAAAATCGGGAGTCATCGGAATCTTCTGACATTGGTGAATATTGTGAGGACATGTCATCCCTGAAATAAAATGTGTCACATAAAATATTCACCAAAAAAACATAGAAAGGCATGGAGGAAGGGGAAGAAGTCAAATTCAACGTGTAAATTTGATTAACTTATCGTGCAAATAGCATTTTATGATGATGTATTAAATTTAAACTTGAAATCCAGTTAACCAGTGCAAGGAGCCATCCAACAACCACATAAACACCGCATGAAGACACAAACCACATAAACATAATCTCAAACCAGTAAAGGAGTGACATTCTAGTCCTCTCCATCAACTACAAGATGATAATTATCACTTTGAGCAAACAAGAGATGCTTCAAAGACACCTTTTCATGAATGTCCTTGAGCACCTGATGGAAGTATGTTTGAAGCACTTTTCTCGCGCAATATATGGGTTTGTCCACAGTTATGTGTTTTCT
This sequence comes from Eucalyptus victrix, assembly GCA_016097545.1. Classification (NCBI taxonomy): domain Eukaryota; kingdom Viridiplantae; phylum Streptophyta; class Magnoliopsida; order Myrtales; family Myrtaceae; genus Eucalyptus; species Eucalyptus victrix. The sequence continues at coordinate 39,147,261 of CM027845.1, read as the reverse complement.
TGGTTAGTGGAATATGCATATTTAAATTCCAATAGTTTCTTTCCCTATTCTTTAATGCCGGAAACCATTTCTCATAACTTGTGTAACTTATCACTCCACCTCCTATGCCACCTCCAGGCATTTAACACAAAATGAGTTTGCCTCCACGACAATCGCAACCTCCAACACCTGCCTCCTACACTGCAGTCCAAACAACTGCCTGGCAACCGGCAACAAGCAACCACTGCCATCAGTTAATTCTTCCAAATGCAGACAGCACTATAAAAACACACCCACTAATCATGCTAGGAAGACTTAGCAAAATTAGATTGATTTGAATCCCAAAACCCTCCAAAATGAAAGAATGATCTGGATCCCAGAAACCACCATGATTCTCATCTTCTCAGTTACGAGCCTAACTGAGGATGATTTAGCTGAATCATGATTACTTGATCAGGATGCAACAGAAAAGTTCTCACTGTGCGACCTGGAGGTCGTGAGTTCAGTTCGTGGAAACAGCCTCCTGCAAAAATTGCAAGGTAAGCCTGAGTACCTTAGACCCTAAGTGATCTGACCCTTCCCCAAACCCCACTTATCGCGGGAGCTTCCTGCACCAGGCTGCCCCTTTTTATGGTTACTTGATGAGGGTGTCCTAAACCCCAAAATTCAAAATGCATAGGAAAAAAAAAACCCAATAAATTTACCTAAAATAAAACATGCTTTCAGATCTAGCAGGAGAATCCATATAGTTTTCGCCAAGGGTGTCCCCGACGGTTAATCCATTTAAGCTGGAAGCCATCATCTGCACCACAAATCAAGACATCTCTCAACAGTCGAGTGCTGGGAAAATCACCAGTTCCAAGCTTCCTGTAAAGCCTACTAAACCCATCAGACAATGGAATTTATGGAAGAAGTAAAAGTCAACGAGCCATGCACATCGTTCCTACTCACTTCCGCTTCTGGAAACTACATCAAATCATTATAGTAATCGACGCGAGTCAAAGACCCAAGTGAAAATTTTTGCAATTTCCATTCCAAGAAATTCGCCTCAAACACAACCAAATTAGGTACAGGGACATCGACGATGAAGACGGGCATTTCGTTTAAAGCGGAATCGATTCGACGACGATCGCAAAACTTTATTACAGAGAACGAGGGAGCAGAAGAAGAAGGAAATGAGGGCGAGAGACAAAAACCTCGCTGAGGTAGCGCTTGTGGGAGTACATGTTGTCGAGGTAAACCTCGTCGTCGGGGTCTCTACCGCGCTTCCCGCCCGACGATGCCGCCACCGGCGGCGTCGACGGCGTCGACGTGGAGGTCGACGGAGAAGCCGAGCTCGCATTGTTCGAGTTCGAAGCCATGCTTTTCCGGCGGAAGTTTATCTCGCTCGATCAAATTGGAGCGAGCCTCGCTCACGGATGAAAGAGTGGAATCTGGCTTTTCTGGAGCAAGACCAGTAGAATTTTCGCGGCGCCGCGTTCGATTTGTTCGCGCCGGGACGCCGCTGGAGAGGGTAAAAATGCAGCTGCCGAGAGGCGTTTTGAAGTCGAGCGCAAGTTCGAACCTCGATTGCCGTACTCACCGGCGCCAGAAAATCGGAGTGTTTGGTTCCCGATCCGGTTAGTCTTAAAATCGACGTCGGACGTCCGGTCTGGTTTGATGGAATCGATTATTTTTTTCCACTACTTGATGTCTTATATCATGAACAAACAAATAAAAAATGTCATTTTTATTTTTTTTAAGAAATAAATAAATATATATATTTAATTGGTTCGATTGAGTTCTATTTTAGAATTGGGAATCGAATTGTCTGAAATGAAACCGAATCGACACTTTTGGAAACTTGACCAAATTGGTTGTTCGAGGTGATTTCCGATTCAAGTGGTTCATTTTCCAATAGATGGTCAACCTAACTTCAAACAAAACTCACAACTATTCAGAAAAAAAAATGACAATAAAAAAAAAATGTCACAAATGGTCCCTGAATTTTTATCTAACGTCTAATTTCATCCATAAGTTTTCGATTTGTTCAATTGATCCATGAACTTTCATCTAATGTTCCATCTAATCCTTACCTATTTGAAAATTGACCAATTTTTTTTTTTATACCAAACTATTTTTCTTAATTAAAATTTGGTCGAAAAAATACCATATTTATGTAAAATAATAAAGGTCAATATTTCTTTTCTTTCTCCATATTAAAAAAATGGAAAATAAGGACAGTAATAATAAATAAAGGTGAATCTTGCATTTTGATTTCTTTTTTGTATATGCAAATTACTTTAATAATGTACAAAAGCCCATCAATCGATTTTTCCTTTTCAGTGAAATCCATAAAAAAAAATGGATTAATGGGCATTTGTACATTATTCAAGTAATTTGCATATACAAAAAAGAAATAAAAATGTAAGATTCATCTTTGTTTATTATTACCGTCCATTTTTCCATTTGTTTTTAATATGGAGAAAGGAAATAAGTGTTGACATTTATTACTTTGCATAAATGTGGTATTTTTTTGACAAAAAAAAACCCAATTTGGTATTTTTATTTATTTATAAAAAAAAGTTTGGTATTTAAAAAAAAAAGGAAATTGGTCAATTTTCAAATAATTAAGGACTAGATGGAACATTATATGAAAATTCATGAACCAAATTGAACAAATCAAAAGCTCAGGATGAAATTGAACATTAAATGAAAATTCATGGACCATTTGTGACATTTTCCCTAAAATTTTTTTTTGAAAACTTTTTTTCCCTTTTTAATTATAAAATTCATTTTTACAATTTTCAAAATGCATATTTTCGTTCACTTTTCTATCAATTGATCAATTGAGTAAATACCCAAAGAACTAATTTATGGAAAATTTCTTTACTCAAACAAATACACCCTGAACTTCGATTCATTTTCATGGCGTTCCTTAATTAGAATTAAGGTTGACATTATCCCTCGGGCTTAAATTAGGGGGCCAGCAAAATCTCTTGATTTAACTCAAGCCACCAATTTGATGGTTCCGATTCATGGCTAATCATCATAAGTCCATGGTCACTAGTGATCAAGTTGGGCCAAAAGGATTTGTCTTGATTTATGAGATTGAACCGTCGATTTAGATTTTTAAGATTTGTTTCAAGATAGATTATCTTAAGATTATGTCGATATTATTGGGTCGACTTTAGTTTCTCGTTTTCGGGATCAACGCATGAACACCTCATCTAGATAGACGGTTCACTAGAAGCCCAAGTAGGCTACGAATTGTGAGCATTTGAAAAATAAGTCCTGCTAGCATCATGGTACCGTCATGCTGAATTTCTAACAATTACATGTTGACCAAAATTTTCACTTTGTGAAAGGTGCACAACCGGATTGGAGAATTGTGGGAGGGAGGGTTTTGGTGTTTTTATTTTATTTAAGGAATAATGTCACAATTAATTCCTCTATCTTTCTAGCTTTGTCCAACCAAATGTTTTATAGTTCTATTTGATGGCATTAAAAATGTTTTCCCTTGTAATGCTTCCAACCAAATCCCCCAAAAAAGATATGTGTGAATTACGTACATGAAAAAAAAAATATTCTCACTTTTAAATGATCTAAAAATTCGTGGATTACTTCAAGGGTAAAATAACCTATCAGTAAGTTTTCTATCCCTACAATCAACAATTTGGAATGCTAACTTTTGGTTTGGGAGAAAAAAATAACTTGATTCACTAGCCCTAGGTCTTTCAACTTGGGCTGCAAATCTTTTTTTATTGTTGCTATTTTCTTGTTAAAACGGGCAAGTTATTGATTAGAAAAATGACAAGTGTGAAAAATGTTTCGTATAGGTGCCGTTTCTAACAATAATACTAAATTTATTTTCTCTTGAAATAAAAATGTTTAAATATTTTTTTGGCACTTAATGTGAAAAAATCTAATACCGATAACGTTAATAAGTTTCTTTTTTTATTCCCTTATTTTTATTTTGGCTGATTTTTTTTTTTTAATATAAGAATTCCCACTCTGTGGGTTAGCGTGACCCTTCAAATCGTTACACGCAACATGTGTCCGTTTTGTATATTATTATAATAGCATGCGGAAGCTCAATAACACTTTTCTCAACCTAAACCCCTGTACAAGAAATAATACGAGTAAATATATATATATATATATATATATATATATATATATATATATATATTATTTTCAGTATATAAAAAACAGTAATACAATTTTACCACATCATTTAAGCAAATATAAAATACAAAAGTCCTAGGCAAGAGTTACGGCCAACTAGAGTCTCTACTTCCATCCCATTTCATAAATGAGTTACCATTTGACTCAGGGATTGATGGTCTTGGGTATCACCTCATCCCTTCCATCGTCATATTCTGGTGACCATCATATAAAGTGAAAAGTAATGGATGACCTAAAACCTAATAAATGAAATCTCTAGTTTTAAGTTATAAAAATTATTTTACCTCTTCCTTTAGTACATGCAAAGAGAATGCATACCAATTCAGTAAGTGTGATAAAAACATGAGTAGTCTTTACTTTTCCTTTTTCATTTACCATGAAAACTGTCATCCAATAATATATATGGTCGGTTCTAAATTTATTTTTTGTAGCGTCAATAAGTCTTAAATCTCTTGCATTTACGCCAATTTAATTTATTCGGCTAATTTTGACAAAAATAGAAATTTCTTCAAATACTTATCGCTTTTTATCATCATGATCAAATTTGATTCAGGAATTAATACGACTTTTAGTGTAGAAGATTTCAAAAAGAGATTTTTTACCATTGGTTTTTGCTGTTCTGATCAAAATTGGATCGGGAAAGAATACGACTTTTAATAGCTTTAAAAGTCTCTTCCTATATATAGAAAAACACAAGACATTACATAAAACACCAGATATTCACAAGAAGAAAGCGACGCTCCCTATTCTCAACAATGGCACAAAGTGGCGGCTCAAGTTCAATTCCGAAGACCAAAGATGAGGTGAGGCGAGTCTTCGACAAGTACGACGCGAACAGTGACGGCAAGATCTCCTACGACGAGGTGAGGCAAGCACTGAGTGAGCTTGGCCGGACGGCGGCCGCCCCTGAGGAGGCGAGGCGCAAGTTTTCGGAGATCGATAGGAACGAGGATGGCTTCATCGACGTCCACGAGTTTGCCGAGTTCCTCACGTGGGAGCCGGTTGAAGGCCGCAACGAGGAGGAGCAGCTCAAGGAGGCGTTCGACTTGTACGACCTCGACAAGGACGGGCGGATCTCGGCAGAGGAGCTGCAGGCGGTGATGAAGAGGCTTGGGGAGGAGTGCTCAATGAGCGATTGCCAGACGATGATTCTCTCCATCGACAGGGATGGGGACGGCCAAGTCGATTTCGACGACTTCAAGGCCAAGATTTTTAACAAGTGATGATGCATGGACGTGGAGTGAAGCCCTTTTCCGTCCGATTTCTTCTTCTTCAGTCGATTCTTTTAGTCATGATTAGAGGTGCCAAAATGGGTGCACAACCCATTTATGAACCCATATTTATTTAAATGAGTCATTAATAGATTAAGTATTATTTCTCAAAACACCCATAATGGGTTCTAAAAATAAAGAGACGGAAACATATTTGGGTTTAGTTTTTTACCAAAAAAAACATATTTGGGTTTAGTTGCCAATTTGATATGAACGGTATTAATTTTTTTGACTTTGATTAGGGATTCTTGCATATGGCACGTCATGTTTCACACAAATAACCAATTTAAATGGTCGGTTCTACACGTGGTAATGCATTTTATTAATTCACTTCTCTTGAACTCTCCCAGAGTATCTCGACTCATGGAGCATCTTGCAAACTTCCACCATAGGGGGCATCCCAACCGCTAGGGCATCTCGATTTCCAATGCATCTCAAAAGAATTCCCGAGGCATCTTAATCATTAAGGCATTCGCAGACTTTTACCATGGAGTATCATCACACACCATTATATGGGTAATGACAACACATTATTTTCATGCACAATGCACATATTAACATTGATCTTTCTTGCATCGACAATGAAATAAACAACCATTACAACAATCAACCTCCATTACATAACCACCTTTCATGCATAACCTTACCTTGCACTTTTTATAATCACATAAGTTCAGGATGAGGATTATAAGCTTATCTCACCTTCTTCCTTATCATACATTTTAATGTGCACATCATAATAGCATGTTTATTCTATTTTGTAAAGACAAGCAGACATATACATGCACCAACACTCATACCCATTTGCTTACTTTATCACATGTTTCTCAAAGAAATGAAATCCACTAGTCACGTAATTGGGTAAGAAACAACTTGTGCTTACACTTAGAATGTGAATTTATTATTCGGTGATCTATCTTTTTAAGAAAAACCTGACCCAAAAAGCGAATCGAATTGAAGAAGTAGTCATACTTAGGCTATGTAAATAAGTATATATTCATACTCAAAATGTAAATGTGCTTAGACTCAATAAGAATCTGATTGGATAGAATGGATGCGTTCAAATTTAGTAAAATTTGATCGTATAATTGAAAAGGTTCAAACTCAATAAGATATAATTGTATAAATAAACACGTCTACACTCAGCAAATTCTGATTGTACAAAGAAATATGTTAAGACTTCAATAAAATTTGATAGTATAAATAAACATGTCTAGATCCAGTAAAATACGATTGTATAAAAAAATAGGTCCAGACTTCAATAAAATTTGATCGTATAAAAAGACACGAACAAACTTAGAGAAATATGATGTATAGTAAACATATTCTAGTTGTTAAAATTTGGACAATCAAATGGTTACATTCGGACTCAGTAAAATTGATAAAATAAAAGAACAAATTAATGGATAGACTTAGACTTAGTGAAATTCTAGTAGAACAAACACATTTTAACGCAATAATTTTTAGTAGAACGAATGAATAGATTTTGACTTTAAATTTTGGTAGAACAAACGAACAAATTCTGACTAGCATAACGAAATAGAATGAACATGTTTTGGCTAAATAAGAGGGTGAATGATAATCATTATCTTCTATAAATAGATTTTGAAAGAGAAATAGATTTTTTATTTCTATTTCTAGAAGAGTTTCTAAGAAAAAATAACCGTTTGATAATGACACAAAATTTCTACTCTAAAAATAGAAATTCATTTGATAACGACACAACATTTTTTCTTATCAGCAATCGGCGGCGGCGGCGAGCAACCGATGGATAGTGGTCAACGGCGATGGATGAAGGACCGGTTGACGAACGATGAAAAGAATTTTTATTTCTCATTTCTATTCCATAAATAGAGAAGTGGAAAATTTTTGCATCTGATTTCTATTTCAAACCTATTTCTGGAACGGAAATTTATTTCAGAAATAGAAAAATGAAATATGTTTATCAAACGGATTTCTATTCCAAAAACAAGTTTGGAATAGAAAAATTATTTCTAAAATAGAAATTGCAGTTTATCATGCAACCCCTAAATTGTGGCAAGATGAAATAGAACAAACATTCAAGAGGTTATCAATGCAAATATAGTAGAATTACCAGAGTTGGACTAGTAGAATGAAGCACAATGAATAGATTTTGACTAATAGAATGGACATGTTTTGATTAGTAGAACGAAACAAAACAAATAGACTCAAAAATTTCACCTATCATTTTAACACAAATTAAGAACGAAACAAAATGAATAGACTCAACATTTTCACTTATCATTTTAACACAAATTAAGGAAATCGATCACGCCCATTTAAACATGCATTAGATAATCAAGACTATTTAACAATTACTATATACATAACATACACATCAAAGTTTCACCCCACAACCAATCAATCAAGATAAAGTTTTAAGGGGATCGAACCAATTTAGTGCCTAAAAACTTCACTTACCTCCAACAAATGTGAACAAGTAAGGGTCGTGACCACCTCTTGATTCACAAAAATTAGGATCCCCAAAAGCATTTACTTCTAAAGATGGAAGATAGCATAATACAGTTGAGTAAACTTTGAGTCTAACCTTCCTTCCAAGGTTAAGAGGGTGTTTTGTTTAGAGTAGTGCTTAAGGATGTTGGCTCTTCCTTCTTCCATGTGGCATGTCTAAACTTGAGAGATAAACAAGTGTCATGGAGTTTACATGTAATGGCGATGACTAACCAAAATGTAGTGATGATTATGGGAGGTGTCTTACTTACAATATTCCATCTTATATGTGGCCAAAGAAGTTGCAAGAAATAATGACTCATTTGAGAATAAATTATGGCCTAAATTTAAGGTGTCAAGCTTAGACATGAAACCTCTTCTTGAGAGGACACTTGGGCATGCATGAAACGATACAAGGACAAGTGGCTATATGTGGCATGATTTCACTTGGCTTATGGCCAAGTGGAGGAATGAGTTGTCGACTTCAGGGTAGGTGTCAAAATGAGTGCTAAAGTTTGAATTTTGGAGATGATGCATGGCTATGCACTTGATTCTTGAAAAGACATGTGATGTGTTAGGTGTCTCAACCAAAAGAATTTGTAAAATAACCATAATGAAAACATAATTCTCCTACTTTCGGCACCATTAATGAAATTAATTAACCATTATCTCTAATTAACTAGATTTTAAACCAATAATGCTACTCATTAACAACTAAGTTGATGGTAAGTTAATTAATCTATTCTACTATTAAAGCACATATCGACATTTATCAATCTCATTCAAAACGTCGGACTCAAGATGATTACATTTGTCGAAAAGTCATTCTCCGCGCCTCACTAAATTTACAACTAAATTACTATTTCTATTCGTCCTCATAATTTTTAAGCTACATTGTCCTTAGCCTTATAACCTAAATATAATCATTGGACATAAAAAATTCACAATATTACATAAATATTATTATGAAAAATTTGGAGAACTGGTTAAAAAAGGGTGCATTTGATAACATTTTTATTTTGAAAACAAATTCTTTTTAGAAATAGTTTTTTTTCTATTTTTATTTCCTATAAGAGTTTTTAAGTAAAACAGCTCATTCGATAACTATACAAGATTTCTATTCCAAGAATAAGAAAAGAGTAAAAATGCGTTTGGTATGACCAACAAAATTTTTTTCGATGTAGAATTTATTTTAAATTTTAATATATATTTTATTTTTTCCCTCTCTTCTTCTTCTTCCTCCTCTAGTTGGTCGCTGGGTAGCAGTGACGAATGGTGATGAGTAGAGGCGGCGGCAACCGATGGTGGCGGGTAGCAAGGCTCTAGTGATTGATTAGAAGAGGAAGAAGAAGGAAAAAAAAAGGAAAGAAACTTATTTTTAGAAATTGTTCTTAGGAACAAGAAATTATTTTTTTATTTCTTTTTTATTCCAAATCTATTCTTTGTCCATTTTTTTATTCCGAGGAATAAAAAAATTAACCAACCTTGTCAAATAGATTTATATTCTTTTTCTATCCTAGGGAATAAAAGAACAAAAAGGTAGAAAAATTTGAACATTACCAAATGGAGCCCAAGTTACCCGGTTTCCTTGGGAAAATATGTGGTGTATAATCTACCGTTACTCTCCTACAAGTAACAGCATGGTCACCCTCTCATTTCCCGAAAAATAATAAAGGCACTTATGGACATACGAACATGAAATAGCTGAAATTGCCTACATTGTCTTTTATTTTGCCACGTGCCTACATTTTTTTTTTTTTTTTTTTATCTATCCTATTCCAACTCTTCATCTCTTAGACTTTTCTTTACTTCTCTGTAAGTCGTGAAAGTTAAACCTTACATCTAAAATTAAACATCCCCACCCCGCCGTCACCCAATTCCCCTTTCTCAACCAACTTATTCGTTACATCTAAACAAAAGAATAGAGTCACTCTAAATAGACATCTAATGTCCCTTGTTGTAGCCTTGAGAATGAGGCAGCTAAACTAGGGTTTAGACTGGTGATTTTTGTTTTGGAAAAAAAAATGAGTCTACTCTATTTTTTAATCTACACTCAACGGCTTTGTAGATAGAAAAACAAGTGATTATCACAAAAATCTAACCCATGGTCCTAATTTGTATCTCTCAAAGTTAGAGGCTTACTATGCAACAATGCTAAAGTCGAGGGGAGGAATTTGTAACTTTTCAAATTGGAAAATAGTGTTAAAGTTCGAGGCCATCATCTATATCTTCTCAAGGTTCGGAAGTTATTCGTACAACATTGCTAAAGTTGGGTGGAGGAGTCTATAAATTTGCAAAGTATTGGAATTACTATATTATGGAGTTAAAGTCCATATTCTGAACAATTAATCATTTTTATTAAGCAAGTATAAAAAATAAAAGCATCGTATTTCTTATAGAAAACAAGTGCAATTGAGAGTCGGGAAATCGGCCCATTTAATATGTAGCTGCCAAATTTTTGTTGGTATTATTTTTTTCTTTCAAAACTATCTAACAAAAAGGTAATTACCTTGTCCATTCCTCCACATAATTTTTTTTACGTCTGTTTGGTTTTAAAAGTGCCTGTGTTCAACACTAACTATTGTTTCCTCAAGCTACCTGACACGTGTAAACAACCCACAGGACTAGAATTTTATAGAGTGATTATGACAAAAGATGCGATTGTATGTGATAAATTAAAAACTGATCTGAAAGGATGGAGGAGATCAAAGTTCTAAAAAGCAAGCGCAAAAGCTTTCATCTGAGGAATAACCGGAGGATAATCCCACTTTCACTATCCCCGGAGCATCATATCTTCGATGACCGATTCCATGTGTCCCAAACAAATTTTATTAAAGCCATAACTGATGTCACGAATTCATTTAATATACATGTTTGGTACTGCTAATTGCCAATGTATTTTCAATGTGTAATTTCCATTTTCGTAGAATAAAACTCTAATAGGAACGTATCTATTTCTTGTGTTTCCTTTATAATGACTAATTATGTTTTTTTTTTGGTAAGGTTAATGACTAATTATGCTTCTAGTGGGAAAAAAACAAAAAGAAGCTATTCCATTTTGACTCTTTTTTCTGTCAAACTTTCATTTGACTTCAAATCCTACTCAAAAAGCTTGAGCAAACTACTAGCGTTAGGGAATCTCATTGCTCAAGGTTTGATCGTGGGTCTTTGTGTTTGGGTTTCTTAGACACACATATCGACGGATAGCTCACGATATTTGAAAGTTGTCTCTCATCGTACCTTTGGCGGCTCCGATGGACACATCAACTTGAATCAAATGATCTTTTACTTCTGTTTCTGTTGCTATTCAAATACCTCGATCATTTCAGTTACTAATTTGTGTGAAAGAAGTTTGTTCCAAAAGTGCATCAACTGTTAGAAAAAACCTGAGGTACTAAACGAGAGCATATCTGGGATTGAGAATCTTCATCCACTCACTTACATGCTCTTAAAAAATTCGAGTAAACGAACTAAAGCTTAAAGGCACGTATCTAGACAAATCTTCACTTTTGGCTTACTTAAAATCTTAGGGTGCATGCATTTTGACATTATTTTCATGTCAAATGTTGAAAACTTTTTGGCCAAAAAAATAGAATATTCCGTGATATACAAATATCGAAACAATTCATAATTAAATTTCATAATTGTCGAAATCTGTAATTTTTTTTTTTGTTGACCTTTCTAAGTTCCAGAACGGACAAACTCTCGTCGTGTGCTTCGACGGCCACTTCCAAGAATCCACCCTTTAGACCGGGTCCTAAAAAAAGCTAACGCACGTCGTATTCCCCAGTCGACATAAGCATCGCACGCGTCAAACGACTTGTGTCCGGTCACCATCATTCATGCGTGAAGTTCTAAATATGTCCTTCCTATGCTTAAACCCTATTTTCTAAAATTAAAGAGACGACAAGACGTGTCTGAAAAGGGCCGCCCCGCCCGCGTATAAACTAAATGAAAAGCGCACCAACTTTTGACATTTCAATTTTCGACCGGTCGTCCCCCGGCTCTCTCCTAGTCCTGGCGAGAATTTTACCAATGGCACGGTTGAAATTTCTCTCGATTCCGAGGGCATCCTCGCTCTTCCCCCGGACCCCTCCCCCGCAGCGTCTCGTCACGTTCTCGCTCCACAAGGCGCGACCCGCCTCCTTCGTCCCTGTCCGCACTCCATTTCCCGCTCGCGCATTTCGTCGAACCCCTTGCGCGCAGCACGAGGCGGCGGCGGCGGCGACGACGATCGGTCGGGCTTCGGTTCGGGGCGGGGAAGCGGCGGCGATGGAGGAGAGGAGGATGAAGTACGTGCTCGTGACCGGGGGGGTCGTCAGCGGCCTCGGGAAGGGCGTGACGGCGAGCAGCATCGGGGTCGTGCTCAAGGCTTGCGGCCTCCGCGTCACCTCCATCAAAATAGGTCCGCGAGCGCGCGATGATGCTTGCTGAGCATCGTCTTTGATGAGCAGTTCTGTAATTTTTTGGGTTGCTTCTTTAGTCGGCTGGGTGTTTGGGTTGGGTCGCCGCCGATGTTTTGGTTGTGCTGCCTACTTTGGTTTGTGGTGAGCGAAATGTTTTCAGGGAGAGAGAGAGAGAGACAGAGAGAGGGAGAGAGAGTGAGTTCTCGATACCGCAGGAAGAAGGAAAGCCGGTGCTTTGGTTGATTGCTTGTTGTCGTTCATGAGTAGCAATGAAGTTTTTGTCTTAAAGAACCTCCTTTTATTTTGTTTTAAGTTAAGAAAGAGGTAGCTTTTTGTCCTTGGTTTATCTCACTTGTTTTAGATTAGACAGAGTATGCCACCGTGCTGATGCAGACAGCACCTTCTGACAAATTTTTTTGGCTTTACTGGGTATTGTTATTGTTAGTTTTTTCCCCTTTTCATACCTTATAGACTCAATTGTTTTTGACAATTTCATGACTTGCAGATCCATATCTGAACACGGATGCTGGTACAATGTCTCCCTTTGAGCATGGGGAGGTTTTTGTCCTCGATGATGGCGGAGAGGTTGCATGAATGTTCATTTACTCTGTACTTCAATTTTCTTTGGTGAAAGATCGTTGTCTGAGATTGTTTGTTTTCTCAATAGTATGTTGTAATATGCCATTTTATGCCTTTGCAACTCGCCTTCTTTTATTAGGTTGATCTGGATTTGGGAAACTATGAAAGATTCCTAGATATAACTCTCACCAAGGACAACAACATCACCACGGGAAAAATATACCAGGTGTTCTAATTTTCTTTGTTCTCTGCTTCTCCATTTTGTATTTTTTTTTCACGTATATGTGAAATTATGTTATGCTTATGATATATTGATACATCCCCACTTTTTATCAGTCTGTCCTTGAGAAGGAAAGGAGAGGTGATTACCTTGGAAAGACAGTCCAGGTAATCCCTGTGGTCTAAATTACTTGTCTGCTTTCTGACATGAGATTACAGACTCAGAGTTAGGCTCTTCACATGTCTACACTTCTCTAGGTGGTTCCACATGTGACGGATGCGATTAAGAATTGGATTGAATCTGTCTCTACTATTCCCGTTGATGGAAAAGAAGGCCCTGCCGATGTTTGTGTTATAGAGCTAGGAGGGACTGTAGGTAAGAGTCAAAAGAGGATAAAGTTCTGCTTCCCCAAAAAGACCTTGTTTATTATGCATTACAATTTTCCCTTTCTGGGGTAGAGCTGATAGACGTGCTTTGCCCAGGCGACATCGAATCCATGCCATTTATTGAGGCTCTGCGACAATTATCCTTTTCAGTTGGTATACTCTTTTGACTTCTCAATCTGCTTTAAGGAGTTACGATGATGTTATCTCTCTATCTGTTCATGGCATTTCTTTTTTTTTTTTGCGAATTATTATTATTATTATTATTATTATTATTTTTTTTAATGGTTGGTCACTGTACTTAATTCGACACAGTTTGGACCATACATTATCCATGCTGTGATCTGACGGACAGTCATCCTCTTTTATACGGTTGAATACTGAGCATTTTTATGATATGGTATCTGCATTTTACTTGGTGGGTCAATGTATCACTTGTGGAAGCATGTGCATATGATGCCCGCAAAATGATGAAATTAAGACATTTGTGCCTTACATAACTCAACTAGTGTCGTTGTATTCCTAGGTTAGACAAGCTGCTTCTAATGTGTTCTTGCTTGTGCCTTGATGCTTTTATGTTTTCCTTATTTCATCTTTCTGAAACATGGAGAGCTTTCCGATGTTAATCTTCAATTTCTTCAGGCCCAGATAACTTCTGCCTTATCCACGTGAGCCTGATACCAGTGCTAGGTGTTGTGGGAGAGCAAGTACACACTTCTTTCACTTACTTTTAATCCCACCGGATCCAAAATTTCAACGTCTTTCTAAATTTTTCATTGACTCAGAGTATGAGATCCTCTCTCTCTCCCTCTCCCTCTCTTAGAAAACAAAGCCAACACAACATAGCGTCAGAGAATTGAGGGCTCTAGGCTTGACTCCTCATCTTCTAGCTTGCCGCTCTGCTCAGGTATAAGATTTTCATATGTAAAACACTGCGATATTACTCAATAAAATGTTTTGGTCAAAGATTTATTTCTTCTGGATCTAGAGGCTGCATGCAGATTCTCCTTTTTGTCATTTGCTCCTTTATTGGACTCACTTTTGCATTAGTTCATGATTTTGGTGTGGTACAGATGTTGCATGAATGTCTTTAGTGAATTTTGTCAAAATATATATCGGAAGCAAATAGAATAATTGTTCCGATGGGATAATTATTTGGCCTTAATATCCTTTGCTAGCACAAGCCATTTTGAGCCAGAGTTCATGACAGTGGCATAGATGAGAATGCTTTGTTGGATGAATGGACAAACAAGAAAAGACATGACTAGAAATGAGTCTATCTGGAACAAGGTAGCTGTGTTGCATCCATTGAGGATAAGATGAGAGAAGGTCGTTTGAGATAGTTTAGTCATGTTAGAGAAGGACCTTCAGACACCTAGTGAGGAGATATGAGCAGGGGATGGAAACACTGGTTAGAAGGGGCATGGAAAGACCTAAAAGGACATGGAAAAGGATGACATGGAAAGATATGGGGCATTTAGAGCTTACGGAGGATTTACTACATGATTGAGTGCAATGACGTATTAGGATTCATACTGCGGAGCCCACTTAGTGGGATAAGACTGGTTTATTGCTGTTGTACTCATTGGAACATTATACTAATGCCACAAATGTTGGTACTTCAAAGAGATTTTATGGTTGTCTCACAGCTTTTCTAGCATATACATGAGCAACAATTCATGAGTTGCTTAATTTGAGTCAATATTGAATCATGTCTCACCCTCCATTGTAGCCCTTACTGGAAAATACAAAGGAGAAGCTTTCACAGTTTTGCCATGTTCCGGTAACTGGTTCATTCTTGTTTTTGTAGGTTTTCTTAATTTGGCTCATTGAGCACCTCTGTTGATACTAAGCTTTTACGTGCAATTTGATCTTTTTCAGATTGGTAATATTCTCAACATCCATGATGTTCCTAACATCTGGCATGTTCCTCTTTTACTTAGGGTGGGTTCAGATGCTAACAATTGATTCTTCTGAGTTTTAGCAAATATCTTTTGAAGTCTCCTTATCATCTCTGTCTTGTTTGTAGAACCAAAATGCTCATATCTCAGTCCTGAATCAGCTAGGCTTGGTTAGGTGAGTTCCTTTCGAAATATTCAACCTGATAAGCATGATATTTTGGCATAGGGCCATGATCACTTTAAATCTGCTCAAGACTTACGTGTGTGTGTGTAGGTTGGGGGGTGGTGGGGTGTGTGTGAAGGCGGCTTGTTCATGTATTTTAAGCCAATTAGGTTTATTTTGCCTCATGTAATTTTCTTTCTTTCTCGCTTTTTTTTTTTTTTTTTTTTTTTTTTTTTTTGTTTTTGTGTTTTTGTTTTTGTTTTAGAGTGCACAGGAATGCTAATAGACATCTTTTTATTATGAAATTTTCTGAGTTGGGAAATCTTTTCCTCTGACACTTCTAATAACACAAGAAGTGTGTTGTCATCTCAGTAATAAGGGTACTTTTAGTTTTGGATGGATGGATATGCTGTCTATATAGAAAGTCGAAGGTGTAACATGATGAGTACATTGCTCTCGATCATTTCTGTTGCCAGGCAAAAGATTTGTCTTATTGGAACGGACTCATTTTTCATTTTTGTTTTCTCTAGACCCCTGGACTAACTAGCTATCTTGTCTCCTGTCTCTTTTTTCCCACCACTGGTATATGCATTAATGTGCTAGATTTTCATAGTCTGAACTCATTGGTCAGTCTTTCCTGTCTTGTTCTTCAGGTGCTAATTCTAGTATCATTGATAGCCATAGAATTCTCATCCAGATATATCAATTTGTTGATGACCTTATTAACAGCTTTTTGAACTGTGTATTCAGCATGGCTAGCCCTCCGAATTTGCAAGATTGGACGAGGAGAGCCGAAAATTTTGATAATCTCACCAATTCAGTTAGTATTATGGTTTCTTTATGGAATCTCTGTCTGAATTTTATGCTATCAGTCATGCCAGTTAATTTGACTAATTAGTGGTTAGAGCTAGACTCTCAGATCTGTTTGGTATTTCTATTTGGGAGATTCTGAGATCAGAAAATACTGAAATATGCAGGTGAGGATTGCATTAGTTGGAAAATATGTTGGCCTGACAGATTCATATCTTTCTGTAGTCAAGGTGTGATTTCAATTTCTGTGACTTATTTGGTTCACTAAGATGATACTATCTGAAACTGACTCTTAATTAATTTGGATGCCTTTGACATGTATAAAAAATATCCCATAATGCGGTGGCCTGATTTTCATTTCGCAAACTTTTAGGTACGCATGTTGAACCCTTATATACAGTTACAAATTTAATGATAATGGTCATGGTTTCATTTTGAACATAAAAAAGGTTGGAAAGAGGTTAATCCCTAAGCAGAAAAAATCTATTCAACCTTTTACTTTTTGGTTAAAGGTTGGACTAAGCAGAATATATCTATTCAACTTTTTAGTTTTGCTTCAAGCTTTCAAAACTATAACCACTACCAATTTAGAGTCTTAATAACATCTGGGATTTGATCAATCTTCCATGTTAATTTGTTTACAGGCCCTGTTGCATGCTTGCATTGCTTGTTCTATGAAGCCATTGATTCATTGGATTGCAGCTTCTGACCTTGAAGAGGATAGTGCAAAATTGGTTTGTACTATATATCTCCATTCAAAATTACAATGATGAAGGGTCTCTCCAAATGTTTCTCTATGGTATTTGTCTTCCTTATGTGCTATTGCTTGATGCAGACGCCGCAAGCGCATGCAGCAGCATGGGAAACTCTGAAGGTATTAATCACTAACTCTTGTCAAACTTGTTCTCTCTCTGTCCATCCGTTGTGGAATTTTTCACTAGCGTCACATGAACATTATTGCCATTCCAATGGATGAAGAGCTAATTTTTTTTATTCCAACTTTTAGTGTGTGCTCTCATGACAGAGGCGCATGCTATTATATAACAAAAGGCATTTCGTGTGCTTGCAGTGCAGCTGAAATAATAGAAAAAACTCTTTGTTGCATAGAAACTCCCTGGCTTTTTCTGCAGTGATAATGTTGATATCACCATGATTTTCAGTTACCAGACCTTTTTTTTTTGGGGTCATTTTTCTCTTTCTATTTTGATATGGCTTATTAGGTCTGGTAGTTAGAAGTCTTTCAGCAAATTGCTTATGGCTTTATACAAGAACCTGTCATTTTATTATCATGTGACTATTAAGTCAATTGAATGCTATTGATGTTTTGCTGAGGCGAGGCACATTTTCTTCTGTAGACTGAATAAATAATACCTGTATGTCCTTTTTTGCATAAATGTGCAGAATGCATCATGTGTCATAGTTCCAGGTGGATTTGGAGATCGTGGTGTGAGAGGAATGATATTGGCTGCTAAGTACGCAAGGGAAAATGATGTCCCTTATCTTGGGATTTGTTTGGGCATGCAAATTTCTGTTATTGAGTTTGCCAGATCTGTAAGTACATTATTTTAGCCTTGATCATCCCTTCTTGTGTGCATACAGATATTTACTAATGTTTGTCTCTTGTTTAGGTTCTGGGCTTGGATACAGCAAACAGCACAGAGTTTGATGCTGAGACGCCCAATGCTGTTGTAATTTTCATGCCTGAGGTGTGGCTTTATTTTTTCATTTTAATTCTAACAAAGATTGTATGTGCAAGTGTGGTATTTGGTCTGAGGTCCTAATATGCTGTTATGTGCACGTAGGGATCAAGAACACACATGGGAAGTACCATGAGACTGGGTTCCCGTAGAACATTGTTCCAGACACCAGATTGCATCACTTCAAACCTGTACGTGATACATTTTTCCACTTTATCTTCGTCTGTGGTACTATTTGCCCATGTGGCCTTTAAGTGGAAAAAGAGCTATTATGCATCTTGAAATTGGGGGGGCTGGGGACTGAAGTTCTAGAAAGAAAAAAGATCTAGCATTCTGTATAGTAAACATCCAGAGAACATTTCTTTGGGTCGCTTGAGTTGAGGCTTAGACATTGATGTTTCGTTTCTAGAAGCTGAGGCATTGGGATTGATATTACAAGTGCAATTTTTGCTAAATATGATGGTCAATATTGAAATACTGGGTAATCATTGGTATTTGGCCTTCCTAGTGATTATTTGTGAATAATGGCAGAATGGTAGACTGTCATTTGAAGTGTTATAAGGTTATAAATGGGATTGTCTCATGTTTTTGCAATTTTGCTTGCTTATTTGTAGGTATTGCAACTCAGAATATGTTGATGAAAGACACCGACATAGATATGAGGTTAGCTGGAAGCTAGTGTTGAATTTGCAATAATTGAAATGTCATGAAGATATAAAGTTACTTTTGTGATGATCATGGGATGATGCAGGTAAACCCTGATGTGATTGGAATTCTAGAAGAAGCTGGATTAAAATTTGTTGGGAGGGACGAAACGGGTAGAAGAATGGAGGTGAGTTTTCTGCCAAATGATATATTGTTAAAGGATGTCTCATCTCTGGCTTTTCGACATATGAATTCCTTTTTGTTGGATTTTTTTGACATTTAGAAAATCTTAAATTCATTTTCTTAAGATCTCTTGTTAGAGTGGGCTTGGTTTGGAGACTGTAAAATGAACAGTTTTACTTGGTTTTTGCGTGCAGATTTTGGAGCTTCCAACTCATCAATTTTATGTGGGTGTCCAGTTCCACCCTGAATTTAAGTCACGACCTGGGAGGCCCTCAGCTCTATTTCTAGGTACATCTCGAATGAGCAAGCATTTTAATAAAAAAAATTCCCTTGTTCTCATTGGGAACTATTTAGCATATAAGTTTTCAGCTGCATTCTTGTTATCTACTGAGGAACAATGAAGAATCAGGACCTGTGGCTGTTCTTTACTTACATACATTCTACGACTTGCTTTTTGTGTGGATAGTTTCAAGGTTCATTTGTTTCACTAGCAGCATACCAAGCTATGCATGGGCCTGCGATTGATATTATGTCTAAAAGAAATAAAAATTTTGGGAATTCATGAGCGATGATTGAATTTCTTAGCCACTTAATGCACTTTTTTCTCTCGTGGTTTGTATAAATCTTGTTTGGCTTAATTTCAGGGTAAAGATTGACTTGGCTTTAATATGGTTTAATGTATTGTTTACTTATATGTTGATTATTCTCATCAACCGATTATCTATTTTTCTTTATCTAGTTTAATTTATATAAGAAATTAGCTGCATTTTCTATTCTTTCTAAGAGACTTATTGTTGAGGAAAGTAATAAAAGACGTTGACTTGGGACTTCATTATTAGTAGGAGTTATAATTCATGCAGATACTGAATGTATGTAGTCATAACTAAGAGTTTGGGATTTGAGCAGTATGCCACTATAGTTGTTATAAGTCAGACCTTTTTCAACACTTTATCTCTGTCTTTCAGAAAGTTGTATAGGATAGAATGCAATGTGTGTGGATTTGTTGTTGCTAGAGCAAAATGGGCAGAACCACCTGAATAGTCTCGTGAGTATATTTTTGAGTTTGTTGAAAGCTGGGTTGTCTGATTTTGTTTGCAGGTTTTGAATTGAATAATATCTTATGCATGTTCCTAGTGCTTTGCTGGCACAACGGATCTTTACTTCTGTTACTCTGTGACTCAGGATTTATCTTGGCGGCAACTGGGCAGTTGAAAGCGTATCTTGGCCGACAGCAAAATGGAAATTGATCCATCTGTTGGTCCCCATGCCTGAACACCCAAAAGTTTTTTATGAGGTAGGCAATTAGTAAAATGGTTGAGGTATTCACCATATAGAAGAAAATTTTGGCTTTGTCCAGTTGAATGGGCTTTGTAGTCATGCATGCATCTCTTTGGCTAAGTTTAAGATTTTGATTGGTCATGCAGATCATATCTGATCCTCACATTGTTTGCGTCTGCGTAATTGCTTCTTGTAGTAACACAGCACATCTTTTGATTGCTATGAGAATGCCTCTCTTACCCTTAATGGGTTGTGGCATTTGCATTCATCTTGAATATTTGGTATATTGTCCTTATCTAGATCTTGTTCGCAAATTGATGTCGGACAGATTTTGGCTTGATTTAGATTATAAAATTTCATAAAAGGTGCGTGGAGCTGAAGTCTTTTGCATGCTCTGGTTGCTGTGTTCGTTTGCCCAAAGATATATGCTCTTTACTAATGTTGCATTTCATTTTCATTTAGAAATCCTAAACGTTCTTCTTGTCCTGGATAGGATGTCAAATACAATACCTCATTGTAGAATGTGGCTTTAATGGTTCTTGGACCAGCAGCAGCGAACATCAAGGAGATATTCAACCCACAATTTTGTAGCTCAAGCTGGGGAAACCTATTTGACTATGTGGGTTCGTCACATCAAAGTGCTCCATAGTTGCCTCAATTGGGTTCTCAGCCCAGATCTTACTGTTAAATCAAAATGTTATGGAGATTAGACACTGAAATTCAGTGGATGCTAAAATGCCGGGACTATGTGAGTTTAGCACTTTCTGCATAATTTGTGCGATTGGAAGAGAAGTAATGGCCGGAACTTCGGCAGTATGTAGATTTTGTTGGAGAAATGCGGAGTAACTGTTTTTAGGCCCTGGCAAATAGAGTATGAACATTACAGAGGCCTTGCTGTGGATGCAATCCATGTGAGCCTCAGCTTCTTTTCTCGGCAAATTCTGTGTTTTGATGCATTTTCCCTTTTCTTATCAGGTGTTGATTCCATGCGTAAGATTTCTACTGTGTTCTCACATACATTCATATCACAGATCATTGCCCACGTATTGAACTTCTGATCTGCAATCGGACGCACCATGGGTGCGCATCGGATTCTTTTTAGTACCAAATTCCGTTTGGTGCTTTCTACGTAATGGATGAAGGGAAATTCCTCGGGTCGAGTGAAGTTGATATCAAAGGGAAGTCTCATCACCCGTGTGGCAGAAAAAAAAATGTGAAACAGTTTGTCAAAAAATCTACGGAAGCCCAGAGGGATTTCTTAATACGTTCAGCGGCAGTGTATGCACCTCGAGAGTATTATGTATGTCGCTTCATGTCGCATCGAAGCGGGTATTATTGAGCTGATAAGCCTTTCATTTCAATGACATGATAACTGCAAAGTTTCTGAATTTTAAAATATGGGATGATACGATTGATTTGGTGATATCACGTTAACATGATATATGACATTAGATACATAATATATATTTAAAGAAAAATTTTAAATAAAAATTTGAAGTGTAACTAATTTTGTTTTTGCAAGGGTTTGAAATAATATCATTTTATCAAATAAGAATCTAAAATAAAGTTGTTTTAAATAAGGACTTTACATTGCTAGCTCATTGGTCAGCTAAATATCTTGGTTGATTAAGGGTAGTTACATCTAAAGACAATTTTAATTATATTGAAAATTTAAAAAGACGAAAAGTGTTTTTTTTTTCTTATAGAAAGCAAGAATATAGGTGAGAGGGCAGGCACCACCCCATCATCGGTGGAGTGGTGGTGATAACTGGCAACCCTCACTCAAATTTGGGAGATGACAAACCCTCTCCCAATTTTGGGAGGGCTAAGCCCTCACCGAGGTGCCGGCAACCTTGCCGACCATTGTTAATTGATGGGTGGTGGCCTCATGTGATATTTGTGTTTTTTTTTTCTTAGCATTTTTTTTTGAGTTTGTATCTTTTATGGAAAGAAAAAAAGAAAAGGAAAAATGAATGAAAATATATTTAAAATGAAAAAAATGTCTTTAATTGGTTGGTGAGGTCAAGCATTTTTTAAGATTAATATAGTCACTTTAAACCTTTATTTAAAATAAAATTCGGTCTTTATTGAGAAAATTAGGGTATTTTAGATTATTATTTGGAATTTCCTTAAATTTAAATAACATAATGTATGGTGTGATTAAATAATAAGCACATAAGGATGGATAGTTGAGAATCGGAAATTAAATACATTGACGTAAAACGAGGAAAAGGAAAAATCGTGAATATTCAAACTCGATACTCACTCAATATGCGTTGAAGCTCCAGTATCTACAAGAGTGTCCTGCTTGGCAACATCATTGCGACACGAAACCGACAAAACCGCTCTCTCCTCTTCCTCTTCTCTGTCTCCCTCCCTCACACGTGGCGCCGCGTGAGTGGTCCGGGACCACGCTGACGTGGCGGTCCCGGACCACCCAATATTTTCTCGCGGTGGGAGTTGGAAACTATTACTGTCGAAACAGAGAGAGAGAGAGAGATGGGGGACTATTGATTCAGCTCGTGGCTCTGTTGAGCATCTCGGTGTACTGTAAGTACGAAACCTGCCTCTGCAGCTTCATCTGCTCGTGGAACTTCGCTATGAACTCCTCTGCCCTCTCATCAATCCCCCTTCTTCTTCTTCTTCTTCTTCTTCGGACAATCCCGTCGCCTTCTCGCCGTACACGCATCCTCCTCCGTCTCCGACGGCAAACAGGCTCTTCCTCTCCCAGTTGCCGTCGAAGAAGCCGTGCTCGAAATCGACGTCCGGGCTGATGCAGGGGATGCGAGGGAGGCGGAAGCGGACCTCGTGGATCCTCCGGGACGGTGCATCTTGACGCGGAAGACCGGAGTCTCGTCGAACGAGAGCTCGCGCTCCCCGTAGCGGATAGGCATCGAGCTGCGGTAGCCGCACCTGCTGCGGATGCTCTCGACGAATCTAGCCACGGCGAGACGGAACTTGTCCGCGAGGAGCCGCCTGAACACGCCGCCTCTCCTCGGCCACATCAGAGCTGGGCGGACCACGTGCTACGGAGACGGTGAGGATGGCGAATCGCAAGCGAGCGCAAGCCCAACGTCGGAGAAGATGCTCTCTTGGCAATGGCCTATACGAGCAAATGGGAGATGGAAAGGAGGAGATGGGGAAGTACTGGGTAGCCGTAGCGACGAGTGGAGTTGCGAGACGAAAGAGCAGGTGTTAGCTTCTTTTGATCTTTTCATCTTGGGGAATGGCAGGCGTGCGATGCCGCTGTTATATAACGACTTTGAAAGAGGAAGCGAACGCGGCATTACGCGGATTTAGAAGCTGGAGTTTACCATACTGGCAGTGGCCTCCCACGTTTTCCCTAAGCGCGGACCCCATCCCCTGTGGAGTTACCTCGGGCTTTCTCACATCATTAGCTGTCAAATCGTGTGAGGCTTGCCTGATTTTCAGGAGAGACTGGTGTCTCGTTTTACTTCACTCTGGTCTGCCGCGCCGGGCTACAGGAACTTATGTGATGTTGAGCTGTGTCTAATACTCCCATTGATAAGGAGGTAGGGGTCCCGCTCTCCGAAGAGCCGGCGAGGGTCTAGCACTTGTCGATGAGGGGCTGAGTCCCCAATTCGACATAGGACTTTTATAATTTGAGCTCATACTTTATTGGCTCTTTGAGTTTTTACATATATATATTTATAATCTCTATCTCTTGTAACTAAGGTTGTAACATGGATGTACAGAGTGCTAATTATAATGGCATTCTCTATTGGATGTAACTCTAATTTAAGTTCAAATGCAATAAATCTTGTATCTCGATTTTCTTTTTCGTTTATACTCTTTATTTTGTTGTGTTTGGGTGTCTAATTCTAACATGTGATTGGGTCATTTGAATTCTATGGCTAATGTGATGGATCGATGTGCACACGGTACTTGGGGATTTGATGTGGAAAAAGATATGCTTAGCAAAATGATCAAAAGATGATATTTATTTTGAATAATAAAGTGAGTTTACATTGTCTTGGGTGACTATTAATAGGTAGGTCACCCTTTAGGAAAATAATCAAATAACTAAAATCATAAAACAAGATTATGGGAAAAATATTGATAAAAGGGAAAAATCTTCAAAATCGTGTCTTGAAAATCTGCAAAATACGTTCAAAATCTTTGATGGTTCGAAAATCAAGGAAAACACAAATTTGAGATCTAACATTACCCTAATTGGTGTAGCCTGTTTGCAATTTCAAAGATCCTGCAATCCTTTTTTATTTATGAGATCACCCGCATTTTTATGCTTGAATGTTCCATATAAGTATTTGCCTGTTGTTCTATATCCGGATCCATCTGTATTGATATCATTTGAGGTCCGAGTGCATACATCGGACCACGCCTGTACGGTACAATTTGCTTGATTGAATTTTACAACATGTATGGAAGTAAACACTCGGGGTCAAGCTTCGGAAGCTTCATTTGCTTTGGCTTTGGCATGTCACTTATGTTTTCACCTTAATGTTCCCACTGAAACGCGACAAAACATCTTCCAAAAGCTTTCCACACGGAAACAATTTGATACGCAAATTTAAAAGTGACTTGCCATCACTCCTTACTTTCACCTTAATGTTCCCACTGAAACGCGACAAAACATCTTCCAAAAGCTTTCAACACGGAAACAATTTGATACGCAAATTTAAAGGTGACTTGCCATCACTCCTTACTTTTAAGACAAAGTATCTTTCATATCATTGACAGCAGGCTGCAAATGGATTTACTTCCAGAGCGTTCTTATTAGCTGTAATGTACCAATCATCCTTGTGACATATGTAATCAGTGCATTGAATATTGAAGACTTCTAAATATGCTAAACGAGGGTAAGTACAATGCAAATGTCCTAACTTTTCATATAGCATTTACTAGAGTACCATAATTTTTTTTCGCTCACTTGAATGCTATAATTTTGAAAAATATCTCACTTTAGTGCCATTAATGATTTTTCTCATCAAAAAATCCAACATGGATGCAGGTCATCCTATGTGGCTTCGTCAGTGTTGATGCAAACAATAAATAAAAAATTAAAAAAATACATGTCAAAATGAAAATTTAATAAAAAAATCCATGTTGGATGATTTATTGGGAATGGCATTCAAATAGTTGATTTTACTTTAATGTGGCACTTAAGTGAGTAAAAAAAGAAAAAAAAAGTTATGACACTCAAGTAAGTACCGTGCGAAAGTTGTGGCACTCTTGCTATCCTTATCTTAAGCATTTTTATTTGTATGTGAAAAGGTTGGGGAGGGCCAATCAATGTAGTTATCCCTCCGAGCTTTACCACAGGGGTCTCACATAGACAAATGCCTTGTATTAAATAACTCTTTGCAAGACATATTAATAAAAGTGGGTATTATATATATAACTAGGTACTTTTCGTTAATAAAGGCCCATTGAATATAAAATCCAAAATATTTTAAATTTAATTTTCAACAATTGTTTCAGATCGTTTTGATTTGAGAAATAAAATGTAGTCTATACAATTTGAGAAATATAAATATAATCGGTTCATTGAATTTATAAGTGTTTCGGGTCTATCTGATTTGAGAAATACAATATAGTCTTTTACATTAGTGACCGCTGAAGTGTACAAGGGAATGTGGATATTAAGTAAAAGGATCTTTTTTAAGTGTACAATTTTATTGTTATGTCATTGGCATTTTTATCTTAAATTCTGAGTTAGCATAAATAAGGACAGTTTAGTTTTTGAATACTTATGACACTAAGAAAAGATATCAATTGCATCATTAGATGACCCCTCGATTGACAACTAGATAGCTTTTGCCATCTTTTGAATTGCAAAGTCAAGACTAATTCTTATCTGAATTAGGTGATCTTTATTCGTGTTGACACCTAAATTTTGGCAATTCGATCATTCACTTATTGTATTAAAAATTAGCAATTAATTTTAACCACTAAACAAAAATATTAGAATTAAATTGCATAACATATAGTTTTAGGAGCATTTTTTTTTTATTGCATTTGCATTGGACTAGTGATGGATGGGTTTGACTTGATAGTTCTAAACTTTAATTAGACGAGTTGGATTAAGCCCGCGACGAGAGGAAATTGGCCCAAGACTGCTATTATCTAATGACCGAAAATTGACTTATGAGGAATGACGATTTGATATATTCGGTAAATCTTTCATATATTCATGCAATATACACATTAAGAGATATTTCGTAGCATAATGGAAGATTTCGGAAGAAATATTGAAATAATAAGAGAGAATATTGCACGTGAGAGGAATATATTAAAGTATCAACACAGGGAAAGAAATGCATAAGAAATCCGCATGCAATTGGTCTACGAGGGAAACAAAATGTAGGAAAGGAGATGTAGCATGCTCGTGCAATATTGGAGAGAGGAAAGAAATTTTGTTTCTTCCTCAGTGGACCTCTTTATTTTGCATATAAAAAGGGAGTTTCTTCTTGTCCAAGGGGGCCGATTGAATACATGGCCATACACTGAATTGAGGGAAAAATCGTGAGGGGAATTCTGTATAGAGTGCTCATGAAAGTGAGAGTGAACAAAGGGCTAAGAAGGTCCATGCAATTGAACACACGGCCACGATATAGAGAGCCACCATGGAGAGAAAGAGCGTGAAAAGAAGGAGAGAGGAAACTCAGGAAAGTAGGACTGCACATATTGAGATTGAGAGGGAGGGCGTCCATTGAAGGGGACCTACGGCATCGTAAAAGAGAGAGAGGAAAACACGTGACTCGCTCGGGTCTCGCTTCACAACGCCTTCCCACCATCCTCAGCCGTGAAGGCTCGGTGCAAACTGCACGCTGCAGCTTGGTTCCTCGCCAGCAGCGAGCTTGACCCAGTCAATCCAAGCTTGATCGCCACAGCTCCAGAGGTTGCTCGCTGTCCGTCACGCTGAAAGTCCCACGAGTTTTGTCCCTGTTCACTGGGCCAATCTCCTTCCGTCCCCATGGTTGTGGCGGTTTGCACTCCCCACAAAGGTTTTCGGTTTCGGACGAGCCAAGCAGCTTGGGCATTGGCCCCCGTTGAACCCAGTCACGGACAACGCATCACAGCAGCAAAAGATCACGGGCCGTCATCCTCGTCGTACTCGAACTACTCTGTTTTGCAGGTTCCTTGGCGTGCCCCGTCTTGCAAAAACCAACGTTGCCGTGAGCAAGAAGGGGCAGATCTTTGGTCAAAGTCACAAGTCCAAGCGGTGGATTTGTTTTCTTTCGGATTTTGTCCAAACTTGACAATAATATTTCGGGTTTTGTGATCTTCCTTTATGCATGCAAAATGACATTTTTTTGGAAGGAGATGGTGAAGAGTTGGGGAACGCGCCGCAACGTGCGGACCTTTTAGAGCAAAAATAGATAACACTAAGCTTCGTAATTCTTCCCTGCAGTGATACCCCGAGCATCATCCTCAAACCGTGACCAGATCTGATTCAAATCCGGATTACACATGTTCGAATTAGGTAACAATCTTTATCCAATTCAATTAGAATATTTCACTCCTTAATTCGGATTGATTGTTATATGACACGTAATATTAGGCATATCCAATTAGGACTAATTGATAAAGT
This sequence comes from Eucalyptus victrix, assembly GCA_016097545.1. Classification (NCBI taxonomy): domain Eukaryota; kingdom Viridiplantae; phylum Streptophyta; class Magnoliopsida; order Myrtales; family Myrtaceae; genus Eucalyptus; species Eucalyptus victrix. Next base: position 39,119,531 of record CM027845.1, on the reverse strand, counting down.
TGATTTCATTACTAATTTGATCTGTAAAGATATTGGATCATTTTTTTTTTTTTGTAATTATTTTGACTTATTATTGGATAATTGCGTTGTCTAAGATTGCGATCATCTATAATTTGAGCCGTGAGACAACGGATTATTCTTTTATTATGTTTGATTCTGAGTAAGTGCCTTATCAAGACTATGATATCCAATAATCTAAGACATGAGACATAGATTATTTTTTTCGATATCGTAATCTTTTATTTGATTCTTGATCAATATCTTGAATGGTTTTGAAATTTTAGATAGAATTGCTAGCTTTAATAAATAAAAGTGCCAAAAACATTGCTTTAGGATTTTAGATTTCCTTTTCTTTAATTAAAATTGCATGTTTAATTATTAGGTAATTTTAATTTCGAATTAAAAAAGAAAGCACAAAAAATATCATGCATGTGTCATGTAAATGTGTGACATACTAGGATAGTTGCATTAATATTTGCTCATCATTAGCTTAGGTCACGTGAGTAACATCGCACGGCATATAGTTTGCCTATTAGGTTGCACGTTGCATGTTGTGTTAGTATAGATACATTTTCATATATCATTGTACTGCACTGCACATAAATTAGGTTTCATTAAATAAGAAAAAAATCCGAAAAATAATTTCTTGCATTGATGCGTTTAATCCTTTTGGTTCAATTTATTTGATTATTGAGTGTTCAATAATGGTTATGATTTTAACCACCGGCCGGTGGCGTGGATGGTAGATCCTTGGCCCTCCCCAGTGGAGGCCAAGGTTCAAGCCCCGCGGGGGTGGAGGCCGAAGCGCCGTGTGGTGACTTAAGCGTGATGTTGGGGTGGTGGTTTCCCTGCTAGCGTCACCGGGGGGTTTACGGCGCACTGTCGGTGCAAGCTGGTTCCTCCTGTTCCCCAAAAAAAAAAAAATAATGGTTATGCATTTGCATGATCACCCCATTGCATGTTAGTGAATTAGGCTAAAATCAATCTAAGCTACCTGCAAAACATTTTTTTGGAATAAAAGAGAAAAGGTACCGAAATGGCGTTAGAGAAATCTAGCGTAATCAAGTCCATGAACTTAAGGGCGTTAGAGAAATCTAGCGTAATCAAGTCCACAAACTCAAGGGCATTAGAGAAATCTAGCGTAATCAAGTCCCCGAACTCACGATCTTTGGTTCGTAGGAGTAAAGTAAATCTCCCATTACTTTACTTGGGTTTCTAATCAACTCACCAAAAATAGACTAGTGGCGATTCCTAGATAAAATTTATTTGTATGCTAAAAATTTGAACCTAAGTCATGAATTGGTATGGGTTTGAGAGAGCTTGAGCTAAGTCTAGACTTAATGGTCCATTAGCCAAACCCTAATTGGTGCACTCGAGATTAGGTCGCAATAATTCGCCTCTTCCACAATTGACTCATTAATATGCTTTTCCTTTTTCCAGCAAAGGTGATGTATTGTGTACTATTATTGAAACGGTTGGCAATGGGTGTGGAGTTAGTGAATTGAGCTCCTTGAATGACCTCAACAGCACGATGAAGATGATGATTGTGTCAATTTTCTTTTATTTTCTCATGATCTATGTGTCTATTATGGTAATGCTGGTAATTTATGTGGAGTTAAGCTAATTCATCTTCCCTGGGTTAGCTCTCTTTGATTTGATGATCCATGTGCAGTGTTTTTTTATTTATGTTTTTGACAGTCTAACAACTTGATGTGATGTTCTTAAGCACTTGATACGATAATAACAATGACAAGATGGCACCTCAAGTTTTATGTCCAAATATTTAATATGTTGTTTTAGCAGAAAACTGGTTGCAAAGCAAAATAATGTTATGAGGGAGGATACTAATCAAAATCTTTATGTTTCCTCCTACTTTAGGCCTCATATCAACATAGCTCGAGATGGAGAGAGAATATAAAACAAATAGCGAAACTTGATGGGATGCCATTCTAGGCAATGGTGATGGTGCAAAGGGCATACATGGGAATGGGCTTCACATCCAAGCTCGTCATGGATGATGGCACGAACCCTCTTATGCTCATCACCTATTGTCATCTTCACTACTGTCTCCATTACCCCATTCGCTCTTCTCTTAGAGTAGTACATGTTTATCTTTTGAACTTTTTAACATGCATGCATGTATGCTTTGTTTGATTCCATTAGAGCCACTTTTGTGCCTTTTATGTGCCGCTCCGTGAGATGCACATACTCTTCAATTTAGCCCTTTATCATACTAAATCGTGTGCATGAAATCAACATTTCCAAATTTGATACTTGGTCAAAACTGATGTGATTTGAAGCTGGATAACAATGCTATATGAAGATAAAGGGTGGGATTTTTTTTTGATAAAGACAAAATTGATCAATTCTCTCTATTTAAGCCTCTGTCATGTTTCTCTTCTTATCCCTTTCAATAGAAGAAGATTAATAAAACTCGAGATCGAGAGAGAAGATAGAAGAAATGGTGTGCTCCGATCAAATGCCGTTCTTGGCGATGGTGCTGCTACAAATAGGATAAGCAAGGATGGACCTCACATTACAGCTAGCCATGGATGATGGCATGGACCCTCTTGTGCTTATTACCTACTACCAAATCTTCACCACCGTACCCACCACCCTATTCACGCTTCTCTTGGAGTGGTATGTGGTTATCTCTTTTATCTTTTTTACATGCATGCATGTATGATTTATTTGATTACATTGGAGCCACTTTTGTGCCTCTCATGTGCCACTTTCGTGCATCTCACATGCCACTTCATGAAATGCACGTGTGAGATGTACATATTCTCCAATTTAATACTTCATCATACTTAACCTCATACATGGAATTCAACATTTTTAGATATGATAATTGATCAAAACTGATGTGAATTGAAAATGGGTAAAAATGCTATATAAAGATTGTCGAAAAGAATTATTTCATATCATCATTGAGTGATTACACCATATATATATGCAAGAATAGAGGATCTAAATTAGGTGAGAAAATCAAGAATAGAGGACCTAATCTCTATCAGTAGCTAATTTACAACTAACAAAATCAAATCAAATCAAATAATATCACATAATATCCCAAATGATTTGGGAGAGATTATAGGAGATTTTCCAACACTCCCCCTCAAGTTGGTGAATGAATATCTTCCATGCCCAACTTGCTGATAATCTCTTGAAATCTCGACACCGTTAGACCTTTGGTCAGTACATCTACTAGTGGATCTTTGCTAGGAGTGTAGGGAGTACTGGTCAAACAAGATTCAAGCTTCTCCTTTATAAGATGCCTATCTATCTCAATATACTTGGTTCGACCATGCTGAACTGGATTGTGAGCAATGTTGATTGCTGATTTGTTATCACGATAAAGTCTCATGGTGCATTTGTTTTCCACTTTGAGGTCTTCAATGACAATCCTGAGCCACAAAAGTTCACATATCCCATTTGCGATTGTCCTGAATTTAGCTTCAGCACTCGATTTAGCAACCACATTTTGTTTTTTACTCCTCCAAGTAACAAGATTTCCCCCTAGAAAAGTGCAATAGCTAGATGTGGATCTTCTATTTATTGGTGACCCAGCATAATTTGAATCAGTATAGACTTCAAAATTAAACTTTTCACCCTTTTTAAACAAAATACCTTTTCCAAGAGTAGCTTTGAGGTAGTGAAGAATCCAGTAGATAGCTTGCATATGTTCTTCTTTAGGATCATGCATGAATTGACTTGCAACTCCCACAATATAGGCTATGTCTGGCCTAGTATGAGATAGATAAATAAGCCTTCCTACTAACCTTTGATATCTCCCTTTATCAACAATGCCACTCTCTCCATATCCATCCATTTTATGGTTTGCATCAATAGGAGTGCTCACCACCTTGCTATTGAGACACCTGTTTCCTTGAGAAGATTAACTACATACTTCCTTTGGGATATAAAAATACCTTTCTTAGAGTAGGCTACCTCAATAACAAGGAAGTATCTCAACTTTCCAAGGTCCTTGACCTCGAGCTGTTGAGCAAGATCGCTCTTAAGAGACTTGTTTAGTTTCATCATTACTAGCCACAATTTTATCAACTACATATACAAGTAGAGCTGTGACCATTTCTTCATTTGAATGTTTGATGAATAGGGTGTGATCCCCTCTACTCTACTTGTAGCTCATCTCAAGCATTGCTTTCGTGAACCTTCCAAACCAAGCTCTTGGGGACTATTTGAGACCATATAAAGCATTTTTAAGTCAACACACTTGATTGTTTCCAAAGTCCTTGTCAAAACCTGGCGGAGGCTCCATAAAGACTTCCTCTCCAAATCTCCATTTTGCATATCAAATTGCTGCAAAGACTAATCAAAATTAGTTGCAAGAGAAAGTAATATCTGTATTGTATTCATCTTTGCTATTGGTGCGAAGGTCTCCTAATAATCCACCCCATAGGTTTGGGTAATAACCCTTTGCAACCAACCTTGCTTTATACATCTCCAAGGTGCCATCGACTTTGTACTTAAGGGTATAAACCCATTTACATCCCACTGGTTACTTGCCTTTGGGTAAAGTCACAACTTCCGTGTATCATTCTTCTTCCATGCATTCATTTCCTCTGTTATAGCTTGTATCCAATTCTTATCCTCAAAAGCTTCATGTACTGAGTTAGGAATAGTAATTGAATCAAGAGCAGTAATAAAGGCTTTGTGTTGAGTAGATAGTCTATGGTATGGCACAAACTGGGAGATAGAGTGTTGGGTACATTTCCTGGTAGCTTTTCTCAAGGCAATAGGTAAATCCAAATCACTTAACTCAGGTTCATTAGAAGAAGGGTGAGTGATTTCATTACTTGATAATGGTTCGAATAACGAGACTTGATTCGGTTTCGGATTGAGCTTCATCCTTCTTGAGTAAACTTGCAGGTTGGTTGGTTCATTATTAGGAGGACTAGATGAAGATGATGTTGAACTAGGCAGAGGACTTGATGGGAAACTAGGATCGGTCTGAAGACTCAATGGACTTGATGAAGGACTAGGTGGATTAAAGGGCTAGGGCTTGACAGAAATGGTGATGAAGACGAAGTTGGATTGGACGGAGTAGGATTGAACAACGCACTAGGTAGTGAAGGTAGTGGTTCAAACCCACTATCTTCATCAAACCCACTATTTTCATTAGAGTCTCCTCCTGAAGATAGTGGTGGGAAGTAAAAAACGATTGATTTTCATTAAAAGTGACATCGGTAGAGATAAAAACTTGATGTGTTAAAGGGTCATAATATTTATAACTTTTTTGAGTATTAGAGTACACAATAAAGACGCACTTTAGAGCACGAGGGTCAAATATGCACAAATGCAACACAGCCAAAGACATGAGGGGAAATGTGATATTTGTGGGAGACATCAGGATAAAAGGTAGACATGAACTATGAGGGACTTCTATTTCTTAAGGTTTTGGAAGGAATCCGATTAATAAGATATGTTGAAGTTAAAATAGCTTCCTCCCAAAAATGCTTTGGAGCAGACATTTGGAAGAGAAGAGCCCGAGTAACATTTAAGATGTGCATATTTTTCCTTTTTGGCTACTCCATTTTGTTGAGGGGTATCAACATAAGAAGACTCATGAATAATACCCTAAGTTTGGAAAAAAAATGGTCAAGATACTGATTGAAATATTCTTTCCCATTATCAGACCTAAGTCTCCTAATCAACACCCCGAATCGATTGACTATCATTTTATGAAAGTTTTGAAAAATAGATTGAACATTAGATTTGTCTTTCATAAGATATAGCCATGTAGTTCGAGTACAATCATCAATAAACCACTCAGCCTTTGTAAAATTAGCAATTCTAGATGGACCCCACACATCAGTATGGATAAGAGAGAATGGTGTTGAAACTCTAGCATCATTATTCAAGGGAAATGAAACACGATGACATTTTGCAAGTTCACAAACTTCACAATGAAGATTTTCAATAGCAACATCTTTAAAAATGGAAGGAAACATAGTCCTAAGAAGACTAAACAGTGGATGTCCTAATCGAAAATGGTGAAGCCAAATATGAAATAAGTGAATAGGATTACAAGAGCTGTAAGAGCTATTATATCACACAAGAGACCAACCACTTCTGCTTGAATCCTCAAGGTAGTAGAGCCCATTTCATTCCTTAGCAAATCCAATAGTCCTCCTCATTTTCAGGTCATGCAAAATGTAATGATCAGTAGAGAAAAACACCTTACAATTCAGATCTTTGGTAAGTTGATGAATGGAAAGAAGATTGGTGGACAACTTAGGAACATGAAGGACATTGTTAAGTTTAAGTGAGGGATTTAGAATTATAGTTCCTTGGCTAGCAACAGTAACAGGAGATCCATCCGCTATGGTAATATTCCTATTTCCTAATGATGGTTTATAAGTTTCGAACTTAGTGGGATCATGTGTCATATGGTTGGCTGCTCTTGTATCAAGAATCCATGAATTAGGGTACTGAGAAGCTATTGAGGTTTTGGAAATTAGACATCCACCTGACTGGACTAATGAACACATATCAGAAGACTTAGATAGGGAGTCAAGAAGAGCCTTGATTTTACCAACTTCTTCTCTGTTAAATATCTCCTCATTGACAGGTTTGTATAAGATCATCGGGGCATCTTCACCTTCATTGGTCATGTGCGCTTGTGGCTATCTTTTAGCTCTGTTGAGCACTTGCGTTCTTCCATGAAGCTTGAAGCAATTTTCTTTTGTATGGCGTGGTTTATTGCAGAAACTGCACCATAAACCTTCATTGCCCGTTGTCTTAATCGGATATGGTCTCTTGTTTTTGTAAGGATTTGTTTCCTCCGTAATTGCTTTCATGGAGGATTCTTTGATGTCTTGGTCTTCAAGCATTATAGTCCGTTGGCTTTCTTCTCCTTTTACAGTAGAAAAAACTTCATTCAAGGACGGTAGCCACTTCTTTTCAAGAATTTGAACTCAAATCTGGTCAAAGTTTGCATCTAGACCTGCCAAAACTCAAAGATCGTATCTCTCTCCATATGGTTTCGAAGAGTATTAGTGTCTTCTAAGACACCTCATCTGGATATTTAGATTGTGATCTATTTCAAGCCAAAAACCTCTCATGAGATTGTAGTATTTCATAACGGAATGATTACCTTATCTTGTTGTTGAAGCCTTCGTCTTGAGTTCATATATTACTACTGCATCTTGGACTTTTGAATAGGATTGATGAATAGCCTCTCATATGTCCTTGGCAGTAGGGAGAAACATGTAGTTTTTGCTGATTTCAAGTTGCGTTGAACTCCACAACCATGACATAATTGAGGAATCTTCTTCATCCCATGTCTGATACTTGGGATCACCTTGTCTTGGACCAATGCCTTTTAGATGATTGAGCTTCCCTTTTCCTTTAAGAAATGTCTTCACAATCTATGCCCACTGAAGATAATTTTTTCCATCCAATCGATACTCCTTCATGTTGGGAAAATCTCCAATCAATGAGTTGGATTGGTTATGAATAGAGGACCCAGTTTTGTTGAAGATAGCCTTCCCTGAATCTTCCATTCCAGCAACTTTAAGGACAAATTATAGGAGGAGACTAAGAAGGGATCGAGAGACAAGGGTGGTTATCACACAATTGAAGGCCCGTAATAAGGCTAGTTAAGTCAGCAATAGGGTTGAAACAGACAGCTAATTTATAGCTAACAAAATCAAATCAGTAGTGGAAAAGAAATAGAGGCAGGAAATACAAATAAGAAAACTAGACTTTGATACATGGTATATATATACAGGAATAGATGATCTAAATTAGGTGAGAAAATCAAGAATAGAGGATCGAACCTTTGTTGATAGCTAATTTACAGCTAACAAAATCAAATCAAATGAAACAATATCATATAATATCCCAAATGATTTGGGAGAGATTATATAATGCAAGCCTAGGGTAGGCTTTCTCAAACAGTAGGATCGGGAGAGTGACTCGCACACGGAAACAGAATGAACAGGAATTTCAGCATTGCGTGAGCTCAGGAGAACAGTCGTATCTTTGTTGATACAGATCGGATCGACCTGATTCCAAAGCCAAATGAACAAAGACTTCTGGATCTACAATTTCTCTGTTTTGGGTTTTCTAAAATAAGCACTGTAGGATAGTCGAAATTGGGTTGGAAGTAACGAACAGAACAGGAAAAGATAGAGACTCCGTTGGTTGCTCTTCTAGGCCTTCAAGGAAGTTGAGGGGGCACCGATTCTTCTAGATCGATGACTGCAAAGTTTTTCATTTATCAAAAGTCGTCTGTCTTGTACAAGGGATTAGATGGCTTATATCATCAAAGAAATAAAAATAGAACGTTGAAACTAGGAGAAATAAAGACAGAGCGTTGAAACTAGGAGAAATAAAACGAAGCATTGAAAATAGGAGAAATAGGAAAGAGCATGGAAACTATAAGCTAGTAAAAGCATCATGCGAGCTCCCAAGGTGTCTTTCAAGCTTCCGGAATGGACTCAAGATGTCGATATGGCTTCACGGTTTCGTCGAGCTTGAATACGGGCCAATCTTCTTGGTTGGGAAAGCTGGTCTTCAATGCGGGCTGCATCATTATAGGAGATTTTCTAACAAAGATAAATGGTGGCATTTTTTGATAAAGACAAAATTGATAAATTCTCTCTACTTAAGCTTCTCTCATGTCTCTCTTCTTATCCCTTTTAGTCGAAAAAGATCAATAGAACTTGAGATCGAGAGAGAGAAGATAGAAGAAATGGGGTGTTAGGTCTAGTGTCATTCTTGGTGATGGTGTTGGTGTAAATGGGATGCGGGGATGGGCCTCGCGTTGAAATTATCCATGGATGACGGCATGGACCCTCTCCTGCTTGTTACCTACCACTTGAAAGTGCTAGTATGAACACCTAGAGGGGGGGTGAATAGGTGTGAAGAAAAATTTTCGTGAAAGAACAGTAAAAATGTTTTTCTTTTGAAATCGAGTTTGAAGAATAACAGACTTTTGAAACTGAGTCTGAAGAGTAGCAGACTTTGAGTGAGATCAGACTTTAGCAGTTAAATAGAACTACGAACAAAATAAAAGAGTTCAGGGAACAGAATAAGAACACAAAATTTATAGTGGTTCGGCATAGATCAATCTTACGTTCACTCTCCCACGCTAACAACCCTCTAGCTGGATTCCACTATGTAATCAATAAGAGATTACAACTTTGAGTACAAACACTTAGTAGTAGATCATACTATCTCACTAAATCACTCTTTTGGTATTTCTCTCACGATCACAAATATTTAAAGCTCATAAGAGACAATTGTATGATCGAAGGTTGCTCAGACTTTGGAATTATAAATTCTACGCTCTGTCTCTTACTTGCTCATCGGTCCTTGATCTCTTTAAATACTCCTCCACTTCCAAATTAGCTGTTGGATAGTATCTCGAGGATTGTCTTCCAATCTACCCGTTGGACAGATCTGTATCTAGAATATTTGATAGCCGTTGAGTGATAGAAGTAGAATCCCAAATTGATTCTGATTGTCCATACAAACAGAATCTTGGTTTCCATAAGTAGAGCTTATTCGTATAGAAAGTTTTTGTTTTCAAGATCAAATTCAATCAATTAGATTGAGTCAATCAAATCAATCTTGATGTAGAATCCAAACCAGATCACTAGCCGTTATATGTTTGGGGCTTGTGTTATGTTTTGTCAAGTTGTTTCATTTTGAGTCTGCTTCGTTCTTAATCTGTTACGTTCTATTTGAAGTAAAGTCTGAGTGTCTTCAGACTGAAGTAGAGTCTACAATTTGTATGTCAGTCTGAATATATTCTGCTTCGGAACAGATTTAACTTTAAGGTCTAGACACTGTTTGAATAAGTTCAGCTTCAGCATAGAGTTTGTTTTCTGGTTTTTCATTTACGTTCAATTTGGAATTTGTCAGAGTGAGCAGACTTATGATGTAGAATAGACTTTGACACTAAAGTCTAGCAATCTTCAAACTTTGACACAGAAGACTGTAAATCTTCAGAATAGACTTTGGACATGTGTTACGTTCAGTCTTCTGGTTCTTCCAAGTATAGATTTTGATAATATCTTTTACATGTTCTATCATCTGCATAGTCTATTACTCAACAATTAAACACGTTAGTGTTTTTTGATTTATTTTGTTATCTTCAAAACATCATAAAGGGATTTTCCTAACAGAACTAGATTGTCGCCACCATCGCCACCACTCCATTTGTGCTTCTCTTGGAGTGGTACATAGTTAGTGCTTAATCATAATCAAGAACTTAGGGTATTAGCTCTACTAATTAAAGCTGTCAATTCAGTACATTGTGAGACTGTTACATGTTGAATGAATATGTTCTCTCCTTGAATTCTATAATAAGAAATAGTCCTTTCCTATAAAATAGGGTTAACATTGTCCAAAAGTTCCTCGGAGGTAGGAATATGCAGATTCTTGCATATTACATTATGTAGATAGGGCCGACTAAATCATCACCAAGGTACACTGCCCTTAATTTGTGTTTCCCCAATATTGTCGCACAACACAAATGAGATATATTGACATGGCTAGATTTCATCATTTTCATTGGGCCTCAGCCCGTCTCGTCAAGCCTAGAAAATGAACAACCTAGTTGCTTATGCCAAGTTCTTACCTAGACACCCCAAATACCCTTATATTACAATAAGCGGTCATAATAATTTATATACCACCTCCATACAAGAAGAACCTCATATTTCAAGATCAAGCTTAAATTTCTTCAATTTCATTGCCACTTAAATTTATTTCAAAAGTAATTCTTCAAACTTATTCTCTGTCCAATTGGAACATTTCTTTTCATTTTATTAAAACCCACATGATGTGCTCTTTCGCTAGTGTAAAAGATAATGCGACCTAGGTTGATCGGTTTCAAAATGGATTAGCTCCCAGTCTAGAATCAAGAATTGACACTTGGATTCCCGATTCCAACAGATTGAAGGAACAGAAAATGCGAGTCATTGAATTGGCCCATTTTATGTATTCGGCCAAATTCTTAATATGAAATACAAAAGTTGCACCATATCACTGTAAAGCATTTGTTTGCCAAGTGATTATGTTGTTCTTTACTCATATTGAAGATCATAGTTCAATTCTTGATGCTTATACAAGTTTTTATTTAAAAAAAAGACTTCAAAATTGATTAAACTCGAGAACTTTGTGAGACACACAAAAGTGGCACGTGAGATGCACATTCTCCCAACTAATGAAGATCTAGCCAGCCAACAAGCTTGGGGCTTTATTTCATACTAAATTAATTGCTTCAAGGTCTTATTTGAATAAGGTTCACTCTGAACATCTTTTGAGAAAACAACCGCACTTCAGACCCCTTTTATTTGTCATTGGAAATGTTGGGACACTTGTACAATACTCCATTTATGTAAACTAGTTGTGGTTGGAGGATCAAGTCAGATAAGATTAGGGTTTAGTAGAATCCAAACGAAGATCTTGGATTTAAATTAGTTATTAATAATAATAAATACATCTTATTAAGTTTCATATGCGTGTTTTTAGACTTCTTTCCTTAAGTAAAAGAGTCCTGTCAGTAGCCATACGTGGCTTCTTGTAAAAATTAGTCTGATAAGGAGAGACCTACTCAGTTTTTTAATACGTAAGAACTTTCTCCTCTTTGGCAAATTGAATCCATAAATACCCTTATACAGATAATTATACTATAATCGAAATTTGATTTCGAGATTATCTAATATTCTCTATAATGTCCATCGCAGGAAGAAAACCAAAGATGACATTACCAATCCTATTCCGTATTTTTCTTTGTTCCATCACTGGGTGTATGCTCCCATCTCTTGCACTTACCTTTTTTGTAATTGATTTTGTTGCCATTGCGTTCTCACTTCAAACTCCTAGCTCCTAAAGAATCTTATATGGGCTCGACCGAATTGTTCAGGGCTTTCGTGAATCCGCTTTCATTTATATGGACCTGAACGTTTCAAGTACCGTGATCTTGAACGCAATGACAAAAATCCTCCCGGCCCTGACATTTGTGTTCGCCCTGATCTTCAGGTATTGTACCATTGGTATCCTTAGTTTATTTGTTCGAACGTGTTCGGGTTCTACATTTCTGACTATACCCTGTTTTTGTATAATCAGTGAAATAATTTTGGATGGGGCAGAATCTCTCGATATCAAGACGAAGATGGGGCAAACCAAAGTGATCGGAACATTGCTGTGTGTGGGCGGAGCGATGCTGTTCTCCTTTTTTCATTGGCACACCATTGCTGGCAGTAGCACTCACATTCACTAGAGATATGGAAAGAACGTGACGTCCACCCACCAAAGCCACTCCATCTTGGGCCTTGCCTTCTCCTTTGTGGCGTTTCTGGCTCGGCATTTTGGTTCATTATACAAGTAAGTGAAACATTTCGTTCTTTTTGCTTCTATCGTTGTCTTTTATATCCTTCTTTTCTGAGAGTTCGCTTCGATCTCCTAAGGCTTGTTTTGTATCAAATTTAGGCGAAGTTGAGCCCTATATTTAAAGCTCCTTACACTACCACGATGCCAATGTCTCTCATGGCCAACATCGAATGTGCGATCATTGGTGCTGCTTTAGAAGACGATCTTGCAGCATGGTCACTGAGATCCAAGATTTGGCTCATTGCAGTTGTCTATGCTGTATGTATACTAGAAAAGTAAATAAACTTTACAAATAGTGGAGTTGCCTTATTGTGGCTTTGCAAGCATCAATAGCGTGGGAAATGTTTTGTACGAAGGTAATGCTGATGGTTATTCAATTTCAGGGTGTTGTGTGTTTTATGCTAGTGTTCAGCGTAATGACTTGATGTGTAAATAAAAAGGCGCACTCTACACCTCTGTCTTCAGTCCTTGTTTCATGGCGCTTTCATTGACATTTCTTCGTTTCCTTTGGAATTCCAGATTGATGGTGGCCGTGTTGATCATTGCCGGGCTCTACTCTGTTATGTGGGCGAAGGGCAGAAGAGAGGAAGAGCGGGTAAGAATTACTGTGCAAGCAAGAATCACCGAGGAGATGGAAGGTGGCCGACCCTAACTCTGCAAAATCATGGGCTCGACAAACCTATTCACTAGTTTATCTTGTTTTTTTTCTTTTTCAAAGGACAGTAGGAATGAGCTTCCTTTTCATTCGAGAGACCCTCATGATAGATTGATATCTTAATTACGCTTACAAAAAACGCGAATTCGAAGTGCCTTCATGGCATTGCGAGTAATTGCTCGCTTATTAGTTAATATATGTATGACCCCTTCTCTAAGAGAGGCAAAGAGAGAAGTGTGCTTATTAGTTATTCATGGCTACCGCATCTTAATTTATTAGTTATTTGTACTTAATCTTAAACAACACAAGGAACTCATTGACCAAATAAATCATCACGAGTTGGAGAGTATGTGCATCTCACAAAGTGGCACGTGAGGTGCATGTTCTGCCAAAATTAATGAATATTTGGCCAGCCAAATCTCAATTTATAATGTTGATATGACATTAATCAATCAACGTCTAGTGCTCATTTAACCAAATCTTGTAAAGGAACATAAAACCAGCTCTCCATCGTATCACCTCATCAAACGAACTCCTCGGACCATATAAGATAGTCTTCTGGAATTGACTTTCAGATTGATTAATTTCATATCGGCATTGTAAACTAAAAAATAACTTCTTCCTTCCTTAATTGCTACAAACATCTTAGGGAAGAACTTATTCAACTCTAGCTGTAAAATAATTCCTTTTGCCCCTCTTCACAAGTCAAAAAATGATCTAGTATATATGATGATTCTAACTACGGATCTCATGGAGTATCTTCATGGCTTGTCTTTGTTCTTTTTTGGGTGTTAATGGAATGTTGAATTTCATGCACATAGTTAAGTATGATCAAGTGCTAAATTGTAACTTCATCAGGAAATATATGGGGTTTCTTACTTCCAAGACGCTCAAGCATTATTTATAGATAAATTTAAGTTAATTAGTGGGTTGCACGTGAATCTATTATATTTACAATTTTAATGGAAGTATTTTTTTTAATTACAAAGTCAAGACTAATCTAATTTGAATTAATGTAGCTAGATCTAACATCTAGAGAGGGGCTGAATAAGTATTTAAAGAAATTTTACCAAATTGTTGCGGAATAAAATTAAATTTCTAGTTAAGTCTGGAAGAGGAATAAAAATAGTTTTGAGAGATACCAGACTTCTAATTAGTAAGTAAGCAACAGACTTGAAATAAACAGAGTTAAGGGAAGAGAAAATTGCACATGAATTTTATAATGATTTGCCTTAGATTAAGCCTACGTCCACTCTCCCACGTGAGCAACCTACTAGTTGGATTTCACTATAAGATCAATAGAAGATTACAACTTATGATTGCAAATACTCGTGGTAGATCTCTCTAACTCACTAAAACACTCTTTTTGTGTTTTCTCTCTTGATCGCCATTTGTAATGCTCATGGACGAAGATAAGTAAATGAGAGTATCCTTAGATTTTGGAATTTCAAATTCATGTTCCCACTACTTCTTGACCAAATGACTTTCTCTAAATACTCTTCCACGACATACTAGCTGTTGACATTTTTTGGAGGAGTTTCTTCTAATTAAACTGCCGGACCGAATCTTTCCAAGGGATCTTGTGATTGTTGAAGGAAGTAATGAAATTTTTATTTGATTCTGGTTGCCCATACAATCATAATCTTAGGGTGCGCATGGATTTGTTTTCTTTTCTTTTTTTGTTCCCGGGAACGAAACAAAAAAAAGTGTTTGTTCCGGGGACAGTTTTTGAACAAAAGAACACGTTTGGTAACGTTTGGTCCGGAAATAAAAAATGAACAGAAACACGTTTGGTAAATTTTATTATTTTTTTGTTTCCTTTAATTTTTTAAACATTTTTTTTATTTTTTATTTTTCCTTTCTTTTTATTTTTTCTTTTTTCGGCCGGTCGGCGGCCTCCGGCGATCGGCCCGGACAGGCGGGGCCTCGCCCAGCCACGGCGAGGCTCGTCGGCCACGGCGAGGCCGAGCCCGGCCGTGGTTGGGCGAGGCTCGGGCTCACCGGGTCGGCGACGCTCGGCTCTCGCCGGATCGGGCGAGCCCGAGGTCGCCCGGCCAAGGCGAGGCTCGGCCTCGCCCCGGCGGCGACGCCGAGCCTCGCCGGATCTGGGCGAGGCCGAGCCTTGACGGCCGGTCGCCGGCCATGGCCGAGGCCGGCGCCGGCCAAAAAAAAAAAAAAAAAAAAAAAAAGAAAAAAAAGAAAGAAGAGAAGAAGAAGAGAGAGAAGAGTGGTTTTTGTTCTTTTTGTTCCTTCCGAGAAGTGTTTCTTTTCGGGAGAAACAACTTTTTTATGTTTCTTTTTTCTGTTTCTATTTCGTTCTGAAACAAAAAAATAAAAAAAGAGTAAATGCAACCAAACGCGTTCTGTTCTTTTTTTGTTCGGGAACACTTTCCGTACGAAGTGTTCCGGAAACACTTTTTTGGAGTGTTTCCATGCACCCCCTTAGTTTTCATAACTGATACTTCCCAAAAAGGAACTTAGCTTCTAAAGTGATTTCATCAAGTTGTCATTGATTCAATCAATATTTGTATAGATGGAAAGTAAAATCTTTTGCTAGGAAACTAGATGCTGTATAATAATTTTCAAATAAGTTCAATTTGGATTTGTGTCACAAACTTGTTAAGTTTGGTGCTGGACTCCTTTTTGTTTTGGACACTATCTCGATTTGGGCTTGTTAGAGTGGGATATGCTTCTAGAAAAGATCTTTGAGAAATCCTTAGAAGCAAAGATGATAGAAAGAAAAAGTTTTGTCAACTTCAAAATTTAGTAGGAGTTTTTTTGACAATCTTCCAATTTTTTATGGTGACAAAACTTTCATGCAGATTTGAATAAAAACTTGCAAAACAATACTTAAACAACACTACTAATGGAAATTTATAAACAAGTGAGTATGCAAAGAGAATATGCAGACATTAGACTTAATATTAATAACAATCTCAAAAACCATAGTTTTGCAATCACACCAACCACACAAGTCACATAAGCCACACATTAAAATCTCTTAAGTTTGCATTTGTCTACCCCTTTTTGTCAACATCAAAAGGTGTCACAAAACTGCAGACCAAACTAGCAAGCCAAAAAGCACACCAAAAAGGTTAAAAACATGAAGAGATGAGAGATTTTGAAAGTTCACGGATTTTTGGGAATTCAAACAAGTTGAAAGTCTTCCAAGTTTTTCTGCATAGTTTCCTCTATTCTAGCCATGCATTGTCCAAAGGCCTCCTCAATTTTGGCATGAAGAGAATTGCGCATTTGTTGGATTTCAACCTCCATCCCATATTGTTGTGCCTTAATCTCTAAAAAAAGTTCAACTATCTTAGGATAGTTTGCTTCATGTTCTGTCTAAGCATCTGTCTCAGCAAATTGCACTAGAGGGATATCCAAACTTGAAGGAAGATTAGTTTATACCTTAAAAGTATGTTGCTCCCCCTAAACTTTAACTTGCTTCTCCTTATCGCTAATTGAATCCTCATAAAATGAGAAGTGTAAATGTCTTCGGTGTTTGGTGGAGAAGGACTGATACCATCATTGAAGGTTAGTTCTGAATCTTACTCCTGAAGAGGAGTTTTCTCACCAACTCCCCTTGCCTATGTGCCTTCAATTTGATCAAGGATATTTCCAGCCTTTGGATCACGTTCTTTTTTAGCATCCTCAACCCCTTTATATTGAGCATCTTCAACATTCTCATCTCCCTAGCATCTTCAATGTTCTCATCTCCCTAGCATCTTCATTGTCTCCTTAAGGGACGTGTTAATGATAGATCTTCGAGACTCTCTCTACAACAATTCTCAGTAATCATCAGCTTACGAAATGATTTTTTTTTCCGAGTCTTCTTTAATTCATGGCAAATTGTGTCATTCAAATATTAGAATTCCTCTTCGAAAAAACACTCTTCCAAGTGTGTCGGTTTCTAGAAATGTTTAACATAGTCCTATTTTGTATAGTGTTAATATAAACAAGTTTGAGATATTATATCTTGGGAAGCATAGTTCATGAAGCTACTTAACACTTTGGGCAGGAACTAATTGCATTAAGGAGATTTGGTTAGTTGTACCTCATTTCCTATTTAGTTTCCTATATATTTTATTACAATCAAATAGTTTTGTATTTTAGGTTGTGATTCAACATCTTTATGTGTAAAGATTATATAAATATTGACTTGATCATGATTATATTATTGTTATCATTCTTTCAGATTTGCTATTTTTCTGATTCCTGTTTTCCCGATACGTGAATATATATATATATATATATATATATATATATATATATATATATATATGTGATAATTACTTTTCCAACAGTCCCAAGCCCTGTGGGCGACACCGGAGTCCCTGCTTGCCATTTTTAGAAGCAGAACGTGTTACAAGGACGGTGAAGATGGTGAATCGCAAGGAAGCAAAAGCCCAATGGCGGATAAGATGCTCTCTTGGCAGTGGCCTTTATAAGCAAATGCAAGATGCGAAGGAGATAGGTAAGCACTGGGTAGCCGTAGCGACGAGTGGAGTTGCGAGTCGAAAGAGCAGTGTTAGCTTCTTTTGAACTTTTCACTTGGGAAATGGCAAGCGTGCGATGCTGTCGTTATCCGATGACTGTGAAGTGAAGAGGAAGCGAACCCGCCCTCACGCGGATTAACAAGCTGGAGTCCAGCTCACTGGCCTCCCATGTTTTTCCTTCAGCGTGGACCCCATCCCTTGATTTATCTTGGGCTTTATTATATCATTAGCTGTGAAAACATGTGAGGCTTCGCCTGATTTTCAGGAGATACCGGTGTACATCCCTGCGCGTGCGTGCGTTGAGATTACTCCGGTCTGCCGAGTCGAGCAGCAGATTAGGAACAACTATGTGATGTTGGGGTAGAATTTATACTCCAGTGATAGGGAGGCACGGATCCTGCTCCCTATTGAGTAAGCGGGGTCTGGGCCACCGAGTCGCGGGGCAATGTTCAGACCATTTAAAGGATTTTTATAGTGCGAGTCCATATATTTTATTGGTTATTCGAATTTGGGTTTTTGGATAAACTAAGTCTATGTAAAATCTCTTAGCAAAGTATTAATTATAATGTAATTCTTTTAAAGCAAACAAAGGTAAATTTTATGTCTATATTTTTCTTCCTCACTTTGACTCCCTCTTTCGTTGTGTTCGAACTTGTAATTCTAACAAGTGGTCGGGTCATTTGGATTCTACAGCTAATGTGAGGGATCTAGCATGTCCCATGCGCCAGATGTGCACAAGGCAATTGGGGATCCATCCGTATCGACATCATTCGAGGTCCGAGGGCCTACCCCGGACGACCCACGCACTGTACAATCGCTAAATTGAATTTTATAACATGTATGAAAGCAAACCCTCTAGGTCAAGGTCCGGAAGCTTCGTTTGTCTGGCTTTGGCACGTCGCTATGTTTTCACCTTACCCACTGAAACGCGACAAAACATCTTCCAAAAGCTTTCAACACGGAAACAATTTAAACACAAATTTAAAAGTGACTTTCCAGCCCACTACTTTTTTTTTTTAAGACAAAGTAACTTTCATACCATTGACCGCCGCATCGCTGAAAATGAATTTCCTTGAAAGGCGCGCTCATTAGCTGTAGCCTGCAATGCACCGATCATTCCCGTGACATGTGTAATCAGTACCTTGAATATTGAAGACTTTCAAGTATGCTAAACAAGTATTTTGGGTCTGTATGAATTAAGGAAAATACTACATAATCTATCACATCAGTGCCGCTGAGGTGTCCGAGGGAATGTGATTATTAAGTACCTGAGATCTTTTCATATGTACAATTTTATCGTTGTGTCATTACCAATTTTTTTATCTTAAATTCTGGTTTAGTATAAATAAGGACATGGTTTAGTTTTTGAGTACTCATGACCCTAGGAAAAGACATTAATTGGATCATTAGATGACCCCTCGATAGACACCTGGAGAGCTTTTGCCATCTTTCTAACATGAAATTTGTCCAAGTAAACGTCTGGTCGTCTTTTTAATCCAATTAATCAATTTTCGGATCATTATATGATTCTATAGAATTATTTTCCCTTTTTATTTATTTCATTTTGATATTTTATAGATCAATCAGCTTCAATTTTCACCAATAATAATAGAGGTCACCGCAAGGAGCAATCAAATATCATTTATAAAATAGTATCCCGAAAGTTAAGAGCCAAAAAATTAGATCATATATTGTCAATTTTAGAGATTTTTTTGCACAAATGATCTAATTCATTATTGATTCGAGAGTTTTAACTATGTGAGTTTAGCACTTCCTGCATAATTTGTGCGAATGTAAGAGTAGTAATGGCCGGAACTTCGGCAGTATGTGGATTTTGTTGGAGAAATGCGGAGTGATGACTGCTTTTAGGTCCCGGCAAATAGAGTATGAACATTACAGAGGCATTGCTGTGGATGCAATCCATGTGAGCCTCATCTTCTCTTCTTGGCAAATTTTGTGTTTTGCTGCATTTTCCATTTTCTTATTAGGTGCTGACTCCATGCGTAAGATTTCAATTTAATGTTTTCACATACATTCACATCAAATCATTGCCTGAGTATTGAACTTCTGATCGGATAGTATTTCACAGTTTGTCAAAAAATGTACAATAGCCTAGAGGGATTTCTTAATACGTTCGGCAACGGCATAGGTATCTTGAGAATATTTCACCTATTCATATAACGCATCTTGCATTGAAGCAGGTATTATCGAGCCAATAAGACTTTCATTTTATGACTCGATAACTACAAAGTTTCTAAATTTTAAAACATGGGATGATATGGTTGATTTGGTGATATCATGGTAGCTCACATGTAACATTAGATGCATGATATATATTTAACGGAAAATTTCAAACAATAGTCTGAAGTGTCGTCATTTTTTCAAATAAGAGCTTAAAGTAAATCTTAATTCAAATAAGGGTTTGAAATGATTTCATTTTTTCAAATGAGGAATCAAAGTGGTTTAACTATTTTAAATAAGGGCCTTACATCGCCAGCTCGTCGATCGGTTAAATATTTTGATTGATTAAGGGCATTTTCGTCTAAAGGCAAATTTAACCTAAATTTTAGTTAAATTAGATTAAAAATTTAAAAGGATAAAGTGTTTTTTTTAAAGCAAAAATATAGGTGGAAAGGTTGGCTTGGTGGGGCAATGGTGATGACCTAGATCTAGGAGAGGACGAACCCTCTCTCGATTTTAGGGAGGGCTAGGCCCTCATTGAGGCACTAGCCCACCGACCATCATTAACGCCCAAGGGACCGGTGGCCTCAAGCGAGGTTGTGTGTTTCTTTTTTAGCATTTTTTTCTTTTTTGAATTTGTATAAAGAAAAAAAAATAAACATAAAAAGACAAAAACACCCTTAACCGGCTGGTGAGGTTAAGTCTTTTTTTGATACTGATATGGTCACTCCAGACCTATATTTAAAATAAGGTCCATTTTCTATATTTAAAATAAGGTCCATTTTAAGCTTTTATTTGAGAAAATAATGGTGATTCGGGTTTTTATTTGGAATTTTCTTGGCATGATTAAATAACAAGCAAATAAGGATGGATAGTCGAAAATTGGAAATTGAATACATTGAGGTGAACAAGGAAAAGGAAAAACCGTGAGTAACCAGACTCAATGCCCAAGATTTGTTGAAAGCTCTAGCATGTACAGAAGCGTCACGCGCTTGGCAAAATTAGTACAACACGAAACCGAAAAAACCGTGGTGCAGAGTGGGAAATTATTGCTGTTCGAAACAGAAAGAGAGAGAGAGAGAGAGATTGGGGACTATTGATTCAGCTCGTGGCTCTGCTGAGCATCTCAGTGTACTGTAAGTAAGAAGTCTGCCTCTGCAGCTTCATCTGCTCATAGAACTTCGCTATGAACTCCTCTGCCCTCTCATCAATCCCTTCTTCTTTTTCTTCTTCGGACGATCCCGACGCCCTCCCACCGTACACGCAGTCTCCTCCGTCTTGTACGGCGACCAGGCTCTTCCTCTCGCAGTTGCCATCCTTGTCGTCGTCGAAGAATCCGTACTCGAAATCGACGTCCGGGCTGATGCAGGGGATGCGAGGGAGGCGGAAGTGGGACCTCGTGGGTCCTCCGGAACGGTGCATCTTGACGCGGAAGATTGGAGTCTCGTCAAATGAGAGCTCGCGCTCCTCATAGCGGATTCGATCCCGGGCCATCGAGCTGCCGCAGCCGTGGCCAATGCTCTTGACGAGTCTAGCTACGGCGAGACGGAACTTGACTGCGAGGAGCTGTCTGAACGCGCCGCCTCTCGTTGGCCAGAACAGAGCTAGGCGGACCACGTCCCAAGCTCTGTGGCCAAGGCCCGAGTCCCCGCTCACCATTTCCGGACACAGAACGTGCTACAGGGACGGTGAGGGTGGCGAACTGCAAGCGAGCGGAAGCCCAACGGCTGAGAAGATGCTCTCTTGGCAATGGCCTGCACAAGCAAATGCGAGATGGGAAGGAGATGGGGAAGTATATCCGCGGTAGCCGTAGCGACGAGTGGAGTTTGCGAGAGCAAAGAGCAGGTGTTAGCTTCTTTTGATCTTTCTTACTTGGGAAATGGCAGGCGTGCGATGCTGTTGTTATATAATGACTTTGAAGAGGAAACCAACACGGCTTCACGCGGATTTACAAGCTGGAGTCTACCTTACTGGCCTCCATTTTTTTCTTAAGCGTGGACCCCATCCCTCGGAATAATCTTGAGCTTTCTTATATCATAAACTGTGAAATCATGTGAGGCTTCACCTGATTTTCGAGAGATACTGGCGTTTTACATCACTATGGTCTGTCACGGGGGCAACGGTCACTCATGTTGCTGGAATATAATACGCAGAAATGACAGGATCTTGCAATTTATGTCAACGTGAAATTACCAGAAAAATAAATGAGAAATAATAAGGAGACTAGAAATTTGCGTGATTCGGTCCGAATATTTGATACGTTATTTACGAGGAGAGAGTCGGAAGTAAATAATCTACTATAATCGAAAAATCAGAGTTTACAATTGTTCATACGCTCGAGTGTTTCTCATATCTAAATTTAAGCTTAAACTCAAAATGTTTATAATTAAATAACTCACTTAGACATAAACTTATAGCACAAGATTACCATGCGTTCAAACTCAAAACAAAATGCTTTATGTATGCCAAAATCAAGAACTCCAATGTTTGTCTTTAGTCCGTGTATGTACGGCTTCGCGTTCTTAATCAAGGCTTCATGCGGTTTCAAGCACTTGCGGCTTCAGAGATCGTGGACGTGCGGCTTGGTAGGGTTTCGGCAGTCAGAAGAAACCTCCCGGAGACTTCCGCACTTTATATATGTGCGCCCATGGAGAAGAGTTTGACTTGGGCCCACTTTTGGCTCTAGGTGCAGCTCTCCTCTCTCGGTGTGGAATATGTGTGCCCAAAGTCAAATTTTTGACTTTGGGCCCCATCATCATAACGTGCTGAGGAATTCAGCAACTCCAGATAAAAGAGGAAACTTTTGCTCTGTTTTATTTTTATCTTTATTTTTATTTTTATTTTTATTTTTATGTAACTATAAGGAGTCCAAGAAAGAAAATTGTTATTTTTTTCATCTGATTTTCAATCCTTAGAAGAAAAAAAATTTATTGACAAATTCGATTTAATAAATTGTTATCCAAATTCAAATTCGAGATATTAATTTAACAAATGTGATGTTGAGGTATGATTTACACTCCCTATCACATGTGATGTTGGGGTATGATTTACACTTCCATTGATAGGGAGGCACAGGTTTTTGCTCCCCATTAAGCGGGCGGGGATCTAGGGCCTACTGGTTGTGGTTTTGGAGCAACGTCCCTAGCTTGACACTTTTATAGTTTGAGCTCATATTTTATTCGTAATTTAATTTTGGCTCATAAATAAACTTGATATTTATATAATTTCTCTCTTGTAATTAAGGATTATAATAAAAAGATGCGTAGTGCTAATAATAATGGCATATTCTATTGAATGTAATCCTAATTTATAGTTAAATGGAGATAATTCTAATGTCTCAATTTTTTTTGTTTATATTTTATTTTATTTTATTGTATTTGATCGCCTAATCCCCACATGTGATCGGGTCATTTAAATTCTACGGCTAATGTGATGGATTGAGGATGTCCCGTGTGTCGAATGTGCGCGCGGCAACTGGGGATCCATCCGTATCGACATTATCTGAGGCGTGAGCGCGTTCACCGGACTACACCTGTACGTTTCCATCGCTTGATTGAATTTTATGTACGAAAGTAAACCCTCTAGGTCAAGCTTCGGAAGCTTCGTTTGTTTTGGCTTTGGCATGTCACCTGTGGTGTCACCTTAATGTTCCCACTGAAACAAGACAAAACATCTTCCAAAAGTTTTCAACACGGAAACAATTTGATACGCAAATTTGAAAGTGGCTTACCATCACTCCTTACTTTTAAGACAAAAGTATCTTTCGTATCATTGACAGCGGGCACGGCTGAAAGTGGATTTCCTTTTGAAGTGTCGTCATTAGCTGTAATGTACCAATCATCCTTGTGATATGTGCAATTAGTGCATTGACTATTGAAGACTTCCAAAAATGCTAAATAATGATAAGAATAGCGCAAATGCCATAATTTTCTTATGCCGCTCACTAGAGTGTTACAATTTTTTTTTCGTTCACTTGAGTACACAATTTTAAAAAAATTATCACTTGTTTGCCATCGGTGATTTGTGTGGCTAGAAAATTCGACATGGATGCTGATTGTCTTATGTGACTTTCATTGACGCTAACACGGAATAATAAATAAAAAATTCAAAAATAAGAATACATGTCAAAATGGAAAATTAATAAAAAATAAATTCATGTATGATGATTTGTTGTGGTCGATTTTACTTTGATGTGGCATTTAAACAAAAAGAAAATTTATGACATGTTAAGCGAGCGCGTATGAAAGTTGCAACGTTCGTGCTATCCTTATCTTAAGCATTTTTATTTTTAAGTGAAAAGGTTGGGGATGGCCAATCGATGTAGCTATCCCTTTCAACTTTACCGAAAGGGTCCCACATAGACAAATGTCTTACATTAATTAACTCTTTATAAGACATATTAATAGAAATTATTGGCAACACATATATAAAACTAGATACTTCTCATAGGCCCATTAAATGTAAAATCCAAAATATTTTAAATTTCATTTTTAAAAAGTGTCTCGAGTCTATATGATTTGAGAAATATAAATGTAATCTGTGCATTGAATATAGAACCGTTTCGGGTCTATATGCTTTGAGAAACACGATATGCGACCGCTAAAGCGTCCAAGGGAACGTGGATATTAAGTACCCGAGATCTTTTTTAAGTGTACAATTTTATCATTATGCCATTGCCATTTTTTTTATCTTAAATTCCGAGTAAGTGTAAATAAGAAGTAGTTTAGTTTTTGAGTACTCACGACTCTAAGAAAAGATATTAATTGGATCATCAGATCACCCCTCGATAGACAACTAGATGGCTTTTGCCATCTTTTTTTTTTTTGGTCGAAGGCTTTTGCCATCTTACTAACATGAAATTTGTCCAAGTAATAGACAATTTATTTCATTTTGATATTTTATTGATCAATTAGCTTTACTTTTCACCAAAAATAATAGAGATTATTGCAAGAAGCAATCGAATATCATTTATATAATGGGAAAATTGTCTAAAAAGTTCTATAACTATTATACTTTTATTAATTTAGTTATAAACTTTTAATTTTAATTAATTTCTAAATATTTTTATATTTTGTCAATTGAGTTCATTAGGCCAATTTTGGTTGGAAATTGTTATTGTGAACAATGCTCGTTCCTATGTGGTATTGTTTAGCGCGACGTAGATAATTTTTAATAATATTTTGAATTATTTATTTATTTCTAACCTTTTCTTTTCTTTTCCTTTTTTTTGCCCTTCCTTCTTCCTCCTCTAGCTGATGGTCACTAGTCCTCGACGACCAGCTAGAGGTGAGGACTAGTGAGGTCGACCTCATCGGCCTCGGGCGAGTCTCACCCACCCCTGGCAAAGCTTGACCTCACTTAACGATGATGCTTGCTAGATTTGGGTTGGTTGAAATTCTGATTGTGTTGGCAGGTGCTCTTACGTTTTCAACTATAATGTTTAGTTTGATTGCGATCTTAAAATCCTAACCTTGAATGGCATTTCTTCATGCGTGCTCGTGTTTGTATCTCATTGCAGTGTAGCCAACTATGCTGAGAAGGCTAAGACTCCTAAGACTCTAGATTTCTCACATTGAAAGGCTTAATTGCCATCTCAACCGAAGCTATGCTTTCGCTTCTTCTTATTCTTTTATATCCATATCTCTTTCAAAGTGGTTGAGGAGGGCAAGCTTCGCCTAGCCAAAGTGAGGTTGGGCCTTGTTGGCCCGAGCCTTTGGCCAATCACTAATGGTTGACGACCGGTTAGAGGAGGAAGAAGGAAGGAAGGAAGGAAAGAAGGAAGGAAAAGAAATAGAAAAGAAAAATAAATAAATAACTCAAAAAATATTAAAATTTGTCCATATCGGTGTTGGCCGTCATACTTGGCATGACCAACGTTCACTTTAGTGATTTTGGGTCAAAATTAGCCAGATAAACTAAATTGGCAAAACGTAAAATGGTTTAGGAGTTAATTAATAAAATTTAAAAGTTTAGGACTATATTGACAAAAATGTAACAAGTTAAAGACTTTTTGGACAATTTTTTCTTTCTAGGATAGTATCATGAAAATTAAGAGCTGAAAAATTAGATCAAGTATTGTCAATATTAGAGATTTTTTTTGCATAACCAATCTTTTTTTCTTTTCATTTTGTCTTAGCACAACTTATCTTAGGCTAAGTTTAGTTGGACTTTTGGGGAAATCTTTTGGTAAAATGTAAAGGATTTTGAGTTATAGGGATTTTTTAAAATGCAAATTGTGTTTAGTAAATTGTATTCTAAAAGCCCACAATAGAGTACCTTTGAGTAAAATAATATTTGGAGAAATTATATTTGCAAAAGACTTTTGTTATTAAAAAAAAAAAGAAAAAAAGAGGCCGACGAAGGGCAGACAGTAATCAGTGAAGGGTAGGTGGCCATCATCTAAGGTTGCAAGACCTCGAGGTGGCATTCAAAGACCATCGGCGAGGGTTGCCTAGGGTCAGCCAACCCTTGCGGAGGTCATCACGACCTAGTTTGCGCAAGCCCCCAATGGAGGTTGCTGCAACTAGATTGCGCACGGCCCCTTTTGAAGGTCGTGCGACCCCCGGCGACGATTGATTGTGTTGCCACAACCACACTGGTCCCTCTCTAGCCCATCACTGGCCTCTTGTAGCCACTTGCAATCACACCGGTTAACCTCAAAGGAGAAGAAGATGAACAGTCATCGGCTGTGTTTGAGGGCAAAATCAAAGAAGAAGGTGAACGGTTATCGAGGGCAACACCAAAAAATAGAAAGTTAGTGAAGATAGTTTTGGAAGGAATTTTTTTTATTAACCCTAGTTGAAGACATGCCAAGAAAGTTGAAAGCCCAAGGTAGCTTAGGACCTGCTTTGAGCTTTTAGCCTTTTGAAGGCCGACTTTTGCAAAATAAGATTTCAAAAATATTTGCCAAACACTTATAATTTAGTTCAAGGGACTTTGGAAAAGTTTTTCTCAAACACACTCACTATTGATTTGACAATTTCCACCACCCTTTTTTTTCATCCGTCAATTCATGCTATAACTATTCAAGCGAATCTTTTACGAAATTTGTGAGAACTTCTCGATAGGTGCAAAATGACAATATGAATGAATCAAACCCTAAGATGGATATATCATAGTATATTAAATTGCTATAGTAATGTTTGCTCTACTATGGTACAGCAAATGTGACACATAATATATTCCTACACGATCAAGTGGGGGAGCTACACTGACTTCAACAGGAATGAATTTGCGTGCTTCTTTTCAATTCAATTCCTAGCACCGCAAAAGGCAAAAAAAAAAAAAAAAAAGACAGGCGGAGGTATTTCAATTGGAACTTTGGGCGGTGCCACTTGTTTCTTGATCCCTATTATCGGTCACTGCATTGAACCAGAAAGCTCATCAGATCTGCCTACATTTCGTGCTTTCCATAACCCTGGAGCGGGCGTGTAGGCCCGGCTGCCTGAAAACCCCATGAAACAGCTCGCAAGCCGCACACATTGTTAAGATCATGTTTATTACCTGTTCAATTGACCCTGACCTAGAGTAGTTTGTCGCAGCTTATTAGATTCGAACGGGAAACCTCCGGTTCTTGAGTTAGCAATTCCCTTAATTGACTTGACTTACGACGCCAGCCCCGACATTGAGATAAACGAAGCTGTGGCGATGCATCGTGTCTTATTTATATCAAAACGGCTAAGAAATGTGTACGTTTTTTGAATGATGAACAAATTGCCCACTTCAATTAAATGGGAAAATCCCGAGTGAACGAAATATGTTACCAACGAGACGCGAGCGAATGACTCAGCACCGAACGTTGGAAACATAAGATGCAATAGTATGGGCTCGATGATGCAAAGTATCGAGTATAGCCCTTGTGCAAATTTTTTGTGGAGGAAGGAATTTGGCACGTAAGTTTTGCTTGTGCATGCGAGCTGTTGCGAATCACTGGCTAATAATGGGGAGAGAGAGAGAGAGAGAGAGAGAGAGAGAGAGAGAGAGAAGGCAGTTAAGGAAGGCGGCAAACAACAACGTTGAGAGCGGGCAGTTAAAGAAGGCGGCAAACAACAACGTTGAGAGCGGAATCGCAGGCATAAGAATCGGCACTGCCCAACGATTAACCACCTCTTGTTTCCGACACAAACACCCCCCTCTCTCTTCCTGCAAGAATTTTGCCATACTGAATGCACTTAAAAAATTTCGGACAAATTCGCATGACCATTTTTACCCTTCTCAATTTCTGGTTAGTTGGTGCTGCTACTTGGCCTCTCCCTGTGCCAGACAACTGCCACAGGAAGTAAAAAGTCTGTTGACCGTGTCTTGGAAACGAAGGAAAAGAATTAAAGAAGAAGATGGGTTTTGTTTCTGAATTATCGCTCTCGACCATTCTCTCGGCACGAACCCTATATGCTTATATAATCACTCGGCCTCGTCTACCATAGGACCGCCGCATCCAATAAGGATGAACCCGAACATCTCATTGTCGTGAAAAAACAAATTGTACGTTCCCTACCTTTCAGCATCAGCACGATTAGCAATATCTTGATGTTGAGTCCTCCACAAAATTCTTATTTTCTATCTCTAAGGGATTTTAATGTATAGTAAGCCAATTTAAGTTTAATCAAACTGAGATGCCTAATTTCGTCAATTTACCAACGGTACTGCTAAACTGAACCTCTTAGAATATTCTTGGACTACAGCTTGGCCAGCTCTTTTGCGGACCACAAATGCCAACTTAGCAAACGAAACTGGAGACCCCAAATATATATATATACATATATACATATATATATATATAACGCCATTGCTGGAACACCATCTCGCCAAGTCTTCCCAACTCGCCCTGCATTTTTGCAGGGCAACGTAGACAATCGATTTCCATCCTCTCATTGCTTTCCCCTGATTTTCCCACATGGAGAGCAAACCGAACACCATCACAGCCGCCGCGGTCCCAGCCCATGCCATCGTTGTCAGAGAGGAGAAGAAACCGCCGCAGGCACAGACCAAGAAGAAGCATGGGGCGATGAACTTCCTGAGGGCCACGTTGTTGCTGATACGCCGTGGATCGGGCAAAACGTCGAAGCCGTCCGTCCAGATCGAGGTGGCCGCTACCGGCGTGCTGAACAAGGTCGTAGGCTCGATGCGTCCCCTGCACATGCAGAGCCACCAGTCCCCGCCGCACGAGGGCACTGCCCCCGCTCTGGTCCATGCGCTGTCCTCTCCGGGTGAGCACTTTGTCGATGTGCTCCCCGCATCCCCCATGTCGACCCCGGCCAGGCCGTACTCGCCTTCTCGCTCGTCCACCTCTGGGAGCACGAGCCGTTATGCCTCTGCGATCAATCTGCAAGACCTCGTCCAGGAAAATTCTGATGACGACGAGGATGACGAAGATGGTGCCTACGATGTGAACGGTGGTGATGACAAGATCGATGCCAAGGCCGAGGAGTTCATCGCGCAGTTTTACCGGCAGATGAGGGCGCAGACTTGCAACGAGAAGATCCGTCGGCGCAGCAAGCATCACGCTCCTTGACCATCTGTTTGGTACTGACGACGTATATGTTGCCATGCACGCACTTCATCATTAGGGTTTTCAAGAATAAATGACCATCTTAGTTTGCGCCTATCATTGTCCAAAAAAGAACTTGCATAGGCCGACAGACGTCGCGTGAGATTGAGGAGATTGGATTGAAAAAGAGGAGACGATGGTGTCTATTTATATTTATGTATTTTCATTTTTATTGTTACGTTGGTGTTGGTGTTGGTGGTTGGCTTATTTTTTTGCAATTTTTAGGACATCAAATTGAGGAAGGAGCAGATGAAAATTGTTGAGAACCAGGGGAGGAGCCGACTTCGTCTTTATTCTAAATTCTTATATAAATGTTTGTTCTTTTTCCATCGCACTTTTAGTTATCAGAGAATATCAT
The DNA here is from genome assembly GCA_016097545.1 of Eucalyptus victrix. NCBI lineage: Eukaryota > Viridiplantae > Streptophyta > Magnoliopsida > Myrtales > Myrtaceae > Eucalyptus > Eucalyptus victrix. The sequence continues at coordinate 39,089,922 of CM027845.1, read as the reverse complement.
CTTCTTCACGTCCATGTCCCTAAATTATAGAAGAAATCATGAAAAGTTTTATAGCCGGATAAATTTACTTGTGTAGAGTAAAACTTTGTTTCAATATGGAATCGAAACTCGTAATGTTGCCGCAGGTTAAAAAAGAGCATCTTTTTGGGAAAGATCATGACTCTGGTTATGACATATTGTTTGTGGAGAAGCTGATATTCGCAAGCAAATCATAGCATGCATGGATACAATGAAATTCCAAGACGAATGGAGGAGGCGATTGCCGATAAAAATTTGAACCCGGAAGTTTAAGTTATCAAGACATGCAAATGAGATGGCTGTAGCTTCTCATCGTTTACTTCCACTAGAAACATTTGATATGAAAGTATTTTTCGGGTTAATTGTGATTGTGAAGGCTTTAACTTGCTTACGCATTAATTTTATTTAATGTTGGTTAGTAAACTAAGTAACTTAGGACATTGCATCCGGACGGATAACTAAATAGATCGTATTCAATGGAGAGTCGAGAAGTAGGTGTTAGAGGGCGTGGGAGGTGATTTTTTCAACTAATATATCATATATATAATATTTTTGAAAATTTATTTACCCTTTAATATAAATGTTATTTTAATCTAAGTGGGGAGCCCCCTAAGTCCATTATTAGTAATGTCACAAGATTTTGTGAAATTAGTGAAATGCAATCCTCCAATGAGTGTTGTGATGAAATGATGTGGTACCTTGCAATAATATCCTATCAATTTCTCAGAGCACGAGTCAACAAGTAAAATTATTAATTTCATTTCCATCAAATAAAAGAGCTTCATACATATATATATATTTATTTGCTTTGGATATAAAAACAGGTTTATTAACCACGTGGCGGCAATATATTTACTTTTTTTCAGCAAAAAAAAGTAAAATGACGAGAATTTTTTTTAATTCTTTAATTTTGTGCGGCGTTTTATTTGATCAATTTCGCTGTGTGATTTTGCATTATTCTATGGGGGGGGCGGGGCGGGCCGGCCGGGCATTGGATCACCCTTCCCTCATCGCTGATAATTTCAATCCGACGGCCGAAAAAAACCTGCGATCGATCAGCGAATCAAAGCACCGGCACCGCCTCACGCTCAGCGCAAGATAGCAATTCCCCCTAATCGGATGCTATCCTCCTCCGTTGGATGCGCTCTGCACGCCTCCGTCTCCCGAATCCGCCGCGCTTGTTCTTCGTCGATCTCCGGAAAAATTCCCTTTCCGCGCGAAGATGGAGTGAATTCGAGATTCTGCGCAAGCTCTCATCTTTCCCTTGCCGAGCCGCTCTCCCGTCGTGCGGCAGGTGAGTCGACTCGTTCCGATTTCTCGGCGGCTTTGTTGGGCGCCGATTTCGTTTCTAAGTATCGATCGAGTGATTCGGAGTGACGAGTTGGTTTGATCGCGCGTGGAGGAGTGTTTGGTGATTTGTCGTGGGGTTATGGTTTGATCGGGTTTCGCGCATTGTGTTGATTTTAGTTCGATTCTGGGCTGTGGGGAGCTGTGGGGAGCTGTGGGAAGAACTTCACTGGAATCGATTAGGAATAATCAGGGCTTCTTTGTTGAGCGGTCTTGTGGGAAGGTTCAAATGTGCACTGGAAGTTGGGTTTTTGAGATGGCATTGATACCGAAGCGATGTGGTGTGGCTGAACTCATATTGGGCCACGTTGGACCAAATTATGCGTTCAATTGTAGTTAATTTATTGAGTGGAATGTAGTTCGGATACAAGTAATGCAGGCAAGATACTCGTTTATGAGGAAGATCTATCTGGGTAACGTGAGACTTTGTTTCATACCGTTTTAAAGTGTTTACTGTGAGATGAGGATATGGTGGTTATGTTCTGGACAGGCTCGTTTACTTCAGGCGTGAAATTTCACTGCAAAATGAAGTATTTAGGTGTTGTCCCACTTGTTTTTTCTGTTCAGACTGGGCTTTTGTGATGTCAGCGTGAACGATAACCCAGAATGATCCTGAGAATACCATGGGATATTCTGTACAGCAGCATCAGTCTTAATACAATCAGCAATGTATGCGTGGGGAAAGAGGTGATAGGAGGTAACTGTAGTTGATGTTGTGTGGAGAAAGTGGAGGCAGAATGTCCCTCAGTTAACTTCGTTCCTTGAGTTTTGTCACAAAATGACCAAAAGTCATATTAAAAGCCAAATGCAAGTCATACCAGAGTCCTTTTTTTCATTTATTTTCAGGGCTGTATGCACTCTTACAAGATTTCCTGCAAAGAATGTACCACAGTAACGGTTGTATTAATGTCATGGGTCACTGCTGTTAACATCTTCTGTTTCATATTAGTGGTTTATCCATGTCATGTTCGTAGTATCACCATCTTCAAAGGTTTTCTTGCAGGTGCGTTCCAGCACTGATATATATATGGTGCAATGATGTCTGAATTAACAAGTGTGATGAAGGAAACTTCTGACAATAATACGGATTCATCCCCAAATGATTTTGGTACCATAGAGGAGTCGCCTGAGGAAACCATATTGTCACGGCAAACTTCAATTAATCTCGTCCCATTTATTGGCCAGAGATTTGTTTCACAAGATGCTGCATATGAGTTTTATTGCAGCTTTGCAAAGCAGTTTGGCTTTTCTATTAGACGGCATCGAACTCGAGGGAAAGATGGGGTGGGGAGGGGGATTACCAGAAGGGATTTCACCTGTCACCGTGGTGGCTATCCACAGATAAAGCCTTCTGATGATGGAAAGCTGCAAAGAAATCGAAAGTCATCTCGTTGCGGATGTCAAGCATTCATGCGAATTGTTAAAAGGGCTGATTTTGACATACCTGAATGGCGCATTACTGGTTTCAGCAACATCCACAATCACGAACTTTTAAAATCAAATGACATGCAGCTGCTTCCTGCTTACTGCACCATGTCTCCAGATGACAAGAGCAGGATTTGCATGTATGCAAAAGCTGGGATGTCAGTGCGACAAATGTTAAGATTAATGGAGCTGGAGAAGGGTGTCAAGCTTGGTTGTTTACCTTTCACAGAAATAGATGTCAGGAACTTGTTGCGATCTTTTAGACCCGTGGATTGTGATAATGATGCTATAGACCTTCTCAAAATGTGCAAGGATAAGAAGGATAAAGATCCCAACTTCAAATACAACTTCCAGCTAGATGCAAATAACAGATTGGAATACATTGCATGGTCTTATGCTTCTTCCATTAGATCTTATGAGGCTTTCGGAGATGCAGTAGTTTTTGAGACTACACACCGTTTAGAAGCTTATGATATGATCTTAGGAATTTGGGTTGGAGTTGATAATCATGGGATGAATTGTTTCTTTGGTTGTGTGCTTCTTCGGGATGAGAATGTGCAGTCTTTTTCATGGGCACTGAAGGTAGGCACTTATCCCATTTCTAGAAGACCGATACCATTATGGACCATTTTTTTGTCATTGTGCCATTGAATATATGATAGAATCTGGTATCCTTTTTTTGGCTGTTGCAGTACATTAAGATTGCAGTCTGGCCAAATGACTGAGCTTTAGGCTACTTGAATTGCTTTTCATGTTGACAAGTGAAATTAGAGGCACACTTCATATTTTCTTAACGTGCAAGTAAGTATTGCCATTTGGCTAAAGCAATCATATCATGAGCTTGAGTCACATGTTTGGGTTAGGGATCTAAAGGACCTGGGGCGGTGGGGGGTGAGTAAGAGTACGTTGGGAGTTAATGTACTCTCACCAAATCTAACCCACCTCCCCCCATCCCCCCAGCAGCCCCCCCCCTCCCCCCCTCCCCAAAAAAACCGCCTCTCTTCTCTCTCTGCATTTTCTGAATTCATGCTGAGGAATAACTCTTTCTGTTCTTGTAGCTAGTGAATCTTAGCCTAAAGAGTTATAAAAACCTATACCGGTAATGCTTCTACATGACAAAAGACTGGGTAGATCTATTCTCAACCATTCTTATGATATAGCCATATTCCTAGCATCTGGATATGAGACATAACAGTTTTCTGACTCAACTGTGTGCAATATCTTATATTTCTAGTTTTCATGGTTATCTCATTTTTAGCTTGACACTTAAATGTGACAGATGTTCTTGGGTTTCATGAATGGAAAGGCTCCCGGAACAATTTTGACTGACCAGAACATGTGGCTGAAAGAAGCAGTTGCGGATCAGATGCCAAAGACAAAACATGCTTTCTGCATCTGGCATATCATTGTGAAGTTCTCTGATTGGTTTTCCAGTGCTTCTTGGGCCACGATATGACAAATGGAAGACAGACTTTCATCAACTCTATAATTTGCACAGTGTGGAAGATTTTGAAGAAGGATGGAGCAAGATGGTCAGCATGTATGGGCTACATGGAAATAAGCATATCAATAGCTTATACGCATTACGTATGTTTTGGGCCCTTCCATATTTGAGGTCTTACTTTTGTGCGGGAATGACCAACGCTATCCAATCTGAGGCAGTCAGTGCTTACATCCAGAGGATTTTAAGTGCTCAATCTAATCTTGAAAATTTAGTGGAACAGGTGAATTGCAGTAGCCTCTTTACATTCTCCATATTATAGAACTTACAGTTAAGTCTATTGCATCCTGATATTATACTCTCATTACAGGTCGCTGCTATGGTTGAGCTGAAGGATGAAGCAGGAGCAAAGCAAAAGTTGCAACGGAAAATCCGCAAAGTCACCCTCAAAACTGGATCTCCGATTGAATCTCATGCTGCTTCTGTTCTAACACCATATGCATTTACCAAACTACAAGAGGAACTTGTATCGGCACCACAATTTGCCTCTCTAATGGTAGATGAAAATTATTTTATCGTGAGACACCACACACAGTTGAATGGAGGATGCAAAGTAATCTGGATCCCTCAAGATGAGTTCATCAGCTGCAGTTGCCGCCAGTTTGAATTTTCAGGTATCCTTTGTCGGCATATTCTCCGGGTTCTATCAAACAACAACTGTTTTCACATTCCCGACCAGTATTTGCCTCTCCGTTGGTGTGGTGCAAAAAGTAGCGTGAGGACATCTGGGGAGTATGCTGGAAAAGTACAGCTGTTGCGGTCTATGGTTGCATCACTAATTTCAGAACCTTTTGAGTCAGAAGAGTTGTTAGATGTTGCCTGTGACCAAATAGGTGCAGCACTTTCCCGCATTAAAGAATTTTCTGGGAATCCACACGAAACTGATGAAATTGGCTATAATAGTCCACCAGAGTCATTGATTCTTCCAGAGGTCGAAGAGTCAGTTCACGGTTTTGCAGTTGGGAACCCTCATGAGTCTATCGCCACTGGAAAGATGAAAGAGAGAAGAACAAGAGATGGTGTGGATCTCTATAGGAAAAGGAGACGTTGCTCCGTGCCTTGCTGTGGGCTGTTGGGACACGATACAGCCGAGTGCCCAATGATGCAGGGTGATGATTTGAACGGAGATGGGCTTGGCTTCCTATAGCTGACAGAGGCATCATGGACTACTCTCTTGCGGCGATTCAAATTTTGTATATGCGGACCTGCCCTTGTCCTGAGGTCGAATAATGATCTTGCAGGGATTCGGTTGACTGTCTACTTATAAATCGAGTTACTCAATAGATGGTCGATACTAACAAGCATTTTTTAGTCAGTAGATGATGCTTTTAGTTGGACCATGGGTTAGCTTGTAGTATATGTACGAACTGAACCGATCACATCACAAAAAGCGACATGTAGAATAATATTAGATACAGGTTTTTTCTTCAATCTCCTACTGCTTACCTTATTGACCTTTGCTGAACAAACATGGACTCGTCCCTTTCTCCAAAGAAGCTTATGTCTCCAAGTGATGAAATGGGAGGAGAAAATGATAGGTTTGAACATACAGGTTACAATCCGATGCTCACAAATTTCCACGTGTTCATTACTTGTAAAACCTAGTCTGCCTCGTTATCCCCCAGCAGGAAGCAGCAGGAATTGATAGGTTTGAGTACACAGGCGATAATCCGGTGTCTCCTACCTCAGCTCTGACGCTACGATCACCAAACCCGATTTCATGACGAGACTTATGCCAAATTTTTTGCATCACCAGTGAGGGCAACAACAAGCCTTATTTTCAATGCAGTGATATTGATAAGCACAGAAACAAAGCTCTTTGAAAGCCAACGCCCTCTGATCAATACGTCGAGGGAGTCAGCATATGGATGAGTCCGCAATCTTGTTGGGACTAGCTGAACAGACGGGTATTTAATGTAGTCTCCTGACTGGCAATGAAGGCGTATTTGGTAACTTTACTATTTCTATCAATTTTTGTTCTTTTATTTCGGAAAATAAAAAAAGAACAAAAATCCATTTAATAATGTCAATTAATTTTTTTTATTTCTCATAATAGAAAAGTGGCCGAGAAATAGATTTGGAATAAAAATAAAAAATATAAAAAAATAATTTCTTATTTTCAAGAACAATTTCTAAAAATATTTTTTTTCTCTTTTCTTCTTATTTGCCAACCACCACCCCCTCAACCGCCTACCATCGCCACCGACCGCCATCACCACCATCGATTGTAGATGATTGTCCAACCAACCGATTGGCCAACCAACATGGCCGGCCGATCGTTGCCTCCCGCTGTTGCTAACTGCGACAACAATGACTACCAGCGGCGGCGACAATTTGCGGTAGTCAAAGGTCGGCAAAGCAATAAGGAAGAATAAGAAAAAAAATCAAGAGAAATTCTACATTTAAAAAAATTGAATCGTACCAAACATATTTCTACTCTTTTTCCATTCCAAAAATAGAAAATTTGTATAATCACAAAACACGTTCTTTTATTGAGAAATTATTCCAGAAAATAGAAATAAAAAAAAAAGACTAGTTGCGAAAAGAAATTATTTCCGGGACATAAACGTTACCAAACGGATCACAACAAAATGAAGATGCAAAAGCCAATTTTCCATTTCAAAGGTGGGTAGTGAATTAAAACGAAAAGCATCTAGCCTTGGGATGAAACTTCATAACCAAAAAAGATGGAAGTACAACACTTACCATATGACCAAACAATTAGCATGTCAACATCCATGACTATATGTTCCAAATTCGGCATGTTTAAACATGAGGAAAGCTGTTTGGTGAAATTAAAAACAAGATTAGCTGATTTTCTGGGTTATTTGCGTTGCATTATTATCATAAATTGCAAAGTGAGATTCATGACCCCGAATGATATTTACCTTTAAAGGGGGAAAATGCACAACGAAAACTTTCTCAATGACAAAGTTAAAACTCGAACATTGTTTACACTATAGTTTGACATATAAGCGTTTCATATGAAGGAAACCGGCAACACATCCCCAAAACAAAATCTCAAGAATTACAAACACCAAAGTACCCCACTTCTTCGAATGAAATGCACCCTGAAGTAAACTCTCAGTGATATCAACCTGCAATATATATACGGCCTCAAGTTATTATTCACTAAGGAACATTCCCACATGATCAACCGTATCATTTCAGCATTCAGTAGATGCATGATAAGATTCAGTTAAATGCTAAACTCCAGCCATCTTGTTTGACTGACTGTTGTTGCTCCAGTGTTCAGCTAAATAACTCTTTATGCAGACAGAAAATGTCACATTCGATATAACTTCTCATAACTTAAGCTAGTCATAAGATATTAATGTATAAATGGAAGCCTTCCTTTTTCTCTTTCATTTTTGGCTTATTCCAGACGAAGTTCTTCCCTGTCTGTCTTAATATTGAAATTCCATATACCGTCAACAATCCACTCCCAATTTCTTCTGTATATGGAAAAATAGGCAGGAACAATAAAATTGTGACAGCAGATAAACGAGAAAATTCTACCAAGTTGTTTTCAGGAGAGCGCCAATAGAATCCTTGCATGGCTGCAGGAAAAAGCTCACAAGCTGCCAAAGCAAAAATGATGAGAGCATTCATTCCCATCCACTGAAGAAACACTGTTGGCATTCTCCAGTGCTTCACATCAACCTGCACCAAGTTTTTATTGACCAATTCATGAGAAAGAGTTCTTCATCCTTAGAATTCATGCTATTACATTTACACACAAGAAGACATCAGATTACCCAAATTGGAGGTGGCAAATGACTGTTCCATTTAGTTCATGTTTCATTTTTCCTTAATAGGATACCTTTACTTCAAGATCTATTAATGCATTAATAGACATGTTCATGGTGTAAACATTAAGCACTATGCTCTGCCCTTTTGTGCAAGTTTTTCCACCATCCATACAGGACAATAGAACAGGAGGAGGATAGCCCTGTGTCCAGAAAGAAGAGGGAGAGAGGAAGAAGTGGGATGAAGGAAGTCGCTCGAACATTATGGACCAATGAAGAATCCATAGAAAGATTAGCTTACCAGGTAAAAAACCACGGTTAACACCAAACCAGATACTCCAGATGTGATGCACATATAGCTAAGTGTATATAGCGGTTTACAAAAAGGAATACCTGTCATAGCAAAAAGCCACAGCTTAGAAGAAATGAGGATTTTCTAATATAAACTGAGTTAAAAAATATACCTAGGATCTCCAAAACATATCCTGACAGCAGTAGGGGTAAGGACAACATGGACCAGAAAAGCATCCTCTGCCCGTGGCTCTGTAGCAAAGACACAATACGATAGTCACCATTTAACCAAAATGTCTACTAACTGGACAAGTTTCAAAACCAAAAAAGGGAGGGGGGAACGGAAGGATACATTGTAGTATTATTATCAAACAATAGAAAGTAACATCATACCTTGACATGAACAAGAATGTGTCCATACTGCAAACCCACAAAACACGTAACAGCAGCCATCAAGGAGCTGGAGATTCGCTTATTAGGACCATGAGGCTATTAAATGTATAAGAAACTAAATCTTAATTATCCCAACATGAGTTTGTAGATCATGACAATCGAACCTTAAAACACCCTCCGGGTCAAATGGAGCAAGGCACCAACCAGGTGAATTTGGTGGTAAGGGCCCATAGTCAGGAGAATTGACACTACATTCCTGTTGACAACAAGAGACATTGCATGTAAGACAATGTCTATGAAGGTAATTAGGAAGCATTATGCAAGAGATATGACAATTTGTTAGAGCAAGCTGAAACCTTTGATCTTCTGTAGACAGGATGCTGATAAAGATGACTCTCTCCAAGAAGATATCGATCAACAAAGCCCACAGCATTGCATGGAGGTTCAAGACTGCCCCTAGTCTTGCAGTAAACCTGTCAGATAGTATATGGGGATATAATATTATATTGCAATAATTTGATATGAAACGATAATGAGGCACATACTCCAATCAAAGATCTAGACATAATTGCATAAAAACTAAAACTGTATTTTGATTTAGTTAATATCTCATCTATAATTCTAATTAATCCACCGATATGATACTCATATAATCATCAAGCAAACTTCACTTCATAGAGAGAACTACCTTCTGAGATGAATTAGGCCATATAACACCATAACTAATTTTGTAATGATCACTCAGCCTTTTGTTTGAAAGTGATAAACTAGGCTTAAAGCCCCAGAGTTACATGATCACTTAGCCTGACTCTGTGCTTTCATTTGTGCTTTTGTGCATAAACCAACATCCTAAAATAAGAAAAAGAAGCAAGAAATGCAGCCAAAAAAAATCTTTTTGGGCTCATTTCATGTGAAATTATTAGCAGAATCATGGTCAATCAGGATAAATACTGCTTCCTCACTGAAGCATTATGAAGAAGCTAAGATACAGTGAATGGTCAACAAACTTGAGAAACATGAAAATGTTCACACTCCCATTCATTACTACCTCACAGAAGATTAAGTTGCCGTGTGTGATCTAGTTACCCCAGACATACTCCATATTAAATACGTTGTTGACTAATTTACCAACATATAACCTAAGAGAAGAGATGAGGCTACACAAAACATGTCGAGGCAAGTACTTCTGCTATCACTTCCAAAACCAACACATGATGCATAAGGAATAAGCCAAAAGCAGGGAAAGGACAGTATAGCAAACAAATGAACAACATCAATCAGGAAATACCGACAATTATTGTCACAAGAACTCACATTTTGAAGGCTGGATTGATTGCTAGAGAAGTTCATTCCGACTGCTTGATACTCCCAATCTGGAACATAAAGCCCATAAACCATGCACATGTAAAGTGCACATAGCAAAATAGCCATTGTCCTGCACAACACAAGAATAGCTCATTTGGCAACAGCAGGGACAAATTCCGATCGGTATACTTAGCTCTTGACTTCACTCCCTATTTCTTTTCTGTTCTATTCCGATTCTCATACTTTCCTTACTTTCTTTAGCAAAAATCTTTATGTCGACTCAGTAGATCGAATGATAAACCAAAAACTGGGCTGTTCTTTGTGTAACTGAAACTAAATTATTATTTAACATACATCATTGTTCCCACAAGGTAAAAATAACTTTAAATGAGTAAGCATGCGCATACTTGGGAGTGGGGAAACCCTAGATAAGCATCAACACCACCTATAGCATGAATGTATGCAACACTATCAATATGAAGCACGAGAGGCAAACTTCCCATCAAAGAAAGTGCTTTAAAGGTTGTGGCATGCCTAGCCAACAAGCTTGTCATACTTCTTTGATATGAAAAATCAATGGAAAAGAAAGACAAAGTCATCCTCTGTGATGATAAATTTGAAGGCTAGGTGATTAAGGCTGCAAATAACTACATCAATGGTTCATTCTATGAGGAGAAATGGAGAGAGTGGCCACCTGGATCAAGAAACCAGTTTCCATAGAAGATAAAAAGCTTCATGACATACGAAGAGAGATTGTCTCCTATATCTCAAAAAGAGAGAAGATGCATCATAAAACACAGAGATGCCCAAATTCACTACCTATGTATTTCACTCCTGTAAATTAAGGAAAAGCTAGAGATGCATATTCCAAACTCCCTATTTTGCTCCAATCCACCCTTCTCCTCTAGGTACCCTCTATGAAATTTTCTCAAACTCTGGATAATTAATAGATTTCTAGTGTGTAGACATTTCATAATTAAAGAGCCTCTCGTCTTGCCTACAGTCTGATAAGTGTAGTGTGAAAAATGTATGAACCACACATTTCTAGGCTTTAGTGAAATCTTGCATGAACAGTGAACATGGACAGTTTCGATATCCCCAGTCCCCCCTTTTCCATTTTTCTTCAAAGGAACAAGCAGCAACTGGAGGGAAACAATGGTAGCCACAGCTATAGTAAAGGTCCAAAAGACTGAACTAACCACTGAATATAGTATTTCCTTACAAAGGCCAGTGTCGAGTCGACTGAGATGTTACTAACAAGCCAAATCTCTGAGATTGAAGCCAAGAAATATCCAATCGATATCCTCTGCAGATGCAAAAATCATGGTATAAATAATTCAGCCCAAAGATTGATTCTAAAAGCTAAATTGCTATAAGTATAGATCAGATACTACAACCACTGTTTCTAAATTCCGAGTTAAAATCCTAACAGTTGATTCAGAAACTCTGGCAGGCTAGACATAAAAGTATTACTTGAGCCAACCATTCAAGGTCATTGCCATGGTGGATATAACCAACTAAAATCAGTCACTGGATAAGGATAACATGCTGATGCATTCACAAGATATGATCGAAGTGGGAACTGGAATTAAATTAGAGTAAGTTTGCAATAAATGTTCTTAAGGTAACACATTCAATGAGTTCACTGCGGTGATGAAAGAACTCCCTATCATCTCCAAAAAACGTGATACTACACTTCAACTTTGAATTTTAACCCCAATCACACCAAAAAATATTCAACCAGAGAAGATAAAGGCATGCAACAACTGAACATAAGTCAGAAGTGCTACCTGTAACACTCCTAACCAACGAATCTTGCCCACATCAACTCCATATGTCAACTGATTGCGCCCATGGAAGTAGCCACCTAGTATACCAGAAACATCAAGCAGTCTTGAGTTACCACAGCAAGCACAATGTGCAATAGCGGTTCAAAAAATGGCATGTGACTAGGGAATTTTTACCTTGCAGTAACAAACCCAAAAGAAAGAGCCTAAGAGTTCTTATTATGACTTTCCTTGTGGCCAATGGTTTGCTAGAAATTTTCTGCAGAGAGGCAAAAATAACAAGAAGCAATTAGTAAATTTTTTAGGAGAAGGAAGTAGCCCACTAACATAACTTTTATGGCGCAAGACAACTTGCAGATTCTGACAATTGGAAGTTTGCTATGGGTTGGCATCTAAAATTTAAGGGTCCAACTCAAGAAGCAATTGATTTCTTTTTGTAGAGACAAGCTGTAGAACTCTTTTTCCATTTCAGTATGCAGCTTAGACTACATTGTATCATCATAAATTGTCCTTGTTCATAATTAACTCCACACTTCATGTTGTCAATTATTTAGAATATGATTACATTAGTGTCCCAAACTAAATCACGGCAATACATTATACACTCAGTCTATGTTAGTTTACCCAACTAAGAGAACCTTTTAACTTTTATGACATTATTTCAAATAGTTGAAAGGCATTCGATTTGCTTCATGTCCATCATCCATCAAAACTGATGTGCATGATCAAAGTATCTCTCTGTAGCTACGATCCTCCTGGACTTTCATATTCGAAAAGCGTTTGCACCTTAAAAACTAGACCAACAGAGACGCCCACTCCAAAGAGGAAGAATGGCATCACAAAATCTGCGAGTGTTATGCCAAACCAAGGTGAGTGATTGATTGCCGGGAAAGCCCCTCCCGCATCATCAACTAATATCATCAACTGCAAGATATAGAAACACGAAGGAAGATTAAGATCAGAAAACAAAAAGTACGAGCGACGTTGCCGACCTAAAACTGCAAACGCCAATACAGTAGTGACGCGATCAGACACTCGCCTCAAGCTAAATCGCTAGGACTCGCAAAAGATACCGCGCGCTCGATGACTGGAGGACCAGCACTGCGTCGACTCATCTTTATCTACTCGTTGCGCCAATCAATTCGCTAACACGATTATAAGCACATGCATTCTATCCGCTAAAGGTCACGGAAATAACTTCCCGAAATACTCAGTCCGGCGATGCATCAGCTGCACAGTGCTACTAGATAACTGAATCGCGCGACGAGAGAAGGCTATAAACCGCTAATTCAGCTGAAGCACGACAGAAGAGTGACAGCCGCTCAGCCATAAACCTAACCGAGCACTTCAAACGCTACCGATCAGCCAAAATCGGGAAGCGGTCGAAGCGACGGAAGAGGCCGCTGGCGCTGGGCATAAACAAGACGGAAAAGGTCAGAGAAGCGTACGGCGACGGTGAGGCCGCGGAAGACGTCGAGAGAAGCGAGCCGCCGATCGGAGGACGGGGATCGAGCGCCGCGCCCGTCGTCGTCGCCGGGCTGCGTCTCCGGCGCGATCTCCGGCGCGGCCTCATCGCGGGGGTCGGGCGGCGGAGGGGAAGGCGAGGAAGGATGGGGGAGGAGAGGCGTTCGGTGCTGGCGCTCGGAGTCGGATGCTCCTCCCGCGACGTCGATCAGAGTTGACATCTTTATCTCTCTCGCTCTCTGCCCCTCCGCTCCTCGCTCGCTAACTTCTAGTCTTCGGTCTGAACTTACACGACTCCGTGATTTTCCTGGCGAGTATATAATGTCATTGCCTTTGCATCCGGCCTGCTCCGGCCTGCTCCGGCTTCGAGCTGAGGTAGTTGGCACTGGCAGATGGAGCTCGAAATTCAAGTGCCTGATGTTATGTTGCAACATAACAAATCCTAAGGCATACATGGAAATTCATTCGAGAGTGCATTTATTTGAGGGGATGTGTTTTTTCAGGATTAGTTTTTCGATCTTTCACCATTTAATTTACTGAAAATGATTAATCAATCGAAAATATTTTCGAGTTAAGGAAAATATTCATGTATAAAATTAGACAAGTGGATTCCTAAATTTAAGAAGGTGAAAACACATTTTGAAAATGCTCATATTGAATTTTTTAACATTTAATTTTCTTTCTAGAAAATTGAATTTTTATTTTTTTTAATTTCTTGAGGGAGAAGGAAAGAAGAGAAAAGAAAATTAAAAATATAAAAAAAAAAAATTTTTTCCCTAATTGAAATCATTTTTCAAATGAAATCTAAAGAGTAAAAAGTATCTTCACTTACATATCATCAAACAAAGGAAAATTTACTATTTTCTTGAAATTTTTCTTGGAAAAATATTTTCCTTTTTCATGAAGTTTTTTTTTTTTCAAAACAAACTCACAAAAAATATTTTCATCATTTTTCGATGTTTGGTTTGCTTAAGAAAATAAGTCAACAGAAAATATTTTTTAACTCACTAGAAAATTTATGCTTAAATTTAGGAAAATAATTTCCTTTTTGAAAATCAAAAAATCATTTTCAAAATATGACTATATATTGCCACTTTAACCTAAAACCTACAATTGGATATAGGGATTCCAATGCTCATTCTCAGGTTCTCGATGGTCGATCTTGGGTCCATCAAGGCTAAGGCAATGATGCTCACAATCACGCCTAAAGCCTTAGTGCACGTGCTCAATGCCTAAAACTTAAGCTTGGTCCACATAAGTAGTAGTCAAGTCCTTGATGCTTGAGCTTTGGTCCCCAACACTCAAGCCTATGTCCATAAAAGCTGTGTGTGAGCCCTTGGCATTCAAGCTCGGGTGTTTGGTTAATTAAATGTTTGTTCTTATGAAAATATTTTAAAAATTGAATTTTTAGTTATTTTTTATTTTATTTTTCGATTTCCTTTGGCTACTGACCATAGGCGAGGGATGAGCTCGCTCAAGGCTAGCGAAGCTCGACCTCATGGTGGAGCTTTGCCTAGGGTTGACTCAACTCGACTCACTAGAATTTGACAAGTTCAAAGCTCGCCAATTTGGCAAAGCTCAAGCTCACAAGAATATGGCGGGCTTAAGCCTTGCCCACCTTGGGCAAGGTCATCCCTTGCTTGTGGTCGATCACCAATCATCACCATGGTTGGCAACTGACCAACAATTGACAACCGGCCAATGAAGAAAGAAATAGAAAAAGAAAAAGAATTTAAAAAAATCAAATATTATGATAATTTTGCCTAGAAAATTAAGTCAAATTTTTTTATATCAAACGGTGGAAAATATTTTCTAATTCATTTTCAAGTTTCAACTAAATACTAGAAAATGATTTATTGGAAAACATTATCAAAAAATGTAACATTTTTTTGCAAAACAAACAAAACCTAAAATGTATTTAATTTGATGGAATCAACCCGCTTCATATGTGTGATCCACCATCTTCAATGATTTGCATGAACAACGAATGTGTGCCCTGGATTCACTCAGTAACTTTTCTAAGCGCCCTATTTAGATTGAACGCGTTATTCGAATACGAGATTCTTCAGGGACATTATTACATTCTCATCTCCATCACAATCACAAGGGAGACAAAAGAAGAAGGAAAAAAGATCAGTCAATCAACTAGGCACATCAAACTACGCACATCAAACTACCCCAGTTAGCATCAGCATAGCTAAATCCTACAACTGAGAATGAATCTACAAAGCTCATGCCAGCGCTTCAAATCCTAAACCCCTTTCGTTGCTGCCCGAGCTTGTTGCAGATAACGGCTAGGAAACCAAACAAAGCGCCGAAGATCCACATCAGGCACGAGAACGCGATGCACACCCAGTCTCGGAAGTTGTTCTTAGGAACGTGATCTCTGTCTGAAATCAGCAACGCCCGATAGACGGCCTCGGCCAGAGTATAGGCTGTGATGGGATCTGCCTCCTCTGCGAGAAAGCCGTACTCTGTGAGGCACACGATGTCATAGACTCCGCTTGACTCCGATATGCCGAGGCATTCGCATATCTGGAGACGGGCCTCAATCCTCTCCTCGGTCGTTAGCAAATCGCCATGCGTCAGGATCAAGAGGGGACTCTCGTCTGCAACCACCAGAGGCATCCACATAATTGACCAATGAATTACAAATGTTCTAAGACAATATGAGAAAACAATGCAACTGAAGCTAAGGACTCACTGCATTTTCTCAAAGCAGGGGCCGAGAACAGCTCTTTGGTCGCTCTTAATGGCTGCAAATCGCCAGCTTTCATCGCTTCGTGGACCTCGGCTACGTTAACGACCACCATGACGCAATTCACTCTCCTCTTCGCAAACTTGGCAGAAGCCCTCGGCGGACAGAACTCAGATTCGTCATCTGAGGAAGCTCGATCCCCCGGCCTGGAGCAGAGCTGGTTGTGGTGAACGCCTTCGGTCATCCAATCGGACAGCTCCTCCAAGGCCTCACCAACACGGCCGTAGTCAAAGCCTCTCGAGTCGTAGACGCAGAAGCCGCTCCGCATCGACCTCACCACGTTGTGCTCTTCGAGATACATCGTCGTGTAGTTGGAAGATTTCCCTGCAGAGACATGAAAAGGCTTATGCTTACATTGTTTCCCCTGAGAAATATCTTGAAAACGTTCTCATTCGAGTGGAAAATAACTCCAGAAGAAAATACAATATTACATTGCAACACCTTATGTAGAAAACTCATCACTTTGACCCGTCAAAGGCATTTTCCATAAGTCAATCTTTATCTTCTTGAAAGGTCTTTCTGTAAACTAATTAAAAACAAAATGTCGCTATTTAGAGTCTTTCTACTTTTTATCAAGCAATGCTGATACTAAAACTTAACTATATACCAATACCAGTAAAAATTCCAGCTTCTAATCCTTTCTAACCAATCAGCATGATACCTTCGACCAAAAAAAAAAAAAAAAAAATTCAACATGACACCGACAATTTCTCGTTCTTTTTGCAGAAAATTGAACTTCATATCAGTGATGGATCGATAAGAAATGTGAAAATCTTCTATGAAATGCAATTGCTTTCTTTTTTAGTAAAATTATTTAGTTACATTACTCTTGTTTTTTGGCGAAGAATAATTAAAGATGAGAACTAAATAAATCAAGGGTAAGTGCGGCTTCCTCACCACACGAAGTCTGAGCGAACGGGATAAGCCCGGCCCGGCCCAACACACTGTACATGAGATTGATGAGCGAGCTCTTGCCGGAGCCGGCGAAGCCCGCCAGGAGCACCGTGTTGGTGGCCGGGATGTCCATCTCCTCTTTGCTCAGCCCCCCGGTCGGCACCCAGAAGTCGCCGGCCCGGTACAGGAACAGCTTCTGCCTCACCTCGTCGAGCGCCTCCGGCGCCACCATCGCCAGCCTCTCCATCTCCCTCAGCACCCTCACCCTCGGGCTCAGCCCGCTCGCGACGCTCGCCGCCAACTCCGGCTGTCCGGCGAGCCGCGCGCACTCCTCGTACCCCGCCGCCGACCGCCACCAGAGGTAGGCGGCATGGTCGTCGCCCTCGTCGTCGTCGGTGGATGAAATCCGGCTTTTCATCTTGGGGGTTCCTAGAGCATTTCACTGTTCTGCCGGGAGCTTAAATGGGGGAGATGGACGGGCCCAAAATGGTCATTTCGATGCGGGTGTGCGGGCCTATCTTGTTTCTTTGTCGTCTCAGCTTCTCAATAATTGCCCAGAAACTCCAGGAGTGGAAGGAGGAGGATGGTTCGGGGGAAGTTTCTCGAGGTTTGGACCCATTACTGGTCTCAACACGTGTTGTTTTGTCTCTTCTTTCTGTGACAGAACGGGCGTGTCCCGTAGAGACTCGCGATGTTCTTCAGCCATCATTGGGAGATTAATAAGAGAAGATGAAGGGCTAAGCTGCGGGTCGCGGTGTGTAACCAGACAGTTTTCACACAGATTCTGTCGTACAGAGAGAAAAACTGATTTTGTCAGAGGACAGTTTCACTGCACTTGCTCGCTACCGTGCAACCGGACGACACGAAGTCGCGACGACCCTTCGTCTCTAATCCAGTTTCGTCCTAGGACCGCTGTTTCTAATTCTGGTTATTAATCGACGATGTGTGGACTCTTGTTCTACTCGCCAGTCACTATGCTTTTCTTGCATGATTGAAGAATGACCAGCTACGAGAGGTTCTAGTTGCGTCGCCAAGCCAGTGTTGTTGATAAGGTCCCACTCCTTCTTCATGGTATGCCCTATCTTCTAACGGGCAACTTGCAATTAGGCCACTCTTAATTCTCATTGCAGAAGAGTTTCAAAGATTTTTTGAGGATGAAGTTCAATTGCAAGGGCTGAGACGACCCAGAAAGCTCTTTCTTTTAAGGATTGTGTGAGAACATAGTCGCAAATTCCTTAAATGCATAAAGTGCGTCACCTTATTATATCACGTTCCATTTTAATAAATCAAATTTTCTAAGAGGAAAAACTTGGGTAATTTAGGACTTTATCCAACTTTTTTATGTTAGATGAATGCATGGTTTAATATATAATTGTTAGATATGATGATCTTTCTTGATTGATTCTAATTGATTTTATTTGATATTGTAATATTTTATTACTTTTGATAATTGTCTAGAACAACCTATAAATAGACTCTTATCATCAGTATCACACACATAGAAATATACAAATATTCTCTTTTTCGCTTTATTCCAACATGGTATCAGAGCTTAAAGTCCTGAGTTCAAATTTTATCATACTCAATTTGCCTCATCAATTAAATTCACATTTAGTACTAAGCAAATTACTAGACTAAGCATGCTGGGGAATATTAGAATATTTAAATAATAAATCATGCATTCATCCAATAGCTTAAGTTTTTAGAATAATTGTTAGTGGTCTCAATAAATCTCACATGATATTAGAGCGTTAGACGAAAGTGTGATTTAATATTTAATTATATTCTAACATTCTCGAACCCTTCATTAGAAAATTGACACCTAGCAATTGCCCAATATTGACCAGATCAAATTAATCACATCCTCTCTATTAAATTGCCATTACTCAATCTATCTTTCTTATGCCCTTTCTCCATGACCAGCAATTACCTCCACTGATAGAGCCATCATATGTATTTTCACTAAGGCTCCGTTTATCTCATGAAAATAATTTTCACAAATACATTTTCTCATTTACAGACTTTTGGAGGAAAATGAGTCAATAGAAAATATTTTCATGATGAACGGAAAACTTATATTTAAGTTCAAGAAAATGATTTCCTTATTGAAAAAGTCGAAAAACTTTTTGAAACTTTACGCTTGGGTTGGAAACCTTGATATGGTTCTTAGGTCTTTGGCACCCACCCCTAGGTCCATCAAGGTCAGGCTTGAACCCTTGGTGCTCGTGCTTGATGCCTTAGACTCGAGCTGAGTCTATAAAGGCCATGCTTGGGTCCCTAATGCTCAAGCTCTGGTCCTCGATACTCAAAACTTGGATCCACAAAGGCTGTGCTTAGGCTCGGGTCCTTTGTTAATTAAATGTTCGTTTTTATAAAAAAAAAAAATTAAAATAGTTATCTTTCACTTTTTTTTTAAAAAAAATGTATTTTAGATTTTGATTTATTTTATAAATTTCTTTTCTTCTCTTTCCTTTTCTTTTTGCTTCTTCCTCAATTGATCACCACCGCGGTGATGGCCGGTGATCAACCACAGGTGAGCTCAAGCCTCACCCGAGGTCGTCAAATCCCACGAGATGGAGAGGGAGATCGGAAGTGAGAGAGTCAAAAGTGAAGGAAGTTGTAGTTGAAATTGACAAGGAAGAGGATAGACTAAAGTAAGATGTGAGAAGTCTACTGCTTCCTCGATTACCATAAGGTCTTAAGCTTAAAACTATTGGATCACCCCATGATGACACCTCGAGCTTGTCGACCTTGAGTGGCCTCGCCAAATCAGTCCAAATGGAGCCTTGTCGACCTTAAGTGAGCTTGTCCCTCTCCTGTGGCTAGTGACTAGTCATCGCTGTGGTTGGCCACTAGCCAAGAAATGAAAAAAAGAAAGAAAAGTATAAAAATATGGGTTAATATCCTTAAAAACCCCAAAGTGATACATTTATAACAAACTTATCCTAGATTAATTTTTTGACCATGAAAAATCCAAAGTTAGTACACCTATGACAAATTTACCCCAAATGACCACAAGACATTTGAGACAATTTTGCCCCAACCTAATATGTTCAACTGCCAAAAAATCCAAAATAATACATCTATGACAAATATATCTTCTGTTAAATTGAATCAATACCACAAAAAAATCACAAAAATTATATAACTGTGATAAACATAGAGTAAAATCTCAATCCGATACACCAGTCAACTATCACATATAATCCAATTTAGTAATTTGACAATAAAATTTAGCGAAAACTAATAAAGAATAAATTTATCACAAGTATACTAATTTTGGGTAAAATTATCAACAATATACCAGTTTTGGGTTTTTGGTTGTCACAAAATTAGTTTAATATAAATTTGTTACAATTGTACTAGTTTGGAGTTTTTTAAGATATTAATCCTAAAAATATAAAATAATTAAAAATTTGAATTTTTGGTAATGTTACATAAGAAAATCAAATTGAATATTTCATACTAAACTAAGAAAATATTTTCTAATCTTTTTTGGTTTTTAGCCAAAAATTAGAAAAAACTTGTCAATTTCCAAAAAATGTCACATTTTTTGCAAAACAAATGGAGCCTAAATCATAATTCAACTGCCAAACTACCATAGTCTCTATCTCTCATGCTGTGGCACTTAGACCCATCAAAATGGGTTATTGACCCAATTTTTTACTCATATTGGTGTTAAATATATCATAAATGTGCTAGTTATATTAGGTAAATGGGTCATAAAGGGTTCAAACATAATGTGGGTGTTAAATGGGTTTACAACTTGTTTAGACTCAACCTATTTTTATAACTCTATCTTTATTCTTGTCTTCTCTCAATCTTGTGCTCACTTAGCATTCTCACCTTAATTTGGGTATGAGTTTTCATAGATTGATTAAATTTGGAAATATTTTATATGGGCCGGGTATAACTAAATTTGCAATATATTAAAATGGGTTAAGATAGATTAAATGGGTTTACTTGAGTTGGATCATTTTCGACTAGACTCAACTCACCCATTTGAAGGGTCCAACAACACCATATATCAACGTATGGTCCTCTTTCGATCTTAATCTGGAGCTGGTCACTGCCACCAATGGCGGCAACACCAAATATTGAACCAAGATCCAATGGAGACGTTTATAAATTGTGACTTAAGAGATCTAAAGGCATTGCCACTTCGGTCCGATCTTCCACTAGCAACGATTAGGAACAAAGCCTTGCTCCCTTCCGTACATGTGTGAGCGCACACATAGAGGCGTGATGGATGCAACTAGTACGTTACTAATTTTCATAAACAAAATGCCTAAAATAGTGAAAATTGAGAAAGCTTGAACTCCCTAACCTTTTGCCTTTAGAGTAAATGATTGCACATCTATAGAGATGTCAATATGGCTAAAAATCCAAATTTTTAACTCACTTTTGGTGGGCCAGGTTGCATATGAATTAGAGGTGACTGGTTTCAAGATGAGAGATTCCCAACCTGTAACCAAGAACTACCCACTAAGGACAAATTTCGAAAAATTGGAAGCGCTCCACAATCACTACAAAATTGAATGTCTTGATGATCTTTAGGCATGTCAAGGAGGAATGAAAGCATGCCATTTGTGCAAATGCCAAGAGGTTAGCATCCTACGAGAACATAGCAACTATCGTTGGAAATGCCGGCTACACAAAAATAAAATAGTTCTCAAAGATGTCACCAACATCTTCTATGACAATTTATACTTGAACTGTGTCAATACTACCAAAGCTCAGGTTACTGCAAGGCATCCTCTCTGGTGACTCTATTCTTCGCACAAGGAGTTCATATTTGTTATGAGGTAGTGACTGGTTATTTATTTATAACGAGCAATTCCGAGAAGTTAGGATTTTATAAGATGGACCTGAGAATGCTTTGTCCATTCTCCATATGGTTTTTTTTTTCTTTTAGCTGATTCCATGGCTCGATTTATGTCCAATATTTACATTTTCAGCTAGTTTTATGTTCCAAGTTTGGTGACTCATGTTGCTAATTGGCATATCAACAAGCAGGAGGAGAGGTGTATATATACTGGTATGATCTAAATGGACAATTCCATACTTAGAACCAAAAACCAGACCAGTACTCACTAATTCCAGTAAATTAGAATAGGAAATCGGACAAGTCCTCATGAGAACTATCGGTTCAATCCGATTCTATGCGATTAAGGCGGTTCCCGATTCCTTTGCACATCCCTAATATGAATTGCTTAAAATTTTATATATATAAAAAAATGTGTTTAAAACATCTATGCCCAACTCTATATAGGTTTTGTGGGTATGCATGGTGCCCATATTCAACCTATTGCACTACCAAGGCCAACCCACAATTCGTGAGGATGAAACTTAGTCGGGTGCAAGAAGAGACCCTCGACGAGGTCATCCTCAAAGCGATGGAGGTTCTGCAACCTGCTTTACCGTAGCAACAACAATAGGAAGGAACCGTTCATGTTCTTGACTCTAAGCTCGATGTCGAGAAGCGGCAACGCAAAGGGAACAAAGGTCAAAGGGGAAGCTAAAATAAAGACAAGTCTACCGTTTGATCCAATTGTTGTAGCTTGTGCATCACCACCGTCCCCCTTCACTTCCAGACCTTTGTCATCACTCGTCACTACCATTGCTCGTCCATTGAGCATTGATGCCTTCCCTTTGTTCTTGTTTTCAGATGATAATGTAAGAGATAACATAATTCTATAATGTGGAAAATACAAAACGCAGAATCTTAGATCATCATGATTTTTACGATAAGAGGGATGAAGACATACCTTTATCTGTAGTGATACCCTTGAAGATAATTGTTGTGGAACACCGAAAAGATGAAGAAATCCAATTTCTCTCCCTCAATCCACTTTTCCTTAACATATTATGTCTAATGGAGGATTGAATATAATGTTCTTTTCACATCGTGAGCAAAGAGAGGACTAGACTCTTATTTATACATGTTATTAGGAGGTGTCTTCCATTAAAGCTCTTTTTAATTTCAATGAGAGTTGCCCCTCTTCGAAGAAGAACAGTAACTTCTCAATAAAGATTGTAACATTTCATTAAAGTCATAACTTCTCATAGCCAATATATTTTTAGCATTAAATATTTATTAAATCATCAATTAATAATATTATGTGGGCCACACAATAATTCTTACATTCTTCCATTTGGCCCATATAACCTTACATAATAATAATATCTTTCTTAAATTGATTATCACATAATAATTACAATTAAGTAAAGAAAACTAATGCGAGTCATGGCAGTTGTTTGTCATTAATCAACATTGTCCCTTCCATATACTACAACATAACTCTCTACTTAACATGATCTATAAATGAGAAATACAATAATGGTCCAACCATAATGTCTCCGTTAGAGACTATCCAGTTTAACATTCATCTATTTTCATAATATATACTGAATAGAAAATAGGAAATATCATAAACATATAAGTGAGCTCCGAATGTCAAATATATAAATTTAATGCAATCGTAATACAATTATTAATGACGTCTTATAATCCCCATACTTTCAACATATTCATTAAATGTTTTAGGCAGCAATCATTTTGTTAAGGGATCTGCTATCATAAGGTTGGTGCTAATGTGTTCAATTGACACTTTTTGTTTTTGAACTTCTTCTTTAACAAACAAGTATTTAATTTCCATATACTTCGTACCCTTAAAATACTTGTCGTTCTTTGAGAAGAAAATTACTGCAGAGTTATCACAATAAATTTTTCGCGGCCTAGCAATACAATCGACAATCACAAGTCTTGAAGTAAAGTTTCAAAGTCATAATCCATGAATAGTGGCCTCAAAGTATGCCACAAATTCAGCCTCCATAGTATATGTAACAATAATTGACTACTTTGCACTTTTCCATGATATTACTACTCCAGCCAAAATAAACAAGTAACTAAATGTTAATTTTCTGATATTAGCACATTCGGCTAAGTCTAAATTTGAATATCTAATTACCTCAAGATGATCAAATCTTTTATAAATGAGTATATGATTCTTTATTTCTTTAAAGTATTTGAAAACTTTCTTTGTAGTTTTC
Organism: Eucalyptus victrix; assembly: GCA_016097545.1. Lineage (NCBI taxonomy): Eukaryota > Viridiplantae > Streptophyta > Magnoliopsida > Myrtales > Myrtaceae > Eucalyptus > Eucalyptus victrix. The sequence goes on along the minus strand of CM027845.1, from coordinate 39,065,937 downwards.
CAATGATTTAATCCAAGATCACTTTGATACCTGCTCAGCATTTCGACAACAAAACTAATGTATGGTATGGTGCAAGTTTGAGCATACACAAAGCTCCTAACAACATATGCATAAGGAATACTTTTTATTTGTTCTTGTTTCAATTCACTTTTGAGACATTGCATAAGACTAAATTTGTTATCATTTTGAATTGGAATTATTCATACTAAACATTTATCCATCTCTAAAATTTTCTTAATGTAGGCTTTATAAGACAATCATTGTGATCTATTACGGATACATACGTTGCATCTCCCATATCCTTCATTTCAAAATTCTTAAAGAAAAACTTCTTAGATTCATGTAACAAACCAAGATCATTAGTAGGAAGCAAAATGTCATTAATATATAGGAATTAGAAAAATAAACTTGCTCCCATTGATTTTCATATACATATAATGATCAATGATATTTTCCTTAAATTCATATGAAATTATGGTATCATTAAACTTAAGATACCATTGTCAAAAAGCTTATTTAATTTTATATATCGATTTCTTTAATTTACACAGTATGTATTCCTTTCCTTTGATTGAAAAGCATTGGGTTGATCCATGTAAACTTCTTCTAAATTCCCATTAAGAAAAGAAGGTTTGGACATCCATTTGGTGTAACTCTAAATCACAATAAGCCACCAAATCCATAATAATTCTAAGTAAGTCTTTTTTAGCGATCGGTAAAAATGTCTCATTATAGTCATGCCCTTTAGCAACAAATCTAGCTTTATACCTTTTGATATCGCCTTTTGAGTCGTGTTTGATCTTAAAAACACATTTACACCCGATCTTTTTACATCATTTAGACAATTTAACAAAGTCCTAGATTTGATTTTGATACATAAATTTTAAATCTTATTTCATGTCATTAAACCATTCATTAGAATCTTCACATTCTATGACTTCAGAAAATTAACTTTGATCATTTCTAATTCCTAAATTAATTTAGAGTTAATACCTTGAAAAATCATAAACTGGTAAACTTGTGACAAAATTACCCCAAACTATTTTTTTGACCACCAAAAACCCCAAACTGATATACCTTTGACAAATTTACCTCAAACTGGTACACTTGTGACAAATTTACCCTCTGTTAGTTTTCGTTAAATTTTACTGTTAAATTATTAAGTTAAATTACACATGACAGTTGACTAGTATATCGATTTAGGATTTTACGCATCGTTGTCATAGTTTACGATTTTTGTGATTTTTTGTGGTATTAATCTAATTTAGCGAAGGGTATATTTGTCACAAATTTATCAGTTTGGGGTTTTTTGTGGTTGAATAAATTATTTTAGGGTAAATTCGTTGTAAATGTACCGGTTTATGGTTTTTTATGGTCAGTCGAGGTAAATTTGTCACAAGAATATCATTTTGGGGTTTTTCATTGTCAAAAAAATAGTTTTGGATAAATTTGTCACATGTGTACTAGTTTGGGATTTTTTAGGGTACTAACCCATTAATTTATGACTCTTATAGATAAATTACATAATAATTGGAAATAGCCAATCTCCTTTCTTATTGAGATCTTCTTTACTCTTTCTTGTGACTCAACTACTGTAGGTTCAATGTTGACATCTTCACTATGGAGTGTTTGATCATTAATTTGTTGTTGTTGGTTATTGTTGGGTTGAATTGTATTAAGAACAATGACATAATAAGTTTTTGGTATAAGAACTTCTACCTTTGCTTCATGAATGCAAGCATTACGCATTCTTCCACTCTCATTGATGTCGTCATTTTCAATGAACTTAGTATTTCCTGATTCAACAATTTTTATACTATGATTACAACAGTAAAATCTATACCATTTTGATTTCTCTATATAACCAATGAAGTAACCATCGGTTGTTCTTAAATCCAATTTCTTTTCATGTGGATTGTAAATTATTACTTCTATTAGACAATGCAAATATGTAGATATCGTAAACTAGGTTTTCTTTCCGTTTACAGCTCTAAGGCCTTCACTTTCACAAATGTTTAGGATAATCCAAGAAACATAAGGCTTCAATGTAGTTGGGGAATTGACCCCTGCATCTTCTTTTCTACTCTGGCGCTTTCATAGTATTCCCGTTATTGGAGTTGCTGCAAGATGGTCCGCTACTGTGCTTCGCTAATGTGCATCGTTGTTGGCCTCGTTCCTACCGTTTGCCTCATCCGCTGCTGTCTTAGGGTGGCAATGCTTTTGTTTAGGGCTTTTGGGCTTGGGTTGCCATTGTTTGGCCAGCTAGTCACCATCTTTTGTGTTGGTCCTTTTTGTGAATGTGGCCATCGCTGTGCAGACTATGCCGTGTTGCTTTGTCTTGTTGGCTCTCATTTTCTTCTTTCGGCACCCTTCCACTCATTTTGTCTTTGTTCATTATGAGTGTATGTTTTGGTGCCATTTGGTTGTAAATATCGGTTAAAGCTCAATATAATTACCTTTACCAACAAAAAAAAAAATTACCAAATTGCACCCAATGGTAAAACCGTAATTAAAGCATAAAGGGTAAAATTGTAAAATCATAATTCGTGAGGGGTAGAACTATACATTTAACATCAAAAGGCAAAATGGTAAATAATTAGATAGGACATAATCGTAATTATCCAATAAAGATGGGCAAAAATGTAAATAGTCATAAAGAGAGTAGAACTATAATTGTTCGATGGAGAGAGGGGCAGGAACATAAATAAACAATAAGGCGCAAAAACATAATTAAACAATAAGAGGCAAAACAGTAAATTTTACAAACAAGTCAACAAGTGTGTGCCTAGCACGCGCCTAAAACCCACCGCAAGCACGTGGATGCACGTGCCTAGCTCCGTGAGTGCGTGGCCTGTGACATCCTGAAATTTCAATTATGTTCGAGCCTTTCATCGACGCACCTATAGTGTTATTTTCAAAGTTGATTACTCCTAAAATAACTAGACTATCTGAAAAAACCATTAAAGGATTTTAATGCAATAGACTTGAGAATTCGACTAAGAATCGACTATTCGACTGTGTTTATCTGCAGAGATCATTACGATACAGTAAAGATAGATTAAAGATCAGAGATAGGTTGGTTCGACTGAGATGTGTGGTTAAATGTGAGTGATTCCACCAAATTGAAAAATTCTCGTCGATTGGTACTAGACTGATTTTTTTGTCGTTTTGGTACCCTGTGTCCATATTTGAAACCTTGAGATTTTCATGAATACCGAGAGTCGTCAATATGTCGAAGAGGTTCATTGTGGCTCGAAGAAAATCGACCACGAGTCATTTGCACTAAAAATTTCTAAAAGCTACCTGATAGCCTAGGTCACGCTAAAATCGCGCCAAATTGAAATTAACCTCGAATTTGAATCCAATTTCATAAATTGAAAGTTCTGTCATACCACGAGTCATTTTAGAAACGTTGACTCATCCTCCAAAGATTTTTCTGCAAACCGAGATTTTTGATGAAAAGTCGACATAAGGCTGTTTTTGTTCGGAAAATTTAGGGGATCATTTTTTATCGCATGTTTGGGATGCAAGTTGGTTCTATTAGCAAGGAAAAATATCAATTTGATCAAGGATACGATGATGGAATTTATAGAGGCTGAATTGCACTAATTCAAGAAGAAATTGAATCCAATTTGGCGGTCGTGGAGGACCTGAAGCCCCGTAGTTTGGGAAGGTGGAGACCAAAGAATTGGTGAACGTGTTTGACTAATGGGTCATAGAATAGTTCCTTTTTTGTTGAGCCGGAGTTTGGGAAGATGGAGACCAAAAAATCGGTAAACGTGTTTGACTAGTGGGTCATATGACAGTTCCTTTTTTGTTGAGCAGATATTTTTATAAATAGCCTAGTATTGTATATAAACATGTGTGTTTATAAAATGCTTGTTGTGATGATTTGAATTGTGGCCTGCTTTTCCATCACATCTTGTTGTTGTCTAGGATTATTTATTTGCTTCCGCATGCACATTAAAATAAATGGGTCGGTGATACATCCTAGGACATCGCTAGTTAATCGACTGCAGAGAGATGGGCACGCGCTCAGAGGATCGAGGGGTGACATGGCTTGCATGCACCTCACTACCAATGTGCGCGTGATGCATGGAACCCACGCGCCTAACCCTCCAATGCACATGGGGTGCATGTCTACCACATGCCTTCTTCCTTTTTCGCCCCCTTCACTGTTTTTTCGCCCTTTTCTCCATTTCTAGCCCCGTTTTCCATTAAACCTTTCATGATATGGATTTCCACCCATAGAATAATTTTAGCAACATCAAATAACATGAGAGAATCATCGTCCTTCAACAAATATTTATAATAAACCATAATATATCAATTTATGAAAAAAAAAAAAATCATGAGATCTTAAATTATGCTCTAATACCAACTATAAGCGATAACATAATCCTATAACGCAGAAAATACAAAACACAAAATCTTTGATCTTTATGATTTTTACAATAAGAAAGATGAAAACATACATTTGTCCATAGTGATACCCTTGAAGATAATTGTTGTGGAAAACCAAAAAAAAAATAAAGAAATCCGATTTCTCTCCCTTAATCAACTTTTCCTTGACGTGTTTTGTCTAATGGATGATAGAATACAACTTTCTTTTCATGTCATGGGTGAAGAGAGGACCAAAATTTTATTTATACATGCTATTACGAGGTGCTTTTCATCAAAGCACCTTTTAACTTTCATGAGAGTCGAACATCTTCGAAGAAGGACAGTAACTTCTCAATGAAGATTGTACCATTTCATTAGAGTCGTAACTTCTCATAGTCAATATATTTTTTAGCAAAAGATTTTATTAAACCATCAATTAATAATATCATGTGGCCCACACAATAATTCTTACAAATGAAGCCTCAAAACCTCTCAATTCTGATGGCGACAAAGGTTTAAGACCTTGGGTTGAAGGTCTTGGACCTCCAAATCAGCAAAGATGGAGGTTCGTAACCTCCGATCATAGGTCAAGGACCTCCACCCACTTTGGAACATCGTTAAGCTCGGTTCTCAAGAGATCCTTGAACTTAGGTTAGCAAAGGCGGCGGATCAATGAGGTGGTAAGCAGCAATGTGGTCTTGGAATCATAGAGGAGGTGGCTTAGTGTTGACACAAAAAAAACATGACCAACATTTGTTTACTATTCACAAGTGACAAACTGAGTAAATATACAGTTTTGTTTGAACAATGACAACTTGAAAGGAATGGATAACTCTCTGATATGGTCAACAACATCAGACATCAGTTGTCGATGAGAATTTTTATTAATCGACGAAGTCACCAACAACCATGGCAAATTTTACTATGTGTTGGAACTTGAAGGTGGTAATGAGGAATCAACACTAGAACATTTTTATAACTTCTTATGGATACAAACTGTTTAATAATAGGAGATGCGGAGTAACTTCTTCTAATCGCAAATAGGATTAGGAACTTATCTGTTTTCTAACTGTCGTATGTAACAGACGATTACCCTGAGTGTTTTCATTGTAAACTCTTTCCCAATCAATCACATAACTAAATCATCTTTAAATTTCATGGAAAAACCTTTTTGCAATTTATATAGCCGAACATGATTGTCTCCAACATTTGTACCTTTAAATTTCTTATAATTTACTTCCCTATCCAAAATCAATAAAGGATCTTTGACAACCTTTGTCTATTTGTTATTTCATCCATCTTCTTGATGGACATTTCATCATTTTCGGTAAAACACTAATATATAATTGGGGAAGAAGAGGGAGTTTTTAATTTCTTTTTTCAGATTTTCAGACATTAGCTTTTTAATTATTATTATTTTATATTAGCTTACTAAAATTCTTTTTGTCACTCAAGTATGTGTGGCTACTGGCAAAAAAATAAATGAAAATTTGTTGGCTATTGTTGTTCGTATATTCAAATAGGTGATTATATACTACGGTGTGCATACTACGGTGCGCATACACACAATTTTGAAAGTAATTCGTTTGGTGTGATTCTAGATTTTAATGATCATAATCTATTTATAAATTTTCTGATGCAAATGCATGACTGAAAAGCATCGAGGGAGTGTGCTTGCACGGCAATTTCTACTTTTAAATCTTGTTGATCAATTTTTAAAGAGTCGATATTTGGAAGGTATAATTGAAAGAACGAAACGTGAAAGTTTAATATACATTGCAGTTGATATTAAAGGAAAATAATAGTCTTGTACTTTTTTTTTTTTTGATAAACAACAGTCTTGTACTTAAGTGAACCATAAAATTAAGAAAATGCCATGTTAGCATTGAACAAAAGATAGCCTAGGACGGACTTTCTATCATGGCTTGAAATTTTTCCATAAAATTCAAAACTTGAGTGAATAATGTAGCTTCATTTCAATCCTTTGATGAATAACTAATTTGACCTCAACTATAAAAATAATTTATCTTCTACTAATATACATTAAAATCTTATGTATTGACATATGCCTCTACTTTCATTACTGCACTCTAATCAAATCCTTAAAAGTGGTATTCAAAGGTGTTAATCTAAAAGCCTCCAAATTCCTAACTCGACTAATCTATAAGATATATAAGGTAAGTCTAAGTCCTGTAAATGAACTCTTCGAGTCTAAGGTAGGAGATCATCCTACCACTGGATTTGAGAGCACATGACATAATAATAACTAACGAGTCATCACACAACACTTACAGGAAACACTATGATTCAAGAAATGATGTTCATCATTTATATATTTAACTTATTCCTTAATTATTGTTGTATTCATAATGGAATATTTTAAACACTTGAGAAGTACATGATAAATCATATGTGATTCAAGTATTTGTCGTCCAATCCAAATACAACATGCCAATTATTTCATCTTCTATGAGCACGCATCATAGCATAAATCCATGGATACATCAAAATCTACATCTTCAACCACAAATTTGAATCTCTCATTACTTTCCTATTTTAGTAACAAGGATGTCAACATACTCTAAACCACAAATGGTCACTTACCTCTTCCAAACATATTAATTCAAATTATTTAGGACATAAGTCATGAGTCACATATAAACAACTATAATCACATGTGTAATAAATGTCATGAGTTGCATACAATTCAACACTCAAATGCATACAGATTAAGGTACAAATCTCATATGCGCAAATACTACAAAATAGCTCACCGATATACACAGGTGAGTTCATACTATCATGGGGGATAGAGTCCGCATGATGTGGCCATTATTTAACATCATACCATGGCTACACAAGCTACGTCAGCACAGCATTTCATGTCATCTCAACCTTCTAGAAAATCATCTCATACAATAGAATATCTAGCTAACTCCAAAGTATCATCTACATATTTATATAAGAGAATTTGCGCTCTAGCAAATAGGTCATGGGAAAGGTCATCTTCACTTGACATCATATATGCAAATCACGGTAGTATCACAATTGCCATGCAAGTATTTATAATATACTTAGATAATTGGCATTTTAGAAATCGACTATTAACAACTCATAGGATTGGAAACTTTAATCAATAACTTGATTAGTTAGACAACACTTAATCAATAAATCAGTAACTTTGTTAGTATGACAAGATCACTTTCAAATCTAGTTTCTCCATTTTCACATTTTTCACACCTAAAATACCCCCAAATTGTTGGTAAGTACACTATCAGTGTCAAAATTTGTGTACGGCGCTCACTTTGGTGCCAAAACTTTATTTTGGATCACTTAAATGCCAAATCATAGGAAAAACTATAACTTTGGTGCCACCAGCGAAAGATTACGGCCAAAATGATTACGTGGCTTTTATATATATATATATATATATATATAAATATTATATATTTATATATATATTTAAAAATCGACATGGCTTTTAAACAATGTCGTTTTCCATCCTCCTTAAAAAAACAACGTTGTTTGCTGTCATAGGTGGATGCCTCACAAAATGACGCCGCACAGCTCGTTTGGGATTGAAATTAGGGTTTTTTTGTCCAATCCTCGCCCAATGCCAACCTAGCTCACTTGGCCACCGTTGCTTGGCCATCGTGCTTGGCCACCGTCGCTTGGCCTCCATTGTAGTTGCTCAACTAGGTGAGCAAGGAGAGGCTGAGGTTGTTTCTCGGGCAAGAAGCGACGAGAAGAATAGGAGGCAAGGGCGAAGGAGGAGGAGGAAGAAGGGGGGTCGAACGTGGAGAGAGAGAAGACAAGGAGGGCGATGGAAACAAGGAGGCGGAGTTGTGCTAGTGCTAGTGCCGGTGCCGATGCCGCTGTAGATGTCGCTGCTAGTGCTGGTGTTGGTGTTGTTCTTCGGGGAAGAAGACGACAGGGAAGCCTTGCCATGCCATCTCTCTCTCTCTCTCTCTCTCTCTCTCTCTCTCTCTCAATTTGGCGATTTAGGGTTTTGACTTGGGAGAAAGACACCAAACGATGTCATTTTGTGGTCTAGAAGCTGACTTACTCTCCAACGAGCCACATCAGCTTAAAAAATTAATAAAAAAAGTGTCACGTCAAATTTCCGATCAATTAGATCGGAATTGGCATTAAAATGATCATTTTTCAAACTTTTTGGCACTTAAGTGATCCAAAACAAAGTTGAGGCACCGAAGTGAGCACCGTACATAAGTTTTAGCACTGATAGTATACTTACTCTCCCAAATTGTATGGAAATCAATCAATTACCTACCAAGCATGAAAATAAACTTTGTGATTTAAACATGCTATTATTTTCCAGAGTTACATTCTTGCCTCAATAACGTTTCTCAATTAACAATTTTCTTTACTCTCAACTTTCAATTTTCCCTTAATCAAGCCATATTAACTAAAAACCAAAGACCATTCATTTGTTATCTAAATCATACGAGTCTTTTATTTATACTATGAGCATACCACAAGTTTTATAAAATTACCAAAACAACCTACTTCTAAATTAATTACACATTTAGGTCCAATTGCATAGTAAGATACTTTATCTTGATTAAGCAATTATCTCTAAAAATAACTTAACCACTTATCACAATAAGGCTCCTCATGTTGTGAATAGCCCCCAAAATTTCCAGTTAGTACGAATTAGTGCGTTAGCTTGGTCAAGTTACAAATTTGCTAGTAAAGCTTCAAAACTAGTTATTTTGAAGCGTTTTGATTTTCCTCTATTAATCTAACTTAATAACCCATTAATTAGCACTTAAAACCATAAAATCACATGGTTAAAAGAGCTTGAAAGTTACACAATTGCCCCAAGACATGTCAAAATTTACTAAAAAGCCCCTTTTTGGTCTAGTTTTAACATTTCCTCATTTTTCCCATCTAAGAGGTAACAAAATCAATTGGGTATTCTTTCAAACACCTTCTAGGAATGTATTAAAGATTGCAATATAGGCAAAGAATCACCATAACTCTACATGTCAATCTTGAAACCTACTTGCACTTAAGATCAAATTTTTTACTAATAGATTTCAACCAACCAAGCCAAAAATACTAAGTAGATCAATCTAACGTAGCCTTAGAGATTTCACCACTTACCTTGAATGGGACCTAGAACAACCAAGCCTTTAATCACTTTGTAAGATTCTTGAAAGTTGAGGCTAAAACAACAATTTAATTGGATAGTTGAAGGTTGATTGAAAACTTTAAATTGGAAAAAGTTGTTTCCTTTATGGAAAATGGGAAGATGAACCAATTCTTGAAGTGGAAATAGAAAGGGGTGATGTATTGGCCAAGAAAGGGAAAGACGACGTTCTTTTATTTTCTTTTTTCTTAACTTCACTTATAATGATTACTACAAACCTTGGTTGAGTTAAATGTCATAAGTGATGTCGTTTAATCGCTACATTCAATGACACAAATAAGAACATGTGGGCTAAATACTAGGTGAAGAATGCAAAGAATTGTTCAAGTAAAAGGGTGACAAGTAACTTACTTTGGTTATAGTTTATCAAGATATTTTGCATTTCGGTAAATATATAAGAAATCGATGCTCCTTGTAAACAGTGACAAGTCAAAAAAAGAAAAAAGAAAAAAAGAAATTGAACCCAATGATATTATCAACAAAATATATCGAATGTTAGAAAAATCTCAACTTAGTCAATTTTGACTTTGAAAATTAATCAATAAGTATTTCGAAGCATATCTATCCCTATCAATAATTACTATGGCGATACATGATTCACCTCACTCTATATAATCAACATGTATATATAAATATCTATTAATGTATAAAATCTCAAATATCTCACTCTCACTACCGCCATCACCCCCTCGTTCATAACCTAGCATTTGAGGTCCCTCACTAATTCGACAAGCAGGTCTATAGAGTCACCCATTCTTCAAAAGAAGCATTTAAGGAGGAAATTTGTTGAAAGTGGATCCTCGTTCAGGTCAAGTATGGATCGTTCAATTTATATTGCACATCAATAGGTGAAAACGAGTTTAATAGGTTAATTGGATCAAATTATTTTTAACCATAATTGACCAAACCTGCCCATTTAATAGGCCTAGATATTTGTAAAGATCGATTAGTTTTTTCTTTTTTTGTCAAATAAGATTAACTAGTTATTGAATCTCATTCTAGAATTTTGTAACTGTGACAAATCCTTTAAAATTTCAATTCCAGATCAAAAATATTGATATAGAGACATTCTACAAGATTATAAATATTTTAAAACAACTCTATTTTTAAAATATCCAACGTTATTTGACTATGGGATTTACATGCTTTTTATGCATGCAACCTCCCTTCAATCTATAAATTTAAACTTTTGGGATGGATTTTCTAATATCTACTACGACTATTTTTGTTTTGCACATACCAAAATAAGCACATATAATATTCCTCCGTTGATTGTTTATCGAATTTTTCTCTTTTCTACATAATATAACAAGTATTCAATAGATGTCATAACATTCCAACAGTACAGTCGTCATGCATCGGATAAGGATAAGAGGGAAAAGGTACAAACATGGCTGCTCATTGAATCCCAGTTGAGTAATCTCCAATTGGTTTATCAGTGAAATACTTGTTAAAACTTTATGGCTGTTTTTTCACTTATATTTCTCTCGAACTTGTGAATATAATGGAAGGCTAAGATCGAGACCATGGTCATGACGAAATTCCTGTGCTCTTTTAAGATGTCACACTTCATTATCTACACTCCTTTAGAAAGCTTCACTCGCACGACAGGACTAACTACACCACACTTCTACTTCCTCGCTCCACCTTCTTAGAAAAACACAATGACTCGATCAATTCGTCAATAGTCATGAGCAAGGACTCTAAAGGACAAATGGAAACCTGCTATTAAGATCGAAAAATATACTGACACAAATTTTGCTCCGATGTTATCATAAAGGACAAAGCAAAGTGCAAGGGAATATTAAAGTGTACACATATGAAGTGGACTCAATTATCGCACGAACATTCTCACATGCAATGCTATTGGTGCTTTGATAGAAAATTGAGTTCCAGCACGCCTTGAATTTATTTGCTTAATCTATTAATAAATAAAAAAATTGAAGAGAAGACCAACGAGCAATGAAGGTACCCCTAGTCTTCATTTTTTATTTGTCTGAAAACTTTTATCGAATTTAAATTAACGCTAGATGCCAGACGAACCCAACATGTGGGCTTCGGTTCAATGAACATAGATTGCGATACAGATGTAAAATATAGATTGCGATAAAGCCTAGTCTCTTCCTGCGGGACGGAGGTGGATTAAATAGTTAATTTGGATTGACCATCCATTTGACAGGTCTATATATAAAGAAAAAATGTCCAAAAAATTTTAAATTTACAACACTTTTGTTAATTCAATTCTATTTTTTTTTGTCAATTGAATCTCAAACATTTTCCCATTTTGCCAAATGAGTCATTCCGACAAATTTGATCGGAAATCGCTAAAGTGGATGCGGGTGTGCTAAGTAGGACTGCGGCGCTAACAAGGATAGATTATAAATTCTTTGAATTATTTATTTTCTTTTTCTTTATTTTTCTTTCTTTCTTTATTCCTCCCTTCTTCCTCCTCTAGCTCATCACTAGCCCTCAGCAACTTACTAGAGGCAAGGGTCAGCAAGGCTTGATCTCAAGAAGAAGAAGAAGAAGAAGTTATTGACATAACTAGCTACATATCAAAGAGATATAGATGAGCAGACATGAAGAAATGCCATTAAAGGTAAGGGCTTGAAGTGCACTCAAACTAAAAATTATAGTCAAATTTGTAAAAAGCACATGCCAACAAAATCAGAATTCCAACTAACCCATATAGTTGATGGGCAAGTTCGGCCTCATCATGGATGGGCAAGGCTTGCTTGAGGCCAATGAGGTCAACCTCATTGGCCCTCGCCTCTGGCCAGTTGTCAAGGACCAAGGGCCAACTAGAGGAGGAGAAGGGAAGGGGAAAAAAAGAAAAAAGAAAGAAAAGGATAAAAATAAATAAATAATTCAAAAAGGTACTAAGACATCATTAATAATTGTCCACGTTAGCAGAAACTGTGCCATGCAAGATGAGCATCGTCCACATCAACAATTTCTGGTCAAAATTGACCGAATAAGCTCAATTAGCAAAACATGAAACTGTTTAGAACTCGATTGATAAAATTGAAAGGTTTAAGATTGAATTGACAAAAGTATAGTAAATTTAAGGCTTTTTAGATCATTTTTCCTACTTATAAAGATTGACCGGATTTATTAAATCTCATTCTATAAAATTGTATGAGTGACAAATCCTTTGCTGATAATAAACATTGATACAAAGACATTATATAAGATTATAAATATTCTAACTCACTTTTCATGTTTGGTCAATTAAGTTTATTTGACCATTTTTAGTCATAAATCTGCACGAAAATACTCACATGCTATGCTCTTGGTTCTTTGATAGAAAATTAAGATCCAGCAAGACTTGACTTGATTTGCCTTTTTTTATTAATAAAATGATTAAAGAGAAAACCAACAAGCAATAAAGGTGCCCCTAGTCTTCTTTATTTTGTCTGAAAACTTGCATTGAATTTAAAATTAGGCTAAACGTCAGACCAACACGTAGGCTTTGGTTCAAAGAAAATAGATTGCTATAACACCTAGTCTCTTTTTGCGGGATGAATGTGCATTAAATAGTTTTATTGAAAACTAACAAGCAATAAAGGTGCCCCTAGTCTACTTTTTTTTGTCTAAAAACTTTTCTTGAATTTAAAATTAGGCTAAACGCCGGACCAACCCACCACGGAGGCTTTGGTTCAAAGAAAATAGATTGCCATAACGCCTAGTCTCTTTTTGCGGGATGAATGTGCATTAAATAGTTTAATTTAGATTGGCTCGACCTACTCATTTGATAGGCCTATATATTAGTAAAGATTGCCTAGAGTTATTAAATCTCATTCTATAAAATTATATGACCGACAAATCCTTCTCGATAAAAAATATTGATATAAAGATATTCTACAATATTTAAAACTCTAAATATTTTCACATTTTACCAACTAAATCTATCTAATCAATTCTAATTTGACATCATGACCTAGATGTCGGTCATCCTATATAACACAACCAACATTGATGTGGATAATTTTTATTGTTTTTCTTCTTTCTTTTCTTTTTCTTTTCTATCTTTCTTCCAAGGCTGGCGTGGGTTGTTGGCCAACCCTCACTGACCATGGGCAAGGGCTTTGTTGCCCTCACCTGTGGTCGTCAAGGGTCAATTAGCCCTCACTTGTGACCAGTGAGGGTCAACCAACAACATTTGCTGGACTTGGTAACAGCATAGATAAAAAGAAAGTAAGAAAAAGGAAAAAAAAAAGAGAAAAATATCAAAATTCAATTTTAAAAAAAAAATTGTTAACATTAGCATCGAGTGTCTACATGGCATTATTGGCATCCACATCAGCAATTACTTGGATTGACTCAATTAGCAAAATTTAAAAATGTTTATAACACAATTTGCACAATTGTAAGATTTGGAACTGAATTAATACGCGTATAATAGGTTTATGATTTTTTTGGTAATTTTCTTCCTCAATTGCATGTGCTGCCTAGCCCAAACCCAAATAATCCGAGAGGCAGACCTTCCCCGTTCGTACCTAACTCCTTAAAAAATCCAAGGGGACGTTTACAAGATTTCTCGGACGACCATGGTTGGGGTCTTAGTCAAAACACGTGTATAATTCCCGGATCACGTGATTAACGTAGAAGTCTTGCTGACTTGCTCGCATGTGGATAGGCATTGCACCGCGAAAGATGATTAACTTTGTCGTCACATGACCCACAGCATGTGCGAGGGGCAATTAAATTTTTCGACCTGCAGTTCCACGGACGTTCGTTGCACGTTTTCTTCCAACTCTCGCGGGAAAGCGCATCGTTGATCCGCCAAGAGAGAGAATGACAGATCCGATGCAATGATGTGATGAAATTCTAATTTAGATGGTGGGAAACAGATAGCGGTGATTAAGGACATGTGGAGCGTGCAAAGTCATCGTTGTCTAGATACTTCCATCAACTATGAAAGAGTTTTTTACTGCGGACGGTATCCCTAGGAAGATACCCGCAGTTAATAGTTATCATGAAAGTGCTCCTGTAGCATCCTTTATAGAACAATTCGATCCCCAAAATATTCTTGAAAAAAAGTATTGGTTCCGCATAAAATAATAACGCTAGAATTATAAATAATAAAAAAAATGTAAGTTTATTAAAATTATGTCAATTCGATCTTAGTTTTTTTACCAATTAAATTATAAGTTTTTTTCATTAGCACCAATTCCATTTATCATGTCAATTTTCGCCTAAAATTACTGACATAGACACTAATGTTTTATGTGGCACGATATGCCGGCACTAAAATGAATAATTTTTAATGATATTTTAATTTTTTATTATTTCTTTTTCCTTTTTTTTTTTCTTTTTTTTTTTCTTTCACTTCTTCCTCTAGTCGGTTGTTAGGGCAAATACCGGTGAGGTTGACTTTGTAGTTGCTCAACAAGGGCAAGCTCGCCCTGCCATTGGTGAGGCTTGGCCCTCGCCATATCCGCGGGTTCAAGCCTTGCCCCCTTCAGCCATTCCATTCTCCAATCCACCCTTGGCTTGTTCGTTCCCCTCCACGTCAACGACACGAGTCTCTCATCTCTGTGGTCAAACCAAGGTAATGTTCCAAGCCTCGTGGCTGTCTTGAAGGATCTCGAGTTTGAATGATGCTTAAGATTCCAGAAAATCTTCGATAAACTCGTTGTTCATCAAACTTGAGTAGAAGTTCCTAATATCATCAAGTTCAACCAGTGACACTGTTTTGCTATCACCGATAGAATCCTAGTGCTTGATTAGTTGTCATTTGGCCTCAGATTTGTTGATTGTCTTTGGAAATGTTCGGTTGAGTGCCTCGTCCAAACATGGCGAGCCTCCCCTCACCAACCACTAGCTAGGTTGACCTAACCCGCCTGGCGACGACGAGTTTCACCCTCAACAACTTTGATGAGGTGGTGACCGGTTAAAAGAAGAAGGGAAGAAAAAAAAAAGGAAAGAGAAAGAAAAGAAAAAAGAAATAGAAAATAAAATCTCAAATAAAATATTATTAAAAATTGTCCACGTCAATGCCGACCATATTACGTAAGATAGCCGATGTCCATGTTAGCAATTTATGACTAAAATTGGCTATATGGACCGAATTGATACAAATACCAAAGATTCAGAACTCAATTGGCCAAAAAAGAAGATTTATGACTAAATTGCACAATTGTAATATGTTTAAAACTTTTTCAGTAATTCTCTCATCTGTCAACTATTAAAGAGTTTTTATTTTTGTGAATGGTGTCTTTAGGAAGATTCCATGCACAACACTCCTTATAACATTCTTTATGGAAAAATTCGATTCCTACAACATTCTTGAAAGAAAAAAAAAAAAAAGATTCCCAAATTATTGGTCTCGCGTAATATAATAACAAACGGTTCAATGGAAATTGTAGCATTGTGTTCTGTTTTTGGGTTTACTGTTTGACAAGAATCCCATAGTCACTTTATATAAAATTATAAAAACAATGTCTATATGAATTCTACTACCTATGTGATTTTGTATGGTTACACTCGAAGTATATGAAAATTTTGATATGATTTAGTACTATTTTTAATTGTCAAGAGTAAACGGTCTTAGGATTACATGTGCGGTGGCCCGGTTCCAAAAGCGAGGTGCAATTGTTTGTAAAAAATAAATATAATTAGAAAAGCATTTTTCAAAAAATGGTCACATGTATTACTTACAAAAATTAATGAAAGAAAAATATTTTAATTGTTCACGAAAATATTTTGACATAAATTGTTATTAATAGTAAAAAATAATTTTCATTCTATTATTTCACGCGATATAAGCAATTTATTTAATCATTGTTTTTCTACGAAACAAACAAAACTACACTTACCGAAGTACTCAACTAGAAGTCCACTTTTTTATATATAAAATATTTGGTCTTACCATTAGTTCAAACTTGTAAAATTAAACTTGAACAATTAAAACAGTTATTTCAATTTCTTTTGAAAAAAGAAAAAAAAATCTAAAATGGCTTTTATGGCCGGGTCTATCTTGGAACCGGCTGTATCAGCTGGACTTTCGGGGTAGAATCAGCGGCTTCAAGGTGCTTGCGCAAATCTCTCTTTCAAAGTTTCTGAATTGAACCTCTTTTATACTCAGTATTCTATGTAGAGTCCCGGTGGCGTGACGGCGCCGTTAGATTGAGTTTCTGGTGGTGCTAACGATGACCAAAATTTTCATTCCAAGAAAAGTTGTTTTATTCTATCCATAAAAAAATTAAAATAATTCCCTGAAGTTGAAAAGCCATTATTTGTTCTTGCTAATCACTTCTCTTGAGTCTCAATCTTCATCCCGTCTGTGGACAACTTTGCAATATGAATTTTTTCAACTCTACATTTTATTATAAAAAAAATTCCATAATGCTCATAAAATAGATATATTCATGTAGTACAACTTTAAATCTTGGTAAATGTCACAATATCTCTATTCACAATAAAACTAAGGAATAATCTAAGTAAAAAAAATTCACATTTTATAAAGTGCTGCACTTATAACGTAACGTTGGAAATTCTTTGTATATTATCATAATCATCATATTGCAAAGCCCCCTCTAACAGCCAGGTTGAATGGGGATTCTCCCACACGATTTTCGTAAAGTGCCTAGTGAGAATCGGCCTTTATTAAGGATTATGTTACCTTGACTGCACTGTTATCTCCCATGAGTAACAGTGCAGTTCAAACCATCCATTTTGTTTTCATATAATGGGCAACTAGACATTAAAAAAAAAAATTGAAAACCATCTGTTTTGTATGCACATAAAATTTGAAAAAACAAATATAATGATATTCAAAAAAGAGAAATTCATGAGAAATAAACTATCAATTTTAGATGATGGATATTGGTCCTATATATATCATGTAATCAAACATCAAAAATTCACATTTTATAAAGTTTTGCACTTGCAACACAAATTTCGTCCCAAACAAGAGTCTTGTTATTATTGTTGTTGTTATCGTTATTGTTGATACTGCTGTTGTTGCTAGTAGTAGTACCAGTGTTTAACATATTTTTAACATTGTTTCTTAATTTGCGTCTAAAATTAAAAGGCAATGTTGCAGGGACCGGATAAGGCAATCATAAGGTTTCAAGCAACACTTTCTGTGATTAATAATGGTCTGGTACTCATGAAAAAGTGAGGAACCGTTATGTGGGCATTTCCCTTTCTACGTATCATATGCTAGCATCAAGTACACATGCTCTTTTCCCATAGGAAAGCGAAAACTTTAAGGAATCCGATCGTCATGTCTAGCTGTCTCCTCCATGCGCGAAACCTGCCTTCGTTGCGATGCTTTTTTCTTCTTCTTTTTTCTTGTTTATTGGCTTATAGATGCTGCCTAGGCGTTTCCACATGTTATCTCTTCTCGGGAATGTCGAACTGGCCTCATCAAACACTCTAGCTCTCTCTTTTTTTTTTTTTTTTTTTCTTTTGGTAATAGCGGTAGAGAGAAACTTTAAAAAAGGCCCAAAAAGACACCCTCTCCTTCTGCGTCCGTTCCTTTTTTTTGTCTTTTTCCAGATAATTATAATAATAACGCCGTAGAAGATAAACCGCGAAATATGTTGCTGTTACCTAACACGTGCCCTCATCATCCCCCCGCCTTCCTACCCACTTCCTTCTCAACCGTCCAAAAAATTATCCAAAAAATTCTTAACTTATTATACGAATTGTCCTCTAATAACCTTGCTTAGAGTCAATATTAACGCTAGTTATACCACATAAAATATCAGGTATTAGCGATTTCTAGTCAAAATTAGCTGAATAAATTAAATTGATAAAAAGTAAAAAGATTTAGCAGTAAATTTATAAAATTAAAATATTTAAAATTAAATTAATAAAAATAAAATAAATTTAAATTTTCTTTTTTAACTATTTTCCCCACTGCCATCTCCTATTTATTGGTCGCCACCATCCTTAAGAATCCTCCAGTTTCTCACCTCTCTCCAAATCCACTGCCCATCTTCTTCTTCTCCTCCTTCTTCTTCTTTTTCTTCTTCTTCTTCTTCACCGGAGGATTTTTGGTCTGTCCTCCATTGAACAGCAGCAATCATGCTTGACCCGAGAAAAGGTTCCCTGCTACACTTGTTTTTTACCTTCCTAATCTTCGGCTTTGCAATCCCATCAGCCACGTCGAAAGCAACGACGGTCGCGGACAAGTCTGAAGCATCAACAACACCACCTACGGTTGCAGCAGTAGACTCCAGAGACCAACTTACATGCACGATGTGCGCCGCATGCGACAACCCGTGCGACCCTGTGCCTTCACCACCACCGCCCCTGCCGTGCCCACCACCACCACCCCCACCGTGCCCACCTCCACCGCTTCCTGATTGCCCGCCGCCGCCGCCGCCCGCCTGCATTGAGTGCGAGTCACCAGAAACCCAAAGCATCTATGTTTCCCCGCCTCCACCAATGGCCATTTGGAGTTACCCATACTACTCCCGTCCACAGGATTTTGGGATCTCCAGTTCCCTTCGCTTGGAGATGAATGCCGCTGTTTATGCCACTTCTCTTGTTCTCAGCGGGATTCTCTACGTGCTACACCTCTAGCAACTGCCCACGATGATAATGTCTCTTCCCTCACTGTGCTCGTTTCTTAGCCAAAACATGTGGTCACCTTTGTATTTTCTGTTTTAGGGCGTCATTACCAATTAATGCTTCATGCATAGTCGTGAATGTGATCGAATCAGAGTCCAATACCCCATCTTAGAAGGTACATTGGGCATATTTATGTGGCACAATAACGAGAATTTGTTTTTCGTCTAAGGAAAGTATCCTCTCCTTTATGTGGATTATATTCTATTCTCAAATTCTTACTTTTTACTATAGTTATTAACCGTTTTTCTTCAAGTTCTTCATTGGTGATCGATGTGAGAAGAGAACGATTCCTAAGAGGATGGGCGTTTGTATTGATTAGGGTAGGTTAGGTTGCATATGAGTTTGCCACAACCTTTTCAAAGGGGTTCTCTTTTGGGATATCGGAGAAGATCTAGAGAAAATTGTTCAAGACACATTCCAAATGCCACATCACAAAAAGACAAACACATTGTCGTTAAGATCATCCATAAGATTCGTCAATCGAGAATGTGGACTCTTATAAGTTCATACCTTGCGTAACATTGGATATTCAATTTTTAGTTCAATTAACCATATGAGAATTATATGTGAGGAGTTGCCACTAGCCAGCTAATTAATGTTCCTTCAGTACATAAACTTAATTATATATCAATTAAAATATCTAAGCAGTCTTTTTACCAATTATGACTCATAAGGTTCCCATCCGCTAAGTGTCCATGCAATTTTTGTTTGTTATGATCCTAGGATTTATCCTAACCACGCTCAAATAGGAAAATCACAATCAATATATTAAAAGTGCATGATCAACGATATAATTGAAATCAAAATGCACAAATGGTGACATAATATTTGTCTCTAAGAAGATTCAAAACCCTATTGTACAACAATAAAATCTTGTTCAATTTTGAATTTAAATTTTGTGCTTTTACATTTTTTTTATGCTAAGCCTAAAATGTTTATTAAAATCCCTAAGCTATGTGAATTTTAATCTATGAAAATCTAAATTAATTCTACCCTAGAAATAAAAATAAAAATAAAAATATAAAAAATAAAATGTAATTCCTAAGCTATGTCCTAAAAAATATTATTTTTGAAAATTTTTATTTTAAAGTAAAAACGGGGACTCGGATCGAGTCAAAAGACCCGATTCGAATGTGAGTGTCGCCCGGACCCTGGAAGTCCTCATTGGGTCTGAAATTCGTACCGGCCTTTTGGGCCCAGCCTGAATATATCCAAATCTTAACCATTTCTTTTCAACCCACAAATTCTCAGCCCGGCCCTTCTCTCTTAACCTGGCTTATGTCTATGTCCAACCCAACTTTATTATACTCGGCCTTTCTCTCTTTTTTAAATTTCAAACTTTTCATTTCTTTTATTATTTTCTATATTTTATTTATTTTTTCTAATTTCTATTTTTCGGCTTCTTATTCATCGAGACTTCACTGAGGGCTCTCCATTGATATTTGCTAGAGTAATCTTCCCTCTGGCCATCAACATTTACCGGCCATCTACTCTAGCATCCACAACTACTTGCCGTTGTTAGCCACCAATCCTAGACCACCTCTTCCCTATCCCGACTTCAATTCCGACCATAAAAAACTACTTGCTAACCATAGATTTCAAACCAAAATATACATGCTAACTATAAAGGCTGATTTCTAACTCCACTTGTCAGCAATATTGTTCGCTTTGGGCCGAAGCCCATACGGTTTTAAAACACGTCATTGGTACTTAAGATTTGTGTCACTCCTTAAATGGCACATTACCTCATCTTCTCCAGGTAATGTGAAATTTGATTCATTCATACTCTTATTGCCATCCTAACAAGGCATGCTCCTGGCCCATCCCTCATAGGACCCAATCATTGCAAGTCCACTAGCTTCCGCCCGCTTTATTCCTTAACCACACACTTCCAGTTAGGCTTGGCCCTAATACCATTGTAAAGGCCAACCTCTAGTCCCACTTACTAACAATATTGTTCGCTTTGGACCATAAATGGCACATCATTTTGCTTTTCTCAGGCAATGTGGAATTCGATTTATTTTTGTCCTTATTGGTATCCTCACGAGGCATGCTCTTGACCCCTCCCTTGCAAGACTGGGTCATTACGCTAACTCACATGTATCAAAGTAATTGAGAACCGACAAGATGGGACTTTAACCAAGGGCTCGCAGGAACAAGAGCAATTGCTCCAACTCATGCAATCATCCATGACAAGTGCCGAGAATCCAATATCATGACAAGAAACGGAGTGAAAATGCAACGTCTGACGTAATTCGCTAACATCAATGACGAAATCATGGAGTGAACTCAACTCTCTAACCGTCGATTGCACAGTCCTAAGTTTGCTACTTCACTTTGGCAAATCATCAAACAGATAGATTGTGCTTTAAAACACAAGCTCCAGATTTGTTTTAAACGCGATTCTCAGCCCAAATGTGATATATGGATACCGAAATCAACATTATCTATAGAAAATCAGTTTGGGTTTATCGCAATTTCCTTGCGAATTCGTCGACTAAACTCGGTGCTCCTCACTTACTTGTCTCTCACACGCGCCTTTCTTCATGCTTCTGTTTGTTCGTCACTGCCTTACTTTTCCCAGACGAAGAAAAAAAGTCGTGGAAAAAAAAAATTAGACAAGGCTGAGGTATCTGTCTTTATTGTTTCGGATGGGCTCACGAATAGACTTGGATTGGTCATGACTCGTGTATGAATCGGATAATTTTTTTAAAAGGCCATGTTCACGAGTAAATGGGCTTGGCCTGAAACGAATGGACTGGGCCCATAAAATGGCTAACGGGGCCCTTCTCCTATTTTCTTATCTTTTCTCATTTATTTTATATATATATATAATATTTGATATCTTGTGAAAATTCAGATGTAAACAGAGTCGCTTGAAATTTTACAAAAGGCAATGTCTTTAAAACATCTAAGCCCAACTGCATATGGGTTTTCGTGGGACTGCACAGGTCAACCCGTTTGATTTCCAAGTCTAACCCACGACCTGTGAGAATAAAACATCTTCAGGTACAAGAAGAGCACCTCAACAAGGTCGTCCTCAAAGTGGTTGGGGTTCCGCAACCTGCTTCACCGCAGAAACGGCAGTGAGAAGGAATCGGTCTTACTTGACTTCGAGCTCGAGCTCCAGCTTGATGTCGAGAAGCGGTGACACGAAGGGAGTGAAGGCCAAAGAGAAAGCTAAAATAAAGACGAGTCCACCGACGGCCCAGCTGTTGCAGCTCGGGCGCCAATGTCGTCGCCATCGCTGCCATTGCTCGTCCCTTGAGCATGGCGGGCGGACATCACCTTATTCCCATTTTTAGATAATGCAATGATGTGATGAAATTGTAATTTAGATGGTGGGAAACAGATAGCGGTGATTAAGGACATGTGGGGCGTTCAAAGTCATCGTTGTATAGATACTTCCATCAACTATGAAAGAGTTTTTTACCGCGGGCGGTATCCCTAGGAAGATTCCTCGCACAACACCCGCAGTTAATAGTTATCATGAAAGTGCTCCTGTAGCATCCTTTATAGAACAATTCGATCCCCAAAATATTCTTGAAAAAAAGTATTGGTTCCGCAAAAAATAATAACGCTAGAATTATAAATAATAATAAAAATTGTAAGTTTATTATAATTATGTCAATTAAATCTTAATTTTTTTACTGATTAAATTATAAATTTTTTTATTAGCACCAATTCTGTTTATCATGTCAATTTTCACATAAAATCACTGATATAGACACCGATGTTTTATGCAACACGGTATACCGACGCTAACATGAATAATTTCTACTAAAATTTTAATTTTTTATTATTTCTTTTTCCTTTTTTTTTTTTTTTTGTTTCTTTCACTTCTTGCTCTAGTCAGTTGTTAGGGCAAAGACCGGGGAGGTTGACTTTGCAGCTGCTCAAAAAGGGCAAGCTCGCCCTGCCATTGGTGAGGCTTGGCCCTCGCCATATCTGGCGGGTTCAAGCCTTGCCCCCTTCAGCCATTCCATTCTCCAATCCACCCTTGGCTTGTTCGTTTCCCTCCACGTCAACGACACGAGTCTCTCATCTATGTGGCCAAACCAAGGTAATGTTCCAAGCCTCGTGGCTGTCTTCAAGGATCTCGAGTTTGAATGATGCTTAAGATTCCGGAAAATCTTCGATAAATTCGTTGTTCATCAAACTTGAGTAGGAGTTCCTAATATCATCAAGTTCAACCAGTGACACCGTTTTGCTATCACCGATAGAATCCTAGTGCTTGATTAGTTGTCATTTGGCCTCAGATTTTTTTTATTGTCTTTGGAAATGTTCAGTTGAGTACCTCGTCCAAACATGGCGAGCCTCCCCTCGCCAACCACTAGCGAGGTTGACCTAACCGGCCTGGCAACGGCGAGCCTCGCCCTCAATAGATTTGACGAGGTGGTGACCGGTTAAAAGAAGAAGGGAAGAAAAAAAAAAAGGAAAAAGAAAGAAATAGAAAATAAAATTTCAAATAAAATATTAATAAAAATTGTCAACATCAATGCCAACCATATTACATAAGATAGCCAATGTCCATGTTAGCGATTTATGGCTAAAATTGGCTATATGGACCGAATTGACACAAATACCAAAGGTTCAAAACTCAATTGGCAAAAAAAGAAGATTTATGACTAAATTGCGCAATTGTAATATGTTTAAAAAAATTTCAGTAATTCTCTCATCTGTCAACTATTAAAGAGTTTTTTTTTTTTTTTTCGAATGGTGTCTTTAGGAAGATTCCATGCACAACACTCCTTATAAAATTCTTTATGGAAAAATTCGATTCCTGCAACATTCTTGAAAGAAAAGAAAAAAAGATTCCCAAATTATTGGTCTCGCGTAATATAATAACAAACGGTTCAATGGAAATTGTAGCATTGTGTTTTGTTTTTGGGTTTATTGTTTGACAAGAATCCCATAGTCACTTTATATAAATTTATAAAAACAATGTCTATATGAATTCTACTACCTATGTGATTTTGTATGGTTACACTCGAAGTATATGAAAATTTTGATATGATTTAGTACTATTTTTAATTGTCGAGAGTAAACAGTCTTAGGATTACATGTGCGGTGGCCCGGTTCCAAAAGCGAGGTGCAATTGTTTGTAAAAAATAAATATAATTAGAAAAGCATTTTTCAAAAAATGGTCACGTGTATCACTTACAAAAATTAATGAAAGAAAAATATTTTAATCGTTCACGAAAATATTTTGACATAAATTGTTATTAATAGTGAAAAATAATTTTCATTCTATTATTTCACGCGATATAAGCAATTTATTTTAGAAAAATATTTTTCAAGATCATTGTTTTTCTACGAAACAAACAAAACTACACTTACCGAAGTACTCAACTAGAAGTCCACTTTTTTATATAAAAAAATATTTGGTCTTACCCTTAGTTCAAACTTGTAAAATTAAACTTGAACAATTAAGACAGTTATTTCAATTTCTTTTGAAAAAAAAAGAAAAAAAATCTAAAATGGCTTTTATGGCCGGGTCTATCTTGAAACCGGCTGTATCAGCTGGACTTTCGGAGTAGAATCAGCGGCTTCAAGGTGCCTGCGCAAATCACTCCTTCAAAGTTTCTGAATTGAACCCCTTTTATACTCAGTATTCTATGTAGAGTCCTGGTGGCGTGACGGCGCCGTTAGATTAAGTTTCTGGTGGTGCTAATGATGACCAAATTTTCATTCCAAGAATTGGCTATTGGACGTTGAAAAGTTGTTTTATTCTATCCATAAAAAAATTAAAATAATTCCCTGAAGTTGAAAAGCCATTATTTGTTCTTGCTAATCAATTCTCTTGAGTCTCAATCTTCATCCCCGCCGTGGACAACTTTGCAATATGAATTTTTTTAACTCTACATTTTATTATAAAAAAAATTCGATAATGCTCATAAAATAGATATATTCATGTAGTACAACTTTAAATATTGGTAAATGTCACAATATCTCTATTCACAATAAAACTAAGGAATAATCTAAGCAAAAAAAATTCACATTTTATAAAGTGCTGCACTCATAACGTAACATTGGAAATTCTTTGTATATTATCATAATCATCATATTGCAAAGCCCCCTCTAACAGCCAGGTTCAATGGGGATTCTCCCACACGATTTTCGTAGCGGCTTTTATTAAGGATTATGTTACCATGACTGCACCGTTATCTCCCATGAGTAACGGTGCAGTTTGAACCATCCACTTTGTTTTTATATAATAGGCAACTAGACATTAAAAAAAAAAAAAAAAGGGCTAAGACCCTGAAAAACTCCAAACTGGTACACTTGTGACAAATTTACCCTAAACTATTTTTTTGACCATGAAAAACTCCAAACTGGTAAATCTGTGACAAATTTACCCCGACTGACTATAAAAAACCCTAAACCGGTACATATATGACAAATTTACCCCAAACTAATTTATTCGACTGCAAAAAATCCTAAACTGATAAATTTGTGACAAATATATTCTCTGCTAAATTTGATTAATATTACAAAATAATCACAAAAATTGTAAACTGTGACAAACGGAGCGTAAAATCCTAAATTGGTATCTTGGTTAATCATCACGTGTCATTTAACTTAATAATTTGAGAATAAAATTTAACGAAAACTAATGTAGGATAAATTTATCACAAGTGTACCAGTTTGGGGTAAATTTATCACAAGTGTACCAGTTTGGGGTAAATTTGTCAAAAGTATATCAGTTTGGGATTTTTGGTGGTCAAAAAAATAGTTTGGGGTAAATTTGTCACAAGTGTATCGGTTTGGGGTTTTTCGAGAGTATTAACCCAAAAAAAAAATGAAAACCATCTGTTTTGTATGCGCATAGAATCTGAAAAAACAAATATAATGATATTCAAGAAAGAGAAATTCATGAGAAATAAACTATCAATTTTAGATGATGGATATTGATTCAAAATATATATATATATATATATATATATATATATATATATATATATATATCACATAATCAAACATCAGAAATTCACATTTTATTAAGTTTTGCACTTGCAACACAAATTTTGTCCCAAACAAGAGTCTTATTATTATTATTGTTATTATCATTATTGTTGGTACTGCTGTTGTTGCCGGTAGTAGTACCGGTATTTAACATATTTTTAACATTATTTCTTAATTTGCATCTAAAATTAAAAGGCAATGTTGCAGGGACCGGATAAGCCAATCATAAGGTTTCAAGCAACATTTTTTGTGATTATTAAAATATGTCTCGAGTTTGAGCATTTACTAAAATGTGAAATTCGATGGACTCGCAAAGAAATTACAAAATGAGGAAATAAAAGGAAAATGTTACAAATTCTTATTGTAAAAGGGAATCAGAACGTGGGCCCAGAGTGAAAGTTGTTGACTCTGGGCACACTTATAATATTGATTTGGGAATTTTCTCCTTGGCGTGAAGCTACTGCAAATTCGTCAAAGCCTATGCACGTAGAAGGAAAGAAGAGTCCGCACGCGTAAGAAGCAAAACCAAGTGGGCCCTTGACGTGGTGGGCCCTTGACCTTGGCACATATATAACAACAGAATCGTTCTTTTCATGGGCGCATTGAATTGCCGAAAAAAGTCGCAGAAGCGAGCCAAGAAAGAGGTTTTCTTTCGGGTAGTTGCTACACTCGTACGAGAGAAGGAAGAAACCCCACGGAGCCACGAGGATTCATAAGCCACCCATGTGAAGCTTTGATTAAGAACGTGAAGCCGTAGAGCGTTTTTGTTTCAAGCTTGAAAGCACGGTAATTTTGTGCCGTGAGTTGGATTTGGGGTTCAATTGGGGCTTGGGAAACACCGAGAGAATGTTTGAGTGACTTGAGGGTGCAATCTCCTTATATCGCTTGATCTATAGTGAAATTCATTGCTGCTCTCCCCGTGGACGTAGGTCTTTACGACTGAACCACGTAAAAGTGAGAATCGACAGATTTGATGTGAAGGATTTTAGTTTCTGGAAGATGTAGATTGAAGATTATCTTTACTAGATAAATCTGCACTTGCCTTTATCTGGGGAGAAAGCAGAGACAATGAAGTAAGCTGATTAAGATTTGCTTGATAGACGAGTTATGGGTGTTATTTGGCTAACTTTGGCTTGTAACATCGCGTCGTAACATCGCGTTTAACATCTTGAATGAGAAAACCACTGTTGATTTGATGCAAGCCCTGTCGGATATGTATGAGAAGCCCTCTGCAATCAACAAGGTCTGTTTGATGCAATGTCTGTTTAATTTGAAGATGAGCGAAGGTGCGTCGGTTGCTGATCATATCAATGAATTTAATGTGATTGTTAGTCAATTGAGTTCAGTTGAGATTAATTTTGAAGATGAGGTACGTGCTTTGATTCTATTATCCTCATTGCCTGATAGTTGGAATACTATTGTTACTGTTATTAGTAATTCATCTGGGTCAACGAGTTTGATATTTGATGGGGTTCGAGATTTAATTATGAGCGAAGACATTCGTAGAAGAGAATCTGGCGAACCTATATCTGCTACTTTAATAGGTGAAAATAGAGGAAGATCTATGATTGGTAATGTTATCTGTTGGAGCTATGTCAAAAGAGGGCATCTTAGAAGGGATTGCCTAAGGGTAAGGGAATTACGGTTGATTCTGCAAATAATGTTGCAGCTGTAGCAAATATGCTAATTATGTCTTGTCTGTCGCTAATGATCCATCGTTTGATGGATGGGTTATCGATTCTGGTTGTTCTTCTCATGTCACACCAAATAGAAATTGGTTTATCACTTATCAGTGCACGAATAGTGATAAAGTCTAGTTAGGAAACAACGCTGAGTGCTATGTTGTGGGTGTTGATGATGTTAAAATCAGAATGCATGATGGTATCGTGAGGACATTGACTGGAGTGAGGCACGTTCCAAAATTGAAAAAGAACTTAATTTCCTTGGGTGCCCTAGATTCAGCTGGTTGCAGGTATTCTTCAAAATGTGGAGTTCTGAAGATTGTTCGAGGTGCCTTGGTGATAATGAAAAAAATGAAGCACGGAGGCCTGTATAAACTTCAAGGTGAGACAATGATAGGTTTCGCCCCGAAGACGTCGGATGCATCTATTCGAGAGTCTTTTGACTGCTCAAAGAAGACCTAGAGGTTTGTGCCAATGCACAGGTTTGATGCTGGTGTCAGGATCTTACAGTCAAGAGCTTTGTTCGAGATAGAGATTGGTAAGTTGATCAAGCATGTGCAGATTGACAATAGCATAGAGTTTTGCTCAGAGCTGGTAAATAAATTCTGCATGAAAGAGAGCATAGTGAAACACCGCACTAGTGCCAATAAATCACAACAATTTGCAGAATTGACGAGAAGAACATTACTAGAGACGGCCCATAAAATTATCTCTAGTGCTGGTATTGCTAAGAGAATCCTAACTGATGTGCTTAGTATGGTAAGCTGCTTGGTGAATAGATCCCCATCGACTACAATTGGATATCAGACACCTGAAAAAGTATGGTCAGGCAACGTTACTAGCTATTCTATTATTAGAATGTTTGGTTGCTCGTGTTACTTTCGAATAAGTGATGGTAAGCTCGATCGGAGGGCAAGGTGCATATTCCATAACTATGCACAAGGTGAGTGGGGCGATCAATTGTGGTGCCCGGATATAAATTCACCTGTTAACAGCAAAGAAGTTACCATTGACAAGTCTCCGATAGTTCTGGTTAGGAGTGTTTATGGCAGTGTTAATACGGATCTAGACGGTATTCAACTTGAGGTGGAGTTGCGACCAAAAACTCCTGAGGTAGCGTATATGGGTACTAGCAAAGTAATCGACACAGATAGTGCTTGTAGCAAGGTGAAGCTTATAGAAACAACGGTTGCTATAATTGCTGAATTAACAAGGTATGTATTCGATCTTCTAATAGATATGGATTCGATAATGGTTTTACTTTATCTGTGGTTGAGGAGGTTGTGTCGGAAAATCCTTGCGGAGTAGTTAAAAATGCATATGGAGTTGGTATTCGATGAGGTCCTCGGTTATGGCGAAGTTCAAACGAGGCTTAGACTCGGATAATATCTGTGGCGGTTGAGCCCATCAGGAGTTATGGGAAAGTAACAGTAGAATTTGAATTTTTACGAAACGATTACAACTTGGCTCAAACATCGAGCCAATGTGAAGATAGTTAAAATATGTTTTAAGTTTGAGCATTTACTAAAACGCGAAATTCGGTGGACTCGCAAAGGAATTACAAAATGAGGAAATAAAAGGAAAATGATTTTCTCATCTTACCTGCAGTTACAAATTCTTATTGTAAAAGCGAATAAGAACGTGGGCCCAGAGTCAAAGTTGTTGACTCTGGCCACACTTATAATATTGATTTAGGAATTTTCTCCTTGGCGTGAAGCTACTGCAAATTCGTCAAAGCCTATGCACGTAGAAGGAAAGAAGAGTCCGCACGCGTAAGAAGCAAAACCAAGTGGGCCCTTGACGTGGTGGGCCCTTGACCTTGGCACATATATATAACAACAGAATTGTTATTTTCGTGGGCGCATTGAATTGCCGAAAAAAGTCGCTGAAGGGAGCCGAGAAAGAGGTTTTCTTTCGGGCAGTTGCTACACTCGTACGATAGAAGGAAGAAACCCCACGGAGCCACGAGGATTCATAAGCCACCCATGTGAAGCTTTGATTAAGAACATGAAGCCGTAGAGCGTTTTTGTTTCAAGCTTGAAGGCACGGTAATTTTGTGCTGTGAGTTGGGTTTGGGGTTCAATTGGGACTTGGGAAACACCGAGAGAGTATTTGCGTGATTTGAGAGTGCAATTTCCTTATATCGCTTAATCTATAGTGAAATCCGATGCTGCTTTTCCCGTGGACGTAAGTCTTTACGACTGAACCACGTAAATCTGGTGTCCGATTTTTTTTTTTTTTTTGTCTATATTATTATTCGATCGCTCGCCCCATCGCAACAATGATTAAGAATGATCTGTTACTCATGAAAAAGTGACGAACCATTATGTGGGCATTTCCCTTTCTACGTATCATATGCTAGCATCAGGTACACATGCTCTTTTCCCATAGGAAAGCGAAAGCTTTACGGAATCCGACCATCATGTCTAGCTGTCTCCTCCATGCGCGAAACGTGCCTTCGTTGCGATGTTTTTCTCTCCTCCTTTTTTCTTTTTTTTTTGGCTTATAGATGCTGCCAAGGCGTTTCCACATGTTATCTCTTCTCGGGGGGGTCGAACCGGCCTCATCAAATACCCTAGCTCTCTTTCTTTTTTTTCCTTTTGGTAATAGCGGTTGATAGAAACTTTTGAAAAGGCCCGAAAAGACACCCTCTCCTTCCGCGTCCATTCCTTTGTTTTGTCTTTTCCCAGATAATTATAATAATAACGCCGTAGAAGATAAACCGCGAAATATGTTGCTATAACCAAACACGTGCCCTCATCATTCCCCCCGCCTTCCTACCCACTTCTTTCTCTACCGTCAAAAAAATTATCTAAAAAATTCTAAATTTATTATACAAATTATCCTCCTATAGCCTTGCTTAGAGTCAACATCAGCGCTAATTATGCTACGTAAAATATCTGGTATTAACCACCGCCCACGGCCGCGCTGACGATTAAGGCTTGGTACCCTCCACGCCAAGGGAAGAAGAGTTCGAGCCTTTCGTGGACGTTAATCAACGCCAACGCCAACGGCGACTTACCCGTGACGGTCACGGTGGGAGCCTACGCTCAGGGTTTTCTCCGCCGCGGGCAAGAAAAGCGGGTTCCCCGGGTTACAAAAAAAAAAAAATCTGGTATTAGCGATTTCTAATCAAAATTAGCCGAATAAATTAAATTGATAAAAAGTAAAAAAGGTTTAGCACTAAATTTATAAAATTAAAATGTTTAAAATTAAATTGGTAAAAATACAACCCATTGCCATCTCCTATTTATTGGTCGCCACCATCCTTAAGAATCCTCCAGTTTCTCACGTCTCTCCAAATCCACTGCCCATCATCTTCTTCTTATTCTTCTCCATCACCGGAGGATTTTTAGTCTGTTCTCCATTGAACCGCAGCAATCATGCTTGACCCGAGAAAAGGTTCCCTGCTACACTTGTTTTTAACCTTCCTAATCTTCGGCTTTGCAATCCCATCAGCCCCGTCGAGAGCAACGACGGTCGCGGACAAGTCTGAAGCATCAACAACACCACCTACGGTTGCAGCAGTAGACTCCAGAGACCAACTTACATGCACGATGTGCGCCGCATGCGACAACCCGTGCGACCCTGTGCTTTCACCACCACCACCCCCGCCGTGCCCACCACCACCGCCTCCTGATTGCCCGCCACCACCTCCTGATTGCCCGCCACCGCCACCCCCGCCGTGCCCACCGCCACCACCTCCTGATTGCCCGCCACCACCTCCTGATTGCCCGCCACCGCCGCCCGCCTGCATTGAGTGCGAGCCACCAGAAACCCGATGCATCCCTCCACCAAACCCCATGTGTACTTACCCATACTACTCCCTTCCACTGGATTTTGGGGCCTCCAGTTCCCTTCTCTTGGAGATGAATGCCGCTGTTTATGCCACTTCTCTTGTTCTCAGCGGGATTCTCCACGTGCTACACTTCTAGCAACTGCCCACGATGATAATGTCTCTTCCCTCACTGTGCTCGTTTCTTAGCCAAAACATGTGGTCACCTTTGTATCTTCTGTTTTAGGGCGTCATTACCAATTAATGCTTCATGCATAGTCGTGAATGTGATCGAATCAGAGTCCAATACCCCATCTTAGAAGGTACATTGGGCATATTTATGTGGCACAATAACGAGAATTTGTTTTTCGTCAGAGGAAAGTATCCTCTCCTTTATGTGAATTATATTCTATTCTCAAATTCTTACTTTTTACTATAGTTATTAACCGTGTTTCCTCAAGTTCTTCATTGGTGATCGATGTGAGAAGAGAATGGTTCCTAAGAGGATGGGCGTTTGTATTGATTAGGGTAGGTTAGGTTGCATATGAGTTTGCCGTGACCTTTCCAAAGGGGTTCTCTTTTGGGATATCGGAGAAGATTTAGAGAAAACTATTCAAGACACATTCCGAATGCCACATCACAAAAAGACAACTCAAACACATTGTCATTAAGATCATCCATAAGATTCGTCAATCGAGAACGTGGACTCTTATAAGTTCATACCTTGCGTAACATTTAATATTCAATTTTTAGTTCAATTAACCATATGAGAATTCTATGTGAGGAGTTGCCACTAGCCAACCAATTAATGTTCCTTCGGTACATAAACTTAATTATATATCAATTAAAATATCTAAGCAGTCTTTTTACCAATTATGACTCATAAGGTTCCTATCCGCTGGGTGTCCATGCAATTTTTGTTTGTTATGATCCTAGGGTTTATCCTAACCACACTCAAAAAGGAAAATCACAATCAATATATTACAAGTGCACGATCAAGGATATAATTGAAATAGAAATGCGCAAACGGTGACCTAATATTTGTCTCTAAGAACATTTAAAACCCTATTGTACAACAATAAAAGCTTGTTCAATTTCGAATTTAATTTTTGTGCTTTTACATTTTGTTTATGCTAAGCCTAAAATGTTTATTAAAATCCCTAAACTATGTGAATTTTAATCTAAGAAAATCTAAATTAATTCTACCCTACAAATAAAAATAAAAATATAAAAAATAAAATGTAATTCCAAAGCTATGTCGTAAAAAATATTATTTTTGGAATTTTTTTGTTCCAAAGAAAAAACAGGACGTGGATCAAGTCAGAAGACCCGGTCCGAATGTGAATGTCGCCCGGACCCTGGAGGTCCTGATTGGGTCTGAAATTCTGACCAGCCTTTGGGCCCAGCCTGAATATATCCAAATCTTAACTATTTCTTTTCAACCGACGAATCCTCAGCTCGGCCCTTCTCTCTTAACCTGGCTCATGTCTATGTCCGACCCAGCTTTATTATACTCGGCCTTTCTCTCTTTTATAAATTTCATATTTTTCATTTCTTTTATTATTTTCTATATTTTATTTCTTTTTCTAATTTCTATTTTTCGGCTTCTTATTCCTCGAGACTTCACCGAGGACTCTCCATCGAGATTTGGTGGAGTAACCTTTCCTCTGGCCATCAACATTTACGGGCCATCTACTCTAGCATCCACCACTGCTAGCCATTGCCAGCCACCAATCCTAGACCGCCACTTACCTATCCGGACTTCAATTCCGACCACAAAAAACTACTCACTAACCATAGATTTCCAACTAAAATATACTTGCTAACTGTAAGGGCTGATTTATGACCCCACTTATCAATAATACCGTTCGCTTTGGACCGTAGCCCATATGGTTTGAAAACACATCATTGGTAATTAAAATTTATGTCACTCCTTATACGGCACATCACTTCACCTTCTCCGGGCGATGTGGGATTCGATTCATTCCGACTTCTATCGCCATCCTAACAAGGCATGCTCTTGGCCCATCCCTCATAGGATCCAATCGTTGCAAGCCCGCTAGCTTCCACCCTCCTTATTCCTAAATCACACAATTCTGGCTAGGCTTAGCTCTAATACCATTGTAAGGGCCAATCT
Source organism: Eucalyptus victrix (assembly GCA_016097545.1). Taxonomy (NCBI): domain Eukaryota; kingdom Viridiplantae; phylum Streptophyta; class Magnoliopsida; order Myrtales; family Myrtaceae; genus Eucalyptus; species Eucalyptus victrix. Next base: position 39,032,233 of record CM027845.1, on the reverse strand, counting down.
CTAGCTCCATTTTTAAATATATTGTCCACTTTGAACCGTAAATAGTACATCATTTCACATTTCTCAGTCAAGGCAGAATTCAATTCATTTCTGCTCATATCGCTATCCTCACAAAGCGTGCTCCCTCGCCGGACTAGGTTGTTACACTAACTCCAAAGACATGTACGCAGATGTGTCAAAGTGATTAAGAACTAACAAGATACGACTTTAACCAAAGGCATCGCCGGCATAGGAGCAACTGTTCCAACTCATGCAATCATCCATGACCAGTGCTGGGGAATCCAATATCATGACAAGAAACGGAGTGAAAATGCAGCGTCTGACGTAATTCGCTAACATCAGTGAAGAAATCATGGAATAAACTCAACTCTAACCATCGATTACATAGTCCTAAGTTTACTACTTCACTTTGGCAAGTCATCAAACGGATAGAATGTGCTTTAAAACACAAGCTCCGGATTTGTATGAAACACGATTCTCAGCCCAAATGTGATATGCGGACACGAAATCAACATTATCTATAGAAAATCAGTTTGGGTTTATTGCGATTTCCTTACGAATTTGTCAACTAAACTCGGTGCTCCTCACTTACTTGTCTCTCACACGCGCCTTTCTTCATGCTTCTGTTTGTTCGTCACTGCCTCACTTTTCCCAGACGAAGAAAATAAGTCGTGGAAAAAAAATAAATAAATAAACAAGGCTGAGGTATCTGTCTTTACTGTTTCGGATGGGCTCACAAATAGACTTGGGTTGGTCATGACTCGTGTATGAATCGGAATTTTTTTTTAAAAGGCCACGTTCACGAGTAAATGGGCTTGGCCTGAAACGAATGGACGGGGCCCATAAAATGGCTAACGGGGCCCTTCTCCTATTTTCTTATCTTTTCTCATTTATATATATTATATTCTCGTGAAAATTCAGAGAGTCGCTTGAAATTTTACAAAAGGCAATGTCTTTAAAACATCTAAGCCCAACTGCATATGGGTTTTTGTGGGACTGCACAGGTACTCATATTCAACCCGTTTGATTTCCAAGTCTAACCCACGACCTGTGAGAATAAAACATCTTCAGATACAAGAAGAGCATCTCAACAAGGTCGTCCTCAAAGTGGTTGGGGTTCCGCAACCTGCTTCACCGCAGAAACGGCAATGAGAAGGAATCGGTGTTCTTGACTTCGAGCTCGAGCTCCAGCTTGATGTCGAGAAGCGAAGGGAGTGAAGACCAAAGAGAAAGCTAAAATAAAGACGAGTCCACCGTCCGGCCCAGCTGTTGCAGCTCGGGCGCCAATGTCGTCGCCATTGCTGCCATTGCTCGTCCCTTGAGCATGGCGGGCGGACATCACCTTATTCCCATTTTTAGATAATGCCCCCCCCCCCCCCCCCAAAAAAAAAAAAAAAAAAAAAGACTCATAAACCTGTCGGATCTAATTTCAACAGAGGTCTGTGATCTCGGGTTAGAGGTCTTGGAACTCCAAATGAGCAAAGATGGAGGCTTACAACCTCCAATCTGAGGCCAATGACCTCCTCTCGCTCCGGCAACAACGCTAAGCAAAGGTGCGGCCCGACGAGGTGGCACGCGGCGAGTGTGGTCTTGGAATAACAGAGAAGGTGGCTTAGTGTTGACACTAAGAAAATGACCCATATTTGGTTATTATCGACAAGTGAAAATTTCGAACGTGCCAGAAATGATTAAGATGGCGGTCGCTAAAATACTTGATGTACATACTCAGAAATGAAAAGATAGAAAATTAATTTATTGACGAGAAATATCCTTTCAGTATACAAGTCTACTAATCGCCCTTTGAAGGGCCAACAAATTATAGCCCAAGTTGTTGTTATACCGATACTCGGTACAACGTCTTTCAACTTTTGCCATCAACTGGCGGTTGTGTTCACTCAGGCAGTAAGTTTGAGCTGATTCTATCTTCGCACAATTCGCCTAGCAGATGTTTGAGCCCGTCAGAGATCGCCCCATTATTAACAAGCATTGGAAAGCCACCACTGGAGAGGTTGAGGAACTCTTAGAAGTTTGTTTCTTGTCTTTTCGATAGTGGTTGAAGTACACTAAATCAGTAGTGTGATCGGGAGCAGAAGGTGGAGTGGACAGTGAGATCTCCATGATACCTAATCAAGTTAATAGAGTCAAGCGATAAATGTGTGCGATAAAGTATCCAAAGATTTGGCCAAAGAAAATAGAAAGTACTTTGCCCAAGTGCTGGAAGAAGTAATAGAGCAGGTTCAACTGACAAAGTTTGTTGAGACGTGTCAATAGGTGCACTTGAGGGGTTTTGAGTATTAGTGTTGATAGGTGTATTTGTAAGTCGATTATGAATCATGTTAAATATCATATGAGACAGAGGTTCACCGATGTGTATGAAGAAACTCACCATACACTATTAGAGGAGTTGGAGGAGGAACAAGGAGGGCGTCCACAGGAGTAGGAGGAGAATTACAACTTGACTCGATATCTACACCAACACCACCAAGAGAAGCAACGGCAGGAATAAGTTGGTCTTTCGAGGCAAGAGAGTACCCATGGACGTAGTGGTATTGGATGTTACTGAAGGGTCAAAGGGGATCCAGACAAGCATCAGCATGCAAGCTTTCAGATAGAATCGAAGAATCCCTTTTTCTCTTCTTCTCCAAAAGTGTGCCTGTGTCCACTTCTTCTTCATCTTGCAAAGCGCCAAGTTCGTTCAATCGAGATTTTTAAGTAACTGGAGGAATAAGCCTAGCTGGTTGAAAGACAACTACTAAGAGCAAGAGCAGTTTTAGGAAAATATAGAAGCAAAGGCAAGGAGCACATAGCAAGACAAGTACCTTCGGTATCCTTTTTTGGAAGTTTTGGAGAAGACTAAGTATCCACTATCCTTTGAAAACGTACTTTCAATCTCTTCATCCTTCAAAAAATCTAGCTTTAGCGCTTTCCAGTTAGATGGTTCCGTATGGTCCTTAAGGTTAAAGTCTTCTTACCCTTTTTGCCAGCAACTTTAGATTTAGGGCGATCGCAAAATGATTTCACCCGACTTGGAGTAGATTTGATGGCTTCTTGGTAAGAAGAGTCGAAAACTATAGAAACCTACCAAATGTTTTATCCAAGAGTACAACTAGGGGTAGATTGGAATACATCAACATCAGAGAAGTATTGAGTGTGCATAATCTGGGTAATCTTGGACCAATGGAGAAAAAGGGCCATTAGCTAAGAATTTGTATTTACGCTTGTTCATATAAGGAAATTCCAAAGAATATGGGATCGGCGTTGGCACGGCTTACTTCAAACCGACTTGCCTTGCATAATACTGCGAGTACACTTCAAATTTAGTGTAAAACTTTCCTTTTATCAATAGCCTCAAAGGGAAATCAATTAGAACAACAATGTTGAGCCAGAAATCAAAGGATTGCTTTTGAGGAAAGAAATCGAAAAGAGTAGGGGAAATCATTAGGAGTGTAAGGAAAGAACGTGCTATTAGCTGATTCAAAAGTAATGAAGCACCAAATGATAAATCTGAAAGAAGAAACGCTTATCGAGACAAGTATGGGAGATCGACTTGGAATTCGACAACCAACGAAATTAGGAAGCTGAAGCTAGATACCCAATTGAAGGAAACTAGCCACAGCATGAAGATCCAGCAAGGCAATAGACATGGGACCCAGGGAAAGAAAAACCAGTTAGTCGATGAAGACAAAAAAACCTAATGGCAGCGCCCAAAAGGCCCAAATCTAGGTCCCAATCAAAGCTACTGAATTGAAAAGTCGTCTCGATCCTAGTCTTTTTCCAAGTTGAATCTGATTATCAGCCTTCATTCGCAAATAAAGTCCATAAAAGTCAATCTCATAAAAGGGAAAACTCCTGAATCGAGAGGGATCAGTGGTTCGGAAATCAACAATGGAAGGCTTTTGAATCTGGAGCAATTCCCCACTCCTTCGAGGAAAACGAGGTTTAAAAGAAGCAGGGATGTTGAGATGGTTTATGAAGAAAGGGCCAAGAGTAAGCCACTCGGGGTACGCATCAACTAGATTGAGAAGACGGAAAAAAACATACTAAGGAAACGTTCATCTTCCTTTAGACTCTCAAATACTTCGACATAATCTGAAGACAGGTACTCAATAGGCATGGGAGCCACGGAAATAGTGGAGCCTGAGAAAAAAAAAACCCAGAAATTCTAAGAGATAGGGTTTAAGGATGAAGATAAAAGAAGAGTAAAGGTCGGAGTTTATCCATGTACATGTGCTTTCTGGAGATAAACAGTGTCCTTGAGACATAGCCATCCGAAAAGATACAGATAATAGTGGCAACGATTCATGAACCATAAGCTGCCAGAACAACGTGTCAAGATAATATTGGGCATTGTGAGCTGGCCTGACTACACACAAAGTACGAAGTGGCAGACGAACAATCCCCATGTCAAGATCGCCCACAGAGAAAAGGCCCGATTAAGGTATAGTTTCTTAGGATGTGCATGAAAACGTTTCTAAGAAATGTTTTCGGAATATTTCTGTACAGATTTTATTTCCGAAAAAAAAAGAATAGAAATGTGTTTGGTTGCGTTTTATTCTTTTTTTATTTTTTTGTTTTAGAACGAAATAAGAACAAAAAAAAAAACAACAATTTGTTGTTTGCTTCCGTAAACAAAAACGAATAAACGTTTTCTTCTCTCTCTTCTTCTTCTCTTTTTCTTTTCTTCTTCTTTTTTTCTTCTTTTTTCTTTCGCCGGTCGTCGGCCTTGGCCATGGCCGGCGACCGGCCGTCAAGGCTCGGCCTCGCCCAGATCCGGCGAGGCCGAGCCTCGCCCAACCACGGCGAGGCTCGGCCTCACCGAGGGCCGGCGAGCCTCGCCGTGGCTGGGCGAGGCTGCCGACCCGTCGGCCCGATCGCCGGAGGTCGGGGACCGGCTGAAAAAAGAAAAAAAAAAAAAGAAAGGAAAAAATGAAAAATAAAATAAAAATGTTTAAAAAATTAAAAGAAACAAAAAAAGAATAAAATTTACCAAATGTGTTTTGTTCTTTTTTTAATTCCGGACCAACGTTACCAAACGCATTCTTTTGTTCAAAAATTGTTCCCGGAACGAAACACTTTTTTTGTTTCGTTCCCTGGAACAAAAAAGGTAAACGTTATCATTCGCACCCTTACTTGTCAAAAAAAAAAAAGGTATTGTTTCTTAAAGAATCGAAACTGCTTTCCATTCTTTTTAAAAAGGGACCATATGTTGACACAAAAAATAATCCACTTGGTAATCGGGTAAGAGCAAACATTTGAATGGTACCTGAACGTGGACAGCCACGTGCATAACATGTGGATATTGCTACAAATACGTTATTTCATTGACAAATGCAAAGAATAACATATGTTTATTAATGATGATAGTCATCAATGTCACATGTTCAGTTGTCGAAATACAGCAATTAAAAGTTGGTAGTCACTAATATAAATTGTTGCGATGAATAATTATTGAAGGGATATTGGCAAGCTATTTTAAAGCTTGAAATCAATGAATTACTAAAGATCAAAGGTGCACGCTTTTTTGAAGTAACAGTGACAATCTGAAAACAAGATTGTGGGACACCTGTTGTTAGAGTTTACGAGGACGGGTGAGAGGCATGCAGAGTTATCGAGATATGGAGGTACTCAACAAAAGTGGCTTAGGAAAATATAACCATCAAAAGGCAATTACTATAAACCATTATAAATACCGCTAGACATTTATGGGAACGCCACCCAACACCAACTAAGCAAATTTATTGTTTATCTTTATTTACCTACACTTCATTTTTGTTAACTGTAGCCTTCAAATCTGCATTGTCGATTAAATTCTAGCATATATCTTTATCTTAGGTGCTGCATCGTCGATTAAATTGTAATGTAATGTCTTTATGTTCTCAAGCTATGAGTTGATTAAATTCTGTCATTATTTATTTAGATCTTATTACCTTATCGAATCTGTAATTTTCAAGCCTTGTCATCAATTAGATTCCGACTAGATTTGAGATTGCATAGTGATGTTTGTATTGAAAAAATTGAATCATGTTTACCAATGATATTTCATGTTCGAAATTGACGTGAAATCCCGATTTCCTTATATAAAAAATGAATAATGACTTTCTAAAAGATATTTCGTTCAGAATAATTCCGGCCAAATAATGTCATAAAATTTCAATATTACACTAGTCAACAAATCCAATGGAGTAATCTCCAACTGGTATATCAGTGAAAGTTTCACTAAGCTCTACTCTATGTTTACTACTTGTTTATCTTGATAGAGTCAATGTTACATTCCAATTCTAAGTTACGTGTCACCTAATAGTTTAGGATGAATCCAACTAATCCGAGAGTCGATATGCACCGGTCATACCTAATACCATCTCTCCAAGAGGACTCCTGCGAATTTCGATATTCGAGAAGATTCATCTGGACGACCACGTCCGGAGTCTTGTCAAAATATGTGAATCTTTCGCGGATCTATAGTTAATGTTGAACTCTGGCTTGCTTACTTGTGAATGAATTGCACCGAGGACGCATCTTGTAGCTATCGTGTCGGATAGATCCGATGTCAATGATGTTGGGATCTATAAATCAAGGGGGTGGAAAAGAAAATGCTGACTGAGGACACGTGGTCCGTTCAAAGTCAAACGGTTATCAATGTTGCATTGATACATGCGTCAGCCATCTGCTCATCAGAGGCTTTTTTTTTTTTTTTTTTACACAGACGTTGTCTCAAGCAAGATTTTCCAATGACAACACCTCCGGGCCGTATGGAAGTGCCCTTATAACATTCGTTATGGAATGATTCGATTATCAAAATAGTGATTACACATAAAATAATAACAAATCGTTTCTATCTAGTTTACTGTTCGACAAGAATTTACGAGTCATTTAAATAAAACTCTAAAAAATAATGTCTACATGAATTCTACAACCTATGTGATTTTGTATGGTTACCTTTGGAGTATATGAAATTTTGATATGATGTGGTACTACTCTTAATTGTCGAGAGGAAAAGCTCTTGGAAGCACACTGCCGGTGGGCCGCGGTAGTCCAACTCGAAAAGTAAAACTAAGTGCACTTGTTTCATGGAGAATAAAAGACTTACAAATATTTTTCTAAAAATGATCATTTATATTACTTGTAAAAATAAATAAACGAAAAAAATATTTAATGAAACCTATTTATCTAGTCATGTGATATAAAAAAAGATTTTTAATCATCTATTTTTCCCGTAAGAAACAGAGCCCAAGAACTTACTTTAGGTAACTAACAAGAAATCTGATTTATTTATTAAAAAAGATCATACCATGGGTGTAAACTTGTAAAATCAAACTTAAAAATTTATTATTTGGGTTTCTTTTGAAAAGAAAAAAGAAAAAAACATTTAGAAAGGCTTTTATGGCTAGGTCCACCTTGGAACCGGCTCTATCTGGCAGATTATCGGGGCAGATTCAATGGCTTCAAGGTCCTCGCGGCAATAACTCGACCCGGTCCCGTTCTGTTTCAAATTTCCCAAATCGAAACCTTTTTATACGTAGAATTCTATGTATCATATGCTATCATCAAGTACACTTTTTCTTTCATCTACAAGAGAGCGTAAATTTTAAGGCATCCGACCATATGTCTAGCTTTCTCCTTCATGCGCGAAACGTGCCTTCGATTCAATGTTCCTTTGCTTAATTTGCGATACATATGCTGCCAAGGCGTTTCCATGGGTTATCTCAACTCGGGGGAGGTCGAGCTGGCCTCATCAAGCAATTTGGCTTATTAGCGAAGCAAATAAATTGTGGTGGAGAGATGCTCGGAAAAACACCAAAAATGCCACCGTCTTCGTCGACGTCCATTTCTTTATTTTGTATTTTTTTCCCACATAATTAAAATAATAATGCCGTAGAAGATGAACCACCGGGTATGCTACGGTTACCAATACACATGCCCTCATGATCTCATCCTATCCCACTCTCTCTCTCTCTCTCTCTCTCTCTCTCTCTCTCTCTGCCTGTTCATATTTCTTCCTCGCCACCCTCCTCTTTAAATTTACGACTCTCCTTCTTCTTCTTCTTCTTCTGGTCTGTTCTCCATTGAACCGCAGCAATCATGCTTGACCCGAGAAAAGTTTCCCTGCTGCGCTTGCTTTTCACCCTCCTAATCTTCGGCTTCGCAATCCCATCAACCACGTCAACAGCAACGACGGTCGCGGACAAATCTGAAGCGTCGACAACACCTACACTTGCAGCAGTAGCCTCCAGAGACCAAGTTACATGCACAATGTGCGCCGAATGCGAGAACCCGTGCCAGCCCGTGCCTTCGCCCCCGCCGCCCCCGCCGGAAGTCGACTGCCCACCGCCTCCGTCTCCACCCCCGCCACCGTCTCTCCCTCCGCCCTCGCCTCCCCCGCCAGATGTCGAGTGCCCGCCTCCGCCAATGCCGCCAGCCTGCAGCGCGTGCGAGTCGCCGGTAACCGGAACCGTCTATGCTTCCCCGCCTCCACCAGCTACGAGAAGGGGCGGCGGCGGCGGATATGGCGGGTACAACCCAAATCAGCCTCCGCCAAACACTATAGTGCCGTATTTTCCATATTACTACTACGCCCCTCCCCAGGCTTTCGCGGACTCCAGTTCCCTCCGCTTGCAGTTGAATGCTGCTGTTTTTGCCACTTCTCTTGTTTTGAGTGGGCTGCTCTACATGCTACATTTCTAGCAACTGCCCACAATAATAATGTTTTCCTTCATTGTCCTCGCTTATGGGCAAAAGCATATAGTCACCTTTTTTTTCCTTTTTTGGGGGCTCAATCAAGTTGATGCTTCATGCATAGTCGAGAATATGGTCGAATCAGATTACAACACGCCATTTAAGGAGGCAGAGTAGGCAATTTCTATGTGGCACAATAATGACAATTTGCTTTACGTTTGAGGAAAGTATCCTCTTTGTTATGTGGATTATATTCTACTCCCTAGCTCTTACATTTTTACTATAGTTACTGGCCCTTTTTCCTCGAGTTCTTTATTGGCCTGTGAGAAGAGGAAGGTTCCTGATGATACGATCGAGAGGATGGGTGCTTGTAGTGATTAGGGTCCTTCGAGTCCACGACGGATCTTGCATTCCATGTGCTCTTTCGACCGATAGTGTGTATTAGAAGGTAGGGAGATTATGACAGCGTCGAGTTGAAGTTTCTCCTTTATCAAAATAAAGTCTGGGTGCACATGTCTGGCATGTGTCTTGATTCGCCTAATTCTGGAAAAAAATCAATTTAGGTGAAGGATCGGCATTATTCGAATCGTTCAATTCATGATGGACGTGGACTGTCTATGTTATAAAGGAAAAAGATTGGATGACAGTCTTTAATCTAGTGTGAGAATAATAATGTTCTGGACCAAAAAAAATGATAATAAATAATTATAATTTGTTGTGGGGTTTACTCCTTAAAGAATTTGTGTCTCACAGCAATTATTATTTTCATAGTAGTCCAAAAACTATTATGCTAGCAAAGCCCTATTAAAAAAAATAGTGATATGTGTATTAACGGAAGAAAAAAATTGACTCGTGAAGGTTTCCGAAAAAATCATAAACTTATCATAATTATGTCAATTCAATCCTTAGCTCTTTTTTTTTTTTTTTGTCAATTCAGTCATAATTTTTTTGCAATTGCATCAATTCGATTCATCTAGCCAATTTTAGCCAGCCAACATCAACTGTCATTGACATTGACAATTTTTAATAACTTTTTTTTGTTTTTTTCTTTCCTTTTCTTTTCCTTTTTCTTGTCTTCCTTCTTTGCTTCATTTCCCCATAGTAGTCAATGAGCCTTCAGCAAGGGTCGCCAACCACTGGCCAAGCAAGCAACGGCTTCATGGCCCTCACCGGCCACTATGGGGGAAAAGAAGCAAAGAAGGAAGAAAAGGAAATGAAATAAAATACTTAATAAAAAATCAAAAAATCAATAAAAATAATATTAAAATTTGTCCACATTGGCCGGCAGTCGACGCCAACCAGTGTCCACGTTAGCATCGGACAATCCAAATTAGTCAGATGGACTGAGTTGGCACAATTATAAAAGGTTTAAAGTGAATTGACCCAAAAAAATTAGAATTAAATTGACATAATTGAAATAGGTTTATGACTTTTTTTTTATAATTCTCTCTCATAAGAGTATTTATTGTAAGTGCCTTCATTGATTGGATGGCGCAAAAGTGATAGGTGACAAATTATGATTGAGTCGTGTTCAAATATTTGTATTTCGTTACCAATCTCTCGTATTTAACATTTTTTGTCAATGGAACCACATTAACGCTGTTAGTATTTGAAATGGATGAGCAAACTTATTAGCAATTGAACTTTGTGTTCATATATTGACTAGAGTTGAGTATGAACCTTGATCACCCGGTCGATCACAGGCACTACTGAGTAGTATAGGCTCGAAGACCAATTGGAACATGCTTGAGAAAAGACATTGGGTTATAAAAGCCTGACCCCGACCTGCTAGGCTCGAACCAAGTTTGCCCAATCTTTATAAGTTATATTAAAGGACAAACCTTTGAAATAAGTTAGGTCTAATATGATAAGCCCGACAAGGCCAATCTTATGATCACCTCTAAAATTAACTATTGATGACCAACCCAATATCAACTAAATATGTATAATCTGATTTTTTATTAGCAAAGCTAGTTTATGCACATAGCAAAACGCTACTTTTGTGTGTTTTGTCGCAACCAAATACTTTGTTCTCCAAAAATTGGTGAAACTAAGTACCATTTTCTTCTTAAAACGCAAGCTCTAAGCACAAAGGCTATTGTCAAGATTCCAAGGTTTTCAAAACTCGATGCACTAAGAAATTATCCAAGGGAGCGATATAAGCCTTGAACTACAAAAGACCTAGGGTTTCTTGAAAATGTGTGTGTATTTAATAGGACAAATGGTAGTTGAAATAGTAATAATTAAAAGACATCATGTGTAAATTTGAGTGCTCTCTCCCTCGTTGTATCATCCAACACTTGAACAATAGTAGTACATTCTCTCCCGAACTTTCTCTCTCTAGGATCCGAGTGAGTTAATCAGTAAGAGATCAATCATCTGGAAAAGGCTTAACTTAGGCAATCCAATAAGCTAAAGGAAGCCTAAGTTGCCGCACAATTTCAATCTCAAGTATTGGCGCATGACTCTATACTCTACCATTCAGTCCATTAAGCTATTTTTGTCAACTACAAATGAAGCGAAACGTGAAAAGCTAGTTGGCATAGCCATTGGAAAAAAAAATTACTGAAAAAGTCATTAATTTATTGTAATTGTGCCAATTCAATTTTAAACTTTTTTTGTCAGTTCAATCCTAAACCTTTTTGCATTTGTGTCAATTCAGTCTATTCGACCAATTTTGATCAAGCCAATGTTGACGTGGACACCGGCCAACGCTAATGTGGATAATTTCTTTATAATATTTTTTGATTTTTTTATTTCTCTTTTTTTCCCTCCCTCTTTCTTCTTTCTCTAGCCTGGTCAACTGCCAACCAATGGTGAGGCTTGCCCCACTGGCCACTAGCTAAGGCAAGGGTCACTCTAGCCTGTGGCCAGTAGGATAAGCCTTGCCAACTAGAGGAAGAAGGAAGAGGGAGGAAAAAATAAGAGAGAAAAAATAAGATGTTATTAAAAAAAATTATCCATGTCAAAGCCAGCAAATCAAAATTGGCCAAATAAATTGAATTGGTACAATTGTAAGAGGCTTAGAGCTGAATTGATCCAAAAAAAAAGTTTTCGATTGAATTGACACAATTACAAGAATTGTAGGACTTTTTTAGTAACTCTCCACAGCCTTTGGCGACCCAATCTTCAATTTGATCACCCAAGAGCATTGTGAAATTCTTTTCGGCCCTTTCCGGATGTCTCCTCACGCCACTCTCTTATAGTGGTAGAATAAGTTAAATTTCCCTTTATGGTCTACTTTAACTTATCAATTCATCTTGATTATCAGAAGAAGTTTTGATTAAGTAACAAACATTTAGTTTCTTAGCGACAATTAAGATGAGTTGGCACACATGGCTTCGTGAACAAAACTAGTTTTAGTGAGACATATTCACATGAGTCAATAAAACCTAATATACCACATTATAAATTAATAACCCATGTCTGTCATAAGTGTGTTGTATTGGTAAAACAAGAGATGTCGGAAAATAGCACATGGAAAAGGGATAATTATTCGTAAAGTCCTAAACCTATTATAGATAGCCAATTTAATCCTAAACTTTTCAATTTGCCAATGGAAGAAGTGTGCTAAAAGTCCTAAAAATTGTCATGAAAATCTAATTGAGTCATAAAGCTTCCAAAAAATATAATCAAATTCTCAAACTTATCAAGTTAGTAAAGATTTCCCATTAACTTTATCCAATTTGCAAAAGAAAGATGTTAATAAGTTTTAGGACTTGAATGCACTTTTTGAAATTTTTAGAACTCAATTATACTTTCATGATAAATTTTAGGACTTCCAATATAATTATCCATTTGCTAAGAAATAGTCCTTTTCGATTAATTTTGGCCAAGAAACACTTAAGTGGATATCCAATCAACAATGGCCATCTTATGTGGCACGATTAATGTTAACATGGACATTTTTCCAAATCTTTTTAAATTTGGGAAAAGTGCCAAAAAAGTCCTAAACCTTTTGTCATTATGCCGATTTAGTCCTAAACCTTTTTTTGGTGCTTGATTTAGTCTTAAACCTTTTTAAGTTGTGCCAATTCAGTACTTTCCGGCCAATTTGGCCGAATTTTACGATTGGATACCGGCCGGCCGACGTGGACAACTTTTACTAATATTTTAATATTTTCGAATTTTTTTATTTATATATATATTTTATTATGCTCTTCTTCCTCCAGCCGGTCGCCGGACCTCGGCGACCGGCTAGAGGCGACGGCCGGCGAGGTCGAGGTCGACCTCGCCGGCCACCTCGCCAGTGGCCGCGGGGGCGACCTCGCGCGGGGCGGCAAGGCTCACCCTCGCCAGATCTGGCAAGGGTCGAGCCTCGCCCATGGCCAGCGAGGGCGAGCCTCGCCCACCCAGCGCGAGGCCACCCTCGATGCCTGGGCAGCGAGGCTCGCCCTCGTCGGATCTGGCGACGGTCGAGCCTCGCCCATGGCCGGCGAGGGCCAGCCCCGCCAGCTTGCTGGATCTGGCGAGTGAGGGGGTTCGAGCAGGGGGAGAGAGTCGGAGGGGGTAGACCGCCGGCCACCGCACCTGAGCCGTGGCCGTCGACCTACAGCCGCGCCTAGTTTCAAGCGCCGAAGCTCCGGTAGGCCTCGGTCTTTTTTTGTGCCTTGCGTTGGTCGGACCAGGCCGAAGCTCGCGGTCTTCAAGGATTCGGTTCGAGATCTGAGAGCGTTCGATCTGGGCGAGACGAGAGAGAGAGAGAGAGAGAGAGAGAGAGAGAGAGAGAGAGAGAGAGAGAGAGAAAGAGAGAGAGAGTTCTCTCCCGGCCAAGCCAAGGAAACCCTGGCCACGTGAGACCACCGCCGCAATGCTGCCGCCCGATGCCGTCCACCGCTGCTCGTCGACCCGCCGCCATATCCGGCGAGCTGGCGCGGCTCGCTCTCGAGGCCCTCGCCGCCCAGGCCTCGAGGGCGGCCTTGCGCTGGGCGGGCGAGGCTCGCCCGCCCCGCGCAAGGTCGCCGCCGCGGCCACTAGCGAGGTGGCCGGCGAAGTCGACCTTGACCTCGTCGGCCGTCGCCTCGGCCGGTTGCCAAGGTCAGGCGACCGGTTGGAGGAAGAAGAGCAGAATAAAAAATTAAAAAAATAAAAATAAAAATAAAAATAAAATAAAAATAAAAATAAAAAATTCAAAAATATTAAAATATTAGTAAAAGTTGTCCACGTCAGCCGGCCGGTGTCCAGTCAGCAAAATCCGGCCAAATTGGCCGGAAAGGACTGAATTGGCATAACTTAAAAAGGTTTAGTACTAAATCGGCACCAAAAAAAGGTTTAGGACTAAATCGGCACAATGACAAAAGGTTTAGAACTTTTTTGGCACTTTTCCCTTTTAAATTTTTTTGAATTTTTCTTGTTTTTCCTTTCTTTACTTTTCTTTTCTTTCTTTTCATTTTCCTTCACCGAATTTATGGCTAGTGGGGTCACCAAGGCCTAGTGACCCTCGCCCAAACTAAGTGAGGGTCAAGACATCCTAACCTATGGCCATCGAGGGTCATCCAAGTCTTGGGGACCCCACAAGCCAGAATTCCATTGAAAAAAATATAAAGAAAAAGGAAACGAAGAAAAATTCAATTACTTTAAAAAAAATTACAAAAATTCCAACCTCATCACATGTTGTGTCACATAATATGACCGGTGGTGGCCGGTGCTAACTAGGTATCCACATAAACATTTTCCGATTAAAATTAGTCGGGAGGATTATATTGGTAAATAGTGAAAAAGTTTGGAATTAAATTGATAAATTTGAACAATTGAAGACTGAATTAGCTCTTCGACCAAAAAAATAAAGACCGAATTAGCCTTGGTACAATAAAATTAGGACATTTTGGACAATTTTTTTATGTAGAACTTTGGGCATCTTTGGTGAAGATCTGATTATTAGGTAGCCTAAACCTTATCCCAATTTAGAGGGTAGCAACTATTGGCCTTGCCACCCCAAGATGCTATGTTTGCTTTTGGAGGCCATGTCCGTCAATATAATGATCGTTGGGGCTCAATCTTTTCTACTTATTTTCCCTGATCTTTGTGTATGTAGATTTAAATTACATTATAATAAAAAAAGGGAAAAATCACCCAAAAATCACCAAAAATCTCAAACTTTGTCAACAGTGACGCATTTATTTCAAACTATTTTTTGTAACAGAAAAAACCTCAAACTTATATCCATATGACACACGTAACCCAAACATTTTCTTGTGACCCAAAAAACTCTAAAATTATACTTGTGTGACACATTTACCCCCTAACTTTTTTTGTAACACCAAATTTTTGGAGTAAATGTGTTATACAAATACAACTTGGAGTTTTTTATGTCATAAAACAAAGTATGGGGTAACTGTGTTACATTATACAAGCTTAGGGTAAATGTGTCACATAAATATAAATTTGAGATTTTTAGTGTCACCAAAATATATATATAGGGTAAGTGTGTCACTTTGAAAAAAAATTGAGATTTTTGGTGGTTTTTACCCTAATAAAAAATAGAAAACCCTAATAAAAAATAGAAAACCCTAAAGAAATAATAGGTTGGGGTGCATTTGATAACATTTCCGTTCTAAGGAATAATTTCTTTTCAAATTTCCGAGTAAGACAACGTATTTGGTAACTATACAAAATCATCATTCCCAAAATAGAAAAAGAACATGAATGTTGTTTGGTATGACCACAAATTTTTCTGTGCCATAGAATTTCTTTTAATATTTTTAAAAAATTTTCAAATATTTCTTTTTGCCTTTTTTTTTTTTTCATTTTTTTGTTTCTATTGCAAAGCTATTCCCTGGCCACTTTTATATTTTGGAAAATAGAAAAATTAACTAATGTTATCAAACAAATTCATGTTCTTTTTATATTTCGGAAAATAAAAAATAAAAATAAAAATAGAAAAATTGGAGCGGTATCATGTAAACTCCTAAGGGCTAAACAGGAGGACGTATCATGTCTACACCAAAATTCAATTAGATATTAGTACACAAAAGGGAAATTGTCATAAGTTCAATTAAGTCTTGAGCATTTTGAAAAAGTGCAAAAATTTTAAACGATATGTATCCGGTACAGTTATTTGCCTTCCAAATTAGGGGTGAGCATTTCCCGGTTCCTTACAAGTTCTGTTTGGAACCTGAAACCTACCCTCGGGTACAGGTTCCTCATTTTTTGGAACCTGGAACCTACCCGTCAGAACCAATAACCTAAAACCTACCCTGTCACAGGTTCCAAGGTCAGTTCCAAGTTCTTACAGGTTTTTTTCTTCTTTTTTTAATTTTTAGTTTAAAAAAATGAAAAGGAATGCAGCAATAATAAACAACCTTATACCTCTTAGTCCTCACTCTTTTTTTGAGCTTATCCTTCAAATCATGATTAACACAGAAAAATAGCTTGAACTCACCATAATGGGGTCCAACACCTTGACAGTCCTTCAAGGATCAATACTCCAAAACTGTAGATGTCTAATTTTTGTGTGGGTTTCCGAGTTTTCATGACTTCGGGAGGCCGATAACCTGCACTTCTAGGAGGCACTGTAGGAGTGCAAATCAGAGGAGTCAAGCCAAATTCTGAGATGCAACCTTGAAGGTATGTTGCCATGGATAAACCTCCCGCCTTTGGCCAAATGGATGTGATCAATGCCTTTAGCCACTCCTAGAGAAATCTTCACCCGCAATGCCTAGTCCAATGGTTGTCTCCCACCTTCTACAAATCATTATCAGAAGGTAACTGTCAACAATGTAGCAAATAGGAGACAACCTACAAAAGATGTTTCTAGGTAACATGACAATATTCATGCAATGACATTAGCATTTTTCTGTCCCTACAAGACATCGACCCTCACAGTTGGACACTTTCTACTGATGGTACATGTCTATATCAATTATCTTAAGTTCTATGTCTCATGCACCAGTGCATAATGCATACCAATTGCCTGGTCTTCATTCTAATTGCTCTCATATCATAACAAAGACATTGTCTACATTGTGCTTGCACATTAACATTAATTGGAGCATAACGATATATGACTTTATTTGGTCATCAATTGATCAATGCCATACTAGAGCATGATACTGGCTATGGGGAAAAGCTTTTTTCTTACAATTTTCATAACTTTGGTTTTCACCTACCTCATAGCCAAAAAAATTGACTTTTATAGTCTGCCCTCCAAGCCACTCACAAGCTAACAAAACAAGATTGAGCTTTTTCAAAAGACCAATTACTAGATAATCGAGATCACCTAATCATGATATTTTTAGGTCATTGCTTTCTATTGTATATGAACACAGTACACATATACATAAATGATTGGCGAAAGTAGGATTCCTTGGTTAGGAAAATTGTCTAAATAATATACAAAATTGACTAGGTGAAGCATACCATGCAGCAGCAAGGAGAAGTTGCCTCCTATTACATAGTCATATATAAGGAGCTTCTCATCTTTTGAGTAGTAATATGCACAAAGTGGAATGACATTCGGATGTTGTCCCACCCTCTGCACGTTCTCCATTTGCTGCTCGAACTCTCATTTCTCCGCCACCACTTCCTTCAGCCTTTTCACCACCAAGATGGTCCCATCTCAATCCTTTGCTTAAGCTTTAACAAGAACTTCTCATTGTCTTCCTCAGCTGTCTTCAGCAACCTCTCCAACAAGTTTCTCCTCTCTATCAACCCGAGATTCCCGATATCAACCTCCATTATCTTGCCTTCTCCTTCAGCAAGAATGCCCCGCCAAATACGCAAGTATGTTGAGAGCTTTTCAAGTGCAGCCCTCACTATCAGCTGTCTTTAGTTGTCCATGTATAATGAACATCACCTCATTGATAGGGTCCCTTCCCTCACTATGTATGTACTTGGATCAGGGCACACAAGCATGACACTCACATCTCAGAAATCGACCAAATAAAGCAACTAAAATATTAGATTAGATCTAATAGTTAAGAGCAAAAACGACAAGAGATTAGACATGTGATTGAAGCTAGAGGAGGTGAGTTTCTTCGGTGTCGAGGGCAGCGACCAATATCAAGGGATGTCGGGCAGCATCGAGGGGGCGTCGAGGGGGGGTCAAGGGGGCCAAGCGGCATCAAGCGGGTGTCGAGTGCAGTCGAGAGCGGGAGCGGTGTCGAGTCATCGAGAGGAGCGAGCCGAGTCGGCATCGAGGGAGTCAAGACGTTGGAGTGACAGGGAGAAGAGAGCGAACAAAATCTGGAACTGAAACTAAGGGGAGTCGCGAGAAGAGGGAGAAGGAAAAACAAAAGGGGAAGAAAAACATTGAAAACCAATTTAGGGTTTTTCGGTTCCGATTCCGATTCCCAAAAAAATAGAACTGGGAATCGGAACTTCCCTCCTTGGAACCTGGAACCGAACCGAACCCTCCAGTCCGGTTCTCTGGTTCCCGGTTCTACCCGGGAACCACACTCACCCCTACTTCCGATAACCTCCCACCAATAATGTAGCACATGGCATGCAAAAAAAAATCAAGGGGACGTTCTTTCTTTTTTTCTTCTTTTTTTACACGTGTGATGCAGATGTATAGCACCGCATCATAAAATAGGCCAACAATTTAAAAAAGAGAGTAAAACCCAAAAAATTAAAATGATAAAAAATTAAAAAGCCAAAAAAAAAAAAGAATAAAAATCATAGAGAGAGGAAAAAGGCTACCGTCTCTCACTTTGTCGACCACATCGCAAGAGTTATATTCCTCATCAAGGCCCGAGCAAGGGTCATTATTGATATGGTGATTTTTCTTTTTAAAACATTTTTCCCTTTATTATACTTCTCCAATCCTTTCTAGATTTCTTTTCATATATTTTCCTAATGTGGATTCCCTACGGTGCCTCGTCAGCAAAATTGGGTAAGAAGTAGCCAAAAGGAAAAAAATTGCACCAATTCAAAATGTTTTAAGACTTGATTGCAGTTTAAATCGAACACTTTTAATTCTCCCTGTAATTTTTCTTTAAAAAGAACGAAGAAATTTTAAATGATGAATGTATCTAAAATCTTAAACATATTGGCAAAGTGCGATTCAACCTTAACACTTTCAAAAATTAAAAGCAAGTTACTTTGTTATCTGCATTAATTTTTCTCACGAAAAATGATAAATTGGCATTTTTTTATTATTTTCAATCTCCTAAGTGGCATTTTTTTGTTATGTTCTTCTCCAAATCTTAGTTAAATTAAATTTAAATATAACAAATACTTCAATTTTATTTATAAAAAAAAAAAAAAGACCCATGCTTAAAAGAAAAAGAACCACTAGGCCTCATCAATGGGCCGTCGCTGCCGCCATGCCGGGAAGGGCTAATGGAGGTCGCCAAGGCCTCCCAGTCCCCACCCCATGCCGAGAGGGGCCCACACCCCAAATTTGGGCAGGAATTGCTACACCTCGCCCATCACAGACGCCAACCTCGGGCAAGGCCTCGAAGGGAACTTGATTATGGTTTTCTCAGGCTGCTCCCCTAAAATTATAATCGAGCTCCTTTTCGGATCATTTTAAATTCTGGACAATTGACTGAGCTCTCCGTCCACATTCCTCGTAATTTGAATTGTTTCGGGTTCCAAGTCCATTCTCCATTACTGATCAGATTTTGGAGGATGAGGAGGACACAGCGTGAAGATTTCGGTGCATAAAAATGTTCAGGGACGATAACGAGGGGCTTCTCGGGTCCTGGAGAAGGCAATATGCCTTCGACCTCGCGTTCTTTGCAACACCATGCACGGCAGATTCGCGTACCTCGAGCATTTTCTGCACGTCCGACGAGCCACGGAAGTTGAAATTGAGCTCCACTGTTCAAGCTGTCGTATGTTCTTGTAGCATTTCGATGCCGATGAGGCTATGCGCGAGTGTTTGAAAGCGATAACATGGTGAGCTTCCGAGAGATTCTGGGCAATGTATGATCCGGAAGGACTTGAGCTTGCGGGTGGGGAACGATTGTGTGAATTTGGATCCGCTTGTGTTTTTCAGTCTGTCAGCTTGGATCTTGAGGGAAAGAGGTCTTTCTCATTTGTTCAGGTTCTCAAGGGTCTGGCTTCTGATCTCATCAAATAAAAAAGAAATACAGAATTACCTACTCAAGCCACCGATGGAATTCTCTGAAATGAACTTTCTTTTGAAATTTTGGATGCTGCGGGGCCATATCATAGATTTTTAGTTTGAGTTCTGCAAAATCCATCGAAAATTTTGCCCTATTTATTTTTTTTTAATCTAATTTAGATAAGATTTGGGGAAGAAATTAAATAATAAAAAAAAGCATGAATGAGAAAAAAAAAAAATGGCCACATTTACATTTTTCGTTAGATAAATTGACGGGAAATTATAAAGAAAAAGCCATAAACATGTTATATTAGTACTAATTTAGTCATAAACCTTTTGATTTGATCAATTTAGTAATAAACCTTTGTCAATTGAATCCATCCCAGAAATCGTTGACATCAATTGACAAAAAATCGTAAAAAAAAAAAAAATTTAAAAAATGATTCAAAAAATTTTTAAAAATTGTAAAATTTGTCTACTTTAGCACCGGTTGTCCTACATCAATACAACCAACGTCCATATCAACGATTTCTAGCCAAAATCAATCGAATAGACTTAATTGACAGAAATGCAAAAGATTTAGGAAAAAATTAATATAATTGAAGGGTTTATGACTAAATTACACTAATACAATAAGCTTAGGATTTTTTTGTACTTTCTCCCAAATTGACAAAGTTAACAAAAGGATCCCGATTACGTTAATTTGACAAGTTTTTGAACTCATTTCCACTTTTTGAGAATTTTAGGACTCAATAACACTTTTACAATAGATTTTGGAGCTGTTAGTTCACTTATCCAAAATTTTAGATGTCGACAAAGCAATACATTTACTAGGGCATGACTTCTTTAATTACTTAGACTCGATATTAGAATCAAAATGCAAGTATTTCTCGTCCTTAGTCGAATCGGTTCCACAGGAGGCCTAATTCTAGGTTCAGACCAACCTACCCTTGGACCGAATTAGTTAATAATCTAGCTGAAAGCGAACACACAGGACGAAAATTGATTGAGCCGTGTCCAAATGCCGAAGCATCAATGATTCGTTTAGGAGGTCTAGCGTCTCCAATCTTGTCGTTGTTCTTGGGTAGTGATTGACTGGGAAGGGCCATAAATGTTAGTAACCAAAGGCGAGGGGAGTGTACAGTTGTGGATCGACACTGGACCATCGGACCTTGCCCGGCTTAAAATTAATTTGTTGGAAAATTCGGTTGGCCCGTAAGGGTTTGCTCATTATGATGCGATGTGACCGGGATCTCTCGTTTTCCTTCACTTAAAAGTTAGTCAATGAACCGCGCCGTCCAGGCCGAATTGTGCTTATCTCCATGTCCCGCGGCCATCAGTGACATTGATGGTTGAATTAGCATCTGTCATCTCTTCTGGTGTGTTAGGGGCACAAAATAAAAGCTAGATACCTTCCAATAAGAAGTCAAATCTAAGCATGTCAACTATAATATATTAATTGTCCAACACCACGATGTTGAACTTTGTTAACACAACTTATACATGCATCCTCCAATTCACATATACATCATAACAATCTCTCTCATATATTTATTATCTAAAACAAGTACTCCCTTAAACCGAGGGAATTTGGTGACAAAGTGACAGTGCGTTAGGCAGATATGCTTGCCATGCATGTCACAAAAGATGCGGCCTCATGTCATTTCAAATAAAGATTTTGGGAGCATGGTAATGTAGGATCAAATCATGCACATAGACATGTTTTCGTGTCTCCGACATAGAAAAAAAGAGGGGGGGATTGACTTCTTGTGCAATTGAGAATGCAAATAAGAAAGTCGGGCATTTTCACATTAATGTTTCTAGGGTATTTCTTTTACTTGATGTAGTGAATTTTTACTTTACTTTCGTCCTTGATCATTGGTTAAGGCCGAATTATGAAAATCAGGCATAGCAACAATTTAACATGCGACTATACAAAAGTATAATGCATTGTCCAGAGTTTAATATGAGATGAGAAGCTCATATCTTTAAAATGTTGCTATTTACTTTTGGTATTCATGCCAAGAGTGCGTCCATCCAAATATGGGAGCCACGAGCAGAGTGTGATCTGTCCAATGCCCATCTAACCTGAAATATCCAAAAATTAGTTCGCTGGCTCTGTAAACAAATTTGACCTGAAAAATCCAGATTATCGGGCATATTTACGTTTGATTCATGACCCTTTTCTTCCTCTGAAATTTCGAGTGGTGTAATTATATAAATGAATTTGCGAAAGAGTGTGAAAAAAAAATGTCTTATAATTCTATACTTCTTTATAAAAATGTTTGAAAAGGGTTCTATATGTAAGCAATAAATAACATTCATATCTCAAAAGTCGTGAAATAAGATATAAAAAGAAAAAACAACAAAAAATTAGAAATCAGCAGGTGTGCTCTTGATTACGAACGGCAAGATCCCCCCAGGAAAGGCAATAGGGGTACTCGCAATCCTTCTCTCTATTAATGCCCGCCTCCCTCCACCACCACACCACCACCGCCACCACTACACCGCCCGTACTAAAACCATCAGTTCCAGATGTATAAAAAGCGGACACTGAACAATGCATCGACGCATTGATCGATGAATCTGGCACCAACGAGGACGATGAGGACGACGATCGTGTCTGATACGGTCGCAGCTCTATATAGATAACGAGCCCAATTTATTACACCCAACGCTCCCTCCTCCTCCCCCCCCCCCCCCCGGCTCTCTCTCTCTATCTCTGTGCCTCTCTGGTGTCGGCGAAGAGAGGGGAGGGAAAATAATGGCGGGCGTCTCCGCGAATCTGTATCGCGCGATGCGGGGCTACTGGGGGAGGCGGCGCTACGAGAGGCTGGCCGGGCCGGGCAGCCACCGGCGCGAGGACCGGGCGGGTCTCGACCCGGCCCCCGGGAGGCGGCGGAGGAGGGGGCGGTCCTGGCGGGTAAAGGTGGCGCCCAGGGTGAAGCTGCTCCGGCTCGCGGCGTCGCCGAGGAGGTTCTTCGTCTGGCTCCGCGACGCCTACGTGAAGATGATGCTCGGGGTCGCGAGCTCCGGCATGCTCGGCGGCAGCGGGTTCGGGTACGGGTACGGAGCGTCCGTCGGAGACGCCCGTTCCGCGGGGTTCGGGCGGGCCCCGGCGAAGGAATACGACCAGAAGATGCTGGTGGAGATCTACAAGTCGATGCTGGTGGCGCAGGGCCAGCTCGCGCCGCCGCGCGAAGCCGGGAGACTCGGCTCCGAGGTCGCTTGCCGACGGGTGGATTGAAGTTGTGGGCCCCTCGTAATAATGTCGGCCTTATCCTTTTTCTACCCCCTACAGAAATCAGGCCAAAAAAGGTGGAACTTTTTCACACAGTTTTCTTTCTTTGGCCTTAGAAGGAAGTGAAAACGTTTGACTTTCACGTGCAAAATTAACTCGGTGGAATCTGTGGAACAACAGCAACAGCATCTTTAGTGAGACTCTCGTACCCCCGCGTTTGACACGTCGTTAAATATCGCTTTATGTAATTTTTTTGGTCTTTTACAATTTATGTCCTTTAATTGTTTTAGCAAATAAAGTGGAATTTGATCATTATAATTATTTTATGGACAGATTAAAAGCACGGTGAATGGTAGAATGGTAAATTTGGACCTCGTAGCGATTCCTCGGGCACTGTTTGGGAACATTGGAAAACATTAACATTAACCGGGGCATAATGTTTTGACTTTCCCCTATCTGAGAAAATTTACATTTAGCGGGGCATAATGATTATCGTGCAAAACTTTTTATTTGCATAGTTTCCGACTTTATGGTGGGGTTTGGAAGTCTTTTCTTGTCTGAAAAAGACGAAAACCAAAGGAAGGAACGGTGACCGCTGGAGGCGGCTAGTCTGCTTTTGCCACGCCTGAACTCGTGTCTAGATTTGTCACATGGGTGGAGTCGGTCTGATTTGGGTCTCGTTGGGTCGTGTCAAAAATAGTTTGACCCATTTTAACTCAATTTCATATAATATAATATAAATTCAATGACTCGTATTTGACTCAGCACATATTGTTAAAATAATTCCATATTTAATCAAATTTATTCCCAAATTGAAGTAAGAGTATGGACTAAGCTAATGCGAAATCGAGAAAGGGAGGAGAGAGAGAATCATATGGGTGGGTTAAGTTTAAGGAAGTTATAAACCCATTTAACACTTTTATTATTTTAACAATTGCATAATGATTATCATACAAAACTTTTTATTTGCATAGTTTCTGACTTTATGGTGGGGTTTGGAAGTCTTTTCTTATCTGAAAAAGACAAAAACAAAAGAAAGGAAAGGTGACCACTGCCGGCGGCTAGTTTGCTTTTGCCACGCCTAAAATCATGTGTCTAGATTTGTCAAATAGATGGAGTCCATCCAATTTGGGTCTCGTTGAGTTGTGTCAAAAATGATTCGACCCATTTTGAATCATTTCCATGCAATATAAATTCAGCAACTCATATTTGACCCACCACATATTATTAAAATAATTTCATATTTAACCTAATTTATGAAAACTTATTCCCAAATTGAAGTGAGAGTATGGACTGAGCTAATGCGAAATCAAGAAGGGGAGAGAGAGAGAGAGAGAGAGTCATATGGGTGGGTTGAGTTTAAGGAAGTTATAAACCCATTTAATACATATATTATTTCAAATTTTACTAATTTAAACTTATTCACCGAAAATGACTAAGTCATATAATAACTTAACTCATCAAATATGATTTAAAAAATGAATTTATAACTCATTTTAATAGGTAAATATGTATCTAACCCCACTAAGGCTATCCCATCATTAGACAAGCTGCAAGCCTGCATGCTCATCAAGGGATCATCACCTACATCTGCTGTGATCTAAAGAGTCATAGCATGAAGAAAAGTGCATCATTGGTAGAGTTGGCAAAATGGGTCATAAACCCATATTATGACCCATTTTTAGTTAAATGAGTCATATATGAATCAAGTAAAAGTTAAATATAAGTTAGAAATGGGTCAAGTGAAAGTTAAATATGGGTCAAAAATGAGTCTAAGAAAGTATTAAAAAAAAAAGAGGGTCTAAATGAGTTATTAGGGGTGCATTTGTTTGTGTTTATGTTCAAAAAGTGTTATAGGGAATAGAAATAGTTTTTTCTATTTTTGTTCCGATGAACAATTTTTAATCGAGAAAAAGGTGTTTGATAAACTTGTTCCACAAATAAATAAAAAAGAATAGAAACATGTTTGGTAAATTTGTGTTCTTTTTTTCTTTTAATTTTTTAATATTTTTTATTTATTTTTCCTTTTTTTCTTTCTTTTTTATTTTTTTTTTTTTTCTTCTTTTAGCCGGTCGCCTACCTCGGCCATGGGCGGTGATCGGCCCGACGAGGGTCGACGGCCTCACCCGGCCACGGCAAGGCTCACCGGTGGGCGGGCGAGCTCGGCCTCGTCGAGCCACCACCAGGCAACGCCAACCTAGTGGTGGTCCGATGACACCAAGCCTTACCGGTGACCGGGCGAGCTCAACCTCACTAAGGGCCGGTGACGCTCCAACAAGGTCGCCGGCCAAAAAAAGAAGAAAATAAAGGAGAGAGAAAATTTGTTCTTAAAAATTATTTCTAAAACAATAAACAAATTTTTTTTTTGTTTCTTTGTTTGTTCCAATTTTATTCCCAAGAACAAAAAAATAGATTTGGAACAAAAACGTAAACAAACGCGTTTATGTTCTTTTCTTTTCCTAGAAACAAAAAAATAGAAAATCTGTTCATGAACAAAAAATAAAAACACAACCATGCATGCCCTAGAAAACCCACTTTAAAGTTTAAACCCATGGCTTTTTTTTAACTTTATAAAAAAAATTATGAAAAATCAAAATTATAATTATTTTTCTTATTTCAATTTTTGTCTTTTTTTTTTTCTTTCTTTTTCTTCCTTTCTTAGTTGGCGGCCGGCGGGCGACGGTCAACCACCACCAACTGTTGACAGGCCAGGTGAGGCTCGAGCCTGTTGAATATGGCAAGACTTGAGCTCGCCAGTGTTGGGCGGGGCCTCGGCCTCATCGGATGGCAAGATCGAGCCACGCCCAATGCTAGTGAGCTCAATCTCACTTGTCGCCGGTTTAAAGAAGAAGAAAAAATAAAGAAGAAAAAAAATTAAAAATTTAAAAAAATAATTATTAAAAATTAGATTTAAAAAATAAAAATTCGATTTTTTAAAAACATTCTAAAAATAAATTTTCCATTAAATTTGTATTGCATAAAATGTTTTAACAATACTTTTTTAATAAAAAAATCATAAAATGAGCTTTTTTAGGTTTTGTTAAAATTTTTCATGTTATAGTTTTTAGTTATTCAATCATACGTTCACTTCAAATAAGAGAAACATGTGCATAGTCTCATTTTTATAAATATTTCAATTTATAGGTTATTTTAACTTTTTTATTTTATTTACTATTTTAATTTAATTTGAAGTTTTAATCCAATTAGCATATAGTAGAAGTGGGTTTTCCTAGAATATTAATAGGTTTTAGCAATACGGGTTGGAGTTACGGATACGGGTCGGGTTCGGGTATGAGTTACTAGATTTACATTATAAGAATATAGATCAAAATGAGTTAAATGGGTCAAATATGGATCGACCTATTTTCGACCTGACCCGACCCATCCATTCGCCACCCCTTTGGCAAAGAAATATTTAGGATGTCAAAAAGAAAAAAGAACCAGACAGAACAGAACCGACCCTAACCGAATGTCTCGGGTCTTATTCAATTCAATACTCTTCCGGTTCGGGCCAAAATTTATTGAACTGCCTACGGACGGGGGTTTCTAAAAGGGAAGTAGCCCGTCCATGTACTAGTTTATCGTTGGAGATGCATACGAGTCCGCGAAGGCAATGCCTAGGCTCATGGTGGGCTTGACCGGCCCGATCCATCGGTTGGGCTTCCCATTTCTAATTAATCGGTCACTTAGAAAGCCATTGGAGTTAAATATACGAGAGAGCTGAACTAGATTAGATACTTTCGGCCTTAGATGCTTGGACTCGATTTCCGATCGCCAAGATTTTGCAATTTGTCGCCCGACTTATTCGCCTTTTCATAAAGACCTCGACCTCGGCCTCTCCGGTGATCTTGTTCTTTTTTATAGGGCGGACTATCTCGATCAACCTTGAATTGGAAATTGTTAGCAATTTGACTACGGGTGGCAATTCACGTTCGGGTCCGTATCCGTGTTGTGTCGGCAAAAGTGTGATGCAAAACAGGTTGAACTGAAAACAACACGATTCAATCGCGTGGATTCCTTTTGGTTTGAAGAAAGACTACTTGATTTGAATACGATCCGGAAAACAAATGGATTGATGCTATTCGATCCTTGTAACACAACTAGTTAATGGATTGAAGAGTTAACACGATTGCATAACCTGCTATGACACGAAATTAATCTGCCAACATGAAACTAGCCCACCGACACAAAATCAACACGAAATATACTCAATTTCTTTTATAAAATCTATTTGCAAATTTGCTATAATTCATCCACGAAATACCATCAAAGTAAATTTATATATATAAAACATCTCGTAGTCAATGAATCATTGTCGATTTAAATTGTAATGGCGAATAGCATGAAAAATAAAAAAATAGTGCCATCGCTAACTTATTAATTTAGACGGGTTATATAGATCAATAGTGTATTTGACAGGTTGAACATGAACACAACCCCAGTCATTAACATGAGTAGGGATTCGATACGAAATTGACCCAAACATGCTAACTTCATATAATGTTCAAGTTGTGTTGTCAGATCGCGTCAAGGTCCCCCAAATGGTCTATTCACAATGGAGGTTGGGGATTTATCTGATGGGTTGAGCTCGAACACGTCCCTAATCATGAACATGACTCGAGATTCAACACAAGATTAACCCGAACGTGCTAACTTGATATGAAGTTCGAGCGGTGTTATCATATTGCGTCAAAGTCCCCAAATGGTCTATTCACAATCGAGGTCAGGGATTTCAGTAAAAAAAACAAAAGCTCATTAAGAATCGATCGTACCAAAAACCCAAATAGTTGCATCAGTCTTTTAGGTTTTAATAATTCCTTTGCAGGTTGGATCCAATTTTGAGGAGAGAGAGAGAGAGAAAGAGAGATTATTAAATTTGAAAGTTATAACGAAGCATTATAGCCGCAAGATACTCGCAACATTGCCCGACCATCAATGCTCAACCTTATTCATAGCTACTCTTTATTTTCTAACAAGTCAATCCTAGACACGGGAGAATCGGATCGAAGTAGTTCCTTAGTCAATTTGATTTGGGTTGGTATTATATTCGCAGGATTATTATCAGGTTAGTCCGCGGTTTATGCAAAATCATCCTTATTAAAAATATTTACTAGGGATGAGTGAGGCAGGTATTCGAAGTTAGCTTTGCAGTCAAATTTTTCCACATATTCAATTCATCGTCAAGCGATGAATGCGTAATACATTGCTCGTGCGGACGATGGCCGTGTTTCTTATCATGTTTGATTTTTTTACCTAATTATTCTTCTTCCAAGAAGACAATAAAAAACGGAAGCCGCAAAGGTTGCTTTAGAAGAAAAGGAATGAAGTCCAAGTGAAGAAAAAGAAAAGGATAAAAACAAGTAGAAGGAATGCATTGGAGTTCGTATATCTTTCCTTAGCAGCAAAAGTAATATGCCAATGAAAGGCTAGTCATCTATATGTCGGAAACAGGAAATTCACAAAAAAAATTTAAAAATTAAAAAAAAAAAAAATTGCATTTAGTAGGAACTAGGAACGGGAATTGAGAGGGCACGCTAGACTCCGATCGTTTTAGCGATAAGGAAAAGGAATTAAGCTACTTAAATTATTTAGGGTAAAATATTGAGATGTATGAGTACGCGTTGACCCATTAATAATAGCAAAATAAATATTGCATGCCGCTGGCCTGATAATTTATCAATTATAAGTAGAAATAAATGATAATCTGGAAAGCTTTTTTTTTTTTTTTTTTTTTTGGGTGGGGGTTATTTATTTATTTTATTTTTGGTCAGAATTGGGGGTTATTGACCGGGCGACACTTACGGACTTCGTCAATGGATACGAAGTGAGCAACAAGCCTCCCGCTGCCGAGCGGGAGGGAGGCACTTGAATTTTTTTAAAGCTTTCCCTTCGCTTAGAAGAATCACCCGATTTGTTTACCCTCATAATTCAGACAAACCTTTTTTTTTTCCTTTTTTTTCCCTTCAAATTTTAAGGTACTAAAAAATTGTATCTAACCGACTATATATATATATATATGTAAATATCATATATGACTCATTACTTCTCTTCATATATAAATTATGCTTGACGCGAAATGTATGAGATGCAAACCATGGTCACATCATACAATTAATCCAAAGGCAAGCGAGGAAGTGTGACATAAGGAGTTGCATAGTTATCGAATTCCCCAAATCGCGTTGTCGTTGTAACTATACTATTTCTTTTCGACCTAAAAAAAAACCAAAAAAAACCAAAAAAAACTCATACGAATCCAGTAGAGATGGTTGTGCTTGATCAACCGGTGGGTCTCCGTCGGGAAGAAGTACGCTCAATTTGTTCCAATGAGCGCCTCGATTGTTCTATATATTTAATATATTTATCTATCAACCTTGCAGCGGTAGCTTCCCGCCTCCTTCGGTGATAAGTTCCCTTCCCTTTTCTAAAATGCCTGATTGGTCTGCCTCAGAAAATGTACAAAGTGGAGCTACCCATGTTAAGGAGTTTTTGCCCAAACGTGTTAAAAGAGTTAAATGGTCCTTTTGTGGGGGATAGAGGAACTTCTTTTTTTTTTTTTTTTTTTGGTCAGAAACGGAAATATTTCATTTACTAAACAAAGATGAGAGACCTGGTAAATTAACATCATTACATAAAAAGTCCAACAAAATTTGAGGAGGGGACAAGACCCAATTTAGATATAAGTAATTTTTTTTGTAGGCTTTGGCTATTCAGTCTACAACAAGATTGGCCTCTCTAAAGTAATAGACTATCTGAACATTGAAAAAGCTATCATTTTTTCCTTACACTTACTAACAAGAGATTGAGTCTCCCAACTCAATTGCTCTGAACTATTCATGGCTTTGACTAGTTACAAGTTGTCTGACTCAATAATAAGCATTCCGTGTCTTTTAAAAAAGAAGTAGTTGAGGGCCTTGAACCCTCGTAATATGATGAATTTTCCTATTACTATAAATTTCATTGATATGGTTTGAGGGCGCATGCCCAACTTTCCAGAGTTAATGCTAAGATTTCCTCCTCCTCGAATAATAAATAGCACGGCGCATACGATTTCCGATCGAGACATTATCAATACATAATAATAGCAGTCAGCAGCATCGGTCCGAATACGACGTCAGCGACCAAGCACTGCCCAACGGCTAGCGAAGCGAAGTGGGGATGCAACGTCAACTCTCGACCCCTTCGCTTTTTCCCTGGATCGCGCTGCCCCTCGCGCAGACGACGCCGCACGCTTCTTCTCCTGTTCCCGTGAGTCAAAATGGCGACCGACGAGGAAGCCAACGGCTAGCTTTCGGTGCCCGCCAAACGTTCCTTATTTTCCATTTTCATGTAAGAAAATGGCGTCGCGCCCCGCACCAACTTCAAGATGGAGAAGCGTGACGTGATCTCCATCCAATTATTCGGCGCACGCCCGACGCATCGGGTTCACATGCATGATCCGGGTACATCTAATAACGAGCACGATAGCATGTTCCGACGGAGAGCCGCCCACCATCTTTCGATGACTTTTGCTTTCAACTCGAATCGCCGGCCACGCGCACTTTCGAGTTTCAACGGTGACGAGAAAGATAGCTTCAGCTCGATCCCGCTGTCGTGGCTACCAAGCCACATCTCTAGAAAAACTCTTGCGTGGTGCTTTGAAGGGAAGACCAATATTTAATAGGTTCTCAACATTCGACCGATTTTAAAAACATACTTTCTGGCCAAACGATTGGAAAGTCACTCTATCAATACGTCACGTTTCATTTATCCTATAGCAAAGTAAACTTTCTTTTAACCGACCTCAATAGAACTTCTATAAGTTGCCTATTAAATTTGGAATGTTATAAAAAATTTCAAATATCCGTCGCTATCCTTCCTTTAGGAAGCATTAGCATGAGTACTTATATGCATTTGTGTTTGTACTGGCAATGACAAAGTCAAACCAGATTACCAGACAAGATTCGACAAGTTATGTCAACAAATCGGAGTTCGTTTATCAACATATTTTTTTCTTCCGTTTGAACTCATTGCCATAACTATTTTAGTTGCATTGATAGGTTGCATGTTGACCAAAAAAAACTCATTTCCATAATTCTTTTAGTTGCTTTAATAGGTGCAATTATTGTTGCTCATCAATCATAAATCTTTATAATTATTGATAGCAATCAAAATTCAACTTTATTTTGTACTTGTTATTTTATAGCCAATTGAATACGTTAAATTCTTGTTCACATTGAAATGACAAGCATGCGCATGTGCCCAGTCATCTCTTGATGACGTAAAACTCTTACGAGTGAAAGAGAACCCTTCAAACTAACCTTCTCGATAAGCATATAGTATGAAACCCTTTTCGGAAATAAAAAGGGAGCCGAAAACATTTTAACTCGACCAAAATATCCCAAACATCAATTGGGTACTCAAGAATTACACATTCTTCGATGCGCTATCATCTATAACACTATCTTCAAGTGTGTGTACATGAAACTAGCTACTTCATGCCGCTTTCTCTTTCCAAATTTTGACAAATTCGATGTCATTATCTTAGACATTGACTCGATGCAATGGAGCATGTTGGTTTCCCTGGTTTGTTTCAATGGAACGCGTTAAGCTTAGCTGTTAGAATAAGCCATCGCCATCTTTTACAGAAAGGCTGATGTGAAGGTTGGAGGTTGCGGGACTAATATATAAGGGAACTAGCGTAAAGAAGCAGAATACGATTGATTGAAATTAGGACGAGGCATGTATGAAAGATTCTCAAAACAGAATCGTTCTTTTCCCGCATAAATTTGTAATCCGCAACATAAATTATGAGAGTAAAAGAGGAGGGAATTTATTTATTTTTTTAAATAAAAAGTTCTCTCCCATTTCCAAACATAACCCTAGGATATAATATTCGACTATAAGTCTTAACAATATTTATATTTTTGGCCAACTCATCAAGAGGATATTTGATTAGATTGAATTTAGTCGGGTATAACTATATGTGAGGGTGAGCTAGTTCCAAGTGCCATATAGGTTTCACCTAGAATGTGGAACCAATTAATTGGAACAAGTTTCTCATTTTTTGAAACCTAGAATGTATCTTACATATCTTATAACTTGGAATCTATCATATTATAAGTTATAGTAAAGCCAACCAATTTCTTTCTTTCTCTTTTTCATTTTTAGTTAAGCCTAACTTCTCCATTTTATTTTTTTTTTCTAAATTTGGAACGGAAAAAATGATTGAAGTTATCTAGTTTTCTAAACCTTTTAAGTGCACCACAACTATACAATGACTCGGTGGCTATATCTAGTTATTAATAGTCCATATCTTTACTTTGGCTTCAACAAATCAATTTAGGTTTAAGTAGCAAAAGGGTTCTTCTAAGTAGGAATCTAAAACTAACCTTGGATACTCTGGAACCAGTCGAACCAATTCTCTAATTCCAAGTTCTAGACCAGAAACCCCCACCCCTAATTACACGATAGAGATAGAAATAGAGGGAAACTTTTGTGGGGAAAAAGGTAAAAAGAAAAGAGAGAAACATACTTTTATTTTAGTATCTAACATGTATTGAGAGAATGTTTTCACGACAAGTTAAGAGGTTTGTTTCTTTCCTTTTGGGTTTTCCTCTGGATAAAGATGAATTTGTTAAGAAGTTCCTCACATCATCCGTGAATTGAATTATAATCCTATTGAAAATGAATATGGCGCTTCGGGGGAATTTATGTATTCCCCGTTCCATAAGCAGCAGAAGAAGATTGCGAATGAAGCAAGACTCAGTTCCACAATTTAAATTTTGTCGACCAATTGAACCCCATCAAGCTGCCTTACCTTCGAGTGCAACCATTCCCTTCAAACACAACATGCTGAGAGCAAGATTTTGTCCACAATGTTCTCTGTTCTCTGTTCATGAAAGAGCTTCTCTCTGTCCCTCAAGTAATAGTTCCCCTAAAATCCTAAAGCCACCTTAAGGAGGTGGTTTAAGAAAAAAAAAAAGCACTTGAAAACCCCTAAATCAGATGTTGCTTTCAAAAGCAGTTTTTAAATAAAAATAGAGATCGTTACTTGGCGTCATGGAGGTGTTAATTGGGTAAGTCCTACTAGATTGTGGCGCTATCAGCTAACCTAATTTGATGTTTGGATTAAGTCCATCACAGAAAAATATATATATCTGTAATTCACTATACGGATAACTTGGTCTAAATAATAATAAAGTATTTTGATTTATTACTTCCATGGGTTAATTTAAAACTCTTTACAGCTTTGCACATCTTAAATAGCGAAAACTAAAGGGTCACATGTATACCTTAGACAAATATTCAGAATTTTCTACCTGGCGATGGATATATTAGATCGCGCAATTAAGATAATTAGACTCGATTGAAAGACTGCAGACCGGCCGTACGTGGAGTTTCCCCAAGTAAATGCTCCGACAGAAAGATGGAAAAAAACAAAACAAAAGGACAAAAAATATTTCTGCGTTTTTTTTCTTTTTTCTTTTTTCACTTCGTTTCGGTAGCATGCTTGGAATTATCCGGAAAATGAAAGGTTTGGACAGTGCGTGCCAGGCTGGAAGGCTAGGGCCTTGAGGGGTACGGACGAGAGCAGCAATCTGCCGCTGCGTCGCCTAGGGGAGGGGGAGTAAAGCCTGCCTGAGCGAATTTAACAGCTGTTCCGCGCACCGCAGGTGCACCGTACGCCTGCAGAAGGAAGGGGCTCGTCCTCGCTGCGACCGCGACCGCGAGGCTTGCCGAAACACCTGCCAACTGGCGCAATCTTAATGGTCTGACCCCAACGCTGGTCTTCCCTCCACAGCTGTCGCGCTCGATCCCGCTGCTGCTGCTGCGCCTGCCGCTCTGATGTTTTCTGATGAGGTGCTTTCTTTTCGGTGCACAGAGTGACCTTTTTTTCTGCCCTTTTTGGAGCACATATTTTCCCATTCCGTCCGTCTCTTCGCGTGATTACCGATGAAGACCCGTCCGGACTGATTTCTTTTCTTTTTTCTAAATTAAGTTGACCCTTCAAATTCGAAACTCCTTGCACTCTTAACATAACTATATAGTCCATAAATTTCGACCTAAATTATTAATCAAAAAATTTTAACTTAATGTATATCATTATCTTTGAGCTTTTAATTTATTTAGCGTGATTCATAAACTTTTGGTAAAAATTAAAAGACAACATTAAACGTTTTCATATAATTCCTAAATTAAAATGAACATTTACATTGCATTTGGACAAATTAAAAATTTATGGATAGTAATGTACATTAATTTAAAGTTCAATTATCGCATTAAATAAATAAAAAATGTAATAATGATATTATATATTAGATTAAAATTTTGAGATTATTTGTGTTGTTTCCCTAAACTTTTCTAATACTCGAATATTTATAAGTGGATTTGTATATAATTTTTCATAATTTTTAAAGAAATCTGGAATAATATTCTGAATTTTGACGGGGACAATTTAACTTTTATCTTCAACTTTTAATCATTTTCCATAATAAAAATAAATTGCTCAGCAATGACACGCTTTTATTTTTACTTTTCAGTTTTTTTTTTTGGCGTTGTGCGAGGGTGTGCGAGGGTCCACGACACGACAAGATGAGAAGCGCTGATGGGGTCCATAGATTCTGTGGGTCCCATCACGACAGGACAGACATGTCTAGATAATAATTGGGATTCCAATGTTTAGTCCTGTGAACTCTAAAAATCAACTTTTTATTTAGTCCTGTGCATTCTTTTTATTATGTCTTTTCACTAAAGGAAATTTTAGCTAATCTTTTTATGGTACGCTGACGCTATAGATACCTTCATTTTTACCCATTTTTCAATCAAGTGCTTTTCTATTTAGGTACTGGATTGAACGCAAAAAAATTGTAAGATTGCATCGGAAATCTTAAATTTTTTGTTGTAGGATTTGCAATTCGTACGTATGATTACATCAATTGTAGTACCTAGCGATGCGTATTTATTAGATAATCACTAATTTTCTAAACATAAATGAATTTATTGATTCACTAACTTTATATCGATGTATATGTTTATATATCAAAAAATGTGATTTTTTTATAATGTAGTTACTAAAAGTAAATCTTGCATGCGAGAGATAAATGAAACAACATATAAAGATATG
Organism: Eucalyptus victrix; assembly: GCA_016097545.1. NCBI lineage: Eukaryota > Viridiplantae > Streptophyta > Magnoliopsida > Myrtales > Myrtaceae > Eucalyptus > Eucalyptus victrix. The sequence continues at coordinate 38,997,205 of CM027845.1, read as the reverse complement.
TAATTTATACCTGGATGTATCTCTCTATTTTACTTCAACAACAAAAGTTACACCTTTTGCATAGGAATCATCACATATACTTGAACTTAAAATTTCTTTTCCCTAAATTATGATTCTTTCTCGAAATTTTTTATTTTATAAGAATCTCCATGAAATTTTAGGATGTCTATGTTACAAAACACTAATTTGAGGCGCTTTACTGAATCTTACAATTCAATTCAACTTTTTTTTTTTTTCACAAGATGTAAGTTCAATATTTCAATTGACGAACGTATCTTAACTTAACAACTGTGTTATATACCAAATGCAACTAACTTATGAAATTTTTTGATTGTTGTAATAACTAATAAGGTCCTAAACTTTTTAGTTAGAAAGTGTAATTTGAATCGTAAGCCTTTTAATTAACCTAATGGAGTCCTAAATTTTTCTTAAAAGGTGCAACCTAGTCTTGAAACCTCATAGAAAAGGGAAATTTAAAGGCATTAAATAGCTCATTTCAAGTGCTATATAAATACTTTGGATTACTGTTTAGTAAATTGCATCTTTGATAATGATCATGGCACAATATAATCGATTAAAAGTTTATAACTCATTCACATTCCATACAAAAATTTTAAGACTTCTAATGCAATTAGTGAGTAATCAATACAGTACAAAAGCACCGATGACAAAAGCTACCATGTCGACAGTTGAATGTATGTACAAAGTAAAATGGACATTCTAGTGACAGAACAATGAAATGTCTAAATAATACACACTATGAGAAAAAGACAATAAGTAAATTGATTATGCTCGTGGCATCATTTGATCTAATCTAATCTAATATGTATTACACTTAAAAGTGACCTTTGCACGTTGAATGCATTGCATTTTGATGAAGGTAGTATTTGCATTTTCAAATGAAACTTTAAGGTCAATTTATTTAATGAAAATGAATGTTTTGGAAAATATATTCTTAAAAATAATCACTTATATCTCTTACAAAAATAAATAGATGAAATTTTTTTCGTCCATGAAAATGTTTAAACGTAAATTATTATTGATAATGAAAATATTTCTCATCAAATAATTATTTCAAGTGTTATAAGCTATCATTTTAATGAAAATATTTTACAAATTATTCATTTTTCACGAAATAAAAGAAGCTCAAGTTATCCAAGAAAAAGTGAAAGTTTAGAAGAAAACATCTTTATGAATGACCCATGAGATCGAGAATTTTTTTAAAAAAAAAATTAAGAGATAAGCAGTATATTATCAGTATTATACTAAAGTTGACTTTTGCACTTTTGCACTTATAAGTGCTTCCATATATAATGAAATTTCTTTCCTCTAAAAATAAAATTTTTGAAGAGCTTTCTCAAGCGAAAAAGAAAATTGTAGCAGGAAAATATATTGATATTAGATACTAAAAATGATTTTGTGAACATTAACTGCATTTGAATATAATGACTTTTGGAGAAAAAGCTACAAGAAATAAGTAGTAATCGGCTTTATAAATGAGAATGTTTCAAGAAATCTTTATTTAAAAATATTAATTTAATTATATATATCACATCCAATGGGATAAAAATAAAAAATTACGAATAGTTAAATTAACCATATGAGAATGAGAAAATATCGATGCTCATAAATTCAAGTAAAATTGATTGTATCTTGCACGATACGTGAGTGAAATTACTCTGATTCTATCTAATAAAATATTCTGTAGGATACAAAATTAGACTTAATGGCACCTTAAGCAAAATGCTTACATGGAAGAAAATGAACAATTGAATTGACCAGAAAAATAATTCATGAGAAACTCAAATTTGTGAATTATAACTTACAGAAATTTCATACATGAAGAACCCGGAGCTTAATATTTCCTTGTGTTTATTAAGTTTCATAATTATTGTCATAACTCTAAAAAATACTATTAAGACCGAACGTTCATAGTTTTTCGATACATCTTTAAATATAAAACCCATGGCGAACATGAGCTCCTATACTAGGATTAGGATAGTGATGGGATAAGGGATTATTTACATGTACGATGTCTATAACCAACATATATCTAAAATAAGAAAGTTCTGTCAATTCCCTATTGGTGCAGCTATAGTTTCCTTCTTCTTCTTCTTTTTTTTTTTTTTTTTTTTTTAACTTAGATTAATCGAAAAATATCCACTACGGCTAGACAATGAATTACTTCGAACATTTTTTTTTTAAATGTTACTATGAACATTAAAAAGCCCAAGCAATAGTGATTTTATTTCTTTTCAAATTGTGCTGTCTCGAGACTCATAACGTGGGAAATTAACACCAAGGAATGGAATACCCAATCGAGCAACACTTTTCCAGTTGAAGCTATTGAACATCCTTATTTGGATGAGTTAGCCAAACAAGCATGGAAAAAAAAAAAAAAAGCGAAGGCGAGAAGATTATCAAAAATAAAAGTGTACTCGAATGAGACCTAATGCCTAATTAGGAAGATGAAGACGATGCTGAAGGAGTGTGCCCATTAAAGAGGAAGACGAATAACGATTAGAGTGCTCAGAGAGAGAGAGAGAGAGAGAGAGAGAGAGAGAGAGAGAGAGTAGGAAGATGAAGACGGTGCTGAAGGAGTGTGCTCATTGAAGAGGAAGACAAATAAGGATTAGAGTGCTCACAAAGAGAGATAGAGAGAGAGAGAGAGAGAGAGAGAGAGAGAGAGAGAGAATTGTGTATTTCCACATGAACTTGCCACAAGGTTATCATGTCACGCAAAAAATTTCACGGTAAAATTTGATGGAAGCTAATAAAGAGTAAATGTATCATGTATGTAATTTGTAGTTTTTGGTGATCCAAAAATTAGTATGAGGTAATTTTGCCACGTGTGTATAAGTTTAAAAATTTTTGTGATCTAAAAATTAGTTTTTAGTAAATTTATCAAATATGTAATGGTTTGGGATTTTCCATGATATTAGCTCTAAACTTAAACAAGACAAAAATATTACTAAATATAGAAGAACCAATTAAAGATGGGATTTCCAAATGGTAAAACTAGATAGGAGACTTTCATGTATTTGGTTTTCCAATCACATATGAAATCAAGTATTGCCATATGAATCATTTTCATTTTGATGATATTCATAGCACAAACAAGCTGTTAAGAATCTTACTTTATTTGGAGCAAGGCAAGCAATCGGGCCGGTTCAACTTGAAAATCAAACCGAACCGGTCTAACTTGATAGTTTCCATGCCAACTCGATGGGGATTGGTTTGACTTTGGATCTAGTCTTGAATTGGCCAAGTTGGTTCTAGGATTTGGTTCAATTCTTAGTCTCGAGAATGGAGAACCAATTTTGACTCGATAACTTTCCGCTTTTATTATTATTATTAAGAATTTATCCATATTGGAACCAATCACTTCCGATCTAGACAATAACAAGAGATTTCAATTCGCGATTGAATCCTAATTACCCCACTACATCAAGTATTAACTAAAACAAAAAATTAAGGACACAAATGATGACTATTCCGATTAGAAATTAATTTCTCAATGAAAAATAGAATTTTCTATTTCTATTTTCTAGATGAATTTCTAAATAAAAATTTGTATTTGATAATGACGCAAAATTTCCATTATTGAATTAGAATATCAAACACAAAATTTCTCCTTCCGAGGGGGCGATGATGTCAGTGGAAGGCAGTGACCAATGATTGATGACCGGTGGATGGTATTTGGGATCGGCAACAGCACCTAGTAGAGAGGACGAGCAATAAAAATAAGCTTTATTTCTCATTTCTATTTAGAAAATAAAGAAGTATAAAAATTTTACTTTTCAATTTCTGTTACACATTTATTTATAGACTAAAAATTTGTTTCAAAAATAGAAATATAAAATTGTGTCATCAAACGAATTTTTATTACAGAAATAAGTTTGGGACATAGAAGAATTGTTATGCGCGCCCTAATAGTCACGATTGGATCACATGACAACATTTGGAAACAGGTATTGAATGTTTTTCTACTTCAGCATAAATAATGAGAATAAATAACGAAGATGCACTTTACTATACATTCTAGGCCTACTCTACCCCACTTCGCCCCTGTATGCCTAGAAAAAGCACCTATTTCCGAACCAATAAATAATTCGAGCATGCTTCTAGAGTTTTTGCTTTATTAATTTAGTTCAACAAAATTCCAAATTACAAAAAAAAAAAAAACCATTTCTATAGGCATCAATATCATGAAAAATTATATAATAATATATTTATGATAAATTTACCATAAATTAATTTTGATTCATAACAAACCCCAAACTGGTACATTTACAATAAATTTACTCCAAATTATTTTTTAAATCACAAAAAAACCCATATCGATATACCATTCATTTTCTCTTATCAAAATATTATCTTTCGTTAGTTTCCATCAAATTTTACAGTGAAATTGCAGAACTGAATGATATATGTTAATAACTCAATTAACATGGCAATGCCAAAATCCATATTAGATTGGAATAAATTTATTATAGGTGTGTCAATTTAGATTTTTTTATGATCTAAAAATTAGTGAGGAGTTAATTTATCACAAATATATCCGTTTGAAATTTTTGATAACTCAAAATTTAATATGACATAAATTTATTACAAACATACTAATTTGAAATTTTTCGTACTATTAGCCCTCTCAATAAATACTTTTCTTAACTTTGGAATTTCTGCCTTCCCATAATTATATTAATACTTGATTTTTTCTTTTCTTTTTAGCAGGAAACTTAGAGGCAAACATCCTAAACTAGAGTTTTTTATTTTTACTTTTAACAAAGACCTAATTCCCTAAAATTTTCAATTGTATGTTTAATTCTAATTTTGCCCCGAACTTTTTTTTTATTGCCAATTTTCACTTTAATTCAAAATTTGTGAATGAGTAAAAAAATTATCGTTGATTTTTTCAATATTATCAACATCATGCAGATACTATTCTTTCATACAGAGGTAATAGTGTTAATGAATACATACAAAATTTTCTATAATCATAACATTGTCGTGGGCTTGTTCCCTTAAAAAAGGAAATCCCAAAATTTAGGTCAAATCCCTATCCTACTCTTAATTTTTTCATTCCCAATTTTCACTTTAGTTCCAAATTTGTCAATGCACCCAAAAATATAAGGAGGATCATGTTGTTTCATATAAGGTGGTATTATTGATAAAGACGTAGTTTTTGATGATGAATCTCTAGTTGGTTTCGGTATCGATAGTTGTTAAAAAAATCATGAATTTTTTTTATATTCCGTCTATTGTTTGGTATATCACAAAAGTCGGATATATTCACATCATATCATATAAAGGCATATTATTGTAAGTAAAGACGGTGAAAATCTCTCATAATACTATTCCTTAATTTTTTTCCTCTTTTTTATATTATTTTCTTTATTATTTTTTAATCCCCTTTCATCATTACGTAATAAAATTTTATCAAATAGTAAACTGTACTAACATACTTAAAATACAAAAATACCTAAAATATATAATAAGTATAAATATATAATTTATAGATTGAATGTTTATTATAAGATATAATTAAAGTTGAATATATAAATTAAAATAAGATTAATCAAAAATAAATTTTTATTTTTTATTTTTAATTTCTTAAATTAGAATTCAAATATTATTTATATTAAAATATAATTTCAATTTTATTAATTTAATAAGTTTGTTATTCAAAAAAATAATTTTCCTATTACAAACATTAGAAATCCTATCAATTTTTATCTTACATTCCCATAAGATAATTTTATAACTCATATCCCTTTTATATCCAACTTCATCCTATTCTGAATGAGTACTAAACATAAAATAAAATAAATCATATTATATCTCAAATTTTATCCCAACAGCCAAGCACAATTTTATTTGAAATAGTCCTATTTGGAATTGTTCCGGAAATTTGTACGCACTCCTATCTTGCTTTTCTACGTCCGCATCCTCTATAGGCTGCCCACATACGTCATTATGACACAAGACAGAGGAAACAGCTGGTCCTTCTACAATGCTCTGCCAAACAGGATACGCATCTATATAGACAACAAAATAATAATGTTATTATATGCTCTATCATTTTCCTTTTTTTTTTCCTTATGTGAACGGATTTATTTCCATTTTCATTTTATATCCGTGATATGTATATCCACATTTAACCGAAGAGAACAATCTGCAATTGGAATCCATAATTTATGAGTAGTATTCGGCCGGGGATTTCTATGGTGGAAAACGCGAAACGAAAGCTGGAAAGGGAAGAAAACAAGAGAGGGAAAGGCAGAGAGAGAGAGAGAGAGAGAGAGAAACTTCTTCGCCCTTCTCTCTCCTGCCTCTCTGTATCTCACCACCAGTGACTCTCTCTCTCTCCACTATCGTCCTCTGCGCTTTCAGCACAAGGCAGAGAGAGAAAGGGGTAGAGAGAGAGAGAGAGAGAGAGAGAGAGAGAGAGCGAGCATTGCGAGGCCTTGGCGCGGTCGCCGCCGTGATGGATTCCATTCCTCCGCGGCTTCGCCCCCACGCGCCGCTCCCGGGTCGCTTTATTCGCACGGCGATGGATTCGCGGGCGCCCCGGTCTTCTTGATCGTGCTGCGGCGAGCGGAAGCAAGAGATCGATTCCTCCTCTTCTTCTTCTCGCTCTCTCTCGCTCCCGCTCCCGATTCGATTGCTCCGATTCGGCATTAGTTTTTTTTTTCTTTTTTTGGGGTTCCGTGTTTTCTGCTCAGAGCTCTGGCGGACCTTAAGGCAACGCTATTGTTCCTGCGCTCGTCTCTCTCGTCGTCGATTCTGGCCGATCGATTCGATTTCAAGTCGAAGAAGAGGAAGCGGCGGGGGATCTTCACTGCTAGGATGCTCTGGATTCTGCGGTTCTCCGGCTTCTTCTCCGCCGCGATGGTCATGGTCGTCCTCTCCCCGGCTTTCCAGTCGTTCTCCCCCGCCGTCGCCACTCGCTCCTCCCGCCTCGACGGCGGCGGCGGACTCCGGTTCCCGGCGGACGCCGCCGCCGCCGCCCTCGGCTCGCCCGAGCGGTTCGCGTTCCGGAGAGCCTCCGCATTACGCAATGCCGATGAATGCAGCTCCGTCGACGCCTCGATATTGGGCGGAACCAGCGTCTGCGATCCCAACCTGGTCCACGTCGCGATTACTCTGGATTTGGAGTACCTGCGCGGGTCAATCGCGGCGGTGCATTCGATTCTGCAGCACGCCAAGTGCCCGGAGAGCATTTTCTTCCACTTCCTGGTGTCGGAGACCCGCCTCGAAACCCTAGTGCGGTCCACCTTCCCGCAGTTGAGGTTCAGAGTGTATTACTTCGATCCGGAGATCGTGCGGGACTTGATCTCGACCTCAGTGAGGCAAGCGCTCGAACAGCCTCTCAATTACGCGAGGAATTACTTGGCTGATCTGCTCGAGCCCTGCGTGAGCAGGGTGATTTACTTGGATTCCGATTTGGTGGTCGTCGACGACATCTCGAAGCTGTGGTCGACCGACCTGGGCTCGAGGACTATCGGCGCGCCGGAGTACTGCCACGCGAACTTCACGAAGTACTTCACGGGGGTTTTCTGGTCGAACTCGCGCCTCGCCGGCGCGTTCGCCGGCCGGACGCCGTGCTACTTCAACACGGGGGTGATGGTGATAGACCTGACCAAGTGGCGGCGCGTGGGGTACACGAGGAGGATCGAGCGGTGGATGGAGATACAGAAGCGGGATCGCATCTACGAGCTCGGCTCGCTGCCGCCGTTCCTCCTGGTCTTCGCCGGGCACGTGGCGCCAATCGAGCACCGGTGGAACCAGCACGGGCTAGGTGGCGACAACGTCAGGGGCAGCTGTCGGGACCTGCATCCTGGCCCGGTCAGCCTCCTGCATTGGTCCGGCTCCGGCAAGCCGTGGCTCCGGCTCGACTCGAGAGAGGCGTGCCCGTTGGACTCCCTCTGGGCGCCCTACGACTTGTACGGACACTCCCATTGATCGAGAAAATTTTGGGCGACCCAGAAACATACGACGGCGGTGCGCTTGGAGGCGGGGCTGACATCATCACCGGGTAAATTGAAATTGCCATTCGACAGGACTGCTGCTACTGTTAAGTTTCTTGTTTTGTCCTTAAATCATGCGGTTGCGATCGATCCGATGGTTCTTTCTTTCTTATTTTTTGTTCTTTCACTCTGTTGTTTCCTCCCCTTCATTTGTTGGTAATTTTTTGATGTATGTTTAATTGTGCTTTTGGGGCTACAGAATTTTTAGTTAGACTTTTCCTGAACTTCACATTGCTGTTAATGGATCTCTCTGGCCACTTGTATTCGATTCTCTCATTGCCGTTCTGGAAATAAAAGGGAAGACGAGAAAGATATTCATGTTGAGCATTCTGTAATTCTATGCACCTGTTTATTTGGTCAAAAGGCTAGACAGTCTCCATTCATTTTGTATCTTCAGTCCGACGCCTTAGTTAATAGACCCAAGAGACCCACTGGGGTTGCAAAGACCCGAGCTCTGTTTCAATGGGGTGGGACTGAGATACACCTCTGATGTTAGGTGTTCCATGGCTTCACATTTTCTGCAGATTCTTCCAGTACTCTTAAATCTGCCTTGAGAAAGCCGTTGATTGACTTGGGTTTATGGGAGGATAAGTTGATGCCCAATCTTGTGTCCATGTTGCTCTTTTCCTTTAACGTTTGGCAAGCTCCTTTTGACTTTGTAGTTCGAACTATGTTATGTCGACCATCTTTAACTGTAAGCATGGCTTGGAAGGGACGTCTCCTGTTTTGCTTTCGAGTGATCGAATATCAAGCTGATGAAGCTTCTTGAGTCGATGACTTGTGAGACGGTCATTGGACGATGGTGTTCATTGAACTCGACCATAGAGTGGATAAAGAAAAGGACAGATTTGCTTAAGAGCCCTTGGATGATTGTTATGCGAGTGGATGGGGATGATCTCATACGTGTCCAATCTACCAATCTGGCCTATGGTTTCTGCTTGACCTCTCAACAATTATCTGAGATTTCCCTAGTTTTGTCTCCAAAGCGGGCGCGTGAAGCCGGCTTTTAGCTTCAATTCAATGCATTGGAAGAATCTAAGGGAAAGCTGTAATCTTTGAGGGCCTGCTTCGGTGGCAGCGGCGGGATACTTGTGACCGACCTCCCAGTCTGTCCTTTTACACACTGCTCATTTGGGTGACCTTTGGAGATGCTTCTGTGTTGGATGACATAACCACGGCAGCGATAATTTTAATAAATTAATAAATTCCATTTCGTTGCATTTTCTTTGTTGTTGCTTTCTATATTCCCAGAAGTAGAACTCCATTATTTAAAGCCTATACGGTGTCGAGTCAATAATTGTGCGTAGGGATATAAATTATTTGTCGGTTATTGTTTTCCTTCTTTTGTAAGGAAATTTCCCTCTCCGAAATGGGGGCAGCTATTGATATATTACTAGCCATGTGAGAATTCTCTCTTTCGTTGTAATCTCGAGAGGCTTTTGTCAATTCGTATTAGACGTACGTAATACTCCATATGATTCCTTCTTTTTTGGTCCCATCTCATTTATTTATTTCTGATAATTTTCCTCTGGGAGATTGTGATCGATGTTCTCCACTCCCTGGACAGCGAATATCACATGTGGCAACTTGCTCGGGGTATCATGGGATTAAAGGCATTGCCATGTGGCCAGGCAGGGCCAGAGCTGGTTGTTTACGAAACCAGTGGCTTTGAAAACCATTCATTTATTGGAGTTCGAAATACATGGTTTGACCTTGCTACTAATGCCCTGGATCAGAAAAGGGGGGAGGGGGGGGGGGGGTGCGTAAGCGGGTTCTTGTTGGCGAGACAATGTTGGGCAGGTGATCATTTCGATCTGGGTTTCTCCTTAGGTGTCTGATGTATTTGATATTATGCAATTCATAATTATTGACTAAGACAAGGCAACTGACGCTGCGGGCCTACACAGTTTTGCCCTTTTGTATTTTTTTTTTTCTTTTGGGGCTTTGGAATCAGGAAATGGAGATTTTTTCTGAAAATGACAGCTTTGTTGTCATCTTCGGTATTATATATATTAGTAAGCCTCTTTTTTGGTACTAATCGTTTGGTGATTGGCTACTTTGTTCTGGAGACAAGAGCTTATTGGGTCGGGAGGTTAATGGAAGCTGGCAATAGTCTCACCACCCAAGCCAAATCTAATGGGCCTCGTCTGTTGAACTTCTTGTCGAGGGGTGAGTGGTGGCTTAACAATGGAAGATTGGGGGAAGATGACATAATCTGGGATTGGAGTTGGCAACCCACGGAGAGAGAGAGACACACAGAGAGGGGGAGAGAGGGAGAGATGTCATTCTCTTTCTTTTATTTATAGTATTTTTGCTTTTTAAAAGATGACGAATAGGTTTATTTATGCTTAATGAAGACAGGATTTCTTTCTTTCCTCCTTTTTTGTTTAATCTCGCGTCCACTTTTTGATGGGTTCGCTTCGTTTGTTGGTTGTTGGTTTGGTTTTTAATGTTGTTTTGTCGTACGTACGTGCCGGAGCAAATTCGAGGGCGCAAGAGGCCAAATTGGTCTTTAAGAGGCTCATTTAAAGCGTCTGAGAGTTACGGGAGGAGTTACGACGATGGCTGGATCTTTTTCCGGGAAAGAGTACTCGTGCGTACGATTCCTGGTTAGGAGAGAAATAAATAAGTGCTTTAATTTAACCATCAGCTAGCAACGTCGTTCGCTGGCGGGGCCTTCACGATAATCGACTTGGTAAAACGCGCAAGATGTCGGAAAGAGATACCTTTAACTGGAGCAATTGAGGCCAGAGCTCATAGCAACAGTCCAGAAACCCTCCGCCTCCGCTTAGCATGTGAGGATAGATATTATTGAAAGGCGCAAACCGAAAGGGGAGGAGCTTTCCCATTGGAGCCCATGACCACACCTCCCCCATCATCTCCTTGGACCACCAATGCCAACGCGCTTCTTTGGCTATTCTAGAGTACCCAAAAGGGTACCGTCCTCTTATAACCGTCTACTGTTGGATGGAAAAGCAAATTATCTTAATTGTTCAGGTTAAGATTTGCTAGATGTCGATCCGACGTGGAACACTGAAAGGGCACGGTGTCTCCCAGGAAGTGAATAACAGCTCGAGTCTCTTATGCACCACCAATCGATAAAGTTACTCTTACGACCGGACAATGCGGTATTATTGTCCTGATCGGGCAAGCAGTTCACGGCCCAGGTCGTGTCTAGAAAATAAAGACGTGCCATTGATTGGTGACAACGTCAATCAAGGGACATGGGACGATGTCCTCCGCAAAACGTAGATTGACGGGCTTTTTCTATGCTCTGTTTTCTTTTCGTGGATTTCGACTGACGTGCCGATGGTCCGATGTTTGTAACTTTAGGGCTGATTTTCTTTTTTCGCTGACAGGTGCTGAACATTAAGTGGACCATTACTTTACAGTGAGGCCCAAAATTGGTAGAATGGAGGGCTTGTGGACTAATCTTGCTTCAGGTCCAATTTCAAGCGACGGATTCCAGCCCAATGTCTCATCTGCCCTTCACAAGCTTTGCACCAATTATTTTTCTAACCCTCTCTTTATCCATTCGCGTTTTATTGGGATAGTTATCCAAAAAAATTATAATCCTATTGCACTTTTACTAATTCAGTAATAAATCTTTCATTTTTATCAATTAAATCCTAAATCCTTCTATCTTTTGCCCATTGAGAAGTTGCAAACGCAGATGACCAACATTGACATTGATATTTTTTAATAACATTTTAATAATTTTTGAATTTTTATGATTTTTCTTTTTTTCCTTTTCTTTATTATTATTATTATTATTATTATTATTATTATTATTATTATTATTATTATTATTATTTTATTTTATTTTATTTTATTTTATTTTTAGTTTTTTAGAGAGAGGACTAAAGTGAGGGCTACGCATGGTAAAATTTCTGAAAAATGAAATTGATTTCGGCCGTAAATCAATTTCTCAATTTCTATTCCCCAGCCCAAGTTTTGAGAAAGAAACCCGTTTGATAACAACTCAAAATTTCTATTTCGAAATAGAAATCCATTTGATAACGAGAAAAAAAATTTCTATTTCTATGAATCATGTTGTCCCCATCCTTTTACCTCACTCTTCTTGGTGCTTATGATGGTAATTTAATTTGATAAAATTTGATAAATCACTTTAATTTACATTGGTAATTCGATAGAGTAGTTAGGAACTTCAAAACATTAGCAATTTATGTAAATAAAAGCTAGTAATTAGTATAAAAAAATGCTAATATGCAAACTATAAAAGATTTGGTATTTTCAAATGCTAATATGCAAATAGTGAATGTATTTATTCTCCTCATTCAAGATTCGGTTTAAGTCACTACACTTTTTGCATTCTTTTGAGACCACAAAGTGATTTTATGTTAGGTACTAGTTGACATGGAGGGAGGCGCAATTTGCGAGCGATTCGAAATTAATAAAATGAAAGTTGTGCTAGAAATAGAAATTGATTAGATAACAACATAGGAAATCCTCAAATACAAAATAATAGTCAAAATAATACTAATACATTACAAAAGTTGAAAATACAATTTCATGAAATTTTTGGCATATTATTCCCTTGCCATTTTATTGGCAATGGTTTTCCTAAGCATATTTATTTGGTTTCCCTCCTCGGTCAACTGAATATTTACAAGCTCATCATGCGTAGGTTCAGCCACGTACATCGGATCTCTATATAGGGAAAAGTTCTTATCCATCTTGTCTTGATCGCGGATGTAATTATGGATGTCACAACATGCAATTACGATATGTGCTTGCTTTCGAAGTGCAAATGAGGGCATATGCCTCAAAATGAAAAAGCGATTCTTCAATGCCCCAAATGATCTTTCAATGACATTCCTTAAAGAAGAATGCCTATAGCAATAATATAATCATAATTGCAACTTAAAAACATAAATAAACAAAGTCTCAAATACATAAGTCATGAAATGAAATACATAAGTCATGCATGTTTCTTAAAAAAAGTCTCAAAAAAAAATTTCTATTTCTATTTCAGAAACAGAGAAGCTACAATTTCTAGCTTCTGATTTCTCCCCCAAAACAATTTCTAAGAAATAGAGAAATCAATTTGCGTTACCAAACGAATTTCTGTTCCAAACCTGTTCCGGGGAACAGAGAAACAGAGAAATCAAGAAACAGAAATTTTATCATGCGCAACCCAACTGACCACCATTGGCCACAAGTGAGGGCTACAACGCCCTTGCTAGGAAAAGCAATGGTGCATAAGCCCTTAGCAAAATTGGCAAGGACTACCAAGCCCTCACCTGACTATATTTTGTGAGGGTGTCATAGCCTTCACCCAAAGCTAGTGAGGAGGTGACGCCTTCGCCCAGTTGATTCTCACCAGCCCTTAAAAAAAAAAAAAAAAAAAAAAAAAAAGCAAAAAAAAAGGGAAAAAAATCATAATTTTTTTAAAATATTAAAACATTATTAAAAAAGTCAACATCAATGCCGACCGTGCGACGTAAGACGACTGACGTGCATATTAACAAATTTTGGCCAATTTTGATTGGATTGACTCAATTGACCAAATATGAAAAGATATATAACTCAATTGATAAAATTAAAAAAATTAGGATTAGATTGAAAAAAGTGCAATAAGTTTAAGGATTTTTTTTTTAATTTTATTTGGAGACCTCATCTTTCCTTTGCATTGCGAATAATTACTATAAGATTTTATTTATCCATGCCATAGTAATTTTCTCACCTTGGGAAAATTTGACTCTAATCTATTCGTGGACGATTATCTATTCACTTTTCCATTGCCTTCATTATAAGGGAAAAGTACTAAAATAGTCCCAAACCTTTTATATTGATATTAATTCAGTCATAAACTTTTTTAATTTGACCAATTTAATTCTAAACATTTTCACATTGGTACCAATTCAGTCAATCCGGCTAATTTAAGTCAAAAATTGCTTATGTGGCCGCCGGCGGTCTTATATGGCGCCGAGTGGATAAATTTTATAAAATTTTATATTTTTTCAGATTTTTTAATTTATTTTTTTCCTTTTTTTTTTCTTTTTTTTTTTCTCCTTATCCCATGGCTAGCGAGGTCGCTAGCCATAGGCTGGTCAGGGAGAGGGGCCCCATGCCCTCACCGGCCACTGGCAAGGGCCGCCACGCCCTGGCTGGCCACAAGCGAGGGCGTTGACCCTCACCCAAATCCAGGTGAGGACTGAAACCCTTGTCCGTTGGCCGGCGAGGTTCTTTATGCCCTCATCGGCCATAGGCGAGGGTTTCAACCCTCGCTTGGATTTGGGCAGGGGCCGATGCCCTCGCTTGTGGCCAGCGAGGGTGCGGCAGCCCTCGCTAGTGGTTGGTGAGGGCGCAGGGCCCCTCGCCCCGACCAGCCTGTGGTCGGTGATGGTCGGCCAATCGGTGACCTCGCCGGCCAAGGGGTAAGAGGAAAAAAAAAAAAGAGAAAAAAATAATTTAAAAATCTAAAAAATTATAAAAAATTATAAAATTTGTCCACGTGGCGCCACATAAGACTGCCAGCAGCCATGTCAGCAATTTCCGACTTAAATTAGCTGGATGGACTAAATTGGTACCAATGTGAAAATGTTTAGGATTAAATTGGTTCAATTAAAAAGTTTATGACTAAATTGGTCCCGATACAAAAAGTTTATAACTATTTTGGTATTTTTTCCTCATTACAACGTACAAAAGTGTGCGCTCAGTATTAGTGAAATTAAGTGAAAGGAAAACGAGTATTCTAAACATCCATTTCATTCGAACCTTTACTAGTTCGTTCCACTTAATCTTTCCTTCGCCCTTATTCCCAAAAGGTACTACATAAAACAATTTCCCACCCCTCTCCATCTCTCTCTGTTCAAGGACCTGGTCAACTCGATGCCCGTCTCCGGAGGAACATAATCCTCAAAGAATCAATCCAACCATCTGCAGTTAACAAAGAAGAAACATTAAAAAAACAGCAAAGAACAAGTCCTCCTTAATCTTTGCCAACACTCATTCCCTTTGCATGCAACGTAACGACGCTCCATCGCACGACAAAACAAGGACGAGTCCAAGCCGGCACGCCAAATACTAACTCAAACTACACAGCTATATCGAATTATTTTCTCATTATGTTAATCCTAACCCACCAAATCCCTCTCTTTAACCTCGCTATCTTCGTTTCCTTCACAACTTAAAAACCAATGCCTCTCACCAAATACCCACTTCGTTTCACCAAGTCACGCCCAATGGCCTTTAATCACTTCATCATTGTCTTCATCGTCGCCTTCCTCGCTTCGCTCGATGCTTCGGTCTCGCAGAACCTCGGACCCCCGGCGGCCAGTGGGTGCAACGGCATATTCTTGTCCTACAACTACACCGGCGGTTTCCCGATCCCTCCGAACGACACCGCCAACCAGCCATACCGCTTCCAATCCACCTTGAATGTGGTCAATAACGGCCTCGACGAGCTCAAGTCGTGGCAGGTCAGCCCCGGGATTATGAAGTCTTGATTTAAATCGCTAAACTTCGATTCACTGCCTAATCCTGACAACCTCTTCGAATAACCAGTGTTCGTCCTATATTTTATGCAGTTCTAGCCATATTTTCCTTGTATCCTTTGATGAATTTTGAGTTTTTAGCATAGATATCATCTTGATGCAAACTTGTTGATTCATGTAATTATTGTGAAGAAATTGAATCCGTCACCCAACTAAAATTGGAAGTGAAGGTGTCACCTCTATGAACTAAATATGATGATTGATCGAAATTATGATGTTCTTCGGTGATTCTACTATGCTTGTTTTTTTTTTTACCTATATTAATGCCTAGACTAAACATATAAAACAGGTGTTCGTTGGGTTCCAACATGGTGAGATATTGGTCTCTTCTGACCAAGCTATCTTAGCCGATGGCACTTCCTTGCCGGCCAAAGTGGGGAACAATGGGACCTTTCTGGCTGGCTTTCCGAAGACCGACCTGAAGACGGCAGTCGAGACGGCAGGCGACCCAACCCAGACGACAGTTCAGGTGCAGTTGGTAGGTACCGAGTTTGGCGTCGGGGCTCCGGGAGTTCCTCTGCCAGCGAGCCTCTATCTTGCTAACGATGGATATTCGTGTCCCAATTATACTATGGAAGGTAGATTTTATAGAGTGATGTTATAGAGAATGGTATCACCTTATGCTTCCATCTTTCATATGTTTAGTACTCAAGGTGGTTACTGTTTTGATTCGCCGAAATACATTCATTTTCTATATCTGCTTTGAAACATACATCTGATTTTCCCAGGTAACACCACTATGAACCTGTGCTGCACCAGAAATCCATCATCGACCTCCAACTCGACGCTTGGTGACGGCTTCCTGCCACGCCAGGAAGGTGACCTCATCATAATGTACGACGTGATCAAGTCCTTCAGCACCGATTACTGGGCGCAGGTCACGATTTCTAACCACAATCCTCTCGGCCGTCTCAATAATTGGCAATTGAGCTGGGATTGGGCGAGGGACGAGTTCATCTTCGCCATGAGAGGAGCTTATCCAACTTTGGTCGATACAACGGATTGTCTCTTTGGTAAGCAGGGCCAGCACTACCAGGAGCTCGACTTCTCGTCGGCATTGAACTGCGAAAGGCGGCCCACGATCATGGACCTGCCACCTTCTCGAGCGAATGACACCAATCTCGGGTTGGTTCCGTTCTGCTGTCGAAACGGCACAATCCTATCTGCATTGACAGACCCAGACAAGTCCAAATCCACGTTCCTAATGCACGTGTACAAGATGCCGCCCGACCTGAACAGGACGGCATTGGCTCCACCTGTGAACTGGCAAATCAATGGCACGATGAGCTCAAACTACCAATGTGGGCAGCCGATCCCCGTCAGCCCTAGTGAGTTCCCAGACCCCACTGGGCTGCCCTCCGAGACTCTGGCGATCTCGAGCTGGCAAGTGGTGTGCAACCTCACCAGGCCTGGAGAGAGTCC
Organism: Eucalyptus victrix; assembly: GCA_016097545.1. NCBI lineage: Eukaryota > Viridiplantae > Streptophyta > Magnoliopsida > Myrtales > Myrtaceae > Eucalyptus > Eucalyptus victrix. Next base: position 38,980,233 of record CM027845.1, on the reverse strand, counting down.
TAAGTGTTGCGTGTCCTTCTCTGCTTTTTACAATGATTCAGTGGTTCCTTGCAATACTTGTGCTTGTGGATGCAACAATGTCCCTAGCAACACTTGCAGAGCCACGGCACCAGCGCTCCTCCTGCGGCCTAAGACACTTCTCATCCCATTCGAGAACCGGACCAAGGAAGCCCTGGCGTGGAGCAAGGTGAACCGGTGGCCGGTGCCCGACCCTTTGCCATGTGGGGACAATTGTGGGGTCAGCATCAACTGGCACTTGCTCTCGGATTACCGGAACGGGTGGACGGCAAGGATCAGCGTCTTCAACTGGGGTGATGAGGGCTTTGCTGACTGGTCCGTGGCTGCGGAGCTTGACAGGTCGGGGGCCGGGTTCCAAGAGGCCTACTCATTCAACGGGACCCTTTTGGGTGACTATAACAATACCATACTTTTAAAAGGCCTCCAAGATTTCAATTATCTCCTTGCAGAGAAGAACGGGTCGAACCCGGGGAAGGACCCACCGGTCCCTGGCTCGCAGCAGTCGGTGATCCTGTTCTCGAAGAAGGAGACGCCCGGCGTGAATCTGGTCGCGGGAGATGGATTCCCAACAAAGGTGTTGTTCAACGGGGAGGAATGTGCGATCCCAAGAATACTTCCCTCCAGTGGTCACAAGATGAGTGCGGTGCAAGTGAAACTGCCGTTGTTTTTAGCCTGGTGACCTTGCTAGTTCTCTCCTTCTGGCATTGATCACACCCTTTTGATTCCGCTTGTAGTTTCCTCTTCGATGAGAGATGTCCATGTGGTTTCTTTTCCCAAATTGAATTGATTGGTTCGTGGATCGTTTCTTGACCCCCTAAATATTCATTTGCTTGATTCTAGTTTTGTAAATTCAAAAGCCTTACATGAAGCCGACAGCTAATTTGGAACTTGCTTGGACTCGATCTTCCCTCTTGTTTGACTTGGCTCTATTACAGCATCCATGTCTGTCGGTCGAAGAAGTAAAGTCCGTACTCTGACTCGTTCTTGCAGGCGACATTTCTTGCACTGTCACGCCACGGGCCTTGCCTAACAAGCGGAACATTCAGCTTCGACTAATCTTTACAAAGAAAATGTGTATACCATATGAAAGCATAGTTATACCTAACACCAGAGACTAACCAAATTGAATAGGTTCTCTCACTGTCACTGATGAAGAATCTCAATCTCTGTTCTTTATTTTTCTTTATATTTTCTTCTTTGAGTTTTTGGAGGAAGTGGACATGCCATCTGATTTTGCTCTTGACAAGGTCAAATTAGAACTGGAGTCATGCTGAAGATTGTTTTCTGAATTGGGTCCTTTCAAACCCATCTTGGAGAAAAAATTGGTATTGTGGCCAAGGTCACTTACATTTTTTTGTTTTTGTTTTTCTCACTTACCAATACAGTTTAAAAAAAATAAAAAAACCAAACAAAAAATATTGAGTGGTTTCCAAGTGTCACATTAGCTGCTAAGGTGGCGCACCTATTTACCCTTTAACGTTCATTTAAAATTGACATGTGTAGAATTAAAAAAGGAAAAATAATTGATGTGGAATCAAAGGCTAATGACATGGAATTCAATCCACTTATCTGTGTTTAGGTTTTAGGCTAGATTGGCATGGTGGTGGTTGGCGTCAAATCTGGACCGCAGTGGCGGTGGTCGGTGGCTTGTTGACAGCAGTGCCCTCATTGAGGTCCCGACGACCATGGACATTGAGTTTTAAAAAAGGCAAAAAAAAAAAAAAACGAAACGTAAGAATAATAGAGGGCAAATCTGGAGGTACGACTCCTAATCCAAATCTGGACGAGCAACAGGGGAGCCGCTATGACGGTGGAGGGTTAGCACGTGAGGCCGGCAACGAGCTTTATGTACGTGCGCCACAAGATCTAGAACCAGATTTGAAACGAATAAAGCACAACGAATTCGAAATTAAACATGAATAGTTGATCAAACGAAATGAACAGGTTAAGAGTCTAAGCAACATTTGCTAGTCGAATCCTTCACAGTTCTAGTCGAACTGGACTAAAGCAAGGCAGTGGCTGGCCTTTGTGTCCACCCCCTCATCATCATGTGTGAACAAGCCATCGACAAGCAAGGATGACAGTGGGGTGGTTCAGCTTGGATGTGCAGCAGTGTCGGACTAGATACATGTGTCAAAGACTCTGCTGGTGGCAACCGGCGACGGGAAGATGATGGACGGAGGCGTGGAGGTTGGGGTGGGGGTCCTTGCTGAGAGGTGGCTGCATATGGAAGAGGAGAAACAGGGAAAGTAGGTGATTTAGGCAGATTTTTAACTTTCTATCTGACTCCACATCAATATATATATTTGTCAATTTATAATCGGCTCCCAATGCCAAAAAGCACGTTAATCAGCCGCTGAGGCGATACTCTTAAACCACTGTATTTTCTCTACAGCCAAGCATTGGCCTCACCCATTCACCTTGGAATTACATTCTTTCTTACAAAGCAACAACAAAATCAGATCATCCCATTGGCCTTCCGCAAATGCTACTTCGAAATACTGAGTAAAAGTAACATTAAACTTTCAGCATTTGAATGAAAGCTATTTCAAATTGTTCCGGCATTTCCTCGAGGGGCCTTTGGAGGCTGAAAGCTTCTTGAAAATGCTAAATCAAACACATCCTAGATAACCTTCCAATAGACCTCAGCTTCACATAATGATTTAAATAGACAGCAATTGATCGCTCTTTCTATTGAGGCCAAGCCTTTGGACATGCATTAGAAATTGGAAGTGTAATTATGGAAGACTTTCAACTGGAAAAGTAAAATACGAAATCTATTGGTTCAAGCAATAGGAACAATCTGAACCAACTCTTTGGCCAAAAAAAGGCTAAGATGTACTGAACGAAAATGCTGGAATTTGACCTTAACAATGCAAGCAACATGATTGTACTGTAGCAGGTCAAAAACAATTGATTATCATATAGAAAACCAATGGTTGATCATGTAGAAATCTATGCAACTTGCATATTTCAACTTTACATACATGAAGTAATTCTTTTCCTTCCAATATTCCCAACTGACTGCAATTCTTTCATGGAACTCAAAAGTCAGAGCTACCTAAGCTGAACCTGAATCAATAAAGTAATTTTTTTCACCTTTCCCCCTCTAGACAACTAAATTTGCAGGGGGGGATTAACATAATTACAAAGTTATGAAGGCACATAAAACAATCTGTTTAGCGGGGCATAGCGGAAAACAGATGCCTTTTACTCTAAAACACATTCTTTCTATCTCATATACCATTATCAAAATTGACACCTTAAAATCATATGCCTATAGAGCAAAGCACTTTAGAGAAGGGATCGTCATCCTTCTGTTATCTCCACTGTGTGTTGTGGGAGACAAAGAACTGGTAATCTGGAAGAGAAACCTGCAGCCGCCGGAGCCAATCATCAGCAGCTTGCAAGAGAGAGTTCGCCTGCTGGGATTCATGTGGTCCATTAGGAGTTAAAATTGAGCCTCCTAGTTTATAGGAAGCGAGACCGAAAGCAGGAAGAGAAAACTTAGAGGGTGTGCTAATGCCACGGGCCCTTCTGCCACTTGAAACATGAAGCTGTGGCTCGAATTTGCCTGATTTGGAAGATATATAGTTAAATAGAGCAGATAAGAGAAAAATATGTGCACACATGAGAGAGAGAGAGAGAGAGACAGAGAGAGAGATACTTCTTGAGTGCGTTGACAAAGGATGAAATGATAGAAAGGATGCATCAAAATTCTGCAGAGTGGGGCCGACGGGTATTCTATATATTGGATACCTGTTCCCAAGACCCAATCCATCATATATGCAAGCAGTGAAAGAATCAAGCAAGACTGCAATATTCCATGTTTCATATTGCAATAGCAACAGAATGTATTACCATGCGACACAAATCCAACTTGAAGGCAATATATCGCAGCTTCTGTATCTTTTTAGGTCAGGAAACTGAGATGCGAGAATTGAAACCTGAGGGACAGAGAGACGACATTAAGTGAGTCAAGGTAATGCCATGAAATTAGCTCATCCAATGGTATACAAACTTGCCTTGTCATAAAAAGGTTTGCGATGATGAGGCTGCTCTTGCTCCAAATACTCAAATAATAGCGTCCCAGAGGAATTGCCAACATCCGCTTCATCACTCGATGAACTCACGAGAGGCTTCTCTCTTAATGTCAGTCTATTCATCTTCTGCAAGTTTGAATTAATAAGATTGTGTTGATTCCATGATGCATCAACAATACCCTTCCCTCTTCTTTCCACTTCACAGTCACTGCTGCCAGCACTGCTTGTCTCTCTCGATGTCTCAGCATCACTGTCTTCACCCATTCTCCTGTACATTGTGAAACACCACTAACTGAATATGCAACATAGGAAAGAATGGCAAAAGAAGGGGAATTTCACAATGAGATTCCCCATAGGATAAACCTCTACAAATGTACCCATTTTCGACCATTTTGTACATCATAGAGATCAACTGTGCACAGCAAGTCATGAAACCTGCCCGATTGGATATCTAAGGGACACATTTGCAAGGGATACACCATCCAAGTTTCCCCCAGAGACTAGCACTCATATTTTACGAATAAGTGGTGCTTTGCAAACAATGCATTTGAACTATGAAAGGATGAGCTCATCTACATTATTGCTAACACTACATTAATAAAAAGAACTGACAAGGAAGATTCTGCTTATGTAAACGACACATATTAATGGACATATTTATCACTGGAACAAAAACAATATTAAATTTTTTTTCACATCTTGGCCACCCAAAAAAAGAAAAAAAATGCTTTTGTTGTGTGACAAAGGGAACTACAACCTTCCCAACAAACAGTCTGCAAGCAGTTAAGCAAATAGCAAGAGAAAGCTCACTAGGAAATGTTTTAGTGAGGCAGGGATGATTTTCATCAATTACTTCCAGAGGCAAGGTGTTCATTTGGAAGTCTTGGGTGCACGTGTGTGTATCCAGCATTCATTTGTTCAAATCTGTTAAAAAAGGAGAAGCGATGCCAACTCATTCGGTCATTTTAAGCAGCGAGAACTCTACACTCCAATGAAGAAAAGGAATTTCTAGTTCAAACATGAATTTTGATGTCTCAACTTTGAATCTGCAGCATTACTAGGAAATCTGAAGCTTAAGCTAGGACATCCATATTTACCATGCATCAACGGTTAATTATCCATGGGTAATAAGGATGGGAATAGGCAAGTATACAGGGTAGAGATTGGCTCTGTTCTCATCCCTCATGAATTTCACTGCTAGTGCCGCAAAGAGAAAATTAGGGCCTCTAAGAATGTTCCAATACCTAATGTCCATCATTAATAGGGTTGGAAATTATTCAGTTCAAAGAAGACACAAAGAAATGTGTCCGACTATAGAGCATCGCGTATAAATTATGACTCCTAGACCTTGATTTAAGCAGGAAAGCTAGAAGTTCTCCTGCCTAACATCAAGTATAAGGAAATAGGAATTTTTTTTTTTGTTCTTATCCTATACCTATTTTACAAGCCATGTACTATGTGCTGTATATCGGTTGCAAAATCCTACTCCTTCACTCATGCGTCCCCATGCCAACCTCCCGAGAAGGTGGGAAATCGAACTCCCAACCTCTTCTTTCCCTAGTGGGAAGGGTGGCCACCGGGGCAATCCCCTTGCCCTGGTGGTTTAAGGAAATAGGAAATTAAGCTAACAATTTTTGCACTTTTCTGCGTGCAAAATTGCTAGTCATAACAAAGAAACTTCTTCAATATCTATGCCACCAACTCCTCTGTGTTACCATAATGTTAAATCTTCTGTTTCCTTATTTCATTATTTTCTATACGAGCACCATTTCGTATAGCAGTTGCGTCTTCCTGCTAAAAATAATCAAATAAAACAATTCAGCAACAAAGTAAATGCTGAAGCAAAATGTGAGGCAGAGCATCCCAAGTGAGTTGGTGAAGATGAAATGGGCAGACTGTGGGTAGCTTTTATCTTGCAACTATCTAAGAATTGTTTGAACTGAGGATTCATGCTGTAAGACTTATCCTATCTTATCAATTGCTCACTTTATTTATTTATTTTTTTCCGAATAAATCATGTCTAGCACAGTACTAAAGATCTCATTGAAAACTTCCAACAACTTGCCAAGCTAAGAGGAAAAAGAGGAGGACTATTACTGGCATAAAATCTACGATTGGATTCAAAAAACCATAGGCCTCCAGCAATTTGGCTAAGCAAAAACTACTCGAATAAAGGGTGGAATGAAGACATATACAGATCAAACTAAAGATATTAAGCATAACAAAGATAACTAGAAGATCCAACTAATACAAATCCTAGTACACCTACAAAAAAGGATAAAGGCCCAGTAGAAATTACTTATTTTTTGAGACCCCACTATAAGTGCTATATCTTGCTGGAAAAGTTTTTGTTTCACCAAACTAAAGCTTGAAGGCAGGAAGCATGTGCGAAGAGACAGAAGACTTGAACACTGCACATGGGATGCAGTTCCTTTAAATTTAACAGGCCTATTGGGCAGTGTCAACTGATTTTTATTTTCGTAGGCCGAACAGAAATGACCTGCCCAAAAACTGATCTGGAAATTTTGGACTTGGTGAGAGAATTTTGGTTCAATATTTTGGGTCCATCAGGCTTTCTGGACACCCCTTAAAGGAGCACACAAGCATTTGAGCCAGAAAAACCACAACTTACCAAATGTTCCAGCTTTATCATGCATGCATCTATACAATGCCATCATACTACTTAGTTCAAGGAACATGAAAAGAACTTAACATATTGTCCCTTTAGATTCGTGAGGCATATAAAGCCAAATTTTGCAATCATCTTCCAAGAAAGTGACCATTACAGTGAAAAGCCCCAAAAAGAATCAATGGCCACCAAACTCAAAAAGTGGTACCTACACCATCTTAGCAGAACCAGGCCCCACAAAACAAACAGCAAACTATATCACCAAATAACACTAGAAAGCAGTATCTTCCCTGCCTAATGAGGCATCAATCAATCAAGAAATCTGGGTAGGTCATTGAAAACTCTAGATGCCAATGCGCACAGGATTATTCCCCTTCCACCCAAAAACTAAGGACGACGATAACCAGCTTTTCGACCAGATTCCCTCTTACAATGGTTTGATCTATCTATCTGCATAAGCATAATGCACCATCACTATAAAACTTCAATTAAATTGTTATGTACACCCCACGTGTTTTTGCATTTACTGGTGTTAGATTGCTTTTCGTATCAATGAGAGATCCTTATATGACTAAGATATAGCAGGCAAGCCTGACGCAGCTTAAGCACTTAAAATTGACCTGAAGTTTAAGTAAAAAATGTTCCTTCTTCAATTGAGGCTCAGTGGCAGGACTTACACATATCTAACTCTTGGAAGAGCCTAAGGTGCAAGAGTCAGGTGCACTGGACACTGGACATGCTTCAAAGAAAGAGCAAAAATCCATATATATGGGCATATGACAACATATAGCAATCACTACTATTCCTAAGATTCCAACAGCAAGAAATTGGAGTCCTTATATGTATAAATTTTTCAGTTTGCAAGATTACATAAAAGGAGCTCCTGCATTTATAGTAAATTCCATAAAATTGAGATTAGGAGTTAGCTTCGAAGATCCCTTGTGCAAAATAATGATTTAGCTTTATAAGCATGGATGCGTGAAACAAAAGAACATGTGCAAGAAAGATAGCTATAGACCATGAAAAGAGAAGCAAGTAAAAACATAATTGTAGATATTACCAATGAAAACACAAGAAAGAGCTTGCTCGCATGCAAGTAATGGCAGAGAAAATAGCAGAACCATGAAGGCAGACAAGTCAGATTGGCATGGAATTCCTTTTGCTCAGGTACATTTTAAAGGACCATATAACAAGGAAAATCAACAATTCATCAATTTTTGTAGTTGTCATCTTTTGCCCAAGGACTTGGTCTAAAAGAAGAATTGTTGAAAGATTGGACTTTTAGTCAATAATATTAAAACACCTATGCGGCAAAGCATGTCACATTTTTTGTGAAGCTTGATGCTCCACTGTAGAAGTGAGCAAGAAGACACAAAAGCCAAAATGAGCTTGGTAACTTGATTCAATAGTACAATGTCTTTCTTTCCGGATAATTGCTGACCGAAAATAACTGATATGCAATAAAACATTGAAAATTAAAAAAAAAAAAAAAGACCAATGAGAGAATGGCATAGATTTTATTTAATACTAATGGACATATGGCTCCCACCATATTTACTTAGTAAAGACATGAGATAATGGAGCAAAGGACTAGATAATCCAGGGACTAGATTAAATTCAGAGATATAATAATCCAGGCACTGGTAGCATTTATAAAAAATTTAGGGACCGCATTGAACAAATTAAAAGTTTGGGGAAAATGTTGCATATTAAGCTAAAGTTCAGGGATCATTTGTGTAATTATTCCTATATCATTCTAAAGTAAGGCAAGTACCAGTCTCGGTACTCTATTGGGCACTGAAATCAAGTTCTTTGCTTCATTGCAAAAGCCTTTCTGGTTTGCATGCCACTTAATTTCAAGGTCACCAAGCAAAGAATTAAAAAAAAAAACACTTGGCCGGTGCTTACATTAAGCTTTTAAAATTGAAAGATCGATTTTAGATCTGACACAAGTTTTCAGGTAAGCAAAAAAAAGATGCTACACTTGGGTGGAGGCAGTGGCAGTAGCTGCAAGTTCCTAGAAGATTATCATGACCTTGCGACAAATTAGAAGCACACATTTATGCAAAGATGTATGGACTTTAATGGCATTGTGTTAAGCCACTACCAAGTGAAGCAAAAAGTATGAACACTCTCATTAGAGCCTTATGCAGGTAATAACTAAAACGAACCAAGCAGAAGACATGACCTTACCTTGGTCTAAGAGGATCTATGTACAACTGAATACCAGATAATGATGGAACATAATACTGCTTCACAGGCTCACCCCCAGTCAACAGTAGGGGCACTCCAACTCCAAAGACGCTCCACTCTTTAAAAGATTCCCATAAATCCTCAAGAAAATAATAAGGGTGTGGATCAGCTTCACGTGTTCGCAAACGCCTCGATCTCAACTGTAGAGTATCAGCCCACAAGACAAAAAATGCCCTTAATATTAACACACTATAAAAGTCAAGATACTGCACTAACAAGTATACATGGTTACCAGATGGTGCACAATTGAATAAATAAAATTAACATGCAATGGAAAAATTATAGATTACTTGTAAACTTTGCAAAAATGTAGAACATGAGAACATCAGGCATGGTCCCATCAATCAGAGCAAAGATAAGAATGAAAAACCCAAGATTCCGAAATTTAACTAGGTTCTGAAACAACAAAAGCGAATCATAACAACTTATGTTCAACCCAGCATATGGTCTATGAGGAAAGCTTCGAAATTGAAGCTGCTTTCCTCGTTATTATACTGAAAACTTTCACTGGCTCAACCCAAGAAAACAAGATGAGTAACAAAACAGAAAATCCCAACTTCAGTAAAATCAAATTTCAGTGTCGTGATTAAAACAAGAGCATGTCATCAGAACAGCCTCAACAAGCAACATTCTCTAATTTTCTCAGCAACCCAACGGAACACACCAACAATCTCCACAATCAGCACGCATCTCCAACAAGCGCCTACACCGATCGAAATTAGAACAGCTACCACAAAATGCCCCCAAACTCCCGTACCTCAGGCGGGTGAGCCCGGACCGAGGGCGTGACGGAATCCATGAGACGATCCAAATTGGTCAAATTCGGGGTTCTGGGGGGCGAGGACGAGCAGACCGAGTTCGGCCGCGACAATGCCGACTCGTCCGAGGAGTCGGGGCGGGCCTCCGCCTCGGCCGAGTCGATCCGGGACTGCTTCTGGAGCTGCTTCTGCAGCAGCTGCTGCTGCTGCTGCAGGAGCTGCTGCTGCTCCTGGTGGCGCCGGACGGGGGGCGGGTTGTAGAACCGGCTATCCGGGTGGACCCGAGTCGGTTCGAGGCAATCGCGGCGCGCGAATCGGGAGTTGGACATTATAAGGCAAATCAACGGCGCGCGAATCGGGACGGGACCGCCGATGGTGGAGCCGATGGGAGCGGATTGCGCGCGAGAATCGAAGCGAATTAGGGTTTAAGAAGAAGGGGAAATTTGCGGGGGGGCGGGGAGGGTGGGCGAGCGAGGGTTTAGGGGTTTGGGATTCAGCAGCGCGAGGGGGTGAAAGGGTACTCACCAACTCACCAAAGTTTCGATTTTGATGAGAGAGGAGCGAGAAACGGAGCTCAATGAGAGAGCGAGAGAGAGAGAAAACGTGCGTGCGTCAGAGAGAGAGAGAGAAACTGCGTGCTTGTGAGGGCTGCTGCTTCGACTGAGCGCGAGTTTTCGAGGGGATTTGGAGGGCAGAGAAAGAGAGAGACTCGCGGAAGAGAAGGGAGGACGGAAGAGGAAGGGGGCGTTTTGGTTGCTTTCGTGGTTCCATTTTAATGTTTTTCTCCCCTCTTCTTTTTTTCTTTTTCGATTTTTTTAAGGATTAATGAAATGGAATTGGAACGAATTCTGCCGGTGCTCGTGGCCTCGCGAGTTCTGTGTACGATTCGTGGCTCCATTTTTCCCTTTGGGGAGGAACGACAGACAGCCCGTGGAATCGGTGGAGCCGAATGCGAAAACATTAGAAATCGACCTCTTGCGGCCTTAGCTCGCTTCCCGATTTTGAATCGGTGTCGAGACCTTTGTCCGCGATTCATGATTACCCACCCAACTAAGTCGTCCGCGCCGCGTTCAAATCTACCGCGTTCGGAGAGTTGGTGACGTTTAAGGCTTTAAGCTGCGGCGTCTCCCGTAAGTCAAAAAGGCCCGGTGAAGCAGGGCTCGATAGTCAAAAGGGATTCGCACATGCGTCGCCCCGTCGAACGAGCGGACGCTGGCCGATGGGCACGTGAAATGATTGGCCAAAAACCGGCCCATCGCTTCCTCTACTCCGCACGGCTTGCGATTCGTTCCACATCGGGGGGGTGGTTCGTTTCTTGGGAAGATGGGCAGTGGAAGAACGTGTTCCTTGTTGTTTCGATTAAAATAGCTCTTCCTGAGAGAATGATTTCGCTTTAAGAAACGATCGTAAGATGCAAAGTAACTTTCCGGCTTGTGTTGCCCCCTCCATCGGGAAAGCAAACCGATTTTTTCTTAGTTAAGAACTTCGGTGAATAGTTCGGCCACATGCGTGATCCCTAAATAGGAAAAATTCCAATTAAAGGCATGGGGTATGCCCATTTTTTGGAAAGAGGATCTCGTTTCAAATAATAACATAAAATGGTCAACTCGGTCTCAAATAAAAGCTTAAATTTTCCGAATGACCAAATGATTAGAACATGGGTAATTTGGTTATAATTGGCAAATCTGTAAAAAATTGAAGAAAATTCCCAAACGATTTTCAATTTATGACATTCAATTTTTCCCATTTTCTTCCTTCCTCTCCCCCACCGCTCTTGCTTGATGGTCAACCGTGGCACTTCCGGTCCTTGCCGCTCGCTTGATCCTCGTCACTCTTGACCATTCCTCATGAGCTACAGTTTGGTGTTTGCCATTCGTTGTCATCTCTTCTTTTCCAGGTTCATGTGTTGATCAAAATTCACCATGACATGCCCATACCTAGACGACGTGCTGTCTCAACAACCTACAACAACTTTCCCTTTGACAGACTCAACCAATATGAATGACACTAATCTCGGTTGAAAGTGAGTGAAACTTGTAGACAGTTGACTTGAAGCTCATGGATGACTTGAAGATTGTGGGTGATGAACCTAGGAAAGAAGAGATGACAGTGAACAACAAACCATGGTTCGAGAGGAGCGAGCGAGGAGTGATAATGATCAAGCGGGCGACGAAGACTCGAGCGATGCAATTGCGGATTAGGCAAGCAACAAGGACCAAGAGCAACACGGTCGAGGACAGGCGAGAGCGAGGACGGAGAGGAAGGAAGAACATGCACAAAATTGAAAATCATTTGGGGATTTTTTTTTTCAATTCTTTATCCAATTGCAAATTTGGAATAAATTGCCCTATTCTAGTTGCTGAAAATGTTTGTTAGTGAATATTTGGTCATTCTCCATTCATTTCACGGACAATTACTTTTGGGAAAACATTTTCAGGACTTCCCAATATTCATTTATCGGAAAATGAATTAGTCAAGGAAAACGTTTTCCGCTTTTGAAAAAAACACTTACAAAAGTTGGGAAAATTCATAATTTCTTCTACCTCATTTTATTTTTTTTTTTATTTTTATTCTTTAAAAAATCGATTTTTTAATTTCTTTTCTTTTTCTTTCTCTCTTGGCGGTCATCGGCCACAACAACAGCCGGCGACTGGCCACAAGCTAGCTTGAGCCTCGCCACAGTCTAGCAAGGCTCTTCCTCACTTGATCTAGCAAAGCAAAGCTTGCCTAGGGTCAACAAACTTAAGCATCACTAGATTTGACAAGCTGGGCAAGGCTCAAGCCTCACCCAAGGTCGCTAGAGCCTCGCCAACCTCTAGCGAGACTTGAGCCCCTCCCAGCTCGCCAGCCTGGGGCGAGACCAAAGCTCACCAATCGTTGATCATCTGCCACTGACCATGGTCAATGAGAAAGAAGGAAAAAAGGAAAGGAAAAAAAAAATCAAAATCAAAATTTTGATTTTTAAAAATAAATTAATAATATTAATAATTGAAAAGGAGTCTCTATAGGAAAAGATTTTTCTTGCGAGCAGCAAAAAATATTTTCTAACTCATTTTCAAATTTCAGCTAAATATCGGGAAAATATGATTATTTTCCTATAAAATGGCTTATTGGAAAATAATTTTAGGAAACTCACATTTTCCGCAAAATAAATAGAGCTTTAGTGAGCTTAAGCCTTTATTTGAGACTGACTTTGCCACTTTGGGCTTTTATTTGAAACAAAATCTACTCTAAATCTTTTTTTTTTTTTTGAAAAAAGAGCCCCACTTCATGCCCTTAATTAGAAATTTTCTCCCCTAAATATAATATGCTGGTGCAATTTTATGGTTGCACGAGCATGTATTTGTGCGACTGATGTAAGAACTACATTGCACTAGCACTTTTGTGCTGGTTTGTGTTTACTCCAGCAACCTAGTGCAATTTTGTGGTTAATTACTTCTTTTGTGTCTTTAGTTATGTTGAGAACCCCAATGGTTTTTCGTGGATTGCGATGATGGGTCATGTTTTCCTTCTATCACTCTTTTGATTGGTGAGATGCAATCATGAATATCATCTCAATTCATCTTCATTTAATTTTGTACACGGCCGATATCCATGACTTAAAACTTATTAATTAGAAAGAAGGGTAGTAGAAAATATTGCTTAATGTTAGATAAATGCTTATTTTTAGTGCGAGTTAATTTGTCTAGAAAAGTTGGACTTGAAATTGTTGTACTATAGGTAATTTGATCGATGGAGGTGGTGACAGTGCCGGATCGAAGGATTATTCTAATTTGACTCATTGTTACTAATCTTGTCCCTTCCATTTCTCTCATTGATTTTGCAGCATAAATGTCATCATCATTTCTTTATAATATATCATATTCTCCTTTAGTATATTTATATAATAGTAAAAATGAATATATATATATATATATATATATATATATATATATATATATATATATATATATATATATATATATATATATATTCATTCGAGTTTCTCTTCCTAATTTATGCTCTTGCATACCGCTATTGACATAAAATTCCGACAAAATCCTAGCATTATGAGATGGTTATTTTATCGAAAAGATCCCAATCATTTCATTATGTAGCAATGTGGAACTAAAGTTTTTGCGAGAAAACAAGTTGGACATGCAATTAAAGATTATTGATATCTAGATAATTATTATGACAATTTCACAGTGCATATGGATATCATCAAACATTAAAAAATTGATATTTGTGGCTTAACTATGAATCTCTTATCCAAAAATGCAAAGTCTTGATGGGTATCTAAACGAAATTCAGGTAAACGACTATATGAGGCTTTGTCACGAGTGCTAAAATTGGAAGCTCCTATCTTAGGAAACACTTGGAGTCAATATGATTTATAACATTTACTGTTTGTAATCATGTGTAACTTGTTGAAAGTTGTTTATAATTATTTGTAACATAAGCCGACGCTCTAATTACATCTCAGCATGTAGATGATCACGATGAAACTTTGACACAATCTACACGTAGGCAATCGGTAATGGCAATAGTTCAAGAAATTGCCAGAAGTCAAGTTCAAATTCCTATACTGCAAAAAAAAAAAAAAAAAATGGTCGAAGCTCAAAAACCCCAATTGGGCCGACAACACCTGTAGTCAGATTCTCTATTGGGCCAGGCTAGCCCAAAAGAAGATCGCAGTCTAAGATCGAACGTGCTAATTACTCTTTTTTAGTATGGATCGGGCCTCAGTTTGGGTCAAATTTAGGCCCGACAGGGAGCTGGGAGGCGGATTCTTACTATTCTTCCTCAAATTCAAGTTATAATCTTGCTTACATGTACTTTCTTCTTAAAAAAGGTACATGCGAATTTACGTGCAAGTACTTATACATTGTAGATTTCCCATGTTATGAGAAAAATATGAAATACAAGCTCCCCAAGCTAGTGGGTCGGATGATGTGGTGGCAATAGAATTTAATATAAAGAGATAGATCGACTGTGATTTTACAATAAAAGTTATTGATATCTAATTATATTTAAGATAATAAGATATTCAAGACTTTTGTCACTTGTATCCAGGTAATGGGGGGGGGGGGGGGGGGAGAGTTGCCGACAATGGCTAAAGTGCTCTCTCTCTCTAAAACTTTTCCATAATAATTTTTATTTTTATGCTCCTTAACTTAGGTCACGTACCGTGCCATTGCAACCGATGTTGAACTTCTGAGTATGAAAATATCCTGACCAGCACAAAATCATACGGAATACATATCCAATAGAACTTCGTGATTGACTTAAAGAGCCGCTTGATCTACCAACCTATTCATTTATTCGACTGTAATATATTTGGGTCGACATCGACCATGATGTCATGCATTACCGACACACGTTGAAAGGAGAATACATACTGTCGATGATATAGACATATTATATCAATTTAATATAACTTAAAATATATGTCACCTGCCACATTCGAAGATGTAGAAATAACTAGTTAGACAATTTTTTTTGCTCATTTTTCCCTATAATTGCACATTCACAAAGTACTTTGCACGTGGGCTCGACACTTAAGAATCTAGTCATCTAGACTAAAACGATCAAGTCAACACCTCATTTTTCAAAATTAAGGATCCGTTCCTTTTGCTAAAAATAATTTTTGAAAAACATTTTCCGAATTTTTCAATATTTATTTCACGGAAAATAAACTTATTGTGGAAATCATTGTCCACCAAAAAAAAAAACTTCTAAAAGAGGAGAAAATGTTTTTCACTTTTTAAATCGGGGAAAATATTTTTCTTACTCACTCTCTCATCTAATAACCTATTAGCCCCCTTCTTTCTTGTTTTCTTTTCTAATAATTTGATTTTTAAATTTATTTTCTTTTACTTTTTTTCTCTTTTTCTTTTATTTTTCCTTTTTTTTTTCCACCACTAGGCCGTGACCAGCCATGGCAAGCTCGAGGCTCGCCAGCCTTGGGCCTCATCTAGCTCGCCAATCTTTGGCTTAAAGAGTCGCGTGTGATCAACCAACCTATACATTTATTCGACTATAAGATATTTGGGTCAACATCGACCATAATGTCATGCATTATCGACACATGTTGAAAGGGGAACGCATACTGTCGATGATATAGACATATGATATCAATTTAATATAACTTAAAATATATGTCACCTGCTACATCCGAAGATGTAGAAATAACTAATTAGACATATCTTTTGGTCATTTTTTCCTTATAATTGCACATTCATCAAGTACTTTGCACTTGGGCTCGACACTTAAGAATCTAGTCAGCTCGACTGAAATGATCAAGTCAACACCTCATTTTTCAAAACTAATTGACATACTGGTACTTGGCGCGATTAATCAAAAGTCGAGATTATAAGTGTGTGCATAATAACCATTCCATTTCTATTCCATAACTATTTTTCTATTTCAAACTTATTCCGGGAATAAAAATCCGTTTGGTAAATTTATAAATTTATTTCATTTTTCTATTTTTGGAATATATTTATATTCAGAATTAGGTTTGGAACATAAATTAGAAGTAAAATTTTTTTACTTTTCTATTTTTGGTACAAAAATGAAAAATAAAAACTCTTCTCAATATTTGTCCTCTCTATTCGTTGGTTGCTCATCTATCGTCATCGGCTACCGTTTATTGTTTGTTGTCGCCACTCCCAACTGTTAGCCATCGCCATCGGTTGGTAGACGCCAACCGCCGCCGTTGGTTGCCAACCGCTGCCGCTAGTCGCCAACCATCGTTCACTATCCATTGTCGCCACTCCTCGCCATTAGCCACCGTTGCCACCAGTCCTCGGCTGCTGTTGTTGGTTGCCAATCACCATTCCGTCCGTTGCCGCCATTCCCAGCCACCGGTCGCTAGCCATCGGCGTTGGTGGTCGTCGACTGCCGTTTCGTTCATTGCCGCCACTCCTAACCACTGGTTGACATCACCGGTTGCCGTCCGCCGATGGCCATCCACAAAGCCGCCACCGCGTGTAAAAATTGAGAAATTTTGTATTGTTATCAAACGAATTTCTATTTCACAAATATACATTTTATATTGTTATCAAACCCGTATTTTTTCTTAAAAACTCATCTAGAAATAAAAATAGAAAAATGTATTTCTTTTACATAAATCAATTGTTGGTTAGAATGGTTATCATTCATGCCCTAAGAGACTATCGTACTTTATCGATATTTAGTCATATATATGATCGAAGTTTCTCAAGAGATCATTTACGGTCACATTTTGCTTATATTTCAACTTCAAAATCCTCAAATCACATGGACTAAATCTAAGATGATGCTTCCACGGAAGACTAACACAATAAAAGACTAGCAAATAAATTTCTTTTCAGGTAAACAACAAAGTTCACTAACAAAAAGTCATAAGTTGACACTGTAAGTAAAGCTCATATATATGAATATATGTGTATGATAGATCCATGGCAATCAGCGCACGTAAGGATGGAGCACATTTGCCTTTCAATGCACCAAGACGTTCCATTTTATCATCATCTCTTTGGGATGATATATCCATGCACCAAGACAATAGCGGTCCATTTTATCATCATCATCATCATCATCATCATCATCATCATATAATTCGACAATTGGGGTCCGAAAATGTCAAAGTCGGCCTCATATTAAATCAATTTCTTCCACGGCCAAAAAAAAAAAAGTCTTCTCTTGCTTTCAAAAATATCAAATTTGAAAGCAAGGAAGAACGAGGAAGAGCACGGGGAAATTTTGTATTTTTCTATTATGTATTCATACAATGTACAATGTTCTACAATTATAGCATCAGACATGTACAAGAACAGGAAATAAAGAATATTACAAAATTAGTTTCGATATTAGATTGATATTAATTGATTTGGCATATCAATCTAAATCCCAAAGAATATTGTATAACTTGCGCATATCTTCTAACACTCCCCCTCAAGCCGGTGGGTTGTAGATTTCCAAGACACTTAGCTTGCTCAATAGATATGCATGTTGTCTTTGGCATAGAGGCTTGGTGAAGACATTGTAGGCTCTTTTGTAGTCCCAATTCCTCTTGTTTCGATTATCTCCTCTTGAATCTTCTCTCAAGTGAAATGGCAGTCTACTTCTATGTGCTTTGTTCTTTCGTACACTATAGGAGTGGGCACAAGCTTGAGGGTTGTGCCGTTGTCACAAAATAACATGGTTGGTCCCTTTGTTTGTAACCTAAGGTCTCATAGTAAGCCTCACAACCACACTATCTCACAAGTGGTCTTTGCCATAGCTCGGTACTTTGCCTTTGCTGAAGATAAAGACACAATTGGCTGCTTCTCCATCTTCCATGAAAGTAAAGATTTTCCCAGCATGATACAAAATCCTATAATTGATCACCTGCTCATTGGGAAAATTACATAATCAACATCATAATAAGTCGTCATCTCCATGTTGCACCTTTTGGAAAGAAGAATTC
The DNA here is from genome assembly GCA_016097545.1 of Eucalyptus victrix. NCBI lineage: Eukaryota > Viridiplantae > Streptophyta > Magnoliopsida > Myrtales > Myrtaceae > Eucalyptus > Eucalyptus victrix. The sequence goes on along the minus strand of CM027845.1, from coordinate 38,962,098 downwards.
CAAGTCCTAGACATTTCTTCAAATACTTAACAACTTTTAGGGCAGCATTCATATGAGATTGCTTTGGCTTATGCATAAACTGGCTGAGCGTTGGCACAACATAACATATATCTAGTTTGGTTATGGTCAAATATATGAGCTTTCCAACGAGCCTTTGATAACTTGATAGGTCTCTGAGGATAGGATCATCTTGAAGATTTCCTTCATCACAGTCCACCGTAGTTAACTTGATATTTTGCTCGATTGGAACAACTGTTGGCTTGCTTCCCGATAGACCTACTTCTACTATGATCTCTAGCACGAATTTTCATTGGCTGAGGGAGATCCCTTGATCTGATCAAGCAATTTCTATTCCCAAAAAATATTTGGGTGATCCCAGGTCATTATGTGGAATGTGGAATGTAGGTATTCCTTGAAGCTCTTTATGGCAATTGCATCGTTGCCCATAATGAGTATATCATCAACGTATATCATTAGATACATGGATGATGTACCTTTTGTCCATGTGAAAAGAGCATAGTCATATTTGGACCGTTTGAAACCTGCTTTTGTGAGAGCATTCGCGAATTTGGCATACAATTGCCTAGATGTTTGTTTGAGACCATAAAGGGATTTGCATAGATAACACACCATGTTCTCCCCTTGTCTCCGTAAGCCTAAGGAAGTTCCATATAAGTTTCTTCATCCAGATCGCCATGTAGAAATGTATTGTGAAGTCCATTTGGTGTAATGATCAATCTCGGAAAGCCACAACCGATAAGAAAGAGCGGACTGTGACGTCTTTGGCCACTAAAGAGAAGGTCTCATGATAGTCGAATCCTTCTCATTGTGTAAACCCTTTGGCCACCAAGCGAGCCTTATATCGTTCAATCGATCCATCAGCTCTATATTTTATCATGTAAACCCATTTGCATCCTATTGCTTTACAATTGGAAGGCAAAGTCACAAGATCCCATGTATGATTTTCATTTAGGGCTTGCAACTTTGCTGCCATGGCCATTTGCCAGCGTGGATGGTTCCCGCTCTTTAGATATGCGACTAATACATTGCCTATGTTCTAGAGACAATTGATTAAAGGAGACATATGATGAGATGGGATAGTGAATAATTGGTGAGTTATGTGCAGCACAAACATAATCTTTAGTCCACATTGGTGGGCGTGTGGTGCGCCCTGAACGTTGAGGGGGATCTGGACGTGATGGTAGATATTTTTCCATAGGTGGTGCCGTCATGGGATTTGGGGCCTCTTCAATAGTCACATCTTCAGATCTTGGTGATGGAGAAATGACTTCAGTAGCGGTCCGATCACTTGTGGAACTGTTGTTGAAAGTTTCGGATTTCTAATCATACCATATTCAAGATCCTCGGATATATCTTCTTCAGAGAAAAGAACCCAAGAAGCATTGAGATCATTTTCCTTTGAGGACTGATCTTCAACAAATGGAAAAACGTCTTCATGTGTGGAAGGTTGAAACATACAATACCCCTTTTGAAGATTTGGGTATCCCATAAATATGCACCGATGGGCACAAGGACCCATTTTGTACTGAGGCCCCACTATAGTGAATTAACATAAACACCCAAATATTCTTAGATGATCCGGTTTTGGCTTCTTTCGGAAAAGGACTTCGAAAGGGCTTCGTCCATTTAGCACCTTTGTTGGCATTCGATTAATTAAGTAAGCTATCGTGATCACGCAATTCCCCCAAAAATTATCTTGGATGGAAGCTCAAAACTTTAAGGCCCGTGCCACTTCCAGAATATGGTGATGCTTCCTTTCCACTACTCCATTTTATTGTGGAATGTATATGCACGAACTTTCATGCAAGATGCCATAGGATGAAAAAAGAGATACACATTCATGGTTGAAAAATTCTCTTCCATTATTTGTCCAAATCCGCTGGATAAATTTTCCAAATTGGGTCTTTTATAAAGAAAGAAATTCCTTTAAATGGGATAAAACTTGACCCTTAGTTTGTATGAGGAAAATCCATGTTGCTCGAGAATGGTCATTGACAATAGTAAGGAAATATCAAGATCCATCATGATTAGGTGTATGATAGGGTCCCCAGACATTAGCATGAATTAGTAAAAAAATACTATTGGAACAACTCTTGCTAACTGGAAAAAGGTGTACGAGATTGTTTTGCAAGTGGACAGATATGACATTGAGAGTAAGGAAACAAAGCACTATGGCCCGTAGTAGAATACAAAAGGAAATTTTTTATCATTGGTAGTAACATTACACAATGATTGCTTATTGGAAGAAATTTGACATAAATCTAAAGTTCTTGGAATGCTAGTCTCGAAAAATAGTCCATCGGAGAGATTACCTAAGCTCATCAATTTCCCAATCGAAATGTCCTAAAAGAAACATATATCAACATTGAAAAAAAAATCAACAAGAGTTTTCTTTGCAAGCTCTAGACACAAAAATAAGATTGAATTGGAAATCTGGAACATAAAGGGTATTTCTTAGGATTATTTGAGGATTGAGGTTAACAATTCCTATAATGGTCACATGGGTAACACTTCCATTTGGCAATTGCATAGAAACAAGGATATTTAAATTTTCATGAATAATGAAAAGAATCCCTCATCACAGACAATATGATCACTAGCCCTTGAGTTGATTATCCAAGATTTCTAGAAATGGAATTTATAAGGCAATGAAAAATACCTGAGAAGCTATTTCCTTTGTTGGAAATATCCATTTTTTGCAATGCCTACATAAGCTGCTAATACTGCCCTTGTGTGATAGGCTGATAATTATTCGAATCAGTGATTTGATAGGCTGCTACTGAAGATTCCTTCCCCTATTTTCCTTTTTCACCAGACTTATCATGCAATTTATATTTTGCTCATAAGTCTTTGATCCTGTTGAAAATTGCGGATCATTGGATCCCTTAAGACTAGCTCCATGTCCTTTATCCGATCCTGAGGAGAAATCGGGCCCTTTCTAGCCGTTTGATTGCACTGCACAATCTGGACCGCTCATTCCAGGTTTAAAGCCATGAGATTTTGACCCCAACCCTAGTTACTCTAGCCGCATCTCTCTTTCTAGGGTTTTCTAGTTCCGTTCTCCTCTCGCGCTATGCGAGTAGCCAAAGCAAGACTCTTCACTCCTCTTGTATGCTCCATCGATGTGAGCTTGTGACTCTCTTCTTGAATAGCCAACTAAAAAATACGGTTGAGTGGTGGCATGGGTTCCATGGCTAAGATCTAAAATCTGAATGTTAGGTAAGAATTATTTAAAATGAGCAAAAAACGAGTGACCTTCTCTCTATCTCTCATCGCCTTATATTGCTGCAAGGTTGCCTCGAGTCCTTTGAGCTTCTCCTCTACCACTTCCAGCTCGTTTCAAAGGGTTGATAATTTGTTGAAAATTGCTATGATGCTCATATTTCCCTGTTTCAGTTTGGAAAGTGCTTGGGTTAAGGAAAAAAATTTTGCTCGATCCAATTTTCCATACATTTCTTGTATATTATCCCACATCTTTTTTGAATCTTCTGTGGGAGGAAGATCGGCTGCAATTTTTGGATTGATGCAGTTCGCAATCCATGTTCTTACTAATTGGTTGCATTTCTTCCATTGTCTTGCCATCCTTGTAGTCGGAATGGAAACAGATCCATCAATAAATCCTTCTTTATCTTTAGTAACTAGGGCTTGACAAAATTCTTGTGCCCAAATCGAGTAGTTCTCGAATCCCCTTAGTTGTTGACTAATGAGTCGGATCTTTGGTCCATTAGTGGTAGATACGTATAAGGGATCGCCAAGTTCTAGGCAACCAAAAACGGCTAAGAGAGGGTACGACAAGAATCCTAGTGGTAGTGTTGGGTAGGGATTTGGACCCATACCCAGGTTAATGGACCCATTTGATAATCCCGCATTTGGATTTCCAAACCTAGTATTTGCGCTTACCCCGTCTATGGTTGGCAAGCCATTATTGGGCTGAACATTGTCTTTAGAAATTTGAGTCCAAGGCCATGGAGTATCGGGCTTAGCCGGTAGTACCATGGATTGGGCTGGATGGGAATGGGTACCCACTGGTATGGTTGACCTGCCATGGCCTGACTTGGTGTGGAATGGCCTGGGATGGGTTGCCCCAGATTGGGTTGCCAAAGAAAAAAAGATCCAGTATTTGGTTGTCCTTAGAACCTGGCGACTTCAACAAGTAAGTTCAAGGTAGGGTTTTGAACTTCCTCTTTTATGATATGCTCTTCAATAGATGGTGGTCGATTTTCTGCCATGGTGACAATAAAGTGTTCCTTTTCTTCAATTTTTTTTTCTTAGAAACTGATTCCTACGCCGAAGTGCTAACACTGTTTTGCAGATTAGCATATCCATAAAATATAAGGTATTAATAGGCAATCAAAAGAAGAAGCGCGGAAGCTTAAGCTGAATCAGAAGCAAAACCCACTCTTATACCATGAAAGAAAGTGAAAGAAAGCAAGGAAGAACAAGGAAAAGCATGGGAAAATTTTGTTTTTTTCTATTCCGTATCCATACAATGTACAATGTTCTACAATTATAGCATTAGACATGTACAAGAAAAGGAAATAAATAATATTAGAAAATCAGTTATGATATTAGATTGATATTAATTAATTTGGCATATCAATCTAAATTCCAAAGAATATTGTAGAACTTGCGCATATCTTCCAACAAAATTAGTTATAAACATATCGTGTATATACCAATTTAGTCCTAAACTTTTCAATTTTACCAATTTAGTCCTAAACTTTTACACGAAATCACAGTGGAATTCTTTCCACTAATTTTTACTAGAAATTGTTAACACAAATGAAAGATAGCTAATAGGCAAAAATTAGCCAAAAAAATTGCATTGAGATTTTGCACAAAAATGTTTAGTACGAAATTGACAAAATTAAAATGTTTGAAATTGAATTGGTATCCATACAATAGGTTTAGGACCAGTCGAGTAATTTATCCTGGGATTGATTCTTGATATTTCTCGATTTATGCTTTGCCCAGAGAATAAAAGGGATTTGAGTTTCTTCTATCTTGATGCATCGGTGAACTTTTCCTTCTCATCTTATATCATGCGATCCATGTCAAGCACGAAGCCACTTTCCTCGCTGCGTGCAAGTGCCTGTGGAATTGGTAACTAAACCCGAGATATGGAACAAACATGCCCGCGATCCATTTTTAGGCGAATAGGAGTCGAAGCAATGACGAGAATATCAAGCATTTATAACGATTCTTAAAGAGATAGTTCACTTATAAGCTGAGGGATCAAGATGAGATTAGGCATTTTTGAACCACGAAACGCTCAATTTCCATTTCCGTTGTAGGTGCAACCAACCCGTGACACCCACGTTAAGTATTTTGCTTCTCAATCCATACCTAGTCCCCTCCCACAAAAAAAGAAAAAAAAGAAAAAAAAAGCATTGGTATTGTTAAGTAATTGAGCAAGCAACCATTAGCCTTTTGTTTTGGTTTGGTTGCATCTTCTCTTTGATTTGATTTGCGAATGAAGTCTCCGATAATATTTCCCTATTCCAATGTAAACCGGATCAAATTGAACCTCATTCTTCGTGAATCAATTAATTGTGGCACGAAGCCATCGAAGTGATTTACTCCATCAAGATCGCTCAAAAGCCATGCAAGGACTAAACCATGCACAAACGATAACCATTCCGTTCTAAAAATAGATTTTTTATTTCTATTTTTGGTTGAGTTTTTGAGCAAAAATATATGTTTGATAATCACACAAAATTTCTATTGTTTGAATAGAATTCATTTAATAACGATATATAATTTCTCATTCTCAGGCAACGGTGGCGGCGATGACAACAAATGGCGATAGGAAGATGGCTAGCTAACATCGAGAGCCAAAAATTAGAAATTTTTTATTTTTCATATCTATTCCAAAATTAGATAAGTATTTACTTACCATTTTTGTTCCAAACCTAGAATTAAAAATTTATTCTAACAATCGAAAAATGAAATTGCGCTATTAAATAAGATTTTAAATTTAAATTTGTTCATATGAATAAAAGAATAGGTTGGGCCACAAATAGATTGATTAACACGCAGGTCTTAAAAATCCTTTGAACTCGTGGCGCACGAATTTGCTACAGGTTGTGCATGTCGTGATCATCTCTACTTGCCAGTAATGGCTAAGGAGATACTGTCCGATTATGCTTTTTGATCATACCGAGCTGTTCCACTTTCCAGGATTTAGACCCCATTCCATGTACTTCATCTTTTTATCATGCCGGACACATTCTGCGAACCAGAGAGGTGGGCCTTCTTTGCACAGTCCACGTCACTTATTCTCCTCTGGTATTGCATAAGCATCTCGACATCTTTATTTCTTTTCCCACTTAGGAGAGCGACATACCATTCGCCATTTTTATTCGACGAGGAATTGATTGATTAATGAATTGCATCGCCGGCCAAAAAGTGATTATTGCTAAATTAAGCGTCTCTCGGCTCGGAAGTCTTTTGAAGATTTACGGGCCGATCTTTATGATCCGGTTAAAAATTGGGTGATCCATCACCGCTTCATCCGAGGATTTTCGGAAATCTGCTGTCATCGGCCTTACGAGGACAAATTGCGGGTGCAATTGGGGTTGTGTCTTTATATAAGAAACTTGCTGCTATTACAAAAATGTTTTGACAGAGGATAAGTTTTATTATCTGTAAAAAAGAAAAGGGGAAAAAACCTCAAGATAGGGTTTGCTTAGACGATTATCTGAATAATCAATTAGTAAATTAGGGGTTAATTAAAAAAAATAGTATCGATCTGAATACTTTATAATCAGCATGTAATGGAAACACAAAATCTGAGCACGCCTTTACTTTTTCAATCCCCATCGCCAAATTTGGGAGGAGGGTGGGACCCTCCATGGACTCTAAAATGTCCTCGAGTTCATCATATGGACGGACCATCACAGGTACGAAGACCACTGTTACATCGATCTGTTCTTTGCCCTGTTGCTGGTCGTGGTACATATGTAGAAAAAAGCATGAGAATCTCGCAAGATTGAATGATCCATTTGAATTTTTTTGCAGTGCAGTCAACAGTCAATGCGCTCACCAACCTTTCAAATGAATATACCGGATTTTCCACTGAATTTCGACTCTAATCAGTAAAGGGAGATGAACCGGCTTCCCACTTGAGTAATTTTTATTGTTTTGGAATTGATTTATTATGGAAAAGGATTGATAATTGAAGAGTATAAGACGTTTTCATTTTTTATATTTGTCGGAAGCTGAGACGATTTTTCTGGTAAAACCTTTACATTATCACTCCATCTTATTGAGTTATTCAATCTTTTGAAAGAGTTTTGAATTTTGTTGGTTTAATTGTGAAACTACATAAAATACTCCTTGGGGGAAGTTTAGGTGCTTTAGCTTCTTCATATGCATTGTCAAGAGGGAAATTTATTGCAAGCTTAAATCCCGAAAGATCTTAATTATTGCTGAAGCATGGCATGTCACTAATATAAGAAATTTATATGCTTTTTATATACAAATGATCTCCCTTCACTAACTAATGAAACTTTTCAAGGTTTTACAAAATTACGCCTATTTCATGATTAGAGTCTATATTTTTGGGGCGCATGTGTTTTGATTCTTTCAGATGAAAATGCTGCGAATCCTTTAAAATGTGCTTTGGACGCTTCAAATCTGCTGGTAATTCTGCCAATAATTTCGAAAATTTGGGTAAAATTTCGGATTTTGACGAAAATGAAAAGAAATTGCTTTATTGACTTCGTTGGACGCCAACTTAAATAGCACACGTCTCCCTCCAAATTCTTTCCCTCCGAAACTTGTCTGCCAAACAAAACGGAAAGGCGAAACAAAAGAAAAAGAGAAGGAAGTGCCACCTTGTCCGTGACGCTGGGGCTTTTACTCTGTTTCCATTGCCTCCTCTGCTTATGAGCTCTGCCTCTCTCTCTCTCTCGATGGGAATCACGGATTCGGCAGCTGATCTCACTTCCTCTTCTTCTTGTCTGGTACCCATTTGTGGTTGCTTTCTTTCGTTCTTTCCTTTTTCTTTCCCATCTGTTGATTTTCTTGCATGTTTTTATTTTCCTCGTTTGTAAGTTCATTCGAAGTATTCGGCACGACTACTATGCTAAGAATAATCCCTTTGTAGGGTAGCTAAATTGCTTTATTTGCGCGGAAGAAAAAGAAGAACAGGGAGGTGGCTTCCCATCTGCTTTGGCTTCCCATCTGCTTAGTCTCTCTCTCTCTCTCTCTCTCTCTCTCTCTCTGTCAAAGATTTTTTTGTAATTTTACGGCTGTGGGATTCTTGGGATGGACCAGATCCATTTTCGAGGGCATAGAAAACACCAGTTTAAAGCAATTGATAGGAGCTTTGCACGTACACCAAAGTTTTGTGTGCTCTTTTGTTGGTCACGGTTGGTGGTTGTGTTAATTGTCTTTTTCTTGAATACTCAGGTTTAGAGAGGGGTTTACTCTATGATGGATGCGTGCGATTGCATCGACACCCAATGGCCTCCTGGAGAACTACTTGTGAAGTATCAGTACATATCGGACTTCTTGATTGCTTTGGCATATTTTTCGATTCCCCTCGAGCTCATATACTTTGTGCAAAAATCTGCGTTCTTCCCATATAGATGGGTGCTGATGCAGTTTGGTGCTTTCATCATTCTTTGTGGGGCGACTCACTTCATAAATCTGTGGACAATGAATATGCATTCAAAAGCTGTTGCCGTGGTAATGACAATTGCGAAAATTTCTTGTGCCATTGTGTCATGTGCAACAGCTTTGATGCTTGTCCACATAATTCCTGACTTGCTGAGCGTAAAAACTAGGGAATTGATTTTGAAGAATAAAGCTGAAGAGCTCGACAGAGAGATGGGCCTCATTCTTACACAAGAGGAAACTGGACGTCATGTTAGGATGCTAACTCATGAGATTAGAAGTACTCTCGACCGCCACACTATACTGAACACAACTCTTGTAGAACTGGGGAGGACATTAGGGCTTGAGGAATGTGCATTGTGGATGCCGTCACAAAAGGGTACGATCTTGCGACTCTCCCATACTCTACACCATCAGCCATCGGTTGGATCTACCATTCCAATAAACGTTCCTCTAGTCAATGAAGTTTTCAGTAGTGGACAAGCGATGCGTATTCCCTATACATGTCCTCTGGCTAGGATCAGACCTCTTGTGGGCAGATATATGCCACCAGAAGTTGTTGCAGTTCGAGTACCTCTCTTGTACCTATCAAATTTTCAGAATGAATGGCCTGACCTTTCGGTGAAAAACTATGCAGTGATGGTTCTGATTCTCCCTTCAAATTATGGGAGACAATGGCGAGACCATGAGTTGGAACTCGTTGAAGTTGTTGCAGACCAGGTTTGTCTTGTCTTACTTGATTGAAAATTTCCTGGGTGCCTTCTCTCCTGTATGTGTGGACACAAGGCCTTTCATGAGTTTGGCGCTCAGCGTACCTTCTCACGGTTGCTTGTATAGCTGTAAATCTTTAGAACTTAAGCATGGTAGTCCACAAAGCAGTGGTTGAAAGAAGGAGTAAAACATATAATGAAGACCACCATGACTGCAATTAGAGGGGCTTTACTGTAAGGTGGCCAAGGCAACACAGTATGAATAAGTTTCATGGATTGGAAACCTCATTTTTAGAAGTTTGCTCTTCCTATATTCCTGTTTGGTGGATATATAATAACATGGAACATTATTGAACTGTGAATGAAAGTAAGCTTTGCATAATCACAAGCTAGAAGCTATTCTGGCCATTACCTTGCTTTTGCACAGGTCTTTCTCACTGGACTTTAGTGTTGTGGTGATAAACCATAATTATTGTTGTTTTCATGTGTGTCTGTAGTATTCTATTCCTACATCTCAGGGTTTTAGTGTTTAGGCATATCGTGTAATATCTTTTTGTTTCAAAGTAAATATGTCATGTATTTCTGACTTCCTACTTTATCTTTTCATCACTTATAGTCATATATGAGAGTGAGAATAATTCATCAATCCAAATGATATCTCCTGTCCTCTGCCAAATCTATCTGTAAATTTATGTAACTCAACTTTGGCCCCCTTAAATTCTTGAACTGCTCTTTAGCATTGGTATTATATAAAAAAATAAACCTTATACACTTCACACAAGTTAATTGAGGAATTTAGCATGTTTTTGCAAATTTTATGGAATTTCACAACCACTGTCAGCTATTAGGAGGCCGCTATGTCAGCACCGGTGACAACTGCTGTATGACAGCTTCTGTGACCACAATTTAAAACCTTGACTGTCCTTGTTCAAAGTTTGGGTCTTGGGGGTTTAGTCTAGCAATTGCTACAGGAAACCTTCTACCAAGACTGAAAATTCAAAACCTGGAAATAGCAGGCAATACTGGTGGATATGTCTGCTGCTATAATAGGATCAGAGTGTATTGGAAGTAAGAAGAGGGTACAAAGTCAAAGATTTTTTTTTGGTAAAAAAAAAAAAAAGGATTGATTCTAACTAATTTTAAAACTCTACTTGCTTGTTAGTTTCTTCATTTAGATAATCTTTCTTTGGGAGAGATCTTATGGTCTGGAACATCAGTCAAACGGGAAAAGCAAAGGAGAAATGAAAGAATGTGAAGGTTTCCTCGCCTTATGTCTACCTTGCGGTGGTGCATTGGCATTCTTTGGATGATGGTCTTGTGTTACATTGAGGAATATGTCATCTTCATCATCTTGAAGCTTCCCATCAATCATTCACAACTTTGATATTTCCCTCCACAAGTGCCGTTCTATAGTTTTTTTTTCCTTAGGTTCATTAGTTTTTATTGCCTCGAAAATCATGAAATTTGTTCCAGGATTTTCATGTTATCTGGCTGCTGAATTTGCATCTCAATTTCATGTTTAGGTAGCTGTGGCTCTCTCACATGCTGCTATTCTTGAAGACTCCATGCGAGCTCAGCATAAGCTTATTGAGCAGAATATTGCTTTAGATTCAGCTCGCCGCGAGGCAGAGTTGGCAGTTCATGCTCGCAATGATTTCCTAGCAGTAATGAATCATGAAATGAGGACACCATTTCATTCAATCATTGCACTCTCTTCACTGCTTCTGGATACTGCATTGACTCCCGAACAAAGGGTTATGATTGAAACCATACTGAAGAGCAGCAACCTCTTGGTGACCCTTATCAATGATGTTCTTGACCTTTCTAAACTTGAGGATGGCAGCTTAGAGCTAGACATTGGAACATTCAACCTTCATGGTATCGTCAGACAGGTAAACATAGCAACTTTTCACTAACAGTATTTAAGAAGATTACAATCATCTTTATTTTGTCCATTAATTTGCTTTATCTGAGAAGCAACGTGATTAGTTGGTTGTCTTATAACCGCAGGTTATTAATTTGGTAAATCCCATTGCTTCTGCAAAAAAACTATCCATGGCTGCATTTCTGGCTCCTGACCTGCCTACCCATGCTGTTGGCGATGAGAAACGCATTATGCAAACTATGCTAAATATAATTGGGAATGCTGTGAAGTTCACAAAGCAAGGCTATGTATCAGTTGTAGCTTCCATTGCAAAACCAGAGTCTTTAGTGGAGTGGCAACCAGCGGAATTCTATCCGTTCATTAGCAATGCCCACTTCTACCTCAAAGTGCAGGTTGATGACTTTCGCAGTTTAGCTTCACTTAGCATGTAAAAATTGTCCTTTTGAGCAAAACTCCTTATCATTAGCTCTCTCTGTCTCCCTAGGCTTGCTAATATAATGCTTTGTTTCATGTTCTTTTGCACTGATAAATTTGTATTACAGTGCATCCCATATCAGCAAACGAGCACCTTTTTTTTTTTGGTGGTAAAAATCAATCTGGGTTATCATTGTCTTAATTATGCAACTTACTTGGATTCTCATATCAGGTTAAGGACTCTGGCTGTGGCATACAGCCACAAGATATTCCTCAAATATTTACTAGATTTATTCATCCTCGAAGCGGATCTAATCGGGGTAATGGCGGCAGAGGACTTGGACTTGCCATTTGCAAAAGGTAGATTGCAGATTGCTTAACGCTTTTGCTCAAATAGCAACTTTCTTTTGTAAGCATCTATGATCCTTTGGACACTTTACTGATTGCTAGTCCGTCAAGCATATGAAGCCCTCGTCTCATGCACACTGACAAACCATGAGCCAGTTGAGTCAGAAAAGATCTATGGATCTTTGAACCTTAAATATAATGCTTCTCGGGGCATAATATCAAGTAGTGACCCTCGAGGTTGCGGATTGATTTACTTGCACTGGTTACCATTTGGACACTCAGATGATATCTCAGAGATAATTTTCTCGGCCCTTTCGTCTACTAAAGTTTGCAAGCCACTGGATGAAATTGTAGTATCTCGGTTTTGTGATCTGAGATCTCACCGACTCTCCTTTTCATGATTTTAGATTTATAAATCTCATGGGAGGTCACATCTCCATCGAGAGTGAAGGCCACGACAAGGGCACCATCGTCACTTTTGTCGTCAAACTACAGAAATGCAGCAATGCAAATGACTTGGCAGCCCACGAGATCACATCTAGAGCTCAGTCTATTCATGAAAGCACCCATTTTGCTCGGCATAAACCTCTCATAGATACTGACGGAATGGTCCCCTCCAGCTCCCAGTATCAAAGAAGTTTTTGAAGTCTCAAATGCAAGTGCTTTATTCGAATGGCGTGTCCCAACGAGGTCTCCCCAAGATATTGTTCAGGTGAAAAATGGGTATTGACTGCGTAATCCCTTCTTATCGTGGAGGCCTATACAACGTGAGGGAACTGAAGCAAGTGTCCAACCAGTCTTGAGAGTATAACTTACGACTGTTTTGATAGAATAACCGTCGATCCGTTTACTCCCGGTTTTCTGGTGTCTGCACTTGCCCTACTTAGTCCTAGGATCCAGGTCCATGATGCACTCTTGTATAGTGATGGAAATTCACATTCTCTATACGCAGAGCAATGACTAACATGTACTTCAAGAGTAGTTATTAGCAAAATCTATTATCGAATCACTCTCCTTCTGCCACTTTATTAGTATGATAATAGCAATAACTATTATTATTGTTGTTGCTGCTGCTTGCCTATTTCTTTCTGGGCGGGGGTTGGGGGACGTCCGAATTGATCTTTGCTTATTCGTGCCTGCCCGAGAATTATGCCGAGGAGATCCACTCTTGCTGAGGAAAAGAACATCCACATCCACGGTATTAAAAGCAGCCTGAGCAGCTTTCGGATACGCTCGCCTAATTCTTGCGAATGATATCTCAAGCATTTCACAAGAGCCTCTCACTCAGACTCACATGCCATGGAAGCTTGTCTAAGGAACTCTCCATTTTCCGGGCAAAATATGCATCTGACGGAGTATCTAGTCTTCTTTGCAAGTAACGTGGATTAATTAACACGACTTGATATCCGCTAGTAGCTTTCTTTTGCTTGAGAAAGCATTAGAGATCGGGAAAATCTTTGTTCTTGCGACCTATTTTGAACCAAAGACTTCGCTTATGCCAAAGATTAAACGAGACGGTGATCTAACTTGTGGAAACAGACCTTGTTATCCCGAGAAGGATGCTACATTTTCATACCTCAGGTCATTTTGCAGTCCCAACGAAGAATTTCCCATCTTCCACTTCAGAAGTGGACCTTAATTTGAAACTTCATCATTTGAGCAAGTTTTCGGGTTAATTTTCTTGATAGACAAGATTAACACACGGTACCTACTGCTCATTTGACATCATTCTGGCTTTTAAGTATACTCTATTGCCTGTTTAAAGCAAAAATAAAGCTATTAACTTAAAGTATGCTGAAGGATATCAAATTGCTTATTGTGACGCAAGATAAAACCCACACCAGCCGCCACCCCCACTCCCCCCCCCCCCCCCCCAAAAAAAAAAAAAAAAAAAAAAAAAAAAAAAAAAAAAAAAAAAAAAACATGGTCATATAATACCGCGAATAGTGATCATTTTCGACTCTGGTCATTCCAAATTTCCAATACACAAACCAGGGCATATGGAATTCTACACCATCACCAATAGTCACAACAAATTGCAACCATTACCGGTGATGTACTCTGCCTCATCTACGATAGCTGCCACTCTTTTTCAGAGGAAAAACTTAATGCATACAAATTGACAGAAGCGCATAGATGAATCTAACAGAATGAGTAAGGATGAATCAGAGAAAAACAGCCACCCAAGTATTCGAAATAAGTGCAACACTAAAAGAATGAAATCCACGGTAATATTTGGAAAGACAAGGATCTAAATAGAACTTTGAAAATCATCAGACTCCGTCTTTCTAGCACATAATACAGTAAGTTCCAGAACAAACAGAAACAAGTAGGCAAAATTAATCTAACATAGCTACTAAAGACATCAGGAACACCAAAAATTGTGTACTCTTCAGTGTTCTTCATAATGGGTTTCACTTCTTTGCCTTCTTCGGTACCCTGAAAGCCCAAAGAAATTTCTCAGATAAATCCAACTGTGGATAGAGAGAAATCTACCATTTTTTGCATATACTTACTCGGCTGCAGGTGCTGGTGCTGATGCTGGTGCTGCTGGCTTCTCACCAGGTCCCTGTTCAATTTAGACACAGGAGGGAATCAATTTAGAATCTACCTATGATACATAAAATACATTTTCATTTATCCATTCTCAGAGCTTGTTTTACTTCATTTGGCCCTTTAAACACACGATAATTACGTTTTGACTCAAAAACTTACACAATTCTACTTAATTGATTCCCTCATCCAGTCATTTTTAATTGTCTAGCTGGTAATAAGACTCACCTGGGCCAAACGCTCCTCCCTCCTAGCATGCTTCCTTTCCCTGCTTGCCTTGTTCTTTGCCCTCTTAGCCTCAAATTGGTCAGACAATGTCTTTTCTCTGGCCTTCTCTGCTTTAGACTTGTGAATGCTCTCCATCAGCACACGCTTGTTCTTGAATACGTTACCCTTCACCCTCATGTACATGTCATGGTACATGTGCTTGTCAATCTTCTTTGATTCCCGATATTTGCGAAGCAAGCGCCTAAGGACACGCATCCTCCTCATCCACAAGATCTTTGTGGGCAGCCTTGCCTCCCTCGTACCCTTGCGCTTACCTGAAACCAGGTCGAGTTACTACTCACAGCCTCCTAGGGTTTACTAGTTTCCCAAGAGCAATGGTTACATCATAGAGACAAAAAAGAAATACAATATACAAACATGGTACATTGGAAAAAAAGCTCTTCTTTTCAGTAGAGTTGTGCCAACTTGAATTAAAATAAAATAAAAAATATACATACTTTGCTCATACCATAATGAAGCTCAAGTTATGGAAGATCTCTCAGTTCAGAGGAAACTCACCATATCCAGAGTGACGGCCCTTTCTCTTGGCCTCCTTCATGCGCCGTGCCCTAGATCGAGAGTGGATCTTAGTGGGCTTCCTGATAATGAAACCATCTTTAACCAACTTCCTGATGTTCTGGCCTGTGTAAACACCCAAATTGATATCAATCGATGAAGGCAAGAGAAGCTTAACTACTGAGCCACTTGTGACCAACAAGAAGAATGCAACCAGTATTCAAAGGAAGTGCCACCACTTCACGAGGGGTCATGGTGAAGCAGGCGGGTGCAGCTCTAGAGAAATTACTCATGAAACCGCATCATCAGTTCTAAAATGCGTGTCATACTCTATGCAGAATCAATTAGAAGAACTCAAATAACAAGCAAGCCACAGTGGAGATGTTGATTATTTCGATTGTGATGCGATGCGAAGCCAGATAGAGTAAAAGAGCGGAAGTTAGCAGCGACTCAACAAGCAAGTTCCACAGACAGAACCCAACGTAAAGAGTCTTAATTCTAGCCAAATTCCACTCAGCCCCTCTTACTGAAGCTGAAAAGAAGATCAACAAGTGCAAGTCCTCCATATGTTCCTTTCCTTCCTACGAAGGACACGGAATCCAAGGCCAGACGCGGAAACCAAAACAACTGCTTGTCGATAAATTCTCAGACCCACGACACCAATTCTTCACATCAACAGCAACGGAAGACCAATCGATCCCGCCTCAGCAAGCAAACAAAACACAAAGCACAAGAAATCGAACCCCACACAAGAAAGCAACAACCACAAGCGAATTCACATCGCAGACAGCCAAAAAGATGTCTACCCATCCTCATCCTCCATGCTAGCATCACCAGAAACTCGACCTCCAAGTACTGAAGCTCACCCATCAACACAAATACTTAAAACCGTCGTCCAATCTCTTTTTTCTCCCCTACCCATCATTTGCTGCCGATAGAAAGGTCCGAGAAAACAGCTCCGACCCGACATCGACGAGCGACGAAGCGCAGAGCAAATAGACGAGCGAAGCTACTTACAAAGAGAGAAAGAGGGAGGCGGCGCGACTTACGGGAGTTGGCCATGGAGATTTCGTTGACCTCATTAGGATCGAGCCACACCTTGCCTCGGCCGCACTTGAGGACGCTAGCGGAGAGCCGCTTCTGAAGCTTCAGCGAGACCATCTCTCACCTCTCTCCCTCTCGCTGGTCGATGCCTGGGAAAAGTAGAAGAGGATGAGAGGGGTGAGGTGGAGTCATTATATACCACAGCTTCGCCACCGCCTAGGGTTTTCCAGCGCTCCTTCTTTGATGGGCTGGGCTTCGTCTACTCTCTTTCGTTTGTATTTTACGCTCATCAAACCTGGATTTCGCCTCGCCGGCCTCATCGGCCCAGTTAGGAGGATACTAAGGCAAGACGGATCTTTGTGAGGTCGGCCCACTGAAAAATTAACCCTATACCATATTTATCCTAATTTTTGTATTGCAAAAAATCTCAAACTGGTACATCTTGTTTGGAAATAAATGTTGGTGCCAATTTGAAAAAAAAATTTGGCCAAAAAAAAATTAATTTTGAGTAAATGTGGCATGGGCCACACTAGTTTTTATATTTTTGGTGAGTCAAAAGCTAATTTAGGGTTAATGCGACATAAGTGGGCCGGTTTACAATTTATGGTACCAACCCTTTCTTTTATATATATGAAAAGATTGATCATTTCGGTTGCGAATAAAATGCATTGCCAATCGAAATTGGAATGTTGCCTCCCACGATGATCAACGCACCAACGTGCAGACGTGTAAAGCATTCGAAATGCGAACTGTTAGCCATTAAAAATGCACACATTTGATACGTATAAGATGCAGAGAGACTTTGGTGGCCTTAGCCAAAACTTGTCGACAATCCAAAATCTCTTTCGTAACGAGAATGGCTCTTCTTGCTCATCTGTGTCTTGCAAATTGCTTGCTTCTCTTGCCCCTGTTTGCAGTTGTTTTCGCCGCGGACATCGATGCTTATGGATCCAGATCCGGCCTCAAGAAGCCAAAACTACAGGGTGACCAGAGCCTCCTCTCCACAGACATCGGGATTCAAGGAGTGATTTACTGTAAATCGGGCTCCAAGCTCGTCCCACTCCAAGGTACCTAATGTGTTCATGTTCTGTCCACGCTAGTTTCTGATCTGCTAAGGCCATTGTCCGTCTGCGCTCACTTGTCTTCCGTTGCTCCCAATCATTTATAATGAGATGCGAACTTCAGCCTGCTCATTGATGAATGTAAGAGTGATTAGCGTGCGCACATATATATACATACATACATATATATATATATATATATATATATATATATATATATATATATATTTTGGCTAACACTATTGTAACCAAGAATGACTATTAGAGCGATTTGATCATGTCGAAGATTGATATACTTCATCTCACGCCCCATAAAAAGTGAGCAGCGCGAGGATGAGTGCGGTTTTTCTCCATGTTGGATCTTATGCAGCAAATCCACATACCATCGTCTTCAATTTCGATGGCTATAGACAGTTCCAATAAAGAAAATAGATCAGTTGTTGAGCTGCCTAAACATGGAACATCCTCATAGCTTCATTTCTCTCCTCTCTCAAATTTACATTAGCCAACTGGTTGAAATCCATATGCGGTGGTGATAGATAAAATCATGGGTAGGTTGCAATACGCATGACAATTACTCTTCTGCAAAGCGAATAGAGATTGAATAAAATGATGTGATTCCAGGTGCTCGGGCGAGGGTAACGTGTTTGGCCGTGGACAAGCGAGGGTACGAAACCGCTCCGTTCTGCATCTTGAGCAGACCGACCGATGCAAATGGCTATTTCTTGGCAACACTGTCGCCATCGGAGGTCGAAAATGACTGGAAGCTCACACATTGCAAGGCTTTCCTGGAGCCCTCTCCCTCTGCGACCTGCAAAGTGCCAACGGACGTGAACAAGGGGATCACTGGTGCTCTTCTCTCATCCTATCGCCCCTCGAAGGACAAGAGAATGAAATGGTTCTCCGTGGGGCCTTTTGTTTACACCGCGTGACGACGAAGACTCAATTTTTTTAAAAGGGGAATTTGAGAGCTGGTAATGGGGTGGAACATGGAGAAATGAAGCTACTACTTCTCTGAGGTCGATGACTGATTAAAGTTATCTTTTGGCTCTTTGCCAATAGGTTAAGTTTGGATATTGGCATGTGATCAGAAAAGTGTTGGCCATCTTTATAATAACTAAACAACCATTCAACCAAAGAGGCCAGATGAAACTATTGGGTTGTTCTCTTGCTTAATAAAATAACCGAGTATTGGAGGGTCGGACTTCGACCCGTATTAGCCCGCTTCATATAGGACCATGAGCTAACAGCTCAAGTAGATCGAGCGTACCCGAAAAAAGCTAAACGAGTGGGCTTAAGGGCTAGCAAAACAAAAAATACATAAATAAATAAGCCAGAAATTAAAGAAGGAAAACTCGGGGGTTCGTGCGTTTCTCTGTCTGCTATTTCTGCACCAGAAATAATATAAATCCATTGTGACTATTACCAAATCCAAAGTGTTAATTGGCAATTCACGATAACATTAACTTCGTATGGACAGAATCAAGAACTCTGCACAGCCATGAAGACACGGGATGGTCGAGTCAACCCCACCAAATAGCATACAAATTATCCGATCTGATGCGTGGAGAAGAACTCTTTGCAGGCGGCAAGTGCAGCTAGACAAGAATATTAAGCATTCTAGTTAGCCGAAACAAAAAGCACGTTGGCAAACGAACAGTCTCATACAAATTATAAGTGCGGTTCAAAGGAAAGATGAATTACCAGCAGATTGAGCCAAACAAGTACAGTAAACAAGAATGGCCTTTGAGAAATGAAAAAACCACGACTAAAATAGACTGTTATTATACCCATTCTGAACCACTTGTCAGAGCAGGAACGCAGGAATGCAGTTATTCTCCAGTTCCCACTAGGAGGCCTCGTGATCAAGCTCTGGTTCCGTGCTGCTCTTATAGAAGCCATTTTCTTTCAATCCAAGATTGACTTCGCACTTTGCACACTTGTTATCTTCATCAACAATGTCACGTATAAACTTGATTACAGAACAGAGGCCACCCAAGAAGTTGTGATCAATCACGCCACGGCCATCCATCACATGTGCAAAGTCCACCAGTTTAACTTTCGGGTGTGCACCGCCGTCCAAAGCAGACTCCCTGTCATATAAGATAATGAGTGAACAAGAATAGAAGTGATAATCCGTCTGAACCTCGAACCATTCCTTCAGCTGAAGCAATTGTGCCAAAATTCCACCCCGGTGACAGTAAACTTTTGATGCATACAAACAATCCGGATCCACATTTGGACCCAGAGACAAGTTGGAAGAAACAAACTTCCTCAGAGCCGACCTGACACCGTCCGCATTAAAGCTATAAACAACCTTCTTCTCAGGTTGCCAAAACCCAGCTTCGCTATTTTGATATACCCTTAGCCCAGAAATCCTGAAACCCAGTGAAACGCTTGTGCTATTTCGATCTTTCTCTAAGCACTTTTGGATGTACTCCTCAGAGGCCTCGGGATACCATGTTCTGGATCCAGTCTTGATGTCCATGACAGATGGGTTCGTGCGACCCGCGACGAGATCCTCCAGAACCAGGTGAGGTTGAGGACCTGATCCATCAGACGCCTCAATAGTCTGAGTTCCGTGAAACGCAGGAAAGAATTTGCGAATGTGACCTGGGATCTCGGTATTGGAATAGAATGACTTGTAAAAGTTCACTTCCGTGTCTCCGCGATGATCGCTCTGGAGAGGCTTATAGAAGCGGCCCGAATCATCCACCAGTGGCCCCAGCTTTCCCCCGTCTCCCCGGTGACCGGCGACTTGATGATCCGGGACCTTGAGCATGGTGTATCTGATGTGCGAACAAATTCTCCAAACTTACTCAGATTCGACTGATCACAGCCAGATGGACTAAAATGAAAATCCACGCTGATGGGCAACTACTCCAAGAATGACTCTGTGCAGGATGCTTCCTTGCAGGCAAATCAAAGAAAACGATTGAAAACAAGTCCTGACTGAAATTTCATGTGCAAGCGCAGAGAGATGAAAAGGACAAGCTTTTATAGGTACACCCTAGAACTAACAGCAACAATTTAAGATAAACAAAACGCAATAGGCGTCAATCTAATTAATTAAACCGATAATAAGGCGAGCGACATGAACCTTCGCACTTTTTACATAACCAATCAAAGGCTACGCCATCGTTTACTCCGTCAACAAGAACGAACGACGATTCCTCGGAGAGAAACGCACTTTCAGACTTCGGTTTTGTTTTTGTTTTTGTCCTCTCTTTGTTTGGTCTCAATACCCTCTTTCTGCGAACTCGCCCGACAACCAAACGCACCCAGATTCCCATCGCAATGCCGTCCTAACGACTCGACGCGAAAGCGCATGTTGACTTTATCTCAGCGATCGCAGCAATTAAAGATTCACGTACCGCGGATTGGGCGACGCCGGGGACGGATTTTGCAGGGCGGAGGAGGTGAAGAAGCAGCAGTCCTTTGCACGTGGTGGAAAGTCCTCGCCGACGATGAAGGCCCGGGAGAGAAGAAAGAGAGGGGTGGAGAGGGGCAGACAGAGTTGGCCGTGATGCCGCCGCTTGCGACGGAGATATCAGGTGGAGGAGTAGCGTGCCTTTGTCTCTTGCTCGCTTCCCGAGACATGCAGTTCTCCCACTTTGATTTTATAAACAATTTTCTTTTACCGAGGAACGATTTATCACCGACCAGGCGGATTTCGAATTTCGAATTTCGATTTTCGATTGGATACACGGAATATTCACTGAGATAAGTTGATATGCTAAAAATCTCTAACTGATATATATGTAATAAATTTATTCAAATTAATTTTTTGATCATTAAAAATTATAAATTAATACATTTTTTATAAATTTATTTAAAACTAGTACATTAATAATAATATAATCTCTCAAAATTGTTAATTGAATAACATTTGATAGTTAATTAGTATATCGATTTGAGATTTTATTATTTGATTTGTCAAAATTAATAAATTTATGTGTTTTTTTTAATATCAATCTAATTTAATGGATGACATATTTATTACAATTATACTAATTTCAGATTTTTAACAGTTAAATAAAATAATTTGAAATAAATTTATTAGAAGTGCACTAATTTGGGGGCTTTTATAGTCATTTAAGGTAAATTTATTATATGTATATTAGTTTAAAATTTTTTATGATTAAAAAGATTAATTTATAATATTTTTACTCTATATGTATTAAGTTGGGTTTTTAGGATATTAATCATAAGTAAAAATGAGGAAAAAGGAGAACGACGAGAGAGGAGGAGGGAAAAAAAGAAGAAATTAAAAAGAAGAAGGACCGCTTCCGCCTAGGGCTTTCAGAGCTGCCCCTTCGACGAGATGTAAAGGGCGCCGGCCGGGGCCCACTAGATTTTTGTTTTCGGTCGAAGGGCCCACTTTGGATTTTTTCTTTTTTAGGTCGGTAAAGGGCCCACTCTACATTTTTCTTTTTTTTGGTCGGTAAGGGCCCACTCTAGATTAGTGGCAAGAATTTGTGGCATAATTTAAGCGACTTTTGTCTGTATTTTCCCCCCTAAAATGCCCATTTAAAAGTAAGATTCTAAAGAATCGAGTGCAATTTAAGATGATTGCGCCTATCGAATATTAAGACGGGACTAATGATTAGAGTGAAATCGCAATAAGGTAGAGGTATTGAGGGTTCGGATTAATTTACTTTTTTTCTTTTTTATGTGTATTTAAAAATAAATTGTGTTGGTTACGATGAAAAGAATCATTAGAGATGACCATCGCTTGCATATGCATGCATGATGATGGACCGAATGAACTGTAATTTTTGAAAAAAATACATGAAAAAATTGTGTATTTATTTTCATTGTGTTCCTTTTTCCCTTTTCAATGGATTGGTGTTGTTTGTTCCCATTTTTTTTTTGTCAATTAAAAGGTTAACACTCTCTGCTCATGCGTGACTCGATGTGTGCGACTATGATGATAATTCTATAGTTGGTAATAGTGGCAAGAATTCGTGGCATAATTTAAGCGACTTTTGTCTGTATTTTCCCCCCTAAAATGCCCATTTAAAAGTAAGATTCTAAAGAATCGCGTGCAATTTAAGATGATTGTGCCTATCGAATATTAAGATGGGACTAATGATTAGAGTGAAATCGCAATAAGGTAGAGATATTGAGGGTTCGGATTAATTTACTTTTTTTTTCTTTTTTATGTGTATTTAAAAATAAATTGTGTTGGTTACGATGAAAAGAATCATTAGAGATGACCATCGCTTGCATATGCATGCATAATGATGGACCGAATGAACTATAATTTTTGAAAAAAAAATACATGAAAAAAATGTGTATTTATTTTCATTGTGTTCCTTTTTCCCTTTTCATTGGATTGGTGTTGTTTGTTCCCATTTTTTATTTGTCAATTAAAAGGTTAACACTCTCTGCTCATGCGTGACTCGATGTGTGCGACTATGATGATAATTCTATAGTTGGTAATAGTGGCAAGAATTCGTGGCATAATTTAAGCGACTTTTATCTGTATTTTCCCCCCTAAAATGCCCATTTAAATGTAAGATTCTAAAGAATCGCGTGCAATTTAAGATGATTGCACCTATCGAATATTAAGACGAGACTAATGATTAGAGTGAAATCGCAATAAGGTAGAGATATTGAGGGTTCGGATTAATTTACTTTTTTTTTTCTTTTTTATGTGTATTTAAAAATAAATTGTGTTGGTTACCAATGAAAAGAATCATTAGAGATGACCATCGCTTGCATATGCATGCATAATGATGGACCGAATGAACTGTGATTTTTGAAAAAAAATACATGAAAAAAATGTGTATTTATTTTCATTGTGTTCCTTTTTCCCTTTTCATTGGATTGGTGTTGTTTGTTCCCATTTTTTGTTTGTCAATTAAAAGGTTAATACTCTCTGCTCATGCGTGACTTGATGTGTGCGACTATGATGATAATTCTATAGTTGGTAATAAAGCATAGATATACTATTTCATAAAAGCCATTGTGATTTTCCTCGTTTGCCATTCATTTGGGGTGAGAGAATGGCATGCGACACTTCCATGCTTAGTCAATGGTGACCTAACGTTTGCTGAGATAAGGGTCTAATTGACATGAACTCGTGGAGTTTAGGGGAGTGAATTGAAAAAAAAAAAAAAACGATGTTTGGTTTGAATATTGATGTGCAAAACGGGAGGAAATTTGGAGATTTGAAATTTAATTTAGCAAATTGAGACGTATCATACCGTATAAGAAAATTCCACAAGAATCTCTAAAATATCAATTGACATGAGTTCATGGTAAATGAGACAATTTTGCACTTTTTTTAATTTAATTTAATTTAATTTTTTTTTTTGTATTTTTCCTTGCCAGTGTATATAAATTACGAGATTTTGACTCGGGCAACTGGGTTCGCGCGCGCAGCGCAAGATGAGAGCGCGAAGGGGAGACACCTGTCAACGATTCTCCATGGCCGATCACCATCTTCGTTCTTCCTTCTTCAATTCATCTCTCCTCTCTTCGCGCCTTGAAGTTCGAACGCTCTCGCTCGCTAATGGTCAAAACTCAAACCTCTCTCTCGTGTTTTTCTCCCCCTTTTTGGCGAACGTTTGAGAGTTTCGTAGCAGAGAGAGCGCAAGTTTTTTGAGAAGTGAACCGAGTCATGGCGACTGCCAAGTTGGATCGCGTGCCGAGCGTGAAGAAGCGAGTCGAGGACAGCGTCAGGGCTCACTGCAACGATCTGTTTTCGCTTCTCTCCAGGTCGGTTCGCTCGTCACCCTTCGCATCATCCTCGGCCATTTATTCTTCGACGAGGCCTTGCCTGCTGGATGTGTTCAATCTGCGGTTGTCCGGGAGATGTCGAAGGAGGTTTCTGGAGGAGGAAGAGAAATAGTCACCCCCAATCAGTCCTGGCTTGATTTGGTAGGGAGAGATGAGATGGTTGTGTTCCGGAATCTGCATTGGCTTCTTTGTTTCTTCCATCATCATCAAGATAGGAGACGGTTTTCATGCTCTTACAGCGGTTACTGAAATGGTTGTGATGGATAGAAGACAAGCTTTTTATATTTCATCAGATCTTGTTTGCGGCTCGACGTCTGGCTCGATAGTCTATTTTGTTTAACTCACATTGAGATGGTACCTTTGAGATTTGTTGGGACCAATTGTGCTAAAAACTTAAGCGGCTAGATGAATGTGTTTGTGGGACCAATACCAACTGTTTTAACAATTTGAGTTATTAGATTAATGAATGGTTTAGTATTTAACTATTCTAACATTCTCCCTCACGTTTAGTCTGGCCTTTTATCTAGTACTAAATGGGAAATTTAATTGGAGGGACAAATGGAATTTGGTAAGATTTCAAATTAGGATCTCTAATTTTGATTCCATGTGAGATTTGGTGGGATTATAACAAACTGTTTTAAAAGTTTAAGTTATTAAATGAAGATATGATTTATTATTTAATTATGCTTACGGTACCAAAGTTGGAGATCTAGTGTTTGAGATCCGGTTCCATCATTTGTTTGTTCATTTAGCAATTGATATGTCTCAGGTATAATCATGTTAAGCAGACAGAAAATTATTTATGCATCATATTCAGATATTCTACTAACTCAGCTTTCGCTTAGGCAGGTTACCATCTAACATGTAACTTCACCCAAGAAAAACAAAGTACACTTTCTTTTTTTTTTTTTCTTTTACAAAAACAAAGACATGGGGTTCATGCATGCAAATCTCATAGCTGTTCATTTCATGGGCAATCAAAGAGCTTAGTGAGAGCTTGTGGAGTGGGGGTGTTAATCATCTGGGAGAAGCGTGACATTGTCACTTCAGTCTGGCTGTTTGAAATGACTGTGTATCGACTTTTTCCCTGTGTGATTTTATTTCCGCTTTTAAGGTATGTGAAACAGGGAAAAGGGATATTGCAGCCACATCACTTGCTGGATGAGCTTGACAGCATATTGGATGATGAGCAATCAAGACAAAATCTGAGCGCTTGCCCCTTCAACGAGGTCCTAAAATCCGCCCAGGTGGATCTTCATTTTAGTTACTTTTCCTTTCATAAGATGCAACTTTCATTGAAAAGGAAGAAAAAAAAAGGATAGAAAGAAAGAGCCAAAATAAAGTTCTTCTCAATTTTATGAATGTTGAGTTTATTTAACACCCATAGAGGTGATGTTGAGCCATCAGTAGTAAGCAACTTCACTGCAGCTAGGACTGTGGAGCTCAACAGAACTTTATGTTTGTTATTTTCTTTAAACCTCAAGAAGAGAACACAGCTGAGACGGCTTTATCTACCTAGTTATGAGAGGATATCAGTTTTGGCTTCTGCATTGGTTGTGTCAAAGCAGAGTAAACTTGAAATATAACCAAGCAATGTTTAATCTACATATACACTAGAGTTGCAGTTCCTTCCTACTGCATATATTTTGTCTAAATGTTTTTGCTTTATTTTAAGGAAATCCTTGGTCGCGTTCTTATCATTTGTTAACCTGTCCTGCCTGGGTTGACTGAACAAAGACACACATATTGTTCTATCTTCAGAAAGTACATACCTGACTCATGCAATTGTTTGTTCATGTCTCAACGTTTCATTCACCTGTTCGTTTGCGAAGTGCTAATGTTTCCTTTTGCCTATGGTAACAGGAAGCCATAGTTTTACCTCCATTTGTAGCACTAGCAGTCCGTCCAACACCAGGTGTTTGGGAATATGTCCGTTTCAATGTGAATGAGCTTAGTGTGGATGAATTGACTGTATCTGAATATCTTCGATTTAAAGAAGAGCTTGTGGATGGGCTGTAAGCAACTTTCTTTTCTTAACCATGTAATATCTACTCTAAATTTTCTTGATGAATCATGTTATTTTGTGTGTTCCAGTTTCATTGCCTTTTAAACGTGAATCAGGTCAAATCCCCCTTTTGTGCTTGAGCTTGACTTTGAGCCATTCAATGCAACCTTTCCTCGCTCAAATCAATCGTCATATATTGGCAATGGCGTTCAATTTCTCAACCGCCACCTTTCTTCAATCATGTTCCGTAATAAAGATTGCTTGGAGCCATTGCTTGATTTTCTTCGTATGCACAAACATAAAGGTCATGTAAGTCTCTAAAATAGATTCCTTTTGATAGAAAATTGTAGCGCAACTTCATAACATGATAATGTGCTTGTGCATCTCCCTTATGCTTGTCTCTTCAACATTCTTGTCTTTCCAACATTCTTGTGAGCTTCTTCAAAATCATGTGTCTCTGGTTGATGATCTTGCAAATACTAATGAGCATCCTTTACAGACGTTGATGTTAAATGACCGAATACAAACTATTTTGAAACTTGAGTCTGCTTTGTCTAAGGCAGAGGATTATCTTTCTAGGCTTCCATCTGACATTCCCTACTCAGACTTCGAATATGAGTAAGCTTGTTTTCATGAAGTTTTTGGACAGAGATAAAATTTTCTTGCATTATAAATCTTCTGTTCCTGACATGTTCACTCTATTCTCACAATTTCATTTAGGTTGCAAGGTATGGGGTTTGAGAGAGGTTGGGGCGATAGTGCAACTATGGTTTTAGAGATGATGCATCTTCTGTTGGATATCCTACATGCTCCCGATCCCTCCACTATAGAGGCATTCCTTGGCAGGATTCCTATTGTATTTAATGTCGTCATACTGTCCCCCCATGGATATTTTGGGCAAGCTAATGTCTTGGGGTTACCGGATACTGGAGGGCAGGTAGGTATGACTTTGATCTTTTTTTGTAACAAAAAAATGAAAGTAATCTATTACTTATTGCCTCTTCATTATTAATGCGGTCTCTGTGAGTGACCGTACCTATAGTATTTACATTGGCTACTGCATGCAGATTGTTTACATACTTGATCAGGTTCGGGCACTGGAGAATGAAATGCTTCTCAGAATACAGAAGCAAGGACTGGATGTGACCCCTAGAATTCTTATTGTATGTATAAACTGATTTATTACTTTGCTTGAGCATGCTACCATTGCTTTCTCTGGTACTGCCATTTATTCTCAATTCTCCCTTTTTTTCTTCTTCTTACTTGATTTTTGTTCTTTCAGGTTACTAGGTTGATACCTGATGCAAAAGGAACTACATGTAACCAACGGCTGGAAACAGTCAGTGGAACACATCACACATATATTCTGCGAGTTCCCTTCAGATCTGAGAAAGGAATTCTTCATAAATGGATTTCAAGATTTGATGTGTGGCCTTTTTTGGAAGCTTTTGCTGAGGTAAACTGTATGACTTTTGTTGTTAAAATAGTTATTTATATCCCTGAACTTCATCCATTCCTGATCCAATGATGATACATTACATCATAAATTTTGTTTCTTTGTGATTGGTGAACGGATCAACTTTAACTCCAAAGACATACACAAAGTTAATGGTCTTCATTATCTCAAACGAAGAAAGCAGTATCCAAATGTTACTAATTTCAGCCCTTCAAACAGGGGAAGCGACCTTTTTGTTAACTGGCACTCTTCCTGGTTTTCTCATTCATTTTTTCTTTCTTTAAGTGGGTTGAGGCTTAGAAGGGAAGAGAGGCCGAAGGGAGGATTTTATCTGGAAGAAAGCTCATTTCAAGAACTTCTACATTCTCTTTCATGTTACCTAGTCCCAATCAGTGCTGTTGCTTATTGTGTTTCTTTCAGGGTTGATTGATATGATTTGCTTTCACTGGAATTGGTGACTTCTCTGACACCATTTAGGGAAAAATCTATGTCGTGAGCTTGTTTTTAGCGAATTGTAGATGAATTATGTGGCTTTGTGTCACAACATCTAACTATGCATAATCAAGACCTAATCTGGACCAAGTTTGCATCTCTCTGTCCTTTTTCCTAATGCAACATGCAATTATCACGGGCCGACAGTTTCCTTGACCTTGGAACGACTTGTGCGGAGCCTGGCGAGTGGAATTCGCCAGGCCAACCTTTCTTCTCTAGCTGTTCCAGTGAACAATACGGTGAATGCTTCTTCGTACAAGATCCTATCACGCCCAGTTTCGCTCGGGCGTCTAGTTCATCAAATGAGATAGCAGATCTCTTTAGGCTCAATAACTGGTTTCGGTCTGTCATGACCTCATCAGGAAAGCAGCATTAGCTCCCTGATGAGAGCAGCATCAGCTCCCAATCAGTTTGTGTACAGGAGGCCAATCCCGCCTTCAGAGCTTCTAAGTGATAAAATCTTTCTATCCTAGAACTCTTAGCACTAACCGTTTTGATGCCACTCCCATAGATCAGTTGTGTTCGTCCTTTCTGCCTCCTCACTCTTTATTCGATAACCCTAACACCACTCACAAGTGTCATGAGTATGGGAGGATTCACGGACCGTGACATTCTCCCCCACTCAAATTCGCAACGCCCTTGTTGCGATCTATTTTGTTGCTTCTTTGTGTCCATTAATCATCGATGCGCTATTTTTGGGATTTTACATCGAATGGTCACGCTTGCCCAACAAAACAATTTTTGCTCAATTGGTAGCCTCTTTTGATCTTAGCTGCTTGGCTTTTCTTGGTCACTTGCGCTTTCTTTGGCAAGTGTGGCATTTTTCGCCAACCGCATCTTTTGGCAGCACCATCTTTGTCTACTCAGCTTCTTTGACCCAGCAGATCAAATGGAGATTCTTTCCTTGTTGAAAACGGTAGATCTCTTTTTTGAATTCACCGATCAATCCAGGAACGTTATCCCTATTCAGCAAAGATTTGGTTTTTCTCCAACTCCCTATCAGCTCGACGAGAAATCGACTCGTCCCAGCACCCATTGCCATCCTAGGAGCAAAGAGCCCAGCTTTGTTTGAGCATCTTTTGCCCCGGCCATTCGCTTTCCACCCATTAGGACTAGTACCACTAGTATTCATTAGTTCGACCCGCACTAGAGTGAGAAGTTTGATTCTCCGACTCACTCACTTACTGGAGGGATTCCTACTTTCATACCATTTGTCACGGGCCGATAGTTTTCTTGGCCTCGAAACTGACTCGTGCGGTACCTAACGAGTGGAATTTGCCAGGCCAACCTTTTTTCTCTAGCTGTTCTAGCGAACAATACGGCAAATGCTTCTTCGTACGAAATCCATGCTCAGTTTCGCTCGGGCGTCTAGTTCATCGAGTGAGATAGCAGATCTCTTTAGGCTCAACAACTTTCGGCCTGGTATGGCCTCGTCAGGAGAGCGGCATTAGCTCCCGACAGTTTGTGCACGAGAGGCCAACTCCCTTCAGAGCTGTTAAGTGATATAATTTTTCTATCCTAGAACTCCTCACACCAACTACGCCACTCCCATGCAGTTGTGTTCGTCCCTTCTGCCTTCTCACTCTTTACTCGATAACTTCAAGCACCAGTCACAAGTGTCACGAATATGGGAGGATTCACGGACCATGACACAATTCTCCCAGTTCACAGGGTTATCTAGTTTTAGTAGCTCTATACATGCTTTCTCTTGTCTCAGATGGATAGTGATGTCCTTTCTTATCCCTTGCTGTACCTATACTCATCTATCATCATTTTGTCATGTCATTGGGTATCAGGATGCAGCAGGTGAAATTGCCTTAGAGTTGCAAGGCTATCCAGATTTTATTATTGGGAACTACAGTGATGGTAATCTTGTTGCATCATTATTGGCTCATAGGATGGGAGTTACGCAGGTTTGCCGCTGTTTTTGGATCTGAGTGGGTAGAAACTAAACTGTTTAGCTAGTCTTTCTTTCATGTATTTTTTTAGTTATATAATATCTGTTCTGCATAGTGCACCATAGCACATGCCCTGGAGAAGACGAAGTACCCAGATTCTGACATATACTGGAAGGATTTTGAGGATAAGTACCAATTCTCCTGTCAATTCACTGCTGATCTAATTGCCATGAATCATGCCGACTTTATCATCACCAGCACATATCAAGAAATAGCAGGAGCGTAAGTTACTCCATTGTGCAATTATCAGTATGCCCCCTCTATGCTAGATGTTTTGGTCATACATAACTTACTATCAACTTACAGGTTGGAAAATAAATGATAGCCATGTGGTAATGCTTAAAAATCTTGGATCAAAGTCTGGTATGCTATGTATAACAGATTGATAATGCTTGCACAACTCTATATCCAAATAATATTTTTTATAGGTAAATTAGTGTATTTGGTTATTAACTATTTAGCTCAATTGTGCTCCTTGTGACTGTAATAACATGCAACTCAGCTTGTTTGTCCTGTTTTTCCTTCTGAGACCTTGTGCATTGTGGAGTGAAAAATCTACCAATTTGACTCAATCTTCCCCATTCCTTTCAGGAAGAATACTGTCGGGCAGTATGAGAGCTACACTGCCTTTACACTTCCAGGGTTGTATAGGGTCGTTCATGGAATTGATGTTTTTGATCCAAAGTTCAATATTGTCTCTCCTGGGGCAGATATGAGCATTTATTTTCCTTACTTTGAAAAGCATAGGCGACTTACAGCTTTACATGATTCAATAGAGAAATTGCTCTTTCATACCGAGCAAAATGAAAAGCATGTGTGAGTCCCATCTTAACTGTGGATCTTCCTTGCCTCATAATTATTTTCTTATACCTACATATGAAATCACTGCAGTGGCAGATTGAGAGATAAATCCAAGCCTATTATCTTTTCCATGGCAAGGTTGGACCGAGTTAAAAACATCACTGGGTTGGTGGAATGCTATGGTAAGAGTTCTGAACTGAGGGAATTGGCTAATCTTGTTGTCATAGCTGGTAACAATGATGTGAAGAAGTCCAAAGATAGGGAAGAAGCCGAAGAAATTGAGAAGATGCATGACTTGATTAAGACGTACAAGTTAGATGGCCAGTTTCGATGGATATCTGTGCAAACAAATCGAGCTTGTAATGGTGAGCTATATCGATGCATAGCTGACACAAAAGGTGTTTTTGTTCAGGTGACCAATTTTTGCACATTATGATCATTGGTGAGTATCCATTTTCAAGGCCTTCCCTAAACACATACTTATTTGTTCACTTTTGGATTGCAGCCAGCTCTGTATGAATCCTTTGGACTCACTGTTGTAGAGGCCATGACTTGTGGCTTGCCAACATTTGCCACTTGCCAGGAAGGTCCTGCAGAGATCATTGAGCATGGCGTGTCAGGTTTCCATATCAATCCTTATCACCCAGACCAGGCTTCAGCACTCATGGTTGATTTCTTACAACGGTGCAAGGAGGACTTGAGTTGTTGGAAGAAAATATCTGACGCAGGGCTCCAGAGGATTTACGATCGGTGAGTGGGAGACAGCATCAGTATGATGCATCTTCAGCTTGTATACATGCAACTTAGTCAGACTTTTGCTTATCTGCAGGTATACGTGGAAGATCTATTCTGAAAGGTTTGATGACACTGGCTGGGGTTTATGGCTTTTGGAAGCATGTTTCCAAGTTAGAGAGGGGTGCAACGCGACGTTATGTGGAGATGCTTTACATTCTTAAATTTCGAGAACTGGTAAGAAGAGTTCAAATTGATAGGCTGGTTCCAGGTGCCTGGTTTTTTCACTTTCAATATCATATTAGAGTGCTAACAGAAGGAACTTGGCTTGATCTCAATAATCAGGATACTGTGATTTACAGATATGTGGATTACTGGAGTATCAATAGAAAATCCTGAGAGTACTTGTTAACAAATAAGATAAGGACTTTGAGCAGGTGCACATTGGAGAATCTTTTCTCCAGTCACAAAACACTGTTAAACACACAGACTCAGAGATTTCACTACATTTACTTACTCATTCCCCACTAGTCATGCAACCAATGGTTGCTTGTGGAGAAGTTTTCTCCAATGTCAGTGGATTCAATATAAAGCTGTAAGTAGTATTAAATTTTAGCCTCTTGTTAGCTGTAAGTGTGAAAATTATTGTTTCACCTACTTGTTGCTATGGAATTACACATTTTACTCTTGATCAACTACTTCAGCAGAAATATCTACTGAACCATTGCAAATTCATGAAAGATTTACAAATGAAATCCTTGTAAGAGTGATGGTTTACCATGCTTCACCTACTTGTGCCTTCTCATACACTACAGGCCCTGGTAGTTGTGCTTTGCAGCTGAGAGTAGACTGCATAAAGAGATGAATCTCTGAGTGTTATTATGATTTCCATGATATGGTTGTTGTTATGACCATACTTTTGCAAGAAATTTGATTTTGACCAAATTCATAGAGCAAGAAAAATAATAGCTGTAGTTTGTGCTTGTATATTTCTTAATGGATCCTTTTTGCTGATTTATCATCATTTTGCTGGAATTTTGTTTCCTCTGTATCTTCAAGCAAAGTACATTCTGTAATCAGTTAGCACATTGGCCAGAACAACTGTATAGGTGGGTTTCTTATGGACTTGACCAAGCAAGAGAATGGTTGAGGCTTATTAGCTTGCTGGGTAAAGATCAATTATACATGCACCAGTAATCTAAACATGATTTATCAGGAAATGGAGATTTGGAGGTGCCAAAGTGTTGCAGCTAACCCTGCATCATGTCTTTTTTAACTTTTGCCTCAATGTTGTCCATGCTACTGCAAGAGCTGCCATCGCTTAGCTGTTCAATAAACATACATTCAGAGATATCATAATTACGTCAAGTCCACCATTTCCAATTTTGTCTGAGCGAAATGTTGGAGAGTACTTCAGTATGCGGCTACCAAATAAAAGTCCTGATTTTCTTAGGAAATTGTTTGTGCTGATTTGTTCATTTTTGCCATGTCCAGGTGAAGTCGGTTCCACAGGCAGTTGATAATCCATGTTAAGATGTAGATCCTGGTGGATCTGTAGCCCGCAAAGCAGTTTATTTCATAGGTGATCTGGTATGCTGAAACCAGAAAGTGCAGCTTGATTGTGAACAACAGGTCACTGCATGCTTCAAGGGAAATAAAAAAGATGAAGTATGCTTTGATTCGTAAAATTTAATTTGTAGCATGGACCAGCCATGGAAGTGCAATTTGTAAGTTTCATTCTTCTGATGTTTGACGCTTATTTGCAAGATTCTGTTCAGGAGGGTGGTCATGCTGAAATGCCCTCACCAGTTGTTGCGCTTGCATCCGAGTTGAGTTCTAC
Source organism: Eucalyptus victrix (assembly GCA_016097545.1). Taxonomy (NCBI): domain Eukaryota; kingdom Viridiplantae; phylum Streptophyta; class Magnoliopsida; order Myrtales; family Myrtaceae; genus Eucalyptus; species Eucalyptus victrix. The sequence goes on along the minus strand of CM027845.1, from coordinate 38,928,626 downwards.
GATAGTGCAAGGACTGCTTCCGCAAAAGTAGTCATCACATCTCCTTGATTTATACCAAGCACATCTTACCAAATTGTGCTATCATAAGGTTACTAAAAGTCAGCTAAATCGTATGTCCATGTCCAGTTTGAGGCGTATCTCTAATCCGTTCTTATTGTATTGTTCTTTTATGAAGCATAGAGCAATTCAATCTCACCCGCTTATTTAACAAGTTCAGCAGATAGTTTCTGGTAAGAGGTATGCTGATTCCGTTAAGTTGGCCGGGGAAGCAACCTAGACAAATAATCTGATTGACTTGACAACAATAACACAGTTGCATTGAATTTCGAATCCTGTGGAAAGAAGTTTACATCAACTCGCGTGGTGCCATGAATACGAGTGCAGGTTAATGTGAATAAGATTGGCAGCAACCCGTCTGACTTTTTTTTAGCAAGGACTGAGCTCCGACCGCCGTGCACTCTTGTTGGATATAACTGAAAACTTTTACCTGCAATGTCGCGCGGTGACTATCCATCGAACCAGAAGCACGCGAGCATGATGGTACTGAAAGCCTGCAAGAAGTTCTGATCCGCCGGTTAATGTATCCTCTGAAAGCTTGCTGAGTGGTTTTGGAATTCTAAACGGGTGAAAACATGGGCAAGGACGGAAAGGACAATTCCACATATTTCTGAAAATGCAATTTTGGGGAATAAGAAAATGCAATTTTGGGGAATAAAATTAAATAAATCTCACGCAACGATTCTCATTTCAACACACACTCTCTCTCTTCGTCCGTCGCTTCGACGGCGAACGCGTCCGCCTCCGTCGTCACCTTCGTCAGGCGAGCACCAGCAGTTCCACGATCCTCAGCGCCGTGTCGCACAGCAGCTTGAACACCTTGTTCCGGCGCGACATCAACATCTGGTGGCCCCCGGCCTCCATCCTGAACCCTTCCTCGCACGACTCCGCGTCCGCGATCGCCGCCTTCACCCACGGCCTCAGGCCGCCGTAGTCCCGGGCGCTCGCGGCGGCGATCGACGCCTCCACCTGCTCCACCGCGTCCACGTACTGGTCGGCGCAGTCGCTGAGGCACTGCTCCACCGCCGGGTCCAGGCTCCCCCCGGCCCCGCCGTCGCCGCCGCCGCCGAGCATCCGGCCGATGAAGGCGGCATTGTCCGTCGCGTTCGAGGCCGCGAGCGCCAGCGCGACCGCCGCGAGCCCGGCCGTGTCCGCTCCCTCGCTCCTCGGATCGGACCGGAGCGTGGATTCGCAGAAGCCTTTGCGAGGTACGTGCGCGCAGACTTGTGATATCAAATCGAAGCTTCTCGGCTGTGCATTTACCGCGAGAACTAGGATTATTAAGATGGAGAGCATCATGATCATTGGCCTGTGCATCGTTTCCTCTCTTCTTCCTGGATTGGATTAATTTTTGTCGTTGTTCGCTTGCGTTGATCTCTGGATTTTGATGGAGCGCATGGTGGTTAATTTGTTTTGAACGGGGGTTCATTTTGCGGGGTAAGAATGAGTTTCAGAGGTCGTTTCAACAAGAAAGAGAACCGTCTCGGCCATAGAAAGGTCCGCTTCGCCATTCTCTTCCTCTGCGTGCGTTCGTTCGTTCGTTCGTTCGTTCGTTGAGAAGCTTCTGAAACCTTAAAACTGAATGCAACAACTCTCATCGCAAAAATACAAACGAATTCTCCGTAATCCACGTACGATTTAGCTGCTCACAAAACGATTATCGATACCTAATTTCCGTCATACATAAACTAAGACAACGGCTAGACCTATTCATTATTTAAATTTTATTTAAACAGAAGCTAGCACATCTAAATACGTTTAAAGAGTTCGATGGATGATGATATGTACCTCGGGATTGCACATTCATTTATAGATTAGTAGTGCCATGCTGTACAAGCGGGTTATATTCAAGAATTCAATAAGAGCGTGCCACTTTGCTTTGAAAATCAATTTCGTAATTATGAACTCAACATCTTCGCCATCACCCTTTTGTAAGAGCAACATAAACACACAAAAAAAGGCCAGGGAGATTAGCTGATTAAGTTTTAGATTACAATTTAAAAAGTTTAAAGAGACGACAGCTCGGAGTCGCGTAATTTTCTGCAACGAAATGAAGTTATAATTATCTATCACGACAAGTATAGATAATTAAATAATCGTGTATCTAATATTCTAGTAAATCAACCATATGTGATATAGTCTTTTACTCATTTTCTATTTTTTTGGTAAATTATTAAACCGAAATTTGAAAAAACATAATTATAAACGACTTAATTACGTCATTGAAACTCGTATTATATCAATCCTAGTGGAGAATTTGAATTTTAGTCGTACATAACATGTTTCTCATAGTTTTAAGAGATATTTGTAACCATTTTGAGTATATGCAAAATTATCCCATTATTTTATGAGTTTTTGCATCCTTAGATTCTTTTAAAGAACTAATTTAATAGTATAGAGCTTAACAAGTAAGGGTGAGTATGGTCCGGTAGACAATTCCCACCTTAAAATTGGGAATCGCCAACTGAGGATTGGTTTTGAAAAATTGGAACCGAGACCCATTGGCGGTTTGGTTCTAGGGTGAGTCTATGGAATCAGTCTTCAATCCCTATAAGATTGTATTCATCAATTAATATCACGGTGAACCTAATTTTTACTTAGAGTATTAAAGCTTGTTTGGCTTTATATTTGGGTTGGATTGCAAGCCATTGATTTGGATTTTTTTCTTTTTGGGTAAAAAATCATTTATTTTGATTGAGGATTGAAAACTATAGGCGGAACAAATAAACAATACTTGTTAGCTAAAAACATAATTTCTTTGAGGGTCATGGTGTGGTTCTCTTAAGGTTTCTTGGCATCAAAAACATGTGAAGAATTATATTTCATGTTGAAAGTCCTAACCTTCACAGAAGTTAAAACATTAATTGCTTGACCCATCTTTTTTTCAATGTCAATTTAATAATGGGAATGGCTAAATGAGATCTAATTATACTCTTAAAACGAGCCATTGGCTCTTCATTTTGTATAATGACAATAAGGCGTTGCAACATTTATGGACATCTTCAATTTGTTCTTTTCTTCCTCTACATTTGTTTTTTTTTTTTTTTTTTTTTTTATTGAGAAAGCAAGTAAATGAATTATTAGAATGAAAAAAAAAATGATAGGGGATTAATCCTATTACACACCCAAGAGACAAAATTAGTCAATAATGTTCAATAACTATAAATATACATATACATACATATATATTTGGTCGAAAAACTACAAAATAATTAAGCAAATAAAAATATAAATAAAATTATATATATATGTATACTAGTTCAGTCCGGATGGGTGAGAGGGCGGTTCCACACCTAGAATCAAATCGGACCAGTACTCACCGGTTTCACTAACTTGAAATTGGGAACTGGACTTGCCCCCATGGGAACAATCGGTTCTGGTCTAGTTTTGGATGGTTTGGATAGTTTCTGATTCTTTTACACACCCCTATTAATAAGATCAAGTCTCAACCAAAAAAAGTCTAAATAAAAACTCTCAACTAGTTCAAATGCTTTCGTAAAAAACCTAAAACAATTGAAGGCTATGGTTTTTAGGCACAAGCTTCTTTTACTTTTAGTTTTATTATACATAAATTTATATCATTACTTTGTAAATCATTAAGATTTGAAAAATATTTTGGATTCCTTTGCATTTATTACATTCATATATAACTTGAACTCTCGTGTAATTTAGCTTCTTTTAACACTTCATTTGAATTAAATTTGATTATTTATTTCATATAAATGGTGTCCATGACTCTTCAAGCACTCGAGTCATTCCTGTTCATTGTTACAATCTCTCTGTCTCATACATATAAGATAATTACTAGAGATACATAGATTTGTGCTCTTGAGACTAGGTGTAAGGGAAAGTTTAATAATTCGACACTAGGTTTCGGGCTAAGAAGACGAATGTGCTTGTTGAATTTACTTTGAGTTGAAATACTTTTTTGTTTTTTGTCATAATTGAGTTGAAATGCTTGCACATTGCCTAAATATCAAGTTTCGAGGATACTCTTTAGTTGCTTTTGAATTGTTTTTACAGATTATGGAATTTCCTTTTGACTAACACATTTGTCGTGCAAAAACTATGATACGTGTTTGACATAGCACATTGAAATCTCGGGAAAATTGTTTAAAATGTCCTAAACCTGTACCCTTTTTAGTTTAGCTACAAATATTTCAATTTTGCCAATCGATTCTTAAACTTTTTAACCTTTTGCAATTGAGTCTATCTAGCCAATTTTGGTTAGAAATCATTGATATGGATGTTAGGCGTCCTACGTGGCATGATTGATACTGATGTGAACAAATTTTAGTACTTTTTTTCTTTTTCTTTTTCTTTTCCTTCTTTATTATTATTATTATTATTATTATTATTATTATTATTATTATTATTATTATTATTATTATTATTATTATTATTATTATTTTACTGTGGCTAGTGAGGGTTGTCGGGCCCTTGCTAATCGAAAACTAGAAAGCATTGGGAAGAGCTACAAGGTGTCAGTAAGGCTGCTTTAGTGCGATTAAAGCTCGCTATTGGGGTGTTTTGGAATCACTGTTATAATAATAGAGAAACCTAGAGTTGTGGCTAAACTTACCACAACCACACCAATGGAGCCCTTTTTGTCAAACTTTTTTTTTTTTGGGACAGGAGGAACCGGTTTGCAACTGACAGCTGCGCCGTAAACCCTCCGGTGACTCTAGCGTAGGACCCACCATTACGGTGTTATGCTTAAGACCACTAGTGACCACGCTGAATTTGAACCCGTCCCCTTCGTGAAGGGATGTAAGCCCAAGCCAACGCAGCCACCACATGGGGTGGTCCTTTTTGTCACACTTGTTTCTTTCTTTCTTGTAGATTTCCTGAAATCCTGCGACAATCTTCCAACAAGACTAGCAAGCGACTAGGTTGCAGCCTTGCCAATAGTCAACAAGGGCCGCCCAATGGCCAACGAGGGCCCGGTAACCCTTGCTATCCATAATTAGAAAAAAAGAAAAGAAAATAAAAAGAGAAGAAAGGCTAAAATAATAATTAATAAAAAAATCCAAAATATTTTATTAAAAATTATTCATGTTGGCTAGCCATGCCACGTAGGATGGTTAATGTCCACATAAGTAATTTCTGGCCAAAATTAGCCAAATAGATTTAATTGACAAAATGTGAAAATGTTTATGATTCATTTGGTAAAATTGCAAAGTTCAAAATTGAATTGCAGAAATTACAATAGATTTAGCACTTTTTGAACGATTTTCTCTTGAAATCTCTATTTTTAAAGATCAAAGTGGCTGAATGGCGAAGTTGTTGAACTTAATGTAATTTAAATATGTACAAACTTGCATTTTTTTATCACCCCAATTTGATATATAAATTTAAAAATGAGAAAATTGCCCAGAAAGTCCTAACTATATAGCACTTTTGTCATTTTAGTACTAAACATTTTCATCTTTTGTCAATTGAGTCAATCTGGTCATTTTTATTTGGATGGATTCAATTGGCAAAAGATGAGAGGTTTATGACTTAATTGGTAAAATTAAACGGTTTAAGACTTAATTGGTAAAAGTGTAATAAGTTTAGGATTTTTTAGATAATTTTTCCTAATCATTCTATTAATTTATATGTAACAGTGTCTAGTTGTGTTAAGCCATGTCAGAATTTTAGAGATGTGTTCGTGTCATATCTAGATTTAACACAATAAGATAATGGCAGGATACAATTTTGAAGCGACAGCTCAAATTACTATAAAATGGTCGGGAAAAATGTCGAAAAAGTCATAAACATATTGTATTGATGCCAATTTAGCTCCAAACGTTTTAATGGTGCTAATTTAGTTCTAAACCTCTTAACCTAATGTTAATTTAGTTTTTGTAGCTAATTTTGGCTTGATATTGCTGATGTGGATGCTAGCTGATCTATGCGACATCGCTAGTGCTAAAATAAACAAATTTTTTTTATATATAAATAATTTTTTATTTTTTCTGATTTTTTTTCCTTCTTCATCCTTTTGTTGGTGACTGGCCACCGTGATGGTTAGGCTGGTCTCGCTTGGGCGAGGCTCAACCAAGGTTCCCTTCACCAAATTTGGTGTGGCTGGCCCTTGCCTAGGCCAGGGTGTCGCTCGAGTGAAGGCGATGCTTGACGAGGTCGCTCTAGCTTGGGCAAATGTCGGCCTTGCTAGATCTAGCTTGGGCGAGGCCAACTCAGCCATGGCTTCCATGGCTGAGTGGCCGGTCAACAACAAAAGGAAGAAGAAGGAAAAAAAAAAAAAAAGGAGAGAGAGAAAAAAAAATTAGAAAAATATTAAAACCTCAGAAAAATATTAAATTATTATTAAAAATTGTCAATGTTTATGTTGGAAGGGCGACATAGGCTGGTTGATGTTCGCATCAACATACTCAACCAAAATCAACCAGAATGATTGAATTGACTCTATATCAAAAGGTTAATGATTAAATTGACACAATTGTAAGATTTATTAAAACTAAATTAGCATCGATACAATAGGTTTGTGACTTTTTTGACACTTTTCCCTAAAAGGGTCTTATTTAAAATAGACTTAGATGATCGTGTACATCTATTTCATCTCAAGAAGTTGTAGATAGATTCATGAATAGGGCAAGCCAAGACTCATATTAATATAATACACCAAAGCATTGTGAGAAAAAACAAAAATTAGTAAAAGTCATTGATTTGGCTCTAGTGAGAGATTGTGGAAAAGGATTTGCTTAGATTTGACGCCATGTCCGACAGAGAACTCTGCCTCTATCTGGTGGAGAAGGTGACAACAATGCTGATACCTAACCCATCTTATTCCGGGGCACGATATCTACAAAGAGGAGCCATCGAAGATGTTCGAACAATCTTCCGACAAAATCTTTTGCGTTTTCACGACACCAAAGAAGATCAAATCGAGGATCCAGTAGGCAACCGAGTTGGTACTGGCCAAAATAAAGTGGAGATAAAAAGTTCACAAGACAACCAAGTTGGTGCTGGCCGACTCTTTTTGTTCGAAACGAAGAGCAGTTTGAGCAAAAAAGGATGGAAAAGCTGCCGTGATAGTTGGAATCATCAGTTTGGGTCATTTAGCCTCGGTCCCGCCTTCTTCTATTGCTGTTCATCACGAGACTGATGAACATGTAAGCACAATGCCTTTCATTGGTAACAATAACTCGTCCACTATGGATGACTCGACCTCATCGACGCCTTGTACAATTGTTTACCAGGAGACTCAACAAGTAAATGAGAAGCCCTTCAAAAGCAATTATGGTGGACCTTTCCTCATAATGATTGCTAGCTTCTAATGGGGACACAACCTACCCCGAATCTGCTGGAATCACGCAAGCAAATCAGGATGGATCAAGCGGATAATCAGCATTGAAGAAGATAGGTTGCTACTCCCTAATGATGACCTTTTCTTTCCAGCGAGATGGCCTTCACATTTCATGATTCAGATCCCGCGCATGCGTCTGTACTCCATAGTATGGAGTCCATACTCCAGGTCGACCAGAGCACCTTGTAATTGGTCAAGGAAGTTTCCTAATGCGAGGATTCTTTCCCTATATGCAAATATGATGTCAAAACTAATGTTCATTTGATCTTTGTGAATAGTTAGACCATTGTACATATCCTCGTTACTGATCCATCGGTTGCATATATCTTGAGGATCGGTTGCATATGAGCTATAAATTATTCACTTTTGATGTAAAACCTCCGTTGCATATATATCTTGAGGATCAGTTTTATATGAGCTATAGATTATTCACTTTTGATGTAAAACCTCCAAGACGGTATTTTTCACTTTTCATGAAATGAACTATGAATCAATGGCCAAAAAATTAAATAAAAGAAGTTGAAGGAATGCCGATTGTCTGCTCTGACAATAGTTGAATTCCATCTCCGAACTCTCGTGTAATTTATCTTCTTTTTTCACTTCATTTGAATTAAATTTGATTATTTATTTCATATAAATGTGTCCATGACTCTTCAAGCACTCGAGTCGGTTCCTGTTCAGTGTTATAGTCTCTCTGTCTCATACATATAAGATAATTACTAGAGATACATAGATTTGTGCTCTTGAGACTAGGTGTAAGGGAAAGTTTAATAATTCGACACTAAGTTTTGGGCTAAGAACACTAAGTTTTGGAATTTAGAAGGTTGAAATGTGCTTGTTGAATTTACTTTGGGTTGAAATATATATATATTGGTCACAATTGAGTTGAAATGCTTGCACATTGCCTAAATATCAAGTTTCGAGGACACTCTTTAGTCGCTTTTGAATTGTTTTTACAGATTATGGAATTTCCTTTTCACTAACACATTTGTCGTGCAAAAAACTATGAACGTGTTCAACAAAGCATATTGAAATCTTGAGAAAATTGTTTAAAAAGTCCTAAACCTTTTGCACTTTTTTTTAATTTAGTTACAAATATTTCAATTTTACCAATCGAGTCTTAAACTTTTTTACTTTTTGCAATTGAGTCTTTTGGCTAATTTTGGTCAGAAATCGTTGATATGAACGTTAGGCGTCCTATGTAGCATGATCGATGATGATGTGGACACATTTTCATACTTTTTTTTCTTTTTCTTTTCATTCTTTATAATTATTATTATTGCATTGGGAAGAGCTACAAGGCGTCGGTGAGGCTGCTTTAGTGCAATTAAAGCTCGCTGTTGGGGTGTTTTGGAATCACCATTATTTAGAGAGAAACCTAGAGCCGTGGCTGAACTTACCACAACCGCACCAACGGCGCCCTTTTTGTCGCACGTGTTTTTTTTTTTCTTTCTTGTAGATTTCCTGAAATCCCTCGACGATCTTCCAACAAGACTAGCAAGCGACTGGGTTGCAGCCTTGCCAACAGTCAACAAGGGCCGTCCAATGGCCAACGAGGGCCCGGTAATCCTTGCTGTCCATAATTAGAAAAAAAAAGCAAAGAAAAAGAAAAAGAGAAGAAAGGAAAAAATAATAATTAATAAAATTTTTTAAAATATTTTATTAAAAATTATTCATGTTGGCTGGCTATGCCACATAGGATGGTTGATGTCCACATAAGTAATTTCTGGCCAAAATTAGCCAAATAGACTTAATTGACAAAATGTAAAAATGTTTATGACACATTTAGTAAAATTGCAAAGTTCAAAATTGAATTGCAAAAATTACAATAGATTTAGCACTTTTTGAACGATTTTCTCTTGAAATCTCTATTTTTAAAGATCAAAGTGGCTGAATGGCGAAGTTGTTGAACTTAATATAATTTAAATATGTAGAAACTTGCATTTTTTTTATCACCCCAATTTGATATTAAATTTAAAAATGAGAAAATTGCCCAAAAAGTCCTAACTATATAGCACTTTTGTCATTTTAGTACTAAACATTTTTATCTTTTGTCAATTGAGTCAATTTGGTCAATTTTATTTGGATGGATTCAATTGGCAAAAGATGAGAGGTTTATGACTTAATTGGTAAAATTAAACGGTTTAAGACTTAGTTGGTAAAAGTGTAATAAGTTTAGGATTTTTTAGATATTTTTCCCTAATCATTCTATTAATTTATATGTAATGGTGTCTTGTTGTGTTAAGCCATGTCAGAATTTTAGAGATGTGTTCGTGTCATATCTAGATTTAACACAATAAGATAATGGCAGGATACAATTTTGAAGCGACAGCTCAAATTACTATAAAATGGTCGGGAAAAATGTCGAAAAAGTCATAAACATATTATATTGATGCCAATTTAGCCCCAAACATTTTAATGGTGCTAATTTAGTTCTAAACCTCTTAACCTAATGTCAATTTAGTCTTTGTAGTTAATTTTGGCTTTATATTGTTGATGTGGATACTAGCCCATCCACGCGACATTGCTGGCACTAACATAGCCAATTTATATATATATAGTTTTTTTTTCTGATTTTTTTCCTTCTTCATTCTTTTGTGGGTGACTAGCCACCGTGATGGTTAGGCTGGTCTCACCTGGGTGAGGCTCGACCAAGGTTCCCCTCACCAAATTTGGTGAGGCTAGCCCTTGCCTAGGCTAGGGCATTGCTCAAGTGAAGCGATGCTTGGCGAGGTCGCCCTAGCCTAGGCAAACGTTGACCTTGCTAGATTTGGCTTGGGCAAGGCTAGCTTAGCCATGGCTACCATGGTTGGTGGTTGGTCAACAACAAAAGGAAGAATAAGGGAAAAAAAAAAAAAAAAAGAAGAAAGAAATAAGAGAAATAAGAGAAAATAAAATAAAAATTCAGGAAAATATTCAATTATTATTAAAAATTGTCAATGTTTTTGTTGGAAGGGCCACATAGGCTAGTTGATGTTCGTATCAACAATACTCGACCAAAATTAACCAGAAAGATTGAATTGACTCTATATCAAAAGGTTAATGATTAAATTGACACCATTGTAAGGTTTATTAAAACTAAATCGACATCGATACAATAGGTTTGTGACTTTTTTGACACTTTTCCCTAAAAAGGTCTTATTTAAAAAAGATTTAGATGATCATGTACATCTCTTTCATCTCAAGAAGTTATAGATAGATTCATGAATAGGGCAAGCCAAGACTCATATTAGTACAATACACCAAAGCATTGTGAAAAAAAACAAAAATTAGTAAAAGTCATTGGTATGGTTCTAGTGAGAGATTGTGGAAAAGGATTTGCTTAGATTTGACGCCATGTGCGACAGAGAAACTCTACCTCTATTTGGTGGAGAAGGTGACAAGAATGCTGATACCTAACCATCTCATTCCGGGGCACGATATCTACAGAGAGGAGCCATGGAAGATGTTCGAACCATCTTCCGACAAATCCTTTTGCGTTTTCACGACACCAAAGAAAATCAAATCAAGGATTCAGTAGGCATCCAAGTTGGTACTGGCCAAAATAAAGTGGAGATAAAAAGTTCACAAGACAGCCAAGTTGGTGCTGGCCGACTCTTTTTGTTCGAAACGAAGAGCAGTTTGAGCAAAAAGGATGGAAAAGCTACCGTAATAGTTGGAATCCTCAGTTTGGGTCATTTAGCCTCGGTCCCGCCTTCTTCTATTGCTGTTCATCACGAGACTGATGAACATGTAAGGACAATGCCTTTCATTGGTAACAATAACTCGTCCCCTATGGATGACTCGACCTCAATCGACGCCTTGCTCAACGAGTAAATAGGAAGCCCTTCAAAAGCAATTATGGTGGACCTTTTTCTCATAATGATTGTTAGCTTCTAAAGGGGACACAACCTACCCCGAGTCTGCTGGAATCACGCAAGCAAATCAGGATGGCGATTTCCAAGATTGGATCAAGCGGATGATCAGCATTGAAGAAGATAGGTTGCTACTCCCTAGACCTTTTCTTTCCAGCGAGATAGCCTTCACATTTCACGATTCAGATCCCGCGCATGTGTCTATACTCCATTCTCCAAGTCGACTAGAGCACCTTGTAATTGGTCGAGGAAGTTTCCTAATGCGAGGATTTTTTCCCTATCTGCAAATATGGTGTCAAAACTAATGTTCATTTGATCCTTGTGAATAGTTGACCATTGTACATATCCTCATTATTGATCCATTGGTTGCATATATCTTGAGGATCATTTTTATATGAGCTATGAATTATTCACTTTTGATGTAAAACCTCTAAGACGGTATTTTTCACTTTTCATTAAATGAACTATGAATCAGTGGTCACTCACCGTGGGTAACCCGGTTAGTTGAGAACTCTCTTCTAGCAAAGGAGGTCAATAGTTCCAAACTTTGCGTTGTTAGCGATTAAAGCGGGAGCCCCAGCAGTGGGCTTGCTAGGCAGTTTTCCCCCTAGATATAGTTGCTGTTGGTAGGGGTGTCAGTAACCGAACCAAAAACCAAACTGAACCGAATCGAAAAATTCGATTTTTTCAATTCGGTTTTCATCAAAAACCGAAAATTTCCGGTTCGGTTCGGTTTTTATCGGTTAACCAAACCGAACCGAACCAAACCAAAAAATAAAAGTGGAGAAATATGAGTTTAACAGAAAAAAAAATGAAAACCAAAAACCGAAAATCCGAAAAACCAAACCGAACCGAACTGAAATTTCGGTTCGGTTTGGAAGATTTTTCTAATGGTTCGGTTCGGTTCGGTTTTTCAAAAAAACCAAACCGAACCGAACCATTGACACCACTAGTTGTTGGGCCTCCACCGTGAAGGCCCGTGAGACTCTAAATCGGCATAAGCCGACAAGATCAAACTCCAATGGATCCTCGGTCACCAAAAAAAAAAAAAAAAAGAAACTATGAATCAGTGGCCAAAAAATTGAATGAAAGAAATTGAAGGAATGCCGATAGTGTGCTCTGACAACAGTTGAATTCCCATCTCCGAACTCCCCCGGATAAAAGAGAAACTAATTCATCAAGTGGCTTTTCTCCCATAAAGCATAGGACCCCTAATTCTACGGTGCCGATAGTTTTCTCTGACAATGAGTTAACAGATGCATGTGGTCTCAGTCAGTGCATTTATTTGCGAATTAATTCAGAGCATTTCCCATACTGAATGAAAGACCACAGTATGGATTTTATTCTAAAATATCACATTCTTCCGCTGTCTCAAATCTTTGAAATTCCAAACACGACATGAATATTCAAGTGGTTCGACAACATGCTTAAATTCTCCGCTAAGGTTAAATATAATAATGATGTAATTGAGTTATCTCATAATTATGATGTTTCAAATTTCGATTTAGTTGATCTATCATGTCAATTTTTTGAAACTCAAGCACAACAAGCTTATCCAACTTGTTCGAAAACATGCTAGAATTGAGATGTAAACTCTTTTCAGTATGGACATGTAAAAATATCTACACACACACACACATATATGTTAACATCTCAAATTATATCTAAACTTATTGTGTTGATATGACTAAGACGTTAATAAACATATCGTGAACGGATTAAAAGGGTGAAACTCACGAGTAATACGTTCACTATACGTATATAAACCAGTTGAGCCACTTACAATTTAAATAAAATTAAGCTCAATCCAAGTACTGTTAACTGTATGTATTTTACAAAAGTATCTAAAATTGCCATCCTTACAAACGATCCATACAAGCATTGTTAATTTTGGTCAGAGTATTATATGATATACGTACTGCTTACACGGACGATTGTAATAGCCACAGGCCTTTTCTATAAACATCATCTCCTAAAAACAGAAAGAAAAAGAATAAGAACAAAAAGGAAAATATTTTAAAAAAACAGGAAAGGGCGCATTTTTTTTTTTTAAAAGAACACTTTTGCCCGACTAGATGCTCCAGATCCTTTTCAAGGATAGGACCCGATAACCCGGGGACTTGGACCGGTCACGTTCGGGCAGACCCATTTTCTCCAACTCCTTATATCTTTCCTCCATCGCCGGCGGCGGCTCTTCCACCGTTATTTCCTGTAACTCAGCTGCCTTCCTCGACGGTGGCGGCGAAGAACAAGAACCACAACATGAGGACGACGGCGAAGGTGGTAGAGACAAAGACGAACTTATACTCGTCTCATTCTCGGAAACCTCAATCAACCAAACCACCCCCTGTGCCGACGCAGCGCCGCCGACGTCCTCCGGTGGAAGCCCCTCCGTAGCTGCATGAAAGTCCGCCTGAACCGGAGCTCTGCAGAGCGGGCAGCTTGAGTGGGACTCGAACCACGTGTCGATGCAGTCTGCGTGGAAGACGTGCTCGCACTTGTGCAAACGACGGCCCGTCTCGCCGTCCTCGAAGTCCGACAGGCAAACGGCGCACTCGATGAACTGTCCAACTTTGGCGTTCCTGGAGCTCACATAAGTGAAGACGGGGAGGGACTTGAGGACGGACACGTCGAGGCCACCACCGCCACCGCCACCGCCGGAGGATGGTTCAGTGCCCGGCGGAGTGGAGTTGCGGTTGAGGCGGCGGTGGCGGGTGCGGCGGCGGCGGCTGCGGTTGAACCAGCGGGCATAGCTGTGGAGGCCGAGGATGGCGAAGACGGCAACGAAGAGGACGACGACGGTGCAGAGCATTATCTTGCCGTTGAGGGCGTAGCGGCCGGCGCGAGCGGCGGCGGCAGAGGCGCTCGCCATTGGAGCGGTGGAGCCGTCGGAGATGTCCATAGGAGAGAGAGAGAGAGAGAGAGAAGAGATGAAGGTGGAGAATTGTGAAGGGAGGGTTTAATGGGGGAGGGAGGGAGGGGGGGAAGGAGGGAAAAAGGAGAGGAAGGTTCCTTCCCTTCCCGTGGGCTGCAGTTGGATACTGTTCCATCCTTCAGACTTGTACAAGTGGCGCGCCCTTTTTCAGGTATTGCTAGCTTCCTTCCCCTTGCAGTCAATCGTCCTCTTTTGACCACAAGTACTGGTCGGTTTTTGTTTAAGGAAAGGTAATAATCGATTTATAGGTACCGCCTTTTGACCGCTCGGACCCTGAGCAGTTCGCAAACAATCTGAGGGCTTGCAAACGGATGATCTCCTGGGTGTCTGATTTGTCGACGCTGTCGTGCGTGACATCGATCAATCGAAGTCGACCATATGAGAATTGCCTTTGATTTGCTAATATCAATACCGATAAAGAGATCTATGTTTAGAACTAGGGAAGACAGTTGCGGTAAGTATGTTATTCCACAATAGATGAATCTCTTTGTTCAAGCCGTTAAGGGCCTACCTTTTAGTCATGGACTACCTAGAAATTTAGTTCATAGCATAAAATTGGTCAAGAATGTCAAGATAGTAACATTTCTAATTTAGTAGAGCTGCATTTTTCAGAGAATCCTACTAAATTGGAGAAGAAGAAGTGTTTAGAAAGATATGGAGAGAATTAACTTATACTTATAACATCGAGCGATAACGTGCAAAAAAGAGAAGTTGGACACTCTTGTGTATTATGGAGTAATCGATTTTGAAATTCTGAGTATATTTTCTATATTCTTTAACGTCACTTATTAAAATAGATGAATGAAAAATATTCTTGTCCTTTACAAAAATATCAAATACAAATTATTGTCAATAATGAAAATAAATTTCATCAATTAATTATTCGTAAACTGATCGTATTTAGAAAAATAGTGTTGATGATGACATTATTTGCGCTGGATGTACTTATGTATAAGATAGAAATAGGACCGTGTCGCCAAAATGCGAATTGAGAAAGAGATAATGTCAGAATCAACGCTTCCTGGACGTCTGTCACTCGAATATCGTAAGGCGACAGGAGAAACACACCGGCCTCGGGCACAGGCGTTGACGGAGACGGTCACAAAGCCATGGGAAGCTGGGCCTGCTCTGTTTAATTTCTTGTTTTGTCAAACATGGCTCAGATTCTCAGAGCACATTTTCCATTTAATTAACTCTTTGCACGTTGCCCCCTCCCTTGCTATCAAACTTTAGATTCAGGCACGTTTGAATGCCATTTCAACAGTTCTTCCGAAATGACGATAACGCCTTAGGATTCACTTCTCTTGCCGGCAACAAATATATTTTCTAACTTTTCATATGAGATAGGAAATATCAAAATTTTATCCATTAGTGAAAGTTTCAAAACACTTGTTAAGCATATCGAATGAGGAATATTTCACTTTTCAAAGCATCTGGCTATATGCATAGTATGAGATGATACATAAAAAATTATTATAATTTTCTAATTAGCTATTTAAATTTTTATCAGGCATGATTGATAAGTGTCTCAAAAGTGTGGCTAGATAAGCAAGGTATCATGATTCGTGCACTAGGCTTTAAACCGATAGGAGCTACTGATGGGCTATCTTGAATGAGTTGGGCAATTGTATCCAATTAAAAAGAATTATTATTTCTCATAAAGATAAAACTAACCAAAGAGAAAATATGCTAAAAGTGTTATAACTTTTGTAAAGCGTCTACTTTAGTGTCAAGATTTTTCACTGATTACTTTAATGCCACATAAAAGAAAAAAATGATCACTTAAATACATTAGAGAAGAAATTCTACGTAACTTTTTTCAATAAGATTTCAATTCAAATTTATTCTCTTGTTTGCTATTCGCTTGATCCCATAGGATTCTGGCAAGAACTAGCACAAAGAGGAACGGCCTCATCGCCATCGGAGTTTCAAGCTTGAAGTTCGTTTTTAGTAAGGAATCAGTGGGTTTTGCTTTTCTCATCTGCTAAGTGAAACCGGCGATGTTAGCAAGGTGAGAAAGAGAGAGAGAGAGAGAGAGAGAGAAAGAGAGAGAACTTGGATAGAGATGATGGAGGGAGAGTTTTTGTCTTGTCTGCATGTGCTAGAGCTTGGGAAGAAGACAGAGAAGATGCCTTTTGCAGAAGAGCTTGCTTGCTCGTTTATATCTTCGCTGCTCTTCTGCAGTAGATTCAGCCATGTTTGAACGAGACGAACTTGAGCCGCATGTGCTTGTTCTCGTCTCCATTGCAAGATTCATATCTTACTTTTGCCCCGAAACGTCTCGTTTGGAATTCAACGTTTCGAATTGGGTTTGAAGATGAGAGAATTGAGCCGATTTGTCCCCAGTTATGTTAGATATAGGGCAAACATGCAGGGCGACATCATTTTTGGGCATTTATGCTGAATTTTTGCCCCCATCAGATTTTCCAATAAGTCATATTGGTCGGGAAAAATGTCAACATATTGCTCCATTGGATTTCCGCCATTCTAAATTGGCCATGATATTTAAGTGATGGTCCTTTTCTTTTATTATCAAAGTGGTATTGAAAAGATCTGTTGGGAAGTTTTGTCAGTTAATGCTTTTAATGTCATTTTCTATCCCAGCACAGCAACCTAAGCGAGTCTGCTAGGTGACGCATAAGTGAGTAAGCAATACGCAACAAAAGAGAAAGTTGAGCTAATTGCGGAAAAAATCATCAATATTATTCTCTTCTCTCAGCTACTACTACAAAAGGCAATTATTATCTTTCTTTTGAAGCATCATAAGAGGCGTTAAGTGAGGCTTTGGGGATTGACTGGTGAGGGAGAAAAAGGTGACGAGGTGAGGTGAAGTTGATGCAGAAAGAAATCGCGACCCCGACTTTTTCTTGTGTCTGGATTTATCCAAACGTCCGAGAGGTGGATGGCGATTATTTGCCATCAAATAAAGTGCATTTTCCTGGAAAACTGACCGACTATTACATCATCCATAGAAATAGATATATTGTCTCAAGCAAATCAATTCATCTCAGTTCAATAGTTAATTGCAAGGACCAAAATGCAAGCACGATACATCTTCGATTCTTACCCATAAAATACAAAGTCCATTATATTTGAGCGTCCAATTGAACTTTGGAGTTTTGTCTCATCTGAATTTATCGTATTGGCAAGTGTATTATAAGTGTTTTGTATTTGATTTGAGACCAAGCCGCGGGATTGATAAAAGAATCATAGATTCGCATCAAGCACTTATCAAAGAAGGATAGATTCTGCGTCGAGCACTTCAAGCTCATCAAGCCAAAGGAAGAGATGATGGATGATGAGAATTTTAGGGGAGACAGACTTTAGAGAGCATATGGGACCAAAAAATATCTCTCAAAAGAGTGCTTAATGCTTGGACATCCTAATCAATGTGGGCGCCCATATTCTCTCCAATCCAAAGCCCACACACACTTATATTATATATATCTTAATGAAATGGATAAAGGGAAAAAGTATAAAAGAGTAGAAAATATTTCACCATGCTCCCCTCGTCCCACCAAGGCGATGCTTACCAAATTTTCCAACTTTCTATGTGATTTGCTTCGATCTTTTTCCCTTTCTTGAGCTTTGGGACGAACTCTTTTTATCTGGGGGCTTGAGAAAGGGACTTGAGGATCGAGTAAAGTCACTTTTAATGCCTCTTTCTCGGGTTATTTCAGAAAGGACCACGAAAAACCATAATTAGGGGCTATCTTATGGTCCCGAAGGGTACCGCGCCCTTATATTTTTTCACCGTCAGATGAAAATATAGCATGCGAGAGCGGTTCCAATAATCTCATTTTTCACTCCAACGGTGAAAAATTCAAGAACGAAGGCGTCCGTTGGAGACCCCGGACTGCCCCATATTTAGTACGCTGTCTAGCACTAGCATGACCAAAAGCGGAGAAGCATAAATCGAGTCAAAGAATTAAAACTATGGGTGCCCCACGATTTTCTAAACTATTTTGTCTTGTTTTGGACCGAAACTGCGGGCGAAGCAGTTTGAAATTACACGGTATGGTCTTTGATTAATCATTGTAGTTTTTGGAGAGCACTGCTACTATCTTGGTCCACTAAAAGGAAATATCCCTCAACCTTCATGATAACTCCTATGAGATGTGTCCTAGTCCTCGCCGTCTTCATCGAATATTACGTTGGAGCTTTAATTAATTATGTTTGGATGGACTTCAATTAGAAGTTTCTAGGAGAAATAACCAAGAGGTTTCTTTCTTTTTTTTAGCCAATTAGATAGAGTAAGAATCTCATATTATCTTAACGAATGTAGTATGGGCGACCAAATAATAATTGGATAATAAATAATTGAATAATACGGTCATCTTATTTGATTCTATCATATTCGATAAAAAGGTTAGAATGGCCAAATGAGGCCTTTTAGATTAAGCCGAGTGCAAACATCTCACACTTTGTGTAAATAAAATAAGTGTCGACAAATTACAATATATTAAATCACCGGTTGGAGATGTGTATAGTTGTTCATCTTATTTTATATGGTAGAGATTTTTTTAATTAAAGGAGAGCTTGAAGCATTATTTGGATGGACTCGAACGGAATTTTCTAACTGACATACCCAGGAGGCTTCCTTTTTTTTTTTTTTTTTTTTTTTTTCAAGTCAATTAGATAGAGTAGGAACCTACGTTATCTTAACGAACATAGTATGGTGGACCAACTAACAATTGAATAATAAGAAATTGTATAATATGCATACCTTATCCGATTCTATCCTATCCGATAAAAGGGTTTGAATGACCAAATGTGGCCTTTGAGGTTTGGCTGACTGTGATTGAAACTGAAATCTCATACTCTGTGTAAATAACATAAGTGTTCATAACATCACTCTATATTAAATCAACATGTCGGAGTTGTCTATAGTTGTTTATCTTATTTTATAAGATGGATTTTTTTTTTTTTAAACTAAAGGAGAGCATGAAGCTTTGGGCTCATCACCTGCCTACACCACAAGTTGTCGCCAAAGCCCAGCCGGAGTTCCGCTCCTCCGGTCATTATGCTCCATCTTATGCCACTTGAACTCAATGAGTAGATATATGTAGAACATCCAAATAACATCCAAAGAACAACTTGATAAACGAAATTGGTCATGATAAGACAATTTTGGACCAATTTCGGTGCATACCCATGCCTTCGTGTGAAGTTCAATTTGAACACTTCACGGTTCGTTGACACATGATTCGCTTGATAATTGACCATGAGCTCGCCAAATTGTTGCCTAATTTTGTAGGAAATACTGTTAAACACGCATGGTCGATACTATAATGAGAAATAGAGTAATTTTTGATCATGAATCATGTTTTCTTTTTTGATATATTCTCAAGGAAATTAATCAAAAAATTATTGTATCAAAAGCATGGAATGTCGATATATTCGGATATATTATAAAAAAATTAGAAGAAGTAAAGAATCGATGGCTGGAACTTTTTTTCATCTATTCTGTGTATGGTATTGTTTAAGAATGTATAAAGACGGAATTGGACTGGACATTCGTTATGAAGTTGAACGACTTTCTAATTATATAAAATGTCTAATTAGGTCCCTTCGACTCATACTTCGGCTAATCCAGTACGTGTGACCATCGGAACAACTGACTTCATTCTTCTCTCCTTTTATTCCTAAATTTTGATAGATATTTTTCTTAGATACTATAATAAAAAAAAAATAATGTCAAATATTTCGTTTCTCCATAAAATTAATGTCATTAATTTATTATGACGTTGCACGGAGAATGAAAAAATGAGCACACGCACGCAAATTGCGTGTGCATGATAATTTATTTTCATTAAATGATCTCAAAATCTTTTTTATCAACTAAAGTTCATGTTTTCTTACTTAGGGAAATTTACTAATTTAGTCTTAAACCTATTATATAGCTGTTAATTTAGTATTCTACTTTCTAGTTTTGCTAATATAGTCCTAAACTTTTGCTCGAAATTCCAATGTAATCATTTTAGTTAGTTGTCCTCAGAAATCATTGACGTGGCCGTCTACCTAGGATTGAAATGCTTGAAACGACAATTTTTAGGACTCAAGTACATAATTATGACAAGTTCTATCATACTGTAGCTGTCTTTTACCTTGTTTCTTTCAATATATAAGCATATTTTTTAAATTCATATGTGTATCGGGAATTGAATTTTCAAAAGACCGTATCATGAATCAAGAATTGAATTGAACTTTATCATTTGGTCAAGTCCCTAAATTCAATATTTTGTGTCATAGACATCCATGTTGACACTCATGGTTGGGTTAGTAATTAAGATATAGGGATGAAATGGATGACCCTTGTTGGCTATTTCGTCCATCTTCTTCAATCGAATGTTTATTGCATTGTATGATTGGATAGATAAAATGATCACGGGATACCCATTCTACTCCGGTCTAATAGCCAAGAATGACATAAATAGTTTACACCCTATTCGAGAGTTGGGTGGCAGGATGTGGTCAAAGAATCGTAGATTTAGCATCAAACATTTCAAAGTACATCACGCTGAGAGAGAGATGATGGATAGTGAGAATGTTAGGAGACAACATGATAGAGCATACGGGACCTTAAAATATCCCCCAATAGGATTGCTGGGACCAGTGCTCAATGATTGTGCATCAAAATCCAAGTAGGCTCCCATATTCTCTCCTATCCAAAATATACCTGTTATAATTTATTTCGATTGTTTCACGAAAAAATATTAATTTAAAAAATATTTTTCGAAAAATGTGTTTTATATTGTGTAAAAAATTAGTCAACATAAGTTTTTCACATCATTAACAAAATACTGGGGCATAAATCTGTAAATGATAGAGAATTTTATTGTTGACTAATTTTTTTACATAATATAAACAATTACTTTTAAAAATATATTTCTTCTTATGTAACAAATACCTTTTTTCAGTTTTGGGGGCTGGGGGGTGAAAGTGACATGGGATCGGGTAACGTCACTTTCGATGCCTCCTTAGCGGATTATTTCGGATAGGATTACGAAAGAACCGTAATGGGGAAGATTCTATGGTCTTCGAGATGTACCTGCAATATACGAGAGCAAATCAACCGATCCTGTAATTCTTCGTTCATCATTGTAATTGGGCTGAGTAACACGATTCTGGTCCACCTTAAAAATTTAACGTCTTCCTAAACGTTTATGAATATGCCTGTGTAATGTGTCCTAGACCAGGTATCATCATGTGGTCTTCATCGCAGGTGACACTGCTGCATTAATTTGATAAACAGGATATTATTCCGGATTTACTAAAAATTATCGTATCCAGTATATGTATAGCCTTTGGTCGGAATAAATTATTCAGCCACAAAAAAACGAAAATGACATTTTACAAAAGATAACTTTGCCAAAGCATTGAGAGAGAGAGAGAAGCCCACAACCGCCCCACAGGTGGGTTGCCATACCCACCATGACATCGTCCCTGTCCTCATGCAACGGCGACTCTCACGCTGGTGTGCCTGTCCCATGGTGATCCAGCAGGTTGAACGAACATTTCTCATGTCTAGGCCAATCATTTTTCCCAAATCTCAAAAATATATTTAAGTTCTCATGTGTAATCTAGGTTTATCATATTCACACTGAACCTTTATCAGTTAGTATATCACATCCATTTTATGTTCGCTCATTCATTAAATGATAACAGGACATTAGAGATCGTATAACTTGCTTTTCCTATCGGATCCTAACTTATTGGGGAAAAAGGTTTGGATAACCAAATGCAGCCTTAGAGATTATATTGAGTGTTGTCAAAACTAAGGTTGTACAATCGGTCTGGTTCTATCCAGAAACCAAATTGATCACCCACAAAAACAGCTTTGGTTTCTGGTTCCAATAGAAACATGATTGGTTCTTAGTTCCAATTTTTTGGAACCTGTGCGGGTAGGTTTTAGGTTTTGGTGCTGAACTTCTTCACTTGGGAACTTGTTAAAAGCAATTTAATAAAGTTGGAAGAAGATGATCTATTTTTCTTAAACAAGCTTTAATTTCCATATTGTTTTCTATTTCTGTTTGTTTTGTATTGATATTTTATTTTGAGCCATTTTTGTTACTCACATTATTTTACTATAACCATTATTTATTGTGTTTTTTGTTTTTAAATGAAGCAAAAAAAGGGTAAACCTTACAATCGGATCAGAAAAAAAAATATAGGTTTAAGGTCGGTTCCAAGAAAATAGATAGGTTCCAAGTTCCAAAAATTGAGAGCCAATTATAAGACGGTAGGTTGCAAATTTCAAGTTTGGACCTATCCACTCTAGAGCTAATCGACCATAGTTGAAACTAAAATCTCACATTTTGTTGTAAATGCCATAAGTGTTGATAATGTTACTATATATTAATCCAACATTTTGGATTTGTCTTTGATTGTTTAACTTATCTTATAGGACAAAACCTACCCCCCCCAAAAAAAAAACTCAAAATTATGCTCACTATAATATATTTATCCTAAACTTATTTCTATGACATGAAAAATTTCAAACCTGCACATGTATAACACGTTTACCTCCATCAAAGTTCTGTCAATTAGAACTGTTAATAATCTACCTACATTGACACTAGAAATTAAATAGTGTTGTCATGGCATCCATGAATGTTGTTGTTTTTACTAAAAAATCACCTAAAAGGATTTTGACAGAGGATAAATGTATCGTATAAGTACAAGTTTAAGGTTTTTTTATGTCACAAGAAAAGAGTTTACAGTAAATATATCATAATGGGTATAGTTTGGAGAATATTTGACGGGGCGGAGATCTTATAATGAGAAAAGCAAGCGTGAGGCATTGGGCTCAATCATTTGCCAGCACCACAGGCCATCGCTAAAGCCCAGCCCCTCATAGACGAGTGAGCTCCAGCCCAAGTGCCGCTTGTGATTCTGTCATCGAACAAGAGTCCACCAAATTATATGTATATATAACCAATGTGGTTGGAATAGGTAAATAGTGATTTGGCCTCCTCGATAGATTTTTCAATCTCCCTCCCTCCCTCCCTCCCTCTCTCTCTCTCTTCTCTCTCTCTCTCTCATAGTTCATTCTATTAGTCCTACTTTTTACCAAACCAAATGCTACGAGTTGAAAAATATATTAAAACAAAATGTATATGTATTACATCAGACGGAGTATGCTAACAAGGCTGTCAAGAATCTTCTTGAATATTTCCGATATTTATGTTTCAAGTTTCCCTTTTTGCTTAATACATTTTATTGCTACTCTTTTATTTATTTATTTATATATATTATTATCAAATTTACATGTGGAGATATATTATAAAAAAATTAAGACATCGGTATGGTATGACCATGAAATGTGAGGCAATGGTGAAATGTGTGGCAGCAATGCTTAGATATTATCATTTATTGTGACATTAAAATAAGGAAGGAAGTAGTTATGCTCCAAATAAAATGCTATATTATTTTGCCTCAGTGGCCACTTTTTTCACATGGAAAATGGCACGTGGGGGGTTTAAATCCTCACCTTTTTAGGGGGTTGGGGTGGGGATTTAACATCGGGTGTTGATTTCAAAAACATTATCATGTTGACATCTAAATTGTTTCATTGCTTCATCTTCTTTCCTACCTCACAAATCTTGTTCAATAGAGAGCGGGAAAAAAAAGAAAGAAAGTAGGAAAGCATAAAAACAAAAAATGGAGGAGATCGAGCATGCAACGATTTGCACAAATGGTATAAACATGCACATAGCATCGTTCAGCGATAGCCCCAGCACGGTCCTCTTCATATGCGGCTTCCCGAAGCTTTGGTACTTGTGGCACCGCCGGATGGGCTATTGCTGGTGAAAATGATAATGGGCATCGAGCAAAAATTACATATTGCTAGTTCAATCTTTTCCTTCCTTTTTGTTTTTGTTGGCATAGCAATCAAAGCGATATCTTAAATTTATTTAGATTGCTGATAGACTCCTCTATGGATGCAAAAACTGGAAGTTGTTAACACTGTGGACTAGAGCGCGAATCGAAGTGCCGATGAAGTTTATAGGGGGGGACGTGGACCTCACCTATCACATCCTCAGTGTGACGGAGTATATCCACCATGATGGGTTCACGTAGGTGGTGCCCGATTTGGAAGAGGTGATGGTGATGGAAGGAGTGGCTCATTTCCTCTAGCAAGAGAAGCCCGAGGAGGTCACTTCTCATGCACAACTTCAACAATAAGTTCTCATCCCCGTGATCATTGGTGGCCTCTTAACGTGGTCCCTCACGATGGTTGTGGTCATTATTGCCTATCGTGAATACTCACTATGTATAGTAAATGGGCGGGAGAATAATAAATAGATTGGTTAATTTAATCCTTTCATTGACCATACCACAATTATAAAACTATAATTGATTAGAGGTGAAAATTAAAATAGAAATGGGAAAATCATTTTAGGAGTTTTTGTTTCTGATCTTTATGTTGTTGTTGTTGTTTTCTTTTTCTTTTTTTTTTTTCGTGCGTGCGGAGAGATGTGGCTGGCACTGATTAAGTAAGAAAACTATTTTTTAGTCCTGCATGGGGGATGGACTTCATTTCATAATTGCTCAAGAAAAAGAAGACGCCACAAAAAGAAGCACGTTTATAAGGAACATATTTTCTAGTCTCCAGATATGAAACTTCATTCGAATTATGATGATTCGTTTGTAATGCTTTTTTTTGCTACGCAAGTGAAGATTAGATTTATAATATCACTTAAA
Source organism: Eucalyptus victrix (assembly GCA_016097545.1). Taxonomy (NCBI): domain Eukaryota; kingdom Viridiplantae; phylum Streptophyta; class Magnoliopsida; order Myrtales; family Myrtaceae; genus Eucalyptus; species Eucalyptus victrix. Next base: position 38,903,761 of record CM027845.1, on the reverse strand, counting down.
CTTTAATGCAATAAACAAGCCCAGTAACACTTGGCTAAAAAAAAAAAAGAAAGCGAAATGGACAAAAGAATAGCAAAATGTCAATAGGAGTCGCTTTTTCGATTTGCAAAGAGCCCTGGCGACCAAATTTGGTTGATGCTTGTGTGCATACAATCTGCAAAAGTAACCAGGGAGAAATTTGTCATAGCCAATTATTTGTTCTGAAGCTTCTATCGTGTCTGCACTAACTCAAGTATTTCAATGAGCACTATCTTTTAAGACCAAAAAAAAAAAAAAAAAAAAAAAGAAAAAAAAATGTGCTTAGCACTACATAACAGAGAGAATAATTTTCAACAAATTCTATCAAATTTACTTCCCATTAGAATAATTTTCATTAGTCTTCAAGGTCCTCTCTCTCTCTCTCTCTCTCTCTCTCTCAATAATTTTCATTAATCGGGATTTGCGAGAATGAAGAGTCCCCAGTCAAATTATTATTGGGGAAAAATCGATACAGTGAACAATCCATACTCGAACAAGTAAACGAAGGGCGGACCTTTCCTTCTTCGTATAGTGCTTTTTTACACAGCTCAAAATTTAAAGAACAATAACTTCTTATTTGATTATTTACCTCATTATCACGTAGAAGTTAATTTAATATACACAAGATAGATAAATAAAAGGGTATAGTGATTATCCATACGAAGAGCAAAGTAATATTATCTAAAGATTAAAGAAATAGTAGAAAAATGCACCTCATTCATTTGCTTCAGAAGCTTTTGATCCTTGCACGACAGGAAGATTCCTCTCGTGGAGTAGTAATTACTTATTAAACTCCATAGAAATAATCGATAGCACCTCGAGAGTCACTACTAAAAGAAGCCTGGAATTAATTGATACTAGTTCATTCACATTCTAGACAAATTATTTAATTGCACCCCGAGAATCACCAAATATTAATTAGTTAGTTAATTGCACATCATTAATGATGTCAATACATTAAATATATGTATAAGGGTAAAATTATAGATTGGACATTTGACTCGATTAATTGGTCTAAATTATTTTGAGCTGTTTTTTTTCCTGTATTATAGATTACGGATTTATAATCTGTCAATTACTTTTTCTATTATTGCATTTAGGTATTTTCACCTTAAAAAGTCGATTTAGGCCCCTGTTTCCAGCCATGTCTGACGTGAAAACAGCATCCCCCTTCTTGGAAAGTACAAAACTGAAACATCTTTCTTCACCGAAATTATCATGACCCAACTAAAATATCTTACTTTTGGCAAAATAGTATAAATAAAAATAATATCTTTTTTACAACGGAGTAAAAATCATCATTCTTGTCTCCTCCCGAAGGGGTTCGATCTCAAAAAATCTTTATATCCTGCTTTGGTTCCGTGTTTTCTTTTTTACAATCACACGTCATATGTGAGGAACATTTATATTGGAGACATAGACACATGCATTTCATTTGTATAACGAGTTTGACCTTATTCATATCCAACCTCAATAGAATCATCAAATTTTTTAAGAGATAAACTTACATTTCGATAACCTATCATATACAGTAATTAAAATATGAAAAAAATGTTGGGAAGTTCACATGATTTTGTCTTCATGCCCCTTGGCATCAAGAATAATCTCAGGTCGCATCCGATGCTATACCAACCCTGATTAAATAATAAATAGTGCACAGACTTCGGCCAAAAAGAAGAAATAATGGACTTTCCGAAGGTAAGGAAAAGGTATAGTATAGCGGTATTTCTTTCATATTTTATTTTCCCCTGACCAAGAAAATGATGACTTTGATTAGCTTACTCTATTTATTGCGATGAAAGATTAATGCAGGGATTCGTGGCCTCTCAGCTTTGTATAGAACTAGGATAATGCTACGCATGATGGATTGAACACTTAAATATAGGAAGTACCGTGGGCTGCCAAGTCCATCATAAGCGACTGCACTTCTTTGTTAGGCCATTATCCTCAAGCTTGGCTCATCTTTCAGCCCAGAGATGCCAACAAAACGGCCAATTGGGTCATGAGGGCCCATTGAACTGGCTCCCTCCCACCGAGTTGGATTGCTAATCCTCCCCATTTCCTTTGCTTAATCTTATGCTTAGATATTGAAACTACTTATTATCCGTTTTTTGGCAAGTAATGAAAGCTATTTATTTAGACCAAAAAAAAAAAGCATAAACAAGTGTTAGAAATAATTAGGATATTTCCCTTGATAGACTAATTCTCATGCCAAGATAAGAAATAAAAGGATGAGAGAATTGTGTAATTTTGGTATAATTTTGTGTATCTAATGATGAATAGTGCATGAGTATATTAGATGACTATTTTAAATAACAATTATAGTCAATTAGGATCAATCAAGAGTGTGCACAATCAAGCGAGATATGAAAAGTCTCCAAGATATATGTATAATCTTGAGATATATGCAAAATTGAGGAAACTACGTAATTATCTCTAACAACGATCTCATTTTAATCACAAAATATAAATAAAAAAATTTAAAATTTATCTCCAAAATTAAAAAAGAAAGATGACAAATCACCAAAACTTATTATGCCTTTTGATTTTTGTAAAACTTTATCACAAGAGATCATCTATCTATCTATCATCACTATAATTTCCATTATTATTGCTCCAGTAAAGTGAAAAATGGGTCTTATTTTCCTTCAATTTTTGTTAAAAGAATTTCTTTAATCAATCTTCTTATTGTTGAGTTGTGAACATGGACATCATTCGTTTTTGCCGAAAGTTTGGCAGCAAAAATGGGAGGTGGAGAAAATTTTGTAAAGAAAATTGAAGTGGAGAAGACAGAGGTGAACAAATCGATTTTCCTTTTCATTGTTTGGAATTGTTTGAAAGAGGGGAGAGTGAAGGTGAAAAAAAGATGAAGAAGAGAAATATCAGGTTTAGAGATAAGTTCGTCTTTTTGGCAAAATACAAATCTGTCATTTTGGCAAAATATTAAATGTTCATTTTTCAATTAATTCTCATTTAACCACTGAAATTTACTTTAGTTGACACCTTTTAACATGGAAGAAGTAGGTGGGGAATTTGAATTCTCACCTTATCGGAGATAAGTGTGGGTTTCGATTACCACGTCTTGCAAGAAGGCATGATAACAGTCGAATGGTGAGAATTAGAGTAAGAATAAAATAGGACCGACAAAATAAAATAAAATTAATTCTCATTTTATTCGGCCAAAAAAATTTAACCAGGGAAATATCATTTTGTCTCCTTCCTTTCCAGTTGCGTTGTTGTGGTTCAACAAGGAGGAACCATCTCTCGATCTATTAAATCCTCTCATTTCATCCCTTCATCTTCTTCGCCGCGCTCGCAAAACTCTCTCTGCAGAGAACGGAAGAAAAACAGGAAAACATCGGACCAAATGGAGAAGATCGAGCACGCAAAGGTTCGGACCAACGGCATAAACATGCACGTGGCGTCGGTCGGCGACGGCCCCGACACGGTCCTCTTCATCCACGGCTTCCCGGAGCTCTGGTACTCGTGGCGCCACCAGATGCTGTCCCTCGCTGCCCTCGGCTACCGCGCCATCGCGCCCGACCTCCGGGGCTACGGCGGCACCGATGCACCCCCGTGCGTGGAGTCGTACACGGCGTTCCACGTGGTGGGGGACCTGGTGGGGATGCTGGACGCGCTGGGGATCGGGCGGGTGTTCGTGGTGGGGCACGACTGGGGGGCGATCATCGCGTGGCACTTGTGCCTGGTCAGGCCCGACCGAGTGAAGGCGCTGGTGAACACGAGCGTCGCGTGGTTCCCCAGGAATCCGGAGAGGAAGCCCGTTGAGTCGATGAGGGCGATGTTCGGAGATGATTACTACGTTTGCAGGTTTCAGGTGAGGACCAATGTTAATTAGTCGAGATCTGGCCTTGGCTTGGGCTTGAATTTTTAAACAATTTGCGACTCGCCTCGATTCGTTTCCCAGTTTTTGTGGTCAGCTTTTGTTGTTATTAGCAAACAAGTCAATCTTAATTACTTTCCTGACCATGTATGTAATCTTTTATGCTTGGTAGGAACCTGGAGTGGCTGAAGAGGACTTCGCAAAAGCTGATATCGCCAAACTCATTCAGCTATTCCTCACAGGCCGTGACCCGAGCCCACCTATCGTGCCTAAAGATGTAGGGATCTCAGGATTGACCAAACTACTTGACCAACGACAGGTTGAGTTGCCCTCTTGGCTGACCGAGGATGACATCAGCTACTACGCCGCCCAATTCAGCAGGACCGGCTTCACCGGAGGATTCAACTATTACCGTTGTTTGGACTTGTACGTTCCTCTCTCTAAGCTTATACTCTCTTACGGTTTGATTGTTGAAGATGGTGCTGATAAAAATTTGAATGACAATGCCCCGGCTATGGGATCTACCTTGAGTTATGGGGAAAGTTTATAAGGTAGAAATTGGAACTATTAATTCATATCGTGTTCAAGCCCGGTTCCTCCATACCATCAGCAATTGCTGCCTCTGGATGTGTTCACTTCAAATTTCCCCAATGTTTAGGTGGATGGATTTATGAAGAGGAAAACACTAGAAAGTTTAGCCTAAATAGTGCTCACAACATAAGACAATGGCTAATTTATCTAATTCAGTATCTAATAGTGTATATCATCTATAAATTAAAATAGTGACAGCGATTGTTGAACAATTTAAGTAGATGTGTCTTCAAATGGATACGGATCAATCGTGTTTCATGTAAATGATGGACAGAGAGTTAAAATTACATATTCCAACTTCAATCTTTTCCTTCCTTTTCTAATGGCATAGCAATCAAAATGATATCTTAAATCCGTTTAGATTTCTAATAAACTCCTTTATGGATGTAGAAACTGGGAGTTATCAGCACCATGGACTGGAGCGCAAATTGAAGTGCCGGTGAAGTTCATAGTGGGGGACTTGGACCTTACCTATCACTTCCCCTGGCGTGAAGGAGTACATCCACGGCGGTGGGTTCAAAAAGGCAGTGCCCAACTTGGAAGATGTGGTGGTGATGGAAGGAGTGGCTCATTTCCTCCAGCAAGAGAAGCCTCAGGAGGTTACTGCTCACATCCATGACTTCATCAAGAAATTCTCATCTCCATGATCTAGCAGGGTCTCATGTTGTCCCTCATGATGGTGTCCATTATTATTATTTACATGGATATTGACTGTGGATAGTAAAAGGGCACGAGAATAATAGAATAAAGAAAAAGTTCATCCTGTTCGTTATACATTTCATGATAACAAACTAAAAATGATCAAAAATGAAATTTGAAAATAGAAATTGGAAAAATCAGTTTTGGGAGCTTTTTGTTTCTGATCTTTGTCAAAGCGTGCACGCACAACTGCACGCACATGGATTGCTGGATGATAATTAGTTTTTACCAGATGATCTAACAATTTATTTTGTTTTGTTTGTATTTTTGCTAAAATTCCACGTTTTCTTTTTTTAAAATCGCACGTCATATGTACTCAACAATTATTACAGAGACACAAACGCATGAGCTTATTCATATCCTACCTTGACAAAATCATCGAGTTTTTAAGGGGCAAGCTAGCATTTTGATAACCTATGATATAAAGTAACTAAAAAATTGAAGAAAGAGTTTGGTTGTTCCCATGATTTTGTCTCCGCGCCCCTTGGCATCAAGAACAATCACAGGGCGCATCCAATGTTCTAGTAACCCAATTAAATAATGAATTGCGCAGAGACTTCGGCGAGAAAGAAAATTAGTGCACTTCTTCCGAGGAAATTAAAAAAGGGTTAGTATTGCTTTCTTATTTTCACCCGACCCCAATATGAGTTTAATTAGTTTCACATTGTTTTTTTATAATGGAAAATAAGTACAGAGATTCGTGGCTTGTCAGCTTCGTACAGTATTAGGGTCATGCGATTCACGGATTGGTTGAACACTTAAAAATAACATGACGTAACTAGTGTATTTTCTTTGATTGTCTAGCATTGAGACCAAGACAAGAGATACGTGAAAGAGGGAATTGTGTTATTATTATTATTATTATTTTTTATAATTTTGTATATCTAATAATGAAGAGAGCATTTAAACTCTATTAGGAAAAAAAAATCAATTAGATCAATCGAGGATATTCATTCGCCTTATTGGAAAGGATAATGTTAGAATATTTATATAATAAATCACATATTCATTTAATGATTTAAATTTTAGAACAGGTGGTTGTGATCTTATAAAATCTTACATAGAAATTGAATTTTCTTTCTTCGCTGGAAAGATCATGACCTAACTAAAATCTTTATAATGGAGGCTACAGAAAAAAACTGATGCTCTTTTCTTTTCTTGCATATGATGTTTATGTTAGCTTGTGTTGCTGCTTTTGTTAGGGAATGGATTGTCTAGAAGTTCCTCCGAAAAAACTGGCCGTTTCTACTGTTAGAATGCTCTTATCTTTAGGTGTCGTAGTTTCTGGAAAAAATGAAATGTGAAACAGTTTTGTTGGATAACATTTGGGGACCGATTTACATGTGACAACATAATTTACATGCATGCAGCACAATGAAAATTGTGTACAATCAATCTTATTAAGTGATTTTTATGCGTGGCACATGTAATTTTCATAACAAGTTGTAAATTTTCTAGTATTTAAGGTAGATTGTTACATGTCACACCTGAGCCAAACATGTCAATAGATTCTTATAAGTTGGTTAGCAGTACTTGTTTTCTCATCTAGAAGTTGAAGATTGTGTTTCTGTATTTGATGCTTGTGCTACTGCAGAATTGATTGAATGAGATGGGAAAAGAAAAGGAAGGCAGAAAATTATGGGAGAATTCTTGTTGAAGTTTCAAATTAGGACAAGTGGTATTCAAAGAAGGATTGCCAAGTTTAGGGATGGTGACTAGACTTGCTCAATGGATGGGCAAGGCAGGCATAATGAGGAATATGAAGACGGTGTGTCTAGTGGTGGGTGCCTTGCGGCATGGTGGATCAATACTAGTAGATCGGCCGTGGCTTGTCAACTTGTTAGGACCTCTTAAGCTCATAGGCTCGGAAGCTAAGCAAGCAATTTCATTCTTTGGTCGCTCATCCTTGGATCTATATTCAAAGAAATTTACACTCTTTCATTGATGGGCAGGTTTGTAAAATGGTTTATTAGACTTCACACTTGTTTGACAATTACATCTTTCATGAAATCCAACTTCTAGTTAAGTTTGCTCCAACTTATAATAGCCTACTTCAAACGCGTGACTTATTTAAGAAATGTGAATCAAGACGCCCCTAATGTCAAATCCAAGATTTAAATTAAGTTTGATAAACTTCAGACACCATGTCAATCTGATTTAGTACCCATAGTAATTCTTATTTTGATTGCCATTCCTGTTTTAAACTTGTAATGTGATCTACTTTCACTTGCTTAAAACATGCCACAGTAATCTACCCAGAAGAAAATCTGCAGTGCCTTAGGTTTTGTCATTGTTTGCGAAATAAAACGTATCCTTTAATTTTCTCATAAATGCGGTTAAAATATCCAAGGATTACAACACGAAACCTCCTCTCGGTCAAAAGACATAGACGAGAACTTCGGCTAAAGTGTTCTCAAGCCCTTTCATTACATTTCACCATTTTTTTAAGGCAAAAAAAGAAAAGCTTGCAACTTCGATTGTGCCATCTCAAGTGATCATTGAATTTCTTTTTTTGAAGTTGCTTCAACTATTGTTTCTCTCGAATGGGAACTTCCGCTTGCAATCGTAGCTTGTCACCATCCCTGGGGCAGTATAGTAGAACCATTCTGTTTCAAATCATGGCAAAATTATTAACAAGGAGCGAGACTTGAACCCAAATAAAACAAAAATTATGGACACTTCAAACAAGATTTTTGAGCAAACTACTCCAACCTTCACTAGTAGCAAGAACGACCCCGGCCTTTCAGAAACAAGAACATGAGGCGTTGATCAAATGGCACTAAAAACACAAAAGCCATCGATCCGGACAGTGTAGCAATGCCAGATTTAGCGCCCAAAACCTCTTCTTTTTTGTGTTAAATCTTCAAACCCAATAATTGAACTCAAAAAAGGAGGAAAAAAGAGACACGGGATTATATTTATCGTTGCTCAGTGGAAGGAGAAGTCGTTTATTAAAAAGACAATCGTATCAGTATGGAACCAGTCGTTTATACCTGTCGAGGGGTGTAAACGGTTCGGTTCGGTTCGGTTTTTTTGAAAAACCGAACCAAACCGAACCGTTAGAAAAATTTTCCGAACCGAACCGAATCGGAATCGAACCGAACCGAACCGAAATTCGGTTCGGTTTTTCGGTTTTTCAGTTTTCGGTTTTTAGCCTTTGGTTTTCGGTTTTTGTTCTTTTTTTTTTCTGTTAAACTTAGATTTCTCCATTTTTATTTGTTGGTTCGGTTCGGTTCGGTTAACCGATAAAAACCGAACCGAACCGAAAATTTTCGATTTTTAATGAAAACCGAACAGAATGAAAACCGTGTTAGAGGGATTAAACAGGTATTAAAAGAGCAGTTAAACACAGGAGCTAGTGATAGTAGAAGAACCAAACTTAACAAAGTAACCAAGGCAGAGGAGGCTGGAACAGAGGAAGGTCGTGAGCTGGAGAAACTGAAGCAGAAGAAGGTTGCGAGCTGGCGATCCAGGTGAATGGATGAGCTGGCGATCCATGGCATCAAAATCAGAAAAACAGAAGTTGATCAAGCAAGATTAAAAGAGCTGCACAGCTAGAAGAACTCTCATATATTTCTATATTGGTTATTCTGTTGTAACAAGTCTGTAACAGAAATACTTGAACTACCTGTACTAGTATAAAAGGATAAGAGAATGAGAGGAAGAGCAGCGAACTTACCTTCATTCTTTAAACTCTGTTTCTCTTGGAATCGTTAGTAGCATTTTCTCTTCATCTCTGTATTTCCGAATGGTGAAGACTTGTAAAGCATGATCCTGAATTTCAGAAGATTGAATACATTTGAGCTGAGGTATTTCTCATTGATTGTTCGAGAGTTAAAAATCTCTTTCATATACAGATCTTGCTCTATGTTTGATTTCTTCTCATGGTATTAGAGCTTGAATGCCTGGGAGTAATAGATCTGATATGTTGTTGCTGCAAGATAGTATAAAGATTCTGGCGTTTTCTTAGGTAGTTTACCTTTAAAGTTTGCTGGATTGATTCTTCGAATCTTCAAAGTTTCTGGTCATATAAGAATGGCAACCAGAGTGCAGAAGTATCCTTTCCCTATCCATGTGAATATAGCTAATTTCGTTACTATCAAGTTGAATGAAGAGAACTTTCTATTATGGCAAGCTCAATTCAATCGATTTCTGAAAAGCCAAGATCTGATTGGCTTTATTAATGGTGAAACTTTACCTCCAACACAAATGATACAGACAGTAACAGGAGAAATAATGAATCCTGATCATCTGGATTGGATAAAAACCGACCAGCTCATATCATCTTGGATTAGCGGTGCGGTATCAGAGAATATTCTAAGTCTGATAATTGGTTTAGAAACCTCACTCGAAGTATGGCAGGCTCTTGTAAATAAGTTTACACAGAAATCTATTGCAAAGGAGTTTGAGTTGAGAGGAAAACTTCAAGCCTGCAAGAAAAGAAACAGATTACTAAGCGAATATCTTCGTGAGTTCAAAACCATCTGTGATCAGTTAAATGCAATTGGAAAGCCTGTTGATGATATAACAAGAATGTTTGGCATACTCGAAGGGCTAGATTCTGAATATGAAACTTTCAGGACAACCATGTATTGTCTCAAGCCTCAGCCAGAATATGATGAGGTAATTTCACAACTTGAAAGGTTTGAAACCCGATTACAAACATATTCGGTGAATGAGTATAATACCAACTTGGCTTATTATGGGCAAAGAAGAGTTGGAACAAGTCAGCAGAGAGTTAATCCTAGAAATCAAAGAGAAAATTTTCGAGGAGAAGCTAACTATGGTAGAGGACAGTCATTCACTCGAAGGGAATATGGAAACAATGTTACAGAAGCAGGAAGGAACCAACAGTTTAAAATGAGTACCCTGAATTCAACTCAGCAAGGTCAGGTTAACAAGGATAATTGGTCTAACTTTGGACAGGGATTCAGACCATATTCCAATCCTGCACAAAGATACCAAAGTGTTAGGTCTTATTCACCACAAAGTTCGAATGGTGGTAGACAAGCACATATTACAAAACCTATGAGTAATGGATCATTGCAATGTCAGATTTGTAAGAAATCAGGCCATATAGCACTCAGATGTTGGTACAGATTTGATAACTCATACCAGGCAGAGGAAATACCAACTGCATTGGCAGCAGTTCACATTGAAGAACCATATGGCTTGGAATGGTATCCAGATACAGGGGCTACAGCACACATTACCTCAGAACCTGGTATGATTCAAAACTATGATACATATAATGGTACTGACACTATCATGATAGGAGATGGATCTCATCTGTCAATCTCATGCATTGGTAATGGAATATTGAACATAGAAAATAGCAAATTACCTCTGAATGATGTATTAATAGTCCCTGAAATAAAAAAGAACCTTCTATCCGTATCAAAACTAACTGATGATTATCCCTGCTCTTTTATTTTTGATAAAAATGGGGTATATGTGAAGGACAATCACAAACATACAACAATGAAGCTAGGAAGGAAAGTCAAGGGACTATACCAGGTGGAACCTAAAGTTGCAGAGGTCTTCTTCACACAAACTCAACCAGACGTTGGAGAGGATATCTGGCATCAAAGACTTGCTCACACCAGTCTTAAAACAGTGGAGACTCTACAGAAACAACAACTCATTCATTTTAGTTCTAAAGCTCAGAATATATGTAGTAGCTGTCAAACTGCCAAAAGCTCAGCTTTATCTTTTTCTCTCTTAGAACATATCTCGAATATTCCATTAGAAAGAATACACTGTGATGTATGGGGACCTTCACCAATTCAATCTATTCAAAAATTCTCCTATTATGTCATTTTTGTGGATGATTTTTCTCGGTATAGTTGGTTATATCCAATGAGACAAAAATCAGAAGTCTATGAGATATTCATTATGTTTCAAAGACTTGTAGAAAATCAGCTTAACCACAAGATCAAAATCTTTCAGAGTGATGGAGGAGGTGAGTTCACTAGTAGAAAATTCCAAACTCATCTACAAGAATGTGGAATTAAGCAGAATATTTCTTGTCCTCACACACCAGAGCAAAATGGTGTCTCAGAAAGAAAGCATCGACATGTCATTGAATTGAGTCTAGCAATGATGTATCATGCTAAAGTACCACTGAAGTATTGGGTAGATGCATTCAAAACAGCAGTCCACATTATCAATCTTCTGCCCTCAACAAAATTGCATATGCATTCATCTCATTATAAGCTCTACAATAAGACACCAGACTATTCTTATCTTCGAGTCTTTGGATCAGCATGTTATCCATGTCTCAGGCACTACACAAAGCATAAGTTTGATCCAAGATCACTTACATGTATCTTTCTTGGATATAGTTGGAAGCATAAAGGGTATAGATGTCTCTTACCTACGAATGGAAGAGTCTACATCAGCAGACATGTCATATTTGATGAGAGAGTTTTTCCCTTTTCTCATACTCTTCATATTGAATATCAGCAGGGGTTTGATTTATACAAACAGTGGATAAAAGGAGTATTATTTTCTATTTCCAGTTCCACTAAGCAGGATCAATTACAAAACAATATATCAAGGGAACATTTGCAGCATACCAGATCCACTCAAACAACTTCAGTAATGCAGGACAATGAGCTCAGTACAGGTAATTCTGCAAGTCAGTCACAAATCTAGATGGTATCTGATATTGAGATACAGAACGATCTTAATAATGCCTCTGGAGCTACTGAATTGCGTTTGTCATCACCAATTGTAGAGGAACAAATACCTACAAGTCAAGAGACTACCTCAACATCAAATACTGATACAGGACAAATACATATCAGTCCTGAAACTGAACAAATGCAAGGTACTTCTTCAACTCATCCTATGCAAACAAGACTTCGATCTGGAATTATTAAAGCAAATCCCAAATATGCATGTCTAGTTGAATATCAGGTTCCTATTAAACCAAAATCAGTTAAGTCAGCATTAGCAGACCGAGGATGGTATCAAGCAATGAAAGAGGAAATGGATGCCTTATATAGAATCAAACCTGGGATTTAGTTCCTAGAAATGATCATATGCATGTTATCGGGTGCAGATGGGTGTTTAAGACAAAACTCGCACCTGATGGGAGCTTGGATAGACTCAAAGCAAGGCTTGTAGCTAAAGGCTTCCATCAAAAAGAAGGTCTTGATTTCACAGAAACCTTCAGCCCTGTAGTAAAGCATGCAACCATCAGAATAATTCTATCAGTAGCTATGATAAAACAATGGAAAATTCATCAATTAGATGTCAAAAATGCCTTCTTACATGGAACCTTAAGTGAAACAGTATATATGGAGCAGCCTCCAGGATTTAAAGAATCACAAAAGCCTCACCATGTCTGTCTTCTTCGAAGATCTCTTTATGGACTTCGCCAAGCTCCTCGAGCTTGGTTTGATCGATTTAGCAGCTTCCTGCTCGAATATGGATTTTTCTGCAGCTCTACTGATCCTTCCCTATTCATTCTGCATACCACAACAGCAACCATTCTCTTATTATTGTATGTAGATGATATAATTCTCACTGGAAGTTCTCCTCAAATGATTTCTGCTCTTATTAATTCTCTGAGTACTCATTTTCATATGAAGGATTTAGGGCCCTTGCACTATTTCCTCGGCATTGAAGCTACACGAACTTCAGATTACCTGTTCTTATGTCAAACCAAGTATGCTCTAGACCTTCTCACTCGAGCTCGTATGCTTAACTCAAAACCTGTTTCAACTCCTCTTGCATTAAAACCACCTGTTCTAATCAATGATACTATACCTTTGATCAATCCTACTAAATATCGAAGTCTAGTTGGAGGTCTGCAATATCTCACATTAACCAGACCAGACATTGCTTATGCCACTAATCTACTCTGCCAGAGAATGCAGCAACCTACAAATGCAGACTTTAACCACTTAAAAAGAGTCTTGCGATATATAAAGGGTACTCTCAAGCTTGGCTTATTCCTTCACTCTCACAGTACCATGAATCTCTATGGTTTCTCAGATGCAGATTGGGCAGGGTGTCCAGAAACTAGAAGATCAACCACTGGTTTTTGTATATATCTTGGATCCAACCTTATATCCTGGGCAGCAAAGAAACAACCAACAGTAAGTAGATCTTCTACTGAAGCTGAATACCGTGCTCTTGCATCAGCAACTGCCGATCTTACTTGGGTTAGTTTTGTATTGCGTGATATAGGTTGTTCCCTTAATCCTCCTATCCATTTGTACTGTGATAATAAGTCAGCCATTTCTCTCACTTTGAATCCTGTTTTACACGCTCGAACCAAACATATTGAAGTGGATTTCCACTTCGTTCGAGAAAAAGTATCCTCAGGATCTTTACAAGTCAGATACATTCCAAGTGCTTACCAATTGGCTGATGTTTTCACCAAATCACTGACACGAAGTGCACATTCTTATATGAGAACCAAATTGGGAATTTGTACTCTACCCATTCCCAATTTGAGGGGGGATGTTAGAGGGATTAAACAGGTATTAAAAGAGCAGTTAAACACAGGAGCTAGTGATAGTAGAAGAACCAAACTTAACAAAGTAACCGAAGCAGAGGAGGCTGGAACAGAGGAAGGTCGTGAGCTGAAGAAACTGGAGCAGAAGAAGGTTGTGAGCTGGCGATCCAGGTGAATTGATGAGCTGGCGATCCATGGCATCAAAATCTGAAAAACAGAAGTTGAACAAGCAAGATTAAAAAGAGTTGCACAGCTTGAAGAACTCTCGCATATTCCTATATTGGTTATTCTGTTGTAACAAGTCTATAACAGAAATACTTGAACTACCTGTACTAGTATAAAAGGATAAGAGAATGAGAGGAAAAGTAGCGAACTTACCTTCAGTCTTTAAAACTCTGTTTTCTCTTGGAAATCGTCTGTAGCATTTTCTCTTCACCTCTATATTTTCAAGAATGGTGAAGTCTTGTAAAGCATGATCCTGAACTTCAGAAGAATGAATACATTTTGAGCTGAGGTATTTCTCACTGATTGTTCGAGAGTTAAAATCTCTTTCATATACAGATCTTGCTCTATGTTTGATTTCTTCTCAAACCGAACCGAAAAAACCGAATTTTTCGGTTCGGTTCGGTTCGGTTTTCGGTTCGGTTCGGTTTTCGGTTCGGGAACTGACACCCCTACCTGGCGGTTTATGGGACCAGTCCTTTCCAACTTGGTGGGGCGATTCATGTGGCCGTTCTCTTTATATGATCAAATCCGTGATAGATATTTAACTGAACAAGGTAGAAGCTCAGTAATGACAGCAAAAGGTAAGATACTATCACCTTCTGAACCTTAATATCGAATCGACGAATCTTCACTTGTGAATTGAAGGGAGAGTTACGAGGCTTCATGTGTTAAAAGCTCAATGGGGAGTTTCGAGATACATGCCGTTGAAATTTTTTGCCGACCCGTCAAATGGGTACCTTGTGGACGACACCTGTGCCTTCGCTGCGGAGGTTTTCGTCATCAAGGGTTCGGGAGTCGGTGAATGTGTAAGGATTCTAAAGGCGAGCACACCGTATAATTATGAATGGAAGATATTGAGGCTCCCAAGCATAGAGGATGAATATCGACTCTTTGATGTGTTCACTGTTGGAGTCCTTGAATGGTAGCTCCTATTTACAAACTTCCTTTCAATGATAAACTTTCGTCTTTGTTGATTTATTGTTTGTCCTATCTATTTATCACTATTTTCAATCTTTTCGCAGGAGGGTGTGGGTATTCCCATGTGGTGATTTGGATGACGGGCAAAAACCTTTCAATATATCTCTGCTTATATAATTCCGAAAAATTGGCTTCTGGTCAGAAAGTGAACGTGAGGTTCGTCATTCGGTTGAAAGGCCAAAACGACATTATACTCCATGAGCCGGAAGGTGAGTATTTGTCCTCATAAGTGGATGAGTGCTACACTTCAAAGCCATTAGTAACAGAAAGTCTAGAGTAATTCCAAAGTACAGTGCTAATTAAATTGTACCTGTTAGGCTGTTAGCAAGGACCGAATTCGATTTGTTCATGTAGTCCATATGGTTAGAAATTGCTAAAATCTCTCATATTTCTCAACTCTAATATTATACTCTCTTGCTTTGTCTTTGCAACCTTGCAGCTATTATGAGATGGTTCAGTAGCTCCATCACGTATAGGGGTATAGGGGTTGGTCGTCTTTTGTGCCGTTGAAAATGATTTGGGAAAACTTGACGGATGATCCATGTGTCATTGAGATTGAAGTTACTATGGTTGACATATCTAGCAAATTGCCATCACAGCAAATATATGTACACAGCTAGCAAATTGCCATGACAGCAAATGTATGTACTGGATGTGTTCATAAACGAACAATCACGGTAGTTCCTTCCTCACGAAAATAATAAATGAATTGAATGTATTTGTTGACTCCTTCATATTAGTTGACGGGTCGATTATACATTTATGTAAAGATGAAAAATATAAATAATGAGTAAAAAGAACAAAGGCTCAATTCAGTCTTGGTCCGGTTTGTGCAGCTCACAAGAGTAGCCTTTAGCCCAATCGTGGCCTACATCCACCAAATTCATCGAAGTGTCCATGGCGCGGCCCGATTCACATAGCCCAGTTTTGATTTGTTCCAACACTGCCCAGGCCCATGAAATTTAAAATCAATTCAATCCTCTATTTGTTTCACGAAACATGAAATTTAAAATAAAAATTTCTAAAAACAATCGCCATATCGCTTGAAATAATTAGTTAATGAAAAATGTTTCCATTACCAATAATTTGTGAATGATGAACATATTTTTCGTTCATTCATTTTTATAAACAATATAAGTGATTATTTTAATATATATATATATATATATATATATATATATATATATATTTTAAGTCATTCATTTTTCACAAAACAAATGAAGCCTAAGCTTTAGCCGCTACTCAAGGGCCCACGTCTGCGAGAGAAAATCCATCATCCCCATCCTCTGTCTATCACCTTTTAAAAGGCTATCGCTCAAACTCGTGCGTCTGGTGAGGTGAAAGTCCCGCGTTTAGCAAACCCTTGACAACATTGTGTACTGTGTTCGAACTGATCACCAAGTGTTTTGTGAAAATGCCCGAATGAAAATTACATGCACAACCAAAAAGCATCTTCCTAAACACGGACCTGCTTAAATCACGATGTATATGTTGATCTCATCCATTCTATCCTCGGTCCCAGTGGTTTAGACTATGCTCGAAAACCCCAAATGCTATGCCTGTCTCACTTTCATATGATCTCATGCGTACATTTAGTCTTTGATCCTGATTCACTTCGTTACCTTCTCTACATTGTATAGATCGATGCATAAGGCAAGAATCTCTGTCATTGAGTAATCTCGTGTAACGAAATGAGTTTTTCAGTATTTTTGCTAGATAAAACTTTGTGATTGTTGTTTGCATCTCAAAAAAATAAAAAAAAATAAAAAGCTGATGAGAGTAGTTGCCGAGCGTGTCACTCAACATGAATGTTTCCTGTGTTTTATGCCACATGCGTGTTTGTGGTGATCGGTAGATCTTCGCCGGTGAGAAAAATTGGAGAACTGGAGTTCTCAGTTTTCCGGAAAAAATCCATGGAAAGCAGAGTGCGCATGCCGTATGTGTGTCAATGGGTCGAAAATAATGAAAGTGATGGTTGACTGTGAATGGTCCAAATAAAATCGTTGTAGTTTTGAATCTTTGATAAGATTTTTCTAGGATGTTGTTCAATGCTTTCATGGAGGCATTCAGTGAAGGAAGAGCATGAGACAGGTATGAGAGTTGAGAGGGCTCGTGGATTCTGGGAAAGAAGGAGCGAAGAAGAAAGAAGGATAGTAGAAAAATAAAAAGATATGAAAATTAGAAATGTACGTAAAATGAGAAAAATAATAAATACGGAAAGAATTATAATCGAAGATAGGAAAATGCAGGCCTCAACTAGGTAGTTAGGTCGTAGGATTAGATTTAGTTGAGTTTCGTTCAGTTGATGTTCATATAGTTAAGGAAATTGCATTTCATGATTATTAAGGCAATTTGAATTTTAGATAGTTTTTCTCAAGATGAAATACACAGCAACATAAAAAAAATAAAATTCACTAAAAAATATTTAAAATGATAAAAGTAAAAAGATAAAAGAAATCTCATGGGCGTATGGTTTACTTCTAGGGGTTACTTAATTGATCTTCGTCTTTGATATCATTAGCGAGATTTTTAGTAGGAATTTCATTTTTTTTTAATCGGAATTGGTCTTTGATTTCGATTTAGAAAAATTAGCTCAAAGTGCTATTCTCTAGAATACTATAGGACAACTTAATGGAGAGGTAACTTCTTGGGGATAGTTAGCTTAAACTTCCTAAGGAAGATTGATTATTCTAAAATACTTGCTAGCTACTTTAAGCAAAGCTCAAAAGTACATGGCCGGATGGCCCCATAATCTTGTCCCCGTATGAACTAAATGTATCACCAAGAAAACATAATTAAAGTTTACACTTCGGTGGTAATCAGTAATTTTTCCCTTATCTTGATGACAAAAAACGACTTAATCAATAGTCTTTTCATAATCACTGGGGGTTTTAATCCAACTTGAAAGGGAGAGAGTAGGGGAATTGAGAAGTGGACAATTTCACATTTTTAACCAATGAAGCGGGACAAAAACGAAAGTGAGTATTAAAGTAGGATTAGAGTAGGACCGACAAAAAAAAAAAAATCTTTTCACATTTTTAACTGTGATTACCACCCGATAAGCCATATGTCATAATGGTTCCACATAGCTCATTAGTCATATTCAACCAATTCGTATTAGTTTAGTATTTTCATCCTCGAACATCTATCATTTACTAAATTTATATTTAAAAACGTATTAAAATAAAATATTTTCAAAGATATTCTCAACCTATTCATTGGGCTGGATATCGAAGAATAGAAGGATTAATCATGCACCCGATGCATGACACCAAATGCGGTGTTGCTACAAAAAGCTGACACCTTGTAATACCAAATCCAGTCAAGCCCAACGAAAACGAGACCCTCTACGACGAGTCAAAGGGACTCGTTATTCAGTAAAACAACACGTGTTGAAGAGACAAAACCGATGAGTTTTGAAAAAGTGTTGCGATGATAGACCGCCATCTGAGAGGCCCAACCATTCAAAACGTTCCAAAGATCCTTCTGAATGAGAATACATATTTCCAAGAGGAATGATTAAGTGCAATTTTTAATTTAGTATTAAAATAATAGTTTGTTCTGAATTATAAAAAAAATTATTGTTGAGTTTACTACTTTTTTAAAAATTTGTGACTTATAATGAGTTGTCATTCTCATAATAACTCAAAGAATGTTATGGTAGCAAAACCCTATATAGAACTAATCAAAGTTAGCAAATAAGTGCATCCGTGAAGATTGGTCGAGTTGATAGATTTGAATTTCTTGCGGTATAAAAAAAGGTCTTAATAATTGTGACATTGGTTAATCGTACCCTTATAAAAAAAAAAACATTTTCATTTTTTTACACACCAATTGTGCATAACATGAGAAAGATGATGCTTTGAAAATGAGAAATATTTCTTTATTTGGAAATTTAACAAGTGCCTCCATATAGCCTTACCTAATTCGAAATAGCAGATGTGACTTCTCCCGATCTAGTGTGTAAAAATGTAAGCCAAAAGGCAACACACATAGTTCACGTTGGACGGCTAAGCTGATGATAATATGTAGTTTCACTCTTAGTTTTTCTAAATCTGGACTCGTGCATATATCAAAGACAACTTTATTATTATTATTATTATTATTATTATTATTATTATTATTATTATTATTATTATTATTTTATTCTTGGACATGAAACCGTTAGTCGATTTCTCTCTTTGTTCATTGGGCATGAATTTTTTTTTTTTTGGTCGGAAATTGGGCTTGATTTTAACCGAGCAGGAAAAACTCCGGAGTACACGGATGTCTCTCCTGCACATTACGTGTTCAAGATGGAGTCCTCTCTGTTTTCAGAGAACTTTACGTAAAGTTCAAATCTGGGGGCCAAAAGTGACTTTGGAACATATCCAATGAAAAAATAGTTTTATTTTCCAAATAAAATTCAGTAATTTTTTTATTCTGAAATTTTATAAGCATATAGCATAAAATAAACGAGGAATTGAGTCAGTGAAGCACATAGCCTTTCATGGGCTTTATTGGCATAATAATTTGTAAACTACTTTGAGAATGACATCTCATTATGAGTTACAAAATTTTAAAAGAATGGGTCCCATAATAATTTATAATTATCTGCTACAGCGGCACTGATGCACCCTCATGCGTGGATTTGCTCACGGTGTTCCATGGGATGGGGGGGCCTGGTCAGGATGCCGGACACGCTGGGGATCGGGTGGGTGTTCGTGGTAGGGCACGACTGGGGGCGATGGTCGCATGGCACTTGTGCCTGCTCAGGCTAGGCCGAGTGAAGGCGTTGGTGAACACGAGCACCACGTGGCTCCCAAGGAATCCGTGTGAGTGCGGGTTTGGTTTCGGGAGAAATGGGAAGCCGTGCGGTTAGTGGTGAAATTCGATCCGGAGGAATTTCTTGTAGTCCCGTTGAGTCGATGACGGCGATGTTCGGAGATGATTACTACATTTGCAGGTTTCAGGCGAGGACCTTGGCTTCGGCTTGATTTTTTAAAAAATTTGCGACTTGGCTCGACACGTTTCCCACATTTTGTGGTCAGCTTTTGTTGTTAGTAGCGAACAAGTCGGTCTTAATTACTTTCCTGACTACGTGTGTAATCTTTACGCTTGGTAGGAACCTGGAGTGGCAGAAGAGGACTCTGCAAAAGCTGATATCGCCAAACTCATTCAGCTACTCCTCACAGGCGGTGACTGTCGCGCCCAGAGATATGGGGATCTCAGGATTGACCAAACCACCCGAGCAACGCCAGGCTGAGTTGCCCTCTTGGCTGACCGAAGATGACATCAATTACAACGCCATCCAATTGCCATCCAATTCAGCCGGACGGGCTTCACCGGAGGATTAAACTATTACCCTTGTTTGGACTTGAACGTTCCTCTCTCTAAGCTTATGCTCTTTTACAGTTTGAATGTTGTGGTGCTGATAAAAATGTGAATGATACGATCCTGGATGTGCATTTTAGATTGAGTTATGGCAGAAGTTTATACGGTAGAAATCTGAACCATAAATACAGATCGTGTTCAAGTTGTGTTCCTCCGTACCATCGGCGATTGCCGCCTTTGGATGCCTTAAATTCACGTTTTCCCAATGTTTAAGTAGATGGATTTAGGAGGAGGAAAACACTAGAATGTCTAGCCTAAGCAATGCTCGCAACATAACACAACAACGGCTAATTTATCAAATTCAGTATCTAATAATGTATATCATCTATAAATTAAAATAGTGAAAGTGACATTTGAACGTTCTTTTTACAATAAAATTTTAAGATTGTTTTAGTGAAAAGTAAACGTTAGAGAAAAACCTAAGGTTATACGAAACATCATATAGGGAATTGAAAAAGTATAACAGTAAAATAATCATATTGTACATAACATGTCTTATTGACAAAGAAAAATAGATTAACATAAATGAATTATATGACATAGAGCTTAATAGGGCATATCCATTTTGCAATTTGATCTGATCCATTAGTTTGTAGAGCTATTTGCAGACTTGATTCAATTCTATACAAAATATAGTAAAATATAAGATGAAAGCAAATCCTACTTAATTAAAGAATGACAGTAGCATTAAAAAAATGAAGGTAATAGTAGTGTTGAATTGAAAAAAATGTTGAATTAAAAAGAAAATAGGACATCTAAGATGTTTGATACTTGTGAAATTTGGAATGATGATATCCATTCAAAGTGCAGGCAAGTATACTAGCTAATTTGTATCGTGACATGGTTGTCATCATCACATGCTTTTCAACAATTTAAGTAGATGTATCCTCAAATTAATACAAACTAGTAGTGTTTCATGTAAATGATGATGGACACCGAGGAAAAACTACATATTGCTAATTCAATCTTTTCCTTCTTCTTTTTTATTGGCATAGCAATCAAAGTGATATCTTAAATCCATTTAGATCTCTCATAAACTCCTTTATGGGTGTAGAAATTAGGAGCTATTGGTGTTGTGGATCAGAGTGCGAATTGAAGTGCCGGTGAAGTTCATGGTGGGGGACTTGGACCTCACCTATCACGTCCCTGGCGTGAAGGATTACATCCACAACGGTAGGTTCAAGCAAGCAATGCCCAACTTGGAAGAGGTGGTGGTGATGGAAAGGGTGGCTCATTTCCTCCAGCAAGAGAAGTCTCGGGAGGTCACTGCTCACATTCATGACTTCATCAAGAAATTCTCATCCCTATGATCTAGCAGTGTCTCATGTTGTCCTTTGCAATAGTGTCAATCATTATTGTCTAAGTGGATACCGACCGTGAATGGTAAAAGGGCACGAGAATAATAGAATAAAGAAAAAATGCAATCCATTCATTATCCATTTCGTTGTTACTAATAAAAAATGATCAAAAATTGAAACTGTAAATCGAAATTGGAAAAACACATTTTTAGGAGCTTTTGTTTTTTATCTTTGTCAAAGCGTGCGTACACAGATGGTCCATGTTGTTTTGATTTGCCTTTTTAATGAAAGTTTATGTATTTCTCGTGTATTTTTTTAGTATTAAGTACAATTTTCTTTCTATTTTTTTTAATTGTCACAAAATCAACTTTATCCTTCTCTCTAATTTTTTTCCCAAGCTTTTAATAAGCGTTTGTTTTTAGTTATTGAAAGAAAAGGGAAATATTCATTGACTGATTGCATTCTAGAAAGTGATTTAAAAATAATGTAATTTATTTTGCCTCTCCATACAATAAAATCATTAATTCATCACGATATTGCCGAAGAATGGAAGATAGTCCTGCACGCATGCAGGTTGCTCCATGATAATTAGTTTTCATTAGACGTTCTCACAATTTTTTTTTTTCCTTTTTCCTGCTCAAGTTCCATGTTTTCTTTTTTAAAATCACACGTCATACGTAGTCAACAATTATTACATAGACATAAACGCATGAATATTATTTTTTTAATAAGCTTGACCTTATTCATATCCTACCTCGATAAAAAAATCATCAAGTTTTTAAGGGATAAACTAGCATTTTGATAATATATGATATAAAGTAATTAAAAATTTGTAGACAAAGTTTGGATGTTTACATGACTTTGTCTTCATGCCCCTTGGCATCAAGAACAATCACAGGTCGCATCCAGTGATCTAGTAACCCCGATTAAATAATGCATTGCGCACAGACTTCAGCCAAAAAGAAAATTAGCGCACTTCTTCCAAGGAAATAAAAAAGTGATGGTATTGTAGTATTTCTTTCTTATTTTCCCCTTACCCCAAAAATTATGAGTTTAATTAGTTCACATCGATTTCTTATAATGGAAAATAAGTACACAGATTTGGGGCCTGTCAGCTTAGTATGGTATTAGGACAGTGCGATTCACAGATTGATTGAACACTTAAAAATAACATAATGATATTATATGTAATTGGGGTATTTCCTTTCATTGTCTAGAGTTGATACCAAGATAAGAGATATGCGATAGAGGAAATTGTGTAATTATAATGTTGTATAATTATGTATATCTAATGGTGAAGAGTGCATATAGACTTTATTGGATGACTTAACAAAAAAAAAATCAATTAGAATCAATTGAAGATATTCATTCGCCTTATTGGAAAATACAATATTAGAATATTCAAATAATATATCATGTCTTTATGTAATAATTTAAACATTTAGAATAGTTGGCTATGCTCTCACAAAATCTTACATACAAATTAAATTTTCTTTCTTCACTAGAAAGATTATGGCCTAATTGAAATCTTTCTGACATAGGGTGCAGAATAAAAACCATGGTCTTTGTCTTCTCCCAAAGGAATTCTAGTTATTGTTATCGTGTCATATTACTGTATATCATTTGTGCATTAAAGTCAAAAAATGAAATTTATCTTATTTTTAGGTTTTCTGGTTAAGCCTCATTTACAGATCATTTTTGCATTTTAATTCATTTTAAGTTTAAAGAAAATAATAAAACTGACCGAAGAAAAAATGGCAAAAGGCAAAAGAACAAGTCAATTGTTATTTTTCACTGGAAATTACACTTCGTGAAATTCCTTAGTTGTCCCGTTAACCAGCTTCACCATTCTCTCTTCTTTTCCTTAAATTTCGAATAAACCTTTGCTTTTAGCTATTCAAAGAATGGTGGAATATTCATTTACTATTTGTCTTCTTAAAAAGAATCCGTATAATGATTAAAAGATGATGCTAGATATATTGTTTCTCGATAAAATTAAAGCTAGTCATCTAATTATCTCACTATGATGTTACACGAAGAATTAAAAACAATCGCTTAAGCCAATGATAATCAATTATCGTTACACGGTCTCAGAAATTTTTTTTTTGGTAAAGGTAATAAATATAAAAATAAAGCTAAGGCAATATACAAAAGATCGGCACCAAAAACCTACACTCATTCCTCAAAAGGAGACAAAGTGTAGGGGAGCCAATGTAAGAGGCCACATAGGCAAACAAGAAAGCCACAAGGGCACAGCAACAAAACAAACAAGCGGGAAAGAGATAACAACAAGGCTGACCAACCCTCAGCCCCCCAAGGAAGCGGCTAAGAACGGAGAGCCAAGAAATATAGGAGCAACTCGCGCAAAGTAGCAACTAAAGAGCACTAGTTAGACGAGAGAACACCGCAGGGTCGAACCCCCAACCACGCTGAAGCCTCTTATTCCTTAGGGTAGGAGGAACATCTTTGAATGTTATAGCTTTATCCCTCACAACCTTAATAAGGTGGTTTTTTAGAGTCGAGACCACTAAGGATTCGCCCCGAAATATAATCGCATTCCTTTTTTTCCAAATAAGGTGACACATAGCTCCAAACGAGAACCACGCAATGCAATGGAAGAAGTCCTTACCATATAAGAACTTTAAGGCCCAACTGAGGATATCTTTCCAACATCTATTTCGCCACGAGAGGTTACACCTGGCGGCCCAAAAGTAGGCCAAAGAAGCCGAGGTGCGACACCCGAAGAATAAATGTTCGACAGAATCTGGAACATCATTACAGAAGGCACAAACATTATAGTCGATCCTATCATGAGAAAGAAGTAGCATCTGGGTCGGCAAGCGATTTTTGGTTATAAGCCATAAATTAAACTGGAACCGCGGGGCTACAGCATTGTCCCAAACAAAAGACGCCCAATCAACACGATCCTTCTTGACTCTAATGGAATTCCATGCTAAAGTTACAGAGAATGATCTAGAAGTGCACAGCACCAAGTAAACCTATCACGAGCCGAAGAGAGGACCGGGAGAGAGATCCCCCATCTTTCCAAAAAGGATTTAAATAAACAATCCATAGAGGTAAACAGATCCGCAACAATAGCATTGTCAGGAAGACACAAGTCTTGACGGAATGAGCAAGGGATAAAAGCATCAAGCGGGCCACAAGAAAGCCAGTGATCATGCCAAAGAGACACTGATAGGCCATTTCCAATCTTCCACACAAAGGATAAGCGAAAGTAATTCCTCAGTTGAAGAATTTTTTTCCATGCCCAATAACAACAACGAGGTTGGGAAGAAATCCAAAAGTTTCTTCTCTTTAAGAAATTAGAGTGTACCCACCGACACCACAACGATTCTTAATCAGTGAAAAGAATCCAAATAAATTTAAGCATGGAGGCTTTGTTGTAATCTTTAAGTTTCCGAATGCCTAGATCGCCCTTAACCTTTGGGAGACAGACATCATCCCAGGAAACTTTGGCCCCACCCCGGCCAAAGTTCGTGCCCTTCTATAAAAATTGTCTCAAAATGCACTCAATATTATCTATAACCGAGGACGGAAGGTTGAAGACACTAGTCCAATATGTTTGAATTGAAAGGAGTACTGACCTTATAAGTTGCAACCTCCCAACAAAGGACAGAAAGCGTTGCGCCCAAGATTGAACCCTAGCAGTAATACGATCAGTCAATGCAACACAGTTTGCTTTGCCCAACCTAGTAGTAATAATCAGAACACCCAAATAGCGAACCGGCAGTTTCCCTTCTTGAAAACCGAAGGCTCGTAGCATTATATTACGAAGAGATGAATCCCCTCCTGAGATGAAGATCTCACTTTTGTTTTTATTTGGGTAGAGTCCGCTTCGAGAGGAGAAAATGTCCAAACCCTTTTTTAACAACGTCACCGACGCCCAATCAGCTTGACAGAAAAGGAATGCGTCATCGGCGAAAAAGAGGTGAGTTAGCTGCACAGATTTGCATCTCTAGAAATATTTGAAGTCATTGCTAATAGTACAGGAGAGCAAGATTCCAGAGAAAATTTCCATGACTAAGGTAAATAGGTAAGATGACATAAGATCACCTTGCCTAAGTCCTCTTCCGGCCAGGAAAAAACCATGCAAATCACCATTGATAGAGATGGAATATTTTGGCGTACGTACGCAAACCATAATTAGCGAAATAATCCACTCAGGAAAATCGAAGGCACGGAGAGCAAGCTCCAAGAAATCCCAATCAACCGTGTCATAGGCCTTATGGAAATCAACTTTAACAGCACATTTGGGCAGATAAGGCTCTAGGTGAAATCCAGCAAACAACTCTTGAGCGATGAGGATATTATCTCTAATCCTCCTACCCTTTACAAAAGCATTTTGTGAAGGGCTTATCAAATCATTTAAGACAGCAGCAATGCGATTAGCAAGGATTTTCGTAATGACTTTATAAATGGTATTGCAACATGCGATAGGCCTAAAATCAGTGACTGCACTTGCGTTAGGGACTTTAGGAACTAGGGCGAGGATAGTGGTATTTATCTCCTTTAGAAGCAGTCCCGAAAAGAAGAAATCCCGGATTGCTTCCACCACCAATGGCCCCACTAAGTCCCAATTAGTCTTGTAGAACTCTACCGAGAATCTATCAAGACCTGGGGCCTTGCCTTTGGCAAGGGAGAATAGAGTATTCTTAATCTCAGAGGGAGAAACCGGCTCACACGGGGACCGCACATGAGCATCGAAAGTGGGTGACGAACAAACGTCTTCAACTCCGAAGCAAAGGTTTAGATAAAGCCTCATGATGAGAGAGAGATTCGAGAAAAACGGACAAAAACTTGCGGCACAAGAACGGGATCGGTGATAATAGCCCTCGGCCCGATCCTTAACGGAAAGGATCCTATTAGTAAGCTGCCTCCTCTTCACCGAATGGTGGAAAAACTTAGTATTCCTGTCACCTTCTTTTAGCCATCTCACTCTCGACTTTTGTCTGAAGAAGGATTCTTCTTGATTCCTCAGATCAATAAAAACACGACACTGAGATTTTTCCAACACAACAAGAGAAAGGTTGTAAGGGTCCGATTGAAAGCTAACTTGAGTGCTTCGAAGGGCCTCTCTTGCTTTGGCCGCCCTCACGGAGATATCCGAGAAGGTGTCTTGGTTAAGTAACTTAAGTCGAGCTTTCACAATTTTCAGCTTGGAAACAAGAATGTACATTGGAACGCCTATGATGGAGGAGTCCCAAGCTTGACGAATAATTGAGTTAAAGTCCGGGTGGTCAGCCCAAAATTCAAAATACTTAAACGGCTTCCTCCTCTGGACTGGCTGAAGAACTCTGACGATCATAGGAGTATGGTCCGAGATACCGAGGTTCAAAAACAAAGCCTCAGAGAACGAGAAATGAAGGTTCCATTTGTTGTTAACCAGAACACGATCGATCTTCCTCATCTTCCTGGCGTCTCCTACCGAGGTAGACCAAGTATAATGGAGGCCAACATATCTGAGATCCATCAATTATGTTTGTGCTAAGCATTGGGCAAACTCATCAAAATAAGGGATCTAGTTGTTGGAACCTCCAACTCGATCGGATGGGTCTTTAATGGCATTGAAATCACCAGCAACAAGCCAAGCCGAATCCTGCATCAAGTCATTAAAGTGGAGGAGGTCCTCCCACAAAGGTCTACGACGCAGAAAAGTATGTTCTCCATAAATAGCAGAGATGCAGCAGCTCACACCAGACATATTATGCTTCAAACTACCATGCACAGCCTGGTCATTGATAGAGATAGGCACAAAAGAAACAAGATCCGGGTTCCAACCAACCCAGATTCTACCACGAGAAGAATACTCATAGTTTGCAATCCAATTCCAACCACTAATTAACGAAGCCGAGATAGATCAAAATGTTCCTCAGGAACTTTAGTCTTAAAAAGGCCAATCAGGCAGAGTTTATTAATAGCAGCGAATCTCCTGATCTCTGCCCGCCTAAGAGGGTTGACCATGCCTCTAATGTTCCAAAAGCCAAAAAACATATCCAAAAAGGATAGAGGGTAGAATTACCTCTTCTTAGCCCTGCGGCCTGTGGTAGGCGCTTTTGAAGCCACCGAGGGTGGTGGATCGGGAAGAAGCAAGATAAGCTGTTCTTGCATACTTCTAACACCATCCGGAGCCAGGCCTTTTGGCGAAGGGGAACCCACAGACAAAACATCTTCATCATTTACTTCCATTTGAGTACTAGAGTTGCATATTTCATCCGAGCTTCCACCCTGAAGTGAAGAGGAGGGAGCTTCCTTCTCAGCATGCTTTTTCTTTTTCCTACCTTTCCCCTTCACCTGCTTCCATTCTCCGGGGTCGGCAGCGGGGAGGCGAGTTACACGGTCTCGGAAATTTTTTATCCCGCTAAAGTTCCACATTTTCTTTCTCAAATCACGCACCAGTTGTACCCGAACACTTATTATGGAGACACAAATACATGCATATCATTCTTGTGATGAGTTTGGCCTTATTTAGATCCTACCTTGATAGAATCATCGAGTTTTTAAGAGATGCACCAGCATTTTGACAGCATATGATATGCAGTAATTGAATAATTGAAGACAAAGTTTGGATGTTCACAAGATTTTATCTTCATCCCTCTTGGTAAAGGGAATAATCACAGCTCGCATCTTTTTCAACAGTTCTTTGCATTTGGTGATTGTCTAGCCCCAATTAAATATTTTTGTCTTATTTTTCTCTAACATAGAAAATCGAGAGTTTGATTGTTTTGCTCGAATTTTTAAATAGCACGAGGATCTTATTGTCACTGCAATGCAAAAGAGAAAAATTAAAAATGACCTCAAAGGCTGAAAAGAAAGATAATAAATTACCAAAACCTTTTGTATCTTTCAATTTTTTATTATAACTTTATGACAATAAATCATCTATATCTATCCATCTATCTATTGTTATCATCGCCATCGTTGTCGTCGTCTTTGTTATTATTACTATCATAAAGTTAAATTATCAGTACACTGTATGATTGGCACACTTAAGAGTTCACTAAATTGTCAAAAAACTACAAAATGACATGATATTTTCGTTTGTTCTTAACTACTTTCTCTCTCACTTTAACACGATTAAATGATAATATGTTATCTAAGCTTTAAATTGAAAGAAAAAAATTCACAATGCTAAGAAGACCCCATCATCCAAACATCATGATACAAATATGTCAATAAATTTATTACGAGGACCGCATCACCCAACTCATTACTTTATTTTGGTTTAGTCCTTCCGAACAAGGAAATTGGCTCTTCCCACCCATTTCTTTCTATACAAAGTTCTCTACACATGTCCATGCTCCCTAACAAAAGACTTATCTTAGTTAAAGATTCGCGTGATTTAAGAAAAAGAGAAAAATTGTCTAAAAAGTTATAAATCTATTGTACTCCTGCTAACTTAATCCTAAAACTTTTAACATTTTGTTAATTGAGTCAATCTGATTAATTTTTGTTCGAAATTACTGATGTGAATGTTGATCATCCTACGTTGTATAGCCGGTGCCGACGTTAATAATTTTTAATAATATTTTTAAAATATTTTTTTATTAATTTTTTTGTTTGTCTTTTTTTTCTTCCCTTCTTTCTATAACTGGATGTTGGGCCTCCACAAAGCTTGAAGATCGACTAGAGGCAAGAGCTAGCGAAGTTGACCTCACTAGCCTTGGGCAAGGCTCAACCTCACCTAGAGGTGAGTGAGGCTGACCCTTGCTAGTGCCCGATGGGGGTGAGCTTGGCTAGATCGCCTCTGGCTTATTGCTAAGGCCTAGCAAACGGCAAGAGAAGGAAGGGAAGAAAAAAAGAAAGAAAAAAAAAAAAAAAGGAAAAATTAAAACAAATATTAAAATATTATTAAAAATTATCTATGTCAAGATCGGTCAAAATTGGTCAAATAGACCCAATTGGCAAAACGATAAAAGATTTAAAACCCAATTGATAAAATTAAAAAAATTTAGGACCAAATTGATAATATTGTAATAAGTTTAATATTTTTTAATAATTTTCTCGAGAAAAATATTATTAACATTAAATTACCATGAGTGCGAAAAGATTTTATATCCTCAACTTACAAAGTGATGACAAAGTTCTAAAGATACGTCCAAACACAGAAATACGAATCCATCACTTCTGTACAAGTATTAAATGTCCTTCTCAGACCGGTAAACAGTGACAAAAGTGAAAAATTACACTTTCTGAATGAAAAATCATAATTAATTCTCCTTTTTTATAAAAGGGAAATGTCATTTTGTCTTCTTTCTCTCCAGCTGCTTGTTGTGGCTCTACATAAGAGGACGCAACTCTCCATTCATTGCACACTCTCTTTCGTCTCTTCATCTCCTTCGCCACACTCGCAAAACTCGTTCCACATAGAACGGAAACAAAACAGGAAAACATCGAAAGAATGGAGAAGATCGAGCACGCAACTGTTCGCACCAACGGCATAAACATGCATGTGGCGTCCGTCGGCAACGGCCCCGACACGGTCGTCTTCATCCATGGCTTCCCGGAGCTCTGGTACTCGTGGCGCCACCAGATGGTGTCCCTCGCAGCCCTCGGCTACCGCACCGTCGCGCCCGACCTCCGGGGCTTCGGCGACACCGACGCTCCGCCAAGCGTGGAGTCATACACGGCGTTCCACGTGGTGGGGGACCTGGTGGGGATGCTGGACGCGCTGGGGATCGGGCGCGTGTTCGTGGTGGGGCACGACTGGGGGGCAATCATCGCCTGGTACTTGTGCCTGCTCAGGCCCGACCGAGTGAAGGCGTTGGTGAACACGAGCGCCGCGTGGTTCCCGAGGAATCCGGAGAGGAGGCCCGTCGAGAAGTTGAGGGCGACGTTCGGAGATGATTACTACGTTTGCAGGTTTCAGGTGAGGACCAATGTTAGAAAAAGCCTAGATCTGACCCGACTTGGGCATCTCTTTCCAAGAATTTGGAACTGAGTCGTCGGTGCAGGCAAAAACGTAGATCACGGAGCATGCCGGCTCTAGTTGATTGAATTTTCACCAAGTCCCATAAAAAAGTCGGAAATAACATCGTATGAACAATTCTATAAAGACGTAAGTAGCGCACAAGTTGATCTTGATCACTTTTCTGACTGCGGTAATCTCCATCCTTGGCAGGAGCCTGGAGAGGCTGAAGCGGACTTTGCAAAAGCCGATCCTGCCAAGCTCTTTAAGCTATTCCTCGTCAGCCGAGATCCGAGCCCGCCTATCTTGCGTAAGGACGTGGGATTCTCAGGAATGACCAAAATATTTGAGGACCACCAGGTCGACTTGCCCTCCTGGCTAAGCGAGGATGACATCAACTTCTATGCCGCCCAATTCAGCCGGACCGGCTTCACCGGAGGATTGAACTACTACCGCTGCTCGGACCTGTAAGTTCCTCTCTCTAAGCTCATGCTCTCCTCCGTGTCAACACATCTGTACCGATAGTTGATGCCATTGCTGAAATGTTTTCCGATGGGATCGTGAGCCATTTCTTACCGATCCAAAAACAACGATTCATGTTGGTTTTGAGCTAACCGCACAAGCTGTGATGGATTTGGGATTTTTTTTTTCTTTTTTTGGGATGAAATCGTATCACGTTCGAGTCGCATTCCTCCATTGCGTTGGTATTTACCGCCTCTAAATACGTTTACATTTCCCTAATGTTCAAGTAGATGGATTTATGAGGAGCAAAACGCTAGAAGGTTTAGCCTAAACAATGCTCATAACACAAGACAGTGACTAATAATCCAATAAACTAGAATTATGAAAGTGACTTCAATATTAAAAGCAGCCAGTTTAATAAAAATATTTTTTTTTATAAAAAATTTTAAGATTATTTTAAGCAAAAAAGTTAATAAAAAATTTAAAATCTCAATCTAAATACAAATATTTGATTACATTGCGATGTGTGTGTTGTAGTAGTCTAATATATCATAAGAAAAGTTCATTGTGAATATTAAATGCATTCAATTTAATGGAAAAAAATATTAGTTTATTTTCGTAAAAAAAATTTAAAGATTTTTTAGTAAAAAGTGAAAGTTTAAAAGGAACCTTTTGAAAGCTCAATCTAAATACAACTGATATTTTTTAGAAACTGGGTCTATGGGAAACATTATATTGTATCTACGGTACCATGATATAGAGCTTAATTGCATGTACTTTTGGCTCGATCCCATGCAAATTGTAGTAAAATATAGGACGAGAGTTAACTCTACTCCATTAAGGAATATTAGTTGCATAAAGAATGTTGAAAAAAATCACGTCAAATTAAAAGAAAATAAGACATATAAAATGTTTGTTAAGAATAAAGTGAATCTACATATAACACAGAAGGAATTTTTTATTCAATCATCTAATGACCATTAAATGTAATTTTTGTATGATATTTTCTTCAGTTATTTGAATCTCCTGATTATCGTCACTACTATAGCTTTTAAAAAAGATTGAATTTTCACGTAAGTTAAATGAAAAAATGTTAAGGACTTCTAGCAAACATAGACTGTTCAACAAATTTGAAATGTAAAATCCATTTGAAGCATGGGGATTTAAATTAGTTAATTTGTATTTGAGATATATTTTTTAGTCACCCGCTGTTTCAACAACTTACGTAGATGTGTCCTCAACGCGATATGGAGCAGTGGTTTTTTTGCTAGATTGAAGATGGACATCGAGTAAATTACACGTTGCTACTTCAATCTTTTCCTTTACTATTCTCTTTGGGCATCACAATCAAAGTGATATCTTGAATCCATTTCCATCTATAATAACTCCTTTATGAACGTAGAAATTGGGAGCTATCGGCATCATGGACCGGAGTGCCAATCGAAGTGCCAGTGAAGTTCATAGTGGGGGACCTGGACCTCACCTATCACATCCCTGGCGTGAAGGAGTATATCCACGGCGGTGGGTTCAAACAGGCAGTGCCCAACCTAGAAGAGGTGGTGGTGATGGAAGGAGTGGCTCATTTCCTCCAGCAAGAGAAGCCTCGGGAGGTCACTTCTCACATTCACGACTTTATCAAGAAATTCTCATCCCCATGATCTAGTAGTGTCTTGTGTTGTCCCTCATGATGGATTATTGTCCATGTGGATACCAACCGTGGATAATAAATGGGCAAGAGAATAATAGAAATAAATAAAATGTTCAATTCATCCGTTATCCATTCAGTAATTACGAACTAAAGATGATCAAAAATGAAAACTCAAAATAGAAACCGGAAAAATCACTTTTAGGAGCTCTTGTTTCTGATCTATGTGAAGGTATGCGCACACAGATAGTCAATACCATTTGAATTTGCTTTATTATGTAGTTTATTTACTTCACATGTATCTTTGTGAATAATGAATATAATTTTTTTGATAAAAAAATCTTTAATT
The DNA here is from genome assembly GCA_016097545.1 of Eucalyptus victrix. NCBI lineage: Eukaryota > Viridiplantae > Streptophyta > Magnoliopsida > Myrtales > Myrtaceae > Eucalyptus > Eucalyptus victrix. Next base: position 38,870,886 of record CM027845.1, on the reverse strand, counting down.
GTCAGAATATTAACTTTATCCTTCTCTCTATTTTTTCGAAAGTTTTGAATGAGTGTTTGTTTTTACTTATTGAAAGAAGGAAATATTCATTGACTGTTTGCATTCTAGAAAAAAGTCCATATATAATAATGTTCAATACTTTGCCTCTCCATACAAGTAAAATCATTAATTCATAATGTTGCGAAGATAGTTCCGCAAGCACGCGGGTTGCTCCATGATAATTAGTTTTCATTGGACGATATATATATATATATATTGCTAAAGTTCCACGTTCTCTTTTTTTAAAATCCCACATCATATGTACTCAACAATTATTAAGGAGACACAAACGCATGACTATCGTTTTTGTAATGAGCTCAACCTTATTCATATTCTACCTCGATGAAATCATCAAGTTTTTAAGGGACAAACTAAAATTTTGATCATTTATGATGTAAAGTAATTAAAAATTTGAAGACAAAGTTTGGATTTTCGCGTGATTTTGTCTTCATGCTCTTGGCATCAAGAACAATCATAGGTCGCATCCAATGTTCTGGGAACCAGGATTAAAAATGAATTGCACACTGACTTCGGCCAAAAGGAAAATTTCTATATAAATTAATATATAGGAATGCCGATGCAATCAATATCGTCCATGAAAATTCTAGTCGAACGATTGTGTAACAACAACGGAGAGCCTGAGCTACGCCCATAATTTAGATAAGTAAACCCGTTAGTAATAAATTAGGGTTACGAAAACAAATTTTATAGAGTGACAATGTAGACGTGATGCCACTAGGGGTGAGCGGTTCCAGGTTCCAGTTCGGTTCCGTTTGGAACCTGGAACTTACCCTCGGGTACAGGTTCCAAAAAATTTGGAACTTGGAACCTACCCGTCAAAACCAAGAACCTGGAACCTACCCTGTCACAGGTTCCAAGGTCGGTTCCAGGTTTCACAGGTTTTTTTTTTTCACTTTCAAATTTGAATTATAACGTACACGCATACTCTACGGTAACTTGAAGGACGAGGTCTTTTGTTCAGTAATAGATTGCAAACAATCATACTGAAATCTTGCCATTGCTCTATGAGATATCAGTTGACATAATAAGCAGACATAAACATAGTGATATGTCTCCAAAAGTAAAACATAACAAGAAGAACCTTGAGTTTCACAGGAAGGCGTCTCTATGTCTGACGGTCTTTCTTTTGATTGAATAGGAGCAAAGCCTGCATTTAAAAAGGTCTTATATGAGAAGCAGCTGAAGTCCATACTGAAAGTCCGAACCCAATGAGCCTAAATGGGTTAATGCTGCAAAAGAAAAGATACATAAGAATGAATTAGAGAAAATGGAATCATTGCGACAACTCAAAACTTGCATGTTCAAATGATGATGACAATGAAATTAATGCAAAAGAACAGACACAAGTGTCATTGCTCACTCAAATTAAGGAAGATTATGGCGTAGCACAGGGCCCAAAAAATCCTTTTTCTTTGTGAAAATCAATCCTACATGACAAATTCACTTATCTCAAAATGAATTTCAATAACTTGTGGATGCTCTGCTAAATTTACTATACTACACATCCAGGGAATAGATCAAAAGCTTTGCTCGAAATGTAGTTACAGCACACACTTTAGAATATCAAAGAGCTACTATTTCTAACAGGACAACCTACCACTTCGCCTAAAGCAAGAAATAGTAATTTGAAAAAATAAGCATCGCTGAAGATGTACAAGAGAGGAAAGCTTGGCATCTTCACCAGCTAACTGAAGACCATGTTTACCTGCAAGATGCTGATCGAAAGTTTAATGGCATCAACAGGAACATAAGATCCTAAGAGAATTGGAGCAACTACCACCTACATAAGGAAATATGTAGCAAAAGATTTAACCATCAATACCTAACTTGTCTTGTGGCATCTTCACAAGCTGACTGAAGACCATATTTACCTAAAAGGCCGACGAAGTTTAGCGAAAAACGCATCGTGAATTCGATCAAAAGAAAAGAAAGGCCGACGAACCCACAACACCATCCTTTCCACGGAACTCATCGAACCCAAGAAACCATCCCACAATTCCCACAGACCCAAAACCGAAAAATTCATCGAAACAGCGCACGACCCACGAAACACAGAGAAACGGACGAGCCCAGAATCTAACCGGAATCAAGAAACGGGAAGCCCACGTGACCAGCAATGGAGGGCGGTCAATCTTTCGACCAGAAGCAGTCGAGTCTCAGCAAGATTGAAAAGGCACATATGGGTCTGGGCGAGCGGCGTCGGCGACTAGCGTCGAGTGGCGAGGGTTTGGGCGAGCGGCGTCAAGCGGCGAGGGTTCGAGCGAGCCGCGTTGGCGACTGGCGTCCAGCGGCGTCCGGCGGCGGCGGCCTCGAAGGTGAGCGGCGTCCGGCAGCAAGACTCAAAGCGGCGTCCAGCAGCGTGACTCACGGATTTGGGCAGCGACTAGCGTCGAGCGGCGAGGGATTAGGCGAGAGGCGCCGGCGACTGGTGTCCAGCGGGGTCCGGCAGCGGTGGCCTCCTCGAGGGCGAGCGGCGTCCGGCGGCGTGACGCAGAGCTGCGTGAGTCGTGACTGTGTGAGTGTGAGGTCTGAACTCTGAAGACTGAAATCTGAATGAAGAGCTGTGGACTGGAGATTCTTTGGAGCCCTAAACCGGTTCCGGTTCCGCAACCAGTTCCGGTTCCAATGGGAACCTGGAACCGGAACCGGAACTCCCGGTTCCTAGAAAAAAGGAACCAGAACCAGAACCGGTCCCCTAGGAACCGGGAACCGAACCGGACCCTCCGCTGGTTTGGTTCCGGTTCCCGGGTAACCCGGGAACCGTGCTCAGGCCTAGTTTAAAGCCTAAATAGCAGCCGTTCGAGATTGCGAGATTGGCCCAGTTCCATGACTTGCTTGAAAGGGCATAAGCCTAGGCCCTTTAATAAATACTACGCCTCTAAACCTTATAAAATTGATTTTGGACGATTTAATTGGAGATATAATCTATGGTTCTATGAACTATCGCTTATTGATCCAATATATCATTTTATGCTAGGAAAATATAAGTTTATTAAAATTTGCTTGCCTTCTAGTCACTTCTACTGAATTTAATGCATCCCTATAGATATGATATGATTTGCAACAATCTATTCTCTGCAAAGAAGTTGAAATAGCCTCATCAAATTTCAATGTGTCTTAGAGATCTTTTATTCGGGCTTATAGAATTAGTTTGTGAACTCACTTGTGACTATGTTCGGTGCTTGACTATGATCACTTTATCTAGATGTATGCTTAAAGTTTGTTATATTTCCTAAGTTATGTTCCTATTCAAAAGACTTTTCGAGGGATAGAAAATTAAAACATAATTGAGGAAAAAAGGGTGTTGGTTTTACTTTAGTAACCTACCAGATTAAGGGTCCATTTAGAAAGGCTTTTGGAAAAAGTCTTTGGGAAAATACAAAGGCCATTGAGTTAAAGGTATTTTTCAAAATGCAAATTGTGTTTAGTAAATTGTATTGTAAAAGTTTACTGCGAAATATCTTTGAATAAAATAGTGTTTGGAAGAATTATATTTGCAAAAGGCTTTTGTTATTAAAAAAAAAAAAGTTGGCCGACTAAGAACAAGTAGTCGTCGGCGAGGAGCAGGTAGGCGAAGGGCAGGCAGTCCGATGCAAGCAGTCCGGCAAAGGTAGGTGGTCCAGCGAGGGTTACGCAACCCTTCGGCGAGCATCGCAACAACCAGATTTGGACGCCGCAGCCCTCGCCAGAAGGTCAACTAGATTTGGTTGCCACGACCCTCACCGGAGGGTTGCAGGACCCAGATCGCACGACCTCATCGGAGGTCACGGCGCGTCGGGCAATCCTCCAACGAGAGTCGCGGTAACCCAAATCTGGGTCCACCGGAGGTCACAGGACCTCGCGACAATTGCGCAACCTAGAGCTAGGTCGCGGTCGCCGAGACTCGTGAGCGATTGCCAGGACTCTCAAGCGGTTGCCACGACTTGCCGAGGTCGCACAACTAGCCGATGACGGTTGTCGCGACCTCGCCAACCTCAGCTGTGACCTTGCAAACCTCTCGAGCTCGTCTCTGATCAGCCATGCTGCTGGAGAAGAAGACAATGAACGGTAGACATGAGGCTTCCTTCTGAGAATGCCGAAAGCCCAAGACAGGTTGGCCCAAGGCAGCCTAAGACCTACCTTGGGCTTTCGGCCTTACAAATGCCAACTTTGCCTTAATGGGACTTCCAAAGCAATTCCCAAACACCTTCATTTTGGTCCAAATACCTTTAGCCCCCCAAAGATATTTGGCAAAGCAGTTCCCATATGCAACCTAAGTATAGTTGTAGGCTTGTGACTCTTGTCGAATATGGGATTGGAGCCTTAAATTAATGAAGAGAATTTCCATTGAAAGTTGACAAAAGTAGGGGACTCTCACTAGGGCTAGGTGACGGTGACGCCTTGCTCATGGTAGGCGAGGCAAGGGCCATATTAGACCCCATACAAGTACTTGTTACTAGACCCTCGCATGGTGGTGGCGAGAATGACTGGCCTAATTCTAAGAAAAAGACTATCTAGCCTCGCTTGGACATGGTGAAGCCTAATGGGCCCTTTCTGCGAACGGGCAAGATGGATAACCCTTCATGCCAATCTATCGAGATAATTGGGGAGAAGTACCCTATTGGTGCCATAAGTTATGTACGGTGCTCACTTTGGTGTCAAAAGTTTCTATTAAATCACTTAAGTGCCAAATCAGAGGAAAAACGATCACTTAGATACCACCGACGAGAGATTCCGGCTAAAATGATTACGTGGCTTTTATATTTAAAAAAAAAAATAGAGAAGCCTTTTAAACGACGTCGTTTTCCGTCCTCCTTAAGAAAACGACGTCATCTTGCCGTCAGATGTGGATGGCCTCACAAAAACGATACCGCACAGCTCATTTGGGATTGAGATTAGGGTATTTTTTTTTTCAATCCTTGCCAACCTAGCTTGCTCAGCCACCGTCACTTGGCCATCGTGCTCCACCACCGTCGCTCGGCCACCATGCTTAGCCATCGTTGCTCGGCCTTCGTCGTAGTTGCTCGACTAGGTGAGTAAGGAGAGGCTGAGGTTGTTTCTTGGGCAAGAAGCGATGGGAAAATAGGAGGCGAGGGTAGAGGAGGAGGAGGAAGAAGGGGGGTCGAAGGTGTAGAGAGAGGGAGAAGACGAGGAGTGCAAGGGAAACAAGGAGGGCGCAAATAGAGATGGTGGATTGGGCTCTACTTAGAGAGTGGCTGGTGCTGGTGTCGTTCTTCGAGGAAGAAGACAACGTTGCCATGCCCTCTCTCTCTCTCTCTCCCTCTCTCGATTTGGGGATTCAAGGTTTCAACTTGGGGGAAAGACACCAAATAACGTCATTTTGTGGTTTACATGCTGACTATACTCTCCGGCAAGTGACATCAGTGTCAAAAATTAATAAAAAACTGCCACGTCGGATTTTCAGCCAACCAAATCGATGTTGACACTAAAATGATCGTTTTTCAAAATTTTTTGTACTTAAGTGATCCGATGAAAACTTTTGGCACCAAATGAGCATCGTACACAACTTATGATACTGATAGTATACTTCACCCAGATAATTATGTTAGGACAAGTTGGTGGTTTGATGGTTGAAATATAGGGCCCGTTTGGTTCAACTTTTGGGAAATGCATTTGCAGAAATGTAAATACCTTTGAGTGAAGGGGTTTTCCGAAATGCAAATGTCGATTAGTAAAATGTGCATTGAGAAACAACTTTGGCCAAAATACCATTTGGTAAAATTGGCATTTGTAATTAACTTTTATTAAATTAAAAAAGCAAAAATATGCTTATATTTTTTTTGAAGTCCGGCCACCGGATTTGTCGAATCCGACAATGAGAACCGCCTAAATAAAAAAATATTTTTATATTTTTTATATAAACATATTTTTATATAAAAAATATAAAAATATAAACATAAAATATATATATATATATAAATTGGAGTAAAAAATAGATATGTTTATATTTATAAATATATATTTATTTATTAAACATAAAATATATTTATATAAAAAATGGATATGTATAATATATAATACATATTTTTTATATAAATATATATTTATTAAACATAAAATATATGTTTATATTTTTATATAAAATATATTTTTATATAAACATATTTATTTTTATTCAGGCGGCTGATCGGTTTTTCCACCGGAGAGATGAACAATATCAGAAGATGTATTCCGAAAATGCAACTTTTCAAATGATCTCAAAAGCTGCATTGGGCTAAAGGCCCTTAGAGCCACTTGGAAATGCAATTGTATCTCGCTAAAATCGCGCAAAAAAACGAACCAAACACCTTTGCATTTGACCAAGAGACTTTAGAGCCTAAATGAACATTCTAAATGCCGAACCAAACAAGGCCATAACTTCCCTTTTTTTTCTCTCTATCCAATTAACTTAATTACTTGTCATTATAACAATGATTTTATTCAAAGAGCGCTCACACAATACTTATTAAACAAATCAAATGATAAATGTTCTGTAACGCCCACTTTTCTCACGCGTTATGTCAGTTGAATTGAAATTTTGGAAAAAACCGAGACATCCTTATCAAGTCAAACTTAACAGAAACCGAAAAAAACAGTAACATCAGAAAATCAGTTTGATGCCTCGGAACAGGAAGGAGCCGAGAGGGGCGTGGAGCATCTCGTCATGACAGATTCCAACTAGGGGTGAGCGGTTCCAGGTTCCGATTCGGTTCCGTCTGGAACCTGGAACCTACCCTCGGGTAGAGGTTCCTCAAAATGAGGAACCTGGAACCTACCCGTCAGAACCGAGAACCTGGAACCTACCCTGTCACAGGTTCCAGGGTCGATTCCAGGTTCCAACAGGTTCCACGTTCCTTTTTTTTGTTTTTATTTTTATTTATAGATTTGAACTATAACATATGTGCACATTACCAAAAAGAAAATATAACGTACGCGCACGTTACCAAAAAAAATATAACGTACACGCACATTATCAAAAAAAATTATAACGTACGCGCACGTTATCAAAAAAATATAATGTACGCGCACGTTATAGAAAAAAAAAATATAGCGTGCGCGCACGTTATCAAAAAAAACTATAACGTGCGCGCACGTTATCAAAAAAAACTATAACGTGGGCGCACGTTACCAAAAAAAAATATAACGTATGCGCGTGTTACCAAAAAAAACTATAACGTACACGTATACTATACGGTAACTTCTCACATCTTAGCAAACATACCAATGCCAATAGTTTTTTTTTTTTCTATTATTCATTTTTAGAGTTGAATTATAACATACGCGCATATTATCGGACTCTTCAGCATTGTCGCAATAATCCTCTAACATCAAAATCATGCCATAAATATACTTCCCGAGCTATGAAAACAATAAAACAAAACATAGACTCTTTGACAACAATGTTTTTCCATGCATTAAACTTATCAATGGTAAGATCACAACAACCATTTAAAGGCTCATCAACTCTTTGACAATATAGTTAAAGCAGCACAAAGTCAATAAAAAACATTGCTTGAATTCTCTACCGCTAAATCCATTGCCGTTGCGACATCACCAACTCTATTTATTAACAATAATCTCCGCATTAAGGCCAACCATATCTGAAAAAAGAAAAAGAAGAGGTTAAATAAAATATTCACTTATCACATATACAAAAAGAATTATAATATATAAAGATATAAACATTACTTACCTAATTCAAATTGTTCGGTGTTCTCAATACACTCTTCATCACCCAGCGGTACACGAACGGCCCTCAACCAATCTTGAGTGCAAATCAAAGCTTCTACTACTTTAGGAGTTAAAGAACTTCGAAAGCCATCAAGCACACGACCCGATGTACTAAAAATTGACTCGAAGCAACGGTTGTTACAGGAATGGACAAAATATCTCGAGCCATCAAATAAAGAATCTTATATTTTAAACCATTAGCCTTCCACCAAATCAAAATGTCAAGACCGAGATCCTTTTCATTTCTTTCTTGAAGATATTCATCAAGCTCGGACTTGTTATCATCGCGCCCTTGTTCATTCGAGTATAAAAACATTTTCTTCCAATCTTGGGCTTCATGCATCTTTAGTTCTTCACTACCACCCGTATCGGGTTGGGAAGTGGAACTACTACTACTTGCACCCAAATTATGGCCACCAAAATCTTGATCATTTGAAATAAGAGAAGATTGCTCATAAAATTCATACAAATGCTCCAATGTATTCTTCACCTTGCAATGCATCTCTTCAATCTTCAATTCGTCATCATAAATTTGTCCATACAAGAATCTCACATAATTTAACTTGGCTCTAGGATCTAACACAACCGCAATCAACACCATAATATTCACTTTATCCAAGCTTCCATAATATTTGTCAAATTTTTCTTTCATTTTCAAACCCATAGTTTGAAGCTTAGGATCCGAAGCATTGACCGCATCTTTCAAATATCTATACAAAATAGCTATCCCTTCAAAATAATCATTTGAAGTAACATATGAAGTCCCAGACATCTTCTTGGTGGCATCATAGAATGCTTTCAGAAAATTCGAAAGAATAATAGCATTTTCCCAATCATCATCCCTAGGAGTTTCATGATCTAGCTCACTTACAAAAGATGGATCGTGATCTTCCATCCTTTCGAAAGCTTTTCTGAACTTTATGGCGGTGTCCAACATGAGGTAAGTGGAGTTCCATCTAGTGGCAACGTCAAGAACTACCGAACCCTTATAAGTGATCTTTTTCTCTCAATGCAAGATTTAAATCCTTGGGCTCTTGTGGGAGAACTCCTTACATACCTAACCACATTTCGGATACGTGCAATGGAGTCACGTACCGTAGTCAAGCCATCTCTCACAATCAAATTTAATATATGAGCTGTACATCTCATATGCAAAACACTACCATCTAATATCAACGACCTTTGTTTGGAAAGTTTATCCCTCAAATAGCCAATTGCAACATCATTCGAGCTAGCATTATCCACGGTAATTGTGGACACCTTTTTTTCTATTCCCCACTCCTCAATGCATGTCTCCATCATTTTCCCAATCTCCCTACCCCTGTGACTATGCATCACCACAAAATTGATGATTCTTTTATGCAACTTCCAATTTTCATCAATAAAATGTGCAGTGAGACACAAATAATTCAGATTTTGATTGGAACTCCATGTATCAGTCGTGAGTGCAATCCTAAAATTAATCTTTCCAAAATAATTTTTCAAAGAAGTTCTTTCACATAAAAACAACTTCATACAATCTTTTGCCACTGTGAAACGTGATATATGTTTGAAGAGAGGTTGTATCTCACTAACATATTCACGAAATCCAACACACTCAACCAAGGAAAAAGGTTGCTCATCAATGATGATAAACCGAGCAAGCATGTACCTAGCTCGTTCTTGATTAAATGACCATGTCGATAAGACGCTACCAGTACTAGAATCTCCTCCTGCCTTACCAGCCGTGTTGACATTACGTGGTACAAAGAATTTCTGCCTCTTATCTAGATTACGAGGAAACCTCTTACATGTGTTTAAATGCTTCCTCATTGAAGAAGTACCATTAGCAATACTGTACTTAAGCATAGACCAACAATGAATGCATTTCACTTGATATATTTTTCCATCCTTATCACTGATTTTCGAATAACGATTCCAGCATTCAGATGTATATTTCTTATCATGAGAATCGGATACCTTATTTGTGGCACTCAAGATAGGGGGTGCATCTTCTTTAATTTCATTGCCAGAAAACTCAAATTCCATACCTTGAGTCATCTCCTCACATCCCTCCACCTCCATTGACGTGTTATCTTGATACATTAATTCCGCACTACACAACAATAATATAATATAATTAAAAAATTCAAAACATAATGTGAATTGAGTTATAGAATATACAAGCAATTGCTAAAAATCAAATCAATACACAACTTTAGGACTATATCATATTATCAATACAAATGCAAAAGATTTATTCAAATATGCCCTTATTTGTGGCCATACAGTTGTCCCAGCATGTGTTTTAAAAACTACAATCGGAAGAAATTCAGATCCAAATCGCAACAAAGGATACAGAAAAACAAGACAACAACGACAGAATGCAAGCCACGGGTTTCAAAGTCCAATAAGCGAAAACAACACTAATCTCAACTGGGAAGCGTCAACACTCCACCAACCAAACCAACTTTTCTTTTCCCAAAGAACCCACAAAGCAAAAAAAGTTTCAGCTTCGAATAAGGAAAGCCCAAAAGGGGTCATTCAGCAAGTTCCATTACATGCGGAAAAGGAAGCGCAAAACCAGCCTGGCAGAGGCAGACCCTCAAATTTCTGCAAGTACCTGAAGCATTTCGGTAATCAGATAAACAATATAACAATGGAATGCGAGACTCGGATTTCAAAGTTCAATAAGGGAAGCATCATTAATCTCAACCCAGAAGCGCACAACTCTTGCAGAGAAAGAGAAAGCTTCAACACTTCACCGACTAAACCAATTTCTCTTTTCCCGAAGAACCCACAACCCAAAACGAAGTTTCAGCTTCAAGTAAGGAAAAAAGCCCAAAAGGGGTCACGCAACAAGCTCCATTACACGCAGAACGGGAAGCACGAACGAGCCCCGCGGAGGCAGACCCTCGAAATTTCTGCAACTATCCGAAGCGTTTCAAGAATCGATAAACACCCCAGCTTAAAATCAATTACAAAATAATCGGTCCCACCAAGCAATCAACCCGGACGCGCAAGACTCACGAGAAAGCGTCAACACTTCACCAACTAAACCAATTTCTCTTTTCCGTAAGAACCCACAACGCAAAACGGAGTTTCAGCTTCCAATAAGGAAAAAAGCCCAAAATGAGTCATGCAACAAGTTCCATTACAAAGCGCAAACCCAGCCCCACGGAGGTAGAACCCAGAAATTTCGCAAGCACCCGAAGCGTTTCGGCAATTAGATAAACACCCACTTACAATCGATTATGAAACAATCGGTCCCACCAAACAGTGCGCACGAGCCGGAACTGAAGCGCAATCACGAACGCATGCTCAGTTGCACAGATAGAGAGAGAGAGAGAGAGAGAGAGAGAGAGAGAGAGAGAGAGAGAGAGAGAGAGAGAGGGAACCTGGTGCCGAACGGGAATGGCGAAGCAGTGGCTTCCGGTTCGTTGTAGCAGCAGGGGCATCGGGGCTTCTGGTGCGAGCGGCGTGGGTCACGAGCAGGGACGTCGGTCAGGGTCTTCAGGGCAACGGCCGATCACGAGCAGGGACGTCAGTCAAGGTCGGTCAGCTTCTGGCGATTCGCGAATGCGGGTGTCGAGGCCCGGGCGACTTCGGGGACTGGCGTCCAGCGACGTTCGGCGACGGTGGCCGGCGCTGAGCAGAGTGACGGGCGTCGAGCGGCGTTCGGCGACGGTGGCCGACGCTGAGGAGTGAGCAGGGACGTTAGTCAGGGTCTTCAGGGCAACGACGACTCAAGTGTCGCGAATGCCGGCGTCGAGCGACGTCGGGGACTGGCGTCCAGTCCAGACCAGTGGCGTCCGACCGCGGTGGCCTTGAGGGCGCGTCCGGTGGCGGTGGCCTTGAGGGCGAGCAGCGTCCAGTTGAAATCGGAGGACTGAGAAAGATATAGAGGACAGGAGGCTGGAGGCTTGGAGCGCCGAGCGGGGGGGGGGGTTCCTTTTGGAACCCTAACCGGTTCCGAAACCGGTTCTGCGACCGGTTCCGGTTCCGGTTCCACTTGGAACCGGAACCGGGATTGCCGGTTCTCGGAAAAATGGAACCGGGAACCGGACCGAGACAGCCCTAGATGCCACATTGTTTATCATCAAAGACGGGAACGCTCTGAGTTTTAGTATCGTTTGAACGATGAATTAAGAATTTACTGATATTTTCTCGTCCGGAAAGTTTTATTAAACGTTTTAATACAATGTAAGAGTATGATCAAGACATGTGCAGCACATGACATTCTAGGGCGTTACAATTGCACGAAGAATAAAAACCAATCCCTTACGCGCATGATAATCAATTTTCGTTAGATGATCTCAGAATTTTTCTTATCCCGCTAAAGTTCATGATTTCTTTTTTATACCACACACCAATTGTACCGAACACTAATTATGGAGACACAAACACATGCACATCATTTATGTAATGAGTTTGACCTTATTCGGATCTACCTCAATAGAATCATCGAGTTTTTTAAGAGATAAATTAGCATTAGATAAACTAGCATTTTGATAGTATATGATATGAAGTAATTAAATAATTGAAGACAAAGTTTGGATATTCACAAGAATTTGTCTTCATCCTTCTTGGTATATGGAATAATTACAGCTCTCATCTCTTTCGACAGCTCTTGGCATCTGGTGACCGTTTAACCCCAATTAAATGTTTCTTTCTTTTTTTCCTTTGACCCAGAAAATCAAGAGTTTGCTTATTTTGCTTGATTTCTTCCATCGAAAAATCAGTGCAGAGATTGGTGGCCTCTCGGCTTAGTACAGAAGTAAAATAAGGCGATGCATTGGTTGAACATGGCACAGTGATCTTATTGTCATTGCAAATGCAAAAAAGAAATTGTAAAAAGCCTCAAAGGTTTTTTTTTTTTTGGGGGGTCGAAAATACGATTATTATTCATTTACTTAGACAAGTTTGGAGCAATTACATCAAAAGCATTGGCGCATAGTAAATCAAACAGGGATGTCGGGGGATTAGTTACCCAATTACTAGGAAGGTAATTATCTTGTTGGGCTTTTGCAAGCCAATCTGCGGGTCTGTTGGCTTCTCTGATACAATGGGCCAAAGAATGGCCCAAGAAGTCCTTTAATTTTGTCCTAATCCGGTCCACAATCGATGCCACTTCCCAGCTTGACTCCATCGCACACAGAACCTCTTGCATGAGCAGCATACAGTTAGAGTGTACTTGTAGGCTTCGGTTAGATCTGGTGGAGAAAAAGTCTAGGGTTTCCAAGAGAGCAAGTACCTCCACCTGTTTTGCCGAGGATGCCGCCACTAGCTTGGAGAAACCGTCGACCAAGCGTCCCCAAGAGTCTCGGCAGATGTAGGTGATGGCTCCCCTGTGCTCGTCCTCTCCTCTATTCTCCTCAAATTCTGATGTTGCACCTTTGTTCTGGGCAAAGGAGGCATCGATGTTGATTTTCAGTGTATCCGATGTTGGGGGTTGCCATCTGAGCGTGTGAGCCTCGCTTTTCTTCTCTTTTGTTGTGGTTCTATTACAGATTGCAAATTCTTCATGTAAGGCTACTGATTTGAACAAGGTCTATCATGAGTGCAGGGGATTTTGTCCAAAAATGTACTGGTCCTGGTCTTTCCAGATGCACCACAAGGTAGTGGCAATTTGGTCAAATTTTAGTGCACTTCGTGGGTCTTCTTTCCTCATGTACAACCATTCATCAAGGCGTGTTAACCCAATTCCTGTGATTGGACCTATTGGAGGCCTAGCAACAAGAAATGAGCTAGAGAAAGTGGGCGCATTAATAGAACAAGGGAATGGCAAATGGAATGAAACAATGGTAAAGTAGTTGTTTGATGATCAAAGAGTGCAAGAAATCCTTGCAATCCCTATTGCACTACCTACTACAGAAGATAAATGGCATAGATTAACAACAAATCAGGGTCCTATATAGTGAAAAGCAACTATTTCACCACTAGAAATCGAGCAGCCAACCCACAAACCACAATAACAACTTTCTCTCACCAAACAAAGCTAGATCTCTGGAAATATATTTGGCACTCTGGAACTCTACCCAAAGTTAAACATTTTCTCTAGAATGCATACCAAAACACACTACTTACATTGGACAACTTGCACAAGAGAAAAATAGTACCTGATCCATTATGCCCTATCTACAAATAGGAAGCCGAAACTATGAACATACTTTGCTACTCTGCCCGTGGATAGCTTAGATATGCAAAGGTTGAAAAGAAAGATAATAGATCTCCAACACCTATTACATCTTTCAATTTTCATAATAACTTTATCATGATAGATCATCTATATCTATCCTATCCGTCTATCTATTGTTATCATTGTCGTGGCCATTGTCGTCATTGTTATTATTACTATCATAAAGTTAAATTATTGGTATAGGTATATTGTGTGATTGGGAAAAAAAAAACAGCACTTAAGAGTTCACTATTTAAGTTGTCAAAATACTATAAAATCCATCTAACTAATTTTAATTGGAAATTGTTGACATAAACATCAACCATCCTAAGTTACAAGATTAGCATTGATGTGAATAATTTTTAATAATATTTTATTTTATTTTTTTGAATATATATATATATATATATATATATATATATATATATTTCTTCTCTTCTTTCTCTAATCAGTTGTTGGGTCTCGACAATAGCTAATGATCGGCTAGAGGTGAGAGCCAATGAGATCGACCTTGCCAGCCTCGAGCAAGACTCAACTTCCTCTAGTGATGAGGTCAGCCTTGCCAGTGGGGAGACTTGCCCTCACTAGATCAAGTGAAGGTTGAACCTTGCCGATCACAAGGGGAGGTCGACCTCACCAATGACAAGCAGGGGCAAGCTTCGCCTCATCGATCCTCGCCTCTAGCCAATTGTCGAGGCTCAATGATTGGCAAGAGAAAGAAGTGAAGAAAAAAAAAGAAAGAGAAAGAGAAAAAATAAATAAATATTGAAAAAACATTAAAATATTATTAAAAATAATCCACATCAACATTAACAGAGTCATGTAGGATGGTTGATATTTACGTCAATGATTTCTGACTAAAATTAGTCGAATCAACTCAATTGACAAAATATGATAAAGTTTATACAATTGGCAAAATTAAAATGTTTAAAATTGAATTGGGAAAATTATAATAAGTTTAGAACTTATTGACAATACTTTCAAGGAAAACATTATCCATATTAAATTATCATGTATGCGAAGGGCCTCCATATGCTCGACTCATAATGTGATGACAAAGTTCTAAACGTACGTTCGAACACAGAAATAAGAATCCGCCATTTCTGCACAGGTATTAAATGCCCTGGTCAACGGTGACCAAAGTAAAAAATGACACATTTTTAATGAAAATGATTATTAATTCTCCTTTTTTATGAAAGAAAAAAGTCATTTTTTCTGTCTCTTTCAAAGTCCCATCAAATGGAGTAGTTTAACAACACAATAGAGTTTAATTTAAAGTATATTTCCGCGGCAAAACTCGATGTACCGATTAACTAGTTTTGAGGGAAAAAACTAATTATGGAGCGTGCTCTGTCACAATTGGTTGGGAGAGCGACGGAGCCGTTTTCTTCTTATTTCCCCTACAGCCGTTTTCATCTCCTTCCCTACACTCGCAAAACTCATTCCACAGAGAACGGAAACAAAACAGGAAAACGTCGAAAAAATGGAGAAGATCGAGCACGCAACTGTTCGCACCAACGGCATAAACATGCACGTGGCGTCTGTCGGCGACGGCCCCGACACGGTCCTCTTCCTCCACGGCTTCCCGGAGCTCTGGTACTCGTGGCGCCCCCAGATGGTGTCCCTCGCGGCCCTCGGCTACCGCACCGTCGCGCCCGACCTCCGGGGCTTTGGCGGCACCGACGCACCGCTGCGCGTGGAGTCGTACACGGCGTTCCACGTGGTGGGGGACCTGGTGGGGATGCTGGACGCGCTGGGGATCGGGCAGGCGTTCGTGGTGGGGCACGACTGGGGGGCGATCATGGCGTGGTACTTGTGCCTGCTCAGGCCCGACCGAGTGAGGGCGTTGGTCAACACAAGCGTCCCGTGGTGCCCCGGCGGCACGTGTTTCCCGAGTGATCCGGAGAAGAAGCCCGTCGAGTCGCTAAGGGCGATGTACGGAGATGATTACTATGTTTGCAGGTTTCAGGTTGTGCAGTCGAGATCTGACTTGGCTTGGGTTTCATTTTATAAAAGATTCGGGGCTGAACTTTTGAGTCGTGGCCACTGGCAAAACGTAGATCACAGACCATGCCCGGCTTGAGTAGAAGCTCAAAGTTGAATTCTGCAAGTCCTGACTGTGTATGTATGTAATCTTTGTACTTGGTAGGAACCTGGAGAGATAGAAGAGGACTTTGCAAAAGCTGATCCTGCCAAACTCATTCAGCTGTTCCTCACCACCCGCAACCCAGGCCCACCTCGTGTCCCTAAGGATCTAGGATACTCGGGAAGGACCAAACTGTTGGAGGACAGCCAGGTTGACTTGCCCTCTTGGCTGACGGAGGAGGACATCAACTACTACGCCACCCAATTCAGCCGGACCGGCTTCACCGGAGGATTAAACTATTACCGTTGTTTGGACTTGTATGTTCCTCTCTCTAAGCTTATGCTCGCTTCCAGGTTAAATGTTAGAAATGGCACTAGTAAATATTTGAATATTGCATCTCGCGGTCGTCCGATTTGGCTTGAGTTTGGTGAAAATTAATAGAGTAGAAATCTGAGTGACATGTGAAAATGATCATCACATATGGATAAATGGCGCCAGTTTGTGATGTGCCTATACCTTCGTATCAAGTTGGTGCCATCCTAAAATGTTTTTCAATGGGATTATAGAAGGCATTTATTACTAGTGAAAATGTTCTAAGCAATGTTGGTTTCGAGCTAATTGCGCAAGTGTGACAGATTTTGATTTCTCTTGATAAATTCATATCATTTTTTAGCTATGTTTTTCATCGTGTCTAAACTTGCCACGTTGGAATACGTTGACATTCCCCCAATGTTCAAGTATATGGAATTATGAGGAGGAAAACGCTAGAAGGTTAGCCTAAATAGTTCTGGTAGCATAAGGCAATGGCTATATTGTCTAATTTAATGTCTAAGATTGTATAATAAATGTGACTTAATTGTATTCAATTTAATTAACAAGATTATTTTATTTTCTGAGTAAAATTAAAAGTACAAGTTTTAAAGGAACCTCTTGAATCTTTTCCTTCTCTTTCAATTTTTTTTTTTTTTGGTGATCGATAATAACTCCTTTATGAGCATAGAAACTGGGAGCTATCAACGCCATGGGCCGGAGTGCAAATCGAAGTGCCAGTGAAATTCATAGTGGGGGACTTGGACCTCATCTATCACATCCCCGGTGTGAAGGAGTACATCCATGAAGGTGGTTTCAAGCAGACAGTGCCCAACTTAAAAGAGGTCGTGGTGATGGAAGGAGTGGCTCATTACCTCTTGCTAGAGAAGCCTCACGAGGTTACTTCTCACATTTGCGATTTCATCAAGAAGTTCTCATCTCCATGATTTTATTTCTCTCTCTGAAAAATCAAGTATGGAGCTGCTCATTAATAAAGGACGAAACTATCGCTTTTTTTAACTGTCCTTTTTCTTATTTTTCTGCCATTTGGTATTACAATAAAAATAATATATGAAGTGATCTGACATTATATAATTGAGTCATTAGATGACATAATTATATCCATTTTGAATATGTTAGTTTCATTGACTTGGCATCTCTCGTTAAGATATTATGCTGTCACGTCTCAAAGCGCAACAATTTGACCAAAATAAAAAGGTGCGACATAAAAAAGTAATTCCCTTTTATTTTTGGGAGAACTACAATAGGACTGCTGACACTTGCTACAATATGCTAAAACCTCTTACTTCATGCCCCAAAATCCTAACACTCAACCAACAAAGGGTTGGTCTAGTGGTAGCATGCTAACTCCAAACCAACTTTATCTGCCAATAGGTAGAGGTTCAAATCCCAGTTAAAAGCCCTTGTTGGGAGGGGAGAAACCCTCAAATTCTCGGAGTGGTTGTCCACTTTGGCCACTATTTTATTTACTATATATATATTCTAAGATTCATCACAAGCGTCCACAGCTAAAATTCCGTTAATTTTGTTGGCTTTCCTTAAAATGAATATCAATGTGTCATTCTTTTGTTAAGAGTCACTTTCCTTTCGCACAAGCACAAGTGACGTTACTGTGGCGCTAAATGGCATAACTTTAGAATAGATTGAAGATTATAAAAACAGACCTAAATAAAATAAAATAAAAAGAAAGGAAAAAATCACCAAAAACACTAATTGTGTCCACAATGACATATTCACTCCATTTTTTTTTTTGTAATATCAAAAGTCCGAAACTTGTATCAGTGTGACATATTCATTTTAATTTTTTTTTGTAACATAAAAAAATCCTTACATCTAATTTTTTTGACACCCAAAATCCTAAATTATGCGGAAACAAATTTAGGGTTTTGATATAAAAAAATTAAAAAGTTTACCAAAAAAATTAAGAAAAATGCATCATACTGGTATAAATTCTAAATAAATGTATTATGATGAGCGTAGTTTAGAATTTCCGTTGCTGTTTTAAAAAAAAAAAATAGATTAAAAAATGGGGCTAGAGGGGAAAGGGGCTAGATAGAAGGTGGTGCTTTTGCCCCTTTTGTCGGATACGGGGATGCCCTCGTCAGCGACAAAGGGGGCATCCTATCAAGTGCAATCCTATCATTGTTTATCATATATACTCTTTCTTAAAGAGAAAGAGTATATATGAAGCTAAGCCACACGATGACTAACCCATGATACATGTAAGATGTTAATTTACTCCATAACTTTGCAGGATCCAAGTCATAACCTCTTTTATGTTTGTATATAAAGAGTCATATCTTCCTTGGCCTAATATCCTTAAAAAAACCTTCAACTTAGTTATTGTTCCAATTTTACCTTTTATCTCATACAAAACTTTCAACTTTAGGTCATATCCTAATTCTACCATGCACTTTTTTTGTCCCATAAAAGAATCCTCAACTTTAGGTCCAATCTCAATTTTATCCTAAACTTTTTTTTGTATCATAAAAAACTCTCAACTTTAGGTCTAGTATCAATTTTATCCTAGTTTTTTTTTTGTCTTATAAAAAAATTACAGCTTTAGATTCAGTTTCAATTTCACTCTAATTTTTTTCATCTAATATTATCAGCTTTCATTTGAGTCCCAAATTTGCTCTCCATTAATCCTCCATCAAAATCGCCCTTAGGGATTCTGCACTCGTCAATCTCTTGTGCTTGCAAATGTTCCATTTCTTATGGTCAAAGAGTTTGTGCTTGGGATGCTTGCGTAGCTCGTGTTTAGGAGTTCTCCATCTCTCGGTTGTCTATGAAAATTTTAGATGGAGGGTTAGTGTAGGCAGATTTCTGGAAAAATTTGTGGTTTTTGATAAGATTGTAAAAATTTTAGCATAAAATTGAAAATAAACAGTAAAGTTGGGACAAGATCTAAAGTTGGGGGTTTTTCAAAGGATTAAAAAAAAAGTTTATGATATAAATTTGAGGGTTTTTAATGAGACCAAAAAAAAAAGTTTAGGATAGAATTTGGACTGGACCTAAAGTTGAAGGATTTTAATGAGACAAGAGGTAAAATTGGGACAAAAGCTAAATTTTGAGATTTATTAAGGTATTAGGCCTATTTTCCTTCCTTCCTAATTAAAAATAAATTTTCATAAAGCATGCCTTTGGTTGTTGACTTACAAATATGGACATCATCCATTGTTACAGCATGTTTGGAAGCAAAACTAGGTAATGGAGAAAATGCTGGCAAAGAAATAATTTGTTCCCCAAATTAGAAAGATTGCTTCTCATCTTTAACGGCAATAAAAGGGAAAATTTACACTTATGGAAATTTTAAATCGATTCTCCCTTCTTTTTAAAAAGGGAAATGTCATTTTGTCTTCTTCCACTCCAGTTGCTTCTGGTGGTTCCACGAAAGAGACCAAACCCTATTCATTATGGAGAAAATTATGGATGAAAACTTGAAATGGATCCATTTTCTCATGAAAAGGCTCAGAAATTATACATTTTCTCAAATAAGAGTATGAAATAACAAGTTAATCTCGAATAAGGGCCAACATTCATCCAGCCATCCAAATCTTCTCCAGATGGCAGGTTACTTTACTAAATTCCGGCCACCGAAGAAGGGGAATTTTTGTCCAAAAAATTATGGGCAAATAATTTTCTCCTTCGCTTTCCTGTATCATGATGATTTGGCCCTCTGAAGTAACATAAGCAGGACAAAAATAAGAAGTAACACAATCCTCTCTCCGGTTATATTGCGCAAGCAAAAACAATCACACCATCCATTTGCATCCTCAAACGCTTTCAGACTCGAGACCTGAAACTCACACTTGCGATACCGAGACAATTGGGGAAGACGATGGACCGGGGAGGAAGGCCCCGGGGGGATGATTCTATTGCTTGCGCTCCTCGGTCTGAGCGAGTACAATAGGCTTGAGATGCAGCCACTGGTCAAACGCCAGCCTCCTCGCCACCATCATGCTCAAAATGTGGTTTTGGAATATAACAATCCTTTTAATTTATTTAATTCTTTAAAAAAAATTATTATCCATGTTATTTGACGACGTGGATTATTGTATCCGATTTGAGTTGATTTGAGTTGAATATTTTACGTGAATAATCCACACTATATATATATATTTGTTTATCATTCAAACTTATAGGATTGAAAGCCAAATCAGCAAATTACGTTAATTCGAATGGTATAATATTGGATTTTTTTTTTTCGTATTGTCTATGGATTGAACTATATAATTTACTAAAAATTCAATGACTATATTGAATTAATTAAAATTTTAGGAATGATATTACTCGTTCAACTAAAATTTATAAATTTTATTGAACAAATTAAAATTTCAAAATGATATTACATATTAAATCAAAATGTAGAGTCCATTCGCGTATTTATTCCTTTAATTAATGGCCCACGCCGTTTGACCAAAAAGAGAAATAGCCCACGCCATACGTACGAAACAATGATGGAGATAAAAAGCATTTATATCATTTTTGTAATGGGTACGAAACAATGATGGAGACACGAACGCATTTATATCATTTTTGTAATGGGTTTGATCCTATCCAGATCCCACCTCGATAGCACCGTCAAGTTCTAACAGATGAACCATCAAATTCTAAGAGATAAATTAGCGTTTTGATAATATATGATATGGAGTAATAAAAAATTTGAAGACGGAGTTTGGATGTTGACATGATTTCGGCATGAAGAATGAATCACAGCTCCCATCCAACGTTCAATAATGAATAGTAAATGAGCGTCCACCAACAAGAAAAAGCAATGCACTAAGGAAAAGAAAAAGGGATTGTATCGATTAGTTTACTCGATTTCTTGCGATTAAATAAGTGCAGAAATTCGTTGCCTCTCAGCTTATTATGGAACCAGAATAATGAGAGATTAAACAGTTATCTCAATAGCCGAAAAGGACGGCAAATAATCATGCGGAATTACTTATCTCTCTTGTTATTATAACTTTATCATGTGATGATAGATTACATTTATTTTCTACAATGCAATTGAAAAAAATTAGGAGTTCACTATTTAAGTTGCCAAAGTACTATACACATTTTTGGTTGTACCATAATCACTTCCTCACATCAACACAATTGCAATAAATTGACAATATCTCTTATCGAAGTTTCAAATTGAAAAAAAATATTCTAATCCATAATGCTAAGACGACCACATCATCCAAACATTGATACCTCACATCTCATCACGACACCAATATATTGGACATGTATTAAAAAATCTACAAACCTATAATCATTAACTGCCACATAAATTGAGCATAGAGTGAACTGTTTTTTTTTTCTTTTTTTCAAATGATACTATTTAATTAGGTGAAAAAGTAGGGATGCTATTATAATTTTTTTTTGGGGGGGGGGTGGGGGGGGGGGGAGGTGGGAGAGAGAGTTACATAAAAAAATGTAGAACATCTATATTCATTTGTTTTCTGATCGTTGAGGCCTCAATTGTCGTATAACCAACCGGCAACAATGTGAAAATCCTCCCGCCCACCTTCGACCGGCCAGCGGGGAAATGGGGAGACGTTACCCAAAGCTTCAATTATATCTCCTTTTTAAATGTCGATTTGCCTTCTTCCTCTCCCATCCGGTCTGCTTGTTGTGTTCCACGAAAACGGCCGAACTCCAGATTCATCACCTACTCCTTTTTAAATGTCGATTCGTCTCTTCATCTTTCTTCGCTACACTCGCCGAACTCTCTCGACAGCGAACGGAAGGAAAGCCGGGGAAACGCCGGACAAATGGAGAAGATCCAGCACGCGACGGTTCGCACCAACGGCATAAACATGCACGTGGCGTCGGTCGGCAACGGCCCCGACACTATCCTCTTCCTCCACGGCTTCCCGGAGCTCTGGTATTCGTGGCGCCACCAGATGGTGTCCCTCGCGGCCCTCGGCTACCGCGCCGTCGCCCCCGACCTCCGGGGCTACGGCGGCACCGACGCGCCGCCAAGCGTGGAGTCGTACACGGCATTCCACGTGGTGGGGGACGTGGTGGGGCTGCTGGACGCGCTGGGGATCGGGCGCGTTTTCGTTGTGGGGCACGACTGGGGGGCGATCATCGCGTGGTGCTTGTGCCTGCTCAGGCCCGACCGGGTGAAGGCGTTGGTGAACACGAGCGTCACGTGGTTCCGGAGGCTCATGTGGTTCCCAAGTGATCCGGAGAGGAAGCCCGTCGAGACGACGAGGGCGATGTACGGAGATGATTACTACGTTTGCAGTTTTCAGGTGAGAACTAACGTTAAAACAGTCCAGATCTGGCTAGAATTTAGCTTGATTTCTTAAGTATTCGGAACTTCGACTCGTCGTAGCGACTACCAAAACCTTAGTTACTTTCCTGAAATGGTGAATCTCTGACTTGGTAGAAACTTGGAGAGATTGAAGAGGACTTTGCAAAAGCCGATACTGCCGTACTCATGAAGGTGATCCTCACCAGCCGTAATCCAGGGCCATTTCGCGTGCCTAAGGACATAGGATTCTCGGGATTAATCAAACCATTCGAGCAGCACCAGGTCGAGTTGCCTTCTTGGCTGACCGAGGATGACATCAAGTACTTCGCCGCCGAATTCAGCCGGACTGGCTTCACCGGAGCTGTGAACTATTACCGTTGCTTGGACTTGTAAGTTCCTCTCTCTGATATTGTGCTCTCTTATGGTTCGAACGTCGATGATGGCACCGACAGAAAATTTGAGTCGCCGTTGCTTGCGGTTGCGAGATCTCGCTTAAGTCGCGGCGTAAGTTCGTAGGGTAGAAATCTGAATTATATGTAATGATGATCGTTGCATATGGTTAAATTATATTTCAATGGGATTACAAAGCAATGTTTACTGGTGAAAACGTGTGGAGTCAGTTGTGACGGATTAGGTGGCACTTTGCTGCGGCGGCGGCGAAGGAAGACCACTCAAACTGGATATCAACTTATCGATAGAAATCCAAATCCGTCACTACTGACTCCACAATCCAAATCCGTCACGATTGACCCCACACGTTTTCATCAGTAAACATTGCTTTGTGATCCCATTGCCACCTAATACGTTGACGTACTATGAAATGTAAAATCCACTAGAAGCATGGCAAGTGCACTAGTTAATTCGTATTCGGGACGGATTATTTCGGTCTCGCCGTTTTCAACATTTAAGTAGATGTGTCCTCAAAGCGACACAAATCAGTGGTGTTTCGCTGGAACGAAGATGGGCGCAAAGTAAATCATACGTTGCCACTTCAATCTTTCCTTTTTCTTAGGGAATGCAATCAAAGTGATATTTTGAATCCATTTTGATCCTGAAGATCTTCTATGCACGCAGAAGTAGCGAGCTATTGGCGCCTTGGGATGGAGTGCCAATCAAAGTGCCGACGAAGTTCATAGTGGGGGACCTAGACCTCACCTATCACATTCCCGGTGTGAAGGAGTACATCCACGGTGATGGGTTCAAGCAGGCAGTGCCTAACCTAGAACAGGTGGTGGTGATGGAAGGAGTGGCTCATTTCCTCCAGCAAGAGAAGCCTGAGGAGGTCACTGCTCACATTCACGACTTCTTCAAGAAATTCTCATCCCCATGATCCGCGTCACTCTCTCCTCAAAATTAAGGATGAAGAAGTTGTTTTCCCCCATTAATAAAGGACCAAACTGTTTACTCTTTTTAATTCTCTTGTTTTTTATTTTTCTGTCATCGGGTATCACAATGGAACCATAAAAAACTGATAAATATTTGACACTTGATAAAAATATGCTACAATACTAGACATATTTATTTTGTGTTCTAATTTTGTTGACTTGGCATTTCCCTTTTATCATATCTACCATTATCACTACGGGTGAATATGGTCCAGTTGAGTGGTTCCCACCTTGAAATCAGGAACCATTCACTAAGGACCAGTTCCAAAAAATTGAAATCAAGACCCGCCCATTAATTTCATGGATCCATGGAACTGGTCTCCAATCCCTACAAAACTTATTCAGCCTTACATTTGTGTTAAATTGCAAGCCATTGATTTTGATTAAACATTGAAAACTATAAAGCAAAACGAATAAATAATACTCGTTAGTTAAAAACTTTGAAAACTATAAAGCAAAACGAATAAATAATACTCGTTAGTTAAAAACTTAGTTTTTTTTTAAGGTTATGGTGCAGTCCTCTTAAGTTTACTTGACATTGGAAACATGTGGAGAATTAGACTCCACATTAAAAGTCCTAACTTCCATAGAAGTTAAAACAATAATCGCTTGATTCATCTTTTTCAACGTCAACCTAATTTAATCATGAAAATGGCTAAGGAGAAACCTAATTATATCCTTAAAACAAGTGGTTGGCTCTTATGGACATCTCCAAACGGTTCTCACCTTCCTCTACATTTGTTTAATTTTTTTTTTTTTTTGTTCAAAAAGCAAGTAAGTGGATTATTGGAATTGAAAAAAAAAGAAAAAGAAAAGAAAAGTAGAGGGTTAATCCTATTACATACTCAAGAGACAAAATTAGTCCTACAAATATACATAAATATGCATATATATTTGGTCGAAAAACTACAAAATAATTAAGTAATTAAGATGGAATTTCTTTTTTAAATATATATACTGATTTGGTCCAGGTGGGTGGGTAGGACAATTTCATGTTTAGAACCAAGAATCGAATCGGTACTTATTGGTTCCATTAAATTGGAATCAGGAACCGGACCGGCTCCCCTAAGAACCGTTGGTTCTTATCCAACTTCGGGCAGTTCCAAATTTTTTTGTACACCTCTAATTACCGCCTCTTAGGATGCAACAAAAGTAGTTGTGTTTGAACGAGATAACTTTGAACCGATAAGAGTGGTGCACTTAAAGAGCTTAGATCAGTTCACTTGGGAACTTGGGAAGTAAGAGCACTTATCAATGAGTGTAGCGAGCTGCTATCCCAATTTTCGGAAGAATGGGTAGTTCACTATTTTAGAGAAGCTAATTTGATTGCTGATTGGGTTGCTGAAACCCATAGAAAGAGAACCTTGCCAGGTCACTCATTACGTTCTCCCCCTTTGATCCTTTTGGATATCTTATGTAACGATGCCCCTCTATAGGCTCTTCTTTTCCCTAATATTATCAATTAAGAACTAATTTGACCAAAAAAAAATGCAACAAATGAAACAATTTATTTTTATCTTTTGGGAGAATGACGGTAAGACTCCTGCCACCTGCTGAGATAATCTTAATACTTTTTGCTTTATACTTTTAAATCCTAAGACTGGTTATAACCGGTAGTCATTCTGTTAACTCTATTGCCTTTTCTTAGATGAAAAGTCTATAACGCATTTTTTGTTAAATTTCCCTTTACTATCCGTGCAAGTGGCACTCATGCAGCGCCAAATTCGCGTCGCATCAATGAGGACTGAAAATGAAAATGAAAAAAATATTTTCGTAAAACAAAGAACAGAGTAAAAAAATTCCAGATCCAAGGGGTGAGGGACGGACAGAGGGTGGCGTCGTTGTCCCTTTTGTCATTGGGAAGGGCGCGGCGCCCTCGCTGACGACAACCGTCCCCTATCTTTCTTTCTGTCGAGTGCAATTTTTTTTTTTTTTTTAATTTCATTCCTTTGTAAATGGAAAATTATACATAATTTTGGGGTCAAAAAATAAAGAGAGAATTTGAATTTTGAGCCTCCAACATGCGTATTGTCAATGCTCCAAGTTCATGTTATAGCATTCCACAGTAAAGAAAAAGTCTCAGGTTTCATATGTTGAGTCAAGAATCCTCTAGGCAAATATATGCCAATTGACGGGTCATTAAAAGTAAAGTGAATGAAAGATATGGAAAATGTTCCTCGAAAGGTTAACTAAGGATTTTAGGTGAAATTTTAATCAAAGTTTTCTTTATCATTTTTTCAGTAACAAGGGAGGGGGAGGGGTCATCAGGATAAGAGAATTCGAACAAGCGGTGACTCACAGTAGGTAGGATCGTCAAATGGTTGGGTTAAAAATGGTATGATTTATATTGATCCATTTTCATACAATGTAGACCCATTTTCATGCAATATAAATTTAATGACACATACTTAACCCAACCCATACACGACTCATGCTCAACTCAACCCGTATTATCAAAACACATTAATATTCTAGGAAAATCATTTTCCTGAAAAATAACCATATTTTTAGTATCCGGTTGAAACATGAAAAATAAACTAAATATATTTTCCACTATTCAATAAGGAAAATCTTTTCCTCATGCACCCATTTCAATAATTTCTTTTTTAATATATTTTTTAAAATCATTTTAATTTGTTATCTTTTTCCTTTTCTTTTTCTTTTTTCCTTCTTTTTCTTTTTCTTCTTCATTGGTCTTGAGCCTCATCGACCTATGGCGAGGCCCAAGCTTGCCCAATGCCGGCAAGTTTGGGCCTTGCCAGACATCATCAAGGCTCGAGCTCTAGCTAACTTGCCAAATGTCGACGAGGCTTCAACAGGGCTCGAGCTCACCCAAGCTCACTAGCATTGGCCAAGCTTGCCCAGCTTGATCAGATGAGGCTTGACCTCACCGAAGTCTAGCAAGCTTGCTTGTAGCCGGTCACTAGCCATCGCCATGGCCGACAATCAGCCAATGAAGAAGAAAAAGCAAAAGAAAAGCAAAAAAAAAAAGAGAAAACATAATGGGTCTAAGTTGAGTTATTGATGGATAATAAATGGATTTGGAGCCATTTATGACCCATTTTTCAATTGGGCTCTATCATAATAAATCCATTTTTAACCCATATTAAAACTTCAGCTAACTCATTTTCTACCTAGTCCATTAAATATGGGTTAAAATATTGGTCATTGACCCATTTTGCCTCCCCGATCGGTAGGCTCTCAACATAGCCAAGGGGCATGAATAAACTGAATTGTCACTAAATATGGGGAGAGCATTCTTGAATATATGTGAAATTAGAATTAATTCACAGGATACACCTTTTGATGTAAATATTGGAACTTTAATTTTAGATATGCTTAAGTGAGAGCACTATTGGTATGAATGATTTCTAAAAAAGTGTTTACCTGTAAGTCAAAAAACAAAACTGTAAGATTGCAGATAATAATGTGAATGAATTAATCCAAGAGTGTCACAAAGAGAGAAGATTAAATATTAAAAAAAGGAAAAAATGAAAAATGGTATAAATATGAGCACTCAATAGGAGATGGAAAAGAGGAGACGAAACGAAAAAAAAAAAGGAGGACAATCTAAGCCACAAGATGACTAGCCTTGGACACATCCAAGATGTTAATTTAACTCATAACTTTACATGATCGAAATCCTAACTAAAATAGCTAGTCTTTTCTATTTGTATTAAATGAGTCATATTTTCCTTCATTCCTTTTAAAAAAAATAAATTTCCTTAAATCATGCCCCGGCTGCTGACTTATGGAAGTCATCCACTTTTCCCATTATGTTTGTAAGTAAAAATTGGAAGTGAAGAAAATGTAGGCAAAGAAAGTTGAAGTGAAGAAAGCGAAGGTGGAGTAAATTACAAGGCAGCAAAATTGTTCAAAATTTTTTTAATTTATAACACTTTCATTAATTTGGTTCTAAAATTTTTCAATTTTGCCATTTGATTTCATCCAGCCAACTATAAATCATTGACATGAAAGCCAATAGTCTTAAGTGACACGGATAATACTAACATTGATAATTTTTAATAATTTTTTTTTTCCTTTTCTTCTTCCTCTTTTCTAGTGGCCGGCCATAAGCAATGGCTAGGCTAGTTGGACTTGCCTGAGCAAAGGTTGTCAAACGGGCTTTGCTTGGGTGAGGGCAAGTGCCAAGGAGGGCTCCTCTCACTAGATCTGGCCTAGGGTGACTCAGCTTTTTTTAAAGTTTGGAGGGAAGTTGCTTGGAGGATAAGCTGTCGAGCTCGCCAAGATCCAGAGGCACGGCCATGGCCATTTAGCTCACCGAGATCTTGATGGCCACAAGTTTAGTGAGCATGGAGGAGGAGTGTTGAGCTGGTCGATAGGAGGTTCAACGGTGGCGGCAAGGCAACGTCATGTGGTGGAGATTGTGATCAAGAATGGATTGGTGACCAACCCTCACTTGGACAAGGGTAGCCTTCATCGGTGCTCGCACTTGCTTGGGTGAGGCCAACCCACCCAATCATCGCTTGTGGCCAACCATTGTCAAAAGAAAGAAAAAAGAGAAAATAGAAAAAAAAATCAAGAAATTTGAATTTTTTCAAAAATATTATCTAAAATTATCCACGGGAATGCCAATTGTATCATGTAAAATGGCTAACGTCTATATTAGTGATTTCCTATTAAAATTAATTCAATGGAATTAGTTGGCAAAATGTGAAAACAGTTAAAAATTAATTGACAAAATTGAAATATTCATAACCAAATTGGTAAAAGTACAATAAGTATATGATTTTTTCGACAATTTTCTTTAGCCAGAAAAGGGTAATAATTTGTTTCCCAAATTCCCGACTTTTTTTTTTTTTGGGATAGTTGAGATCTGACTTGACTCGGGCTTCATCTCTTAAAAGTATGGAACTTTAATACGTTGCTCGTAGCAAAACTCATATCAAAGACTACGCTAGCTCGAGTTGAGGCTCGAACTACTATTTTACGAGTGCAATGAAAATTCGTGAATAATACTGCATGAAACTGTAGAGACATAGTTTAGATGTAAGAAAATTTCAACTATTAGGCTCATAGTGAATAGAAACCCAATTAGTTTATAAGTCAATCTAAATTCTGAGAGCTAGATAGCTCACTAATAAAACTCGACTGGTTTATGCTTTTTGGCGATTAGCTTTGTTGTTAGTAGTGTACAAGTTTCCTGACTATGGAACTTTGAGTCGTCGCCACTGGCAAAACTTAGATCACAGACCATACCCGGCTTGAGTTGAAGCTCGAAATTGTACACTACAAGTCCTGACTATGGATGTATGTAATCTTTGTACGTGGTAGAAACCTGGAGAGATGGAAGAGGCCTTTCTCATTCAGCTATTCCTCTCAAGCCGTGACCCAGGCCCACCTTGCGTGCCTAAGGATCCAGGATACTCGGGAAGGACCAAGCTACTCGAGGAACGCCAGGTCGACTTGCCCTCTTGGCTGAACGGGGACGACATCAACTACTACGCCACCCAATTCGGCCGGACCGACTTCTCCGGAGAATTCAACTATTACCGTTGTTTGGACTTGTACGTTCCTCCTCTCTCTAAGCTTATGCTCTCTTATGGGTTTACCATTGGAGATGGTATAAATATAAATTTGAAGAAAGTTATCAGCGGCTGTGTGATCCAGCTTGAGTTAAGGCGAAAGTTGACAGGGTAGAAATCCAATGACATATGAGGGAAAAGTACAAAAAAAAAAAAATCTTAAACCTATTGTATTAGCACCAATTCAATACCAAATCTTTCAATTGGACCAACTTAGTCATAAACATTTTCATATTAGTACTAATTCATTTTATTCCGTCAATTTAGGCTAAAAACTACTGACGTGGTCATTGACGGTCCTATGTGACACCATTGGCTTTGACATGGACAAAGTTTAAGTTTTTAAAATATTTTTCATAATTATTTTTCTATTTTCTCTTTTATTTCTTTCTTTCTTTTTAATTTTTTTTTGTACACTATTGGCCAGCAAGGTTGCCGGTCGACCCTTATTGACCATGGGCAAAGGTTGCCATGCCCTCGTCGGCTACTAGCAAGGGCGTTGGCCCTTGCAAAGATCCAAGTGAGGATCAAAACCCTCGCCTATTGGTCGAGGAGGGCCTTTGCGCCCTCATTGGCCACAGGTGAGGGGCGCATGATGCCCTCACCTAGTCTAGGCAAGGCATTGTGGCCCCCACCTACCACAAGCAAGGGCTTTCGTGCCCTCGCCTAGGGCCAATGAGGGTGCAAAGGCCCTTGCTCATGGTTGGTGAGGGTTGCGACACCCTTGCCTGGTCGGGCGAGGGTATCGTGCCCCTTGCTTGTAGTTGGCAAGGGCGTGGAGGCTCTCACTTTAACTAGCATATGGCTAGCGACCTTGTTGGTCAAGAGAGTAAAGAAAAGAAAAGAATAAAATAAAAGAGAAAAAAATTAAATTTTTTAATATTTATTCATGTCAACGCTGATCATGTCATATTAGATCATCGACATTCATGTCAATAATTTCTGATCTAAATTGATCGGATGGACTAAATTAGTGTGAATGCGAAAATGTTTATAATTAAATTGGTTTAATTGAAAAGTTTATAATTGAATTGATATCAATGCAATAGGTTTAAGACTTTTTTTTATACTTATTCTCACATATGAAGATGGTCTTGTATGGTGAGGGGCAGCAGTTTATGATATGCCAATATATTCGTAAAATCATTGGTGCCATCACTAAAATGTTTTTATTTTATTTTTTCCAATGGAAGTACAAAGCATTTCTTATTGAAGAAAACTTGCCGAGTCATGTCGGCTTCGAGCTTAAGGTGCCAGTCGTGGTGGATTTGGATTTCTCTTGATCGATTCATATCGTGTCTGAATTGTGCTCTTCCGTCGGGTCAGCAACAATTACCAAGTCTAAAATGTTGACATTTTCCCACTCATTCATGTTTATGGATTTATGAGGAGGAAACACTAGAAATTCTCATGCCCTTGATTTTGTACTCTCTCGACAAAATGCAGGATGGAGCTGTTACTTTTTGCCCCCTGTCAAAAAAAGACGCCGAGCGTCTTGCTTCTTAACTTTCTGTGGCTTGATATTACAATGGGAATGATATGTTAAGTGATTTAACATATTTATAGTCAGGTAATTTGAATAGATATATTATATTTGACAATTAATAATAACATATTATGATACTTAATACATCGATTTTGCATCCTAATTTTGTTGACTTGGCATTTCTCATCAAGATATATATATATATTGCCTTATTGAAAGGTGCAGGGATAAAAAAAAA
Source organism: Eucalyptus victrix (assembly GCA_016097545.1). Lineage (NCBI taxonomy): Eukaryota > Viridiplantae > Streptophyta > Magnoliopsida > Myrtales > Myrtaceae > Eucalyptus > Eucalyptus victrix. Next base: position 38,839,635 of record CM027845.1, on the reverse strand, counting down.
TTTGTTCTTATCCCTAGAAAAAATTACAGCCGGACTTTTAAAACTTGCCATGATAATTCGCTTCACGCTTTTGAATTTTAAGACTTGTCACGGTCGACTGCGCCAATCATTTCCCTAACTTTGTTCGCTTTTCTTAGAGGAATATTTTTTGTGGCATTTTTTAATTAAATTTCCCTTTACTTTTGCAGGGGTGGCATGATGTGGCGTTGCATCAGAAAAGACTAAAAGTTAAAAACAAAAATTTAAATTAAGATAAGAATAGAGTAAAAAATTGGAGATAGGAGGGTGGTGGCGTTGCCCCTTTTTGTGGTCGGAGTGGGTGCCTTGGCCTGATGGCGACGGAGGGGGCGACAACGGCTCCCCATGCCAAGTGAAATCACTTGCGAAGTGGGTCCCCTCTTTTTTAACATAAGAGTTTACTCTTCTGAATTTTCAGTTTCTTTTTCCAATTTTCATTTCTTTTAATTCTTGAGATTTTTTTTTAAATAACCTTAAATGTCATCATTTTATCAAATAAGAGTTTAAAGTGAAATATTGTTTCAAATATGAGGCCGAAGTATCATTATTTTCTCAAATAAATGTCTAAAATGAATCTTATTTCAAATAAAAATCCAAAACTATTATGTTTATCTCAAATTGGAGCCTAATTTTCTCAAATAAATATCTAAAGGGATAGGTTGAAGGGTTGACGATTCGGCAAGGGATAGGTGAAGGACAGCCTTGCCTTGAGGAGGTCACCCCTCACAGCCATCAGCGAAGTTGGCCCTAGGTGAGGCCAACCCTCACTCGTGATTAGTGAGGGAAAGAAAAAAGAAGAAAAGAGAAAAAAAAAAATATTTGGACAAAATTGCCCTTAACTAGTCAAAAAATTTAACCGATCGATAACCGGCAAGGTATCAATGAAGTAAGGTCATAATTTAAAACAATCATAGTTATTTCAAGCTTTTATTTGAAACAATCATAATTACTTCAAATCCTTATTTGAAACAATATCCATTTCGAACCTTTATTTGAGAAATTGAGTGCACATGAAGCCCTTTTTGAAATTTTCCCATTCTTCATTCTTTTTCCAAGCTTTCCTTTGTTGTTCCTTCTAGGAATAGGGTTTAGGGCTTTTCTTAAGTAAACAATGTTGTATTCTATGAGCAGCCAAGTGAATGAAAGAGGGGAAAGTATTATAAAATATATAAATTTAATGCATTTGTATCAATTCGGTTATAAATTTTTCAATTGAGCCAATTAAACCTTAAACATTTTTTATATTTTGTCAACTGAATCCATCCAATCAATTTTGATTTAAAAAAATCACTTATGTGAATAATTTTTACAATTTAAAAAAATGAGTTTTTAAATAATTTTTTTTTTTTTCTTTTCATAGTGGCCGGCTCCTAGTGGGGGTCACGATTTGCCCAAGCCCTTTGCCAGATTTGGGCAAGGGCCACAACCTTTACATGCCAAAATGAAAGTCAAAAAAGGGAAGAGGAAAAATAATAAAAAGAAAGGAAAGAAAAGAAAAGATATTATAAAAAAATCAAAATATTAATGTCGGTGCATGTCGTGTCATGTAAGATGATCGATGTTCATATCAAATTATCAATGATGGACTCATTGGGAAATTGTAAAAAAAATTATGACTAAATTGGTATCAATATAAAAAATTTAGAATTTTTTTGGTACTTTTACCATATTAGAAAAATAACAAAAAACACCGCCTCAAACTTTTTCTGCCCGTCAAAGCTAAGAGAGCTAACATAAGAATTATAAGTGGACCATTATGGCAAATTTTATGACTTATATACACTAAATTATAGTTATTAGGATTCAAGTGTATTGTTACGATGAGTTTTAGAATTACTACTATGACAATCCTCTGCCTTGTTTTCTTTTACGTTATATAGGTGTAGCTTTTAAATTAAGATACGTATCATGAATCAAAATTTTTAATTTATGAGTCGTGAAATCGAATTGTACCATTCGCTAAAGTCCTCAATTTATAGTTTGTGTCATAAACATTTATATTGATGTAAATAAATTCGCAAGACATTAAACGGTGAGTAGATCTATCATTTAACAAAAACAAAAAATCTTAATTTCAAATCCATGTGATGAATTCTATCCATAAGAAGATATGTTTTCCCATCGTTTTATTAACACGTGAATTTATTCAAATATCAATAAAAAAATTTTCTATGACGTTTTATTTATTATTACACTGTAAAGTGCAAAATATATTTTCAATTATTTAGTTAGTGTCAAAATGTAATTAATCCAACATAAAATACAATAAAAATTGCACATTTTGATAGGTAAACATACATAAAATTGAGTCGTTTGGATCATAAATAGATATCGAATAGTAGCTTCTTGCCATTCCATAGAGCCATTCCATAGACTAGCATTTCACCTCAGAGATACTTATTGCTTGGACCTCAAATCCGATTATACAATATGAATCAAGAATTGATTGATTTTAATAACTATGGTTGTAAGGTGTTCAACCCAACTAACAATAGAAAACCGACTAGCCTCCTATCATACGTGGTCAGTGCCATCCAAATATCAAATAATTCTTTGAAGCATGCCAATATCTATTCCTTAGGTAACATTTAAACCAACATTACTAATTGCTAGATAATTCACCTTGACACTTGAGCAACTCATGGATTAGAACATTTTGTTATAGTTGGTAAGATCATATTAACATGTTACACAAAACACAAATAACATGATATAATTTATTCGATTAAGAAACATTGTTTTATCGAGTCGATAGTAATTAATGAATTGTGATCACTCGTATGATTTGCAAAGCAACCGAAAATGGATAGAATTCTCCTAATTAGAGGCTAGAGAGATCTTTCTTGTCCATAATTCTGCATATCTCAGCATAGCAGTTAATTTCTATTTAATTCTTTCCATTCTAGTAATAAATTTTCCTTCCTTTTTTTCGTTGCTTTAGTCAGCTCTTCTACTTTCCTTCGACGTTTCAAACAAACCCCCACTGACCCAAAAAAGAAAAACAGAGAGAGAGATAGAAGTAGACTTCCTCTGAGGGGGCGGCGCCCTGTACAGAACTTTTTCTGTCGATAGGGGAGATAATCCAACCGTTTTTTTTTTACTTCACACGTTCTATTGCCTAACTTTAATCATGAGAAAAGTTTTATTTCCTTGGCGGCTTTTCAGAAATTCAATGCCGTGAAGTGTGGGACTCCTCCACTTGCGAGGTGAACTTCCCAGTCGCTCCTTTCCAGCAACGGGACAAGACAAACGGAACGTCAACTTTCTTGGTTCGATAGATCGACTAATCCGACGACGACCTCCATTTTCTGGCTCGAACCCAAGCTCGCTCGACGCGGAGAGGAGGACGTAAAAGCACCGCCAGGACTTCGGAGGGATGGAGACGATAGAGCACGCGACGGTCCGCACCAACGGCATCAACATGCACGTCGCGTCGGTCGGCGGCGACGGTGGCGCCGGCGGCGGCGACACGATCCTCTTCCTCCACGGCTTCCCCGACCTCTGGTACACCTGGCGCCGCCAGATGCTGTCCCTCGCCGCCCTCGGGTACCGGGCCGTCGCCCCCGACCTCCGCGGCTACGGCGACACCGACGCGCCACCCTCCGCGGCGTCGTACACGGCGTTCCACATCGTGGGCGACCTGGTCGGGCTCCTCGACGCGCTCGGCGTCGAGCGCGTGTTCCTGGTGGGGCACGACTGGGGGGCGGTCATGGCGTGGTACTTTTGCCTGCTGAGGCCCGATAGGGTTAAGGCGCTGGTGAACACGAGCGTCGCGTTTCTGCCGGGGAGTCGGAAGAGGAAGCCCGTCGATTCGCTGAGGGCGTTGTTTGGCGACGATTACTACATCTGTCGGTTTCAGGTGAGTGATGATTAGAGATGTGATTGTGGATTGATTCGGTTATGTTGACTTGATTGACTGTTTTTATGTGGAGATTTTTGTTGGTTTTGGGATGTTTTAGTGAGTTCTTTGCCTAAATTGAAGCTGTGAATCAATGGAGTTAACTATCTTTGGTTACCAATAGACTTGTTAAACGGGTGAGTCGAGTCAAATGATTTGACCCAAATCAATTCATTTAATCTGTTTATTTTTACTAAAAAAAATTCCTTTAACCTGTTTATAACTCATTTATTATAATACAAAATTTTTTATTCATATCCAACCCAACCTAACCTATATCTAACATATTTAACTAAATTTTAAAAATTTTATTTCTTATATTTTTTTTAAAAATCATATTGCTAAAATACTTTTATGCAACACAAATTTAATGGATAATTTTTATAATTTTTTTAAATAGAATTTAATTTTTTTTATTTTTTAAAAATTAAAATTTTTAATTTTTAAGAATATAATTTTTTTCTTTTTTTTTTTTTTTTCTTCTTCTTGCCAGCCGCTAGCGAGCTTAAGTCTCGCTAGATCGATGAGGCTTGAGCCTCGCCCTGGCTGATCGCCAGCCATTGCCGTTGTCGTGTCGGCCATCGACTTAAGAACGGGGAAGAAGGAAAAAAAAAAAGAGGAAAGAAAATTGAAATATACAAAATAATTTATTTTTTATTTTTTAATAAAAAATATTTTTGTAAAGTTAAAGAGGGAAAAGAGAGATTGTAAGGCTTTAGATGAAAATGGGTTTTAAATTCAACTTATTTAAGATCCATCTATCTTAAGTCTTCAATTGTTAAACCTATTTTATTAATTTCTTCAAAAAATAAGTGATCCATATATGATCTACTTATGATTTAAATGGGTTATGTATAGGTCTAAGAACTAATTTGCCACCTTTAATTAGCAACAATGACCTGATAGTGATAGAGTTAATTGCTCTTTTTGTGGCTTCTAATAATTCTGGGATAAACAACTTTTGCTTTTAAAAAAGTTGTTTTGAGAACAAAATTGGCTCTCAAATTAGGTCACCTTGAGTTTGCTATTGCACCATTTGAGTAGATTTATAGGCGGATAATTGCATCCTACAAGAAGATCTTTCGTTTTGGTGTTTCTACGAATAGCATGTGGGTCCTTCATAATGATGGCTAAAACTGCTATGATGCTTTGATCTCATCTCTTACTGCTTTGTTGGTTTGACTTCACTTCTTGTTTCTAGTTGGGATGCTTTGAATTTAATGTGCTGCCCATGAATCGGACACGAGAGAGTTCCCCTTCTATCATCACAACCAACTGTGATTATGTGTTAAGTGCACGTGTGAGATGCAAATGCAGAGAACAGTTTTGCACAAGATGCCTGGAGTGAAAAAGGAGCAATATAATGCACCCAGTTTAAGCTTTCGACCCTCTTGGATCTCCCTATTATTAAAGTGTTGGACTTCGCCTGCCCCCAGATGAGCACTCTGGCCATTAACATGTGGACCGCCTGAAATTTGATGTTTTTCACCAGTTTACAGTTGTAGAACCAGAGCAAACTTGTTCTGAGCAGGTGATGTTGACTTCTGTTTTTCGCTATTAGTAAACTGAGTTTTATATAGAAGGCTAGAAGAAAGTCCTCTGGTAGACAAAGTTCGATTTCCGTAGGGCTCCTATCCATGGTAACTTACTAGACTTTTCTGGATTACAAGGATCTGTGTTCTAGAACTGCACATGTTGTTTAGTGCTCCTTGGAAACTCCGCTTAGTGCAGAGAGAGGACATGGAATATTATTCGCGATAAGATCCTTCCCAGATCTTCTGCGGCGAGAAGGGTCTCCACTTCAATACAAGTACACATGTTGAGCATGTTTGGCAAGTATCATATTCATGTTCTAACTGAACACTGTAATTGTTGATTCAATTAGATTTTACATTTTACCTTTTTATTGCTCAAGTGCCACTTTTATCCTTTCAGGTGCTTCCTTAATCCCTCCCTTATATGATTTGATCATTATATTTTTAATGCTCCTGAAAGGACTTATGATCTGTCTTAGGAACCTGGAGAAGCTGAAGAAGACTTTGCACGAGCTGATATCACAAAACTTATGAAGCTATTTCTCACATGCCGGAGTCCAAAACCACCTTGTATTCCGAAAGAAATAGGATGTTCAGGTTTGGCCAGCTCTCGAGATAAATTGCCCCCTTGGCTGTCAGAGGAAGACATCAATTATTATGCCAGCAAATTCAGTCAGAAAGGCTTCACCGGAGGATTGAATTATTATCGAGCGATGAACTTGTAAGTGTCACCCTATTCTATTGGATTAGAGGCAGTTGTCTGTCGGATTGATATTCACAATATTCTGAAAGAACTGTGAGTATCTTCCCAACTTGGGCTAGAAGGTTTGACTGATGAGTAGTGAAAGATATAGTAGTGGGGCTGAAGTCCATTAGCAGTCCTGACATGTACCGTTGAACACAATCCTCTCTTTTGCGTAATTTGGATCTGATGTAAAATTGTTCTCTGTTGAGGCTCTTTCACGAGTTTTGATATATCATCCTATGTGATTTTCTGTAGGACTTGAGTTTGGACCTAGTGAAATGTCAATTGCTTGGGAACTAACAAAGAGATAATTCCTTCCTTGTTGCAGAACCTGGGAGCTGGCCGCACCATGGACTGGAGTACAAATTAAAGTGCCGGTTAAATTTATCGTTGGGGACCTCGACATTACCTATCATGTACCTGGTGCTAAGCAGCACATTCACAATGGTGGGCTCAAGAAACTTGTGCCATTCTTGCAAGAAGTTGTCGTGATGGAAGGAGTGGCTCATTTTCTCCAGCAAGAAAAGCCGGAGGAAGTTACTAATCACATATATGACTTCATCAAAAAATTTTGAGTTTTATGGAAGGAGAGGTGAATCGTTTCATCCGTCTCCACAAAATAACTGGAACGTTTGCTGAGGATGGGCTGTGGTGTTTAAGATGTTGCTTATTTTAGCTACTGGTTCAGAGTTATATGTACATATTTCTCACCTCTATTATGTCGTTCTTGTAACAAGGATAAGAGAAGTGGAACGATTTCTGAACACCCCATAAGTAGAGCTGGTCAAGAAGTAAACTCCCTAGATCCCATACACGAACTCGCATGGTTTCACCTTTTCATGCTTCAACGCAGTGAAAACACACCCCAATCACATTAAGTTAAGTTGAAGGACATCACAAATGCCATGACAGCATTCAGTTGAGGATGCTCAAAATGAATGCTATTTAGAAGTTATGACACTAAAATAATCAGAAAAAAAAGTTGTGATACTTAAGTTATCTTTTTCCCCCATAAAGTTGCTTTGACATAGGGAGGTGGTGTCATTCTAAGCCGTGATGGTCCCATGATTCTTGTTTTGTGGTTCAAGGCAAGCCGTATTGTATATTTGACTTCATATATTAGGGGCAAACGAGCAGCTTTTCAAAAAATATTTAGGAAGCAAACCGATGCATCATGCTCGTCTGTCCAAATTAATTGAGGTAGAGCATTTCTGGGCTGATGAATTGCTGCATGTGTTTTGATCGAGAGGCTGACGCTTATGTCGACGCGGGAACGTCTTGCTCGTCCCCTCAATCTGACAGAGCTTTCACGGGAGCAATTTGAGTCGAGGACTCCAGGAGGATCTCGAGGACAATGCTCCAAGTAGTCAGGATTGAAATTTTTGATAAAACAAAGAGGTGTTGGAATCGTCTCATGTAATGAATTAATTGGAAGCTGCTCTTGCGAGGACAATGTCACGTGCTCGTTGGCTGACGAAGATTTGGTGGGGTTATATTGTGAGACTAAGTTACTCATTTTAGGTCTTTACATGATATAAGGACTTTCTTGAAAAAATAGGTCCGACCTTTATTTTGAAATTTTCCATGTCTTTATTATGGCCATGACCCCTTGAGAAAATATTAGGTGCAGCTCTGACTCCAGGGTGTACTAGTCCGAGTCCACTCACTGGGCGACACGTGTCACCCGACGCCACGCTGGAATCGAGTCGATTTTGGAAAATTGATATATTAGTTTCTCTCTCATGGCCCACCAGTCCCTCCGTCGAAGTTGAAAAAGCGAAGCGCGAAGCGCTCTCTCTCCTCTGCACAATGCATTTATTACGGGAAACTTTTTTCTTTCCTTCTCAAGAAAGAGAAGCAGTCGTTCCTCTCCATTCTCATTTCCATTTCTTTCTCCACATGAAGGTTCCGAATCCGAAATTTTGAATCCGAAATTCTCTCTCTCCGCTCGTTGCTGCTCCGGCGTTCGTCAAGCGACCGTTCCCCCGCCGTCTACGACGAAGCACATTACGGCCGCCCCTGCTCCGGCGCTCGCTTCTGTCTCCGTACTCGTTGCTGCTCTGGCCAAGGAGGAGGAGATCCAGAAGATCGGGAAGCTTAACTCGGCGCTGGAGGAGAGGGTGAAGTCGCCGTGCGTGGAAAACCAGATTTGGAGGATGTCGCCCAGGCCACCGCCAACGCCCTCCGCACCAACCTCGAGCAGGTCCTGGTGTAAGTCAGCAAGGACGACCGCCCCCGCGGCGGGGCCTCCCCGGAGGATGAAGCGAACGATACTGCGTTGTGCTGCGGGAGCAATTACGAAGTCGGGGAGGAGAGCGGGAGGTGGGCGGGAGGGAGGCGCAGGCACCTGTGTTTGTGACCGCCCCCGCGGCGGGAGGGCGATGATGACATGGTCCTGGAAGTGCGGGAAGGAGGAGGCGAGTGTGCCGTTGTTGCGTGCGTGCACCGTGTTTGTGAGCGGTGTGTGGGTCTTCCTTCGTTTTATCAATGGAATTGTATCCTGATGGCCATTCCTTTTTCTTTTCTTAGTCGATGGCCATTCCTTTTTCTTTTCTTGGTCGATGGCCATACCCATTTTGCGAAGCAATGAAGTTGGTTCTCATAAGAGAACTTAAATGCTCAACTAGCGGACTTGAAGACAGACCGGAAAGAACTCACACACGTCCATGACACCATTCAATTCCTTTTTTCCACCGTGCGAAAACTTGACATTAAAACCGATGAAAGAGATTAAACGAAAAAAACAGCTAACTCGAACTTTGATCGACATTTCAAGTTTTCACTTTCAAGTGTCCATCTCTTTGGCATCCCCATTGTAATTGTTCTATGTCGAGTATCATCAAACGAGACAGTCCATCAAAACAAGCTGTGGAAGGACCCTTTTGGGTGCCAATGGCTTAGCCCTTGTTCATTTTCTACGTTGGCGTGAACGCATGAGGCACGCAAGCAGGCGAGGAGTGAAGAACGGGACGACTCCGACAAGTTTGAAAGAAAGAAAATTTCATTATATCACTGCAGCAGACAAGGTGAAAAAAGAAGGTACGAGAGTACCTACGGTGATTGCTCTACGTGATCAACAAGAACAAATATACAAGAACCATGCTACGCTCCTCGAACTGGGAAAAATGAAAAACTTAGACACGCTGCCTTACAGTGACAGATCTCGACAGTCGCAAACCCTAGACATCTCCCTATCTTATTTCCTACATTTTAACTTAGCTCCTGGTTCTGAACTTGAAATCATCTATCGGGATGCCCTTGCAAGCCGTCCTTTCTCCGCCGGACTCGTCAGTGGTGCTCGGTCCGCCCTTGCGACCGATCTCTTGGTACCCTTCTTGCCCTATCTGCTGTTTCCTCGTCTCCCCTCCTTTGTGCCTCGCTTCTTGCCCTATCTGCTCCACCACATCCACCTCGTCCTCCAAGAAGGCCTCGCCGCGGGGGCGGTCGTCCTTGCTGACTTACACCAGGACCTGCTCGAGGTTGGTGCGGAGGGCGTTGGCGGTGGCCTGGGCGACATCCTCCAAATCTGGTTTTCCACGCACGGCGACTTCACCCTCTCCTCCAGCGCCGAGTTAAGCTTCCCAATCTTCTGGATCTCCTCCTCCTTGGCCAGAGCAGCAACGAGTACGGAGACAGAAGCGAGCGCCGGAGCAGGGGCGGCCGTAATGTGCTTCGTCGTAGACGGCGGGGGAACGGTCGCTTGACGAACGCCGGAGCAGCAACGAGCGGAGAGAGAGAATTTCGGATTCAAAATTTCGGATTCGGAACCTTCATGTGGAGAAAGAAATGGAAATGAGAATGGAGAGGAACGACTGCTTCTCTTTCTTGAGAAGGAAAGAAAAAAGTTTCCCGTAATAAATGCATTGTGCAGAGGAGAGAGAGCGCTTCGCGCTTCGCTTTTTCAACTTCGACGGAGGGACTGGTGGGCCATGAGAGAGAAACTAATATATCAATTTTCCAAAATCGACTCTGATTCCAGCGTGGCGTCGGGTGACACGTGTCGCCCGGTGAGTGGACTCGGACTAGTACACCCTGGAGTCAGAGCTGCACCTAATATTTTCTCATGACCCCTTAGGAAGGCCATTCCCATGTCCGCATATTGGGGGACTTAGGTGGGCTTTTTCATTGGGCCTCAAGCTGCGAGCAATCTAGCAAAGCCGGTCGGCGAGCCTTGGACCTAAGTCTGCATTTTGGGCTTTCTATTGGAAATTGTGAGGCGCTATTATAATAGATTAATTATATCTCTGTTATATGGCAAGTGTTAATGCATGACATTTATCTACTTAAAGATCAAGAAGAAGACATGAACCGTCGGGTTCATGCATTCCTCCGGCAACTGGCAAGAAGAGCTGGAAAATCGCCGCACGCAGGTGTCAAATCGATGTCAGACGTGGCACGAGCCCGCGTGCTCCTCTGCGAAAAACGCATCCGCCACTCGACTGCTCTGCCTCCAGATCATACGTCCAGATCATACGTCCAAAACAGTCCAGAGTCGACAACAATGCAGTCCATGACAATTGTGTGATCCATGACGTGAATGAAACGAGAATCTCCACGCTCTCTTCGTGTTCGTCGCAGTTCCCGTCCAAAAGCCTTCCTCGTCGATTCTTTCCAAGCCAAGAATCGTCGATCTTCGGCCATCAGAATCCATGTTTCCCACCGAGTCTCTCTACGCGACGGCCTTCTTTTTCTGGGTTGCCATCCTCTCGGCACCGGTCGCCTCCTCCAGTGGCGAGGAGCGGTCGCCGTCGGCATACCAGGTGCTCCAGTCGTACGGGTTCCCGGTGGGTCTCCTCCCGAAGGGCATAACGGGGTACCAGTTGCACGAGGCCACCGGCGAGTTCACGGCGAGCATGAACGGGACGTGCAGCTTCACGCTCGAGAACTCGTACCAGCTCAAGTACGAGCAGAGCATCGAGGGGGTGATCGAGAGGGAGAGGCTGAGAAGGCTGAAAGGCGTCAGCGTGAAGGTGACGGTGGTGTGGCTGAGCATCGTGGAGGTGGTGCGGCAGGGGGGCAATCTGGAGTTCTCATCGGGGTCGCATCGGCGGGATTCCCAGTGGAGAACTTCACCGAGTGCCCATGGTGTGGGTGCGGGCTGGCCTGTAATGCTTCGGTGAGCGAGTTTAGGGCTTCCTCTTCTTCTTTGTCGTCTTCGTAGGAGGTGAGTTCGTGGTTCGTGGTTTGAATCTGGAAGCACGCCATGAATGCATGTGTCGTCGTTGGAGTCTTCTGTAATTTCATTGCAACAACTCGTTCGGTTTTGTGATATGCCCTGTGTCTAAACGAGCTAACGGTGCGTATTCAGAGAAGCGGCATTTGAAGCCCAGAAACAGAGGATTTATGGCAATATCATCATTAATCGATTGAATCACGGCATACGTCCGATGTTCTGTATTACCATAGAAAGGATCGAACAAAATTCGGGGCAAACACTGGCGAATGGGACTCGTTCTTCATGCGAACGAAACGATGACAGAGCCTCATTCGCGCATATCAGCCAAACTCCACTCGTTAAAATCATTCCTTCTTCCTTAAGTGCTTTGCTCGCAGCTCAGCCACGTCGATCTCCTCGATGCAGTTGTCGGGTCTATAACACCCGGTCCTCGGGTCGGGTGCCCAGGAGACCTGCCCGTCTGAACTCGCCACCTTCTCCTCCTCCCCTGTTTTCTCCACGACCGCATCGCCGCTTCTCGTGGCGCCACCGGCCTTTGCCATTTGGGCCGTCGCGCCTTGCGTTGCTGCCGAATACCCACGCCTGTAATTTCGAGCACATCAAGCGCGTACCGGGTCAGTTGACTCGAATGGGTTTACTCGGGAGATGAAGAGGGACGCATGGGAAGCGTGGGGTTTACCTGGCAAAGGCGCTGGACATTGCGTCCGCGGCGAGAGCCGAGAGAAGCTTGGCGCTCGAGAGAGATCGAGTCATGACGAGGCAAAGATTCTGAAAATCCTAAAGAAACCTTCGCTTATTCACTGAAAATCTTCCCTCTCGCGATCCCTTCTTCTTCTTCTTCTTCTTTCTTTGACGATGACAGAAGGGTGGGTGGGGGAGATTTTATATAGGGCCGAGACAGACGAGAGACATGAATCTTCTGCTTCTTCATCCACGAGGATTGATGGAGTCCAAAAGGGACCAGGTCAAAAGGCAGGACTTTGCGGCGAGCCATCTGCGCCTACAAACAAAGCTTGGCGTGCGTTTACGCATCAACGGCGCTTTTCCTTTTCCGGAGCATATTTGTTCTTGACTGTTCAAGCGACTTTCTTCCCTGGGTCTAAACATGTCCAGAACTGGCGTGAAAATAATTTTGAATGACCTTTCTTTAGGATGGATTTATATATGAGCTAGTCTCACTAATTTCTTTAGGATGTTACATATAAATAAAAAAATCATTGACGACTAATCTAGAGTAAATTTAATGAAGTGACGTGAAAATAATTTTGAATTTGAATATCAAAGAAAGAAATATTTTTAGGCTACATTTGTTAGCTTGTATTGAAGTCCGGATAAAATGATAACTTATTATATTTGGTGTTTGGCAACGTACTTCTTTGGATAAACTCAAATTGGACAAAAAAAATTTAAAAAAATTAATAGACCATGCTGTCTTTGCCTGATAAAGTAATTAGGTGATGCATTCGGATATTGCTTCATCGGCCACCACTTGAGGACCATCACCACGATAGCCGATTGTCTATCACTTTCGATCACCATGTGATCATCTTCACCTTCAATCGTGTTTCGGGGTCCAGAATCGAATACCATGCACGCATAGTGGATTTACCGGGTAGATCTAGATCATTGTCGAAGCCCTTCAGTTTATAGCTTATAGATTCAACGCCTTCCAAGGCTGATACACTGGTTTGGCGTGCGATTCTTTGAGCCTCTGCTAAGTTCCCGGCATTGTTGAGCTTGCAAAACAAGCTGCAACAAAAAGATTTTTAAGCAGGAACTAGACGACTGTTGCTGAATTTTTGCTATCAGATATGTGTGCCCCATAAGGTCTTATGGGAAGATGTAGCAGCAATCAAAAAGAATATGAAACTGAAAAAGCAGGTTCTAGCTGGATTCAAGTAAAACATAGTCCACAAGTCCTATGTAGGCGACATTTCACACCTAAGGGCACTAGAGATCTATGACAAACTAGACCAATTGGTTTGGCGAATTAGGGCTTGTTAGGTAACTATTTTGTTTTTCTATTTTGCTATTCTTTTGTTCCCCTTTTCTTCTTTCGTTTTTCAGAACATAAATCCATTTGATAATTTCATTTTTTTCTCTCAAAAAGAAAAGCGGTTAGTAAATAAATTTGAAATAAAAAATTAAAAAAGCTACTTTTTTATTTTCAAGAATAAGAAGAAAAATAATGTCATTTTAGAAAAATAAGGTCAATGTAACCTAATGCTTTTTTTTTTTTTTTTTTTGATACCTAGGAACTGCCGTACAATTGGCAACCGACGACATAAATTTGGGGGGCACTAAGCGTGGAGACCCATCACCCACTGCACCCCACTTAAGTTGCACATCGTGACGAGTTGGGAATCGAACCCCAGCCTTGCATGTGGCCAATGTTCGATTCCACCAACTCGGCCACCACGAGGTGGGTAACATAACCTAATGTTTATTTCTACACAATCAACATAAGCTTTGTCGTGACCTAAAATTTTGGGTGCATCACCTAGGATTAGACTAATGAACTACTAAGTCTAAACTTAGTTCGAGCTCTTCCAAGTCCATACCAATTTGCGATTTATGTTTAAATATTTAGCATGCAAAAAATTATTAACTAGAAGTCGTCACTAATTAGTTTATAGTAAGTCAATTAGACACCTAAATAAAATAATATGAGATTTATTTACTCCTATGAATTAGAGATTATGGGTTCGAGGATTTGATTACACTAGATTTCTCTAAAATCATTTTGGTATATTTCTCTATTTCTTTTTTATTTTGAAAAAATGTTTTTCAGTCAGTTTGAATTAATTTTAATTTACTTCTCTAACATGTGAGATGATTAGGCAGGTGCACACATCACCAATTTAACGTCCAAATAAAGTAATGAATAAATTACATAACTTATCTCATAGCAACGAAAGTGCAATGTTACCACCGCACTGAGTGGCGCTGCTAGTTTTTGGCTTTCTCCCCCTCACGAAGGGGAGAAGTTCGAATCCCTAGCATGTCACCGGTGAACTTACCTGCTTCATGGGGGTGGTGGGATCCTCCGTGGGCCCTAAGGTTTGCTCGCCAACTGTCGGCTTACAAGTTTCCCTACGTCATCAGGAAAAAAAAAAAATGAAAGTATAATGTTAAATCAGAATTCACATCAATAACCATATATGTGATTTCTAATTAACACGCAATCACTTCAAGTTTTTAGAATTTTCCCTTGTTTAATAAAATCTAATCTATGTACAATGCAATTTAATCAAATAACCTAATTCTAATGACGGACAAATTCTAATTAAATGGATCTAGCAACAATCACTAAATGACATGTATTTCATAAACCTAATTCTATATGACATGCGCATGAAATTTTTGTATTTTTTTTTATAAAAATTCGTAATTAAAAATTTTTAAAAATAGAAATTCTAACTAAAGTGAAATATTATCTATTTTAAGTTAGGAAATAGACTAATCTGAATCATATCTTAACTTGGAAATTTATCTCGACATGCAATTTAATTCAAAGATATTATCTAACCTAGATACTACCTAAATATGCATTTTAATATAATTACAAAAATAACTATTCTATCATGCAATTTTATCTAGGAAATCAATTATAATCTACATGATATGCAAATGCAATCCTTTTTTGTGTATTTTTTGGGATAAATAAAACAATTAAAAGATAAGCACCAAATTATTCACAGTCATCAAAGACATTATCCATTATTCAAATTTGGAAATGATATATAATCAAACCTTATTATTTCGCTAATAAAATCGATAAATTGATCTTAGGCCTTAAAGATCAATATATCAATTAAATATTCTTGCGTGATCTAAAGCCTTATAGATGGAGTAAAAAATCTGTGTGCAATTGCAAATTAGGTGATGTGTCGGGGCTTTCAATCATGCATTAGGAAATATTTCAAGTGAAGAAACAAAACATTAAAAAAAAAACTACCTAATTTTGAATTTTTGTTTCCAAATCTAGCTTAATGAACGGCGCCTTGTGTGGGTCACGATGGAGGCTTCGCGTGGCTTAAGGATGGGTGGCTGTGATGATGGACAGCCGGGGGTGATGGGCCACCGTCGACGAGGGCTCCAGTGAGGGGACCGGCAGCGGGCGGAGGAGGACACAGCAGCAAGGGGTGGCATTCAGCAAGCTGCTATGGTGGCGTCGCTCGAAAGGGGCGGCGGCTAGCAAAGCTAGGCAGGCTCGAGTAGTTGCTGTGACGGCAAGCAGCGGCGTCGGGCAAAAGGAGGTGCAGCAGCAAGGGCGGAGGCGGTGCTCTCGAGATGCTGCCAGGTAGTGGACTTCGGGGTGCGGTGAAGCAGGGGTGGAGACGTGGCAGGGTAGGCAGGCGGAGGCAATGATCTACAGAGGTGCGTAGTAGGCTGTTGGCGTCAACATGGCAAAGGCTTGAGTGCTAGTGCTCGGGTGAAGGCACTGCTGGGCTGCAGGCGTCTCTGCGGTTGTTGCAACAGGGGTGTGGTAGGGGTGGAGGCATGGCAGAACAAAGACTGAGGTGCGACAGAGTAGGGGGGCTGCTTCTGGCGTTGGGCTGCAGCGGTGTCGCTCGGAGGGGAGTGACTCGGACCGGCATGCAGAGATGGTGGGCCGCAACAAGGGAGACGAAGTCACAAGCAGGTGGGTCGCAGGTCGGCATGGGCTCCAAGTGAGGCAGGGCGCGGTGGAGGTAGAGCGGCGGTGGTGCGGCCGTGGCGATGCGGGCGCAGTAGTCGACAGCTGTAGCTAGCGGAGGGAGCCCGTGAAGAAGATGAACAATGCTCTTCTGCTTTCTTCTTCTTGTCTACTACACGTCACTTTTCTCTTTGTTGTACTTCCTTCTAGTCCCTACTCACATCCCCTTTAGAGAAAATATTCAGTGGTTGCTAACCATCAGGTCACCATCCTACGTGGTGGGCATGAGCTGAAGTGGCTCAATTGAAAGATCGACACGTGACCTCTGATATGGACCGGCCAGGAAATGGAAAAGCCTAAAAGTTGAGTTTCCTTTTTCTCGTTTCCCAGACTGGTTGTCAGAAAAGGACAAAACAATGAATGCTCGAACTCCCACTTAAAAAATTCTCTCTCTTAATTTCAATTTTCAGAGCTCTTTACGTTCTTTTTTGGAGAAGAACAGCCTAGACACTTCTCTTTCTTTCTCCAGCGAGTACATTGCCTCCACCTCCTCAGAAGCCTCGCCAGTTGTCGCTTCCCCCAAGAGCTCTGTCGGTTGGTTCTCGCCTTCGCCTCTGCTGTTGCCTCTCGAAGCGCCATCAGTGGTTCCAACGAGCTTGAGTGAACCTTGCACGCGCTTCGCTCCTCTCTATCACCTGGGTTTTGGGAAATGAAGCGACGAAGAAGAAGCTTCTCCATTTTTTTCTGCTTTTTCTTGGAGACATTTCTTCTTGTTTTCGCCCAACCTGTATCCTTGTTTCGACACCACCATTTGAAAAGCTCCTTTGTCGTTGTTAAGCTCAAAATCCTCTTGGTGTTTTACTCTCTGTTGAAGTTCATTTCTCTTAACACTGTACAAATACTCTTTTTTCTTTACCCTTTTCTTCGTCCGGTTTTGATTTTGAGCTCAAAAACGCCTTATTTGCAAACATTTTTTTCCCTTCATTCAAACACCAACAATGTGCATGCATTTTTTTGTTTAATGGGTGTGTTTTACTTGTGCAGGATCCTAACCCATATGGGAAGATGCCAGTGTGCATGACGGTGTTGACATTGATCAAGGCTTTGGAGAGTGAAGCTTGCATATTCATCATGACATTCAGATAAAGCTCTTTCCTTGGAAATATCTAAAGAAGCGAGGGCTTCGAGATGGCAAGCCTGGAGAGGTCACATAGGAAAGTGCGGAGAAAGGTTTTCATCTTCATGGAGCTGGAAAGAGAAGGTGGAAGCTTCATGAAGAAACTACGAAGACAAAGAGGATGGAAAGTTTTGCATCTCGATGAAGCAAATATCTTTAGCCTAGAAATCATGGGCTTCTTTAGGTTCTTGATGTGCATTTGTGAGGCAAAAGCTGGTGTCTTTTTGATCGTGGGTAGCTACAAATGTCTCTGAGTCAGGAGTAATGGATATATAGAGAGAGAATTTTGCTTGTTTATATTGATGAATATATTGATTCAATTATTTAATACTGTAGCGTCATGTTGAGCCCCTAAACGCTGAATCGTTGAGTTGAAACTGTAAGAGTTTTCCTAATGTGGACTAAATTAATTGATATTGTAATTTACTGTTTTTACGATTACCGTAAAACAGGGTTGGTCTAAAGTGAGATGGAAGGTTTCTTAATTAGTCTAATATGGGCTGGCTAGTGAGGGCCGAGTTGAGCCTAGCCCGTAATGAGGGGGACTGTCTGGAAACTCTATAAATAGTGCTCAAGTCTCTCCTCTAACCCGAATTCTCACATGTATCCTCACCTAAGAGAGGTTTACCTAACGCTACACGTGAGGAGGGCCACCTCATTGAGCCAGTGATACAGAGGGCAATGAGGAGAATGACTTGATGCGTGGATCCCCCTTATATGTGGGTAATCCATTTTCTACTTCCCCTTTATATTCGATAGATCCCAAAACATGTGCATTAATCTTTTTACTCAATTATTTATATATATATATATATATATATATTCTTGTTCTAGTTATGGAGATCTTGGGGTTGGGCAATTTGCGTCCAATATGTGGTATCGAGCAACCATAACCCTAGAACTTGAACGCATAAAGTTTTTGCCCTAATTTGTACGGATTAGCCGTAATTTGTACGGATTAACCCTAATTTGTGATTTTTGAGACTTTTTGTTCAACAAAAATTAAATTAAATCACAAATTCAGACTCGGCTCGACGAGACAAGCAAGATGGTCGCCGGAGCGTCCATTGGAGGAGGCCGCACGCGCCCCCACACGCGGCCATGCGCCGCCTGGGCGTCAAACGCGCGCCGCACGTGAGCTCCACGCGCCGTGCACTCAGGCGGCGCATGTGGTTGTGTGGAGGCTCTGATCGGCGCGTGGCTGGCGGCGTTTGACTCGTATGTTGATTTTCTATCTCGTGGTATATTTATTTTATATTTTTGATAATTTTATGGATGTGAAAATACAAACGGAACCCTAAATACGTGTATTTTAAATGAATTTTTGCGTATTTTTCCTTGTATTTTTTTTTTTGTGATTTTGGAAATACAAGTGTTGGGTTATAGGTATATTATCACATACAATCATTATGAGATAGTAATTGAATATATCTTGAGATAATGAGAAACAGTAAAAGTCATGAAATTTTTGTTGCTCAAGCATACTCCTTGACACACTAGTAAATTTTTAAATGATGGACGTCTTAAAAACTCATGACCAAACTGATTGTACCGATTAAAAATATCTTATGAATGTGAGTAATGCATGTCAATTAAGTTACTGCATATTGTACATGAACCCATATGGTCACTTGTTAATGTCTATCAAGTTGAATATCTTTTTATAGTTAAGAAGTATGACAATATTTACGTAGAGTAATAGTATTTACAGTTCCATTTTAGATATTTGGTTCTCTGGTTTGACTCAATTTATAGGCCACTAGTTAAAATAATGATATTTGTTACCTAAAATTGATTAATAAATCAGTTATTGGCCTTAGAGTCATTTTTGCCTTATAAGTGATAATAAATCAGCTGTCAAGCTTGTCGATTTAGTATACCCTGTATTACTATTGATATTAATTTGTGAGAGATATTTTTTATCAACATTCTTTTTATGTTATTCTGCTAATATGTAATTGGAGTACATAAGAGATGTTTTATTCTTTGTTATGAGAAGTTTCTTGTGTTACTGTAATCAATGATCTCGTTGGAATCTGTCTTTTAGGCTCACTTTGTATATATATATGATTAATTTTATTAATGAATAAAGTAATGTAATTAGCATGATATGTGATTTTGGTAATATACTGCCCATATCACTAAAGTTAAAATCACATGTATATGATGTATGTGAGGAGTAAAGTTTATATCTCTGGTATGAGAGGATTTCAATGATTCAATTGAGTAGTGACCGCCAAAGTGGCACGTTTGATTGGGTTTGAGAAATTTCGGTCTCATATGATGATTGAGATGTCTCTTGGTCTAATGCGTGGTCATACTCCCAAATGAGGTGATTGTGTATTAGTTCATGGAGGGATACATGATGGTGTGGTAGAGGATTGACTGATCGTAATGGTTCATCTGCCCAAAGGTGATGAATTTACGGAGATTAGAATATATTCTCATAACCGCTATCATGTGGGGAGTGTACAACTGCATGTCGTGTATTCTGCCCAAAGGTAATTATATGATTATGCGTGTAACTCTCTAGTTGTGTACTTATACGTCAAGTTACACAATGCTCACATGATGCTAATTATATATATTGCTTATTTTTCAGTCACATATATGTAATTAATAACTTCATTATTATTGAGGTTTTTACTCCTTCAAATTTTAAGTTATGGACATATAATTTGTTGCTTGAGAAAAGAGCAAATGAATTTGCTTACTATCCATGAAGTGTTCCGTTCTGGAATACTTGAAAAGAGGTTTGCCTGCATACTGCACTACTATAAGATGATGGAAGCCTTACTTGCTTGAAATTATGTCTTATCTTATATTGAAATTAGGATATATCTGTAAAGATTGTGTTTAAGTCCTAATAACATATACATCTCGTATATAATTAAAAGGTTGTTTCCAAAGGTTTTCTATTTAAGGAAAATGACCGAGATAAAGGTCTTAAAAGGTTGTCAGGTTTAACAGTGGCCATGAGTATTTTGACAAGTATGACAATGCGAAATAGCTTAAAGGGTCATTTATCAAATACTTGGTAGATTCTGGGGTGGTAATTTAATTACTATACCTGAAAATTCTGACAAAAAGATTTGGACGAAAGGCATAAATGCATCATATTGAACATGGTGATGAGTATGATTAGTAAGACTAATTTATCTGGTTTTTTGTGGGCTGATATTATGAAAGCAATTTTTTCATATACAAAATGTGTCTCTTATCGAAGTTGTTTCATAAACTTCTTTTGAGTTATAGACTGTACATAAATTACTTGAATCATATGAAATCTAGAGGTGTTATGCAAAAGTGAGGTTATCTAATCCAATATTAAGTGCGTTATAATTCAGATCCACGCGGAATTATTTTGTATTTTATCTAGATTGTTAAAGGGGTATTGATTTTATGACCCTAAATAAGGTACAAGAATTATGGAATCACATACTCTAAAGTTTCTAAATATTGATGTAATTGTAGAAGATAACTGCTCTCAAACTATTAAAGATAATAGTATGATGGAGATTACTATGTTTTTGTCTTTACCTATACAGATAATTATGGAATCTCTTGTACCATAAACTAAACTTATTGAGGTTCAACTATTCTTGATATAATTTATAATAAAATTTCTTAAACCTCTCAAGTGCAAAATGAAGTGGTTGTAGCTTTATTAAGGAGATTTGTTAGGGAAAGACGATTAGTTATATCATCATATTATATAGTCTATTTGTGAGAGCATGATTACAATATCCACTACATGGTTGTTTTAGCAACTTATATAAATGTCGTTTCTTGTTCTCAATTAAGTATGTGATTAGATGCCATAAAATGCAATATACAATCTATGAAACATGTTTGGGAACTTATTGACTTGTCTAAAGATCACAAGTTTATTAGTTACAAATTGGCTTACAAAACTAAAAGAATTTCAAAGAAAGATTGTGGAATTTAAAGCCAAATTGGTAACTAAAGTTTTTAACTCTAAAAGAGGGGTGGGTTGTTTATAGTGAAAAAATAATTATTTCTTTAAAAGATTCTTTCGAGTGAATGTGGCATTAATAGTTTATTTATTTATTTATGGAGTTACGCCAAATAGATACAAAATCTATATTGTGCAATTGGATGATTTTGCAGTAGATTCAAGTAAACTTGTGTGTAAATTAAAAAGTTCTAATTCATGGTCTTAAGCAAGTTTCTAGACAATATTATTAAAGTTTCATAGTGTTGTTATTTTGTTCAATTGGAAACAAAATAATTTAATATACTGCGAGGTTAGTGGGAGAAAATTTATTTTTTCTCATACTCTATGTACTTGATATTTTGATATTTTGCTTACAAGTTGTGATTTGAGACATCTTATATCATTTGTACTGAAGTTTGTAATGATTGTTTTTGCCATATTATATTAGATTTTCTCTGAGGATATTTGCTGATTGTATATTGGAAATATTCAGTATACATCATTGCAAGCTATGAATTGCTCATGTTGTTAAGGGTGATGGACTAAGTCTATCACATTGTCCTTATTTAGATATTGAAAAAATCCAATTAAATGGAGTACCTTGTGTCAGTGCACTTAAAAGTATAATGTATGTTCGAATTTGCACTAGACTAAATGTTATCTTTGTGACGGGACTCTAGGCAGATATCGGTCAAAGCCATGACATGATCACTGGGTTGCTATCAAGAAGATTTTAAGGTACTTAAAGAAGACAAGAGATTATATGCTAATTTACAGACATGTTCAATTCTTGCAGTTTGTAGGGTATTTAGATGTAAACTTTGCTGGCCGTTAGGATGATATAATATCAATAACAAGATACATATTTATGTTAGTAGGAAATGCAGTAAATAAAGTTCTTTGTTATTTTCTACTATGTATGCAGTGTTGGTAACATTCTTTTAGGTTGTTACTTAGGCTATTAGACTCCAGAACCTCATGATGGAATTGATCGTTTTAACTTGATGGATAGACCCATACGGTTGTATTGAGATGACAAATTTGTAGTATTATTTATTTAATACGGAGATCTCAAATGGTCTAAATATATGGTGGTCAAATATTTTTTACCATAAAGAAACGGTACAAAAATGTGACTTATAATATAACATATTTTCATGGATGATGTGGTTGCAGATCCACTAACTAAAGGCCTACGCCCATGTGTATTTGAGTGACATGTCATTAGCATGGGTCTAGGAGTATCTTCGAATACTGTTGTTTAGTGGGAGCTATTTTGGCTTTACTCTGATAAAGTTCATATCTGTGGTTCGTTACACTTAGTAACGGTTTGATATATATCAACTTTTGCATTCAACAAAATATTTTGAATGTGTTGTTATTATGTTGAATACATATTGATAAAGTTTCAAGGGATTGTATAAAACTTGAGTGAAGGCTACGGACATTCGGGCATCTGGTTATTAGCCTTGTGCATATGTCTTATAATACATAAAGAAAGGTTAACCATAATAATAAGACATATGTGGGTTCATTGGAGCCATAAAGTATTCTCTAGTGATACAAGTTTTTTTGTGACACCTAAGGTAAGAGAATGGTGACTGACAAATGGGATCTCTCTATGAGAGATGTTATTCATTTGACATATTACCATATTGAATCCATATCAATAAAGTTGAGAACATTCGTGACCATGGAAGGCTCTGTGTGTATACCTGCAATTACCACCATGATTCGGTGTTTAAGACTTTATGAGATAGGATTGACTATTAAGAATTATCTCTAGACCAAATGTGCGCACATACAGTACGATTTTAATTAATATAATCCAAGTGGGAGAATATAAGAGTTTTCCTAATGTGGACTAAATTAATTGATATTGTAATTTACTGTTTTTACGGTTACCGTAAAACAGGGTTGGTCTAAAGTGAGATAAAATGTTTCTTAATTAGTCTAATATGGGCTGGCTAGTGTGGGCTGAGTTGAGATTAGCCCGTAATGAGGGGGACTGGCTGGAAACTCTATAAATAGTGCTCAAGTCTCTTCTCTAACCCAAATTCTCACATGTATCCTCACCTAAAGGGCGTTTACCTAACGCTACACGTGAGGGGGGCCGCCTCATTGAGCCAGTGATACAGAGGACAATAGAGGAGAATGACTTGATGCGTAGATCCCATTTATATGTGGGTAATCCCTTTTTTGCTTCCGCTTTATATTCGATGGATCCCAAAACATGTGCATTATTCTTTCTACTCAAATATATATATATATATATATATATATATATATGTATATATATATATATATATTCTTGTTCTAGTTATGGAGATCTTGGCGTTGCGCAATTTGCGTCCAATAGATACATGGTCTTTTTTGTAAATGGAGAAGAAAGACATGGGAAGTGAAGAAGAAATTAGCAAGCAATTGTGGCCAAACTGGAGAATCCGTATCTCATGCTCGCAAGTACCCAAGCTTTCTCTAGAGTTGTAGAGGTAAAGAAACGTCTCACCTTCTTGACTATTGACGACTGATTATTGGAAGCCAATGATGCATCATTAGATAATCAATCTCCAACTTTGGCTATGAAAATGTAGTTTGTGTCTCATGTTTCTATTTTATGGGTGTTTTTGGCTTCAAATTTTTGAGCAAGTTGAACGTACCTTTCGGGTGAAGGTTAGAATGTACAAATTAAATGACAAGAGTGGTAATGGCAGGCTTAAAGAAACAAGCCGTTTTCTTTCATGTAAAGTTAGTTAATAACAAGAGATCTTTTTATATGCTTCAATTTTTTCCTTTAGTTTTTCCTCAAGTTCCCTTTTACTTAAAACTCATGCTTCTACTAATATCTACTCCATTCAAGCATTGCTCATTTCCTCACCTATCTTTTATCCTTAATCCTCAAGCCTTTACTAGAAAAGCCCTGAGTAAGTCAAAATCTGGCGTCCAACATCTTAGGCAAAAAAATCATCAGCTCCTTATTTGATGCCTTCCATCCCATAACTGCAACCATTCACGAAGAATTAAAACTATTCAATAGCCATCTATGTCCATCTCCCCGGTGGTAGCTAATGTTGCATAAGGTTAGAAAAAAAAAATCAAACTACAGGGTCAACATTTTAGGCTAAAAATCATCGTCTTCGTAGTTTCTTCATGAAGCTTCCACCTTCTCTTTCCAGCTCCATGAAGATGAAAACCCTTCTCCGAACTTTCCTATGTGACCTCTCCAGGCTTGCCATCTCGAAGCCCTCGCTTCTTTAGATATTTCTAAGGAAAGACCTTTATCTGAATGTCATGATGAAGATGCAAGCTTCGCTCTCCAAAGCCTTGATCAATGTCAACACCATCATGCACACTCGCATCTTCCCATACGTGTTAGGATCCTGCACAAGTAAAACACACCCATAAAAAAAAAATGCGTGCACATTGTGGATGTTTGAATGAAGGGAAAAAATGTTTGCAAATAAGGTGTTTTTGAGCTCAAAATCAAAACCTAGTGAAGAAAAGGGGAAAGAAAACAAAGTATTTGTATAATGTCAAGAGAAATGAACTTCAACAGAGAATAAAACACCAAGAGGATTTTGAGCTTAACAATGACAAATGAGCTTTTCAAATGGCGGTGTCGAAACAAGGATACAGGTTGGGCGAAAACAAGAAGAAATGTCTCCAAGAAAAAGTAAAAAAAAATGGAGAAGCTTCTTCTTCGTCGCTTCATTTCCCAAAACCCAAGTGAGAGAGAGGAGCAAAGCGCATGCAAGGTTCACTCAAGCTCGTTGGAACCACCGATGATGCTCTGAGAGGCAACGACGGAGATGAAGGCGGGAACCGGCTACGACCGATGGAGCTCTTGGGGGAAGCGATGACTGGCGAGGCTTCTAAGGAAGCGGAGGCAGTGGACTCGCTGGACAAAGAAAGAGAAGTGTCTAGGCTGTTCTTCTCCAAGAAAGAACGTAAAGAGCTCTAAAAATTGAAATTAAGAGAGAGAATTTTTTTTAGCAAGAGTCCGAGCATTCATTGTCCCGTCCTTTTCTGACAGCCAGTCTAGGGAATGGGAAAAAGGAAACTCAACAATTTTAGACTTTTCCATTTCGCGGCTGGTCTAGATCAGAGGTCACATATCGATCTTTCAATGGAGCCACTTCAATTCATGCATGCCACATAGGACGATGACCTGGTGATTAGCAACCACTGAATATTTTCTCCTCTCTTACCCTCCTTCACTTTTCTTTGTTGACTTTTTGCTCAAAGAAAACGAAAACCGAGGAAAAGCCTCCCAAAAACCCTAAAAAGACGAAGAAAGAAATTTTCTCTTTTGTCTTGAATTTTTTACTTATGGTGTATTTGGTAACTATTATGTTTCTAAAAACAAATTTTTTATTTTTTATTCTGTTCCCATAAACAAATTCTAAGCATTTTAAGCTGTATGGTAATTGTCAAAAATTTCTGATTTTATAATAGAATTGCATTTGATACCGCACTCATTAATTCTATTCTAAATTCAATTTATTTTAATTGTTAAATAATTTTTTTCTTTTCTTTTTTTCCTTTCTCTCTCATGTTCTTTTTCTTTCGGTGAGGGCTGGAGACCTCACCGAAGTGTTGCTGGCCCTTGGTGAGACCGGCCCTCGTCGGCTGGGCCTTGCCGATGGCTAGGCTAGCCTTGCCGGGGTTGGGTGAGGCTCGCCTAGCCACCGACAAGCCTTGTCGGTGGCCAGGACGGCCTCATTGCGGCTAGGCGAGGCTGCCTAGCCACCGACGGGGCTAGATGAGCCTCACCGAGGCCAGGCGGGCCTTACCCAGCCCGCCGGCAAGCTCGTAGGTGACCAGGAGGGCCTTTGGTGAGCTCGTCGGACTGGTTGCCGGCAACCAGTGGCGACCGGCGGTGGATGGCAACCGCGGGATGGCAATCAATGAAGAAGAAAAAAAGAATAAGAAGAAGAGAAAATGGAAGAAGAAGAATTGGTTTTGATTCTTAAATTTATTCCCAAAACAAAAATCAATTTTTTTTTTATTCTTGATTTTGTTTCAAATCTACTTTTAGAAACAAAAATATAGAAATTTGTTCATTGGAACAAAAATTTTACCAAATGCGATTTTGTTTTCAAACTAATACCGAAAACAAAAAATTAGAATAAGGCATTATTTGGATAGTTACCAAACAATGCCTTAGAAACCGATAAAAAAAGCCCCATTCTCCATACGTGAGCAACCCTTTTATAGGTTTAGGATTTGGGCTTCAATTTCTTCCTCAAATCAACATTTGCAAAGATTTTTTCCCAAACGCAATTTTTTTTTTTTTAATTCTCCACATCTCTTCTAGATTTCTTTTGCAAAAATGAATATTCTCCACCGATTTTATCATATATTACCAAAGATTCAAAATTTGAATTTTCTCAAATTTCAAATTTTGCAAAGATGAGCTCATAATATCTCTTCGGCCTTGGGCCAATTTGCTCTTTTCGTGGGCTTAATCCAACTTGTCAATTTAAAACTTATAACTATCAAATCAAACTCATCCATCATTGGTCAAATGCACATGCAATAATAATAAATAAATGCATCTAAAATTATATGCTATGCAATTAATTATTTTTTTTTATAAGTTAAAAATTAATTCCTAATTTTTATGCAATAAATAAATAATAACTAGGTCGCTAAAATTTATGTATAACAGTTGTCCATCTTTGAATGTGAGCTTGTAGAGGTTACATTTAAAGATAAATTGAGACATAAATTTTGATCATGTACGCACTAAATGATTTTTTTTTTTGTTGGAAAATGAATTCCATTTTGAAATGCAATTTATATGATGCATGGAAATGCTAATGCAAATAATAAAGGTACCTACTTGGAATAACTTACCTTCAAGGAATGTAGAGTAATTCAAAATAGTTGGTGTTACATATTCAAGACCCGTACTTTTCTACAATTGCCCAAAATAGTAACAAGGCTTTGTAAGGAGATTGCTTTCCTAAGACTCGTACTTTTCTAAAGTCACCAAGTATGATAGTATTTGGTTGTTTAGGACCCGAACCTTTTTTAGTTGCCTTAATAGAAAAAATTGTTTTTTCAGGACTCATACATTTCTACCGTCGCCTAAATGAGAAATTGTTTTTCTAAGACCCGTACCATTCTACAATCGTCTAGCATTACGGTATAGATCATCTGAGCAAGACCTGAACCTTTTTCGTCACTTTAATTAGACTGAATCTAGAGAAAAATCTTTAGGGGATAGTTCAACCGAGTTGAGTATCGGTGCACTTAAGAGAGAATACCTCTTAAGCACGCCAATTTGATAGAGGGACTTTAGGTTACAGAAGCACGCCATGTTGATAAAAAGGACTCTAGGTTATGGAAGCACACTAGGTCAGGAACTCTAGGTTACAAGAGCACACCGTGTCAATTAAGAGAGATATCGGGTTATGAAAACATGCCGAGTTAATGAAAATGACTCTAGGCTACAGAAGCATGTCGGGTCATATAAAGGAATTCTGGGCTATGGAAGCACGCCAAATTGATGAAAAGAGACTTTAGGCTATGAAAGTACGCCATGCCAATATAAAAGAGATATCGGGCTACGGAAGCATGTTGTATCAATTAAAATGGACATCGGGCTGTGGAACCACGCCGAGTCGATGAAAGGGACTTTGAGCTACAAAAGCACGCCAAATTAATATAAAGGGACACCGAGCTATGAAAGCACGTTGTGTCAACTAAGAGGGACATCACGCTATGAAAGTACGCCGAGTCAAGAATCGACTAATTTTAATAACTATGGTTGCAAGGTGTTCAACCCAACTAACAATAAAAAATCGACTAGCCTCCTGTCGTATATGGTTGATACCATCCAATTTACATCAAATAATTCTTTGAAGCATGCTAATCTCTATTCTTTAGGTAGCATTTAAACAATTTTAGTTATAGTTAGCAAGATCATATTAACATGTTACATAAAACACATATAACATGATATAATTTATTTGATTAAGAAATATCATTTTATTGAGTTGATAGTAATTAATGAGTTGCGATTACTCGTATGATTTACAAAGCAACTAAAAATGGATAAAATTCTCCTAATTAGAAGCTAGAGAGATCTTTCTTGTCCATGATTCTGTATACTCAGCATAGCAGTTAATTTCTTTCTAATTTTTTCCATTCTAGAAATAAATTTTCCTTCCTCTTTTTTCCTTGCTTTAGTCAACCCTCCTACTTTCCTTCTACGTTTCAAACACCACCCCCCCCCAAAAAAAAAAAAAAAAAAAAAAAAAAAAAAAACCACCACCCCAACCCTCCCCCCAAAAAAAAAAAAAAAAAAAAAAAAAAAAAAACAGAGAGAGAGAAGTAGACTTCCTTTGAGGGGGCGCCCCTGTACAGAACTTTTTCTGTCGATGAGGGATAATCAAACATTTTTTTGTGTTTTTTTAACTTCAAACCGTTTTTCTTATTGCCTAACTTTAATCACGAGAAAAGTTCTATTTCCTTGGCGGCTTTTCAGAAATTCAATGCCTTGAAGCGAGGACTCTCAACTTTCGAGATCGCTCCTTTCCAGGAACGGGACAAGACAAACGGAACGTCAACTTTCTTGGTTCGTCGTTTTCTTCGTCTTCTTTCTCGAAGACTCGAAATTTGGTTCAATAGATCGACTAATCCGACGACGACCTCCGTTTTCTGGCTCGAAGCGGAGAGAAGGACGCAAGAGCACCGCCAGGACTTCGGAAGGATGGAGACGATAGAGCACGCGACGGTCCGCACCAACGGCATCAACATGCACGTCGCGTCGGTCGGCGGGGCCGGCGGCGACACGGTCCTCTTCCTCCACGGCTTCCCCGACCTCTGGTACACCTGGCGCCGCCAGATGCTGTCCCTCGCCACCCTCGGGTACCGGGCCGTCGCCCCCGACCTCCGCGGCTACGGCGACACCGACGCGCCCCCTTCCGCGGCGTCGTACACGGCGTTCCACATCGTGGGCGACCTGGTCGGGCTCCTCGACGCGCTCGGCGTCGAGCGCGTGTTCCTGGTGGGGCACGATTGGGGGGCGTCATGGCGTGGTACGTTTGCCTGCTGAGGCCCGATAGGGTTAAGGCGCTGGTGAACACGAGCGTCGTGTTTCAGCCGAGGAATCCGAAGAGGAAGCCCGTCGATTCTCTGAGGGCGTTGTTTGGCGATGATTACTACATCTGTCGGTTTCAGGTGAGTGATGATTAGAGATGTGATTGTGGGTTGGTTCGGTTATGTTGACTTGATTGATCGTGTTTATGTGGAGATTTTTGTTGGTTTTGGGATGTGTAGCGAGTCCTTTGTCTAAGTTGAGGCTGTGGATCAATGGAGCTGACTATCTTTGGTTACCAACGATGACCTGATAGTGATGGAGTTAATGGCTCTGGGTTTTGTGGCTTCTAATAAATCTGGGATAAACGACTTTTCCTTTTAAAAAAGTTGTCTTGAGAACAGAACTGGCTCTCAAATTGGGTCACCTTGAGTTTGCTGTGGCACCATTTGAGTAGATTTATAGGCGGGTACTAGTATTCTACAAGAAGACCTTTCGTTTTGGTGTTTCTACGAATAGCAAGTGGGTCCTTCATAATGATGGCTAAAACTGCTATGACGCTTTGATCTCATCTATGACTGTTTTGATGGTTTGACTTCACTTCTTGTTTCTAGTTGGGATGCTTTGAATTTAATGTGCTGCTCATGAATCATACACGAGAGAGTTCCCTTTCTATCATCACAATCAACTGTGTTTATATGTGTTAAGTGCATGTGTGAGATGTGAATGCAGAGAACAGTTTCGCACAAGATGCTTGAAGTGAAAAAGGAGCAATTTAATGCACCCGGATTAAGCTTTCGATCCTCTTGGATCTCTCCATTATTAGAGTGTTGGATTTCGCTTGCCCCTGCATGAGCACTCTGGCCCTTAACTTGTGGCATGCCTAAATTGAAGTTTTTCACCAGTTTACAGCTGTAGAACCAGAGCAAACTTGTTCTGAGCAGGTGATGTTGACTTCTGTTTTTCGCTATTAGAAAGCTAAGTTTTAAATAAAAGGCTAGAAGAAAGTCATCTGGTAGACAAAGTTCGATGTCCTTAGGACTCCTATCCAGCGTAACTTACTATACTTTTCTGGACTAAAAGGATCTGTGTTCTAGAACTGCACATGTTGTTTAGTGCTCCTTGGAAACTTCGCTCAGTGCACAGAGAGGACATTGAATTTAATTCTCAATAAGATCCTTCCCAGATCTTCTGAGGCGAGAAGGGTCTCCACTACAATACAAGTACACATGTTGACCATGTTTTGCAAGTATCGTATTCCTGTTCTAACTGAACACTCTGATTGTTGATTCGATTAGATTTTACATTTTAATTATTGCCCAAGTGCTACTTTTATCTTTTCAGGCACTTCCTTAATCCCTCCCTTTATATGATTTGATCGTTATATTTTTAATGCTCCTGAAAGGACTTACAATCTGTCTTAGGAACCTGGAGAAACTGAAGAAGACTTTGCACGAGCTGATATCACAAAACTTATGAAGCTATTTCTTACAAGCCGGAATCCAAAACCACCTTGTATTCCAAAAGAAATAGGATATTCAGGTTTGGCCAGTTCTCGAGATAAATTGCCCCCTTGGCTGTCAGAGGAAGACATCAATTATTATGCCAGCAAATTCAGTCAGAAAGGCTTCACCGGAGGATTGAATTATTATCGAGCATTAAACTTGTAAGTGTCACCCTATTCTATTGGATTGGAGGCAGTTGTCTGTCGGATTGATATTCACGATATTCTGAAAGAACTACGAGGATCTTCCCAATGTGGACTAGAAGGTTTGACTGATAATTAGAGAAAGATATAATGGTGGGGCTGAAGTCCATTAGTAACCATTAGCAGTCTCGACATGTATTGTCGAACACGGTTCTCTCTTTTGCGTAATTTGGATCTGATGTAGCATTGTTCTCTTTCGAGGCTCTTTCATGAGTTTTGATGTATATCATACGTGGTTTGCTGTAGAACTTGAGTTTAGTCCTAGTGAAATGGCAATTGCTCAGGAAATTTTTGAAGAGATAATTCCTTCCCTGTTGCAGAACTTGGGAGCTGGCCGCACCATGGACTGGAGTACAAATTAAAGTGCCGGTTAAATTTATTGTTGGCGACCTCGACATTACCTATCATGTACCCGGTGTTAAGGAGTACATTCACAATGGGGGGCTCAAGAAACTTGTGCCATTCTTGCAAGAAGTAGTCGTGATGGAAGGAGTGGCTCATTTTCTCCAGCAAGAAAAGCCAGAGGAAGTTACTAATCACATTTATGACTTCATCAAGAAATTTTGAGTTTTACGCACCTGCAAAAGTTTTCTTTGAGGAAGGAGAAGTGAATTGTTTCATCTCCGTCTCCACAAAATAACTGGAACGTTTGCTGAGGATGGGCTTTGTTGTTTCAGTTGTTGCTTATTTTAGCTACTGGTTCAGAGTTATATGTACATATTTCTCACCTGTATTATGTCGTTCTTGTAACAGGGATAAGAGAAGTGGAACGATTTCTGAACACCCCATACGTAGAGATGGTAAAGAATTAAACTCCTTAGATCCGAAACACTAACTCACACGGTTTCCCCTTTTTCATGCCTCAACGCATTGAAAACACACCCCGAAAAGTTAAGTCGAAGGATATCACAAATGTCGTGATTGTTTACGGTGAGGACACTCAAATTATTTTTATTTTTTTTAGAAGTTATTATACTAAAATAATTGGAAAAAAAAAAAAGCGCCACGACACTTAAGTGGGTCGTCATATAAAAGTTGTAATACTTATGTTGTCTTTTTCTCTATAAAGTTGCTTGGACAAAGGGAGGTGGTGTTATTCTAAGCTATGATGGTCCCATGATTCTTGTTTTGCGGTTCAAGGCAAGCTGTGTTGTATATTTTGACTTCATGTATTAGGGGCAAACGAGCAGCTTTCCAAAAATATTCAGGAAGTAAACCGATGTATCATGCTCGTCTGTCCAGATTAATTGAGGTAGAGCATTTCTGGGCTGATGAATTGCTGCATGTGTTTTGACCGAGAGGCTGATGCTTGTGTCGATGCGGGAACGTCTTACTCGTCTCCTCAATCTGACAGAGCTTTCACGGGCGCAGTTTGAGTCGAGGACTCAAGGAGGGCCCCGAGGACAATGCTCCAAGCAGTTAGGATTTGTTAAAATAAAGAGGCGTTGGAATCGTCTCATGTAATGAATTAGTTGGGAGCCGTTCTTGCGAGGAAAATGTCACGTGCTCGTTGGCCGACAAAGATTTGGTGGGGTTATATTGTAAGACTGAGTTGCTATTTTTTCGACCAAAAAACAAAAAAGTTGCTCATTTCAGGTCTTATTGATATAAGGACTTTCTTGAAAAAATAGGTCCGACCTTTATTTTGAAATTTTTCCATATCTTTTTTTTATGGCCATGACCCTCTAAGGAAGGCCATTCCCAAGTGCGCATATATGTAGGGGGAATTAGGTGGGCTTTTTCATCGAGCCTCAAGCTGCGAGCAATCTAGCGATTCTAGCCAAGCCGGTCGGTGAGCCCTCGACCTAAGTCTGCATTTTGGGCTTTCTATTGGATATCGTGAGGCCCTATTATAATTGATTAATTACATCTCTGTTCTATGGCAAGTGTTAATGTACGATATTTATCTACTCAAAGATGAAGAACATGCATTCCTCTGGCAACTGGCATGAAGGGGTGGAAAATCGCCGCACGCAGGTGTCAAATCGATCTCAGACGTGGCACGAGCCCGCGTGCTCTGAGTAAACCTTTGCGAAAAACGCATCCGCGACTCGACTGCTCTGCCTCCAGATCATACGTCCACAACAATCCAGAGTCGACAACAATGCAGTCCATGACAATTGTGTGATCCGTGACGTGAATGAAACGAGAATCTCGACGCTATCTCCGTCGCAGTTTCCGTCCAAAAGCCTTCCTCGTCGATTCTTTCCAAGCCAAGAATCGTCAATCTTCGGCCATCAGAATCCATGTCTCCCACCGAGTCTCTCTACGCGACGGCCTTCTTCTTTTTCTGGGTCGCCATCTTCTCGGCACCGGTCGCCACCTCCAGTGGCGAGGAGCGGTCGCCGTCGGCATACCAGGTGCTCCAGTCGTACGGGTTCCCGGTCGGCCTCCTCCCGAAGGGCATAACGGGGTACGAGCTTGACGAGGCCACCGGCGAGTTCACGGCGAGCATGAACGGGACGTGCAGCTTCACGCTCGAGAACTCGTACCAGCTCAAGTACGAGCAGAGCATCGAGGGGGTGATCGAGAGGGAGAGGCTAGGGAGGCTGAAAGGCGTCAGCGTGAAGGTGACGGTAGTGTGGCTGAGCATCGTGGAGGTGGTGCGGCAGGGGGCCAATCTGGAGTTCTCCGTTGGGGTCGCATCTGCGGGATTCCCAGTTGAGAACTTCGCCGAGTGCCCACGGTGTGGTGTGGGCTGGCGTGTAATGCCACGTTGAGCGAGTTTAGGCCTTCCTCTTCTTCTTCTCTGTCGTCTTCATAGGAGGTCGTGGTTTGAGTCTGGAAGCACGCGATGTATGCATGAGCCGTCGTTGGGGTCTCTTTTATAATTTCATTGCAACAACTTGTTCGGTTTTGTGATATGCCCTATGTCTAAACGAACTAATGGTACGTATTCAGAGAAGTTGCATTTGAAGCCCAGAAACAGAGGATTTCTCGTAATATCATCATTAATCAATCTAATCATGGCATTTGTCCGGTTCTGTGCGAGTCTAGAAAGGATCGAACAAAAATTCGGGGCAAACAACTGGCGAATGGGACTCGTTCTTCACGCGAACGAAACGAGAACAGAGCCTCATTCGCGCATATCAGCCAAACCCCACTCGTCATTCCTTCAGCCTCAAGTGCTTTGCTCGCAGCTCAGCCATGTCGATCTCCTCGATGCAGTTCTCGGGTCTGTAACACCCGGTCCTCGGGTCGGGTGCCCAGGAGACCTGCCCGTCTGAACTCGCCATCTTCTCCTCCTCCCCTGTTTTCTCCTCGGCCGCAGCGCCGCTTCTCGTGGCGCCACCGGCCTTTGCCATTTGGGCCGTCGCGCCTCGTGTCGCTGCCGAATACCCACGCCTGCAATTTTGAGCACATCAAGCGCGTACCGGGTCAGTTGACTCGAATGGGTTTATTCAGGAGATGAAGAGGGACGCATCGGAAGCGTGCGGACCAGGCAAAGGTGCTGCACATTGCGTCCGCGGCGAGAGCCGAGAGAAGCTTGGCGCTCAAAAGAGATCGAGCCATGACAAGGCAAAGATTCTGAAAAATCCTAAGGAAACCTTCGCTTATTCACTGAAAATCTTCCCTCTCGCGATCCCTCCTCCTCCTTCTTCTTCTTCTTTCTTTGACGATGACAGAAGGGTGGGTGGGGGAGATTTTATATAGGGCCGAGACAGACGAGAGAAATGAATTTTCTGCTTCTTCATCCACGAGGGTTGATGGAGTCCAAAAGGGACCAGGTCAAAGGCAGGACTTTGCGGCGAGCCGTCTGCGCCTACAAATAAAGCTTGGCGTGCGTTTACGCATCAACGGCGCTTTCCCTTTTCCGGAGCATTTTTGTTCTTGACTGGTCAATCGACTTTCTTCCCAGGGTCTAAACTTGTCTAGAGCTGACGTGAAGATAATTTTGAACGACCTTTCTTTAGAATGGGTTTCTATATGAGCTAGTCTCACTAAATTCTTTAGGATGGTTATATATATTTAAAAAAAAAAATTGAAGTGAAAATAATTTTGAATTTGAATATGAAAAAAAATATATATTTTTATTAGTCCGTATTTAAGTCTGGATAAAAAAACAACTTATTTGGTGTTTGGTAACATCTTTCAAATTGGATAAGTACAAATTTGTTTAGATAAAATGTTAGGATAAACCCAAATTAGATAAAAAAAAATTAAAAATAATTTAATAGCCCATGCTATCTTTCTTTGATAAAGTGATGGGGTGATGTTGGAGTTTATTATACTTCAATTAAGGAAGTGGTTATGAAAGAGGTAGGTGGTCAATTTATAAGTGTAAGGAAAAATTTCACCTCTTAAACTAGCTTTTAGGATGAGAGATACTCAAGACCACCCAACAGATGATGCATTCGGATATTACTTCATTGGCCACCACCTAAAGACTACCACTACAATAGCCAATCGTCTATCACTTTCAATCACCATGTGATCCTCTTCACCTTCAATCGTGTTTAGGTTACTAAGGCTGAAAAGGAGTTCGCACTTGGAATCGGTGTCTAGAATCGAATACCATGCATGTGTCACAGGCCGATCGATTGGGATCGTGACCGCGCGGCGACTCGGGCACTTTAGGATCGGATTGGATCACCGAAGCATCTAAGCCAAGCCTTGCACAGTCGAACGCTCACTCGCTCGCCTTACCCGGATTGTAGAGAAAGAAAGAATCTAGAGAGAAGAGCTCTGAAAAGATAGAAGCTTTGTATTGCGGAAGTAGTGGATGTTTACAAATGAATGACACCCATTTTTATAGTTGAGGGCTTCGGATTACATCCATTGATCTAGAATTCTATCGGCGGATGAGATCGTACCGCCTCAACTACCGACATAAATATTCAACTACCATCTAACAACATTAATGAAAGGAGGCTTCTAGAATCAAGCGCAATGATGGTGTCGCCCGCCCTTGGAAACTTTGGGGAGAAGCCTTGATGGGAATCCGAGTGAGAGGAGGAGGTCTTCCACGGATGAGTTTTAGTCGACCCTAGGGAACCTTTTGGGTCGTCCTTCTTTCGGCCCGTGACACATGCATAATGGACTTTCTAGGCAGAGATCCCTTGTCAAAGCCCTTCGGTTTATAGCTTATAGATTCAATGCCTTCCAAGGCTGATACACTGGTTTGGCGTGCAATTCTTTGAGCTTGCTAAGTTCCCGGCATTGTTGAGTTTGCAAAACAACCTGCAACAAAGATTTTTAAGCAGGGACTAGACGGGCCTGTTGCTTATATTTTGCTATCAAATATGCATGCCTCAGAAGGTCTTATGGGAAGATGCAGCAGCAATAAAAAAGAAGATGAAACTGAAAAGCCTGTTCTAGCTGGAATCAAGTGAAAAATATAGTCCACAAGTTCTATGTAGGCGACATTTCACACCCAAGGGCACAAGAGATCCATGACAAAATGGACCAATTGGTTTGGTGAATTAAGGCCTGTTAGGTAACTATTTTGTTTTTCTATATTGCTGTTCTTTTATTCCCCTTTTCTTCTTTTGTTTCTCGGAATAAAAATCTATTTAGTAAAGTCAGCAAATCTTTCCTTTCTTTGGAAAAGAAAAGTGGTTAGGAAATAAATGTGGAACAAAAACAAAAAGTATAAAAAGAATCTTAAAAATAAGGTCATTTTAGAAAAAAAAAAAAAAAACAAGCTCAATGTAACCTAATGCTCGTCTTTACCTAATCAACAAGAGGTCCGATCTCTTGACCTAATTTGAGTCTCCATTTTTGGAATAAAAAATTTAGGAGAAAATCTAGAAATTAGATTTTTAGTATTTTTACTAGATTTTAGTCATAAACAATGTGAAAATCTTTCAATGAAAATTGGATTCAAAATTGGATTAGCTTTTTAAGGCTTTTACTATATAAATTTTTGAATGTTGTTTATTTTTAAAGACAATGTTAGGCCGTGAAAACTTGACGCTCTAGTGTTGTTTCCTTAAAATTCTATTAGAGACATCCTTTAAGATTGTTCACTTATCTATTTTAATAGAAAATTAGATGGCTCTAAACAAGTCTTTTGCATTATCATTTATCTTGTATTCATAGCATTCGAATAAGCCTATGCTCCATGGATTTTCAATGTCATTTGCTTGAAGGTTTGATGAGTTTATACAAAATAAGCACACCAAGTTTAGGATCGCTCCATCATTAGTTGTTTCGTCATTGCCCATTCCACCAAGCAACTTTTGTTCTTCTTATTGTAGTTAAAAAGCTCAAAAGATTTATGTAACTTTTTACTTCAATATCCAAAGATTTATTGTCAATGTTGACATTTAAATTTTTGACATCCCATCAAGTAATTAATGCAAAAATTAGGGATCAACCTCAGCCCCTAGCAAAAATATTAAGTTAAAATGCATATAGATATTAGGAGCATTTTATTAAGTAGTTGATGAGCCCATACTGGCTGCGTTTGGTTTAGTTTTTTCAATAGATTTTGGGGAAACACAATTGGCTAGCTTAAAGGGTCTTCATGAAAAGCAAAGACTGTTTGGCAAACTTAGTTTAAAAAGCAACTTCCAATAGTAGTTGATAAACCCATATAAGTTGCATTTGGTTTGGCTTTTTTGATGGGCATTGCTACGACTAGGGTTTGTGCTTTCTGTTGCTTGTCCATGAACAACACGTATAGCGAGAGAAGACTAACCAATGGGGAGAAGATTTGAGCGCAATTAGCGGCTAACAAAGACAAGATTCACCCCTGCGACATCTTCCCAATGCCACCAGCCACCATGGGCAAACTGAGATCCTACCTCGAACACTCAAAAACTCATTTTCTTCGACCGATTGATGGTGTGAATCAGGAGATAATTTAAAGTGTGTTTGGTTCGGCATTTTAAAAGCCCATTAAGAAAATGCAAAGCAGTTTAGCCTAAAGAACTTTAGGCAAATGCAAATGTCATTTGATAAACTATGCTTAGGGTGCATTTGGTTGGACTTTTGGGGAAAATCTTTGAGAAAATGCAAAGGACTTTGAGGTTAAGGAGTTTTCTAAAATGCAAATTGCGTTTGGTAAATTGTAATCTAAGGGGCTGCATGTTTTCACTCTTTTTTTTTTTTTTTTTTTTTTATAAACAGAAATTCTGTTCTTTTTTTTTTTTTTGTTCTCGGAACTCAAAAAGAACAGAACGAGAAACAAAAAAAAAAATTGTTTCTCGTTCGAGAAAACAATTTTGAAGAAACAATTTTTTATTTATTGTTTCTTCTTCTCTCTCTTCTCTTCTCTTCCTCTTTTCTTCTTCTTTCTCTTTGGCCGGTCGTTGGCCTCGGCCTCGTCCATGGCCGGCCGTCGAGGGCCGGTGATGCCGTCGAGGGTCGGCAACCTCGCCGGAGCGTTGCCGGCCCTTGGTGAGGCTCGGCGTCGCCGGTGCGGGCGAGCCCGAGCCTCGCCCAATGACGGCGAGGCTTGGCCTCGCCAGGGCCGGCGACCGGCCGAAAGAAGAAAAAGTAAAAAAGAAAGGAAAATATGAAAAATAAAAATAAAAATATTGAAAAATTAAAAGAAACAAAAAAAGAACAAAAATTTACCAAACATGTTTCTATTCATTTTTTATTCTCGGAACTGTTGGAGAAATCTTTCCGAATATTTTGAAGCCGACAAAACGTTTCTTTCGGTCTAAAGTCGGATGTTCGGAGACCGTCGGTTTAAAGTCCGAAGACTTTGTTCTCTCAAGACCCAAGACTCAAGACCCAAGACTCAAGACCCAAGACTCAAGACTCAAAGACTTAAGACTCGGGACTCAAGACTTAAGTCTATTCTCACCGACAGTCTTTCTACTCCGATGTCGAAGGAAATCCTAAGCCGAGGTTTATGGTTAAGGATTCGATACTCGAAATAGATTTCTTGGTTGGATAATCATTTCGGATTCTTTAATTCTTATCTAAGATCGATTGAAGATCCGATGGTTGACGAAACAATCTTGGAAATATTCTATTCATGGAAACCGAGATCCGATTGTATGGGCGAACAGGATTGATGGGCTATCATCGATTCCTTAAATAGCTCGGATGATCTTCTTGATTGATTCCGTCCAACGGGTAGATTGGAGGAATTCCTTTGGTAAGTGCCAACGGCTATGATGGCATGAAGGAGTACAAAAGGAAGACGTCTAGCTGTTTTAAGTGTGTGATCGATAGAAAAATTCCGAGTCGAAGATCCTTGATTGTTAGTCGAGACCGAGCAAAATTGTACACGAGAGAGTGTTTATACTTTGTAACGCCTTGAGTGAGTGTGGTAGATCATCTACACCTAGAAACCAAGGAAGATCAACACCGTAACATCTCTTTGATCATAGTGGAATCCAGCCAATCGGCCATCGGTCTTTGAAGAGTGGACGTAGGCTTGAATCAAGCCGAACCACTATAAACCGAGCGTTCAATTCTCTCTTTCCTTACTCGTCTTGCGATTGAATTTTTAACTGTTGCAAATCCTCTAATCGTTTAAATATCGTGCAAGCTTCGAGAAAATTTTTGTATACCTATTCACCCCCCCTCTAGGTACTCGTACTAGCTATTTCAATTGGTATCAGAGCTCGTGTTCTCACTCTTTGTTTTGAAGTGTCTTACTTCGAGTAAAAGATCCATGGCTAGTATGCTAGCACCGGGGGGCCGATGGAGGGGCAAAGCAATACGAGACCTCCCTACTTCGATGGAAAGGATTACAACATCCGGAAAAACAAGATGAAAGCTTTCCTACGATCAAAGGATCCTCGGAATGGGACGTTGTGGAAAGAGGAATCACTCCTCGCGTCGCATCAATCTCTCGAAAGAGGGAAAGAAACTGTTGAAGCCAGCGGAATGTCTCAAGAAGAATTAAACAAGAGACAAGCACTCGATGCGAAAGCGATTTATTCTTTATATTGTGCTTTATCACCAATCGAATATAACAGAATATCTTCTTGTGTTACAGCAAAAGAAGTCTCTGGGACAGTTACATATCACTTATGAAGGGACAGATCGAGTGAAGGAGACCAGAATTAATATTCTTCTTGGTCAATATGAATCCTTCAAAATGAAATCGGGAGAATCTATAAGCGACATGTTTAGTCGTTTTACGAGATATTGTCAATGGTCTTGAAAACCAAGGACAAAAAATTTCTGATCCTATGAAGGTGAACAAGCTTCGCGTGGACTCTCCAAGGATTGGAATCATATAAAGACTTCAATAAGAGAGACGCAAAGAATCATGCCATTATCGTAGAGACGAACCGATTGGAACTCTTGATCTTACGAAGTGGAACGAATTAATGAAGACGAAGATCCAAGAGGTAAGAAATCTATTGCACTAAAATCAAATGATGATTCGATGATGCAGATTCGAAGATGATATGGATGATGAGGAGCTCGCCCTCATGATAAGAAGATTCAGAAAACTGAATAGAAAAGGCGGAAGGTTCATTCCAAAGAAACGAGTTTTCGAGACAAGAGACCAAGTCTCGTTGATGATGTGGAACCAAACAAAGATGTAGTTTGCTTCGAATGTAAAAAGAAGGGACACATCAGACCCAACCTGTCCTCTTCGAAAAAGAAAAGAGGAAAAAGTGAGAAGTCTCGAAAAGCTCTCAAAGCCGAGACTGGAGCGTACTGAGTGTGAAGAGAGTGATGAGGAATATGCCAACACGTGTCTCGATGGCACAATCGACTCGACTGGATCGACTCGGATCGGACTCGACAGTGAATTTGAGGTAAGTGATTATAAAATCCCTGTCAAAGTCTCTAAATATATTGATGAGTTATGTTTCAGTCTTAAGACCTCTTAAAAAGATTTCCGAACTTAAAAAGGAAAACTCGTTTTAAAACAAAAGGAAAACATTTTAGAAGAAAAGGTAAAAAATTTAGACTTGAATGTTTCTACTCTTAAAGAGAGTAAAGACAATCTTTCGAAAGAAAATGCTTTCTTAAAAACTGATTTATCAAATATTTCAAAGAAATTTTCAATAGGGTCCGAAAAACTTGAAAAAGTTCTTTCAATCCAAAGACCTTACTTCAATAAGTCAGTCTAGGTATGACATTTGAAACAATTCCTTTGATTGATTTTCCGAAAGTAAAAGAAAGAATTAAGAAAAGACCATCGAGAGAGGCTTATAAAAATCATTTTAAAAGAATTTTTGTAAAGCCTTTGTAGGACGAAATGCTTTAAGGTGTTCCAAGTGTAATTGTCGGGATCATTTTGAAAAAGAGTGTCCTATGGTTTGGAGGCTGTTAAAAGAGTATGGCCCAATAATGCTCATCCTACTAACACCAAAGGACCCAAGAAAATTTGGGTACCAAAGAAAGCTTGAGACTCTCTTTTGAATGCGGGTTTTGTCAAAAAGAAGGTAAAGTGGTATCTTGACGGTGGATGCTCAAGACACATGACGGGAGACTCAAATTGTTTCATAAAGCTTATTCAAGTAAATGGTGGAAAAGTTTCATTCGGAGGAAATAGCAAAGGAAGTATTGTGGGATTCGGAACTGTGAAAATTGGAAATCTCACAATAAGCAATGTCTCTCTAGTGGAAGGACTCAACTACAATCTACTCGTATTAGCCAACCGTGTGATACTCGGTTATAAGATCTCTTTTCAAGAAGGCATATGTTCTGGAATTAGCAAAGATTCGACTCAGTCTTTCATGGGTCGAAGGCATGGAAACATTTACCTCCTTGATGTAAAGCTAAATGAAGAACAATGCTTAATCTCAATTCAAGATGAAGCAGTTCTATGGCACAGAAAACTTGGCCATATCAACAAGAAGCAATTAGTCAAAATCTCTTCAAAGCAGCTTGTTCGAGGTCTACCTAAATTGCCTTACCAAAAGTCGACTTATGCACTCCATGCATTCGGGAAAGCGGTAAGAAATTCTTTTAAGCAAATAAATCATGTATCAACTAATCATGCATTGCGGTTGCTTCATATGGATCTCTTCGGACCTACAAGAACCCGAGCATTGGAGGTAAGAAATATTGTCTAGTAATTGTAGACGATTACTCTCGTTTTACATGGGTATATTTTCTTGCAAATAAATCTGAAACCTTTTCGTACTTTGAAAAGTTTGCTAAAAAGGTTCAAATTGAAAAAGGATGTGCTATCTCAAGTATAAGAACTGATCATGGAAGTGAATTTGAAAATCAAGATTTTACGAGATTCGTGATAAATCTGGTGTTAATCACATGTTTTCCTCTCCGTATACTCCAGAGCAAAATGGAGTTGTGGAAAGAAAGAATAGATCTCTTCAAGAAATGGCTAGAACACTTTTAATTGAAAGTAAAATTTCTCCTCGATTTTGGGCTCAAGTCTGTTTCAACCGCTTGCTATATTATAAATAGAGTCTTTCTAAGACCTATTCTTGAGAAAACCCCTATGAATTGTTCAAAGGTAAGAAGCCTATTGTTTCATACTTTCATGTATTTGGTTGCAAATGCTTTATTTTGAAAAATGCAAATGATCGAGTGGGTAAGTTCGAAGAAAGATCAGATGAAGGTATCTTCCTTGGATATTCTACATCAAGCAAAGCCTACGAGTCTACAACAAGAAAAGCCGGTCGTGGAAGAATCAATGAATGTCAAATTCCAAGACTCAGTGCAAGACGAATCCAGCAAGACTCAGTACGAAGAGATCGAACCCGCTCTAGACCTTCAAATGTCTACATCTCGAAAACCATCTCGAGTCCGGAAATACATCATCAAGACGCTCATGGAGAATCAAGTAAAGAAAGAGATCATCAACCCGACAAATCAACTAGTAACCGGAAGCACAAATCCGGTCATCCCAAAGATCTTATTATTGGCGAACTTAATGAAGGAATTCGTACCAGATCAAAAAGGCATGAAGAATCTAGTCTTTGTGGCTCTCATCTCGAAATTGAACCAAAAAGCATAGAAGAAGCTTTATCCGATGAAAGCTGGATCGAAGCTATGCAAGAAGAGCTCGGACAATTCAACATCAATGATGTCTCGGGAATTGACATCTAAACCAAAAGGTAAACTCAAGTTATTGGAACCAAATGGGTTTTCGGGAACAAGATGGACGAAAAAGGAAAAGTCGTACGAAACAAAGCAAGACTCGTGGCCAAAGGCTATACGCAAGAAGAAGGAATAGACTATGACGAGACCTACGCACCAGTTGCAAGGTTAGAAGCTATTCGACTATTACTTGCTTTTGCTTGTTACAAAAATTTCAGGTTATTCCAAATGGATGTCAAAAGTGCTTTCCTAAATGGATTTATCCATGAGGAAGTTTATGTGGAACAACCGCCTGGATTTGAAGACCCAAAGAAGCCGACTCGGTCTTTAGGCGAAAAAGGCTCGTACGGTCTTAAGCAAGCACCTCGAGCTTGGTACGACAGACTAAGTAAGTTTTTATTACAAAATGGTTTTGTCAAAGGTAAAGTAGATACTACCTTATTTATTAAAAAGGAAAACAAAAACTTCTTACTTGTCCAAATATATGT
Organism: Eucalyptus victrix; assembly: GCA_016097545.1. NCBI lineage: Eukaryota > Viridiplantae > Streptophyta > Magnoliopsida > Myrtales > Myrtaceae > Eucalyptus > Eucalyptus victrix. The sequence goes on along the minus strand of CM027845.1, from coordinate 38,796,309 downwards.
TGATGACATTATTTTTGGATCCTCTAATGAAAGTCTTTGCAAGAAATTTTCTAAGTCTATGCGGGATGAATTTGAAATGAGTATGATGGGAGAATTAACATTCTTTCTTGGACTTCAAGTGAAACAAATGAATGAAGGAACTTTCATTCATCAAGAAAAATATGCGAATGATCTTGTCAAAAGGTTTGGATTGGAAAAATGCAAGAAGACCGACATACCAATGTCATGTTCTCGAGAAGATAGACAAGGATGAAGAAGGGAAGAAAGTAGATCAAAAGCTGTACGGGAGCATGATCGGTTCACTTCTTTATCTTACGCTTCTAGACCGATATTTTGTTTAGTGTTTGTATCGTGCTAGGTTTCAATCGGATCCTAGAGAATCACATCTCATTGCCGTGAAACGTATTATCAAATACGTTGCTTCATCTTCAAGCATCGGTCTTTGGTATCCAAAGAGGGGAGACTTTAATCTTCTAGGATACTCGGATGCGGATCCGGCCGGTTGCGAGAGTCGATAGAAAGAGCACTTCGGAACTTGTCAATTGCTTGGAAATAGGACAGTGTCTTGGTTTTCAAGGAAGCAAAGCACGTAGCTCTCTCAACAACTAAGCGAGTATGTAGCTCTTGGAAGCTCGCTGTTCGCAAATTCTATGGATAAAACAACAGACTACAAGACTTTGGCATTGAAGACTCATGCACGTAAATCAGATGTGACAACACAAGCGCGATCAATCTCACCAAAAATCCAATCCTTCATTCTAGAGCAAAGCATATTGAGATTCGTCATCACTTCATTAGAGATCATATTCAAAATGGAGAAATCTCAATTCAATTTGTTGATTCAAAAAGTCAACTAGCGGACATATTCACAAAGCCTTTGGAGAAGAATCAATTCGACTTCATCCGCTCAAGACTCAACATTTTGAAGCTTGAAGAAGTTAAAGTCTAGAGACTCACCAACTCTAAGACTCGATCTCTTAGACTTTAAATCCCGAGACTCAATCATTCATCGCTTAAGACTGTAAGTCGATATCTTACCTAAAAGGTATGAATTCTTGCTTATTTTATCTCGAAAAAGGTACGTTCTTTTATTCAGATATAATTTGTGTGAAATTTGAAAACTTGTCTTTTTTAGAGGAAGTTATTTTTGGCAGTTATTTTTGAAAAAGGAGTGTTCGTACACTTTCCTTGTACCGTTTAAAATTCTATTTTCAAATCCGAGGCACATATAAATACACAGTCATTCTACCCCCAATTTTAAAAACCCTAAAAGACACTCTTCTTCCGATACCGTTTTTACTCTGTTCATCGTCGAGAAAGTGGTCATCTCTCTTGGGAAAAGCAAGTGAAGAAATCCTCCAATAGACAAAGAAAGATGTCGTCTTCGAGGAAATCATCAAGAATCGCAAAAAAGGGGACCACAAAGAATGGAGAAGGGACCGACTCACTTCGATCTTGCGAGGAAGAAGACTCACCAAGTCGGCGACAAAGTCCGATTCGCTCTCCTCCACGTCATTCAGCATCTCCCGACCCACAAGGTGCAAGTCAAAATCTAGAAGAAGACATTATCGAGGATGCCGACCCAAAGTAAGAGTCCAAAAACCCTCTCGTTATCTATAAGCTTTATCGTGCGTTGAAAAACACCGGTTCTTCATTAAAGTATATAGATGACTTTCTTAAGGACAAAAATTATGGGAATGAGTATCTTTTCTCGCGGAAAATGGAAGAGTTGGGAATTGCTCCGAAAGGAAGAGCGAGAGGAGGCTCTTGCGAACATTCCTAGTGATCCTCGTATGCCAGGACAGAATCTAATTGACGGGAACGATGATGACAAAATGTTCCTTGAATTTAAACCTAGAATGGGTGTGGCTGCAAAGGTGAAAGGAAATCGGATGGATTTGTTTAAATCCAAGGATCAGAAAAAATGTATTTCAGTTTGTTGAAAAGAGGGGTAATCAACCCTAGAAGTGTCGACTTTGACTTCCGGATTCCATCAACTTGAACTTAAGGGAGAAGTTGAGTTTGCTTCAACTTGAGACTTTTTGCTCGACTCTGAGACGGGTATGATCAACTCGATCGCTTACTTCTATTCAAATCTTAGCTTTTTGGATGCGAATAGAATTTCATTCGATGTCCGAGACCAAGTCTATGTGGTAGATGTAAATATGTTGGCGGACATAATTGGAGTTGAAAGGGGACGCTATCTCCCAATCAAAGTCTCACCCGCTCGTACTACTCGGATCTTGTCAAAGATAGGGACGTTGATAAGAAAATCATCTATTCCGGGATGAATGCCATCGACATTGTGCTTCATAAGATTGTGATCAATTGTCTTAGACCAAAGTCTACGTCAAAGACTTCGTGTCTTTTCTCGAAGCAAAGTTGATGTATGCGATCAACTCGGGACGGAAATTTTCTCTCCCGCACACTATTCTTTTCCATATGTACGGAAGCGGTGTCAAAAGACAAAGGACAATTGCCTTATCCTGTGCGGTGACCAAGATCTTCGACATCCGAATATTGAACCGCCACATACTTTTTGTGTTCGACCGTGTGACAAGATGGTGGTAGGGTTGAAAATGTTAATGAAGATGCGTCGAAAGAACTTTCTAAGGCAATGGAGAAATTCAAGGTGAAATCTCCATCCCGCCGCTTCAAAAAGGAAAGGAAAGGAGGCTATTGGTGCCTCTTCGAAAAAGAGGAAAAGAACTCTTATCCTGGAGGATGAGGATGAAGATGAAGATGATGAAGATCCCACTATTCCAAAGACCGACAAGAACAAGACGTTCGTGTCTCATTCGACGAACTTCAGCAGGAAGCGAGAGAAGAAGAAGAACAGAGAAAGAAGGAAAAAGAAGTTGAGGAAGAAGGAGAAGAAGAAAAAGAACAGGTCGCGATAAACGGAGAGAAGGAAATCCCGAGGATGATCATCATTCTTCCCCTCTCGATGTCCTAGAGACGGGGGAGTAAGCTTGCAAGAAAGGTCTACACCTCTTGTTGCTGAAGATCTAAGACAATCTCCGAAGACCCGAAGAAGTCGGTCTCTCAATTGCCCGAAGAAGGTGATACATCGATTCCAAATCTGCCGGACCGAACGAAGCACCATCGTCTCGCATACACACCATCTCGAGAAAGCCAATGCCGGTACACAAGACGGATGATTCGCAGATCTTCGTAGTATCATGAATATTCTTACGGAAATGCGTAACCGGATATATGTTCGGGATCGTGAAATCCAAGCTTTGAAGCATGCTGGACAAGAATCTTCGGTCTCTATGGAAGATAAATTCAAAGACCTCGCTCAGCAACTCCAAGCCAATGCCAAGGGAGAAGAGGTAGCTCGCCCGCGAGAAGACTGAAGAAGCTTGAAGGAGTAGTCCAGTCCATTGGGGATTTCCGGATCGTGCGCATTCAAGCGACATGAATCCTTTCTCACCCTTTTCAATGCGACAAAAAGGGGAGAATCAATTTGAACTTTCATTTTTTAATCTTTGACCTTTGTGGTTATGTTTATTTATTTTTGAGTATTACTTGAGAACTTGAATTTGGGTGTGAATTTGACTGATGTGGATTGCGGATTATGAACTTGACGGTTGCATTTATTCAAGTGTTGTTATATGGTGTTTCTCATGAAAGACTAACCAATTGTCTCGTGGATGCGAGTCTCGGTTGTTTTATTAATCTTTATGAGTTAGCCATATTACTTGAGAAATGTTTTGCGGGTCAAAGTTGTTCAAATCTTCAAGAAAGTTTTGTCACCATCAAAAAGGGGGAGATTGTTGGAGAAATCTTTCCGAGAATATTTTGAAGCCGACAAAACGTTTCTTTCGATCTAAAGTCCGGATGTTCGGAGACCGTCGGTTTAAAGTCGAAGACTTTGTTCTCTCAAGACCCAAGACTCAAGACCCAAGACTCAAGACCCAAGACTCAAGACTCAAAGACTTAAGACTCGGGACTCAAGACTTAAGTCTATTCTCACCGACGCTCTTTCTACTCCAAAGTGTCGAAGGAAATCCTAAGCCGAGGTTTATGGTTAAGGATTCGATACTCGAAATAGATTTCTTGGTTGGATAATCATTTCGGATTCTTTAATTCTTATCTAAGATCGATTGAAGATCCGATGGTTGACGAAACAATCTTGGAAATATTCTATTCATGGAAACCGAGATCCGATTGTATGGGCGAACAGATTGATGGGCTATCATCGATTCCTTAAATAGCTCGGATGATCTTCTTGATTGATTCCGTCCAACGGGTAGATTGGAGGAATTCCTTTGGTAAGTGCCAACGGCTATGATGGCATGAAGGAGTACAAAAGGAAGACGTCTAGCTGTTTTAAGTGTGTGATCGATAGAAAAATTCCGAGTCCGAAGATCCTTGATTGTTAGTCGAGATCGAGCAAAATTGTACACGAGAGAGTGTTTATACTTTGTAACGCCTTGAGTGAGTGTGGTAGATCATCTACACCTAGAAACCAAGGAAGATCAACACCGTAACATCTCTTTGATCATAGTGGAATCCAGCCAATCGGTCCACGTCGGTCTTGAAGAGTGGACGTAGGCTTGAATCAAGCCGAACCACTATAAACCGAGCGTTCAATTCTCTCTTTCCCTTACTCGGTCTTGCGATTGAATTTTTAACTGTTGCAAATCCTCTAATCGTTTAAATATCGTGCAAGCTTCGAGAAAATTTTTGTATACCTATTCACCCCCCTCTAGGTACTCGTACTAGCTATTTCAGAACAAATTTACCAAACGCATTTTTTTGTTCAAAAAGTGTTCCCCGGAACATAAACACTTTTTTTTTTTGTTTCTGTTCCTTGGAACAAAAAAAGAACAGAAACGTTACCAAACAATCCCTAGAAGTTCCTTGTAAAGTACCTTTAAGCAAAATGGTGCTTGGAAAAATTTGCATTTACAAAGGACTTTTATAAAAAAAATTAAAAAGAAAAAATAAATGGTTGGCCGGCAAAGGGTAAGGGCTGCCGGCGATCGAAATTTGTCGCTGGCGGCCGAGGTCTCAAGTTGCAAGACCTTAGGCGGCCGTCGGAGACCACAAGTCCTCCTTCATCTGCCGCTCCATCCACCGCCGTCAAGTCTCACCCTTGCCCCCGCCTCACCGACGCCACCCTCACCATCGTCGTCGTCACTTACGGGAACGCCTTCCTCTCTCTCGACCTCTCCGGACTTAGACGACCCAGATCTGGTTCGCTGGAGGTCGGGTGACCCAGATCTAGGTCGTGGCCACTCAGACGACCAAGATCTGGGTCTTGATGACTCAGGCGACCTAGAGTCGAAGGTTGCACAACCTCATCGTGACCGAGATCTGGGTCGTGCGACCTCCGGCGGCCCAGATCTGTGTCGCCGGAGGTTACGTGAACTCGCCACCACCTAAAGGTCGCGACGACGCGACTCCCGGGGGTCACCGAGGTCATGCCACTGGTCGGCAATGGTTGCCGTGACCACACCGGCCTCACGTCGACCTCCGTCGAGCCCGTCGTCAGCCCCTCGCAATCTCGCTCGCCAATCTCAACGAAGAAGAAGGTGAATAGTTACGAGGGCAAAACCGGAAAAAACGAAATGTTAGTAAGGATATTTATGGAAGAAAAAATTATCATTTATTAGCCTCTCAACATTCCAAGAAATTTGAATGCCCAAGGCGGCCTCCTACCGCCTTGGGCTTTCAGCCTTCCAAAGGCCTACTTTGCCTCAATCATCTTTGCAAAATAATTTTCCAAACACCAAATTTTAGCCCAAAGGGCTTTGAGTGCCCAAAGTGGCTTGGCAAAACCACTCCCAAACGCGCCCTATGCTTTGAGAAACAACTTTGAGAAAAATGCCGTTTGGTAGAAAATGCATTTGAAAAGCCCTTTGCGTGATTAATATTAGTTTTTTATTTAATTTCATTTGTTTAAAATTGAAAATATATATATATATATATATATATATATATATAGACACACACAACTTTTTAAATATAAATTCTGACAATAATACTAAAAAAATCAAATACATATATATACATATTAAAAGAACAAACCCTTCATCAGAATTTTTTAATTTTTATTTGTTTAAAATTGAAAAAAAAATAATGTATGCAACTTTTTAAATATAAATTTTGACAATAATGCTAAAAAAATCAAATGCATATATAATTTTTTTTAAAAAGAACAAACCCTTCATTGGAATTTTTTAATTTTTATTTGTTTAAAATTGAAAAAAAAAAATAATGTATGCAACTTTTTAAATATAAATTTTGACAATAATGCTAAAAAAATAAAAAACATATATATAATTAAAAAAAGACCAAATCCTTCGTCAAAATTTTTTAATCTTTATCTTTTAAAAATTGAAAAAATAATGTATGCAAATTTTTAAATCTAAATTAGAAAATAATGCTAAAAAATCCTATTCATATATATAATTTTTTTTTTAAAAAGGATTTTTAGCATTTGGCCAAATACTGAAAGCTCAATGCTAGTAGTCAAAGCTAGTCGTTACTAGCATTGAGCTTTCAGCCTTCCTAATGTTGAATTTCACTTGAAAGTTACTTCAAAATGGTTGCTAAATAGTCCAGCACTTCCCTAAGAGGCTTTGAAGGCTAAAATAGGCTTTGAAGGCTAAAAATCCCTTGGGAATGCTTAACCAAATGCATCCTTAGTCTGGTTGAGTAAGTCAACACATCCAAAGAATGGAGTAGTTGAGTGAAGAAGGAACTAGTGAAGCAAAAGGAAGAGGCGAGGCGTAACTCGGGGTTTTTTTTTTTTTATAAATGAGCAAAATTAGACTTTTAATAAGTTTTTTAGGGTCAAAAAGGAAACTAACCAAATTTCATTAATCTATGGCTTCAGCATTTCGAAAATATTGAAAGCTTATAGATAGTAAGGACTAGCCTTGAGTTTTCAGCCTTCCCAAGGCTATCTTTCATCTCAAAGTACATTATATTTATAGTTGCCAAACACTCTAAATTTTCACTAATAAGAGGCTTTAGGATCTCAAGGGGCTTTTAAAATACTAAACCAAATGCATCGGCGGCGGATGGACTTGAATGAATGGTTCTAAGCTTAATTGTTTATTTGGACTAAGCCCATGGAATAGCAAAACAGGGCCAAGCTCATTAGAAGGCTATGGTGATTGCATCTTGTACGTGCCGAAGTTCTAATTATCTAAAGTGAGTCTTGATTCATTTACCCATGTGGAAATTCTTTCAATCATGCATGGCCACGAGAATTTCGGTGATTAAGGGGAGAGAAGGACGTGGTGGAGATGGCTTCAGAGAAATAAAGGCTGGATATAATTAATTTTCGGCAAAGAACAGGAAATAAAAGAGTACGGACAAGAAAGTTCAAAGAATTGATATCTTGGTGGATTATTAAACATTCCGAAGACTTCATTCTGATATTCGAATATTGATAGAGGAGGAAAGAGGATTTGATTCTTTCCTTGAAAACCTTGGCCATCCTCACCTACAAAAGGGGGACAATACAAAGGTTGAAACGACAAGGCCGCAAAAAACACGTGAGAGGGTGAGGAACGTTCAGCTAAGCATCACATGTCGAGCCTCTGGTGGTTGTGACCTTGCTGATCCCACTGCTGAGCTTCACATCAGTTGTCGTTGTCCGCCGTCACGAGATGGTGATCCATTGCCGCGCCAACCTCTCGACGATAAGGTGGCCATGCCGTGATATCTCCAAAAAGCTACGAGATCTACGATGACTCATTGCTTCCTTACCGTTGAGCCCACGACATTGTTGCTGCTCCTCGTGTGGCCAGGGCTACCAATTCCACGGCAATCATCAAGGAGTCCAAGTGTTCAATAATTGCTCCGGCAGATCTTCGTGGTCTTTTGGCCAACATCTTGTAGTCAGGGGAAGAGGCTACATAAAAGAATGCACAGCCACAGTAGAGAGCCACGATTTGGAAATAGAGAGAAAAGAGAGGGAAATAGCTCTCTTAGCCTGCAGCGTTTTGCTAGGATCTCCATTGAAAAGGTGGCTGTCCAGACATGCCACAAGTGTCCCGTTCACCATTAAGTCCTAGCAACTCCAGCTTGTCCAGCGAAGGCAGCAAGTCCACGTGAATTCTAGTAACACCTGGCAAATTCCCTGCATGTCCAATTTAGCATTGATTTACCCACAAGTCTAGAGACGTCCAGTTGGTGGGAAAATTACCAAAAAAGTCATAAACCTATTGCAGTTATGTCAATTCAGTCCTAAACTTATTTTTTGACCAATTAAGTCCTAAACCTTTTACAATTATTCCCGATTAGTCTATCTAGCCAAAATTGGCTGGCTAGCGCCGACGTGGCGATCGGTTGGTGCCGGCGAACATTTTTTTAATAATTTTTTATTTTTAAATTTTTTTATTATTTTTCCTCTTTTTTATTTTTTTTCCTTCCTTCTTCCTCCTTTCTTTGGCTCCGACGACTGGCCAGGCTTGCTAGTTGCCGAATTGAGGTGATCTGGTGGGGCGAGCCCCCGCGGGATTGAGGTGATCCGGCGGGGCGAGCCCTCGCCGAATCTGGTGAGGGCTTGCCTCACAGTCGCCCGTGAGGAGGCCTCGCCAGACGCGACGGCGAGCCCCCCTCGCCAGATCTGGCGAGGGCTCACCTCGCCCCACAGGGACTCACTGATCGCTCCGCTGAGTTGGGTGATGGCGTCAACCAAGCACTCGTGGAGATCGATCGTCCAGCGAAGCTGCGGCTTAGGATCGGAGGTCAGCATGAGGCACGGGGCCCCCCATGCCCGGGCCCCCCGCCATCGCCACTGCTGAAGTCGTCGAGGCCAATGAGCCCCTTGTGGGGCTGTATCAGCCTCGGGAACATCAACCCCCCAAAACCCTAAGCAAAAAAGCCAACCCACCCACCGCCGCCAAACCGAACCAACCGCTGGTAAAGGGGGCTCACTGAAACCCTGCCGGATCTGGTGAGGCGATCCAGCAGGGCGAGCCCCCCTCGCCGGATCTGGTGAGGGCTCGCCTCGTGGTCGCTCGCCAGATCCAGCGAGGGGGGCTCGCCGTCGCGGGCGAGGCCTCCTAGCTGGATCACCTCAGTCTGGCGAGGGCTCGCCCCGCCGGATCGCCTCAGTCCGGCGACCGGCCAGCGCCGGAGCCAAAGGGAGGTGGAGGGAGGAGGGAAAAAAAAAAAAGGAAAAAAATTAATAATTTTTTTAAATAAAATATTATTAAAAAATGCTAGTTGGCACCGGCCGACGCCACGTCGGCGCCGGCCGATCGCATACGTCGGCCAATTTTGGCCGGATGGACTGATCTGGAACAATTGTAAAATGTTTAGAACTTAATTAGTCAAAAAAAATAAGTTTAGGACTGAATTGACACAATTATAATAGGTTTATAACTTTTTGGTAATTTTCCCTCCAGTTGGTTCATATTTGATTCTTTGACCATAGATTTTTTAGTGAAAGTCTAAGAACATTGAAGTTGATCCTATTGCACTCAACTCTTCTCAACGATGGTTCGGTGTGCTTCGTCATGAGCACTTCCTCGACAAGCCTTCAATGTCGGTGTCCTTACTTTGCTGATCACCGTGTGGACGAGTGCCACGCCCGGTGACTTGCCATTGCTCCGCCATACTCGAGACGCCTGTGACATCCCTAACACGAGCTGCTCCCGAACCCCTTGTCGCAACGTCCATGACCCTCGAAGATTGCTGCTGTGCTACATTGTACACCAACATCAATCACCGTCCAATCCACCATCTAGTTCGAATTTGGGAACAAATCCTCCAAATTGGGTAATAATCGCTATCCAATTCCATTGATTATCTTATTACCTAATTGGATTATTCCATCTAATCAATATCTTTGAGTGATAGGCGTTGTCCAAATTAAGATACATTTCCTAATTCGCAATCGCAAGTGATCTTTAATTCTGTCTATAAGGCTTTAGATGGAATTATGGATTTCTTTAAAATTAATATTTTAATCTTTAAGGCTTAGATCAATTTATCGATTTTATTTGTGAAATTCAAGTTGATTTATATTGTTTCCTTGTTCAATCTTTAAGGCTTTAGATCAATTTATCAATTTTATTTGTGAAATTCAAGTTGATTAGATATTGGTTCCTTGTTTGAATTGATTGAATGATATTTTAATGATCATGAATGATTTGGTCATTATGTTACTTTAATTGCTTTCTTCATCGTGAAAATGCAAAAAAGATGGCATTTTATATCATGCATTTTAGAATTGATTTTTTAGGTAGAATAGTTTAGATACTTTTCTAAGAAATTAGAATGTATGTTAGATAAAATCTTTGAATTGAATTGCTTGTTGAGATATCTTTATAAGTTAAGATAGGATTTATGTTAGTCTATTTCTTAACTTAAAACACATAATATCTCACTTTACGCAGATTTTTATTCTTAGTAATTTTTAATTACGAATTTTGATGAAAAATATGAAAAGTTGATGTGCATGTCATATATAATTAGGTCATGTAATTTGATACTTGCACGTAATTTAGAAATTGCATGGTATATTTTAATTATTGCCCCTCATTAGAATTAGGCCATTTAGTTAAATTACATGACATATTGTTTAGTTTTCATTTTAATAAGAGAAAACCCACAAAGAGATTTGAATGGAAATATGTGATAATCAGACATAATATATAGTTTACTAAATGTGGTTTTCTAGCTAACCCTACCAATGCTTGCATTGCATGAAGGTAAATATTTCCTCCCCATGTTTGCAATTTATTTGCTGCCTTTTGCAATTAATTTGTTGCCTTGTTTTATTGAGTATTTAATAACGATTGCACACCCGCACAATCTCCTTACTTGTTAGAAAATATGTTAAAATCAGCTGTTTGCAAAATATTTTTGAAAATAAAAGAGAATGTATCAAAAGGGTATTAGAGTAATCTAGCGTAATTAAGTTTTCAAACTCATATAATCTTTGGTTCGTAATAGTAAGGTATTTCTCTCAATACTTTACTTGGGTATCTAATTGACCCACCATAAACCGATTACTATAAATCGATTAGTGGCGACTCTTAGACTAAAAAAAAAAAAATGATTTGCATGCCAAAAACTTAAACTAAGTTTGAATTTGTATGGGCTTGGGGGACCTGAGTTAAGTTTAGGTTTACTATTCTATTAGTGCTTACTATTCTATTAGCCAAACTCTAGATAGTTCACCCAATATTAAGTTGTGACAAGTTTACGACTCCACTGGGGACCTTATCTTGAGTGAACCGCCTAGGGGTTTGGCTAATAAATTATTAAGCTTTAGGTTCTCCTAAACCCATACCAATTTGCAACTCAGGTTTATTTTCTTAAGATGTAAATGATATTTTCCTAGAAATCGTCACTGATTAATTTATGATAGGTTGATTAGATATCCAGGTAAAGCATCCAGAGAAATACCCTATTTTTACGAATTAAAAATTAAATGAGTTGGAGGACTTGATTATCTTAGATTATTCTAACACCATTTTGGTACTTTTTTCTTTTATTTTCAGAAATATTTTAGTGATAGCTTGAATTGATTTTAGGCTATATTTAACATTTAAGGTGGTCATAGGGGTGCACAACCTCTATTGAACACTCAATAAAACAAGGCAACAAATAAATTGTAAGCATGGTGAGAAAATACTTATATTGATGCAATGCAAGCATATGCAAGGTTAGTTAGAAAACCACATTTATCAACCCAACTATGATTTCTAATTAACACTCAATCCACTCAAATCTCTTTTTAGGTTTCTTTTATTTAAATGAAAACTAAACTATATATCATGCAATTTAACTAAATGGCCTAATTCTAAGGACGAACAATTTTTAATTAAACGGATTTAGCAACAACTACTAAATGACATGCATTTTATTAACCTAATTCTATATGACATGCTCATGAATTTTTTTATTAAAATTCGTAATTAAAAATTATTGACAATAAAAATCTACCGAAAGTGAGATATAACAATTTTAAGTTAAGAAATAGAATAACCTAAATCCTATCTTGACTTGGAGACTTATCTTAACAAGCAATTCAATTCAAAGATATTATCTCGACATGCATTCTTATTTGATTAGAAAAGTATCTAAACTATTTTATTATGTAATTCTATCTCAAAGACCAATTCCAAACTACATGACATGCGATGTAATTTTTTTTGTCTTTTTAGGATAAAGAAAGCAATCAGACTAATTTTTTTTTACCAAAAAAAAAAGCAATCAGACTAAAATAATCACCAAATTATTCAAGATCATTAAAAATATCATCAAACTAATTCAAATAAGGAAACAATAACTAATCAACTTGAAATTTTGCAAACAAAATCGATAAGTTGATCTTAAGCCTTAAAGATCAAAATAACAATTTTAAATATTCCCATCAAATCAATCATTCCATCTAAAGTTTTATAGATAGAATCAAAGATTATATATGGTTATGAATTAGGAAATACATCCTAATTTGGGGATATACCTATCACTCATAGAAATTGATTAAATGGAATAATCAAATAAGGATATTCACCGAAATCAAAGAATGGTTATTACTTAATTTGGAGAATTTGTTCCCAAATTCAAACTGTTGGACGGTGGATTGCACGATACTTGGTGATAGTGCATGGTGGCGGTGGAGCTCGCAGACTGGTGAGGTGTGGTGACCATGCTGTAGTGTACAAATTAATTGCTCTAATTTGATAAACTTGCAAAGGGAAAGTTAGGTGCGAGAGCAAGCGTTTCTCCAGTGTTGTTAGAAGATCTCGGACGCGTACCAAGAACACTTTTACTTTGACTGAGCCCCTTAACTAATTCCACATCACCACTTGGAGTCTACTAGACGTTTTGAATTTTTTTTCCTTTGTTTCTCAATCCACCACGACCAGACTCAATTTTTTTCATGATGCTCGATGTCGTACACGAGCCAAATGTCGATGGAAATCGCGGATGAAGGTTGCACTTGTTGTGATGCCACGGACATTGGAAAACCAGACAAAAGAGTTGTTGTGTTGATGAGCGACCCTCAAGTGATGGTTGTTGAAAATTTGGCAATGGTGCAAGGAGCAGCAGCTTGTTGTCGGGGCTCCGCAGCTTGAGCCCGTCAGGGCGTTGTGGCTCAAATGGGGCAACGAGCATCAACATCGCGGTGGGGCTTGGTGTCACCTTGGCATGTTGGGGAAAACAAGTTCGCCAAGGGGCTCCACGTCTTGATGGGCAGCAAATGGCAGCGACTTCAGCGTGACCATGGGCTGGGGTAGCAAGATGAGCGACTCGGCCAAGCATTGGCCGAGGGAGCTTCCGCTCTCTTTCTTACTTTCTCGCTTTCTTTTTCTGCGTGTCCCTTCTGTGTCTATCGAGTGTTTTTACTCTCTTCCCCCGTCCGCGAAAGGTTCTTGTCATAAGGAGGGGACTTAAACTATGAAGAAAAGAAAGGAAATTTTCCTGTTCTGGATGCTTAAGATATTATATTTTGTTCTTCTTCACTTTGGTTGTTTCTTCCTTCCTGCTCATCACGCCTATGGGCGCTTGGAATCTTCCTTGACAGCGCGCTTTTTCTTGTTTTTAAGACAAGAAATATATTACTCAATATATGACCAATGTCTACCAATCTTCTCCATGTAATCTTTATATATCCTTAACCGTGATCGTTGAAAGGATAAAAATCCTCTCTCTCGTTTCTAAGAGTATCTCTCTACCCATGATGGTAGCTGCCCTCCAAAACCCTAAATCTCCCTTGCCTTTATGAAAACCTAAAACCCCAATAGCCCTTTTACAGCTGGTTCTCAAGATGGAGTCCATTTCATAAACCTTCGAAACCCTCTCCCCAAACCCCACCCAACCTTTTATCCAATACAAATAATATGTATTGTGATGTGAAATATCTCTATCCGCCCTTTTTGGACGGATGTATTTAGTGCTGGCTGATTTGAAGCTTCGGCTAAGAAGAAGGTGGGATGCCGCCTCTGTCCCTGGGCATCTTTGCTGGTCTGTCTTCTCACTGTGTCTGGTTTTCAGTCTCCACACATTTCATCTTGCATGGAAGTAAATATTCCTTCACTGTGTTGTTATGGTGAAAGGGTGGACGAACAGGAGGAGGAACAAAGAGTAAGAAGCCCTCAAGCTCAAAGCACTTAAATAGTCATATTTACTGGAGAGCAAACAACAACAACTTTCACAGCAGCAACTCAACCATAAAATAGGGCACGAGTGGATGTTATAGTACCGATCACCTAGAAGAACAGCACCGGGGGAAAGGAAAAGCCATAATGAACATTGAGGAGACTAAACAACAGCTACTGCCGGCTGAGAAACCATTGTCCTGGACAAAGAAAGTTGGATCAAAAAAGGAAAGTAGAATTTTAAAGAGTTCTACAGCAAAGAAATTAAAGAGGTACACCCGATATAACTCTTTCTGTAGAGTTGGAGGATTTCAATGAAGCAAAACTGCAAGAAACTCCTATTAGTCTTTCGGAAGGCATTACGGGATGGGCTTTGGTGGCTAGCCCGAATAAGCCACCTGTTTACAAATGAGAATATTGTGCTTGAACTATTAAGGGTTGAATGAGAATATTGTGCTTGAACTATTAAGGGTTGGGCACACTATTGACAATTCAAAATTTGAGAGCTATTGTGGCTCAGGAAAGGCCCGGTTTGATTATGTTAATGGAAACGAAAAACAAAGGAAATGTGATTTCTCGCATTAGAAGACATGTGAAATTCAAACATAGCTTTGTGGTGAACTTGATAGGAATTGTGGGGGGGCTAACGGTAAGATGGAATGAATAAGTTGATATAGGGGTAGAATCTCCTTCCTAGCAAATGATCAACTTGATATGTGAAAATCATAATAGCCGAAACAAAATGCTGATTACTTGTGTGCATGTTCCAAATCTTTTTCGGGAAAGATTACAGTTATGGGATAAAATGAGACAAATCAGTCTTTCTAACCGCTTACCATGGGTTTGTTTAGGGGACTTTAATGAAGTGTTGTACAATTGGGAGAATGTGGGCACTAGGATGGCGGAAAATTATAGAATGCAGGCCTTCCAAAACTATTTACATGACTGTGCTTTAATAGAAATAGACTGTAAATGGTGTGCTTTTACCTAGTCCAACAATAAAGAATGGGCTAATATGGTTAAAGAGAAGTTGGATAGGAGGAGAAGTACACTATTAGTGCCATAAGTTGTATACGACGCTTACTTTGATACCAAAAGTTTCCGTCGAATCACTTAAGTGTCAAATTGGAGGAAAAACAATCACTTTGGTGCCACCGACAAAAGATTCTGACCAAAACGATTATATGATTTTTTTTTTGAATCGACAAGGCCTTAAATGACGTCATTTTCGGTCCTCCTTAAGAAAATGACGTCATTTTGCCATCCTTCATGGATAGCCTCACAAAAACGACGCCATTTAACTTATTTGGGGATTTTTTTTAATGAAATGAGGGTTTTTTTTGTCCGCTGTTGCTCGGCCACCGTTGCTCAACCGCCATCCCTCGGCCTATCACATCCCGAACCTCGAGCGCACCAACATCCCACCTTGGTCATGCAAATGCGACATTCCCAGGTAGTGTCGCTGACCCCATTCATTTATTATTGCGCAAGCGGAACGTATTATAAACCCCTCACAATGAAATACAGGATAGCAAAGCAGGAAGCAAATTCATACTCATTTACAAACACAAAGGGTTTAAATACAATACTGGATTGCCTACAAAATAGACCAGCTTGACAAAAAGGGGAATTATCCTAAAACCAACTAGCAGGGCACGTTCTCCAATCCTCCTGACTTCACCTCTGCAACTCCTCAAGGTTAATCAAAACTATCCAATCGCTTCGTCCACCGGGGACCTGAAATTTTTAATCCCCAAACCGAGATGAGACAATGTCTCAGCAAATTCAACCCCCTAAACCCCTATTAGAAAGAAAATACGCCCCGGGTGATCTAGCCACATCACACAGAAGACTTACCTCGCATTAGCCTTTATCTGCAGGTTAGCACAATATATATAATTCAACTACATACAATTATGATAACCAAACAACCATGGCACAATCACATCATCAGAACAATTCAACCACTTGGATCGTCTCAACGATCAATCGACTTGGCCGATTATATGTCATTCTAGTAAATCAATCATTACTCTCAATCACAGCCCCACTCGGCCAACTTTAGAATTAGTGGCATCACAGCCCCACTCAGCACAACATTTAAAAAGGTGGTAAATCCCAACTCAATGGGCACGACCTCTAATAGGTGGTAATTTATGGCCCCACTGGGCACGACCTTTATCAAGTGGCAATTCACGGCCCCACTAGGCGCGACCTTTATCAGGTGGCGAATCACAGCCCCACTGGGCACGATCTCTAATAGGTGGTTAATCACGGCCTCACTAGGCACGACCTTTAATAGGTGGTTGATCACGGCCAATCGCCTATCAATTTCCACACTTAGAATTTTATAAAGAATCCATATTTATCACAATCAACACCCAATTTGCCACATCCATTCATCAAATTCAAATTCTAAATGCATAGCAGCGATCAACATGAAATTCTCGAGAATTTAGGATCCCAAAATAATTTTCGAAATTTATTAAATAATTAAATTTATTCCGAAAATTAATTAAATAATAATATCCATATTTTTCACAATCCACACTCAATTTATAATATCCAATCATCAATTTCAAAATCTGACTACACAAAGCAACGATCAAAGCACAAAATTTGAGCAACCGGAGTCAAAAATATTTTTTTATAATAATAACGTTTTAATAATTTCAGAATATAATATAATATTATAAATTCCAGAATTTCGAAGCAATTAAATAATTCAAAAATAAAACCCTATTATGTCCCATCAAGGCTTAACATTAAATAACTCATTTTAACCTTAAATAAACACGCTTTAAGTTAATTAAGCACCTTAATATAATCTACAATTAAATAAATTAAACTAACCACCTAATAACACTTAACATAAACTAAGCACACCTAAAGCATCATTAACCCTCTAATCAAGATTTAGTGAGCTAAACTCACTGGATTAGCGAGCCGAGTGAATCAAAACGACGAGGACGACGCGAGGATCGACTTTCCTCAAGGCGACCGAGCATCCGAGCTCGGAAGGCGGCCAAAACGGGCCAAAACTGAGTTGCCATACCCATTTTCTAACTCCCTACTCGTTGCTGGATGAGGCCGACGGAGGGCTGCTCTAGTGTTGGTCTGGGCGGAGGAATGGCGGAGAAGGACCGGCGGGGCTTAGACGGGCGAGGCGGCGGCTAGGCGAGGCCTCACGGTGGCCGGAGGTGGGCTAGACGAGCTAAACAACTCACTGGATTGGCGAGTTGGGCGAGAGGGAGGCCGGGACGACGGCCAGGACGGCGGTGACGCGCGAGCGACGAACGGCGCGCGAGGGGGTGCGCAACAGCGGTTCGACTGGACCATGGGCTGCTCCGGCGTCTTCAGATTTGATGGTGCGTTGAGCTACGGCGAAGATGGAGGAGAGAGGGCGACGATGGCGCGAGCTGAGCGACGGCGAGCGGGCGGAGGGGCGGTCGGCAACGAGCGGCCGAGCGGGCAGACGAAGGCTGGTCGGGCTGGCTGAACCGGATCTCTACTGCTGTTGGCCGCCGAAGAAGAAGAAGAAGAAGATGGAGATGGAGAAGCCGCACGGGAGAGAGGAAGAAGAGAGGGAGGAGAGAGAAAGAGGGGACCATTTCTTTTTCCTTTTTCTCTTTTTTTAATCCCACAAAAAGGGTCCACCATAACCTCAAGTGACATCACACTCCACTATCTCCCACAAACTTATTCCAATGGTTGCAATTCCATTTTCCGCCGGAGCATAAAATCTTGTACATCAACTTTTCAATTCCAATCAATTCTCTTCCAATTGAGTCCAATTGAAGTCCATAAAATTAATCCAATGTTACCACACTTCAATTCACATCTTTACTTGTCTATAGAACCAACTTAAGTCCTAAAAGTGTGACAAAATGTGGGCCTATTAATTTCTCGAGTCAAATTAGTCATTCTCTAATTTAATCGCTGAAAAATTATGATTACATGAAAAATCTTCTGAAGATGAGTTAATATTCCTAAAATGATTTGTGACGCACCCAGACTTCCAATTTCTGAATTTGATCTCAATTCCACGGTTAATTTCACTTTGGCACGATACTAGCGCAGCCCAACCTACCGGGTAGCCTTTAGAAATTTTCATGCATTTGACCTGTAGTTGATCATCTCAAGCCACAATATACATCTTTGAAACATTGGCGACTTTCGGTTGTCGGATAATCTCAATATTTCAAATGCGAACACAGGGTACCCAAACCACACATGGTGGTGGCATAGGTGGTTGGGCAAGGGAACTTTTCACGAGAGGTCCCGAGTTCGGCCCACGGCGTCATCAAGCGATTTACCTGGTAGGCAAGGGTGGTGGTGACTCTACTTGTCCCCAGGGTTTACTTCGCCGCGAAGCGGCGTACGAGGTTCCCTGGGTCACCAACAAAAAAAAAACACAGGGTACCCAATCGATAGAAAAGTCGGTCCAGTGCCGATCGACAAGAATTGTGCGATCTGGTGGAATCACCCACACTCGATCGCATGTTTCTGTCGAGTCAACCTATCTCTGATTTCTAATCGAGTTTTAATTGTGCCGTAATGACCCTTGCAGATTAGTTCGGTCGAAAAATCGCTTCCTGGTCAAATTCTCGAGTCTGATACATTAAAAATTCTTAACGGCTTCACCTGATAGACTAGTTTTCACATGAGTGGCCGACTCAAGGAAAATAACTATATGCGTGCCAACAAAATACCCGTCTCAATTTATTGAAAATAGAATTGGAAAATCGGGATGTCACACGGCCACCGTCGCTTGGCCGCTATCCCTCGACCTCCATTGTAGTTGCTTGCCACAGCAAGATAAAATAAAAACAAAAACGAACAAAAAATCCCAAAGGAGAGGGAGGTGTCGATGGCGAGGGCGGAAGAGGGGATGGCGGGGCCATGGCCGCCACCGTTGTCGTAGCTAGCTTCACCAACGACCTCCATGGCGTTCCAAATCTTCGCGGCTACCATTGGCTAGATTGCTCGTGCTTCTAGAGATTCTTTGAGCTCGCACTTCCTTTGCACCCGACGATATTATTTGGGAAAAGGCGATGGTGGGGTTGAGATTTGGGAATTTGAAAGGTCGACAAGGTGATTGAAAATGGGGGAAAACTATTATGGGAGGGCGGAGGCGAGTGCGTGATTTCTTTTCTAGAAAACTACTAGTGTTGTGTTGGTGCACTGTTGGTGTTGCTGGTGTTGCTAGTGCTATTCTTCGGTGTTGCTAGTGCTATTCTTCGAGGAAGAACCAGTCTTCGAGGAAGAAGACGACACAAAACGGCGTCGTTTCGGGATTTAGGGTTTTGAATTTGGGGGAAATACACAAAACGGCGTCGTTTTGTTGTTTAAATGCTAACTATATTCTCTGGAGAGCCACATCAACTTAAAAAATTAATAAAAAAGTGCCACATCGGATTTCCGGCCAACCATATCAGAGTTGGCACCAAAGTGAGCGTTTTTTAAACTTTTTGGTACTTAAGTGATCTAATGGAAATTTTTGGTACCAAAGTGAACGTCGTACACAACTTATGACACTGATATCATACTTCTCCCTTGGATATGGCGTTTTGTTCTCTAGAATGGAGGCTCATGTTTCCGGAAGCAGAAGCGTATGCTCTCCCAGCAGTTGGGTCAGACCATAGTCCTCTCCTCCTTGTGAGCAGTGCTAAATCTGTGAAGAGAAGAAAAGATTTTCACTTTGAGGCTTTATGGACTGAAGATGTAGAATGCAAAGAAATAGCTAAACAAGCATGGCAATCTCACACTCTTCAAGAAGTAGGCCTGAGAGACAAACTACAGCCTATAAGTTATGCTTTGAAAGTATGGAGTAAAATGAAGTTCCCAAATAGCAATTTCGCATATCAACCCTAAAGCAAGAGCTTCTATCCTTAATGATCAGTACAAATTTGACTCAAGGCTCTTATAGGATAAAGTTCTTAAAAGAAGAAACTTAAACTTTATGAAGGAGAGAGGAGATGTTTTAAGGCTTAAGATCTTGAATCAATTGGCTATGATGGGGAGATAAAAACACGAAATATTTTCATGTAGCGACTATTCAAATGAGGCAAAAAAACAGAATTGTTATGCTAAGTAATTCATTGAAGGAATGGATACGGGATAAGCAGCAACTTCAACACCTAATTATGTCTTTTTTCCAAGAGTTGTACATTACGGTAGGGCCTAGAAGCTGCCAACCAGTGCTGGACCAATGCCCAATACTCATTGGAGATGAAATTAATGAATGTTTGGTGGCGGAAGTAACCTTGGAAAAAATTCATGTTGCCATTTTTCAACTTAGTGCTCAAAAGCTCCTAGTCCAGATAGTTTAAATGGAATATTCTACCAACATCATTGGGATATAATCAATACCGGCATTTTTGAGGAAGTTAGTTTTTTTTTTTTTAATCAGGAGTATTAGACCCAGCCCTAAACAGAACTCATATAACCTTAATTCCAAAGACATCCTATCTAGAAAAACTTGACCAATATCGTCCTATTAGCCTTTGCAATTTCGCATATGAGATCATCTAAAAGATTATGGCAAATAGGCTGAAGAGATGGCTGCCATTGCTGATTTCGGAGGAACAAAGTGCCTTTGTATGTGGAAGACAAATTCAAGATAACATTTATATTGTGCAGGAGGTATTGCACCAATTGAGAGCGAGGAAAAGGAAAAATATTTTTAAGTGGTATTGAAATTAGACGTGTAGAAGGCTTATGATAGAATAGAATGGGATTTTTAGAAGGATGCCTACTAAAAATGGGTTTCTGTGCCAAATGGGTCAATTGGGTCATGCAATGTGTCACTACAGTTACCTTTAACATCAAATTTAACGGTGAACATCTCCATTTTTTCAATCCTACAAGAGAGATAAGGCAAGAAGACCCATTATCTCCCTATCTTTTCATTTTGGTGGGCAATATCCTATCTTCTTTGATGGGTTAAGCTCTATTGGATGGGAGTATAAAGGGAATAAAGCTGAATCGGTTCTATCCCACTTTGACTCATTTGTTATTTGTAATTGATTCTATTTTCTTTTTAGATGGATCCATATAGGAATGTCAGAATGTTGCAACCGTGATAAATCAATATTGTTATGCCCCTGGACAAGCTGTAAACCTAAATAAGTTAGGTATATTTTTTAGTAAAGATTGTCCCCAACTATTACGGGATAACATGACAAGAGAGTTGAGGGTTCCAAAGCATGCTAGGACAGGGAAATATCTTGGAATCCCTTTTAATTGGGGAGATTCAAAAAAGCAGATGTTTGCATGGATTTTAAATAGGGTAAATATGAAATTGGAAGGTTGGAAGGAACAAATTATATCTAAAGCAGGCAAGGAAATCCTCTTGAAATCAGTGGTACAAGCATTACCTCAATATGGCATGTCATTTTTCAAAATTCCCGTGTCAATTTGTAAGGCTATAAAGAGGAAAATACCTATTTTCTAGTGGAAAAATAGTGAAACAAAGGCTGGTCTACATTGGAAGAAATGTGAAATCATGAAATTAAGAAAAAAACAAGGGAGGAATGGGTTTTAGAGACCTTCTAACCGTAAACAAAGCCCTCCTAGGTCAACAAGCTTGGAGGTTGGTTAAGAATCTGGATGCTTTGTGGAGTAAATTATTAAAAAGGCTCTATTTTTGTCGAAATAATTTTTGGCATTATAATAAAGGTACTAAGCCTTCATGGGGGTGGCAAAGTTTACTTCAAGGAAGGGAGGCCATAGCGGATTCAGAGAGATGGTCGATTGGAAATGGTCATAATTTCAACATTAGAACAGATAGATGGCTGAAGAGAGGACTCATTGGAGGGCCAACATTGAACTTTGAAGCACAACAATGGAATGAAACATTAGTAAACAATCTCTTTGATGAACAGACCATTCAGGAGATCCTTGCAATTCCAATCAACCGTCAACTTGTAAATGATGAACTGATTTGGACAGGAACTAAGGATGGGTCTTTTACTGTCAAAAATGGCTATAACATTCTAAGAGACCAAGCGATAGCTAATATTGCAACGAAACACCCCTCATCGTCCTATCAAGCATCGAGAGAACTATGGCATGCTCTATGGAAAATGCAAACCAACCCTAAAGTAAAGATTTTTATTTGGAATTTTTGTCGATATGCCATCCCATCCAAGAAGAATTTATGGAAAAGAAAGATTTTACCTAATCCGGTTTGTGACCTTTGTCGAGAAAGCATGGAAATGGCTAAACACATCCACCTTCTTTGCCCTTAGATGGTAAGGGTATGGAGTCACCAAGAAATCAGCCTACAAGTGAATGCATAGGAGGTTACACGCATCGATGAGTGGCTGGCGTGATTTATAAAGGACATGCACCTACCATCCTTGGAATCGATCTCAAATACCCTATGGCAAGTTTGGAAGGCAAGGAACAACTACATAGTTCAGGGCATTAAGCTTAATGCCTGCAAAGTGGTAGATTTGGCCCAATTTCAGCAAGCTAGCTTTGAAAAATGGGGCATTATGCATCTTCAAGCAGGGAAACCGACAAAAATAGAGGAAATCGACATACTTGAAATGCGGGAAGCTCCGACAGCAGGCACTTTGAAAATCAACGTTGATGGGTCGATCTGTGAAGGGTCGAGGAAAGGAGTGGTTGCCTGCATAGTACGGGACTCCTCCGGCTGCCTTGTGGATGGTTTCACCAAATCTGTTCGGGCGGAGACGAGTTTTCAGTTGGAAACCTTAGCTATTCTAGAAGCTTTGAAGCACATAAAATTGCGAAGAAACTTGGGAGGGTTTGATCGAAACTAACAACTAAGTCTTCTGAACTACTTAAAGTACAATGAATGGCTTCATTGGGAAGCACATGTGATTTTGACGGATTGCAAGGGACTTCTTCAAGAATTGCCGTTGGTGGGCTGCTTCTCTATTGACGGTCTGCCAATGGTGTTGCAGATTGGGCTGCGCGTGAGAAGAGGAAAAATTTGCTGCTGCCCAACTGGATGTCTTCTCCACCTCCCGGCCTTTGGGCCTTGCTACGTAATGACGCCCCACACGTTGGGTCTGGCGTCTCAGTGTTTACATAAATAAAATCCTCTATTTTCAACCAAAAAAAAAATCTTTATACATCCTTTCTTTGTATAAAATTATTGAAAGAGACCAACTTGCAGACCTTCCTTATGAACATAAAATATTGTGAAAAAGATATATTGCTCAAATAATGAGATCAGATATATGTCCTCATGTGAGATATTACTCCATATTCAAAATCCTTTCCGGTCCTCTCCGCACACTTGTATCCTTCTCGGTTCAAGCACGTGAATGTGTCCAAGATATCTCTTCCCATTTCATTTGATGGCCGAATTCTCATGATATTTGCATACTATTGATCTCCGATTTTCCAATTTTGATTATCCGTGTTCTGCACATGCAATTTTCAACCATGTGAGGAATTCATAGGGCTTCAATGTTATGCTTCCGCGGGCTTAGTCTAATTCTTCACCTTACAGGTTTTATTAAGCTCATAATCATTTAACACTCGTCACCGGTCCAATTAATGCAACATAAGAACTAAGCTATATGATAAACGCTTTTAAAAACTAGATGCAATTTAATTTAATATTTTTGCTAGGGGCTAGTATTTAGTTCCTAATTTTCTATGCAATTAATAACTAACTACGTTGCCAATATTTAAGTGTCAATAATCAACCTTTTATATTGTGAATTTTAAACCAAAGTGGCACACTTTACTAAGACCATCTTAAAATATTTTAATCAACTAAATCATTACAAAAGTCTAGTTTTATCCAAACATAAATTGTAAAGTTTTCATTGACATTTTTATAATTAAATAAAAATAAATTGGGATTACCAAATGCATTTATGTTCTTTTTCTATATTAAGAATATAATTTTTATACAATTACCAAACACATTCTTTTGCTCATAAACTCGTTTAGAGAATATATATAGAAAAAAACGTGCATTGTAAAGTCTCCACTGACATTTTTACAACTCATGTTTGGATAAATTCTGAATAGAAATTGTTTTTTAGAATAAAAATATTACCAAATGCACCCTAAAGGAATTGGGGCATGTTTTGAATACAGAATTTGTTCTTCAAGATGTGGAGGATGTACAAAAGAAACAATTATTACTTCAACATAGTGAAAAAGTTATGTTGTTTTTGGCCTTATATGCACCTCTAGCCCAACATTGATCAGAATTCGACCTGTGAAGTACATGGACAATAGCAACCGCTGGGGAAATCTAATCGAGAGGGCAATAGATAGGGCAGTAGACTTGAGACACAAGCGATGTTGTTGGATGTGGTGGATGGAAGCTAAAGTAGCTGGTGACTTCTATTTTCACCTTATTTTTCTTCTCAGATCTATCCTAATTTAAATCATGATGGCTAAACACAATTTTCAAAGTTTTTTAGGAGTGGGTTTTAACTCTCACACCCTGCAAGGAGATGGGACAAAAGTCCGAGAGTGAGAGTTAGACTAAGAATATAGTAGGATTGATCAAAAAAAAAAAAAAACGGTCTTTCAATTCGATGGGCTTCTTTTTCGGCCGGCAAAGAATGTGGCTCTAATTAACCGAAGGCCGGATTGGATGAGGATTTCGGAGGCCCATATCTGTGGCCCAGATCGAAGCCTCCGGCCTCGTCTCGTCGACGTCTTCCTCAGACCAGGGAAGAGCCATAAACCCTCGACAATTCTGAAGCTCGGGTCACTATGGCTTCACCCTGCTCTCACTGATCTCTCTTTCCTCTTCGGTCCGAGCTCGAAAATCCGATACAGGCTCGCCCCGGCCAGGTTTCAGCACTAGGATCGGCGAGGGGAGAAGCGATGGCGGAGGCCAACACCAACAGCGAAATCTCTCCCAACATGACCATCTACATCAACAACCTCAACGAGAAAATCAAAATCGACGGTACGTGCGGGCGAACGGAGCCTTAGGAGGGCCGTCTCGCGCCCTTGTTCGTTCGGCATTTCGCTTTGGTGGATTGAGCGGGTTTTTTGTTATCGCGGCGTTCTTTTTTATTTTTTTTTGGCAGAGCTGAAGAAGTCGCTGAGGGCGGTGTTCTCGCAATTCGGGGAGATTTTGGAGGTTCTGGCGTTCAAGACCCTGAAGCACAAGGGTCAAGCTTGGGTGATTTTCAAGGAAGTCCAATCCGCCACCAATGCCCTCAGGCAAATGCAGGATTTCCCCTTTTATGATAAGCCCATGGTAAGCCTTTGCTTTTGAGGAAAGACTCTTCCCAAAGTTATGTTCTTAGCACTGTGCGTCCCTCCTGTTTTATTTTCGTGCTTGCTATTATGAGGAGTAGCAAATTTGATTTGATTTGTGGGGGAAATATATCATACAGTTACTTTGATCTTTGCTGGATCAATGAGAAATCTCCTCGGGCTTATTTGAATCTGGGTTGTTGTTGTGGCCAAAGATGATGGACATGTCAATGCCAATGTAGTAGCAGGATCAGGATTGTCTCTTTGGATTGAGATATCCTACTCGTGTTTTGTCGTCCACAGGAACTCTGTGTTTCTGTCTAAAAACCCTACTGAAAAACTCTGGATGAGTCTAATTGCCATTTTCCCTGACAAAGATGTTTCATACTGGAACATGTCATGAAATCAGTTGTGGAGGCGGTTGCTATGGGTGATAATCAAGAACATCCATGGGAACTTGTTGTTTTGCTGCTTGTGCTCATGGAGCACGCAACTAAACTACAACATTAGGGCTTGACATGATATCAGATGAATAGGCATGTAGGGCCTAATCATGATAATTTAGTCACAATTCTCTGAACTTTCTTGCCCCACTGATGGATCAGATGACAGTTGCAAATCCTAATTGTTGGTTTTCTATGAATTTTGGTGTGGCTTTCGAGAGTCAGTTTTGCTGTATATCACCTTCATTGCAGTGGTTGCACTAGTAGCAAGTTGCTGTCTATACTTCTTCATTTACAAGGATATCATAGTGCTTTACTGGTGGAATCCATTTTACTTCTCTTATAGAAATTATTGACAGGAAGAAAAAGGTGGCTTTATGTGCAAAAGTTATTAGTCGCTGCCATTGTAGAACTCTAGTTTGCTGCTTTAACTTTAATACAGTGCTGTTCTTACTGTGAACCTTTGATGAATTTGAAGAATGCAGAAACATGACTGATGACTAGTTCTTATGCTTTTCAGCGACAGTGCAGCTGTAATTGCATACCATAATTAAGCAAGACTGGGGAGAGGAGAAAAACAAACTTCATTTCTTGATCAGATACAAAACCTGATAGCTTTGACCCTTTAATTTGGCTATTGCTTATATTTTTGCCCAAACACATCCTACATGTATCTTCAGTATTGTAGACAGCCATTTATTTATTTAAGGGCGTGTTGAAATAGACATTAATTTTTTGCTTTTTGCTAAATCTTGTGGCAGAGGCAGTTTGACTTTATCTTATATCAAAGCTTAAAACTTTAACAGTATACAAATGTTGACATGGACATTTACATATTAATTTTCATAATTATTTTTTTAAAACTTGTATAATATATCTTAGGCTTTTGCTTGAAATTATAAAGTTGCGATTTCCTTTCTGAGAGAACGAGAGCAAACATGTTGAAGATTATCCTTTTCCTTGATTATCGTTATTAATGAGCTATATCCATTTCCCCTCTAATGTACTATATAGTTACTTTCCACTCTGATTCATTCCTTCCCCATTTTGGACATTACTGGCAATCACAATGGTACTAATCATGTTGCTCTTGTGGGAAACCATTGACAGTGGTCGCTGTTTGGGTTTGTGGTTTCCTATTATTCTGTTTTGGTCTTGTACTTTCAAATTTGAGACCATTGACATTTGTTGCTTCTATGATGTTGAAGTTGTCTTAATATATGGAACTTCTGTGTTGGTTTAAGTCTACAGTGATGAATGTATTTTAATTGAACAGAGAATACAATATGCAAAGACAAAATCAGACATAGTTGCGAAGGCTGATGGTACTTTTGTTCCTCGTGAAAAGCGAAAGAGACACGAGGAGAAAGGTATGTAACTTTTGCATGTATGCATGATGTGATTATCTGAAGGGAGCCTTGGGTAATTGAGATTTCGGAGTGCAACTTATTGTGCCTTGTTTGTTGCTACCTGTATGGTGCCTGCTATATCTTATGTTTGTGATTTGATTTCTTTCCTACGGCTTGAAACTTCGGTACAGGAAAAAAACGGAAGGATCAACATGATGCTAACCAAGCTGGAGTTGGTGTCAATCCTGCTTATCCCGGTGCTTATGGTGCTATGCCTCCTGTAAGCAATTTTTCTGTTTTATAAGGATCTTATGCTGTTTTTTCTGTGAAATTTATTTGAGCAGGATGATTAACACGGTGAAGCTTTCAGCTTTTTTCCCTGGAACTTGCTTTCATTGTACATAAATTTTCAAACCAGAACAGTTTGAGCGATGGGACAAAGTTGGGAATTCTGCTGCATGTCTAAACTCTAGCAAGCTGAGATGATGTTGGCTCTCTTTCGGTTGTTTTAGTTCTGGTTGATCGTGATAAGTGCATATCTAAATTTATTTGGAAACCTTTTCCTTCTGCTTAATCCTTTATTATAGGAAACTTAAATGCTAACACTATCATTAATTTTTCAAGCTCCATGTATATGTTTTCCTTTATAAATTTCTAAATTACAGACATGAAATGAAAATCTATAGAGATTACATGAAATGAAAATCTATAGAAATTATCACATGCATATTCCACCCAGTGGGAGTTACATCCTTCCCCTTCGAGTACTGCACTGTCCAACTGGGCTCATGGTCCTATTTCTAGCTTTATGATAATTTATGGATTATGCTTGTTTAAGGATGTAATGCTTCTCTGGGATAACTGAAGAGTAATTGAGCCCTGCTTTGCTTGATATTTTTGGCTCAAAATGCTCTCTTAAAGCTATTTTCTCTACTACGTAAGAACAACAAAATGGCCAGTCATGCTTTATAAACCTGTTGAGTAGCAGCACGAAAATACCTAACTTTTGTTTTTTACTTCTTTTTGGTACAATGCTGAACCTTTAAAAGTAAAATTGTAAAATTACACTTACCTTATCATATTGAAATCAACTAAAAGTCAACTTTAATGAGAACTACTACAGCTGTTCAGATTATCATTTATTTATTAATGGAAGTTGTCTTGAAAGCTGAAATTAGGTGGCGTCCATTCAGTTGCTTAACCTCCAGTGGAGTCCTAACCAACAATTCTATCTGTTTAATGATGCAGCTATCACAAGTACCGTATCCGGGAGGTGCAAAAGTTCCAGAAGCTCCAGCTCCGCCAAATAACATACTTTTTGTCCAGAATCTTCCTCACGAGACGACTCCGATGATGTTGCAAATGCTCTTTCTTCAATACCCTGGTTTTAAGGAAGTAAGGATGGTGGAAACAAAGCCGGGGATCGCATTCGTTGAGTACAGTGACGAGATGCAATCGACAGTCGCAATGCAGGCGCTTCAAGGTTTCAAGTTAACCCCGCAAAACCCAATGTTGATCACTTATGCGAAGAAATAGAGGGCCGACTTCTCACTGCTTTTTGCGATAATGCATCTTGTAAGAAGAACCCTTAATATAGTTTGGCTAATCTATCTTTAGGGTTTGTGAAATACTGTTTGATAGGATGTCTAGCATTTTTGTACCATTGTAGTTTTTCTCTTCTTTTCTTTCCATTAGTGCATGATGAGTATGAGGGAAATTGGATTCAAGTTATTCGGATCAATCGTTTTGAGCTATCAACCGGCTTGGAACTCATACGATATACCTGCTCTGAATTGTCTAGATTGGATTTTAAGTATATCAAGTTGCCCATTCTGCCTTTCGTGTCTTATATCATCGTGGGCAGGTCGGCTTTGCCTGCCTTAGCCTCTTTATGAGGTTGCATATTTCTAAATGTGAGGCCCCACGAGGATTTAGATCAATGAAATCGCTTCATGTTTTCAGGGTTTGTTCTGATTACAACCGTACCGAAAAATGTTTGAGGCTTATATTTTAGGCACTTCTACAATGCAAGTATATCTGCCCTTTGCCAAAGAGAGCTGAAAGAAGCTTCTATTTCTGGGCCTCGGGATGCGCCGCAGTTGCCAATTTCTTGATATCCCCATACTGTCGGGATTTAGAAATTTTGCGCACATGCAGCCGAGGATCGGAAAAAAAATGCGCAACGAATGGAGCATGAGGATTAAGGTTTTGCGAAGAATTGAGAGAGATCTATCTAATGAATATGTGTAGTGGCGTGCGAAGATGAGTATGTGTAGTGTTGGCTGACATTGGTTGTCCCACATAACTAATTTGTAGTGTTCGAGGCAAAAATCTTAGGTTCACAGGAAGTTATTTTTAGCAATGATTTTTAAGCCTGCCCGTTTGAGATTGTTTTTAATTTAAAAGAAAAAAAAAAAGGAATTTAGCTGGAAGAAAGAAAATTTTTGTTAACGAGTGTTTTAGGAACTAATCGACGATGCAATTGGCTTTTATCTATTTCTTATATTGAAAAGATAGCATTTAAGGAATTTTTCACTGTTTTCAATAAGCAACTAACCTATAATTAGTCTTCTGACAATCAAATCATTTATGCTAAGAAACGTTCTGATAAGCAGTCTCTTTTCTCTTTGGCCGAAGATAAGCAGTCAATAATTAATTGCGAATTGCTATTGGTTAGGCTCCCTAAACTAAGGGCTTGTTTGGCAACTTGCCCTTAACAGCCGCGGATCCCGATTTTTTGTTCTCGAGAATCAATTTGGGACAAGAATCGCGTTTAGTAAATTTTTTGTTCCGGGAACAAATTTGTCGGGAACAATTTTGGACAAGATTTGAGAATCTAAAAAAAATTGATTCTACGTCCGAGAATCATAAAAAGAATCAACATAGTAAAACCTTGTTCTTCTCTTTCAACATCTCGGTTGCCATTCGCCATCGCCCGCCGCCGCCCGCCGCCGCCGCCGGTCCGCCGCCGGTCGCCGGAGGCTCGCTAGGCCAGGGCGAGGTCCGGCGAGCTCGCCGGTGGCTAAGCTGGCCTCGCCCAGCCTCGGCGAGGCCAGCTTTGCCACCGGCGGGGCTGGGCGAGCCTCGCCGATGGCCAGGCGAGGCTCAACCTTGCCCGATTTGGCGAGGCCGAGCCTCGCCCATTGCCGGCGAGGCTCACCTGGCCACCAGCGAGGCTTGCCTAGCCCCACCGGTGGCCAGGCCGGCCTCGCCCAGCACCGACGAGGCCGGCCTGGCCACCGGCGAGGCTGGGCGAGCCTCGCCCGTGCCCGGCCGAGGCTCGGCCGACGAAGGCCGACCTCGGCGAGGGCGGCGCGGCGCTCCGGTGAGCGCCACCGACCCTCGTCTGGCCGGTTGTCGGTCCGGCGACCGGCCAAATGAAGAAGAAGAAGAATAGGAAAAAAGGGGAAAAAAAAAAAAAAGTAAAGAAATTATTTAAAATTTATTTAAAAATCAAAATAAATTATTTAAAATTTATTTAAAAATCAAAAGAAATTAATTTGGAACATAATCAATTAATACGGTACCAAACGCAATTCTATTCCATAATCAAAAATTTTGAACAATTACCAAACGCGTTTTTTTACTCGAATCGGTTCCGGGAACGAATAATAAAAAAATCGGTTCGATCGAATCATTTCCGGGAACGTAATCGTTCAAAACGCCCTAAGAGTCCTCTTTGTGGAGGCTAGCTGTTTGGCTCGCCTCAAACAGTTGGTTCGAAGCATAGATAGACCAACCCTTCACAATTCCAATAAAATGTAACTGGATCTAATATGAGTTGTCGATCGAAATTATATATGGATAGAACTTATAATGGGGTCCAAAAAATAAATAATTTGTGCTAGTCCTTTATCCTTTTATTAGGTTCATTAGAATTCATATTAGTTGGATCTTCCAATTATTTCGATAAGAATTTGATATCTTTAGTTCTATCTCAACAAATTTTTTTTTTTTTCACAAGGGATCATAATGTCTTTTTATGATATCGCAGGTCTCCTTATTACTAGTGAATTCGTATTCTATAATGTTGTGAATAAGATTCATGATATGATAAAATTTATCATATCCTACTTTTAATGTCTATACAAGCAGACATGATAAAGTCGAGATATAAATATGATATAAGTTTGATAAAATTATTCCATAGGAAAATGGGGTAAAGATGGATAAGATTTCTAATATTCATAATAGGGAAATTTTTTCTTAAATAAAAAAATTCTTAAATTAACAAATTAAACATTATATTTCAATCAAATAATAATTGAATTCTAATATAAAAGTTTTGAAATAACAAAAAATAAAAATTTATTTTTAAAATTTAGTCTAACTTTTATTTATATATTTAAATTTAATTATACAAAATTTAATATATAAATATATATTTATATTTATATTTATATTTATTACGTATTTTAGCTATTCTAGTATTTTAGATATATTAATACAATTTTCTATTAATAAATTTTTATTAGAAAATGATGGAACCAAAATAAAGAAATGAAAATTAATTAAAAATAAAGGAAAATATTGACAAGAGTGTTATAAAATTTGTGATTAATTTATATTATATACATACATACATATATATATATATAATTATATATATATATATATATGATACTATATGAATATATTTAATTTTATTATTGTAATTACTAAATAGTAAATAGGATATCGGATTTCACTATTCAGTACTATAGGCTAAAAATCTAGAAGATCAAATGTAGCACAGAGGAAAGTTCGCCGCCAAATCACACGCCCAGAGCAGAGCCGCTCTCCTCGCCTCCGCCGCTCCGCGTCGCTGCGAACCCTCTCCATCATGGTGGAGAAGAAGATGAAGAGCCGCGGCTCGGAGAAACCAAGCAAGAACCGCAAGCAGTCCACGTCCAAAACCCTACCTAACGGCAAGAACCGCAGGAAGCAGCACGCGAACCAGAGGAAGAGGACCGGACCTCGCCTGCCGAGCGCGCTGAGGAAGGAGCTCGAGCGGCTGAACCCTAGCCGCCCGTCGGACAGCGAAGGCGAGGAGATTGATTCCGACGAGGCGGAGTTCGGCAACGGCCGCGACGTGTACGAGTACGAGGAGGAGGCGCCTCAGGAAGAGGCCGGTAAGAACCGCAGGTTCGATCCGGTTGACAATTTGGAGTACGAGCTGCCTGACGAGTTCGAGGTGATTGGAATTTGTTCGCTCTCGGTTTTTTCTTAGAAAGGAAGCGAATTGGCCATCCTTGAGTTGATGCGGCTCCTGCTTAGCGTTATTGGTTTTTGGGGTCAACTTGCTTTCCTTGACGTGAACTGTTGAGAGTTCTGTTAGTTTTGGAAATGAATTGGTCGTTCCTTTTGCCTTTTGTTGGTTTAGAAGTAAACTTAGGTGGCTACGCTTGGACCTTTGAGGAGTTTAGGGTTAGCCTGAGGTTTTGGTTTGCTCTAGAACATGATATATTTGAGAGCTGATGTTGAGACTGTTCCGTTAGGTGTTTTGGTCATGGCTAAAGTAGGATTTTTTTCTCTTCGAACTTTTTCGGCCTGCAGGATGAGAATGTTTCATCTGATGACGACGAGGACCTTGGCCGCAGTGATGGGCAAGATCCATCTGATGCGGAGGCTGAAGATGAAGATGAAGGAAGGCATGTCAAAATGTTGGAGGAGATCACTGGAATGCCAAGCGAGACATTTCAGGGTAATGGCAGTGACGTGGATCTCCCACGACTGAAAATTTAAATGTGCATGGCCGTGTGATTAGTTGGTTACAATAATGGCATTCTCATGGCTCAGTCAATATACTTGCATCTTGTATACTCTTCAGTGTTGGATCTTCCACAGTTAAAAGTTTTGTGATGATGAAGCTGATGTGCAGTGAATGTTATTTCTCAGGCAAGAAGAGGAAAAAGGGTGATTTTGTTGTGTCAGAGGCATATCCGGAGTCCGAGTTCAATCCTAGCCATGACGTGGGGGATGATGATGGACGCATTACCATTCAAGATCTTCTTGACCCTCTTCATGGAAAAGCTGGTTATAGTAAGCTTAGGAAGAGGACATCTCAGATGGAAAAAAAACCTATGTCTATTCAAGCTCCACTTCCCAAGCCATATAGAGAGAAGCTAGAGAGGAAGGCCGCATACGAACAGTCAAAGAAAGACATAACAAAGTGGGAATCTTTGGTAAAGAGGAACAGAGAGGCACCCACTATATATTTTGATCAGGACTTAGACTTGGGGTTTTCAACTGTTGGGGCAATAGCTTCTGAATTTGAACCAAGAACTGAGTTTGAGAAAAAAATTGCTTCATTAGTTCATGACGACAAGGTTAAAGAAGCACATGAAAAAGATGGTGCCAGGCTTCTTGAATTAAACAAGGTATTGTTTTTGTGAAGGTTTCCTATTTTGTTGTAATCTTGATTTTTATTTACTTTTATTCTGCAGTTTGATTACTGTAGTCCCTCCGATGATATATGATTTTCCACTGTATTTACAAGTCTTGGACTTGTGAGTTTTCTTTGAGAATGGCTGTTTGTTTAGCAAGTTGATGCCATGCCATTATGCAGTCTTCCGGAAGAGACTTCTTGGGTAGCAAATCCTAGTTTTTAATATATGTTGAAATCATCGGTAAAGACTAGTTTTGTCCCAAACTAGGCTCCCAAAGAAACCATCATCTGATTCAGGAGCAAGGGGTGATAAGTTGTGAAAAGTTTCTGTATGCACTGTTCGCACTGTTCATTAGCAAACAATTCGGTTGTTAAAATGTTGTGATGGTGCCGTTTCCCTTACCTATAACTAGATTGCTTCTATAACAGACTTATTAGGATGTAATTTTCCAGTCAGTAGATTGTCTGCGATTTGATTTATGTATGTGCTTTCATATACCAATGGTCATGCTTGCAGGATATGACAAACTCTGTATGCTTTCCATCTTTTACTTCTTAGAATTAACTTTATGAGGTGCTCTCAAGTAGTGATTTATTCATTTGGTTGCATCATTAACATTACATTTAATTGAAATTTTCTCTCCCTAAATATTGTTTTCCAGACATCAATTGAAGATGAAAAGGAACGAAGGGATCGTATTGCTAAAATGCGCAGCCTTCTTTTTCGCCATGAGATAAAGCAAAAGCATATAAAGAAGATTAAATCTAAAACTTATCATCGATTAATGAAGAAGGATAGACTGAAAGCTACTTCTGCGCAAATTGAAATGGATCCAGAAGCTGCTAAAGAGCAGGCAATGAAGCAAGAGTTCAAACGGGCAGAGGTAATTTAATCACAAACATGCAGAAAGAGATTTTCCCAAGTAAACTAAAGAACTATTTGACTTATGTGAGCTGTGGCATCTGCTAATTTGGTACAGGAACGTATGACTTTAAAGCATAAAAACAGCTCAAAGTGGGCTAAGCGCATTTTGCAGCGGGGTTTGACTACCCAAGATGAGGGTACTCGTGGAGCAATTGCTGAACAGCTTCACCAACATGCCTTGTTGACCAGGAAAATGAACTCCATGAAGGACAGTAGCAGTAGTGAGGAGAGTAGTGATGAGGATGATGATGATGAAGAAAATTCTGCGGGCTCAGACCAAGATAAAGACTCCAATTTGTTAGCCAAAGCAAAGGAGAAGACACTCAAAGTATTTGAGGAAGATGATGAAATCCCCAACACTGGAGTTCTTTCTTTACCTTTTATGGTAATATCTTAAATCATTCCTTTTTCTATTTGAAGAATAAGAAGCATGAACATTTTCAGCTGCATGCATAGAAGAGAAATCTAATAAATCGATTATTTTTATTATCATCTCTTGAAGCGTGCAATTGTTATTAGCTTTCTATGCTAATACAAGATGCTGAGAAGAGTCTGCTGCCCCTTTACATTATGATTACGTGGTTTTGATGTGGAAATAATTTTTCCCCAAATATCCAAAAGTGAGGCTATTTGCACGTATTGTTCTTGAGAGGAGTCTGATGCTCTCGAATCATCTTCATTGTCCTAGGCACGTGGACTAAAGAAAAAAAGAGATGCAGCTGTAGAAGAAGCTAGACTTGCTCTTGAAGAGTATGGACGGATGGAGGATTCACAGGGAGCAGAAGATACAAAAGCAAATTCTGTGAAAGGTAGAATGGTATTTGGTGCAGTTAAGCAGCAAGCCCCAGGAGCAAACAATGTTAGAAAGTCAGAAAGAACTTATGATGATAGTGATAGTGAAGATGACATGGAGACCAGAGAAAACATCGATGATGGGAGCCACTCTGGGAATGACATGCAGGATGAACTTCAAAATAGTTCTACGGTGCTTCACCCTGACTCCGAGACACATGATTATTCTGTCTTCAAGGTGGATTTAAACTTCTTTCTTCCTGCTTAAAGTTGTTCCTCTTTTCTGTATATCTGATGTGCTCCAGAAATTCATATTCTCAGAGCTTTGATGATATTGTAAAGAACCCTGGTGCCAAGACAACATATGAAGTTGCTATGTTTGCATCAGATGGGTGGAGAAAGGTTATGTAGTAGCTGAAATTTTTTTGTTGAGCTATTCTTTGGAGTGGACGAAATTTCATGCTAACCCTTTTTGCGTGATATGTGCAGATGAAAGGCAGCAATAAATTAGACTCTGCTATGGAAAAGAAGCAAGATTTATTGGAACCTGATTCGCAGAAGAAAGATCTGGAGGTTTGTGGAAGGGCCCTCACCCCTCTCTCTCTCTCTCTCTCTCTCTCTCTCTCTCTCTAGAATAATTGATGAGCTTATGTAAATCTCTGTACAGGAAGCGAGTGGGGATAGTGATACCGAGAGTGAAGGACAGATGGTAGATGGAATATTATCTTCTGGCCCAACACAATCGTTTGAACTTCCTTCACAAGCGGAGCTTATTCGCCGTGCTTTTGCTGGGGATGATGTGGAAGAAGATTTTGAGAAAGACAAAATGGAGATTCTGAACAAGGAAAATCCTGAACCCGAGAAACCCATTTTACTTCCAGGTTGGGGCCAGTGGACCAATATCCAGCAAAAGAAAGGGTTGCCTTCTTGGATGTTGAGAGAACATGAAAATGCCAAGAAAAAGAGGGAAGATGCCCTTAAGAAGAGAAAGGATGCACATCTAAAGAACGTTATTATATCTGAAAAAGTAGATAAAAAGGTTGGTTTCTTTTAGTGTTTACCTCATACCCATTTGTTTACTTCCAGGTCAATTTTTTGTTTGCTATGATATAATAGCCAGCAGGCAGCAACAGAATATGTGGCATAGAATCTAATGGATGTAATTGAAGTGTTTTCTGTTTTTGAAATTAATGTGCGCTTCGTGTGAGACTCATTTTAAGTGGATGTGTTCTTTGTTTGTTTGGCAGGCTGAGAAGCTACATACAAAATCGTTGCCTTTTCCTTTTACCTCTAAGGATGTTTTTGAGCAGAGTATTCGCATGCCCATCGGCCCTGAATTTAACCCAGCAACAGCAATTGGAGCTCTTAATCGCCCTGAGGTCTGTGTTTAGCTTCACCTTCTGTACGGTTTATTTTCTTCAGAGAATTTTTCCTCTCTTAAGTGAGTAGTTGAGCTTAAATCGAGTGAAAAAGGACCAAATTAAATACGTAGCGTCACAAAAAGGTTGACGTGCTCATTTAGCGGAGTGGACTGGTTTTTTCTTATTTCCAACTGTGAACATGCGCATGTAATGGGAACTCGTTCTTTCTCTCTCACACTCTCACACTGTCAGTTGTTGATTGCTTGTGCAGGTGGTGAAGAAATCAGGGACAATCATAAAGCCCATCAAGTTTGAGGAGGTGAATCCTCATGAAAAAGCAGAGTACGAGAATGAACGGAAGCATTCGAGCAAGAGGCAAAAAGTTGGCAAGAGTAACAAAAAGAACAGAGCTAAGGCAAAAAATCGATAGGAGATGCTGTTTAGTTTCTTCCTCCCTTGATTTTAGGATTTATTGGTTCACCCATTTTTGATGTATTTCCAGTTTTGAGAGCAGGAGAGGCTCAACTAAGCCTTTACAGAGGGAAAGCTTAGTTTAGTTTTCCACTGAGAAGCGATAATGATTTTTTACAGCCATTGGGCATCCTTGTTTGTTCTGTAACTTATGATATCTTCTACATGGGCATAACAGCGAGCATCTTTTAAATTCTGTACTTGTTCCCCATTAAATCCATTGTCCTCTTGAGAGTAGAGGTTGCGAGGTATGGATGAAATTCATATTTAACCAATTTTAATTGAACTAAGCACATAATTTGTCCGGCAATAGAAGAAGATACGAAGCAAGAGGGAGTCTCTGGCGATGGCTGTTGCAGCTGTTGGCGAGCCCTCTCCTATCTCTCTCCTCGTGACCCGTCGTTCTCCCTCCTCCTCCTCCTCCTCCGTCTCTCTCTATGACCATCATGTGGTGGTCGCGGTCCTCCATACTCCAGCAAAACCACGTCTACACGGTCGCAGCTGCCATTACAACAAGTTGGTCCTCGACTAGTTTGCCGGTGACTTTTTCCGTTCAATTTTTGTTTTAGGGACGAGTTTTGATATTCTCGCATTTCATTCTAATATCAGCATACACTTGAGTTTTGAAAGTCTACGATTAATATCCTAACTTATAATAACATTCTATTCTATTTACGAATATACTCAACTCCTGTCGCAGTCTGGCCATAGATGAGCTGCGATTTGTGGAGCTGTGCC
Organism: Eucalyptus victrix; assembly: GCA_016097545.1. Lineage (NCBI taxonomy): Eukaryota > Viridiplantae > Streptophyta > Magnoliopsida > Myrtales > Myrtaceae > Eucalyptus > Eucalyptus victrix. The sequence continues at coordinate 38,758,562 of CM027845.1, read as the reverse complement.
TATTGCTCTTGACTTATATGTTTTGAGCTTTCTTGACTTCAAGCTCGAATTAGATCAGTCGAGTATAACCCATAACTAAGTTGAGCTCCGCCGGTGTCAGGCTTAACTCCAATCAGTCGAGTTTTACCCAAATCCGAGCCAAACACGACGCAATGCCGATGGAGCTCGACTAAAATTCAATGTTGGCCATGGTCGAGAAGAGAGAGATGTAGATAACATAGTGAGAGAGAGAGATAAACACACATAAAGGGCACAATCGGGATTGGTGATGGCAATACCTGGTGGTGAGAGCCCAAGAGAGAATTAGAGCTGAGAAAGAGAAGGGTAAAAGGCGGGAATGATATAGAGTATAAACAAGCTTGAAATGTAGATTGGTCTTTTTGAATTTAGAGATTTTGATTTAAGATACAGATTATAAATTTTTAAAATTTAGAATACAAATTAATATTGAAATTCAGGATATAAATTAATATAGGAATAATAGTGGAGATAGTTTTTGAAACTTCTCCATTTGTTACGCAGAATTCTTAATTCAGATTGCCTTTTTTGCAGTCAATCATGTAAAGAAAACAAAGAGTGAAGAGAACTAAAATCAAGCGAGCAGGCAATTTTTTCTCCCCCGCCCTCCTCGTTGGTTGGGCTTCATGCATTCAAAAAACCGGGCTTCGTCTTTCCTCCTCTCCCTCTCCCTCTCTCTCTAGACTCTCTCTCTTGGTGAGGAGGAGCTCCGACGCCATGAGTTCCTGCAATTCTCTCTCATCAAGCGCTCGTCAGGCCATCGCTCACCTCCGTTAACCCTCGCGGTTTCGCGCCGGTCGCCGCCGAAGAAAAGAGGCCACGAGCAAAACGATGCTGCACGAGCTCCTCCTCGCGCTCCTCGGCTACACCGGAGATCTCATCGTCGACGAGCGAGAGCACCGGCAGTCCCTCGGTCTCCCTCTCCCTCCCGACGCTCCCATTTCCGATGAGCGCGCCTTCAAGCTCGCGCCCGATGTCTCCTTCATCGAGCCTAGCGAGAGGTTACTTTGATTCCGCTGTCCTTTTCTCGCTGACCTTTTTGGCTTTCAAAGAGCGGGACTGTCTCGGTTTCGATGTGATCGCGTGTTGATCTCGCAGTAATGAGATGCGAGTTCCTGCTGATGTCTCGCATGGAAATTTTAGGAAATGCTATGGTTTAGTGTGCCCGGGCATAAGGATGTCGTTGTTCGATCGCTATAGTGTTAAGGAATGTGGTCACGAGTGGAGAATTTTTTAGATTATGTCTCCAGATGAGAAGAGAAGGTCGCGGTGATGTAGACGGGAAGAGAATTCGTGTGATTCTGAAATGCTGCTTACGTATCTGATTTAGGTCATGCGTGTATGTACTGATTTAATTTAAGTTTTGATCTTCTTCAGTCCTCGCTAAACGTTCTGATGTTGCAGGGATCTCATCGAGAGGCTCATCACATTAGGATTCTATTATCGAGAGTTGGATAGGCTTGCCACAAAATCTCGAAATTTGAGTTGGATTAGGTCTCCCAACCTGTCTCCCTTGGAGAGAATTTCTGAGTTGTCAAAGAAGAAAGAAGAAAAACCGAGTGTTTACCGTAGGGCCATTGCTAATGGCATTGTTGAGATACTGTCGGTCTACAGGTCTGCTGTTCTCCGCATTGAGCAAAAGTTGTTGTCCGAATCTTTGCCCATTTTGGCCACTGTCACTCAAGGCCTCAACAAGGTTCTATTGCTTGCTGAGTTTTGTGTCCTTGATATTAGTTTGTGTGATGCTTAAATCAACAACAAAACTCTTCCTCTTTTTTCTCAAACGTTTTCTGTATAATGGTTTCTTTTCCCAGTTTTATGTGCTCTTGCCACCCCTATATGAGCTCATACTTGAGATTGAACGCAATGATATTCGTGGAGGACAACTTCTTAATCTTTTACATAAGCGATGCCACTGTGGGGTACCTGAACTGCAGACATGCATTCAGAGGTATGTTTTTGGATGACTATGTGATGCATGATTTCTACTTGATATGTTTCTTGGTTGCATTTATAAACAGCTTAGTGGATTGCCTTGCGACATTGCTATATATTTTTTGAAGAATGATGCGTTCCTTCATTCTTGGTGAATTATTTGGATAAAAGTAAGAAATTTGATAGTGGATTTGGTTGAAGGCTTGTAAACTCAATTTAGATGTTCCTTAGATATGCTGATAATGGTTAAGTGCTTGTTCTATGACATACTCGGTTGGCAATCATGCTATGATGTAGCAATCTCACCATCCAGTTGCATGGCCTTGTCTGCCGTCAATGAACCGAAGCTAATGGTGACCTAAAAAGAAACTAAAGCTAATGAGTGCCTTTCTTTTTTCAAATGTTTCAGGCTTCTGTGGCATGGACACCAAGTCATGTACAACCAACTTGCATCTTGGATGGTCTATGGCATCCTTCAGGACCAATATGGAGAATTTTTTATTAGAAGGTACATACATGTACCGACTATTAACCGAATTGCTTGGAAATGAACTTCTTTAGGCAGCTGCCATTGTTAATGTTGAAGTTCATGGAACAATGCTGGCTCAGATGGTCTATGGTTAAAGTAGAGTTTTCTTTATAGGATCAAATTTTGCTACCATGTTGTTTTGCCTAACTGACCCATCTAAACAGAATGACGGTGTTTTGTATTATCATCACAATTTAAACAAGTTTGTGAGGGTACTTTGTAAGGGAAGATGATGTTGACAACTTAAATTTGACTTATTAAAGAATGATATAAATATGCCTGGATATCCATTATAATGAGCTTGTCTCTCATGGAATTTTAATTAAGTTATTTTTCTTATATTGAATCACAGGCAGGAAGATAGGGATGTAGATCATGGCTCAAGCCATGCAGATCTATCCAGAAGATTGTCTCGTTTGTCAACTGATGATACTTCTTTGACAGATTGGCACCTGGGATTCCATATTTGTTTGGTATGATGATGATATTTTAGATGTTTGTATTAGTTGTTGTGGTTTTTGTTTGTTTCCTTAGTCTGCTCAATGTGGAGTTTCTTATTTTCTTCAATATCCCTACCCCTTGGTGTTCGTCAACAAACTCATATTCAAAAAGGGAAGAAATAATAGAAATTAATATGGCTTTCGTTACTGAAGTGTGGCTTGCAAACTTGGATTGTTTTTTGGCAGATCTTTGTTGCTTTGAAGTTTGATGGATGAGAAACACTATTTTTCATATATAGCGTCATGATTGGTTTTTTTTCCCTGTTTATATCTAGTATCATCAAAATATTGTTCATTATTCAGGCTTGTTCCTTTCTTTTATGCTTGTTTGCATTTTCTTTCCTCAGAGCATTTGAAGTCGTCTTGCAGTTCTCTTACTTTTGCTGTAATGTGAGATAACTTTTATGATTCCAATAACTTTTATGATTCCAACTTTCAGAACTTTCTGGCTCTGTTTCCTTTTGTAGGATATGCTTCCTGAGTATATACATATGCGTGTCGCAGAGTCAGTGTTATTTGCTGGTAAAGCAATCAGGGTTCTCCGCAATCCGAGTACTTCCTTTCAGTTTCATGATGCTGCAAGTCATCAACAGATGCAGAGAGGTCCTCACAAAATTCAAGGGTTTGTTGGACGATTCCCCTTCCTGAAGGAGCCCCTTGTGGACTCAAAGCTCAGTGGAGAGGAATTATTTCCGCAGTCTGAGGCTGATAAGATTGAAGCAATGCTTAGAGACTTAAAGGTCTGTACTGCCCATACTCTTGTTGCCAAGACTCAAGAACAGCATTGGACTCCATGTTCTCTTAACACGACTATAGTGCCTAAGCTTCCCCTACATCTACTTTTACTTGGATTGATGTTTATAGGAGTCATCTGAGTTTCACAAGAGATCATTTGAATGTGCCATGGACTCCATTCGAGCAATTGCTGCCAGTCATCTTTGGCAGGTGATGGATGCTTGTATCTTTACTCTGTATTTTTTTCAAATTTCATTACTCATTCTTCTTTTTCTTCAGCTCGTGGTAGTTCGTGCTGACTTGAATGGCCATCTGAAGGCTTTAAAAGACTATTTTCTTTTAGCAAAAGGAGATTTCTTCCAGGTATGGAAGAGGGGTAAATTATATATTTGCGGATATTTTCTTAGATGTTGAACTCAATCCATATGTTTGCTCTGTGGAATCCTTTGCAGTTAAGTTAAACTTGTAGTTGTACTTTCCTTTCACTGTGTGAATCCTTTGGCCATTAAGGAGTTTGATTAAGTGGCTGATAATTTTTTTCCAGTGTTTTCTGGAGGAAAGTCGGCAACTGATGCGCTTGCCACCTCGTCAGTCGACTGCTGAAGCTGATCTTATGGTCCCCTTCCAGCTGGTAAGCCATAGTTTTCGTATATTCTGAATTTATGCCCTATAGAATTTTAAGGCACAGCAGTTTATTTGTCTTCCAATTTCCTCCTTCAGGCTGCGCTAAAGACAATCAGTGAGGAAGACAAGTACTACTCTAGAGTGACCTTGCGGTAAGTGCTTATGTTGACTTTCTGCAGCGTTACATTCGAGACTGACTGAATCTGTAAATTTACCCTTAAGGCATGTTGCTAATGGCGAACTAAATTTGGGGATGTGTTAGGATGCCTTCATTTGGGATTCCAGTTAAATCTTCCCAAGTAGATTTAATAAAGGGGAAACTTAATGCTGCTCCTCCAAATGTGTTCTCAGAGATGTCCCTCGATGGATGGGATGGTATTTACCTTGATTATTCTATTGATTGGCCCCTCGAATTGTTCTTTACTCAAGAAGTTCTCTCTAAGTAAGATTCCTTTCCAGCAGTTCTTTATGTTGATTACTGGGAGAAGGACACTCTGAACAAGAGTAGTACCATTTTGGAAAGGAATTAGCATGCTAGACAATTGACTGTGGTTTGACATCATGAATTTTCCAGGTACTGTAGGGTCTTCCAGTATTTGCTACGGCTAAAGCGAACGCAAATGGAGTTGGATAAATCATGGGCATCTATGATGCATCAAGATCATGTAGAATTTTCCAAACATGTTAATGATAGTGTAAACAGCTCAAGGCCTCAGAAAAGGCGTCAATACCTCAAACCTGCCTGGCGGGTTAGAGAGCACATGGCATTCTTGATCAGGAATCTTCAGTTTTATATCCAGGTTTGTATGTTCACTACCAAATTCTATTGGAAAAAAAGCTGCATGAGGTGCTGTGTCCACTGAAAGAAGGATGGTAGAAAACAGGGAGGGAAATCATGAAAAGATTGTGCAGCTTAAGTAAGGGAGGAGAAGAACAATGTGGGAAGTTTTGTAAAAGTTGGGTATTAAAGGTCTACATCTTGGATTGGACCTATTATTAATTGCATTCGGTAATCAGTATAAGCTTTGGAAGGTTAGAGTATACTCTAAAGCAATCTCCATAATTTCATCTGGACATGTGTATCTTTATGATATCTTTCTGTACTGGAGAAGTCATCTGGACATGTGTATCTTCATCCATAAAGTATGCTATTCTTAGTGTATGGATCCTTCTGCAGGTGGATGTGATAGAATCTCAGTGGAATGTCTTACAAGCACGCATCCAAAATTCTAATGACTTCACTGAACTTGTTGGGTACCATCAAGAGTAAGTAAAATATTTTTATTGGCTTATGATTTATTCATTACTTAAAGATAATGATTTTGGATTCTTATAGTATTAATAGCATTACAAAAGCACATATAACATCAGCAACCATATGGAAAAATGTGATAGATATCCTTTAAGAAAATATATGTTGTTTCGGTACATACGTGAACAAAATTTTATCTCCAGGGTGCACCGTCTGGTTCGTGATTATAGCAATATAGCATCTTCAAAATCAGGACATGAAAAGATAAATTAAATTACCTGTTATATTGATACATAAACTTGCATAACGAGTGTGGAGAAATGCAATATCCAACAACCTACCCCTTTCTGGGGAGCCTACTTTGTGGATGAATTACAGAGATGGCCATGGAAGAATATGATGGCAGTGTCCATTCTTGGAAGCTTTTATTGATGGCAGAAATTATTTCATGAGGGCTACCAGAATAAACTATTTCACCACAAGATTCACTATTTCACTAGTGATCTGCGGTTCGAAATGCATATTCCAGATGTTTATTCTTTCACATAATATATTCTTCACGTTTTTATTTTGTAGTAGAAAATGTACTTAAACATAAGAATATTTGTTTTTACATGCTACTTGGTGTGTTGGCTAAGTTTAAGTATAATGAGTTATCTATCTAATCGCAAATAATCATGTCTTATTGGTACTGCATGCTCGAATGAATCTTTCCTCTATCCTACCACATTTTGATAGGGGAATTTTTCGTCCCCCTTTTTGTTCCGCATACCAAAGTTTACCATGCTCCATGTACTGAAATGTTCTGGGGATCATGCTTTGCTGACATATGGCCAATTTCTATTATGGGGAAAGTATGTGATTAAGGAAGCTTTATTTTTTACTTGTCTTGTTAGATGCTGACATTTCTGTTTGTGGAATACCATGGATTAATTATTTACGCAAGTCATCTCATGTGATTGCTTTTCTTCTGAAGTTGATGGGAGGATTCTTGTGGAATAACTATTTTCTCCGAGCATCGTTGTCATCATCTGACATTTATAGTTAATTTTTTCTTGATGCATTCCCTTTTGGAGTAGCTTGGATTAGCTTCATTCGATTCATTGAATACAATTGCCTCTCTGCTTAATTCAAGTTTCTTGTGGGACAATAATGGTTCCTAACCATCAACGTTGCTCTTCAGACATTTTTCTCTTTGGCACTCCCTTAGACATAAGTTCTCATGTTTTGTGGTGGATCATTGTTGCTCTGATTGTTTATGCTTGCATCACAAGGCTTACATCTCAATTCCATCAAGTGCAGGTACTTATCAGCCTTGATTTCTCAGTCTTTCTTAGATATTGGTTCAGTGTCAAGAATACTGGATAGCATAATGAAACTTTGCCTCCAGTTTTGCTGGACTATTGAGAATCAAGATGGTTTTGCAAATACAGCTGAGCTGGAACAAATTACAGAGGTAGTTTATGAGTTCATTCTCATTTGTTCGGTTTGTGTTTGTCCAAGATCTACATGATCGACTTACAGCCTCACTATCGAGCGACAAAACGGTCATTTCTCCGACCTTTGACAGCTCTGTCAAGAATGTGTTCGTACATTGAGAATTGCTACTTGTTAAAGCCAATATGTAAAATAACAGAATTTGATCAGTGACTTGATATAATTTTATTCTCATCTTAGCAGAGGAGAGTCAACCTTATTGGCAACAATATAAGAAGTAAAACATCAATGAAGAAAATACTGCGTGTTGAGGCTGGCAATCCAGTGCCGTTATTTTTGTTGTAACATGTGAAAGTTCTAGCCTTGCAATGCTTTCCTGTGGACTAGCTGTGTAACATGCATTGGCTGATATACCCTTATAATAAGCATAAAAAATACTGCTGTGGGAGGTCTCTTGAAGGCACTCGTTCTCTATTATAACCTCACCTATTTTATGTGTTCCAGGAATTCAACAAGAAATCCAACTCCTTGTATACTATATTGCGTAGCAGTAGGCTTGCCGGAAGTCAACGGGCTCCATTTCTCAGGCGTTTCCTTTTGCGTCTGAATTTCAATTCCTTCTTTGAGGTAATATTTTCATGAGAAAAACCCAACAATTTTGGTCCTAGGATGTTCACAGGAGCTTTAACTACTCCCTTCTGTGACAGGCAACTGCAAAAGGTGTGCTGAATATAGTCAGATCGCATCCCGCCCTTCCTGTCCTGAACCAACCATAGATCTCGCTTTGCTTTAAGCTCGGGTATCTACTCTGGTTATCGACCAGCCTTGATTTTGTTTTTCCTGAGGTGTTTTGCTGCATATTATCTTTAGCGATGCCAAGTCAGTGAATTCCAGCCACCGCTCTCTCAACTCAAGTACGAGCTGAATGCCTTGGTTTGCTAACTGGACAGTGCTCGTTGAATGAGGAATGCCCAATCTGTCCCACGAGCAAGCCCAGGTAAATGTGGCATTCATTGATTGGCTGGAGATCGTGGATTGTCTGCAACTGACAGGCCAAAAAACTAGTGAAAATCGGATGACCTTTTTGCAAGTCGATCTGGAGTCATCTTTCTTTCTCCATGGATGCACAAATCACAGCTACACAGATGAATGCGCTTCATGTTTCGTTCTGGTTGTCCACTCGAATCTGCTTTTGACCCTATCCTCGCTGCTAAATGATTCAGAGGATGAGCAGGGCAGTGAGATTGACAGGGTCTTGAGGTCACTTGGATCTCTAATGCTCCGTTTCTGAGTGACGAAATAGTTGTTTGCTCGTAATTTATTCCCATGTCTGGGTTTGTGAGGTGTGGTTTTATGGTGTGTAGGTATGTAGGAGAATTTCTTTTTAGAATGCTTTGTGATGAGTTCAAAGGGTCTTTGTAGTTTCTCGGAAACATGATATAAAAAATCTATGCCTTAGCGATTCTGGCTGTCCATTTAATTACAAATTTTGTGGGCATGATGTAGCCCTGTGACTGTGATTAGAGACCTGAAAACTGTTGATATACTTTGCCATACTGCAGGAAATAAATCATGATACAACATCCGCTCGTGGACAAAAAGGGTGTTCATTTTCATTTATCTGCACGTTTCTAAATGTGCATGTGCTATACCATTAATCTCACAACATACATCCTTTTTAAAGGCTGGAGCAAGTGGTGCCAGCAATAATAGGCTGGCAGGCATGCACATAACATTTGGCACTCGAGACTTCGTACATTGAATGACATAGCAACAAGCATGGGATTCTTTCAATACATGGGACTTTGGGGGGAAAAATGGAAAAAAAAAAAAATTGAATGTATCTGCTCTTAATGCTTGGCATGTAAAGATATTTCTAATAAATATCAGTATATGCTTCTTCTTCTTCTTCATCAAATGTAGCTCATCTCCATGCCAATTTGGTACATCTCTATATAAGAAATCTGACTTGAGAATACCTGCGATAGGAGAAGGCTTTTGAGGATCTGCCTCAACAATGGAAGTGTCCATGTCCGAGGCCCAGGGCAAACCACCTGATGGTGACGGGTTGTGAGGGCCAGAATGAAATCCAAGGTTCGATCGCCTGCGGTGTCTGGGCCTTTGAATACTAGACGTCATCTAGCAAAACAGTGTATAGACCTAATATGTCTGCAGAAGTATGGAAACATTGGTGTTTTCAAAGGACAGTTTCCGGTCGCAGGATAAAAAGAGATACGACAATCAACAAAATTCAAAAAGGTGCCCTTGCTTGAAGAGATATATTTGTGACTTACTATGCTCCAAAAAAAAAAAAAACTTCCGAAAAGGTTATTAGAAGCAGAACAAGAATAAAGAAAGGAAAAAAAAAAAAAAAAAACAACAGAGTGATGATTATATAGGAAACCAACCTGAATAAATCCTTCCTATATGATGCCACAAACTTTGAGAGAGGAAAGCGTCACAAAGATGACCCAGAGCAACATGAAAAAAATGCTGGTTAACCAAGCCCAAGGCTTTGGCCCCCCCAATTCCGCACCCAACGTGAGACGCCGAAGTACGAGAACTGATATACACCCCACAGATGTAGCAAAGAACACGATCAACGAGAAGCTAAGTCCGGCTGCATTTTGGATCCTCAAAGGTTCCCGATATGCAATGAAGTTGTATGCGGTGTCAATTAGCCACGGGACTCCTATGCCCACATATATGTTCACTGAATTACTACAAAAGACAGCAAGAAAAAGAAAAGGGTCAGTTCAAAGATTTCAGTATACTCGTGGTAGTGCTGGATCATTTCTTTAAAAACCAGATGAACTCTGTGGATATGGTGCTGCAAGCAAGCTCAATAAAAGAAGCCACAAAACATGGCCTTAACACATCAGACAAGGTTGACATCAGACGAAGAATATTAATTGTTCAGTGCTCCCTGTTGAATTATCTTTCATTTCATGAATAGCTATGAGAGAGACAGTCAAAGAAAGTCACTTGTTCTCATATTTCCGAGTAAAATTTTCACATGGAAACTAGAAGAAACAAGTAAGGAGAGAAGGGCCCCTGTATTTATTTATTTATTTGGTTAGCTATGGTACAATGGAGATTTAATAATCAGATCCGGTGAGTTTCTTTCAGTCAGCAGAATTATAATTTCTACATGCAATACTGTCCTGCAAATACCCCAGGATTATTGGTTGCCAACCATATGAAATGAATATTTTGGTCGCAATAGGCTACAGAAAATTTTCCAAATTTCAATCTAACAAGCGGCAGAGCGGGTCTTCATGATAAAAGTAGAACTGACAACTAAATGGTTTGAGAGAAACAACATCTATAATCGTGCACATGAGTGAATGCAAGTTTAGAAGGCAATGATATTTGACTAAGTAAACCTGCAAGTGATGTTTGCAATGGCAGAGTCAGCTGTTGTCTGCCTTTCGGCGGCAATCTTACTGGCAACTAAGTCTGGCCATGACGTTCCACTAGCCAGCGCCGTAAATGCTATGACATAAGCATTTATCCCTGCACAAACGATAAGAACGTAGATGATTACCTCAGACAAAGAAAATTTGTGGCTGACCTCAAATTGCCACCCATTCTAAATTGAAGCAAAGATTGCTAACACTAACAGTAGCAAGGATTAGGTACCTGTCACGCAGCTAATTAGATCTGTGAGTTTGGTCACCACATAAGCTATTCCACTGATAAAGGTTAAACAGCAAATGAAAGCAATCCAACCATGAGCAATTTGGCACGGAGGAACTAAAGCAAACATAACCCTCCAAGGTGCAAGAAGTAACCGCCACAACATTTGCAAAGCCCGCACATATATGTTGCCCAACTTCTTTGTCTGAGCACTCTCTAACTGTTTAAAAAACCAGGAAGACTCAAAAAATAGAAATGCAGGAGATTGAAAAAGGACAAGGATATCATCATCACACAATGATGGTATAAATCATGAAGTTCCTCCAACACTGGATGATTGAATTTCATTGCTGATGACAACTAAATTATACAAACTAAATAAAAATATGTTAAGTTTTAGTCCATCTTTTTATGGATACATCAAGCCAGGCCAAGAGGAAACAAAAGGAAAAATTGAAAGATAGATGACAACTAAGAATTTATGTTCGGGCCCTAGCATGTAAATGAATTGGAAATGACTCCCACTTTTTTGTCATGTTTGCATGGCTAAAACAAAAGGAGAATATGCATTCCCAGCAAATCAAAGGAACTGGACCAATGCCCATTACAATAAGGTTTTTCTTCATAATCTTCAAATAGGAAAAACTACAGAACTGTCCTCAAGTTTCCCCAGTTGCACTTTGCATCCCCCAGTTTCAAAACCAAAACTTTACCACCTCAAGTTTCAAATCCAACTTTTTGCACCATGAAATTTGGAAAGGACCACACTTTGCACCATCCATTTTCAATGGTCTCTTCAAATCCAACTTTTTGCACCATGAAATTTGGAAAGGACCACACTTTGCGCCATCCATTTTCAATGGTCTCTTTAACTCCAAGGTAGAAAGGATTCCGTTTTTGAAAAATCAGGGGGCAAATCTATAATCTTAAGCAGAGCATGCAAACTGTAGAATAAGAAAATGTTGGGATAGTTTACATTTTTTTCACTAAGCATGCAACCTGTAGCATAAGAGAAGTCGAGATTGTTTATGTAATTTTCCTCAAAGGATAATTTTGACTCTCTACTAGAGGTTGAATAGTTGAACCAAAATTAAAGATGCTATTGCTATGCGGAAAAGAGGGAAGTTGCATTCAATTCACTCATTCTATTAAGACTTGATTGTAATCCTTCATAGCACTTTCCTCCAATGAGAACACCATCAACTGATAGCCATGTTACACCATTTCATAAGCTCAAATAGATGTAGTTCTAACCATAGCAAAGCAGAGTACAGATCAAGCTAACCATATTAGGGGGCATAAAAGTAAAACAATTCAAAACAGTGTCTCCCATATCAAATGAATGATTGATGTCTCCCATGTCAAATGAATGATCTTGCAAGTTGCAAAAACAGACACCCACTATGTACACGAAGAAGCATGCATATGAAATTCGAAATGAAGGAAAAAAAAAAAGAAAAAAGAAAAAAAGGAAAGATGGGTGATGTAAGTAACTTCCTAAGTAATGACTTTTGCCTTGAAGTTGGACTTTTTGAAACAAGAAGTTGTTCAACATGATCAGTGGTGTCATTTGCGCTTTAAAGAGAGACATACAAACCTGACCATACCATAAGAATGTTGTCATCCAAAAAGGTGCGAAAAATTTGAAGATTGCCCTTCATTTTTAGGTGGGTAGTCCAATAGAACTAATGCAGATAGCAATAACTTACCATCAGTGCATCAACAAACTGTTCCTTCCAAAGTGAAAGCACATGAAGTTCATTAGAGGATTCGGCTAAATCACTGGCAGGTACGTTGTGATACATTGGACCTAAAAGAATGATCCCCCTTAAATTAAAAGGTTCATGTACAATCAGAGTAGAAGCTGAACAGGTGGAATAAAGAAGCCTACCAAAAGCATACAGAACTACCAGAACTCAAATAAAAAATGTTACTCTAAGCATACAAATATTAATTGGTGTAAGAACTTCTTATAGACATTATTTTTTGCAAGCCAGGTCATTTACCACATGCACATTATATTGTCACATGAACCTATTAGATCCCATGTGCTAAATGTGAATGTAACCAAGAGCAGCTGGACAGAGAATAAAATCTAAAGGGGAAAAATATGTTGGTGCCAACCAGAAAATAGATGTCAATTATTTACACGACACAAAATCTAATTAACAATAGCTACAGCATGTCACATGTTTGCTCACATGGACATGGAAGCAGTGTGTATACATCTGTGCCACTGGCAAAAGAACTTGTCAGCCAAGCAGGCATAAACAGTAAGTGAAGAATGTGGTTTAGCATTTCATGTGCAGCATACTACCAATAAAGCAAATAAGTGCAGGAAAGATCTGCAAGCAACAGCTTCAGAGATTGACCTGTTCTCCTTCCTGAATGGATGGAAAAGATGTCCACAATACCCCTTTCATAATTTTCATCAATTTGAATTATCCCAGAGTGCTCATCATCAACATTGTCCACATGTTTATATGAAGTAGCCTCTTCTGGTACCCAGTCCTCTGGCCTCTCGCCCCTTGCTCTTTGGACAAGCAGGAAAAGCATTGTCAATATGATGCATTATGAGACGGTCAACTCAATTAACAGATATAATCTGATGAATCCTTAGTTGAAACAAAGGGTATGAGGGAGATTATTTAGACATACAAAGGAAGAGATACGTAGGGCCAGCGCTTGTCTTGAGCATATGCATGTACCAGTAGTACCCCGAACTGTAACACAGTTAAAAGTGCCTCCCAAAGTGTCACAATGTCAGGAGTCCAAACCTGCATCGATGTCAAACATCCCTGAGTAACAGGTTTGGCAGCTAATGTCTCCTTTAACAAGTTCAAGCAATTTCCCTGATAACTGCATCAGATTGCAAAGCTCAATAATCTTAATAGTCAATATAACCATCTATGGCAGGAATTTGTCACTATTTTCTTCGAAAAAACAGAATGTCACTCAGAAACACTTTCTGATATCTGTAACAGAAAGAAGCAAAGCAAGAAACTCTAATGTTATTGCATCATGTCAGAAAATTCAATCATTTAAATTTTTGGCAATATCACCTTCAAAATTATGTACAGCCAAAAATAAGCCCAGAAAGACCAAAAGAGCTCCACTATCCATACGCCAAGATCAGATATCTTCTTCAATTCACCAGCTTTAGGAACCACGACACAGACAGCATGAATAGGAAATAGGTCAAATGCAGCAGAGCCTACAAGCGTTCCAGGACCCAAACCTAGGATAAAAATATTCTGCAAAATGTTAGCAAAGCATGATTTATCTGTTTGCTTCCACAAAATTAAGCATGAATCAATGTAAATTATAGATCAAGCATTATGGCTGGAAATATTATAGAAGAAGCTATAATGATCATATAACGTCCACAAGAGTTGAAGGAAAGGGAAAAGTTCGAGAACCATCTTCAGAATGAGCATAAAACAGAATATCTTTGTACAGTGTGTCATTTACTGTAAATAATTATATAATTTGCCAAAGATATCACAAGGAGAAATACTCAGATTCAAATTCTAAGCACAATCATTCATTATCTTCATAATGCCAAATGACAAAGAAAAGCGCAACCTTTTATTACTATGGCATGTTTAACATGACGATATCTGGTCTCTTTGACATATATAGCATAGGTTACTATTTCGTCCATAGCCAAATGGTTTGGATCTTCCTATTCTGAAGAAAATATCAAGTGTCTTTTTAGAGAGAAATTTTTTTTGAGCTTGTTTAGAGGAAATAATGTGATTTCACTGTTGAGGAGATGCCATGAAATCGATATTAAGATGAAAGTAAACTGTATTTTGGGGGTTGCAAATAGGGATGAATGGTTCTAGGTTTCGTATAAGTTCCATATGGAACCTGGAGCCTACTAGTTGGAACAAGTTCCTCAAATTTTAGAACTTAGAATCTACCTTGTATATCTTAGAACTTGGAACCTATCTTGTTACAGGTTTCATGATCGGTTCTAGAATATATTCAGCTTCCATCTATATCATTAATTAAACGATTACAGTGAATTAAAATCATTAATGACTACCACCTGTTGCTATAATTTACCAACCATAAAGACACGACAAATATGAAAATTAATAAAGTAAAAATCTTAGTCATAAAATGAAAGCTCAAACTATTACTTCTAAATTATACACTTATCATCAAAGAGTATGAATTATTGTAAGATTTTGCGAAAACATGAACCAAAAAAAACATTAAAACTTATTCTAGGTTCTAGGTTACAGGTTCCATATTTCAGGTTCCTCTAACTTAGAACTTAAAACCTACCTGTCAAAACACATTACTCATTTTTTGAAACCTCAAACCTAGCTTGCATACCTTGAAACTTAGAACCTGCAAGTTTCCATCGGTCCGTTTCTTAGGTTCCAGGTTCTACTTTGGAACCATGCTCATTTTTAGTTGCAAAGGTAATGCTACTAGCCATTACTAGTTGCCAATGTATTAAGAATTAGGTGAGCTGACATGTGCACAAGATAACATCTAGAATAGATGGAATACTAGAAGATTCTTTTATTGTCATAGTGGTAAAAGGTTAGATATTTTCTTGGTACATTTGAAAGGCCGTCTTTATTTTTAGTGTTGATATGCTTTGCTTTTTATACCTTTGAGAGGTTGTGTTAGATTTGTCATGGTGGTGAAAGGTTGTGTCTTATTTGTGGTATTTGGCCCAGAAAAGATCACGGAGTCTTTTATAGAATCACAATAACCAGCATTTTTGGGTCATCATTTCTTCAATAAAACTTCTCAAACCATTTTAGAGATAGATCGATTCCCTAAATCCAAAATAAATAGAATGTATCAATGCTAGCCGCACTCCATTTTGTTTGAGCAAAGAGTATCTCACAAACTTACAAGGAATTTAACACAAAAAGTCACGGCCTTGAACATAAATGGTGTTGGCAAAGTAAGATTTCATTACTACAGAATGACAAATCGGAGATGCCTTTGTTAATAAACTTGCTTCCATTTCCCGCAATTGGTAAAATTTAGAAGTTGTCCAGGTAAATGACACTCTTAGACAAACAAGTACGAGAGTCCAAGACTTACCTCCAGCATAGAGGTCCCCCAAGTTTTTTAGAGCATCAATTGTAGCTAAAGATATTTGAGGGAAGCTAGTTCCGAACGCCAGTAGAGTAATGTCTGCAATAGTGTAATTCCAGACCTTTTCTCGTCTAACTACTGTTGAATTCGTATGAGGATCTGTCTCTACCACCTCACGAGTCTGCTTCACAACATTCTCCATAGAACGGAAAAACCTTTCAGTGATAGCTGATAATCCAATAAAGCAGTAAGCAAGACCAAGGAAATAGAGGAAGGTTCGCAGGGCATCTCCAAGGGCTGTTTCACCAGGAAAAAGCAAGTAGCTCTCACATACTTCATAGCCCAAAATGCTGGAAACACCGAGTGTGGTATTACTCGGTGGCTTATGAACTGAGTTCATATTTATCAAGCCCAAGGTACAGATCAACATTGTGGATGTATATGTCAAAGTTCACATCTCCTGCATCACATTGATCAACATAAACCTAACCGCACTAGGCATCGGAGCAAAAGAGCACAAGCTTAAAAACCAGTCTAACAAAGCATATCCCACTCAAATAGAAAGTGGAATTCAGCTACATATTCCTATCAAAATGTCAGTCTTAGGACAAAGGACAATTTTATTAATTCGACTACATATTCCTATAAGAACCTCAGTCTTAAATGCACAGTGAAAAATCTATTTGCCCTGGCCTCGTTGACAAATTCAATTCACGACAACCACAAATAAAGCATAGTAATGAATATCTTGAGGACTTAAGGGATTTAAATATCTGTAGTTCTGATGAAATACTTCCAGAAGCACTTAAAGACAAGGGATACCCTCAACTCCAGCAGAAAGAGAATGGTTCCATCCCTCCAGTAATTTCCATCGCCTATGTCTCATCAAAATGAGAGAGAGATTTCAATCTCACCACGATGCTTGTTCACACACCACATAAGCTCCAAGGTTGCTGGAAAATTCACAGTAGACCCTACTCCTTCGGCCATTAAGCTCCCCCAAACTTAACTATCAGATTGCGGAACCTGAGACTAAACTCGCAAAAAAAACGCAGCTCCAAGTGCACGATCCATCTCCACTAGCCATTGATAAAGCACAAATAGGCCGCCCCACGCGATTTCACCGCGCAACTAACTATCGTCCACCACATCTTCAACCTCACTATAACAGAGAACACACACACACACACACACACACACACACACACACACAGAGCACAGATTCAAGGCGGGAAATCAAATTGCGACGATCAGGTACCGAATCACGGATCGATCGAGGCAAACAAGATCCAAACAGAAGAGACCGTGAACCGAAGGGAGCAGCCGACAGAGGAACGCAACACATCCGAACCGCGCGCGCTCTGAATCTCTCGGTATGAAACCAAAAACGCACCGATCGACACACCGGAAGTTCGCACACGCAGCGCCGCGGAGGACGACGCGAATGCGAACCGAACGGCGAAGAAGAAGAGAAGGAACGGACGGATGCACAAGCGACGAGCCCAACTTACGCGAGGAAAATCGCCGGGCGTCGCCGCGAAACGAAGCGGAGAGGAGCGGAAGAGAGCGGAGAAGAGGGACGGGGAGTTTCAGACGGCGTGGAGAGACGCATTGAGGCGAAGCATTTTGTGCATGGCAGCGGCGTGGCTTGTCTTTTCAAGATAATTGAACTAATCACCTTTCAACTTTTGACTTAAAATATGATGATTTAGTTTTTAATTTGTTGAATATAATAGTTTAACATGATCATAAACTTTGATTCACTCGATTGTGATTCTTAAATTTTTTTACATATTCAACTTAATTTTTGAATTAAACAAAAATACTATATATTTTTTTTCATAATTTAAGAATTAAGTTTGATACGTACCTAAATTTAACGATTATATTACATATTAAAAATTTTATTAAATAAATTAAAATTTTAAAAATTACATTTTAGCTAAATGTTAGATTGTGTCATTTTCCCGTTCCGTTTTGTTTTGTTTTGTTTTTGTTTTTGTTTTAACTTCCGTTCCGTTTTGTTAGATTACTGGCAAAGAGCACCATTCCCCCTTTTCTTCTTAATTTTTTGCTACCATAATTAAATAAATAAGTGAGGTGCACATGTGACTAAAACTCGACCACGTATTGCAGTTTTCAGGTCATTCGCGAACCCTCCACCGTCACACGTGGTGCTTGACAGCTGTTGTCCTTTCGTTTTCGAATTTTTATCAGGACAAATTAATTGTAGGAAAATTCATTCAATTGATTTTCTTAGGAAGCAACACAAATGATTAATTGATGGGATGAATGCATTAGAAGTTTTAAAATTTGTCATAAAAATATAATAAAGTCCAAAAATTTTCAAAAAATACAGTTAAGTCATAAAAATTATTACAAAATGTAATTAAATCCTTAAATTTTAAAAAAATATAATTAAATTTTAAAATTTGTTACAAAGTGTAATTAAGTTTTAAAATTTTCAAAAAACACAATCAAATCTTAAAACTTGTTAAAGTAGTTCAATCTAAATCTTTCCATTGATTTCACTTTTTAAAAGTTTTAAGATTCGATTACACTTTCAAGATAAGTTGTAGAACTTTATTGAACTTTTAAAAAGTTTTAGGATTTAATTGGATTTTTGTGATAAGTTTTAAAATATAATTGTATTTTTTGAAAATTTTAGGACTCAATTACAATTTCATGATAAATTTTATGATTTTTAATACATTTATCACTTGAGTGAGTGAATTTTCCGTCTTCCTAATTAGTGTCTTTGAGGACCGGGCAATTATTGATGATTGGACAAAATCATATAAAATGCAAGCTCAGGAACACAATAATGCAAATTGATGTAATAATTCATATGGGGATCCCACGTTACCGACGCGAGATCCATTTTAAGATATAAAAAATGAAGGAGACAGAAGACAATCATGGATGATATACAAAATCATATTGAAGACAAGCACAGGAATACATACTATATGGGGCTTCCCACTTCTGTGTAATAATTACACGGAAGACAGAACACAATCATGGAACACATACGAAAAATAAAAGCTGTCCCCGGCAATGAAGACAGAGACAGGAACGTTTCCAAAAATGGGAGTCAAGAAGTCTACCTCTGGGCAAAGAGGATAACTTCCAAATCTCTTTTTTCCAACAACTACAAAATAAATAAATAAAAATCAAATTCTTTTTCTATTTTAACAACTATGTTTCTATTTATCAAACCATGATAAAAAAAATGATCTTCTTTAAATATTTATGATTTAAAATTCTCTTTATTTTTATTATCATCTTGATAAGAATTTTTGTGAAGTTGTCTGTCAATAAATTGAATAAAATAAGCAAATATCCTAAAATTCATTGTCGTGGAGCTCTCAGTAGTTGTGATAATGTCTATCCGGAGATGTCCAATAAAATTGCATGATAATACCAAGCAATTCTACGATGTAATGTTATATCTTAGATCAAATTAAGGTAGGATCTATAGGGTATCTAGTGGAAGACTGCATCACCGGTGCAGCAATTCATCATTTTTCCAAATTTGTTGATTTGGAATATCTTTATGTAGTCAAGCTAAGTAAAACGACATCGTTTTGATTCATATTTGATTTTCAATGTAAATTTTATTTAAAAATAATGGTAGAAATAGCTAAATTTAAAATAAATAAACAAAGGAAAAGAAACCAGTCAATGAGGACTACAAGCCCTTGATGTTGTTGCCCTATCATCATTGGGAAGTGCCAGCGAGGATCATAGCCCTCCCCTAAATCAGGGGAGGGTTGTCAGCCTTGCCTAGAACTAGTTGATGACCGCCATTAGTGAGAATTGGCTAGGTTCGGGTGAGGGTTGCGAGCCTCAACTAGGTTTGGGTGAGGGTCGGCAATCACTGCTGGCCATCCCCCACCCTCACAAGTCCTTTTCAATAATGGTGGGGGTGGCGGCGTGGATTTGCAGCCTTCTCCACTTGATTTCTCCTCATTCCTATTATTATTATTATATATTTTTTTAATTTAGGTTATTTTGACACTCGTGTTAAAAATCAAATTTAGATCAAAATGCTGTTTTAACATTATGTTTCATGATTTGGCTACATCATTACCACATAAGAGAGAGAAAATATTCAAAAAAAGCCACGTTAGCATTTTCCATAGATTAAATTGAATGTAGTTAACAAAAAGACTCCTGTAGTCGGTGAGGGTGGCTGGTCCCTAGCTAGGGCCCAACTACCGCCGCTGGCCATCTCACACCCTTGTTGGCCCTTTCAGCAACGGTGGGGTGGCAGAAATGAGGGCTTGCAACCCTCTTCATCTAGTTTCTTTTCCTTTCTTTATTATTATGATTGTTTTAATTTAACTTATTTTTTAAATTTAATTTAAATAAAAATTTGTTTAAAAATCAAATTTGAACCAAAACAATGTTGTTTTAGCCCTATGTTTCATGATTTAGCCACGTCATTGCCATGTAGAAAAGAGAATATTTAAAAAAAAAACCACGTTAATATTTTCCATTAATTAAATTGGACGGAGTTAGTGAAAGACTTAGTTGTACCACTTTGACAAGTTTTGCAACTTGATTGAACATTTTGTAAGTTTCAAGACTCAATTAGACTATTGCGATAAGTTTTATAACTTCCATCGCACATAATAAAAAAATGACAAGTTATGGCCATATCAACAATGTTAATTCTTCAATGGACCACATTTAACAGACATTAACAAGTTCAGAGACAACATTAAAAAGAAAAGTTTAGGATGATTTCGAATAACGAGAAAAAAATTCAAAGAATACTACATATCATTAGCCACAATTAGACTATGTCAAAATATAGTTGCCGCCAACAACAGGAAAGTGCACAAACACTAACCAACCAGAAGCCTTTTAACAGGTATCTGTTACCAACTATTAAGAGTCACAGTTCAGCCAGGGGCGATGCTTCCTCTCATCTCAAGGAAGGTCTTCAAATAAAACCTGCACAAATATCCGAAGTTTAAAACTTCTGAAGTAATTCTGTGGGTTAGAGATTGGAACCATACAGATCATCATGATGTTAATTCTCCATGCACTGTAATTGTGAAGGGGAAAAATATCTTCATGATCACAATATTCGGGAGAATAATATGAACTTACAATTTCAAACAGACCTGACAAGATTTTCAAGTTGATGTCCTCTTGGTGGATACCATATTTTTAGGGCTCGTGGTTCATACCACTCAATATAATGCATAGTTCAAACTGAATCTTGACAACCCGACATCTACCTTTCCAGAGTATTTGACTTCCAGAATTTCTGTGAATGACCTATTGTTTCAGTCAATGTCATGTCCAAATTTCTATTGCCTCGCTCACCTATGAAAATTAACGGGACCCCCATTCTTTCACGAAATTAAGCCAGAATTTTTTACATCTACCAGAAATCTTTGCAAGAGCAAACTCCGTCATTGAAGTGGCGAAACCGATTGCAGTCCCTAATCATGATCTCGCATCTGTGGACTTTGGATACCATCTTTATGGCAACATGACAATCACCACTTATTCTAAGGTGCTTAATGATTCGTATGGGAGTACCAGCACTTGTTTTTAAAGAGATCGACGGGTCTGGAAGGTCACTTGGATCTCTAGCTAAGGAAATAGGGGAAAAGTACTAAAATAGTCATAAACATTTTGTATTAATACCAATTCAGTCCTAAACTTTTTAATTGAATCATTTTAGTTCTAAACCTTTTTACATTGGTACAAATTCAGTCCATCCAGCTAATTTAAGCCTGAAATTGCTGAGATGACCACCGACGGTCTTATGTGGTGCCGTGTGGACAAATTTATAATATATATATATATATATTTTAACTTTTTTAATTATTATTTTTTTAATTTTCTCCTTACCCCTTGGCTGGCGAGGTCATTGGTCGGCCGACCATCACCAGCCACAAGTTGGTCAAGGAGAGGGGCCTCGCCAGCCATAGGCGAGGGCGTCGGCCCCCGCCCAGATCCAGGCAAGGGCCTCTGTGTCCTTGTCAGCCGCAGGCGAGGGCATGACAGCCCTCGCTCATGGCAGGCGAGGGCACGGTAGCCCTCGCTAGATCCAAGTGAGGGCGCGCTAGCCCTCGCTCGGTGAGGGCCATGGCGGTGCGTTGAGCGAGGGGTCGCGCCCTCGCCTACGGCCGACGAGGGCACAGAGGCCCTCGTTGGCCAACGGGCAAGGGTTTCAGCCCTCGCCTTGATCTGGGCGAGGGTTGACGCCCTTGCCCATGGCCAGCGAGGGTGCGGGGCCCCTTGCCTCGACCCACTGTGGCCAGCAATGGTCGGTCGGCCGGCGACCTCGTCGGCCGGGGTAAGGAGAAAAAAGGAGAGAAAACAAGGAAATAAAAGAAAAAATAATTTTAAAAATCTGAAAAAAATATAAAAAATTATAAATTTTGTCCATGTGGCGCCACATAAGGCGCCGGCGGCCATGTCGCAATGTCCGGCTTAAATTAGCCAAAAGGACTGAATTGGTACCAATGTAAAAATGTTTATGACTAAAATGATTCAATTAAAAAGTTGTTTGCCTATAGATTATTCGCATGTCTGGGTTCGTGAAGTCTGGTTTTATGGTGGGTAGGGTAGCGAAGGAGAATTTTTTTAAGGATGCTTTGTGATGAGTTCAAAGGGTCTTCCTAATTTCTCGGAAACAGATCTGTGGCCCGAGCGATTCTGGCTCTGTCCATTTAATTTGTGTATAAATTACAATTTTTGTGCGCATGATGCCCATGACCGTATACTTTATACTTTGCCACACGGTGGGAAACATCCACTTGTCGACAAAAGGGCGTTCGTTTTCATTTATTAGCCGTGTCTAAAGCCGCTTGTGCCATATCATTAATCTCATGATATACATCCATTTTAGGGGTTGTTTGGCGACTCGCCAAACAATGTTTATTTCTGTTCTTTTGTTCCCGGGAATAGTTTTGGAACATAAATACGTTTGGTAAAATTTTTGTTTTCGAGAAGATTTGTAGAATCGAGAATAAAAAAAAGTTGATTTTTGTTCGGAATAATTTTAGAATCAAGCACCTATTTTCTCTTTTTCTTTTCTTTTTTTTTGTTCTTCTTCCTTCTTACTTCTTCTTCATTTGCTACCACCGCCGTTGTTGCCGTTCACCGTCTCTGCCGTCCGCCACCGATTGTTGGCAATCGGTCCGGTGAGCTCGCAAGAGGTTCACCAAGCCAGAGCAAGGTTTGGTGAGCTCGCCGGAGGCAAGCCCACCCACCGGCGAGGCTTGCTCGACCGGGCAAGGCTTGGCGATGAGGGCTGGCCACGCCGGTGAGGTCACCGGCCCTCATCTCGCTAGTCGCCCGTCATCTTAGGCTGGCGATCGGCCACTTGAAGAAGAAGAATAGGAGAAAGAAAGGAAAAAAAGAAAAGAAGACAATAAAAAAATAAAAAATTAAAATTATTTAAAAATTAAAAGAAAATAATTTGGAGTATAAATTTTGAACACGGTACCAAACACAATTCTATTTCGAGAATTGAAATTTTGGATAGTTACCAAATGGCTTAAAATACTTAGAAATTGTTCTTGAGAACAAAATAAAAAATAATCATTTCTAATTAACAATTATTTTTAGGAAGAAGTGTTACTAAACATGCCCTTAAAAACTGGAATAGTAAAATGTGGTACCCATAATAATAGGTGGTAGGCATGCATGTGCTATGGTCCAAGTGATACAATCAAGAGAATTTTTAAACTAAGGATTGTGAGTGTCCATGAACGAGCAACTCTTGAATATTTCAAGTCTTAGGGTTTTCTCGAGTATATCCTTAGAATTGTGTAATATTGTAATTATATACTTCTGAAATAAATGCAAATAAATAGGTAGATTAGGAAATGTAATATCTATTGTTATATTGAGGGAGATCTATGGCTACGGTCGAGTTTGTATATATATATGGATTTCCTTCCTTCATTTATATCAATCTCATAAATGAAATACATTTATTTCATTTTTACATTTTAGAGTTTCTCTTTTTACCATTCTTATTATGTGAGAGACTAGTGTGAGAGCAGCACGAACAAGGGAACATGCACAAAACATTCTGAACTCGAGAACTCCTGCATCCAATGATATAACTACATGAAACTTTGAAAAAAAAGGAAGAAGAAATCAATATGTCTGAGCCCTTAATGTTCGATCATGTAAAGATATTTCTAATAAATATATCGGTATATGCTTCTTCCAATAAATATCAGTACATGCTTCTTCTTCATCAGATGCGGCTCATCTCCATGCCAATTTGGTACATCTCTAGATAAGAAATCTGACTTGAGCACTCAGAGTAACTACGATAGGAGAGGGCTTCTGAGCGTCTGCCTAAACAATGGATGTGTCCATGTCCAAAGCCCGGGCCAAACAACCTGATCGTGAGGGTTTGTGAGGGCAATAATGAAATCCACAGTTCGATCGCCTGCGGTGCCTTGACCTTTGAATACTGCACGTCACCTAGCAAAACAGTGTATAAACGTAAAATGTCTACAGAAGCATGGTATATTTTCTTTTCTGTCTTCTGATTGGCTATAGAAGAATGGACTTAATATAAATAAGAGATCTCAAATGTTCAAGCAGAGGAAACATTTGTATTTTGAAAAGACAGTTTCCTATCCGGGGATAAAAAGAGGTAAGATAATCGACAGAATTCATAAAGGAAAGTGCCCTTGCTTGAAGAGATTTATGTGGGACTTACTGTGCTCCACAAAATCCCTTCCAAAGTGCGTATAAGAAGCAAAACAAGAATAAAAGAAAAAAAAATAAAAGAAAGAGCAATGATAATATAGGAAACTAACCTGAATAAATCCTTCCTATATGATGCCAGAAACTTTGAGAGAGGAAAGCACCACAAAGATGACCCAGAGCAACATGAAGTAAACGCTGGTTAACCAAGCCCAAGGCTTTGGCCCTCCCAATTCCGCACCCAATGTGAGACGCCGAAGCACAAGAACTGATATACACCCCACAGACGTAGAAAAGAACACGATCAACGAGAAGCTAAGTCCGGCTGCATCTTGAATCCTCAAAGGTTCCCGATACATGATGAAGTTGTATGTGGTGTCAATTAGCCACGGGACCCCAATGCCCACATATATGTTCACTGAATTGCTACAAAGCACAGCAAGAAAAAGAAAAGAGTCACTTCAAAGATTTCAGTAAACTTGTGGTAGTGCTGGATCATTTTTTTAAGAACCAGATGAACTATGTGGATATGGTGCTGCAAGAAAGCTCAATAAAGGAGCCACAAAACTGTTGGATATATTATTAATATAGTCCAAAATAATATGTTCACATACAAGCCCAATAGATAAAGCCATAGTTATTTGGGTCTATATGGGCCGAAGCCTAATAACTTTCATATAAAAACTCTAGGGTTTCCCTACGCTGAAGGTAACACTGTTGATCGTTCCAAACTTGACGTCTCTTGATGTAATACGTCAAGCAATTACTTCTTCTCTCTCAAACCTATTATCTCCAACAAAAACATGGCCTTAACACATCAGACAAGACAAGGCTGACATCAGACAAAGTATATTAATTGTTCAGTGCTCCTCCTTGTTGAAATATCTTCATTTCATGAGCGACTGAGAGAGACAGTCAAAGATGGTGTAACTAAAATCGTTTGCATATTTCCGAGTAAAATTTTCACTTGGAAACTAGAGAAAAGAACTAAGGCGAGAAGAGCCCACGTATTTAAAGGAAATACTTTGTTAGCTATAATATAATGGAGATTTAATAATCAAATCTGGTGAGTTTCCGCCAATCAGCAGAATTACAGTTAGTGCATGCAATACTGGTTCGCAAATGCCCCAGAATTATTGGTTGCCAACAATACCAAATGAATATTTCAGTAGCGATTGGCTACAGGAAGTTTTCCAAATCCTGATCTCAATTTGCGAATTATTATAGATTATTTATTGGTAAGGAATTAGGAGAAGAAAGACCCGCAGCTAATGAATGGGAAAATCACAAAATTGCAATCTCACAGGCGGCAGAGGGAAGGCTTTAAGATAAAAGTAGAACTAATAACTAAATGGTTCGAGAGAAACAACATTTATAATCATGCCCATGAGTGAATGCAAGTTTAGTAGGCAATGATATTATATTAAGTAAACCTGCAAGTGATGTTTGCAATGGCAGAGTCAGCCGTTGTCTGCCTTTCAGCGGCAATCTTACTAGCAACTAGGTCTGGCCAAGAAGTTCCAGTAGCCAGCGCTGTAAATGCTATGACATAAGCATTTATCCCTGCACGAACACTGAGGACATAAATGACTACCTTAGACTAAGAAAATTTGTGGCTGACCTCAAATTGCCACCCATTCTAAATTGAAGCAAAGATTGGTAACACTAACAGTAACAAGGATTAAGTACCTGTCACGCAGCTGATTAGATCTGTGAGTTTGGTTACCACATAAGCCATTCCACTGATAAAGGTTAAAGAGCAAATGAAAGCAAACCAGCCATGAGCAATTTGGCAAGGAGGAACTAAAGCAAACATGAGCCTCCAAGGTGCAAGAAGTGACTGCCACAACATTCGCAATGCCCGCACATATATGCTGTACAACTTCTTTGTCTCAGCACTCTCCAACTGTTTAAAAAACCAGGGAGACTCAAAAAACAAAAACGCAGGAAAGCGAAAAAGGACAATGATATCATTGTCAGACAATGTTGATATAAATAATGAAGTTCCTTCAAAACTGAATGATTGAATTTAATTGCTGATGACAACTAAATTATACAAAGTGTGTTACTAATTTGTGAAGTTTTAGTCCATCTTTTCATGGAGACATCGAGCCTGGCTAAAAGAAAACAAAAGGAAAAATTGAAAGATAGATGAGAACTAAGAACTCACATTCGGACCCTAGCATGTAAATGGAATGGAAATGTCTCCCACATTGTTGTCATGTTTGCATGCCTAAAACAAAAAGAGAATATGCATTCCCAGCAAATCAAAGGAACTGGGCAAATGCCCATTACAATAAGGTTCTTCTTCGTATACTTCAAATAGGAAAAACTAAAGAACCGTCCTCATGTTCCCCCACAGAACCATCCTCAAGTTCCCCCAGTTACAATTTGCATCTTCCAGTTTCAAAACCAATACATTTTTTAGGTTAAAGGTAAGAAATATATTGACTTAAGAAAGCAAAACCAATACTTTACAACCTCAATTTTCAAAAGCCAACTTTTTGCACCTTGAAATTTTGAAAGGACCACATTTTGCGCCATCCATTTTCAGTGGTCTCTTTAACTCCAACGTAAAAAGGATTCATTTTTTGAAACCTTAGGGGGTGAATGTATTTTCTTAAAGTAGAGCAAGAAAACTGCAGAACAAGAAAATGTTGGGATAGTTTATGTTATTTTTACTGAGCATGCAACCCATAGCATAAGAAAAGTTCAGATGTTCATGTAATTTTCCTTAAAGGATAATTTTGACTCTCTACTAGAGTAGTCGAACCAAAATTAAAGATGCTATCTCTACGCGGAAAGAAGGAGGTTGCGTTAAATTCACTTATTCTATTATATCTTGATTGTAATCCTTCATACCATTTTCCTCCAATAAGAATGCCATCAACTGATACCCACGTTACACCATTTCATAAGCTAAAATAGATGTAGTTATAACCATAATAAAGCAGAGTGTAGATCAAGCGAACCATATTAGGGAGCGTAAAAGTAAAACAACTCAAAACAGTGTCTCCCATATCAAAAGAATGATTGATCTAGCAAGTCACAAGAGCAGACACCCAATACGTACATGAAGAAGCATGCATATGAAATTCAAAATGAAGGAAAAAAAGGAAAGATGGGCGACGTTAGAAACCCTCTAGGCAATGACTTCTGCCTTGAAGTCAGACTTTTCAAAACAAGCAGTCGTTCAACATGATCAGTGGCGTCATTTGCACTCTAGAGAGAGATATATGAACAAGCATTCTGTTGTCATCCAAACAGGTGAGAGAAATTTGAAGGTTGCCCTTCATTTTTAGGTGGGGAGTCCAAAAAAACTAATGCAGATAGTGTGACTTACCATCAGCGCATCAACAAACTGTTCCTTCCAAAGTGAAAGCACATGAAGTTCATTAGAGGATTCGGCTAAATCACTGGCAGGTACGTTGTGATACATTGGACCTAAAAAAATTAACCTCCTTAAATTAAAAGGTTCATGTAAAATCAGAGTAGAAGCTGAAACTGGTGGAATAAAGAGGCCTACCAAAAACTGTATGGAACTATCCAAACTCAAATAAATAATGTCACTCTAAGCATACAAATATTTCCTCAGTGTAAGAACTTCTTATTGACATTATTTTTTAGCAAGCCAGGTCATCTACACATGCACATTACATTGTGATATGCACCTATTAGATCCGTGTGCCGAATGTCAACGTAACCAAGAGCATCTGGACAGAGAATAAAAGCTGAAAGGGAAAAATATGGTGGTGCCAGCCAGAAAATGGATGTCAACTATTTACATGACACAAAGAATCTAACAATAGGTATGGCATGTCACACATTTGCTCACATGGACAGGGAAGAAGCGTGGATACGTCTGTGCCACTGGCAAAAGAACTTATCAGCCAAGCAGGGACAAACAATAAGTGG
Organism: Eucalyptus victrix; assembly: GCA_016097545.1. NCBI lineage: Eukaryota > Viridiplantae > Streptophyta > Magnoliopsida > Myrtales > Myrtaceae > Eucalyptus > Eucalyptus victrix. The sequence goes on along the minus strand of CM027845.1, from coordinate 38,730,208 downwards.
AGAACGTGGCTGCTTAGCATGTAATGTGCAGCATAACTACTGATAAAGCAAATAAGTGCAGGAAAGATGGCACAGAGCAACTTCAGAGATTGAACTATTCCACGTCCGGAATGGATGGAAAAGATGTTTACAATAGTCCTTTCATAATTTTCACCAATTTGAATTATCTAGGAGCACTCACCATCAACATTGTCCACATGTTTATATGAAGCAGCCTCTTCTGGCACCCATTCCTCTGGCCTCTCGCCCCTTGCTCTTTGGACAATGAATTTATGAGACGGTCAACTCAATTAACAGATATAATCTGACAAATCCTTAGTTGAAACAAAAGGTATCAGGGAGATTATTCAGACATACAGAGGAAGAGATAAGTAGGGCCAGCGCTTGTCTTGAGCATATGCATGTACCAGTAGTAACCCAAACTGCAACACAGTTAAAAGTGCCTCCCAAATTGTCACAATGTCAGGAGTCCAAACCTGCATCAATGCCAAATCCCTGAGTAACAGGTTTGGCAGCTAATGTATCCTTCAACAAGTTCAAGCAATTTCTCTGATTCTCTGATAACTGCATCAGATTACAAAGCTCGATAATCTTAATAGTCAAAATAAACTCCTATGGCAGGAAATTGTCACTAATTTCTTTAAAAAAACATGTCTCTTGGAAATACTTTTTCACATCTGTAAAAAAAAAGAAGCAAGTCGAGATACTATAATATTATTGCATCCTGTCAGAAAGCTCAATCATTTAAATTTTCGGCAATATTACCTTCAAAATTATGTACAGCCAAATATAAGCCCAGAAAGACCAAAAGAGCTCCACTGCCCAAACGGCAAGATCAGATATCTTCTTCAATTCACCAGATTTAGGAACCAAGACACAGACAGCATGAATAGGAAATAGGTCAAATGCAGCAGAGCCTACAAGCGTTCCAGGACCCAAACCTAGGATAAAAAAATTCTGCAAAATGTCAGCGAAGCATGATTTATCTATTTGCTTGCACAAAATTAAGCATGAATCAATGTTAACTATATATAAGCACTAAGGTTGATTACATTATAGCAAAAGCTATGACAATCAAATTGGTATAACGTCCACAAGAGTTGAAGCAAAGGGAAGAGTTCCAGGACCATGTTGTGGGGTGTGTCATATACTGTAAATATATATATAATTCGAAAAAGATATAACAAGGAGGAACACTCAGATTGAAATTTTAAAACACAATCATCCACCGTCTTCAGTAGGCCAAATAACAAAGAAAAGAAAAGCACAACCTTTTACTACTATGGCATGCTTAACATGACCTTTCAAATTTATGGAAAATGCACAATATCTGGTCTGTTTGACAAAAACAGGACAGGTTACTATTTCGTCCATAGCCAAATGGTTTGGATATTCATCCGAACCAGGTATCTTTTTAGAGAGAGAAAATAGGGTGATTTCCCTGTTAAGGAGACGCCATGAAATCGATATGAAGATGAAAATGAGCTGTATTTGGGGGTTGTGAATGTATTGCTGCTAGCCATTACTAGTTGTCAACGCAGTAAGAATTAGGTGAGCTGACATGAGCACAAGATCACGCCTAGACTAGACAGAATACTAGAAGATGATATTTTTGTCATAGTGGTAGAAGGTTATGTATTTTTTTTTGGTACATTTGAAAGGCCTTAGGTTAATTTGGCGGATACCTTTGAGAGTTTGTGTTAGATTTGTCACAGTAGTGAAAGGCTGTGTCTTTTTTTTTTTTTTTTTTTTTTTTTTTGTGGTATTTGGGCCACAATAACCAGCATTTTTGGATCATCATTTCTTCAATAAAACTTCTCAAACCATTTTAGAGATAGATCGATTCCCTAAATACAAAATAAATGGAATTTTTTAATACTAGCCGCACTCAGTTTTGTTTGGGCAAAGAGTATCTCGCAAAATTACTAGCAATTCAACACAGAAAGCTGCAGCCTTGAATGTAAATGGCATTGGCAAAGTAAGATTTTATTACCATAGAATGATAAATCAGAGACGCCTTTGATAAGGAACTTGCTTCCACTTCCCGTGAGAATGATACAATCAGTAAATTTAAGAAGTTTTCCAGGTAAATAACACTCTTAGACAAAACAAGTACGAGAGTCCAAGACTTACCTCCGGCATAGAGTTCCCCGACGTTTCTTAGAGCATCAATAGTAGCTAAAGATATTTGAGGGAAGCTAGTTCCAAAAGCCAGTAGAGTAATGTCCGCTATAGTGTAATTCCACACCTTTTCTTGTCTGACAACCTTCGAATTTGTTTGAGGATCTATCTCTACCACCTCACGTGTCTGCTTCACAACATTCTCCATAGAACAGAAAAACCTTGCAGTGATAGCTGATAATCCAATAAAGCAGTAAGCAAGACCAAGGAAATAGAGGAAGGTTCGGAAAGCATCTCCAAGAGCTGTTTCACCAGGAAAAAGCAAGTAGCTCTCACATACTCCATGGCCCATCATATCTATCAACAATGTGGATGTCTATGTCAAAGTTCACATTTCCTGCATCACATTGATCAACATAAACCCAACTGCACTAGGCATCGGAGCCAAAGGTTGCAAGATTAAAAACCAGCTTGACAAAGGATATCCCACTCAAATAGAAAGAGGAATTCAGCTACATATTCATATTAAAATCACAGTCTTAGTAAGGCAATAGTAATGAATCCTTGAACTCGGTATTTAAAGACGAGGGAAAAAAAAAAAAACCCTTCCGGTTAACTCCATCACCTAATTTGTGTCTCATCAAAACTTGGAGCTTGAATCTCATCACGATGATTGTTCGCATGAGAATTCGAAAACACGAATCCCCCAAACTTAACTATCAGACTGCAGAACATGAGACTAAACTCGCAAGAATGTACGATCCAACCGAGCGGAGTCAAAAAGAGAAGGCGAAATAAGAGAAGAGAAATGGACGAATGCACGGACGGCGAGCCGAACTTAAGCGAGGAAAATCGCCGGGCGTGCCCCCTCGGCGAAACGAAACAGAGAAGATTGGAAGAGAGTCGAGAGAGAGAGAGAAGAGAGAGAGAGAGAGAGAGAGAGAGAGAGGCGCACTGAGGCGAAGCAAGCCTGCATGGCTTGGGCGTCACCTTTTCCCCTTTTAAAAGATTTTTTACTGGGAAAGAGCGCCATTCCACGCCCCCCCCTTCCCTTTTCCTTTTCCTTTTTGTTTTATATGGCTGCCTTTAATTAAAGGAAGGAGCGGGGTCCACATTCGACCAAGGGGTTGAGCACGTATCTGCAGTTTTCAGGCCATTCACGAACCTTCCACCGTCCCGCTCCCATTCGTTGTTAACAGCTCCGGTACTTTGCGTCGCGGTGGATAGAGACGAGTTCGTTCTCAAATTTTTATAAGGATTGGTAGGAAAATTCGTTCACTTAATTCTTTTCAGAAAGAGGTACGGATAATCCTTGAACTTTGATTGCCGTCCTTCAATTTTTTATTATTATTTAATTTGGTCTTTGAAATTTGACTTGTAAGCTCCTTAAACCATCGATAGAAGTCCAATTTAATCCATAAATTATATAAAAATGATGCAAATGGAAAGATTAAATTGAATTCTTACTAATTATTTCGGGAACTACGTTGCACACATTAAAAATATAGCGATAATATTACATATTAAATTAAAGTTTATATGTTGTTTTAATACCAAAACGAAAGAGATTTTTCAATTTAATTAAAATACAAAAGAACCAGAGAAATAAATGGACATTAGAGATATACATAGTTCGATTTAATATCGATATTTACATTCATGATGAGAGGTTTAATTTATTATAAGCGGAGAATTGGAGTTACAATTGTTCACATGCACAGGCATTTTTCATGGTTAGATTATACCAAAACTTAAAAGTGTTTACAAATAAGATAATTCAATTGGTTATAAAATTCACACCACAAAATTAGTGTGAGTTTGTTCGAGCCCAGTGCAAAAAGCCCGCCAAAAAGTTAAAAGAGCTCCAGCGCGTTGTCCTTTTTGTCTTCGTACACCGCCGCTCCTTCGCGCGGCTGCTCGCTTTCACTTTGCGGGTTCTTTTCTTTTGGCTCCGGAAAAAGCCCCCACTGGGAACTGGCCGCCTTTTTCAACCCTCTGGACCCCATCGTACTCTTCCTTCGGTACAGCCTGCTTCTTTTCAACCGTTTCCCGCAACCTCGTTTAATCAGGACATATTTTTTCAAGATGTGGAATTTTAATTTTAATCCCAACACAAACTATATTTATTAGATATGTTATGACGTTAATAAATGGATTATACAACACAAAACAGTTAAGGTACCGCCTACTTACCTTTTACCAAAAAAAAAAAAGTTAAGGTACCGAATTCTTTTGTATAAAAATGTTTACTTGCGTTTACATATTGTTGGAACTTCTAAACATGTCTGAGCATTCAAGTTGCTTCACCATACAAGTCCAATCATGTCGGAAACAAGTAAATGGATCAATTCCTACGTGGCACGTTTATTATTCATTACCATTGAGCTTATATGAATACACTAGCCCGTGTAGTCTATATATCTTGTCAATTGCTTGTGTGACAAAAAAAAAAAAAGTTCAAAGACAAAATTGAACAAGCAAATAAAATTCAAGCGTGACATTGAGCCAAAAAATAAATTGGCAAGTCAGTAACTTTAACGGCCATATCAGCAAAGTTTGTTAAATCTTTAATGGACCATGTCGAACAAACCTTAGCAAGTTTAGGGACAGTATTAAAAAGAAAAGTTGGGGGATAATATCAAATAACGTGGAAAAATTCAAGGGCTACTGATATCATTAGCCTTGATTGGAATATGTCAGAAAACAGCAATGCCAACAACAGGAAAGTGTACAAACTCCAACTAGAGGCCTTCAACAAGTACCTGTCACCAACTATAAACAGCCAGAGGCCTTCAACAGATACTTGTTACCAATCATAAACAGCCACAGTTCAGCCAAGGGCGATGCTTCTTCGCACCTCAAGGAAGGGCTTCAAATAAAACCTGCACAAAGATTCAAAGTTTAATAATTTCTGAAGTAATTATGTGTGTTAGAGCTTGGAACCACACAGATCATCATCATGTCAATTCTCCATGCACTGTAATTTTGAAGGGCAAAAATTTCTTCATGGTCACAGTATTCGGGAGAATAGTATGAACTTACAATTTCACACAGGCCTTACAGGATTTATAAGTTGATGTCCTCTTGGTAGATGACCATACTCCCAGGGCTCTTGTGGTTCAGACCACTCAATATAATGCATAGTTCAAATTGAATCTTGACTACCTGACATCTGCCTTTCCAGAGTATTTGACTACCAGAATTTCTGTGAATGATCTATTGTTTCACTCAATGTCATGTCCAAATATTTTGTGGCCACATGCACCTATGAAAATTGACAGGACCCCCATGGTTTCATGGCATTAACCCAAAATTTTTTTCATCTACCAGAAATCTTTGCAAGAGCAAACTCCATCACTGAAGTGGTGAAACCGATTGCAGTCCCTAATCACGATCTTGCGTCCGTAGACTTTGGATATCATCTTTATGGCAACATGACAATCACCACATATTCTAAGGTTCTTAATGATTCGTATGGGAGTACCAGCACTTGTTTTTAAAATGCAAAAGGCTATAGCCAGTTTTTCACTATGAAGGGATAGAGCAAGCTCTTTTGTTTCCTCATCCAAATCAAGCAATATTTCTTTTGTGTTTCCCACATAACCCGCCTTCTTCAATTTCTCCATGATCTCATCAAGCATCATATAAATCTCCTTAGTTTCCGGATGGGAATCATCTCCCACAAAAAACTCGTGAAGTGCCCCGTCAAGCTCTACTAAGCTACACCCAGGGACTTTATAAATGCCCTTTGCTTCCATTAGGTTTCTGACTTGCCTCACTTCATTCCATCTACCCAATTTCGCATAAACATTTGATAGAAGCACATAGGCACCACTATTGTCAGGATCCAGCTGGATTAGCTTTTGAGCGCAATCTCACATGTCTCAATGTCACCATGTGTCCTGGATCCACTCAGTAGAGCACCCCATATAAGCACATCAGGCTCCATTGGCATAGACTTCACCACAGTCCATGCCTCCTTTAGTAGACCTGCTCTCCCAAAAAGATCCACTAGACAACCATAGTGTTGAATCATCGGAACTATTCCACGCTCCTCACTCATTTGCCTGAAAAATTCCTTCCCTTGACTCACCAAACCTCCATGAACACAAGCGCAAAGAATACCCAAGTATGTCACACTATTGGGTTTCGCACCTTGCTGTATCATGTCAGAGAACAAGTCGAGACACTCCCCAGCATGACCATGCATTGCCAAGCCTGATATCATGGCACTCCAAGCCATGATATCCTTATTAGGGCCCAAATTGCGGAAAACCAATCTCGCCCTCTCAATACTGCCACATTTAGCATACATGTCTATGAGACAAGTCCCCAACACAACATCAACTCCTATCCCACATTTGTCAATATAAGCATGAGCCCACTTCCCATGTTCCAGCGCACCCAACCGCCCACACGCCGAAAGCACCCAGACATGGTAAACTCATTAGGCCTAACCAAAGCGCCTTCCGCGAGTTGCATCTCCCTGAACAAAGCAAGCGCTTCCTTAAACTCCCCACACCTAACGTACCCATTAATCATGGAACTCCAAGATATCACGTTCCTCTCAGGCATTTCGTCGAACAGCGCACGGGCAGTGTCACTCCGACCCATTTCAAGCACGCATTGACGACAGAATTCCAAGACGGCAAATCCGGTTCGGCAATCTCGTCGAACACGCGACGTGCGAGCGGCGGGTCGCCGCACGAAGAGTACATGTTGATGAGACAAGTCTGGACGAAGGTATCCCGGTCAAGCCCAAAGACGAAAACTTGGGCGTGGATCTGTCGACCCGACTGGAGGTGGGGAACGGAATGGAAGGACTGGAGGAGGAAAGGGAAGGTGTGGAAGTCGGGTTCGACGCCATGGGAGCGCATGCGAGCGAAGACCGATAAAGGAGGGTGAAGAGAGGCAGGGGATTGGGCATGGGCTCGAATGATGTTGTTCCAGACGAAGGATTCGAAGGTGCGGTGAGCGAAGTTGAGAGTCGGGTGCGTCAACGAAATGAGCTTCGCGCTTGTGGAAGGTCGCATCTGGAGAAGCTAGCGAGACGCATGGAATTTCGGCAGGGGGCGAGTTTCTCCTCATTATAGCTAGCAGAGGAGAGCTGCAAAGCTTTGGAGCAATGACGTGCACGTAGACGAGATCAAAGTTAAAAAAAAAACGATGACCTCGTTCTAAATAAATAGATCTAGTTTTGGATTGAAAAAGAAAAAAAAAAGCCAAAAGACATTTTTTTTTTATCATTTGCTAAAATTCAAAGACTAGTAAAAAATTATATATGAGAATTCCTATGTCACGTTGGTATAAATATATTTTAAGAGTTTCGAGCATTTTAGATTGTAGCTTTAAAATTGAAAAATGAGATTTAGAAAAAGAAAAATATAAGAATCACCACATAGAATAAATTTATGTAGTATGGTGTGAAATTCTTAGTGGATGGTTGAATATGCCGATAAATTCATGTAGTAAATATAGAATTTTTCCTGCACTTATAATTTATGTCTCCCATTATTTATATAGTTCTCAGATCCTCCGAAAGGCAGATACTATATTATTCAGTCCTAAAGTATACAGGATCACATGCATAATTGTTGCATGGTCCGCTCGAGCCAATAAGACCAATGCATAAATCGGATGAGCGTGCACAAGTAATTTTCCTTCTTAGATGCAAACCTGCTTACGTACGTCTTTTTGGCCCCACTATGCGATAACGGAAAGTGGCACAATCGCTCAGCGACGCCACCACTGCGCCGCTGAGTGGGGGAACAAAAATGTTGTCCTATTCTCCGTTTTCTTTAATCTTTTTTATTTTTTGCTTGGGTATGTTCAAATTTATTTATCTATAACGGACAACTTATCATGTCTTTTAGCTGGATATATCCGAATTTGTTCTATCCGACAAGCGTCAAATAGGATGAATTTGCTTTGTGTTCTAAGCATGTGTTTTGCTTATTTAGCTTTTATCTCTTATAAGAACTGTCCAATATTATCCTAAGGTGCATCATGCATGTGTCACGGACCGAAAGAAAGTCGACCCGAGAGGTTCCCCGAGGACGACCTTGACTCGTCCGTGGAAGACCTCTTGCTTTCACTCGAATTCCCACCAAGACTTATCCCCGAAGTTTCCAAGGGCGGACGACACCGTCATTTTGCCTGGCTCTAGAAGTTTCCTTCCATTAATGTCAGTAGGTGGTAGTTGAATATTTATGTCGGTTGTTGAGGCGGTGCGATCTCGCCCGTCGGATAAAAAGAGGATCAACGGTTGTAATCAGAGGCCCTCAACCATAAAAAGGGGTGTCCTCCTTAATTTGTAACCATCCAATCCGCCATTTCAGCAATACAAAGTTCAGTTTCTTTCAAAGCTTCTCTCTCTAACTTTCTCTCTCAACGATTCGGGTAAGCGAGCGGGTAGGTGTTCCATCGAGCAAGGCTTAGCTTGGGTGATCCAAAGTTGCCCGAGTCGCCGCGCAGTCACGATCCCAATTGATCGGCCCATAACAAGTGGTATTAGAGCTAAAGAGAGATCCGTTCGAGAGACAAGGAGCGCCAACGGTTCGAAGGAATGTCAAGCCAAGAAGTTGTCATGGTTGGAGAGGCCGCACAAGTCAACGAGAACTGCGGCCATGGAAAGAAAAGAGACGCCTCGATGGATGTTGTAGCTGCGTTTGATGAGAAGATAGGGAAGGTCCGAAGCGCCGTGCTCGAACTCATGGAAGGTCTTGACGATGTGCAGGTTGAGAGTTCGTCTTGACGATGTGCAAGACCGGATCATGGAGGTTGAGAGTTCGCTCCGTGAAGACTTCACGTCATGCCTCAATGAAGCTACCGCGCCATTACATGACAAGGACGAAGCCCTTAAAGCATTGATCGATGTGTTGAAGGAGCGCGTCCAAGTGGTCGAGGAAGAAGCTCCGCGTAGGGACGAGGTCGAAGCCATGAAGGCCAAGATCTAAGAGCTCAAGACCGAGCTCGCCCTGTGCAAACTAAGCATCACTAACGGTGCTGTGTCGAACCAAGCGGTGCCCAAAATTGAGGTGCCAAAGCCGAAAGAGTTCAAAGGCGAACGATCCGCCAAAGAGGTGGACAACTTCGTCTGGAGCATGGAGCAATACTTTAGCATCGTCAACATGCACGACGAGACGACTAAGGTACAAACCGTTTCCATGTTCCTGTTTGATATGGCAATGCTTTGGTGGCGCAACAGGTGTGATGAGGTTAGACGCGGCGCCAATCCCGTGTGCACATGGGACGACTTCGTGAGAGAGTTCTGGGACTACTTTTTCCCTGAGTTCGCTCAGCAAGAAGCCCGTAGCAAGCTCCATCGCCTTGAGCAAAGAGGCGCGATCCGAGAGTACGAAGGAATTCACGGAGCTCAAACTCCAGATTCGCAACCTAAGCGAAGAGGAGGCTCTTGGAGCGTTCATGGATGGATTGAAGCCATGGGCACTTCTCGAGCTCAAGAGACGGGACGTGAGTAGTCTTGCACGAGCACTGAGCGTGGTCGAGTTGCTCATTGACCTCACCAAGACCGAACCAAGGAGTCGACAAAGGGATTGGAGGTCGGATCGACCTTGCGAGGATGAAGCACGAAGCACTCCCCGGGCCGCGCATGATCAAGGCGGCCGAGCCAAAGCATGGGGAGAAGGAACTTCCAAGCCATCCTTCCAAATGGGTTGACTACCGATGGACTATGCGAGTAAGTTCGATCAACCCCCACCTTCTCCTTGCTTCATTTGCCAAGGTTCGCACTAGACCCAAAAATGCCCGAAGAAGGATCGAATCAATGCCCTCCTTGCCATCGAGGAAGAAAAGGAGGAGTCTAAAGAAGAAAAGAGACAAATTCGACTTGGAGCCGTGAAGATGATCAACTCCGTCCAAGCTCGGTCCCCAACCAAAGAGAAAGAAGTTGTGTCAGACCCAAAAATGTTCTAAGTCAATGTATGCGGCCGAACGCTATACACCTTGGTCGACACAGGTGCGTCGAACATGTTCATGTCAGAAGAAGTGGCAAAGGCCTTGAACCTTCGCGTGGAGCCGACCAGGAATACATTCAAGCCGGTCAATTCAGAGGGCGTCCATGGCGTAGGATCGACTTCGGATGTGGACGTCAAAATTGGTGATTGGAGGGGCAAGATGGATTTCGAGGTAATCCTTCTTGATGATTATGATCTCATTCTTGCCATGCAATTCTTCAATAGTGTGAGATCCTTGATCGACATGAGGACCAAGTGCCTCGTGATCCTCGATCCGGATTACCCGACAACGGTCCCAATGATCAAAGGGATGGTCGACACCAAGACCATCGCGTCGATCCGACTCCTCGATAAGAGCTTGAAGGCCATCATGCGCATCAACAAGCTGTCCGAGGTGAAGCCAAAGGCCAAGTTGGATCCTACCCCAACAAATCCCATGCCAATCCAAGTGCTCTTCCCCGAGGTTGAGTGCGCGTCAGGTGCTCCGTCCAAGCCAAAGACCGAGCCGCGTGCAAAGTCCGAGTTCATCAATGAAGGTTGCGGCCCATCATATGAGAGCGTCCACACCAAACAAAACAAGAACAAGAGAGGCCGTGCCAAAGCCCGTGCTTGTGCCAAGAAGACCAACCGCCGAGCTGTGAGCAACGAGGGCGTCGCTCGAATGAGTGGGGGAGATTGTCACGGATCGAAAGAAGGTCGACCCGAGAGGTTCCCCGAGGACGACCTTGACTCGTCCGTGGAAGACCTCTTGCTTTCACTCGGATTCCCACCAAGACTTCTCCTCGAAGTTTCCAAGGGCGGACGACGCCATCATTTTGCCTGGCTCTAGAAGTTTCCTTCCATTAATGTCGGTAGGTGGTAGTTGAATATTTATGTCGGTTGTTGAGGCGGTGTGATCTTGCCCGTCGGATAAAAAGTAGATCAACAGTTGTAATCCGAGGCCCTCAACTATAAAAATGGGTGTTCTCCTTCATTTGTAACCATCGAATTCACCATTTTAGCAATACAAAGTTCATTTCCTTTCAGAGCTTCTCTCTCTAACTTTCTCTCTCAACGATCCGAGTAAGTGAGCGGGTAGGTGTTCGATCGAGCAAGACTTGGCTTGGGTGATCCAAAGTTGCCCGAGTCGCCGCGCGGTCACGATCCCAATCGATCGGCCCGTGACACATGTGTATCAGCTTAAGTTGGAAGGTATACGCTTCTTGGGGAAAAAAAAAAGGGAACGGAAAGAAGGTAATTCACAAGACATGATAATATAATCGGCCCAAAATATAAATGTCGGATTAGCGTGAGCACAATACTATTAGATTCAGTTTCTTTGTCAAACCGAACTGAACCTTATAAACATGGTTCAAACATAATGGGACCAAACCAAACCAATTGTAGACTAGTTTGGAATCGAACGGAACCAACTATTTTTTATGATTTGGTTTGATATCGTTTTTTCTTCTTTGACTTTTTTTCTCTTTAATTATTTGTAATTTGCTGAGTTTAAATCAACTCAAAAGTAAGTTAGACAGATTATTTATTTCATAAAAGCCAATTTCTAAGCTCGTGACAATTCATAATTTCATACAAAAATGAAATCTAAGCTACTTCACATTTAAAAAACAGAGACTATTTCCAAGTATAAATGATAAATATAACAAGAAAATTAGTAGGTGCGTTTTCGCAATTTGGTTTGGCTTCGATTTATGAACAGGTTCCCCCCCCACCCCCCCCCCCCCCCCCCCCCCCCCCCCCCCCCCCCAAGAAAGTACTCTTGAACCATGGATTTAAAACTTTATAGGCTCACCACCAGTTAGAATTATACAAATTTTTCCTAGGAATGTGCAATTCTTAGGCTGTCTCCTTCCATAAAGGGAAAGAAGCGTCCCGTCAAATCAAATTGAAATGATTTGAGCTCTTTGATCAAACTCAAAGACAGCTACATTCGGAATTAGAAAACAGCGATCCAAGGGATTAACGTTATGACGCTAAGATGCTCCTTTTTGTCTCAAGTCACTCCAAATTTAGAGTGTCCATGGCGGCTTCAGTATCAAACGTCTTAAACAAGACTCCTGAGCATTGAATTATTTTTGCCAAGGTCGAAAAAAGAACCAAAACTCTAATCACTGGATAGAAGAAGAGCTACTAATGGCCCAGGAGACCTCGTTGTGTTTGTGTTACTCGAGTATTTTGAACCAAACTAAACACTTTGCAAAAGAAGCAATGCCACAACGGGCAAGGACTGTCAATAGTTCAACTACATACAATACAATACACTGACCATCTTGTCATCTGTCTAATGTAACACGGCAAAACTTATGACCAATTAATGACCTTTTGATCCATTATGCCACTGAAAGTCACTGAACATCATGCAGACATTCTTGAATCGCGGCTTGGAAATCATCGGACTCGATGTCTGCGGGAGGGTACATGCGAAAAACATACGAGATGGGCTTGGATACCTCCATCACTTTCTGGGTGGGAATAACATGCGCCAATTCCCCAAAGCTCTGCTCGGCGAAAGGAAATGATTCGGTGAGGAACAAGAAGCAGCTCCTTCCCAGCTTCTCCACCTAGAACAATAATCACAAAGTTGTCAAAACAACACGAGGGGCTAACGACGGGTATCTACAAAAGATGTCTTCAACACCCCATTAGGAACTTCAGCAAAAGAGTTTAAAGATACCACTCCAAATATGCATGGAAATGGCGAGCTCTCTGCAGAGCACATGCAATTGCTGATCGGTCAATCACATGTTCCTTACAGGATCCCATGATCAAGCGAACGCAGCAATGACAAAAAAATTGTCACCATCTTTCAGAAACCGTAATTACCTGCAGGTTTGAGAACCTAAGGTTGTTCATGGTAAGAATGACCGGCATTTCACACAAAGCATCAGCAAGTAGCCGAATTGCTAGATACTCGAAGAAATTCTTCATGAAACTTCTCTGTCCCTCCAAATTTTTCCCATATCCGCAAATTTCAAAATCAGGAAACCACAAGACGCATTTCACTGACTTCCACAGAATTCGACTCTCCGCAGATTTCCCTATGATGGTTTGGTATGGGTGATGGAGTCCCCACATAATCTTGACATTAGTCAATGACGGGTCAGATATGGAGGACTCTATAAGACGTGTGGTGGCAACCATTCTTAAAGGATCATAACTCCGGGCAATGTTGGAGGTAAAATGGAAGTTGGTGTCATCCAAGATAAGAATATTCCCCTCATCGGCAAAAGGAAATAACCGAATAAGTAGTGCTGGGTCAGCATCGCCATTTTCTGGGATGCACGAACTTGGCCTAGTGACTGATGAAAATGGTGTGCCCAGATCATGAGAGAAGAAACATGAATCACCATTTCGACAACCCTGCAAGTCCAATTACACAATTAATTAATGAATTACTTTCACTTTGCATTGGGGAATTAAGTAGCAGTAGAGATAAAAACAAGACTTAAGAGCATATGAGGAGAGTGTGGCATGACGTGGACATAATCAGCTAGAGGTTCACGTACACACAAGCAATCCCAATACCAGCTTTTTGAAACTCTTGCTTCAGACAAGGAGCTATTTAAGCTCAGAAGCCTCTAATCTCTTAGGAGGACTATATGCAAATCAATCCCAATACCAGCTTTTGGAACTCTTGCTTGTGACAAGGAGAGGCCAATTTAAGCTCAGAAGCCTCTAATCTCTCAGGGGGACTATATGTGCGAAATCCAGAAGTTTATTTGCTTCTATGACCTTTCAACATACATGAAGCATCAACGGAATTCTTTTTATGAGTACCCTATCAAGGTTTGTTTAGCTTTGCAGTAACTTCTGCTATAACCTCTAGTGCTGTAGCCTGTAGTTGTGTCATACCTGTGGCTTTAAAATGAGCATAACAGAGCATGTTCCAAAAGTGCTATAAACCTTCAAATGTAAAGTAGGTAATACAAACTCTCCAGATCAGAGAAACTTCTCCAGAAGCTGCTGAAGAATGAACACCATTAAAGGTTCTAACTGCACCAGCTCTTGAGTGCTTGCCAAGCATCTAAAAAGAATCGAAGCACTCCAAGAAAGCTAGAGCAGGTGCCAAGCAGTGCTCCTAGGCACATGTTCTAAGGCAACTTTCAATGTGAGGCCTCCGAATGACAGAATCGTAAGAATTGAAATTCTTGAGAAAAAGAATAAATTCTCTCAGAAAATGTAAGAACATCAGGAACTGGACAAGGTGTTTGTGGTGGTCTTAGTTTGATTAAATTTAATACATTACTAGATACAAAGAAACTTAGTAAAGCATGTACCACTGAGCATGAACAACAAAGCAATGGAATCTGATATGCCGACAACTAAGCACAAGCAGATAAATTTACAATCACATATGGAGGGGTTACATCGCCCTATGATCGGCACGACCATTCCTTTAAAAGTGGGGAAGAGTCTCAAGTATGTGTCATATGCATTATGTGAACAGAGTATAATGAATTGCAGTAGTAGGCAATTTAAGAAGTTAACTATGAGATATAAAGCATGCCACCGACCTACCAACTTGTCAAAGTTATCTACTGCTTTATTTGCTTCTATCAAGCGGAAAAATAATTCTTCAATCACATTCATGATAAAGCATAACACGTCACCAAACATTCACTTGGTAAGTGGGCACAAACTCTGAGAAAGGAAATTTATATGCTGATAACACATGCATTCATATTTTATACGGTGAAAATAAAAGTCAGAGGGAAGTATAAACCTTTAAAGAGGTGAAGAATTTGCATTTTGCTTGGAATGTATGAGAAAACGAGCAATTACTGCCCCTGTTGCAAGATCTTTTTAGAAAATGTTTACATAATTTACGGCCATTCTTAACAGAGAAACGACTCCTAGAAGAACTCTTGGGCTGATCACCGGGTGCCAATCCAACGTAATGAGCTTTTATCTATAAAAACATTACAGACAAAGGAAACTTAATTTAATAGTTATCTGCAAAAGGGCACGTAAAGTATGATACAGTACCTCTTTAACAACAGCTGTCAATGTGCCAGCCACATTTTTTGTTTGGAAGTCATTTGGGGCAACAAATGGCATAGCAACACATTCCCTAGTGTCGGTAGAAGAATTAAGTTCTTCGTCATCTAGGCCAGCTGCATCTTCATTTTCATCTTCATCTTCATCTTCATTTGGCGGACACACAAGAAGGCATTTGTGTTGGGAGTCACAAGGATAGTAATAAGAAGGAAAACCTTCAGATTTACCAAGGAAGTTGGGTCGAAATCGATGCAATGAACTCAGGACATCTTCATCTGAGGAAAAGCAAATTCAAAATCAAAAGTCCAACCAAGTGAAGAAAGAAAAGGGGAAGAGAAGTGACTGGAGAGAACTCTAAGGACAAAGTTGCAACTGTACATATTTCAGCGACATGATTAAGTGATGGCTGACTAAGATTATGAAAGAAGCACCAGTCTTCTTCAGTCTCCAGCACCATCTTCTCCGTAGCTTTCATGTCATCAAATTGTAGAACTTGATTTAAATGCTTAGTGCGATACTTGTCCTTCAGAAGAATGCAACATACTATGAGAATAAATACCTCAAAGATCTTCAAGAATAAATCATGGGAGTACCTTGAAAATGCACTGCCAAAACTTAAAGGCACACAAGTTCGCCATTAAGATCACCTCCATCAGAGGGCCGGATGGAGGTTTTCTATTATCTCTGCTAAAGTAGCTGCCAAGGTACTTTGCCAACTGGAAAGAAAAGGGGAATAGCCAATGAGACTACTGTCTTTCACTAGTTGATCGATCTTAAAAAGAAATTGGCATTTGCTTGATAGGAAGTACCAAGTCATCCTCCCCAAAAAATGGATGATGGGTCGAGGTTGCATGTCCATCAATACACCAAGAAGAATGCCCTCATGCAGCAATCCAACCTCCCCAAACTTAATTATGAGAAGAGATGCATCAAAAGACAGAGAGAAACTGGCAAGCAGACGTCCATAGAATGTTGGCTCAAGCCTCCCTCTATGAGATGTCTGGAGTGCACCCATACGAACTAGCAAATCTAATGCATCCTGAACAACATCAGGATCAGGGGGGTCTAAAGCCTTCTGCAACAGCACTAAAATTATTTTTCAAGGATTAGCATTTCTATTAATCAAATAATACTGAATATATGAATGCAGAATATCAGGGAATGTCAAAAACATAATCATGGAAATCTGTATCATGTATCTTAGAGTTCTGGAATAGATGCGAGTTCCCTCTTAAAACCATCCAATGTCAATTTTTGCACAATCAAATAGTGATAAATGCAGTAAGGATGTGTCAGTAATACGGCTTCATAATATTTTCTGTGTGAAGTTTTCCCAGCAGTCTTAGCTAAGCACAAAAAGGAAAAGATCCAAAGACAATACTTCTTAATATAGATAAGCGATGACGATCCCCCTTTCAGTATCTTCTGAATAGCTTTAAACAGCATGCCTTTCCATTCATTTCAAGACTTCCATAATTTCTTCATGAACTATATTTACATGAAAGTGTATAAACTATCTCTTTCTTGATTAGTCAATTGAAGGGTGACGAAGGACGGTTAAATTCCTTAATGCTTTGTGAATATTGAAAATGGGGTGTCTCGAGGTGTTCCTTGAGCTGAAGAATTTCCCCCTTGTCGAAGAGATTCGCTTCCTCATCGCAAAGGGTTCCAATATGGAGGGAGTTGATCGAACAAGAAAATTTTTGCAAGGCAGAATGTCCTGACCAATGTACTCATTGATCTTAAAAATGCAACACATAATGGGAATAGATGCTGTATGGGCAAGTCCACTGGGATAAAACGGAGGTCATCAGTTTTGGATTTCAGTGGTAGTGGAAGGAAGGTCATTAATGCTCTAGAAAGGTATGGCTATGCTAAAAGGAGGAGGAAACAAAAGGACTTCTCAGTTTTGGTTTTGCCCTCGTCCCTACATTTTTTTTTTTTTTTTTCATCCTTTTGCATGATTTTTTACGCATAGGTTGGAGTCCCATTTTGCACTTCCAGTTCTAAGAGAAGATTGATAGATCTGGGCAAGTTTGTAGATGACGAAGGTGAAACAGGAAGAGAGGACATTTCAACAGCGCCCTTGTCGTTTTGTAGACAGAAGGAACATACCTCTGGGATCATTAATGGCCTCTAGTTCAGCACAACAGATAAGAAGTATTTGCCGTTGCAGCCGTAATCTCAGCATAGTTGGACAATCGTAATCCTCTAGATCACTGAAAAATGATCGAGTTACCAATCTATAGATCTCTCCATCACAGGTCCGACCGGTTCTTCCTATTCGTTGCTCAGCCTACATGTAACTTTGAATCTCATGAACATAACATAGAAACTAAGACTAAGTTACTGGGCTTTATATGATACCTGAGATTTGGATACCCACGTGAGCCCCGAGAATTCGCATTTCCTGTTACCGTCCCAGGAAACTTGTACTGTTCGACAAGAATCAATTATAAAAGCTACTTCCGGAATTGTCACTGATGACTCGGCAGCCAATATTATCTGGTCAGAAAGAACTTTCAAATCAGAAGGAACTCAAATATGTGGTATGTTTCTTTAACTGGCTAATGAAAAGAGATTTAACTTAATAATAAACCCATATCATTAGGGGAAAAGTTGTACTTTACTCTAACTACGTTCATTTCATCAAGTAACCACCCATTTCATACCATTCTCCACTATCACGAGTCCTTCGACATCTCGAGTGTCAAAACTTGGCACACGGAGATATTAAGTATCAAAAGTTAGGAAAGTAACACCTTCATTAAAATCATAGCAAAATGGATCAGTTAAGTGCCAATGACAAGAAAATTTGGCCAAAATACATATATGGTGTTTTTCCGGTGAGACAAGTGTAAACTGACATCATTTTGAACGCTGACGTGGTTAGACAAGTGCAAAAACAATATCGTTTTGCTAATATGGCTAGATAATTAATATAAATATTAATTAAATTAAAGTTAAAACTAAATTTATTCATTTTTTTAAGAAAAAAAGGAAGAAGATGAGTAGGCAACTGAAGGCTCAGCCCTCACTGTCACCTCCTTATTGTCGCTAGCCCTCGCCGTCGCTTGCAACCCTAGCCGACCGGCAGTGAGGGCTTGCGAGCACTTGCCCAAATTTGGGGTGAGAGTCACGGCTCTCCCCCAGATTCGGCAAGGGTTGCCGGCTCTAGCCTAATGGGGCAAACACTGGGCTAGGGTTGTCGGCTCTTATAGGTCCTTGCTGCCGGTTGGCTAGGGTTGATGGCCCCTGACCAAGGCTCAATGATCCCGGCCGATCCTTCCTCCACAGTCGCCAGCCCTTCCTAGTGACGACGGGGAGGCGATAGCAAGGGCTGAGTTCTCGCCATTCTGCAACTTTTTTTTTTTAATTTAAAAATTTTGATTTTAAATTTAATTTAATTAATATTTATATTAAAATTCAAATCTACACCAAAATGATGTCATTTTGGCGCTTCTATGCTGAGCTAGCTCTCTAGCAAGTTACGTAGGCAAGCAATGTTAATAAAAAATTGTCACATAGAATTTCCGGTAGGGTTCACTAGACTTGTGTCACGGGCCGATCGATTGGGATCGTGACCGTGCGGCGACTCGAGCACTTTAGGATCGGGATAGATCGCCGAAGCACCTAAGCCAAGCCTTTCACAGTCGAACGCTCACTCGTTCGCCTTACCCGGATCATAGAGAGAGAGAGATTTCTAGAGAGAGGAGCTCTGGAAAGAAGACTTGCTTTGTATTGCGGAAGTAGTGGATGATTACAACTGAAGGAGGACACCCCCTTGTATAGTTGAGGGCCTCGGATTACATCCATTGATCTAGTATTCTACCGGCGGACGAGATCGTACAGCTCCTACTACCGGCATAAGTGCCGACTACCTTCTACCAACATAAATAACGGAACGGAATACCGTAATCTAGCTTAATGACAGCTTCGCCCGTCCTTGCAATTCAGGGAGAAGGCTTGGTGGGAATCCGAGTGAGAGCAGGAGGTCCACAGGCGACTTGGGGTCGACTCTGGGGAACCTCTCGGGTCATCCATCTTTCGGCCCGTGACACTTGACACTCATGTATCTCCTTTTTTTTTTTTAAAGTGATATTTAAGTCACTTTCTTAATTTTTGATATTCAAGCATCATTTGCGTCAAGTTTTAGCACTTAGGCTATTTTTTAACCCCACTATCACCATGTCTACCCCATTAAATAATCACCCAATTTCTTTCAATTTTTTTTTTCCTTTTGTCATTCATAACCTCCCACAATCATGCACGCACTTCAACACTAATAATGGCATAAGAAATGGTACGGTTCCACAGCAAATACTATAATGGTCTCGTACTAATTTCACATTGATAAGTACACATAATTTCACAACCGTTCCTAACAAAAGCAGAGACAAACTAATGCATAGCCTCCTTGAAGAACGCAACATGAGGAAAAGCACATGGAGAAACATGCCTAAAAGATCTGCACCTATGCAGTGACATAAATAGGGTCATTGGCTTCCCTTTTCTGCATCAGTTTATTGACATAAATGCTGCCGAAGATTAGAAGTCAATACAAGCGAGGTTTTTCATGTAAAATCTATTGATACAGTTTTCCATTGTGATAACTTTTCAGAAGAAGACAATCTTCATGTTTTATTGCTTCCTCAAATACTTCTACAAACTAAACAACATTTTAAACAGGGAAAAAAAAAAAAAGAGAGAGGCTAAAGGCCTATTTGATAACGTGCTAAATAGTGTCCGATTGTATTCTTTTTTTTTTTGAAACTAAAAAAAAAAAAAATCTGTCTAGTGACTTTTTTGTTTCTGGAAATAGATTTAGAACATAATAAAAAAGTAGAAAAAAGTTATTTTTTTGTTTCCAAGAACAATTCTAAAATCAAGCCAAATCGTTTTCCTTTTTTTTTTTCTTTTCTTTCCTTTCTTCTTTCCTTTTCTTTCCTTTTCTTCTCTTCTTCCTTTAACTGAATGCCAGCCACCACTGTGGCTGGCAATTGGTTAGAGGAAGAAGAAGAGGAGAAGGATAAAAAAAAAAAAAAAAACAGAAGAAAAAACAGAAAAATATAATATAATTATTAAAAATTAAAAGAATTAAAGGGTAACCCACCCCGCGGTGGACATGTTGGTTCACACTCTGCTCCCCCATCCAAGAGGGGAGGGGTTCAAAACTCTACACCCCCATTGCACAACTCAGTTGCGGCCCGTGGGAGGTGAGTCCCTACGGGTCGGCCTGGGTTTATGCCGCCGGCTGCCGATTGTACGACAGTTCCCAGGTCACCAAAAAAAAAAAAAAAAAAAAAAAAAATTAAGGGTTGTACGAAACGCATTTCTATTCTAGAAATAGAAATTTTGAACAATTACCAAATGTACCCTAAATGATATGATGCCTTTGGATGGAGCACATTAATCTTAACTTAGTTACCAATATTCAGATCGTGCAAGAAGCTAACATGCAAATTAAGAGAACTCCAATGCCGAAACATGAGAAGTTTATTTGAGCTTCCCAAAAACGCATCTTACCTTACGGTGGGACTTCCAGATCTTCGTATGCCACAAAGCTTGTTCTGTGTCTTTACCGTCATGGAAAATGACTTTGAACGATGAACTTGAGGACTTCAAAAGACGCCATTGCTGCCCCCGTGAACGGTTTGTTGGCAGAAAAATTAATATGCTCTTTTCAATGTCTGGCTCATTTTCATGTATATGCATTACCAAATCATGAATGAGTGTTTGGACTTCAGCTTCAATCTCTGCGTTGGCTGTTGAAGGGCTTTCCCCATTGCAATATTTCACTGACAATGACTCTGAACTAATTCCAAGCAATTTGGTTACCTGTTTCAGCAAATTTTAATAAATAACAGTATGCCTGTCAAGCTATATTTGAAAAAACCTCGAAGATACTCCTCTTCATGAGGAACATAGTAATTAACCTTTCTATAGAAAAGAGAAAAAACGACTGTCAGGAATTATCATATACTATATCGATGGCTTTTGCTTTCGTGAAAAATTGATCTTAACGATTCATAGTCACTCACAATATCGCAACCCAAATAAATAAAAAAAAAAAAAAGTACCATGATTCCGACATCACTTTTTCCCACAGTTTTTGACAAACATGAGGATTTCATCTTCTGGACCAACTCTGCTCCACCGTCAAAAAAGTTTTCCCCACCATTATATGATCGTTTTGGGTTTTACGGGGTTGAGGGAATAGGGGCCTGGTATTGGATTGAATATGACTAGACACATGTTAACACAGGAGTAAACTACTTCTGGACATGAGCAGGAAAAGAACTAACAGGGAACTTTATAACCCATGGTAATAAAAAGGACAGCGTTGATATGGCATATGTAATGAATTTGATGCAATATGTGGAAGACATATTTAGGAAAATGCACATGGACTATGATGTCAGGAGGTATTGAACGTGTACTGAGATACGATATGCCAGTTGTCAAGCTAGGGGACAAATGGATATGCAGGCCATACTTTGTTTTTTATTTTTTTGGTCAGAAGCCCCACTTTGTTAGTAGCCTTGGGTCATGGCGCACTTTGAAGCCCCGAATCATCTATTATATTGTGCATGGACATTAGCCGGTAGTCAAGATATTCAAGGATTTCTCACTAGCGAAACAGACGCTTCTTTACCAACACCTGATCCAGAAAATGGGCAGCAGATTGCAAATCCTGATTACAAATCATCTATTATACGGGGTTCTGCGTCTCTGAAGAAGCTCTCGGACTTGCAGTGGCAATTAAAACAGCTTCATGGGTATAGAACGCTCCAACAGAACAGTATACTGAGAGCTCTATCGCCCGGGAATTCGACCTCAATTGCAACATATTCAAAGAGGGACTAAACCCTTAGCTGTCTATCTTAGAAATTTCAAGGCCATCTATAATATTAAATGCTACCATTGGTCAACTTGTTCCGGACGCAAATAAAGTTTTCAGGTTGCTGGAAGGCCTTGGTGACAATTCCGAGATTTTCAAGACCACTGTGCTTTGACCACCCCTTCCATCATATGCAGAAATTATCCCCCAACTTCAAAGCTATGAATTACCTAATAAAAGAAGCATGACTGCTGCGTCAAACGCCTCAATGGCGTTTGTTTCTCAGCGTAACCCCAGTGGGAATCGTGAGGCAGCATGGCTCATTTAGCTTTAATTCAAGAGGTCATGGTTGTTTGCAATCAAATCAGGGAAGTCCCACTACATCTTCCCAGTTTGCTCGCTCAAACTTGAACATCTCGTATGGCGAGGTCCAGCGAGCTTGCCTGGCCAAGGCGAGCCTTGATCTCGCTACATCTGGGTGAGGCTTGACCTCGCCCAGGCAATGTGAGGTTGGCCTTGCCCTGGCCTCTGGGGGCTGGCAATGCTTCGGCAAGGTCGCCGACTCTTGTCTGGCCAATCGCCGGCCATAGCCAAGGCTAATGACTAGCCAAAAAAAAAAGAAGAAAGGGGAAGAGAAGAAGAGAAAAGAGGAGGAGAAAAAAAAAAACAGGAATTGATTATAGGAATTGTTCTCAGGAGCTCAAAGCTACTTTTTTGTACTTCTTGATTTGGTTCCAAATCTATTCCCAAGAACAAAAAAAAAAAAATAGATTTTTTTTTCCAGAACAAAAGATTTACCAAATGAATTTCTGTTTTTTTTTTTGTTTCGGGAAACAAAATAACAAAAATAGTTGTTTCAGAAATAGTTACCAAACATGGCCTAAATAGCCGTTGACAAAACTTTTTGCCAAGAAAATCAGATTCTATGAGCGGCCAGATTTCCAAGTATCTCTCGACCCACCCCAAAGGCTCTTTGAATTTCCTGAA
This sequence comes from Eucalyptus victrix, assembly GCA_016097545.1. Lineage (NCBI taxonomy): Eukaryota > Viridiplantae > Streptophyta > Magnoliopsida > Myrtales > Myrtaceae > Eucalyptus > Eucalyptus victrix. Next base: position 38,707,282 of record CM027845.1, on the reverse strand, counting down.
GACTCTCCAATGGCTAAATTGAAGACTGAAGTTCCATCTAAGATATTAAAATCGAGCTGAAAGGGTTGGCGAAAAATTGAGAAAGTTATAACTCTGATATTGTCTTGTTCTCTCTCTTATTGTAATTGTGCTCCAACTCATTTGTGATATTGTGCTAGTACTCATTTGTGATTCTATATTTAGAGTCTTTGTTGCTTGTGATCTGTGAATAGTGAAGTGTACTAGTCTAATGGTCGTACTTGTTTATTGATAGGGGGATTAATCAACTTTGCGTAAAAGTAGCACTTGTTATATTATAACATCATTTGAAATTACTAGTGGATTCCACCCTTATATAGAGTAGACATAAGCTTCATATAAGCTCAATCACTATAAAATCTGTATGTAAAATTTTCAATCCCCTTATCCATCTTTATATCTATCTGAAAAAAGTATTTGCATATGATATTATCAAACTATTTATGTATTGATCAAAATTGAGCTTAGAATATTCCGCAAAGATTTTCAAGTTATAAATCAACCTATTGAATCATCCCTTTAGGTTGCATCGTTAGCCTCAACAATATTATAGTTACAGCTTCTTTTGAGACATCTGGTGTCGCAATCAATTCCCTAGCTACTGTTCCTTCGCATCCCATGATCACCAAGTCCCAGTCAGGTACTTTAAAGCGTAATCCCAAGCATGCTAACATTGTTGTCTCATCCATTCACACTGGGCCCCGTGCCAATGCCTTGCTCTTAAACATTCTGAGTGGAAAGCGGTAATGGTTGATCAAATATATGCTCTTGCCACATATAAAGGTGTCAAAATCCCATATATGAGCCTTAAATCATAAATTGATTATATATGGTCACTTACCTTTTGAAGAGACTAATTAGATGAATTTGAAAATTGAAAGTTTAAAATAAATAGGTTTGCGCTTGATTATATTTTTTGGGGTAAGTCTTTAGAAAAATGTAAATGGCTTTAAGTTAAAAGAGTTTTTCAAAATGCAAATTGTGTTTAGTAAATTGTAATTTAAAAGTTCATTATGAAGTACTTTTAATAAAATAGTATTTGAAGAAATTATATTTACAAAGACCTTTATTATTAAAAAAAGAAAAGAAAAAAAAGCTTGTTGGTAAAAGGCAGCGACTTGCAGCAATCCAAATTTGTCACTGACGACCATCATCTAAGGTTGTTGGACCGTAGGCGGCCCTCGAAGACAACTAGCGAGGGCTGCCTAGGATTGCATGACCCCGACAGGGATTGGGCAACCACCGGCGAGGGTAGTGCAACCCAAGCGAAGCCCTCACCTAAGGTCGTGTAACCCTGTTGAGGGTCGCCTAGGGCCGTGCGACCCTCAACCCAAGCGGGCCTTGCCAAGGCTGCGCAACCCTGGCGACCATTGCTTGGGTTGCGGCAACCCAAATCACTTGGCCCCTTGTGGAGGTCGCTACGACCTAGATAGTGCGGAGGTTGCGTGACCCACCAACGACGGTTGCCAAGGTTGTCGTGACCGTCGTTGGCCTCTCTCTAGCTCACCGCCTGCCTCTCGTAGCCTTGTGAAACGCCACTGGCCACCCTCAATGAAGAAGATGAACGGTCAAGTAACAAGGGCAAAATAAAAATAAAAAATAAAAAAAAGAAGTTAGTTGAGGATAGCTTTGGAAGAAATTTTTTCACTAGCCCTACCCGAATTTGCACGTCAAGAATGCCGAAAGTCCAAGGCATCTCAAGACTAGCCTTGGCCTTTCAATCTTCAGAAGGCCAACTTTCCCCTAATGGGGTTTGTAAAATTTTTCCTAAACATCCACATATTAACCAAAAGGGCTTTGGATGTCCAAAACCCATTCCCAAGGCCATTCCCAGATGTAGCTGGGTTGGACTTAGAACACATTTCCAACCCAAACCTCACACTTTCTCTTCTCCTTTTTAACTTTATAATTTTCCTTTATAAAATTCAAAATGATTTTTTAAATTTATTTTTTCTTTTCTTTTGTTTTCCTTTTTTTTTTTTCTTTCTTTTTTCTCCTTCCTTAGCTAGTGGCGGCACGGTGAATAGCCAACAATCGGCCAGGCGAGGCTTGAGCTCACCAACCTTAGGCAAGCTCGAAGTTGCTGATGACTAGCCTCGAGCCTCACCGACTTTTTTCTAGCAAGGCCCAAGCTTGCCGGATTTGGTGAGAAAAAGAAAAAGAAAAAAGCTTTATAAAAATTATTTAAATAAAAAATAAAAAAATCATTTTTAAATAATTTTTTAAACATTTATAAAAATTGTCTATTAAATTTGTATTGCATGAAAGTGCTTTAGCAATACCATTTGTTTTAAAAATATTAAAAGAAATAAGCTTTCTTAGGTTTAGATAAAGATTTCACATTTATTTTATTTTATTTACTAATTTTTATTATTTAATTTACTTTTAAAATTTGCTGTGCAGTTTTTATTCAAGTAACATATATGTGAAGAGCTAAAAGTGAATTAAATGGGTAGGAGTGGATTAACTAAAATTGAGTTAGATATTAATGTTTTTCGGTAATATGGAGTGAGTCAAGTATGGATTGAGTTAAGTATGAGTCATCAAATTTATAGTACATGAAAATGGGTCAAAATGAATTAAATAAGTCAATATGAGTCGAACCATTTTTAACCCAATCCACTCATTTGACGGCCACAAAGAATACTTGGGATCTTGTTCCTCAACTACAAAAAATGAATTTTGTTCGTTGCATGTGGGTCTTCAAAACCAAGCTTCATGCCGATTTTACTTTCGATCATCTCAACAAGTAGTATAATTGGCCCCTTTGGCAACTACTCGATGCCAAAAATACATTCCTTCACGGAGATCTTGATATTCCAATATATATGAGGCAGCCCCTTGGATGCCACAATCAATCTCGGCCTGATCATGTGTTTACTTCGACGAGCACTATATAACTTAAAACAAGCCCCACGTACATGGCTAGACAAGTCAGCTATGGATTTTTCTACAGTGTCAATGACCTCTCCCGCATCGCCCGCCGTGGTGATTCCAGCCATAGGCTTCGACACAGTCCACATCACCATCTCAGCTGAAGCCGTGATCTCTGTACTGACTTCCGAAATCATCTCCCAGATTATCCCAATCCGAATCAAATTCCTCTAGGTAAGCCAGTCATAACTATTGTTCCCAACCACCAGACTCCTTTGGACAGCTGAAGCTGGGGACGAGGATTATTCGTCCGCAGCGCTACTTTGTCCGCCCTTTCCGGGTTTTCCCCCGGACCGAGCCGCTCAACTAACGTGTCTAGAGTTAATCGAAGATTCTGCTCTATGCCCTCTTGAGATGCCTTCAGACGACGAGCAGCCGTCCACAAGGCCTGCGCCCCCTGATGGGACGGTTGCTTCCATTGCCATCGTAATTAGACATGGCTCCACTCACCAGCAATTTTACCGGTTTTGATACCAATTGAAGCAGCAGAAATGGGATAAACACGGATAAATGAATCCACAAAACATGCACAAGATACAACACTCACAGATGAGCGGTTTTACATCAAAATAAAGAGCATTTTTATGAAAACCTGAACTAGGAGGAAAAAGAAAATTAAAAGATAAACTAGGAAAATGTAACCAATCGATAAATAGAGATTAATTTGAATAAAATCAACTAAGATTATACTACGGATAAAGAAATAAAAGTAAAATCCTATTCACATTCTAATTAAAAAAATCATCAACCATTAGGGTAATAAATCCACAACATATCTCGACATTATCTTGATGGACCCCCGCATCATGATTACAAAAGTATAAAGAAACTTTACGAGTATTCTCTAACATTTACAATAAAAAGTTTAAATGGCCACAGCAGCAAAAATCAGCCCTGGATTGCTTCGTGAAAATCTGCTTACAAGCTGTTTCAAGCAGACTTCTAAAAGCAGAAGCAAGTACTTGCAAGCAGTGCCCCGAAGGCATTATGTTTCGCCGCTAAGAATCACCACAAGAGCTACTTGCTAATAACTTTTCTAGCATTTGGTAAGTGCAAAAACATGGCTGGCTCGATAAGGTGAAAAGGCAGTAGGAGATTCCAGTCATCTTTTACTACATGGTAATTTCAAGGACTAAGTTCAGTTCAGGATCTGTTTGTTTTGGCTTCTTAATCTACTTATGACTTTACGGCAAATATATATATATATATGACGTTCCCACCAAATATTCAAAAATAATTATTTTGAAAATAAAAAAATCACAAAAAAAGATTTTACATGTCTTTAAATGACTCAAATTGCTAATGATTAACGCTTTCAAAAATTCAAGGTGTTATGTAGTAAATAAAAGTCAAATATAAATACTAAAAGCAGAAAGTAAAGTCTATTTCTACAAGCAAAAATTACGCCGACAGACCTTGAAATTCCATGTGAAACAGGAATGCCAAATGATCAACCATTAAGCGGGTAGTCTGGAAAATTAATGCTGCAATCTGGACTAATAATCGAGCTTTTACCTGCTTGAGATACAAAACTCTTCTTTTATAAATGGTTTGCTGGTTGGAGTTAGAAATGGCAACGACCTCTACTCTTTCACTCCTAGCAATATCTCCAAAGTAGTCCCTGTATTTTGCAATATCGGCTGTTGCAGACATTAATACCACCCTGTAAATTATCAAACAGGAGTTAAGTTTCTAAGGCCACAAAGTAACCGCTATCCATGAAACATTAAATCAAAGATGCGGTTTTCTGTATATATTGCCAGTGTAATTGAATCTTTCCACTTGGTTATTAAATAAAATGCATCCACCTTCTATTTGCACTACTACCTGATAAAAGCATGTTATTGATAAACCGCCTGTTAAGATTTAGTTTCACAAGTGATGCATATTATAAAATGCCTGAAGATAAAGAGAATATTTCACTTCATCTTAAGCACAAACTCCCCAAGTATCACCAGCAATGATTATTGATAAGCTACTCGAAAAAGTTTATATGACCCCCTCATTTTGTGCAGACTAAGTTATAATCTTCGAACTACATCAATACAGGAAAAGATTAATAACCTGACCTGAGGTTGTTGTTCTCTAGGAGAAACTGCTTCACGTAGATAAGAAGGAGATCAGACTCTACAGATCTTTCATGCACTTCATCTAGTATGATAGCCTTGAAATCAAGTACATTCAGACCATTCTCACGTATTTCATCTAACAAAACTCCCGCAGTTTTAAAAGCAATCTTTGAGCTGTAGGTAGAAAGGAATAAGGACTTTAGTTTAGGATAGACACGACACAGATGCCTAGAGGCACTTCCAAATGGTGAATCAATCTAGAATTTGCATAAGCCACTGAAAAGAAAAATGGCTTAACCAATATATACATAGATAACAAATCAATGGAAGTGTCTCTTGCATTTACGTGTTTTACCATTTAAGACACGGTGTTTTACTTTCTTGAACATGCATTAATGACATAGATATTTGAAATTGGAGAAAATAAAATGATTAATGAAATCTTAGATCACATTTGTGTGGAAAAATTCAATTACGATGCTAAAAATGGACCTATTTGGTCCAACTTATAACTTCTATTTTATGACTTTCCCTCCAAAATTTCAAAAATAAAAATTTTAAGTTTGGAAAATTGTGAACAAATTATATAGGATTTTTCATTTCGACATTTATATAATTTGAAGTGTCCAAGTGTTTCACATTTAATAAAAATTCAGACGCTATAACAACTTCACATGCACAAGCTTGATGAATTACATAGTACATTTCACATGTTGTAACTATTTCATAATATGGTATGGTAATGACAGAAAGGTTCATCAGTTGTGTGGATGTTGAAGTCACCATGCTCATGGACATTTTTCTCACTACTTACGATGATCATAGAATTTAGGAACTCTTCACACACAAAATATAGGTGGGAAAAGAGTTCATATTTCTGTAATGGTATGGCTGAATATGTTGGGCCAACTTAAAAAACTGTCCACCTGTATTATTTATTAGTTCAGTAGAGTAAAAAAAAAAAAAACAATCTGCAAATAAGTTCACCAAAGATTAGCTCAAAAGTACTGGAGGATAGATAAAGAAGGCAAAAAATCCAAACCTGCTGAAGGATATAAAGGACAGTAGATATTTAAAAAAATGCGTGACTTTGAGTAGTGCCAGCCGACATGTCCAGAAGCCCAAAGAAATAGACAGCATATTAACCATCATGGACCATCTCATTCTCGATATTAAGGAAATGGTTGGGGGGGTGGAAGAGAGAGAGAGAGAGAGAGAGAGAGAGAGAGCATGCATGGCTACCTGGATGATATAATCTTTAAATGACCAACATGATATCCAACTTCCTCTCCCAACTCACAATTACGGGCTTTTGCAACCATTTTAGCCATGGCTACAGCTGCAAATCTGCTAGGTTGTGTGCATATTACAGGATAGATATTTCTCTCTAGCAGAAACTGAGGTACTTGAGAGCTCTTCCCTGACATTTAGAACAGACAATCAGATCAATCCCAAGCAGCAAACTGTGGAGAACTAACAAATACAGGTCAGAGCATCAGTCAGATGCAGAGAAGTAGATAACACGGGTTCAAATGAGATTCGATTCCCAATCCACATTTGTAACTTCAGGGCAAGCACAAATACAATCATCCCAGTATTGGATTACACGGTTGAATTGGTTTAAAATCAACATTCATCCAATGAAAACTTCTCATGATACAGATCTTGAAGGCCCCATCCTTAGTTTCTATTGAAAGCTTGCTTTAAATTGAAGGACAATCAAATATAGGACTAGACAAATCAAACTATTAGGATCCTAAATAATCTTTTTCACTCCTCTTAAACGCTAGATAATGAAAGACTGTATTCAGCTTTAAAACAACAACGACAACAAATGGATAACATCCTGGCATCAAGCCAAATCTCCATATTCTAGATGTGTCTTAAGAAGAACACTAAATGTACAATCTACCGGCTTCCTTCTCCTGTAAGTTTTTAGCAATCAGAATCAGCGAATACAAAGTGCTTAACTGAAAAAAATACATGGTCTATAAGTTTACCAGCTAAATGAGTTCATATCTTTCCAAATTTCCATTAAATAGTGAAATCAACGAGATTAAGAATTCTTTAGACAAACATTTCATGCGTTAGCAATATTGCAGAGATTAACAAAGAAGCTGAGTACGAAATGTTCATTCATCGGAATAAAACAAAAACGTTGACGCGATCACATTCCCACGGTTTTGTGGGCATCAGTACAAGCTACATGAGACCAAATAATACAGAGCTACGCTAAAGTGACCTTTTCATCATTCATGAACACTTTTGCTCCTTCGGTTTAGTTTCCAAAGCCGCGAAACACCATGAAATACAACAACAAAGTCCACGAACTAGCGATGGAAAGAAAAGGCGCGTGATGGATAATCGCAAACCAAAAGGCCGGGGAGAGAAAAAGGAATCTCATGCGCTCGATTCGCATCACACGAGTTCGAAAGCTTATAAGAGAAGCAATGAAGCACTCCTTCGCCTAAAGTCTCCCAATAACGACCCCGATCATCCAAAATCGCGGTGCCAAATTCAGCGTTTCAAGTTCATCGCTCACCGCTCATACTTAAACGGAACAAAAAATGGAATGCAGCAGAGCACTCTGCATACACACGCAAACACACACAGAGGAGAGTACCGCATCCGGTTTCGCCGACGATGAAGGTGACGCGATTCTCGAGGATCTTCTCAACGATTTTCTCGCGGAAGGCCATGATGGGGAGGGCAGGGAACCTGGAGGAGGATGACGAAGAAGATGGAAACTGAGATAAATCTGAGGAGCTACACGACGACGTCGGAGAAGAAGGCCTCGCCATCGTCGACGTCCCTTCGCAGTGCTCCTTCTCTCTCTCTCTCTGTTCGCCGATCGCAAAGGATGCTCGTTCTCTCCTTTTCCAACGAAAGTTACAAACTTCTAAGTCGGTGATTTTAGAAAAGGGAAGTAAGGTTCGAATCTTCACATTTTCGTAAAATTTGAGTTGAAGCCAATTTAATTTTTAAGTATAAATTTTGACTTCCACGACAAAGGAAGTGTTTCGACTCTCACGCGCTCAGGTGGCGAGACAAAAGTCTTAGATTACAAGTAAATAAGGCCGACTAAAAAAAGATCTGTAAAGACAACAGAGGGCGGTCGCTCCCGCAGAGTCGATAATCCCCTGCTCAGAGGTCGTATTGGGAACTACACGTGTCGGCCTGTGGATGGGTTCTATGGGAGAACCCTTTGCCTTTGACTTGGACTATTGTCGGTTGAACTGCTCGGGGAAGAGCGGCGTACGCTGGTCGCGGGAGCAGACGATGGTAAGGGTTGTTATCTTCCTCCGGGGAGAGGGAGGGTGGGTCCCGATGTCACTTTCTGGGCATCTTCGCTTTTTATCGGATACGAGGAAGAAAAAAGTTGATCATGGCTGGACCAGAGAGGACTTGTTAGACCGGGTTTGAATTACGAGAGATAATGGTCACGATCTCCCCGAACGAGCTCACGGTCTCTGTATCACAGAAAAATTGTTCACAAAAATCTTGAATTTAATATATTTTTATCAATTCAATCCTTCATCATTCAATTATGCCGATCTAATTATAAATTTTTTTATATTTTGCTAATTAAATTTATTGAAACGGTTAATATTGACATGACAATTAACAATAATATTTTTTCATTAATTTTTTAATTTTCTATTTAAATCTTTGTTTACCACAGTGGCTAACATGGTGAAACTAGCCGACTACAGGGGAAGTTGACCTCGTCCGTAGCTACGAGGCCATAGCTGCCTTCACCCAAGGCCGATGAGGCCTTGGGTGAGGTTGGCCTTGCCCAAACCATAGCGAGGTGTGGCCACAAGCGAGGCTAGACTATATCTAAGAGAATAAAGGCATGAATAATAATTATTCTGTTTTGAAATTAATTTCTAAAAGAGAATAAATTTTTCTATTTCTATTCTCGAATAAGTCTCTGAGCAAGAATACATGTTTGATATTAATGCAAAATTTCTATTTCAGAATAGAATTTCACAAAATTTCTTTATCTTAGGAGGCAGTGGATGGTGGTGGTGGCAACTCGCAGCCAATGACCCCAGGGGGCGGGCACAACGGGCGATGACGACCGACCAACGACTAGGCAGGCGATGGGCATTGGCAGTCGGTAACCAGCAAGCAGGCAAGTGGCAGTCGACCACCCGCGGTGGCGACCGGCGACTAGCAACGGATGAGTGGCCGACTGATATAGCTAGTACGAGTACCTAGAGGGGGTGAATAGGTATATAAAAGATTTTTCTTAATAATTACACAATACTTAGACAATTGAAAGATTTGCAACAAATAATAATCAACGTAAGACTGAGTAAAGGAAAGAGAGAATTGAACACGCGGTTTATAGTGGTTCGGCTTGATTCAAGCCTACGTCCACTCTTCTGCACTGACAGCCAATTGGCTGGATTCCACTATGAACAAAGAGACGTTACAGCGTTGATCTTCCTTGATTTCTAGGTGTAGATGATCTACCACACTCGCTCAAGGTATCACCAAGTATAGACACTCTCCGTGTATATAATTTTCGCTCAAACTGTATCGACTAATAATCAAGATGCTTCAAACTTCGGAATTTCTCTATCAATCACGCTTCTAAAACAACTAGAACGTCTTCCTTTTATACTCCTTTATGCCATCATAACCGTTGGCACTTACCAAAGGAATTCCTCCAATCTACCCGTTGGACGGAATCAATTTAAGAAGATCATTCGAGCTATTAAAGGAACCTGACGATAGCCCATCAACCTTTTTGCCCATACAATTAGGATCTTGGTTTCCAAGAATAGAACATTCCAAGAATATTTCGTTGACCATCGGATCTTCAATCGATCTAGATACGAATAAAAGAATCCGCTATATTTATCCAACCAATAGATCTTCTTGAGAGAATAGGATTAAATCCTTAACCATATACTTCGGCTCTGGATTTCCTTCGTCACTGGATCAGAAAGACTGTCAATGAGAATAGTCTTGAGTCTTAAGTCTTGAGTCTTGAGTTCTCGAGTCCGGTGATCGAAAGTCTTCGAGACCTTAAACGAGACGGTCGCAAATATCCGGACTAGACCGATAGAAACGTTTTGTCGGCTTCAAAATATTCTAGAAAGATTTCTCCAACAATCTCCCCTTTTTAATGGTGACAAAACTTTCCTGTAGATTTGAACAACTTTGACCTCGCAAAAACATTTCTCAAACAATATGGCTATCTCATAAAGATTAATAAAACAACCGGACTCGCATCCACAGAAAATTGGTTAGTCTTTCTTGAGTCATACCATATAACAACACTTGATATAAATGCAAACAGTCAAGCATCAAAATCCACAGCCAATTCAGTCAAATTCAAGTTCACACCCAAGTTCACTCAAGTCATACTCAAAAACAAACATAACCACAAAAACAAATTTAAAGTCAAAGTTTAAAAGTTGGTTGGTTCAAATTGCTTCTCCCCCTTTTTGTCATCATTAAAAAGGTGAGAAAGGAGTCAGGTCTGCTTGGGAATGCGCACGATCTGGAAATCTCCCATGGACTAGACTATGCCTTCTAGCCTCTTCAAGTCTTCCCTTAGTTGAGCTACCTCCTCTCCTTTGGCATTGGCTTGAAGTTGTAGAGCGAGGTCTTTCATTTTGTCCTTCAGGGTAACCGAAGATGCTTGTCCAGCATTCTTTATGGCTTGAATTTCACAGTCCAGAGCATAGATTTGGCCTCACATTTCCAGAAGAACATCAAGAATACGACGAAAATCTGCAGAATTATCCGTCTATGTACTTGCATGTGCTTTCTCGGATGGAGTGAATGCAGACGATGGCGTTTCTGTATAATCTTGCAGATTTGGTGTTGATGTATCGTGTCCTTCTTCAGGCAATTGAGAAGCCTGAAACTTTTCTGGATCTGCTGGAGATTGTCTTAGGCCTTCACTATTGGCAGCATGAGGTGTGGACCTTTCTTGCTCGCCAACTCCCCCTATCTCTAGGACCTCAAAAGGGGAAGAGTGATGATCATGCTCTTCTGTATCTTGATTCTCCTTCTCTCCAAATTCAGCTGCAGACTTTTCTTTCTCTTATTCTCCTTCTTCTTCAGCTTCTTTCTCCTTCTCTCGCTGCTCTTCTTCTTCTCTGTTCTTGGCTTGCTCCTCTTTTTCTCTTTGTTTCTTCTAAAGTTCCGTCGGTTGAGGTACAAAACGTCTGGTTCTTATCAGGGTAGAGATTGTGAGATCTTCCTCCTCATCTTCATCCTCCAAGATGAGAGTTCTTCTCTTTTTGGATGGGGCACCAATGGCCTCCTTCCCTTTTCTCTTTGAAGGACGGTCTCGGAGTCTTCACTCGAATTTCTCCATTGCCTTGGAAAGTTCTTTCAGACGCATCTTCGTCAACATCTTCAAACCTACCACCATATCATCACACAGTCGAACACAAAGTGTATGTGGCGGTTCAATATTCATGTATCTGAAGATCTTGGTCACCAGACCTGGATAAGGCAATTGTCCCTTGTCCTTCGACATTGCTAGGGTCTGCATCCTCGATTATCTCTTCCTCCTGTTGATGACCCGCACCTTGTGGGGTAGATGGCGTTAAGTGACGTGGTGGAGAGTGAATCGGGCTCTGTTGCTGACTCGATAATTCTTCCTCTTCGGTGAGATCAAAATGGGTAGGTCCCTCCTTCATTCTCTGTGGTCCCCTGTTCGCGATTCTTGAAGACTTCCTCGAAGAAGACATCCTTCCTTGTCGCTGAAAGATTCCTTTACTTACTTTCCCAAGAAAAGATGACAACTTTCTCGAAGATGAACATGAAGTAGAAACCGGATTGGGAGGAGAATGCCTTTTAGGGTTTTGAAGATTGGGTGAAAAAGAAAACTGTATATATATAACTCAGTTTTGAAAAGGAAAGTTCAATCAACACAAGGAAAGTGTACGAACACTTCTTTTTAAAATCATTAACTGCCAAAATTAATCCTTTTGAAAAGATGAGATTTCGTTTTTCACGGAGACTGTAAAATAACTTAACGAAAGATCGTACCTTTTCAAGTTTAGATAAAATAGCAACTTACAATCTATAGCCATGAATGTCTGAGTCTGAGGATTTAAAGTCTGACGGTTTAGAGTCTGATGGTTGGAGAGTCTCTAGACTTTAACTTCCTCTAGCTTCAAAATGTTGAGTCTGGAACGGATAAAGTTGAATTGATTTTTCTCCAAAGGCTTTGTGAATATATATGCTAGTTGACTTTTTGAATCAACAAATTGAATCGAGATTTCTCCATTTTGAATATGATCTCTAATGAAGTGATGTCGAATCTCTATATGCTTTGCTCTTGAATGAAGGATTGAATTTTTGGTGAGATTGATCGCTATTTGGTGTTGTCACATTTGATTTTCGTGCATGAGTCTTCAATCCCAAAGTCTTGTAGCTGTTGTTTTATCCATAGAATTTGCGAAAGCAGCTTCCAAGAGCTACATACTCGCTTCGTTGTTGAGAGAGTTACGGTGCTTTGTTTCCTTGAAAACCAAGACACGTCCCGCTTCCAAGCAACTAGCAAGTTCCCCGAAGTACTCTTTCTATCGACTACGCAACCGCCCGGATCTGCGTCTAAATATCCCGAGGAAGATTAAAGTCTCCCTTCTTAGGATACCAAAGACCGATGCTTGAAGATGAAGCAACATATTTAATAATACGTTTTGTAGCACCGAGATGGGATTCTCTAGGATCCGATTGAAACCTAGCACAGATGCAAACACTCAACAAAATGTCAGGTCTAGAAGCAGTAAGATAAATAAGTGAACCAATGATGCTCCTATACAGCTTTTGATCAACTTTCTTCTCTTCTTCATCTTTGTCTTTCTTCAAAGAACTTGACATCGGTATATCAGTCTTTTTGCAATTTTCCAATCCAAACCTTTTGACAAGATCATTAGTATATTTTTCTTGGTAAATGAAAGTTCCTTCCTTCAATTGCTTTACTTGAAGACCAAGAAGGAATGTTAATTCTCCCATCATACTCATTTCAAACTCATCCCGCATAAACTTAGAAAATTTCTTGCATAGACTTTTCATTAGGAGATCAAAAAATAATATCATCCACATATATTTGAACAAGTAAAAAGCTTTTGTTTTCCTTTTTGATAAATAAAGTAGTATCTACTTTACCTTTGACAAAACCATTCTATAATAAGAACTTACTTAGTCTCGTCGTACCAAGCTCGAGGTTCTTGCTTTAAACCATACAAGGCCTTTTTCGGTCCCGAAGGCGAGTCTGGCTTCTTTAGGTCTTCAAACCCAGGTGGTTGTTCCACATAAGCTTCCTCATGGATAAATCCATTTAGGAACACACTTTTGATGTTCATTTGGAATAACCTAAATTTTTTATAATAAGCAAACGCAAGTAATAGTCGAATAGCTTCTAACCTTGCTACAGGAGCGTAAGTCTCATCATAGTCTATTCCTTCTTCTTGCGTATATCCTTTGGCCACGAGTCTTGCTTTGTTTCGTACGACTTTTCATTTTTCATTCATCTTGTTTCTGAACACCCATTTGGCTCCAATAACAGTTTTACCTTTTGGTTTAGATGTCAATTCCCGGACATCATTAATGTTGAACTGTCGAGCTCTTCTTGCATAGCTTCGATCCAGCTTTCATCGATAAAGCTTCTTCTATGCTTTTTGGTTCAATTTCAGAAATGAGAGCCACAAAGCACTAGACTCTTCACGTCTTTTGGATCTGGTGCGAATCCCTTCATTAATTTCGCCGATAATGAGATCTTTAGGATATTTGGACTTATGCTTCCGATTCATCGGTTAATTTGTCTCGGTTGATGATCTCTTTCTTTATTTGAATCTTCATGAACATCTTGATCTTGGACTTCAGTCCGAGATACTTCTTGAGTTGTAAGCTTTGGAAGGTCAAGGTGTTCGACTCTTCATACCGAGTCTGATCGATTCATCTTGCGTTGAGTCTTGGAATTTGACATTCATTGACTCCTCCACAGACTGGCTCTTCTTATTATAGACTCTGTAGGCTTTGCTTGATGTAGAATATCCAAGGAAGATACCTTCATCTGATCTTTCTTCAAACTTACCAACTCGATCTTTTGCATTTTTCAATATAAAGCATTTGTAACCGAACATATGAAAGTATGAAACAATGGGTTTCTTACCTTTGAATAACTCATAAGGGGTTTTCTCTAGAATAGGTCTTAGGAAGACTCTATTAATGATATAGCACGCTGTTGAAACAGCTTCAGCCCAAAATCGTGAAGAAATCTTACTTTCAATTAAAAGAGTTCTAGCCATTTCTTGAAAAGATCTATTCTTCCTTTCTACAACTCCATTTTGCTTTGGAGTATTTGGAGAAGAGAACATATGCTTAAAACCAGATTCATCACAAAATTTTGTAAAATTTTGATTTTCAAATTCACCTCCATGATCTGTTCTTATACTTGAAATAGCACATCATTTTTCATTTTTGATCTTTTTAGAAAATTTTTCAAAATATGAGAAGGTTTCAGACTTACTTGCAAGGAAATATACCCAAGTAAAGCGAGAGTAATCGTCCACAATTACTAGACAATATTCTTACCTCTAATGCTCTGGGTTCTTGTTGGTCCGAAGAGATCTATATGCAGCAACTATAGTACATGATTAGTAGAGACATGATTTATTGGCTTAAATGAATTTCTTACCTGCTTTCCCAGAATACATGGTGTGCATGGATCGGACTTTTGGTATGGTAATTTGGGTAAACCTCGAACAAGCTGCTTTGATGAGATTTTGGCTAACGCTTCATGTTGACATGACCAAGCTTTCGTGCCATAAGCTTGCTTCATCTTGAATTGAGATTAGCATTGTGATTCATTTGGTTTCACGTCTAAGAGGTAGATATTTCCATGTCTTCGACCCATGAAAGATCGAGTAGAGTCTTTGCGATTCCGTAACATATTCCTTCTTGAAAGGAGATATTGAAACCAAAAGTATCACACAATTGGCTAATCGAGAAGATTATAATTGAGTCCTTCCACTAGAGAAACATTGCTTATTGTGAGATTTTCAATTTTCACAGTTCCAAATCCCACAATACTTCCTTTTCTTTGTTTCCTCCAAATGAAACTTTTCCATCATTCACTTGAATAAGCTTTATGAAGCAATTTGAGTCTCCCGTCATGTGTCTTGAACATCCGCTGTCAAGATACCACTTTACCTTTTTCTTGACGGAGACCTGCATTTAAAAGAGAGTCTCAAGCTTTCTTTGGTACCCAAATTTTCTTGGGTCCTTTGGTGTCGATAGGATAAACATTATTAGGCTATACTTTCTTAAATGGCTTCCAAACCATAGGACATTCTTTTTCAAAGTGATCCTTACTATTACACTTTGAACACCTTAGAGCATTTCGACCTACGAGACTTTACAAAAACTTTCTTAAAATGATTTTTGTAAGCCTCTCTCGACGGTTTTTTCTTAATTCTTTCTTTTACTTTAGGAAAATCAATCAAGGGAATTGTTTTTCGCTGTCATACCTAGACTAGACTTATTGAAGTAAGGTCTTTAATTTGAAAGAACTTTTTCAAGTTTTTCGGATTCTATTGAAAATTTCTTTGAAATATTTGATAAGTCAGTTTTTAAAAAATCATTTTCTTTCAAAAGATTATATTCTTTTTCTTTAAGAGTAGAAGCATTCAAGTCTAAACTTTTAACTCTTTCTTCTAAAATATTTTCCTTTTGTTTTAGAGTTGAGTTTTCCTTTTAAGTTCGGAAATTCTTTTGAGAGAAGTCTTAAGATTAAAACACGGTTCATCAATGTATTTAGAGACTTTGACAGAATTTTAAAATCACTTACCTCAAATTTCATGTCCGAGTCGATCCGAATCTGAGTCGAGTCCGAATGTGCCATCAAACATATGTTGGCATATTCACTATCACTTTCTTCACACTCGTATCACTTCGGGTTTCGGCTTTGAGAGCTTTTCGAAACTTCTCAGCTTTTCCTCTTTTCTTCTTCGAAGAGGACAGTTGGGTCTCGATGTGTCCCTTTTTCTTACATTCGGCGAGACTACATCTTTGTTTGGTTCTTCATCATCAACGAGACTTGATCTCGCTGTCTTTGGAAACTTTATTTCTTTGAGTTGAACCTTCTTACTTTTCTATTCAGTTTTCTGAATCTTCTTATCATGAGAGCAAGCTCCTCATCATCCATATCATCTTCAGAATCTGTATCATCAGAATCATCATTTGATTTTAATGTAATGGATTTCTTACCTCTTGGATCTTTGTCTTCATTAATTCGTTCCACTTCATAAGACTGAAGAGTTTCAATCAGCTCGTCGACAGATAGTGGCATGATTCTTTACGTCTCTCTTATTGAAATCTTTATATGATTCCAATCCTTGGAGAGTCCACACAGTAGCTTGTTCACCTTCATGGGATCAGAAATTTTCTGTCCTTGATTCTCAAGACCATTAACAATATCTGTAAAACGGCTAAACATGTCGCTTATAGATTCTCCTGGTTTCATTTTGAAGGCTTCATATTGACCAAGGAGAATGTTAATTCGGTCTCCTTCACTCGATCTGTTCCTTCATAGGTGATATGTAATCTGTCCCAAACTTCTTTTGCTGTAACACAAGAAGATATTATGTTATATTCAGTTGGTGACAAAGCACAATATAAAGAGTAAATTGCTTTTGCATCGAGTGCTTGTCTCTTGATTATCTCTTCTTGAGTCATTCCGCTGGTCTCAACAGTTTCTTTCCCTCTTTCAGAGACTGATGCAGCAGTAGAAGTGATTCCTCTTTCCACAACGTCTCATTCCAGAGGATCCTTTGACTGTAGGAAAGCTTTCATCTTGTTCTTCCAGATGTTGTAATCCTTTCCATCAAAGTAGGGTGGTCTGGTTTGCTTTGCCCTTCCACCAGCCCTGGTGCTAGCATACTAGCCATGGATTTTTTACTCTGAAGTAAAACACTTCAAATAAAGTAAGAACACGAGCTCTGATACTAATTGATATAGCTAGTACGAGTACTTAGAGGGGGGTGAATAGGTACATAAAAGATTTTTCTTGATAATTGCACAATACTTAGACAATTGAAAGATTTGCAACAAATAATAATCAAGTAAGACTGAGTAAAGGAAAGAAAGAATTGAACACGCGGTTTATAGTGGTTCGGCTTGATTCAAGCCTACGTCCACTCTTCTGCACTGACAGCCAATTGGCTGGATTCCACTATGAACAAAGAGATGTTATAGCGTTGATCTTCCTTGATTTCTAGGTGTAGATGATCTACCACACTCGCTCAAGGTATCACCAAGTATAGACACTCTCCGTGTATACAATTTCGCTCAAACTGTATCGACTAATAATCAAGGTGCTTCAGACTTTGGAATTTCTCTATCGATCACGCTTCTAAAACAACTAGAACGTCTTCCTTTTATACTTCTTTATGCCATCATAACCGTTGGCATTTACCAAAGGAATTCCTCCAATCTACCCGTTGGACGGAATCAATTTAAGAAAATCATTCGAGCTATTAAAGGAACCTGACGATAGCCCATTAATCATGTTCGCCCATACAATCGGGATCTTGGTTTCCAAGAATAGAACATTCCAAGAATATTTCGTCGACCATCGGATCTTCAATCGATCTAGATACAAATAAAAGAATCCATTATATTTATCCAACCAATAGATCTTCTCGAGAGAATAGGATTAAATCCTTAACCATATACTTTGGCTCTGGATTTCCTTCGTCACTGGATCAGAAAGACGGTCAATGAGAATAGTCTTGAGTCTTAAGTCTTGAGTCTTGAGTTCGAGTCTCGTTGATCGAAAGTCTTCGGACCTTAAACAGACGGTCTGCAAATATCCAGTTAGGCGATAGAAACGTTTTGTCGCTTCAAAATATTCTGGAAAGATTTCTCCAACACCGACTAGTAGAGAGGATGAGCAATAAAAATAATTTTTATTTCTCATTTTTGTTCAATAAATAGAGAAGTAAAAAATTTTTACTTTTCATTTTTATTCTAAACCTATTTTTAGACTAAAAATTTATTTCAAAAATAGAAAATGAAATTGTATTATTAAATCGATTTCTATTCCGAAACAAGTTTAGAGTAGAGAAATAATTTTGAAATAGAAATAGAATGGTTGTCATACACATCATAAGCATGCACTTACAATTTCACATGGGCCTCACAAGAATTTTCAGTCGAGTAGCTCTTAATGGAAGAATATACTAAGGGTTCTTGTGGTTCATACCAGTTAAAATAATGTAGATTACAAATTGAACTTGATATCTAACAATCTACCTTTTAGTGTATTTAACTATCAGAATTTGTCTAGATGATTTATTGTTTTAGTCAACAACATGATCAAATTTTTGTGGCCACACACATTCAATTCACCTATGAAAATTGATAGAACCTAGAAACTATTTCATCTACCAAAAATCTATGGAAGAGCAAACTCCGTCATTAAAGTGATCAAACTCGGTGGCAATCCCCGATCACAATCTCGTAGGTATAGACTTTGGATATCATCTTTATGGTAACGGGACTATCACACGCCAAAACCATCATAAATGAGGGATGACACGACCGTCCTTTCATTCGAATGGCATAGCCTCAAAGCTCTCAAACATCCAACTCCCAAATGTCCCATCGTTGCTATCGCTCTTGTATTACTTATTGCTAGCGAAGAACTTGAAAAGAATGGGGAAAATAGAGGGGTGAGCAACCATAGCTCAATGAATAATGCATCTCTTCTAAGCAAATCGAGCGCTCGCTATACATATTTACAAACCAAATCACAATTCTTTTAACCCAAATCTAGAATATAATGAACATATGATAAGAAAACAAGTTACATATGCTTCAATATAGTTATATTTATAGCAAAAATATTAATTTCACAATAATATCAAAACGAACACCAATAGTCCAATCTATTGATCAATTTCATTAATTCATATGTCAATAGTCCATTCCATTAGTTAATCTCATGCCACACATCAATAGTTTATTCTATTGATCTATCTCATATGAAATCGCACGTCGATGATCCATCTGAACGACTAACTTTAAATCGCACGCCGATGGTCCATTCCATCGACTAAACTCAAATCACATATCAATAGTCTACTTCATTGACCAAACTCATATCACATGTCAATGGTCAACTCCATTGACCAATTTATTACTCAATATCAAACTATGATCATGATACAATAACTAATGGCAATGTGATCAAGATTCCCCTCTTAACAAGGTCTCTACCTATTATTAGCTAGTGGCTCGACCCATAAAAACATCCTAGACTAGTATGCACATACCCACAAGTCCCTCACTAGGCTTACATCGATGTTGAGCATCAATACCAATCCACAACATCATCTAATACCATAAATCCAATCCATAAACAATCTCATTTATCAAAATAAATTTCACAAAACAATCACCAACAACTTTTGTAACTCAACTCACCCATCAGAAATACTTTTCATAAAACATTTTCAATCATTTCAAGACTCATCTTACTATGTATGTATGTATGTATGTATGTATGTATGTATAAGTCGTTTCCAGCTGTTGTTCCCCTCCTAACGGCAGAATCTTACGCGTGAAATGCCACTCAAACCCAGAGCTAGCTGGTTCTCCCGAAATGTGATGTTGTTCCCCTCCCAAGGACAAGTTCTTACGCGTGAAATGCCACTCGAACCCAGAGCTAGCTGGTTCTCCTCGAAATGTGTTGAGGTGTAGCAATTGACTGGACATCTAAGGGTAAAACACTATTTCGATGTGGGCTGCCGTATGCAATGCGCAAAAGATGCCTGTATGGTTGCTCAATTCTTTCTTTCTTTCTTTCTTTCTTTCTTTTATATTATTCTTGATCTATTCTCCTCACCTCATCATGCGAGATAGAGGAACCATTTGTTATATTATCAGGCGAAGAAGGCCTCCTCCTAGCAGGGGCTTGAGCCATCAGTGAGATCTTATTCTGGAAGAGCTAGAATTCTATAGCAATTTCTCTTGGATTTATTAGTCTAAGTAGGAGACAATATATTATGATATTATTAATCATTCTTTGATTTAAAGAATCATCCCACCTCAATTGAAAACGTAAATACCTTTTTAGGAAAAAATCAAGCTCTACTTTCGTGTTGCTTTGATATTGTTTTTTCTTTCTATGTTTTTTCATAGCGGAACTTGCATAATCTTCTCCAATATCTTATATATATAACATTCCATAACTAAGGTTTTGCAAATCTAAAATATATAATATTTCTCAACTTCATTTATCAAAGAGAATGTATATTTTCACCAAACAATCCTCACACCATTCACAAATACCAAATTGTAGTAAATGTCAAATCCAAATTTTATGCAACAAATATGCTTATTCATAACTCATGATATATCAATCTTTATCATTTTGAAGATATGAGCTTATAAATTCTTAGAAAATATAGCATCACTCACATCGGAATGCCTACGTTCAAATGACAAAGATTACTTGAACAATTGAACTCGCAATTTTATCAAATAAGTGAGAAATAACATTAAAATTTGAGTAACACACTACCTTAATTACAAAATGGCTATACTACACCTAAATACTAACAAAAAGACTCTTACACTCTAACAAACGCATACCCAAAGCGATTATTCAAGTTGTTCACAACACAAAGTTCAAGCTCGAAACTTGGTCATGCCATAACTCTCTTCACCAAATCTTGTTTCAAACGGACCTATAGTTTACAAAAAGCCCTTTTAACATATTACAAGAATCCTAACTTGATTGTCCAAAAATTAAGCCAAAAACCCGCGAAACACGGCCTTGAAATCCTAGATAGGCATTGTTCATCACACGCGGGAAAATTCAAAATTTTGTTTCAGACAAATCGTAAGCTCAACTCAAAATCTGTCAAATCCTACAGTTTCATAACACTCTAAACTACCATATATATATAAGCATAGATCCCATTGATATGCATAAACAATAATTAAAATAACAATGTGATCCCATGCAGGAGTGGTAGTCCGTACTTGAGTAGAGATCCCACCGATATGTGTGATAAAATAAAATGTGACATTCTACAAGGGCGGTAGTCTGCCCACGGGTAGAGATCCCACTTAAAACAAAAGTAAAAGAATGCTACTAATTCTCATTGAAAAAATTCAGTAATTTTATGATCAATGATTTGTGAGTTCGCCGATTTAGTCAATTTAGAACTACTTTCTTAGAAAGATTTTTTGTGAATTTAAAATTGTCCACCAATTAGTCTTGAATCTCCTAAGTAGATGGAGGGGATATGAAGGATGAGAAGGCTGGTTATAATCGAATTATCAGATAATTACTCAGGAAACTCGGAAATTGATGAAAAATGCATAAGATTTGAAAATTGCTATTCATAATTGGTTGGTTTGAAATGGGTGTAAAGATTTTCGAGTTGGTTTTAAACTATAAAGATAATGTTTCAATGACGGGGCCAAAGTGACTCCACCACTTTTGTAATTGGGCATGACGGTTGGATTTCCACATCTCTAGAGCTATGACTTTGGGAAGATTGTGGTTATTGAATGAGTGATGTGATTCGGGTTTTCAGATGTTGCAAAATGTTTAATTGTGACAGATTTGGTTTCAATAAGAATTTGTTCATAATAAGCTTGCCATTTTGACAGATTAGTTGGTGGCTAATGCTAATTTTCTGAAAAAACATGTTTTGCATAAACTTTTGGATTTTCATAGTGGAAATCTCTTTCAACTATCGTGAGGTCTTTTTGGTGATGAATTGTGATTTGGCTGAAGATTGTGATATGGTTATAGAAATAGTAGAGGTAGAGGGCTTTGCTATCACAAAGAAATGATATGGTTTTATGACAACTTCATTGTTTATCATTTTAAGTAATTGTGATTCTTTTGGATTGTGAGAAGCTTATAATGATGGATTTAATGTGATCTCAATTTGTTTTGATGGATTTTCTTAAACAATGTCTACCCAAGTTTTGATTGGAGCGGATAATGACGGTGATTTTTGGGTTTGCGATCTAGTTTGAGATTTATGTGGTTGTGATGAAGCAATTTCTGGTTTGATTGGGAGAGTAATAGAGACAGATATGGAGTAAGATCAAGAGATATTGATTGTGGTAATGATGTTTATTGGGTTTTGATTATATCTAACCATATCTGCAACTGTTAAGGTGATTGTGATAATGGTGGTAATGATGGTGGTGATTGTTGGACTTTAGGTGATTGTTGAGCTTTCATTATATCTAACCAAGCTTGGAGCTGGTCTATTATTGGTGACTGGGATTGTGATCTTGAGGTATCGGTAATGGCTTTGCCTTTAGCTTTTTTGGAACTTTGGCATTGTTTTTCTTGCAAAAATTCTCTTATCAAAAAATCAGGCAAAGAATTTGATGATCCATTAATGAATTCAATATCAAAATCAAAGATGGATAGTATGACTTAAAATTTGTTTTGAAGCAATATTGAATACATGCTTTTGTAATACTTCTTTTGTTGATTTAAATCAATACGTAACAAGAACTTTTGATTTAAAATGTTACCTTGGAATTTAATTATTGCCAAAACAATAGCTAATATTTCTTTTTCTTTTTTGATAGTAGAGTAATTTTGTTGAGTTTGGTTCCAATGTTTAAAAACAAATTATACTATTTGTTCTTTATTATATTTTTACTTATTTTAGAATGCCTCCATAACCTATATCTAAAGCATTTGTTTCAACTATTTTGAAAGCAGGAGGATCAACAAGATAGAGGCAAGGTATTTCTTTAACATGGATTTTGGTTTGTTTAACAATATTAGTGTGAAATGACGTCCATGGTGAAGGGTTTTTCTGCAAACTTTGATGTAAAGGTTAACATAAATATTAAGTTAACCAACATATGCACGTAGCACCACGACTAAAAAAATCGGAATTTGCTACACAAGTCTCCACTAATTCCTAATTTAGAGTCCTAAATCTGAAATTACTCTAATTGATTGAATGAGAGGTGAGAGCGCTTACCGAGCGTTGTGATACACAGTGAAATCGACTTGATGAGGCTCCCATGGCGAGAATGTGCAAACCCCTTTTTCTTCTTCCCTTCTCCCCTTTCTTTCATTTCTTTCCCTTCTCCCCTTTCTTCTTTCTCCTTTCCCTTCTCTCTTCTTTCCCTTGCACAAGCTCTCTAATCATGCCTCTCTCTCCTTCTTTCCTTCTTTTCCCTTCTTTCTTTCCCTTTTATCTCCTCCTTTTTTTTCTTTTTCTTTCTTCTTTTCTTTCTCTCTCTTGAACTCGGTCTCTTCTCATCCTTCTTTCTCTTCTTTTCTTCTTCTTTTGACCATTCAACTTTTTTTTTTTACTTGGTCAAAACCCATATTTTACAGGGACAGTGACTAAATATTTTAAGGTTCTTAATAATTTGTGTGGAAGTACTGGCACTTGTTTTTAATAAGCAAAAGGCTATAGCCAGCTTTTCACTATGAAGAGATGGAGCAAGCTGATTTGCTTTTTCATCCGAATTGAGCTATGCATCTTTTGTGTTTCCACATAACATGCCTTCTTCAATTTTCTCATGATCTCATCAATGGAAAAAGTGTCAAAAATAAATCTATTATATTTATGCTAGTTTAATCCTAAATCTTTATTAGTGTCAATTCAATCATAAATCTTTTAATCCATACCAATTAAATCTTTCCGGCTAATTTTAGTTGTATATTACTAACATAGACACTAGTTAACTTAAGTGGCATGGTCAGCACTAGCCAATGCAATGGATTTAGAACTTTTCTAATGCTTTTTCCAATTGCAAACTAGTGTGGAATCAAACCTAACCAACTATTTTTTCCAATTTGGTTCCATATCGTTTTTTCTTCTTCTACTTGTTTTCTCTTAATTATTGTAATTTCGTGAGTTTAAATCAACTCACAAGTAACTTAGACAGAGTATTAATTTCATAAAACCAAACTATACACTCTTGACAATTCATAGTTTCATACAAAATGAAAATCCAAGCTACTTCACATTTAAAAAAGAGAGACTATTTCCAAGTATAAATGATAAATATAATATAAAAAAAAAATAGTAGGTCAAATAATGTGTTTTTGAAACCAAATCAGACCACAGAAAATGGTTTTGTTCGATTTGTGAAACAGTTTTTTTTATTTTATTTTCAAGAAAGTACTCTTAAACCATAGATCTGGCTCACCCCTAGTTAGAATTATACAATTTTTGCCTAGGAATGTGTAATTTTTAGGCTGTCTCCTTCCACAAAGGAAAGAAGCGACCCGCCAAACCAAATTGAAATGATTTGGACTCTTTATCAAAGACAGCTATATTCGAAATTAGAAAAACAGCGATGCAAGGGATTAATGTTATGACGCAAACATGCCATCTCAAGTCACTCCACATTTAGATTGTCCACGGCAACTTCAATGTCAAACATCTTAAACAAGACTCTCCTGAGCATTGGGTTATGTTTTGCTAAGGTCGAAAAATGAGTCGGATGCAAAGAACTAGATTGAAAAAGAGCTTCCAAAGGCCAAGTTGACCTCATCGTGTTTGCGTTACTTCAGTATTTTGAACCAAACTACACACTATGCAAAGAAGCAATATCGCAACGAGCAACGACTGTCAATAGTTCAACTGCATACAATACAATGAACATCTTGTCGTCTGTCTTGACGTAACACGGCAATACCTAAGAGCATTCACTGAAGAACCTCGCAAAAGGAGGAATCCTCGAAGCTACTTATGACCAATTAATGACCTTTTGATCCCATATGCCACAGAATGTCACTGAACATCGTGCAGACATTTTTGAATCGCGGCTTGGAAATCATCGGACTCGTTGTCTACGGGAGGGTACATGCGAAAAACATACGAGATGGGCTTGGATACCTCCATCAGTTTCTCGGTGGGTATGACATCCGCCAATTCCCCAAAGCTCTGCTCGGCGAAAGGAAATGACTGGGTGAGAAAGAAGAAGCAGCTCCTTCCCAGCTTCTCTGCCTGGAACAATAATCACAAAGGTGTCAAAACAACACTGGGGGCTAACCAGGAATGTCTACAAAAAGATGCCTTGAACACACTCTTATGAACTTCAGCAAAAGAGTTCAACGATGCTACAGAAAACTGAGCTGAAAGGTTCGTCAGTGTAACTACCAATTAGCAAAGATACACTCGAGAACCGAAAAAAAAGAAAATCTAGTTTACTGGCCATGCATGGAAATGGCGAGCTCTCTGCCGAGCACATGCAATTGCTGATCGATCGATCACATGTTCCTTACAGGATCCCATGATCAAGCAAACGCACCAATGACAAAAAATTGTCGCCATCTTTCAGAAATCGTAATTACCTGCAGGTTTGAGAACCGAAGGTTATTCATGGTAAGAATGACGGGCACTTCACATAAAGCGTCAGCAAGTAACCGAATTGCCAGATACTCGAAGAAATTCTTCATGAAACTTCTCTGTCCCTCCAAATTTTTTCCACATCCGCAAATTTCAAAATCAGGAAACCACAAGACGCATTTCACTGACTTCCACAGAACTTGACTCTCTGGAGCTTTCCCTATGATGGTTTGGTATGGGTGATGGAGTCCCCACATAATCTTGACATCAGTCAATGATGGTTCGGATATGGAGGATTCCAGAAGACGTGTGGTGGCAACCATTCTTAAGGGATCATAAATCCGGGCAATGTTGGAGGTAAAATGGAAGTTGGTGTCATCCAAGATAAGAATATTCCCATCATCAGCAAAGGGAAATAACCGAATAAGCAGCGCGGGGTCAGCATTGACATTTTCTGGGATGCATGAACTTGGCTTAGGGACTGATGAAAATGATGTGCCCAGATCATGAGAGAAGAAACATGAATCACCGTTTCGACAACCCTGCAAGTCCAATTACACGATCAATTAATGAATTACTTTCACTTTGCATTGGGGAATAAAGCAACAGCAGAGATGAAAACAAGACTTAAGAGCATATGAGGAGAGTGTGGCATGACTTGGACACAATCAGCTACAGGTTCACGTGCACACAAGCAATCCCAATACCAGCTTTTTGAAACTCTTGCTTCAGACAAGGAGCGACCTATTTAAGTTCAGAAGCCTCTAATCTCTTAGGAGGACTATATGCAAGCAATCCCAATACCAGCTTTTGGAACTCTTGCTTGTGACAAGGAGCGGCCAGTTTAAGCTCAGAAGCCTCTAATATCTTAGGAGGACTATACACAAAATCCAGAAGAATATTTGCTTATGACCTTTTCAACATCCACAAAGCATCAACGGAATTCTTTTCATAGGTACCCTATCAAGGTTTGTTTAGCTTTGCAGTAACTTCTGCTATAATCTTAAGTGCTGTAGCCTGTAGTTGTGTTATGACTGTGGCTTCAAAATGAGCATAACAGTTTGTGTTCTCAAAGTGCTATAGACCTTCAAATTACGAACTCTCCAGATCAGAGCAACTTCCCCAGAAGCTGCTGAAGAATGAACACCATTCAAGGTTCTACTGCACCAGTTTTTGAGTGCTTCCCAAGCATTTAAAAAGAACTGAAGCACTCCAAAAAAACTAGTGCAGGTGCCAAGCAGTGCTCCTAGTAGTGTGTTACCTGGCAACTTTCAATATGAGGCCTCCAAATGACAGAATCATAAGATTTGAAATTTTTGAGAAAAAGAATAAATTCTCTCAAAAAATTCGAAAACATCAGGAGCTGGAGAAGGTGTTCGTGGTCTTAGCTTGATTAAATTAAATACAAAACTAGATACGGGAAACTTCGGGAAACATGTACCATTGGGCATGAACAACAAAGCAATGAATCTGATATATTGACAACTAAGCACGAGCAGATCAGTTTACAATTATAGATGGAGGGGTTCCATCGCCCTTCGGATCAACAAGACCATGCCTTCAAAATGGGGAAGAATCTCAATCATGTGTCATATGCATTCTGTGAACATAGCCTCGTGAATTGCAGTAGTATGCAATTTGCAAAGTTAACGATAAGATATAAAGCATGCCCCAACTTGTCAATATTATCTACTGCTTTATTTGCTTCAATCAAGCAGTAAAAGAATTCTTCAATCACATTCACGATAAAGCATAACACGTCACCAAACATTCACTTGGTAAGTGGGTACAACCTCTGAGAAAGAATTTAATGCTGATAACACGTGCATGCATATTATATACGGTGAAAATAAAAGTCAAAGTTAAGTATAAACCTGTAAAGTGCCGAAGAATTTGCACATAGGTCGTTTTGCTCGGAATGAATGAGAAAATGAGCAATTACTGCCCCTGTTGCAAGATCTGTTTAGAAAATGTCTACATAACTTACCCCCATTGTTAAAAGCAAAACAACTCTCACAAGAACTCTTGGGCTTATCACCAGGTGCCAATCCAAAGTAATGAGCTTTCATCTACAAAAACATTACAGACAAAGGAAACTCAATTCTATAGGTATCTCCAAAAGGGCACGTAAAGTATGATGAAGTACCTCTTTCACAAGAGCTGTCAATTTGTCAGCCACATTTTTTGTCTTGAAGTCATTTGGGGCAACAAATGGCCTTGCAACACATTCCCTGGTGTAGACAGATACACTAAGTTCATCATCTAGGCTAGCTGCATCTTCATCTTCATCTTCATTTTCATTTGGCAGACGCTCAAGAAGGCATTTGTGTTGGAAGTCACGAGGACAGTAATATGAAGGAAAACCATCAGATGCACCAAGGAAGTTGGGCCGAAATCGATGCAGTGAACTCAGGACATCTTCATCTGAGGAAAAGCAAATTCAAAATCAAAAGTCCAACTAATTGAAGAAAGAAAGGGGAAGAGAGGTGACAGGAGAGAACTCAAAGGACAAAGTTGCAACTGTACATTTTTCAGCGACATGATTAAGTGATGGCTGCTTAAGATTATGAAAGAAGCACCATTCTTCTTCAGCCTCCAGCACCATCTTCTCTGTAGCTTTCATGTCATCAGATTGTAGAACTTGATTTAAATGCTTCGTGCGATACTTGTCCTTCAGAAGAATACAACATACATATCAGAACAAATATCTTAAAGATCTTCAAGAATAAATCATGAGAATACCTTGAAAATGCGCTGCCAAAATTTAAAGGCACTCAAGTTTGCCATCAAGATCACCTCCTTCAGAGGACCGATAGGGGGTTTGTTGGTATCTCTGCTGAAGTAGCAGTGAAGGTACTTTTTGAACTGGAAAGAAAAGGGGAATAGACAATGAGAGTACTGTCTTTCACCTGTTAATGGATCTTAAAAAGAAATTGGCATTTGCCTGATAGGAAGTACCAAATCATCCTCCCCAAAAAAATGGTAGATGGGTCGAGATTGAGCATCCATCAATACACCAAGAAGAATGCCCTCATGCAGCAATCCAACCTCCCCAAACTTAACTATGAGCAGAGATGCATCAAAAGACAAAGAGAAACTGGCAAGCAGACGTCCATAGAATGTTGGCTCAAGCCTCCCTCTATGAGATGTCTGGAGTGCACCCATATGAACTAGTAAATCTGATGCATCCTGAACAACATCAGGATCAGGAGGGTCTAAAGCCTTCTGCAACAACACTAACATTATGTTTCAAGGATTAGCATTTCTATTAATCAAATACTACTGAATGTATGAATGCGGAATATCAGGGAATGCTAAAAACATAATCATGGAAATGCGTGTCATGTAACTTGAGAGTTCTGGAATAGATGCGAGTTCCCTCTTATAATCATCCAATGTCGATTTTTGCACAATCAAATAGTGATAAATGCAGCAGGGAGTGTCAGTAACATGGCTTCAGAATATTTTCTGTGTGAAGTTTTTGCAGCAGTCCTAGCTAAGCACAAAAAGGAAAAGATCCAAAGAAAATACTTCTTAATTTTGATCAGTACTGACAATCCCCCTTTCGATATCTTCTGAATAGCTTTAAAACAGCATGCCTTTCCATTTATTTCAAGACTTCCATGTTGGAAATTTTCTATATTATGGGCTTACATTAATTAATTGATTTTCTATTTTAAATAATTGGGTTAATGGATATTCAAATATTGGTTGCACCCTACAATGATCTAATTGAATTGGATATTGGCATTTATTGATAACGGGCCTAGTTGAGCAGCAAAGTGTAGGCAATTGTATTTAACTGAAGCTCGTAATAGGAAGGGCTCAGTTGATACGCTATTGATTAGAGTTTGCTAAGTTCCCTCTCTAGCCTATAAAAGGAAAGGTTATACCTATCAGTTGCTTTAATCCCATTGAAAGCTGCTATACTGGAATAAGTCATAGAAAAGAAGATCTGGCATTCCGATAGATCACTATAGATTGATCTACTTTTCTTCAAGTGAAGCAATGGCTCAAACAGGTACGCCTTAATTCCGCTATGTTTATTGATCTCGGTGTTTTATAGTCATATATGGATCTGTTTTTTCTTGATTGATTAGTTGTTCATGAGACTAATTTTCTACATTCCATAGTTGCTTCACAAAGTTTATTTGCATGAAAGTGTATAAGGTATCTATTTCTTGATTAGTCAATTGAAGGGTGACAAAGGACAGGTAAATTCCTTAATGCCTTGTGAATATTGAAAATGGGATGTCTCATGGTGTTTTCCTTGAGCTGAAGAATTTCCACCTTGTTGAAGAGATTCACTTTCTTGTCACTTCTTGTTAGCTGCATAGGGTTCCAATATTGAGGGAGTTGATTGAACAAGAAAAATTTTGCAGGGCAAAATGTCCAAGCCAGCATACTCAATTGATCTTAAAAAACGCAACACATAATGGGAACAGATGTTGTATGGGCAACTCCATTGGGATAAAACGGAGTTCATCAGTTTTGGATTTCAGTGGAAGAGGAAGGAAGGCCCTTAATGCTCTAGAAAGGTAGGGCTATGTTAAAAGAGGGAGGAAAGAAAAGGACTTCTCAGTTTTGATTTTGCCCTCTTCCCTACATTTGTTTATTTCCCATCCTTTTGCATGATTTTTTATGCGTAGGTTGGAGTCCCATTTTGCACTTCCAGTTCGAAGAGAAGATTGATGCATCTGGGCATGCATCTGGGCAAGTTTGTAGATGACGAGGGTGAAACAGGAAGACAGGACATGTCAACAGAACACTTTAACGTTTTGGAGACAGAAGAAACATACCTCTGGGATCATTAATGGCCTCTTGTTCAGCGCAACAGATTAGAAATATTTCCTGTTGCAGTGGTAATCTCAGTATAGTTGGACACTCGTAATCCTCTAGATCACTGAAAAATGATCGAGTTACCAATCTATAAATCTCTCCATCACAGGTCCGACCAGTTCTTCCTCTTCGTTGCTCAGCCTACATGTAACTTTGAATCTCATGAACATAACACAGAAATTGAGACTAAGTTGCTGAGCTTTATATGATACCTGAGATTTCGATACCCACACGAGCCCAGAGAATTCACATTTCCTATTAACGTCCCAGTAAACTTGTAGTGATCGACACGAGTCAATTATAAAAGCTACTTCCGGAATTGTCACTGATGACTCAGCACTTTCTACAGCTAATATTATCTGGTCAAAAAGAACTTTCAAAATCAGAAGGAACTCAAATATGTGATATGTTTCTCTAACTGGCTAATGAAAAGAGATCCAACTTTATCATAAATCCATATTATTAGAGGAAATGTGTACTTGTCTCCCTTTTTTGACATTTCAATATCAGCCTTATGACTATCTACGTTCAATTCATCAAGTAGCCACTCGTTTCATACATTTCTCCGTTATCACTATATCCACCCTATTAAATAATCACCCAATTCCTCTAATTTTTTTTCTTTTTTTGGTTCATAACCTCCCACAATCATGCACGCGCTTCAACACTAATAATGGCATAAGAAAAGGTACAGTCCCACAACAAATACTATAATGGTCCGATACTAATATCACATTGATAAGTACACATAATTTCGTAACCGTTCCCAACAAAAGCAGAGGCAAACTAATCCATAGCCATCATGAAGAACGCAACTTGAGGAGAAGCACATGGAGAAACATGCCTAAAAGACCTGCACCTGTGCAGGGATATCAATAGGCTAAGCAATACAAGCAAAGTTTATTGACATAAATGCTGCCGAAGATTCAGAAGTCAATACAAGCAAAGTTTTTCATGTAAAATCTATTGATACAGTTTTCTATTGTGATAGCTTTTCAGAATAACACAATCTTCATGTTTTATTAGTCCCTCGAATACTTCTACCAACTAGACAAGATTTAAACCCAAAAAAAATAAAAATAAAAATGAGAGACTAAATGATATGATGCCTTTGGATGGGGGCACATTAATCTTGATTTTGTTAACAATACTCTGATCATGCAAGAAGCTAATATGCAAATTAAAAGAACTCCAATGCTTGAAACATGAGAAGTTCTTCCCAAAAAGCACATCTTACCTTACGGTGGGACTTCCAGATCTTCATATCCAACAATGCTTGTTCTGTGTCTATAATGTCATGCAAAAGGACTTTGAACAATGAATTTAAGGACTCCAAAAGGTGCCATTGCTGCACCCGTGCAACATATGTTGGCAGAAAAATTAATATGCTTTTTTCAATGTCTGGCTCGTTTTCATGTATATGCATTATCAGATCATGAATGAGTCTGTGGACTTGAGGTTCAATTTCTGCCTTGGCTGTTGAAGGGCTTTCCCCATTGCAATATTTCACTGACAAGGACTCTGAACTAATTCCAAGCAATTCGGTTACCTGTTCAGCAAAATTTAATAAATAACAGTGTGCCTCTCAGGCTATATTTGAAAATACTCTCTTCATGGGAAACATAGAAATTAACCTTTCCATAGAAAAGAGAGAAAACAACTGTCAGGAATTATCATGCTTCATCGATGGCTTTTGCTTGTGTAAAATGTCGATCTTAAAGATTCAGTGTCACTCACATTATCAATGATGCCATCGAAAGAAAAATAAAAGTACCATGATTCTGCCATCTCTTTTTCCCACATTTTTTTGACAAGCAGGCGGATCTCATCATCTAAACCAACTCTGCTCCACTGTCAAAAAAAGTTCCCCCCATTATTGTATGATCGTTCTGGGTTTTGCGGGGTTGAGGAAGTAAGGGACTGGTGTTGGATTGAACAGCACTGGACACATATATTGACACAGGAGTACTACATCGGGACATGAGCAGGAAACGCACTCAGAGAGAACTTCATACGCCATGGTCATGAAAAGGACAGCCTTAATATAGCATACGTAATAATTTTGGTGCAACACGTGGAACGCCTTTTTAAGAACATGCGCCTGGAGTATGATGTCAGGAGGTATTGAACGTACACTGAGATAAGACATGCCACTTGTCAACCTAGGGTGCAAATGGATACGCAGGCCTTACTTTGTTAGTAGTGCTCCACCATCTATTTGTTGAACAATCCTGAACTCTCTCGTCCCAAAAGTTACATTAAAAGATGAAGTTTTCCTTCACACTTATAAATCAATTATCAGCCTCTTCCACAATCGATGTAGAACAAATTTAAACGCTACTATGTTGTGCACGAAAGAAAGAGGTTTAAAGTACTTGACTTCTTCCCACAAGCGGATGCGCAAGGAAGGTCCAATTGCATCCGTTTTCAAATAATGCTTACATAAAGTCCTTTAGGGAGGATGTAGCTTTATTGTTTGTTGTGGGTGTTCTCATTACAACATGCATATTTGCCGAAGATATTCTAATGTGTAGCAGAGGTAATAAAAATAATTTTAATAAATAATATGAATGGAAACATCCAAACGCAAATCTCCTTTTTTTTTCTTTCGTTTTTTTCATTCTAGCTCAAATTCTTAGGCAACCATATTAGTGATTTTGCAAAGGTTGAGCACCAGACTGGTTCAACCCAAGAACTGAATCGAACTGGCCTTACATGACCAGTTCACACCAAGACCGTGGGTTCCTTAGTTAAAAAAAAAAAAAAAAAAAAATTGAGGAACTAGCCTTGGCCATGTTGTTAAAATAGGCTTGGCTCTTGAGTTGACTATGGAACTTACAAGTTCAATTCCATGCCAGTTTCTAAAGGAACTAGTTCCAAAAAACTAGAAACCAGCTCTGGATAGGTTCCAGGTTATTGGTTTTAAATCTACCTACATCGGAACCTATTACTCCTAGTTTTTTTGGAATTTGAGGTTACTTTCATATTTTTTTTCCTCCATAGAAAGATCATATTAGAGATTGTATATTGTTAAGTATACAATTAAAGGAGGAGCGTCAATTAGAAGGCAAAACACTAATTACCACATCGTCAAAGATGCTAACGCTGTGAAAGAGTCGATTTTTGCCGAGGGACAATGAAAACTATTTATGTGATCGTCACAATCAAACGTTTATGCAAGGCACCCAGACCTCTTCCCTACATGCTATAACAATGGCTGCTGCTCCCAAATTTCATTTCCCTTAATTCTCAAAGCGGCTTAATTTGTCACCTTTAAATCTACGTAAGTTAAAAGTCAAGATATTGTAGGATTTCTCACTGGCGAAACAGCCGCTTCTCCACCAACACTTGATCGAGAAAATGGGCAGCAGATTGCAACCCCTGATTGCATATCATGGGTTGGGACAGATCTGACTCATCAAATCTTGGGTCATTGGTATCGTCTCTGAAGAAGCTCTCGGATTTTCAGTAGGGCTTAAAACAGCCTCATCAGTCACCGGTATGGAACGCTCTAACGGAACAGGATACTGATAGCACTATCGCCAGGAATTCGACCTCCTCGCACAATTGCAACATATTCAAAAAGGGACTAAACCTTTAGCTGTCCATCTTATAGAGAATTCAAGGCCATCTGTAATCAATTGAATGCTACCACTGGTCAACCTGTTTCGGGTGCAAATAAAGTTTTCAGGTTGCTGAAGGCCTTGGTGACAATTACGAGTTTTTCAAGATCACCATGCTTCGACCACCCCTCCATCATATGCAGAAGTTGTCCCAAAAGTTCAAAGCTACGAATTACCTAACAGAAGAAGAATGAGTACTGCGTCAAACACCTCAATGGCGTTTTTCTCTCAGCGTAACCCCAGTGGGAATCGATGAGGCAGCAATCAAGGCTGAGGCGGATCATTTAGCTTTAATTCAAGAAATCCTGGTTTCTAGCAATCAAAACAAGGAAATTCCCACTACATCTTCCCAGTCTGCTCGCTCAAACTCAAACATCTCTTAAGGCATCATTGCCTGCTTGTCATATTAGCAAAACGAAGGGCCATGAAAATTCTAGTGTTGGCATCGATTTGACAACAGTTATCCAAGCGATGACATTGCCCATGGCCTAAACTAGATTGCATAATTCTGATCCGCATGATAATTAATGGCATCCATACACAGCTGATGCTCATATCGCAAATAAACCGGGTAAACTTACGAACTTGCTACCTTATCATGGCAATGATAGTGCAATGGTGGCCAATGGCAAATCACTTCCAATTACTCATATTGGTACTGATCTTATTGGAAATGCATCTAGCACTCTTGCACATCAAAACATTTTGTGGTTACCCAAATAAGAGTCATCTCTCTTTTCTCGGCTCACGCAAGATCATCATTGCTATCTTGAGTTCAATGGATCTAGTTTTTGTATCAAGGACTCAAAGACACATCAAGTCTGGATATCGGGCAGGAATCAATGCTGATTGTATGCCGTCAGATCCACAGATTTCAGCATTTTTCTCTTAAAGGCAAAAGTCAGCAAATGAGTAAGTTTGGCATCAAAGATTGGGACACCCAAATAGTCAAATTTTGCAATATTTGAGAAGGAATAATTTTATTTCTGTCAGTAAACCAACTAGTGGACTTTGCACTAGTTGTTGAATTAGTAAAAGTGATAAATTGTCATTTCGTCCTTCAGATATTCGATGTTCCCATGTTTTGGACAAGATACATTGTGATATATGGGGACCAGCCCCTCTTTCTTTGTTATCACAGTTTCGGTACTATGTGGTATTTATTGATGATTTTTCATGATATCGTTGGTCATATCTATTGAAGAGTGTCAAGTTTATTACTTATTATATTGTGTTAGCAAGTTGGGGTTATTTACATAATTGTACAAGACTTAACCCTAGACCTATAAATACTTCTTTAGATCTCAATAATAACTATTCTCTCTTTTATCAACAACATGCTATCAAAGCATAATATTCCTACGTGAGAGAAGGCGTACGACCACACCGCCGCCACCAGCTTTCCTACCCTTGCTGCGATCACTCTCCGCCATCATCAAGAATCCCCATCGCCGCTACTCTTGTAGCCGCGCCCATGGTGCTTGGAAAATTCCAAACAACCTTCTGCAGCCTTGTCCACTTTTCCGCCGCTGTAGATCACACCAATAGTGCGTCAGTCCAGCACGCACATTTCTAGCGATTTCTCTGGCGTCCATCACCGTACTATTGAGTTTGTTTCTTCAAGGTGTGTTTTGATTGGTGTTGAGTTGTTTGTGGTGATGTGATAATTGGATCACAAAGTTGTGGTGGTTTGGGTGAGATTCGTGTATGGTCATGGTGTTTTTTCTATTTTGCCGTTGTGGTTCTTGACTAGTCGACTAGGTTTCAAGTAGTCAACTAGACACCTATAGTCGACTAGCAGTAAGTCTAAAAGATAAAAAGGTTCTTTGAATCTCACCCGCTAGTGCTTTGAGTAGTATCGTGGTAGTTTGTGGTGATTTATTCTTGGTTTGTGGATATGTCTACTGATTTAGCAAGCTCTCCGTCTACTGTTTCGAGGGTAATTCCCTCTAGTTCAAGATCCTTTGGTTCCTACCATAGTGGTACTCATGGTATGACAAGCTTACAGACTACCTTGGTCAAGTTGGATGGTACCAATTATCCTACTTGGTCAATGGCTCTTTCCACCTTTGTTTATGCTAATCACCAGTCTAGATGGCTTGAAGAAGAACTGCCTATAGATTTAGCCAACCAAGAAGAATGGAAGATCACTGATGCCGCGCTGCGTACTCTTTTATGGGGAAGTATGACAGAATCTATCAACCATCTTTTCATGGATTGTGCGACAGCTCGTGAGGTGTGGACAAAATGTGCTTTACTCCATTATGGACAAAATAATGAGTCGAGTTTGTGATATGTGGGAGGCTTGATTTGAAGCTCAAATTGGTGACGCCGGGTTGGCAGAGTATTATGCTCGTTTTTCGTCTTTGTATTAGCATCTCAAATCCTATTTTTCACCAACTACCATAGTTACTCAAATGCAGCAACGAGGAACAAACATAGTGGTAGTACTCTTCCGGCAAGGTCTTGGTCAAGATCACAGTGCTCTTCGGCAACATATCACTTCTCTTGGCTCTCTACCTTCCATAGAATAAGTATACTCTAGGGCTGCTTGTTACACTCCAAGTCCCAAAACTACGGTCATATCAGACAGTAGTGCTATGGTGGCTCGTGGCGGTCAAGGAGCTTGTGGTTGTGGTAATGGTCCTGGAAGTTGGAACTTTGATGGTTCTAACCGTGGTCGTGGCCGTGGTGTTCAGGGCCAAGGTGCCTCTCATGGTGGTGGTAATAGTGGTACTAGAGGAGCTCGTGGGGGTTGCCTTTATACTCATTGCCAGCTTACTGGACATACTATTGATTATTGGTATGATTAGTTTGATACTAAGCCTTGGTCTTCTTAAATTGGACCTTCTTAAGGACAAAGTATAGTGAATTTAACCCGTGCAGAATATGATGAGTTAATTAGGGCATGGCGGCTTGGTGCTCCTTCGGTCTTGTCACTATTTTGGTACAGACACAAATGATCCTACATGTCTCTTGTCCGCTATAACTACTCCTCGTCCTTAGGTTATTGATTTGGGTGCCACTCATCATATGACTAGTGATCCGCGTCTTCTTACCTCCATCCCGTCCATTTTGTCCACTTCAGTTACCTTGGCAGATGATTCTCAATCCAAGGTGACTAGTTCAGGTTGTGTATCGTTGAATTCCTCCATGCCCTTACCTTTAGTTTACCATATTCCACGCTTCCCTTATAATATATTATCTATCATTTCTATCACTCATGACCTTGACTGTGATATTATCTTTTCTTCCTCCGTGTGTTTTCAGGATCAAAAGACTGGGACGCTGAATAGGTGGTGGGCATGAGGTTGGTGGATTGTACCTCCTGGACCCTGAAATTATTGCGGCTGTCGCTACCTTTCAGAAGAAGGCTATCAATGACTCTTATAGATTACATTGTCGCCTCGGTCACCCCTCATCAGACATTCTCAGACATTTTCCCTTTATGACTAATTCTAGTCTTCATTTGATTGTGAAACATCTCAGTTGGGTAAGAACCATCGTGTCTTTTTCCCCTCGTGAGTCGTGCATCCCAACTATTCGAGTTAGTCCACTCCGATATTTGAGGTCCTAGTCGAGAGTCTTCATTTGGTTTTCACTATTCTGTCACTTTTATTGATGATTGTAGTCGTACAACTCGTCATATTTAATAAAAGATCATACTGAAGTAGTTCATTTTTATAATGATTGTAGCCGTACAACTCGGTTATATTCTATAAAAGATCATACTGAAGTAGTTCATTTTTATAATTGTCATTTATTGGATGTTGCGCATTGTCTACTTCTCCACACCCATATGCCCAAGTCATTCGAGAGTTATGCTCTTCTTACAGCATGTCATCTTATTAATCGTCTTCTGTCCTTCATGTTGAAGGGACCTGTCCCTTATGCTCTTCCTCACCCTGATCATCCTTTGTGGTCTGTTCGTGCTCGTATTTTTGGGTGTATCTATTTTGTCCGTTCTTTATCTCCTGAGTTGGGCAAATTATCTCCTTGTGCCGAAAAATGTGTATTTGTCTGTTGCTCTTGTACTCAAAAGGGCCATGTCTGTTCTAGTCCTACTTGTCGTCCGGAGTACATATCTACTGATGTGACTTTCTTTGAGGATTAGGCATATTTGGGCAATGTTTCTCCTCAAGCACCATCAATGATGGATCTTTTGCCACCTTCCACACCATTGCCTCCAATTGTGTCGCCCATTGCCTCTCAATCAGAGCCACCGCCTATTTTTTCTACCGATGCTCTGCCTAATCCAAGATCACCTGTACCAACTCCTCTTCAGGTCTATCAACGTGGTCTCTTGCTTTGTTTGGGGTCGTGCCTCTCCACCATTAGATGGTTCACCACCACTTGTGACCCCGGCTTTTGATCCTCAACCAACTCCTGTCAATTCTCCTATTACTCACTATACTCGGTCTCAGTATCCTCTTTCTCATTTTGTGTCTTATCATAATTTAGCACCTCAGATGCCTACCTTTGTGCCGTTTCTTGCATCCATGTCTGCGCCCCAGGAGGCTTGGCCCATCCAGGTTGGACCCACGCTATAAAGGAGGACATGGCTGCATTACATCATAATAAGACTTAGGAACTGGTCCCTTTGCTTCCCGATAAACAATTAGTGGGTTATCGCTGGGTCTTTGTCATCAAACACTATCCCGATGGTTCAATTGAGTGCTTAAAAGGCATGTCTTGTTGTGAAAGGCTATACTTAGACTTATGGTATGGACTATGACAAGACTTTCTCTTCAATGGCCAAAGTTCCTTCCATCGGTGTCATTATTTCTTTGGTTGCCCGGTTTCAGTGGACTCTTCATCAGCTTGACCTCAAAGATGCATTCCTTCATGGTAGTCTTCACAAGGAGGCCTATATGGAGCAACCACCCGGGTTTGTTGCTCAAGGGGAGAAGGTGTGCCGGCTACAAAAAACTCTTTTTGGACTTAAGCAATCTCCTCATGCTTGGTTTAGTTGCTTTAGTGATGCAATTATTACCTTTGGCATGCATCAATGCTGTGGGGCGGTGGATCACTCCATGTTTAGTATGTCCTCTTCAAAAGGATGTGTTATTCTTGTTGTCTATGTTGATGATATTATTGTTACTAGAAGTGATGTTAAAGATATACAATAGCTCAAGCAGTTTCTACAAAAGGAGTTTTAACGCTAAAGACTTATATCATCTTCGATATTTTATTGGCATAGAGGTTGCCTATGCCAAATGGCAGCATCGCTTTCTCTTAGCGAAAGTATAATCTTTACATTCTTAAAGAGGTGAGCTTGCATGACGCTAGGCTTAGTAATCTACCTATGGATCCTGGGGTGAGGCTTGATAATGAGCATGGAGAGCTTCTTCATGATCCAAAGAAGTATCGCTGATTAGAAGGCAAGTTAAATTATCACACTATTACTCATCTAGATATTTCCTTTGTTGTTAGTGTAATGAGTCAATTCATGAGCTCTCCTCATACTACTCATTAGCAAGCTATCCTATAAATTTTTCGCTACTTGAAGGGAGCTCCAGATCAAGGGCTTGTGTTCTACAATCAGGTCATCTCCGTATAGCTGGTTATTATGACCCCGAGTTTTTGGAGGTGACTGGATATTTTGAGGCGGATTGGGCTAGTTGCCCTATGGATCGGCAGTCTACTTTGGGATACTGTGTCTTCCTTTAGTGGCAATCTTGCGTCATGGAAAAGTAAGAAACAATCCATTGTTTCTCAATCTAGTGCAAAGGTCGAGTGTCGTGCCATGGCCAATGTTACAAGTGAACTTCAATGGGTTCTTATGTTGTTGGCTAAGATTGGACTACCTATGATCGGATCATCTATTCTCCATTGTGATAACCAATCTACTATTTACATTGCTAGCAATCCAGTGTTTCATGAGCGAAACAAACATAGATGGATTGTTATTTTGTTTGGGAAAATGTGAATTTGTGGTTATATACGGTTGTGCACACACATTATAAAGAGCAACTAGCAGACATTTTCATGAAGCCTCTTCAGCATGAACAAGTTTCATACATTTGTCATAAGTTAGGCCTTTTTGATATGTGCACGCCAACCTGAGGGGGAGTGTCGGGTTTATTACTTATTATATTGTATTAGCAAGTTGGGGTTATTTATGTTATTGTACAAGGCTTAACCTGAGCCTATAAATACTTGTTTAGATCTCAATAATAACTATTCTCTCTTTTACCAACAACAAAGAGGAAATCTGAATTTTCTAGTCTTAGTTTATAAGAACATTTTAATCAAAGCGGGATTCAACACCAAGTCAAATGTCCCGGTAAACCAAATCAGAATGTGTTGGGAAAACCTTTATGATATTTTGAAATGACAAAACCATCTATTTCTCATTCTTATTTAGTAAAGGCAGGTGTTATCTTATTTCAGGTAATGTTGATATAAAA
Source organism: Eucalyptus victrix (assembly GCA_016097545.1). Taxonomy (NCBI): domain Eukaryota; kingdom Viridiplantae; phylum Streptophyta; class Magnoliopsida; order Myrtales; family Myrtaceae; genus Eucalyptus; species Eucalyptus victrix. The sequence continues at coordinate 38,667,044 of CM027845.1, read as the reverse complement.
GATAGTTCATCACCAGTGACGGAATTCGAAGTACAAAGTGGAATGGATGGACTTTATAAAGATGAACAAGTCCGGAAAAACAGGAAGTTCGTGAAGGCTTGGAGATATCGTGATAAGACAAACAATTGAATAAAGTCTTGAACACTAATGTACTCAGGAAGACCAATAGATGGAAATACACGTAAGTCAACTATCAACGGGAAGCTTGGATTGACTCACTCGTTTGTTGATATAAGCAGTTCCTTATATCAACTATGATGAACACATCTATAAAATGATTGCAAGATCTAGATCAGTTTATCCAGATATTCTTTTGACTAATCTTGCAGGTCAAAAGGATTTTATAGCTAGCCTCGGGCTTGGAATTCCGAAAGATATAATTGAAGCTAATCTAAATGATTGTTATCGATTTGGTGGAATGGATTATTACCACTGAGATCATTACATGCTTATGCCTGTTATTACAATTTTAAACAGTATCAAATGAATGTAAAAAATGCCTTCTCTGAATGGTTGTTAAAGAAAAAGTATTTGTAGAGCAGCCCTTAGGATTTGAAGACCTTGGTAAAAGTAACTGCATACATTAGCTCAAGGAGGCACTCTATAGACTAAAGCAACCTCCAAGAGCTTGGTATGAGAAATTAAACATATTCTTGATTGAAAAAGGCTATGAAAAATGCAAAGTGAATAACAACATTATTTCTTTAAAAAAAAAAAAGATAATGACATATTACCTGTCCAAATTTATGTTTATGATATTATATTTAATACCACTATAATCTCTAGTGCAAAGATTTTGCAAAAATTATGCAAAGCGAATTTGAGATGGGTATAATAGGGAACTAAATTTCTTCTTGGGTCTTCAAGTAAAGCAAACAATCTGGCACATTTATCTTTCAAGAAAAATGCGATAGGAAATTGGTCAAGAAGTTTGGTATGGAGAACTACAAAAGAATATATACAATGTTGGGAATAACGGATCCCCGAAAACTGGATTCGACACCGAATCGAACCCCTAAATCAAGCGGAAGACGAAGCCCAAGAAAAAACGACACGTATCACCGATCGTAAAGCACACCACGGATTCGAGCGTACCTTGTTAGCCACAGATTAAACACCGACGCCAATGGAGAAAGAGAATCCGGTCGAATTCGATTTGATGAAGCCTTGAAGTGAAGAATTAGAAGCCGTATGCCTTGTTCTTCTTTTGAGAGAAAACGCGCGGGAGAGAAAAGACGTGCGTAAGAATGAATCCAACCAACCTCTTTTCTCTCTCTCTCTCTCCCTTTTATACCTCTCCCTTCCCACGGGCCTTATTCCGTGGGCCGGGCTCTCGGGCCCGGCAGGCGGACGGGGCCTTAAGCCCTTTAATTAATTAAATAAAGCTTTCATCTCCCACTCGCACAAGGTGGGCCGAACAGAATCTCTTTACCTCTCTTTAACATTCATACCGGTGAATAATCCGTGCGACCAGCATACTTTGAGAGCTCGTTGCTATACATCGGTAGGAATATATAGCAGCTCATAATGGGCGTCTCACTCGAGTAGATTTAGTATGCGGTACCCTAGATCGATCGATCACATTTATATCTCCCTTGATCTCTTTTAAAACATGATATATATATTGTATTCACAATTATAATTATCACAAAGACAATTATAATTGGTCGACCAATGAATACAAAACCACAATGTGATTCTCCAAAATCGATCTTCCTCTTTCCTTCAAACTCTCAATTTCAGTCCAGCTTGCTTTTCTAGAAATGCCCCATTAGATCGAATCATCTCATGACCATTGGCAACACACTAAGATAGCAAACACTAAATAGAAATCTTGAGAATAAGTAAGAGTCTGAGGGGACTTCAAAAATTGAGGAACTCTTTTCCTCAAGAGTCTCACACGTCATAAAAGTTGAGATCAAACTTTTTGCCACTCTTATTGGTCGTCTCATGCATACGTAGTATGAAATACGTATTACGGTATTAACTCCTTTCCCATGGAGCGTATGTCTACACCTTTCAATACCGTACGAGATGATAGTTCGAGACATACCCAATGTCTAACTTGAGTTCACGTATCTACTCATTCACAAAATTCATCAGAACTCACATCTGGCATCTTAGACAGATAAAGTAAAATATGTGGGGTATTTTACTTTCGGACATCGCAAGAATTATGTCCTCATCTTAACACTCAGTTAAGGCGACATACGTGTTTTAAGCTTGAGCTCTCGATTATCACCTAGATAATAAGCTTAAAAACAGTCTCATCTCTATTTATCACACAGTAAACAGAGGCGATTACCCGTGTGAGTGGGCTAATCTAATATCTGTCCGACATACTTCTCAACTTAAAATAATGCACTGAGCATTAAGATGCATAAAGATTATACTAAGGTTCATAGACATTAATCAATGAAAAATAAAATTTCATAAATGTGAACAACTCAGGGAAAATACAATTCAGTACATCAGACTCTACGCAATCCTAGAGATTTTACATGACCACAAAACACATCTCTAGGTATTGGCTTTGTCATAGGATCTGCTACCATTCTATGCGTAGATATGTACCGTAAGTTCACATCCTTTCGTGCAACCATATCTTTTACAAAGTTATACTTGGTATCTATATGTTTGGTCTTGCCATGATACTTTGGATCTTTGGTGTACGCTATAGTTTGCTTGGCTATCACGGTTAACCAACAATGGATTTGCAGCTTTCTCAATAACACCTAAATGATCCAAAAATCTCTTAAGCCAAACTCCTTCTTGTACCGCTGCGATAACGCCACGAACTCGGCTTCCATCGTGGACAAGGCTATGCACGTTTGCTTCTTCTTGCTCCATGATATGGCGCCATTGTTCGATAAGAAAGCAAAACCCGAGGTAGATTTTCTTTCATCTAAATCTCCTCCCCAATCAGCATCGAATAGCCTTCAAGTCGCGAGATCCTTTCCTTGATAATTCAACTTGAAATCAGCGGTTCCCTTCGGATACCTCGGTATTCTCTTCACGGCTTTCCGGTGTCTTGGACCTGGATTGGATTGGTATCTACTCACCATTCCAAGCGCAAAGCATATGTCGGGTCTTGTACACATCATAGCATACATCAAACTCCCAACAGCACTAGCATAAGGAACATGTTTCATTTGTTCCTTCTCTTGTGGAGTCCCCTGGACACGAGTCTATGGCTCAATCCTTCACCTTTCGCAATAGGAGTGTCTATGGGTTTACAGTCTTGCATACGAAATCGTTCAAGAACCTTATTTATATAGGTTTCTTGCGAAAGAGACAACGATCTCTTCGAACGATCCCTCGAAATCTTAACTCCAAGAATATATGCAGCCTCACCCATATCCTTCATCTCAAAGTTAGAAGACAACCATCTCTTGACAGTATTAACCAACTCCATATTGCTTCCGGCAATCAGTATATCATCAACATATAATGATATGATCACAAATTGATCCTTGGATCTTTTGATATATACACAATGATCCTCATCAATCATTGTAAAATCATATGCCACTATGGCATTATGAAAACGTATATACCATTGTCTTGATGACTGCTTAAGACCATATATCGACCTCAAAAGTCGACATACCTTTTCTTCTTGGCCTTTCACTATGAAACCATCGGTTGTTCCATATATATTTCTTCCTCTAATTCTCCATTGAGGAAAGCGGTCTTTACATCCATTTGATGTAACTCAAGATCCAGACTAGCTACTATTGCCGAATAATGCGAATAGAGGTAAATCTTACTACGGGAGAAAACGTATCTTCATAATCAATTCCTTCTGTTGATTATACCCTTTCGCCACAAGGCGAGCCTTATGCCTTTCAATCGAGCCATCAGCCTTTCGCTTAATTTTGAGAACCCATTTGTTCCCAATAGCTTTGCGTCCTTTTGGAAGATCAACCGGTTCCCGGACTTGGTTTGATTCCATTGACTCCATTTCCTCTTCCATTGCACGAATCCATTTTTCTTTACTAGGGCACTTTGAGCCTCATTGATATTTCTTGGCTCATCCTCATCTTGTGGAGCAACCATAAAAGTTTCCCCTTCAATGTCAAAACGTTGACGGGGAATACTTTGGCGACTTGTTCGCCGTATGGGAGATTGTACACTTTGTACATCATTCCCTATTATGCTCCCACTTGGATGAACTCCACCAATATCATTATCTTGATCCAAAGTCTCAAATAGGGAGTGATCTTCCCTTATTTCGCCCTTCTTAGGAAACTCATCCTCTAAGAATGTGACATCTCGTGATTCAAATTCAGTTATACTCCCACTTTCCTGCTCACCAATGAACACATACCCTTTCGAGTGTTCCGAGTATCTTATGAAAATACTCTTCTTTCCTTTGGGACCTAATTTCCCAAACTTGTGAGAGGACTCATGTGTATAGGCAGCACAACCCCATGGCTTAAGAAAACTTAAGTTCGGTTTTCTACCTGTCCATAACTCATATGGAGTGGAAGTAACTGATTTGGAAGGCACTCGGTTAAGTATATAGGCAGCAGTTAATAACGCATCACTCCAAAAGGTGATAGGTAAATTAGCATGCGCCATCATGGACCTAACCATTTCCAGTAGGGTTCTGTTTCTTCTCTCCGCAACACCATTTTGTTGAGGAGTATATGGAATAGACAACTGTCTTTCTATTCCTTTTTCATCACATAATTTTCTGAACTCATCAGATAAATATTCTCGACCTCGATCGGATCTCAATGCTTTTATTTTCTTGTCTAATTGATTTTCTACCAGGTTCATAAACCTTTTGAAACAACTTATTGCTTCAGACTTGTGAGAAATCAAATAGACATATCCGAATCGAGTATAATCATCAATAAATGTGATGAAATAAACAGCCCCATGCCTTCCTCTCACATTCATTGGACCACAGACATCAGAATGGATTAAATGCAGAGGAAATTCAGCTCTTTTCCCTTTCCCAAATGGTTTCCGTGTTGTTTTCCCTTCTAGGCAATGCTTACATATGGGTAAATCGACTTTTTCAATATTACCCAACAAGCCCTCTTTAGCTAGTCTATTCATACGTTGTTGGCCAATGTGACCAAGCCTAGCATGCCACACATTCACATCATTATCATAGGTATTAGAAGATGTGATAAGGGAATAACAAACATTTGCATTAATATACTCAATATCCAATACAATAAAACCATCTAGAAAATAGCCACAACCATAGTAATTTGTCTCCAAAAACAAATTCACACCTCTACTACGAAGTTCACATTAAAACCTAATCTAACCAACATTAATACGAGACACTAAATTCCGACGAATCTCCGGAGCATACAGCACATCATGAAGGAATAAAGTGCGTCCACCACGCATATTCAGTTGGCATGTGCCAATTCCTTTCACTTCAGCTCTGGAGTTATTTCCCACATAGATCCACTTAGTTCCAGTTGGTACTCGTCGGAATTCCACGAAGGATCCTCTATCCTTCGCTACATGGTCCGTCGCTCCTGAATCCACAGTCCACAAAGGATTAGACTCAGTTAGAAACACAGAACTCGACACATAAGCAAAGTTCTGAAAAGTACAAGGGGTGCATACCTTCTTTGGCTCACGACAGTCGCGAGCATAGTGACCCTTCTTGTCACAGTTGTAGCATTTCACCCTTGCTAACTTCTTCATGTGAGGACGCTTTCCTCTATTATGTTGGTTAAACTTGGGTTTCTTCCCTGAAGGACCAGCTTCTTCCTTGCCTTTCCCCTTATCAAACCGGCTAGGGCGCTTGCGCTTGGAGCTCAAGCTCCATTTGAGCTAGAACCGCATAATAGAGTTCGGCATCCGGCTTAGCCGCTGTGGCGGTCCTCTTCCCGGCTCAAGATGACGCATCGCATCCTCAAAGGTTTTGATGTTTTCATTATGAGTCGGGTGCACCTTCATATGCTCCCAACTCGAGGCAAGGAACGAATCACCGCTTGCACTTGCTGCTCATACGTGAGGACATGGCCGGCGTCTCTCGGCTCGATAATCATGTTTGACATCTTTCTAAGATGTTGCTTCATGGTCGACCATGAGGCTTCTTATAGGAGTCAAACGATAGTGAGTCCTCGATCTAGTCACCGAAGTGTGACCAAATCTAGCTTCCAATGCCTCCCACATTTCCTTGGCATTGTCAAAACGCGAAACTCTCGCATGACGTCATTTTCCATGCCGCTCGGCAACGTGATGCGAGCTAGAGAGTTCATTCTTTTCCACACAGAAAAAGCTTCTTTGTCCTTTTTGTCTTTGTTCGGTGGTTCCATCTTCGGGTTCAACCATGGTCATGACAAGAGCCTCAAGTGCTTCTTGCTCTTCCAAAGACATACTTGGATTTTCATTTGCCAAACTTCATAGTTGTCTCCATTGAGCTTTTCACCTTTGTTCAGCTCAAAGCAACTATGCTCTTTGTGGCTTAAAGCCATTGATACGAACAAATCGAGACAAATATGCACGAATTATTAATGCCTATCATTTATGCATCCCTATTTGCATAGACCCATCATATTAATAAATAATTTCAAGTAAGGCTTCGGAATCAAAAGGTCACTACGTTTCCAATCATCCTCCAAAAATCCTAACTTAAAACTATCATTAATATGATTGTCATATGCAAAATCAATTCTATGAAGCTACAAAAACTTCTATAACTACCCATAGCTAATTACCCACAAGAACTTAAACAATAGCAAAGCAAAGATAATTGAATTCCAATAAAAACGATAATGCTTTCAATCAATACAACTAACATATCAGTTGTTACATCAATAACAATCGGGTAGTAAACAATACATTATATGTCCACAAAGCACACTCAACATACATCACCCAATACAACTAACACATAGTCGGACACGAATCGGGAAAGATCCTCTTTTGTTCAATTTCTTGATCTTTTCCTTGTAACGATACAAGTAATATTCATTTACAAAATCTATCACAATTTTCTTATAGGAAGCAGCTCCGTTGACATCCCATATGCGATTCAACACATCTTGCCATTCAGGTGGAAGAGTGCTTATGAAAAATCGCACCATCTCTGACTGTGACATAGGACGACCATTCCATATGACCTGTTGAATTTTCCCGTTGACTTCAAGGACGTGATCAATTAAGTCACCACTCTCCCATCGATGATCATCGGCTCATTATCAACTTAGACAAACGGCCTTTCCTTTTGCTCATCGGTCAGCTGCGCGAATAGGTGTGCGCAACCTCAGGGGAGGCATTGTTCCTGCAACAAATGCAGAACAAATAAGGGATTACATATAATCCACATAGACTTAATTGAAAAAGAAACACATCCTTTTCCTTTTTTTTTTTTTTGGTCAACGGTCAAAGTCAACGGTCAAGGTCAACGGTCAACGGTCGTCGGTCAACGGTCAACGGAGGTCAACGGTCAACGGTCGGGTCGCCGGTCGCCGGACCGGTCGGACCGGACAGGCCGGTCGGACCGCTCGGGCCGGTCGAACGGATCGACGCCGACGTCTTTGTCTTGGCGCGCGCGCAGATGACGTCACGCAGAGCGTCATCCGCACGTCTTGCGGCGCGTGCTGTCCCTCGTCCGCGGTCGGGTCGGATTCCGGGTCGGGTCGTCGGGTCGGTGAACGAGCGTCATTGCCGCGGCGTCATCGATGACGTGGTGATTATTTACCGTTGGGTAGCGTCATGATGGCGTCGACGCTGTCGGTCCGCGGGCCGTGCGTGCCGTCGCCCGCCGGGCGGCGCGCACGCGCCGATTCGCCGACCGGCGCGTGTGCCGCACGCGCCTGGCGATCCAGCGCTGCCGGGCGCGTCGCACCCACGCGCAGCGCCTTCCGGCCGCGCGTGTGGGCGCGTGCGGCGTCTCCCGGCGGCGCTCGAGATATCGCCGGACTCGTCTCGACGTCGCCTTTCTTCCTATGCCATCACAATTTGATTTCGACTTACGAAAAGTCGGAAAAATGGCCGAAGAAGTCTCGGGTGTCGGGATTTGTCGCCCGATCCGTACGGCCGAAGTCCCTTTTGCGAAAAATCAATCAAAAACACATCAAATTGATCGGGAAAACGTGAACTAGGGCTCTGATACCAATGTTGGGAATAACTGATCCCCGAAAACCGGATTCGACACTAAATCGAACCCCTAAACTCAAGCGGAAGCGTAGCCCAAGAAAACGACACGTATCACCGATCGTAAAGCACACCACGGATTCGAGCGTACCTTGTTAGCCACAGATTAAACACCGACGCCAATGGAGAAAGAGAATCCGGTCGAATTCGATTTGATGAAGCCTTGAAGTGAAGAATTAGAAGCCATATGCCTTGTTCTTCTTTTGAGAGAGAAAACGTGCGGGAGAGAAAAGACGTGCGTAAGAATGAATCCAACCAACCTCTTTTCTCTCTCTCTCTCTCCCTTTTATACCTCTCCCTTCCCACGGGCCTTATTCCCGTGGGCCGGGCTTTCTGGGCCCAGCTTGGGCGGACAGGGCCTTAAGCCCTTTAATTAATTAAATAAAGCTTTCATACAACCGTGTCTCCCTTTGTCAAGCTTGATATAGACAAAAAAGGTAGCTAAGTTGATACAAAGCTAGATGAAAGCATGATAGGTTAATTGTTATATATGATTGCATCTAGCCCAAACATATTGTTTAGTGTTTGTATAGGTGCTCGCTTTCAATCTAATCCAAATAATCGCACTCAACTGCTGTTAAAAGAATGATAAAATACATCGGAATATTTCCTCATTTAGGCTTATAATATCTTATAAATTCTGATTTCATGTTTAGGTTATTCAGATGCTGATTTTGCAATCTATAAAACTGATAGCAAGAATACATCTGTAACTTGTCAGTTGATGGCTGCATGAGTGTATCATAGTTTTCTAAGAAACAAAGTTCAGTGGCTCTATCAACTATTGAAGCCAAGTATGTAGCTTTTGGTAGTTGTTGCACTCAACTTTTGTGAATGAAGCAACAACAGAGTAATTTTTGGCAAAAAAAAAAAAATCTAATATACCCATTACGTGTAATAATACCGGTGCGATCAATTCAACGAAAACAATGCACCCAAGAGCAAAACACAGAGAAATCAGGCATCACTTTATTAGAAATGTTAATCACGGTGATGTGTGCATCTATTTTATTGATTCTAAAAATTAATTAGCTGATGTATTCACTAAGCCTCTTTGATAAAAGCACGTTTGAATGTATTGGAAATGAACTAGGCATATTTAATCATTTCGAATAGAATATATATATCTGGAGTAAAAGCAGGATTTTGAGTAGAAGCAAGAATCTTGGCAAAAGCATGGATCGCTAGAAAATTGCTCGGACTCGAGGTAAGTTACCATTGAACCTTTTTTAACATTGGACTCTCTCTAACCCCAATTCAGAGGTCAAATTTCCAGCAGGTAGCTCGGATAACTCATCGGATGACAAGTAAAGGCAGCTCCCTATATCAACTAAATAGGAGACGTTTACTGTGGCTCCATCACCTGCTCGAGAAGACCTCGACTACTTTTCTTTTGATTTTGATATTAGACACAAGGTAAATAGCCATCGACAAGGCTTGGAACTTGCGCAGAAGGACTGGAGTTGAGTCAGAGCAGTTTTTGCCTGTTTTGTTCGAACAGCTAGAGAAACAGACTTTTGATAAAGTCAGCATACTCAGGAAAACTTAACTTTTGCCAGGAAAATCAGAATGTATGAGCGGCCAGATTTCCAGCGATGGTGTCTCTCGACCCAATGGCTTTTTTACTTTCTTGAACACTCTCCAATGGCTAATTGGAGATTCTGTTCTATATAAGAGATTCAAATCAAGCTGAAAGGGTTGGCGAAAATTTGAGAAAGTTATGACTCTAATATTGTCTTGTTTTCTATCTGATTGCAATTGTACTACAGCTCATTTGTGATACCCTATTATTAAGAGTTATTGTTGCTTGTAATCTGTGAATAGAGAAGGGTACAAGTGGGATTAATCAACTTCGCATACAAGCAACGCTTGCTATATTATAACATCTCTTGAGATTAGTAATGGATTCCAACCTTGTTGATGGTTGTTCTAGTAGAGTGAACATAAGCTTCCTATAAGTTCAACCACTATAAAATCTATATGTAAAATTTTCTATCTCCTTATCCATCTTTATATCCGTTCAATAGAAGTATTTGCCTATGATATTATCAAACTATTTCTTTATCTATCAAATTTAAAACTTAAAATATTCCACGAAGATTTTCAAGTTATAAATCAACCTATTCACCCCCTTTAGGTTGCATTGTTAGTCTCAACAATACCTACTTACAGCTTCTTTTGAGACATCAGGCGTCGCAGCCAATTCCCTAGCTACTGTTCCTTCACATACCATGACCACTGGGTCCAAGTCAGGTACTTCAGAGTGTAATCCCAAGTATGCTATTGTCTCATCCATTCACTCTGAGCCTCGCACCACTGCGTCTGCTCTTAAATATTCTGAGTGGAAAGCGGCAATGGTTGATGAAATATCTGCTCTTGCCACAAATAAGACCTGGGATCTTGTTCTTCAACAACAAAACATGAACTTTGTTTGTCGCATGTGGGTCTTCAAAACCAAACTGCATGCCGACGGAACTTTGCATCATCTCAAAGCTCAACTAGTCGCCAAGGGGTTTCATCAAGAAGAGGGTGTTGATTTTTTTAAAATCTTCAATCCGTTCATTAAGCCCAGAACCCCTCGAATCATTCTTAATGTTGCAGTTGTTCATAATTGGCCCACTCGGAAACTACTCAATGTCAAAAATGTCTTCCTTCACAGCGATCTTGATATTCTAGTATAAATGGAGCAGCCCCTTGGATACCACGATCCATCTTGGCCTGATCATGCGTTTACTTCAACGTGCACTATGTAGCTTGAAACAAGCCCTCGCACAATGTAAGACAAGTTCAGCAATTCTCCAATTAGCTATGAGTTTTTCTGTAGTGTCAATGACCTCTCCCGCATCGCCCGCCGTGGTGATTCCAGCCATAGGCTTCAACACAGTCCACATCTCCGTCCCAGCTGAAGCCACGATCTCCATACTGACTTCTGAAATCATCTCCCAGCTTATCACAATCCCAATCAAGTTCCTCTAGGTAGGCCAGTCCTAACTATTGTTCCGAACCACCAAATCCTTTGAACGGTTGGCCATGAGGATTATTCGTCCGCAGAGCCACTTGGTCAGCCCTTTCCAGGTTTCCACCCCCCCCCCCTTCAACCGAGCTACTACACTAAAGTGTCCTAGAGCTAATTGAAGATTCTACTCCATGGCCCGTTGAGATGCCTTGAGACGAGTATCCGTCCACAAGGCCTGCACCCCCTGATTTTTGTCAGCGGGACAGTTGCTTCCATTACCAACGTTACCAGACCTGGCTCAGCTCACCAGCAATTTTACCGGCTCCGATACCAATTGACTTAGCAGAAATGGGATAAACATGGATACATGAATCCGCAAAACACGCACAAGGCACAATACACTCACAGCTGAGCTGCTTTACATCAATACAAAGCGCATATTCATGAAAACCTAAACTAGGAAAAAGAAAATTGTTAAACTAAACTAGGAAAATGTAACCAATTGATAAATAGTGCCTTATTCGATCAACTAAGATTATACTACAGATAAAGAAATAAAACCAAAATCCTGTTCACATTCTAATTAAAAAATCATCAACCATTAGGGTAATAAATCCGCAACAAATCTCGACATTATCTTGATGGACCCCCGCATAATGATTCGAGTATTCTCCAACATTTACAATTAAAAGTTTGAACGGCCACAGCCCTGGATTGCTTCTCGAATATCTGCTTTCAAACCGTTTCAAGCAGACTTCTAAAAGCAGAAGCAAGTACTCACAAGCATTGCCGCAAAGGCATTATGCTCCGCCACTAAGAATTGCGACAAGAACTACTTTCTACTAACTTTTCTAGCATTTGATAAGTGCAAAAGCATGGAGCCGTGGCTCGAATGAGCGAAAAGGCAGTAAAAGATTCCAGTCTTCTTTAACTACATGAAAATTTCAAGGGCTAAGTTCAGTTCAGGATCTGTTTATTTTGACTTCTTAACTACTTATGACTTTACGGCATATATAAATATATATATATATATATATATATATATATATATATATATATATGACTTTCCCAACAAATGTTTAAAAAAAATTACTTTGAAAATTAAAAAATCAGGAAAAAAGTTAAAATGTCTTTAAATGATTCAAATTGCTAATAATTACATGCTTTCAAAATTTCAAGGTGTTACGTATTAAATAAAAGTCGAATCTAAATACTAAAAGCAGAAAGTAAAGTCTATTTTGATGAGCAAAAATTAGGCCAACTCACCTTGAAATTCCATGTGAAAACAAGAATGCCAAATGATCAACCATAGAGCAGGTACTAATGAAAATTAATGCTGCAAATTTAGGCCTATCAGGACTAACAACTGAGCTTTTACCTGCTCAAGATATAAAACTCTTCTTTGATAAATGGTTTGCTCGTTGGAGTTAGGAATGGCAACCACCTCTACTCTTTCATTCCTAGCAATATCTCCAAAATAGTCCTTGTATTTTGCAATATCAGCTGTTGCAGACATTAATACCACCCTGTAAAATATCAAACGGGAACTAAGTTTCTAAGGCCACAAAGTGACCGCTATCCATGAAACATCAAATCAAAGATATGGTTTTCTGTATATATTGCCAATGTGATTGATTCTTTCCACTTCGTTATTGAATTAACTGCATTCACATTCTATTTGCACTACCACATGATATAAGCATGTTATTGATTGTTAAAAATTTTGGATGTGTGCGTGTGGAAGCATGGTTTTGGTATTAGTTATAGTTTTTGGTTAGTGATGTGTGCAAGTGTATGGTATAGTTTGTAGTGGATGGACAATGGATAAGATAGGATAATTAAAAAATAAAGAACATGGATATGGGGGAAAATAGTTTTATTAGTTGAACAAAATAGTTTGATGAAGATATTGGTGCTCACTCCCCACATGAGCACGGTGAAGGTCTAAGACCTCTCACGGTGGAGGGTTCACCCCACACACAAGGTGGAGGTTTCACCTCTCACACACTCAAATGATCAATTACAAGCCTATTTATAGGCATGAGTTACCGCCTTATTCTTGTACAGAAAATAATATAAAATTTCAGCTTGCTTCTTTGTCTCCTGCTTGTTGCGGCTAGTCAAAGTCCAAGTTGGACTTTGCTTTTCTTTTCTTCTTCTCCAAATCTTCTCGTTGCTTCTCCCTTATTCTCCATTTTTCTATTCTCTGCAGCTCCTTTTTTTGACTTTAGTTTACTTCTCTAACTTGTTGTTGCCCACCTAGTCTTGCTACCTATGTAGTACCAGAAACTTCTCCAACGAGTCTTCACTTTTGGCTTGACTTGCCTTTTCTTGCATTTCACGGTCACTATTGCCGACTTGTTCATTATCCATTAAGTTAGTAGTTTCTTAATAATTTTGGAAATTATGGAGAAGGAACAAATCGGCAACAGTGAACATGAAATGCAAGAAAAGGCAAGTCAAGCCAAAAGTGAAGACTCTCATATGTTGAAGAAGTTTCTGGTACTACGTGGGCAGCAGGACTACGTGGCCAGCAAGAAGTCAAGTTAGAGAAGTAAACTAAAGTCAACAAAAGGAGCTGCAGAGAATAGAAAAATGGAGAATAAGGGAGAAGCAACGAGAAGATTTGGAGAAGAATAAAAGAAAAGCAAAGTCCAACTTGGACTTTGACTAGCCACAACAAGCAGGAGACAAAGAAGCAAGCTGAAATTTTATATTATTTTCTGTACACTTAAGTCGGTAGAGTAAGGCAGTAACTCATGCCTATAAATAGGCTTGTAATTGATCATTTGAGTGTGTGAGAGGTGAAACCTGTATGGGGTGAACCCTCCACCATGAGAGGTCTTAGACTCCATGCTCATGTGGGGAGTGAGCACCAATATTTTCATCAAACTATTTTGTTCAACTAATGAAATTATTTTCCCCCATATCTATGTTCTTTATCCTTCAATTATCCTATCTTATCCCTTGTCCATCCACTACAAACTATACCATACACTTGCACACATCACTAACCAAAAACTATAACTAATACCAAAATCATGCTTCCGCACGCACATATCCAAAAAACCGCCTGTTGAGATTTTCATTTTCACAAGTGATGCAAATTATAAAATGCCTGAAAATAAAAAATAAAGATTTCACTGCATCATAACCACAGACTCTCCAAGTATCTATCAATAAAGCTACTCAAAAAAGCTTATATGACCCTATACTAAGTAATACACTTCAAATGACATCAAGTACAGGGAAAAATTAATAACCGGACCTAAGGTTGTTGTTCTCCAGGAGAAACTGCTTCACGTAGATAAGAAGGAGATCAGACTTTACAGATCTTTCATGCACTTCATCTAGTATGATAGCCTTGCAATCAAGCGCATTCAGACCCTTCTCGCGTAATTCTTCTAACAAAATTTCCGCAGTTTTGAAAGCAATCTTTGAGCTGTAAAAGAAGACAGGTAGAAAGGAATAAGGACTTTAGTTTAAAATATACACAACACAGATGCCTAAAGGCCCTTCCATATGGTGAATCAATGTAAAATTAGTATGAGCCACTGAAGAAAAAAGTCTTAACCAATATATACATAGATAATAAATGAATGGAAGTGATTCTTGCATTTACGTGTTTGAGCATTTAAGACACTGTTTTACTTGCTGAGCATGCATTAATGACATAGATATGAATAAGAAGAACTTTATCATATGAAATCGAAGAAAATAAAATGATTAATGAAATCTAAGATCACATTTGTGTGGAAAAATTCACTTACAAGGTTGAACATGGACCTATTTGGTCCCACTTATTACTTCTATTTATGACTTACGAAAAAATAAAGATTTTAGATTTGGAAGATTGTGAACAAATTATATAGGATGTACATTTCACTATTTGTATATTTTGAAATGTTTCAAGTGTTTCACATTAAACAAAGATTCAGACCCTATAACAACTTTACACTCGAAAGCTTGATGAATAACATAGTACATTTCACAAGTTGTAACAATTTCATATTAATATTGTATAGAAATGACAGAAAGGTTCGTCAGTTATGTGGATATTGGAGTCATCATGCTCATGGACATTTTTCTCAATACTTAAAATGATTATAGAATTTGGAAACTCTCCACACATAAAATATAGATGGGAAAAGAGTTCATATTTCTGTAATGGTATGGCTGAATGTTAGGCCAACTTAACTTAAAAGACTGTCCCCCTGTATTATTTATTAGTTCAGTAGAGTGGCAAACAATACCTATCTGCATATAAGTTCACTAAAGATTAGCTCAAAAGTACCGGAGGACAGATAAAGAAGGCAAAAAATCCAAAAATTCTAACATGCTGAAGGATATAAAGGATAGTAGATATAAAAAACAATGTGTGACTATTGGTAGTGCCAGCCAACAGCTCCAGAAGCCCAAAGAAATAGACAGCATATCAAACATCGCGGACCATCTAATTCTTGATATTAAGGAAATGACGATAATAGACGCATGTGTTTCTTTCTTTTAGGGCGTTGGGGAGGGGGGTGGGGAGTGAAGAGTATGCATCACTACCTGGATGATATATTCTTTAAATGACCAACATGATATCCAACTTCCTCTCCCAACTCACAATTACGGGCTTTTGCAACCATTGTAGCCATGGCTACTACTGCAAATCTGCTAGGTTGGGCACATATTACAGGATAGATGTTTCTCTCTAGCAGAAACTGAGGTACTTGAGAGCTCTTCCCTGACATTTAGAATAGACAATCAGATCGATCCCAAGCAGCAAACTGTGGAGAACTAACAAAAACTGGTCAGAGCACCAATCAGATGCAGAGAAGTAGATAACACAGGTTCCATTGAAATTCGATTCCGAATCCACATTTGTAACTTCAGGGAAAGCACAAATATAATCATCCCGGTAATGGATTACACAGTTGAATCGGTTTAAAATCAACATTTAGCCAATAAAATATTCTCATGATACAGATCTTGAAGGCCCCATCTTTAGTTTCTACTGAAAGCTTCCTTTAAATTGAAGGACAATCAATTATAGGACTAGAAAAAACAAATTATCAGGATCATGAATAATCTTTTTCACTCCTCTTAAAAGCTAGATAACGGAAGACTATATTCAGCTTCAAAACAGAAACAACAACAATAATAAACCAATTACATCCTGACAGCAAGCCAAATCTCCATATTCCAGATGCGACTTTTTTTTTTTTTTTTTTGGGTAAGAAATGTTTAGTCTACCGGCTTCCTTCTCCAGTAAGTTTTTAGCAATCAGAATCAGCTAATACGAACTGCTTAACTGAATAAAATACACGGTCTATAAGGTTACAGCTAAATGAGTTCATATCTTTCCAAATTTCCGTTATATAATCAAATCGACGAAATTAAGAATTCTTTAAACAGACATTTCATTTTTTTTTCCTTACCAAAAAAAAAAACTAAGAAACTGAGTACAGAATTTTCATTCAATGGAATAAAACAAGCGATCGCATTCCCACAGTTTTGTGATCATCAGTACGTGCTGCACTAGACCAAATAAAAACAGAGCTACACTAAAGTGACCTCTTCATCATTCATGACACTTTAGTTCCTTCGGTTTAGTCTCCGAAGCCGCGAAACATCAAGAAATACAACAACATAGTCCACGAACTAGCAATGGAAAGGAAAGGCTAGCGTGAGAAAAAGGAATCGCATGCACTCAGTTCGCATCACATGAGTTCGAATGCCAAATTCAGCGTTTTGAAAGTCCATCGTTCACCGCTCGAACTTAAAACGCAACAAAAATGGAATGCAGCAGAGCACTCTGCACCCACCACACACACACACAGAGGAGAGTACCGCATCCAGTTTCGCCGACGATGAGGGTGACGCGATTCTCGAGGATCTTCTCGACGATTGTCTCGCGGAGGGCCATGATCGGGAGGGGAGGGAACCTGGAGGAGGACGACGAAGCAGGAGGGAACTGAGAGGAATGCGAGGAGCTACACGACGACGCCAGAGAAGGAGGACTCGCCATTGTCGAAGTCCCTTCCGCGTGCTCTCTCTCTCTCTCTCTCTCTCTCTCTCTCTCTCTCTCTCTCTGTTTCCCGATCGCGAAGGAATCGCTCGCTGTCGCTGCCAGCGAGCGAAACGAAGTCGGAAGCAAAGCACGCTCGTCCTCTTCTTTTTCAACAAAAGTTTGAAAGGACGGAGTAGGCAGGTCAGTCATCCCGCGTAGCCGATGATCCCCTGCTCGGAGTCGTATCGGAAACTACACGTGTCGTCCTGTGGATGGGTTCTGGGGGAGGACCCTTGCCCTTTGACTTGGACTGACGTCGGTTGACTATGTGCGGGGAGGAGCGGCGTACGCCGGTCGCGGGAGTAGGCGATCTTGAGGGCCGTTACCTTCCCCTGGAAGGAGAGGGAGGGTGGGTCCCGACGTTATTTTCTGGGCATCTTCGCTTTTTCTCGGAAACGAGGAAGGAAGAAGTTGATCATGGCTGGACTACTATAAAGGACTTGTTAGACTGGGCGTGAATTACGCGAGATCAACGGTCACGATCTCCCTAGACGAGCTCACGTCCTCTAACCTTAAACCTCTTGCACTTTTATCGATTTAATTATCAATAATTCAATTATTGTTATAAAATATCGCGTGGCAAATATATAATAGAGAAGAGATTAAAAAAGAGAAAGCAAGTGAACACCAAAAATAGTAGAGAAAGGTAGATATTTCACTATATTGTAATTCGTGTGATTGTGTTTTGTACATCAAAACTAAACTCCTATTTATAGGAGAACAAGAATGTACTTATCATTAATATCAATGTATCGAATGATACATGTACAGGATAAGGGAGACGAACGTTCATTGTATAGGGAGATGTACTTAGAACATTTGATACAAATATATCATAATAAGTACATTGGATAAGATGAATACAATGAATATCTATTCATGTATTCTATCAATTCATGTATTTCATAACACTCCCCCTTGAATATTCATCATATTCATTACAAATGTGCCTCGAATGATACTGCCTCATTAAAAACCTTAAGCCGGAAAAACCCAGTGGGACAAAAACCGGACAAAAGGGAAAAAGAGTGCAGAGCACACATGTTATAATATCTCCCTTTTATGGATGCATTAATTGCCTCGTTAAAAACTTTAAGCCGGACAAACCCTATGGGAAAAAACCGGACATAAAGAAAAAAGAGTGCAATGTATATATAGCCACTCCTAGGACTAATCATTATTGCATCTTGTGAACTAGCCGCATATCAATGCTGCAATGCATAGTTCATAATATCTCCCCCTTAATAGAGCCATATAGCCACTTCTGGGGCTAATTAATCTTACATCTTATGAACTCGCCTCATTCCAATGCCATATACTAATTTCTCAAAACTTGATGTTGGCAATGATTTGGTAAAAAGATCTGCAAGATTATTTATGGATCGAATCTATTTAACATCAATTTGTCGACTTTCCTGGAGTTTATGAGTATAGAAAAATTTCGGCGAGATATGCTTGGTCCTATCACCTTTGATATATCCTCCCCTGACTTGTGCAACACAAGCAGCATTATCTTCATAAATTATAGTGGGAGAATTGGTAACCGGTATTAAGCAACAAGAATTATGAATATGTGTTATAACGGATCTTAACCAAACACACTTCCTTCCAGCTTCATATAAAGCAATAATCTCGAGTGGTTAGAAGATGTAGCTACTAGCGATTGCTTCGTAGAACGCCAAGAAATAGTGGTGCCATTATAACAAAATAAATACCCGGTTTGAGAGCGAGCCTTATGTGGATCGGATCTATATCCAAGCATCAAAGCATATCCAACTAAACCGAGTTAGTGGAATCCTTGGAATAATATAATCCCAAATCTATGATTCCTCGGAGATAACGGAAAATATGTTTAACTCCATTCCAATGTCTCCGAGTTGGCTCAGAACTAAAACGTGCCAATAAATTTACCGCAAAAGCGATATCTGGTCTCGTACATTGTGCCAAGTACATCAAAACCCCAATTGCATTGAGATATGGTACTTTAGGACCGAGTATCTCTTCATCAGATTCTTTAGGACGAAATGGGTCATTTTGGGGATCCAGAGACCTTACAACCATAGGGGTGCTCAATGGGTGAGCTTTGTCCATGTTGAAACGTTTAAGCAATCTTTCAACATATGCTGATTGATGAACGATTATTCCATTTGCTTTATGCTCAAGCTCTAGACCAAGACAAAGTTTGGTTTTACCCAAATCTTTAACTTCAAACTCCATTTTCAAATATTCAGCAGTTTCAGCTAACTCTTCTGGAGTTCCGATTAAATTTATATCGTCGACATAAACTGCTATAATAGCAAATCCAGTTTCTGATTTCTTAATAAACACGCATGGGCAAATAGGATCATTTTTGTACCTTTCCTTAATTAGGTACTCACTTAGGCGTTGATATCACATGCGACCGGATTGCTTTAACCCGTACAAGGATCTTTGCAATTTTATTGAGAATAAATTGCGGGGAGTGCATGCTTCAGGCATTTTGAATCCCTCAGGAATTTTCATATAAATATCAGAGTCTAATGAGCCATATAGACATGCCGTCACAATGTCCATAAGACGCATTTCTAATCTTTCAAAGATTGCTAGGCTAATGAGAAAACGAAATGTAATCATATCCATCACATGTGAATATGTCTCATTATAATCAATCCCAGGTCTCTGGGAGAATCCTTGGGCAACGAGTCGGGCTTTATACCTAACAACCTCGTTTTTCTCATTTCGTTTTCGGATAAATACCCATTTATATCCAACGGGCTTTACATTATCGGGGATACGAGTTACGGGTCCAAAAACCTCTCGTTTAGTTAAGGAAGCTAATTCAGCTTTAATTGCTTCCTCTCACTTATGCCAATCTTGCCTTTGACGACATTCAATAATAGATTGTGGTTCACAATCATCATCCATAATTTGATGAGTAATCGAGAATGCAAAAGTATCATCAATGATGATTTCATTTCGATCCCAAATTTCATTACAATATGTAATGGAATTCTCTTATTCCGGGGCTAGTGCTCCTTTCATGGGTTTGCGCCTCTTCAGGGGCAATAAGCTCTTTGGGAGTAAGCACAACGCCAGGCTCTTCTGGAGCGGATTCTTGATTCTTTCCCCTTCATTTTCGAGGAGCAGTATCTTTTGATCCTATTGGTCTACCACGCTTTAAGTGCGGGGAATTTTAATCCATTTTAGCTTGTTCTTCGGGAACAACTATCCTAGCTGGAGCATTTTCAGCTGGAATATGAGACTTCGTTACCTTGGTAGCATCATTAAATGCGTCAGGAAGTCTATTGGCCATAGCCTCGTAAATAGATTATGCGCGCACCTCGTTTTCACATTCAGGGGTCCTTGGGTCTAATTGAGATAAATTGTTCTCATTCCAGGAGAAAACCTTAACTGGTTTTTGTTTTGCAATCATGGAAGTTGTAGGTATCCCAATTGATGGAAACCTAGTCTCATCGAAATGACAATCGCAAACCCGGCGCAAAAAAAAGATCACGATAGTTGGTTCCAAGAACCTAATGATAGATGGTGAATTAAACCCAACATAAATGCCCAAACGGCGTTGGGGACCCATTTTCGTCCTTTTTGGCGGTGCTACAGGCACCTGTACTGCACAACCAAAGGTGCGTAGATGTGAAATAGCTGGTTCATAACCAAGAACCATTTGAAGGGGAGATTGTAAAATACTAGCAGTGGGGCGTAATCTTATTAGAGCTGCCGCATGCAAAATTGCATGACCCCATGCTGTATCGTTGAGATTCGTTCTCAATAATAGAATGCGGGCAATGATTTGGATGCGTTTAATCAAGGATTCTGCCAATCCATTTTGAGTATGAACATATGCAACCGGGTGCTCAACCTCGATTCCGAGTGAAGCACAATATGTATCAAAACTCTTTGATGTAAATTCACCAGCATTATCCATCCTTATGCTCTTAATTGGATAATCAGGGAATTGTGCCCGAAGCTTTATAATCTGCGCAAGTAAACGTGCAAATGCGACATTGCGCGTAGATAATAGGCAAACATGGGACCATCTACAGGATGCGTCCACTAATACCATAAAATATCTAAATGGTCCACTTGGTGGTTGTATTGGTCCACAAGTATAACCCTAAATTCTTTGCAAGAATAAAGGAGATTCAAAATTAACCTATGTTATAAAAGGTTTAATAATGAGCTTTCCTTGTGAGCAAGCCTTACAATTATAATCTTTGGACAACAATACTTTTATATCCTTTAAAGGGTGCCCTTTTGTATTTTGAATTATCCTACGCATCATTGAAGCGCCAGGATGACCAAGGCGATCATGCCATAGTCCAAACTGATCAAGGCTTACCAATCTCCAGGATGTGGTAGCGTAGGTTTCAACAGCTTTAATCATGACACAATACAAACCCATAGAAGAAGCTTCTAGCTTCTCATGGATGGTCTTCAGGCCCATCTTATAAGAGGAAATGCCAATGTATTCCTTATCTTGCTCATAAATAGTCTCAATATGATACCCATTACGGCATACATCTTTGAAACTGAGTAGATTCCTTTTTGATCGAATGCTTAGAAATGCATTCTCAATATGCAGGATTGTACCATTTGGCAAAATAATTGTAGCATTCCCAAAACCATCAATAATCGGAACAGGACCTGATATTGTATGGATTTGTGCCTTACGCAATGTCATACTCGAGAAAAAGTGTCTACTACAAAATATAGTATGTGTTGTTGCACTATCAAGCAAACAAACATCTTCCTTTTTCTCGGTATTTTCCATTTGCATTTATATTGACAACTTCAGGTGTCAAGTATCATAAAAGTTGCATATTAGTTATATAGTCGAATAAAATTTCAAAGATAAATATTATATAAGGTTCATAAGTATTTCATAAAGAACAATAAAAAAGTAATACATTTAAAGTGAAATAACATAAAATTCAAAGTTCAAATCATCATCCACCAATTTGATTCATCAAAGTAATCAGAGGTCCTCAAAGAAATCAGAGACATCCAATGATACATTTGCTACTTCAGGAGCAAGAAGAGTCCCACCAACGGAGATATTGTTGGCCTCAACAGTGGTTATGGCAGTAGGATTGATTTCAATGGCATGAGATTCGCCACGCTTGCCCGTATGCTTTAAAGATGCCTGGTATAGGTCAACAAAATGTTTTGGCGTACAACAGGTACGTGACCAGTGCCCAGTCATGCCACAACGATGACAAATACTTTCATTAATCACCTTCTTTTGCTTCTTTTCTTTGCCATGATTCAGGCCAAAGTTTGATTTCCTAGGGCGGTTAAATTTTTTGCCATCCCTTCTAGGATTATATTCTTGCTCGCGCTTATAGCCCTTAAAATGGCCAGTATTTTTCTCAAAATTAGCATGTGCTTCGTGCAATGCTTTTGAGCCGAGGGTCTAAGATCATGATTTTTGAGTAGCAATTCATTAGTTTGCTCGGCAGAAGAAGAAGCACAGAAATTAATTCAGAATATGTGGCAAACTAACGTTGCCGGTATTGCTGTTGCAATACAATATTCGAAGCATGAAAGGTGGAGAAAGTTTTCTCAAGCAATTCTGCATCAGTGAGTTTGATACCGCATAACTCAAGTCGAGAAACAATATCAAATAAAGCAGAATTATAGTCAGACACTGATTTAAAATCTTGCAGTCTGAGATTTTGCCAATCATATTGTGCTTGAGGGAGGATAACGGTTTTTGTATGATCATACCTATCCTTCAACCTCGTCCACAAGATATGCGGGTCTCGAACGGATAAATATTGAGTCTGCGAGGCTCTCATGCAAATGACGACGAATAAAAATCAGCGTATTTGCTTTATCCTTTTCATTTGAGGTTCCATCCTCTGTAATTGTATTAGCGAGACCTTGCCCTTGGAGGTGCATTTCCATGTCAAGGCGCCAGGATAGATAATTCTTTCCACTCACTTCCAGGATGTGGAATTTAGGTTTTTCAATATTTGCCATAATCCTTGCAAAAATAAATCCTTAAATTAATTAAAAGGATTTCCAAATATCCACCACTACTTCATGAGCAGAATGATACTTTTAGATTTAAAAGTTTGGCTTCGGGCCAAGAAAAATAACAATGAAGAATTGATAGAAGAAGATGAAGTATAAGTTGATCAATAATAACAATACCCACCTTGCAAAAATTACTTACTCGTCGATAGATCTTCGTGCTTGCAAAAGTTACTTACTCAATCGGTAGATCCTCGTACTGATAACGTGTTGTAAAATATCGCGTGGCAAATATATAATAGAGAAGAGATTAAAGAAGAGAAAGCAAGTGAACATTAGAAATAGTAGAGAAAGCCAGATATTTCACTATATTGTAATTCTGTGTGATTGTGTTTTGTACATCAAAACTAAACTCCTATTTATAGGAGAACAAGAATGTACTTATCATTAATATCAATGTATCGAATGATACATGTACAGGTTAAGGGAGACGAACGTTCATTGTATAGGGAGATGTACTTAGAACATTTGATACAAATGTACCATAATAAGTACATTGAATAAGATGAATATAATGAATATTCATTCATGTATTCTATCAATTCATGTATTTCATAACAATTATATCGATTTAATTATAAATATTTTCATATTTCACTAATTGAATCCATTGACACAATTAATATTACGTGGACAATAATTAATAATATTTTTTATTTTTTCATTAATTTTTTTTTTTTTTTACTGCAGTGATCGACAAGGATCGCTGAAACTAGCAAGGCCAACCTTATTGCTATGGGCGAAGGTGACCTCTTCCGCTAAGAGGCCATGGCTGCCATCACCCACGATCATGAGGCCTTGGCCAGGTTGGTCTCGCCTAGACCATCGCAAGGCGTGGCCGGACCATCGCAAGGCATGGCCGCGAGTGAGGCCAAACTATATCCAAGAGAATATGTGTGCACTTACAATTTCACATGGACCTCACAAGGTTTTTTAGTCGAGTAGTTCTTGATGGAAGAATATGCATAGGGTTCTTGTGGTTCATGCCAATTAAAATGATGCGGATTACAAATCGAACTTGATATCTAACAATCTGCCTTTAGGTGTATTTTACTGTTAGAATTTGTCTAGATAATTTATTGTTTCAATACCCCCTTCAAGGGATAAGGGGGGGCAACCCGGATTCTCGCGACGCCTTCCCCCCTGAAACACAGGGGCGTGGTACAGGAAAATGAAGGGTCCGGGGGAAACCCCAAACAACATGTCCAAATTTCGAGGGCAGCACACATTTAATGCACCTATGAAAATTGACAGGACCAGAAACCATTTTATCTCCCATTAATTTAATAAATCGGTGAACAACATGTCCAAATTTCTGGGGCCACACACATTCAATGCACCTATGAAAATTGACAGACCAAAAACCATTTTATCTCCCATAAATTTTGGAAAAGCAAACTCCGTCGTTAAAGTGATCAAATCCGATCGCAATCCCTTATCACAATTTAATGTGTATAGACTTTGGATATCATCTTTGTGGCAACAGGACAGTCACTACATATTTTAAGGCTCTTAATAATTCGTGTGGAAGCACCGGCACATGTTTTACAAAAGCAAAAGGCTATAGCCAGTTATTCACTATGAAGAGATGGAGCAAGCTGATTTGCTTTTTCATCTAAATCGAGCTAAACGTCTTTTGTGTTTCCCACGTAACATGCCTTCTTCAATTTCATCATGATCTCATCAAGGAGAAAAGTATTAGAAAAATGTTAAACTTATTGCATTTATGCTAATTTAATCATAAATCTCTATTAGTACTAATTCAATCCTAAACATTTTAATCCGATGCTAATTCAGTCATTCCAGCTAATTTTAGTTATATAATTTTAACATATATGCCAATCAACCTATGTGGCATGGCTAGTACTAGCCAATGCGATAAGTTTATAACTTTTTGACACTTTTTCCAATTGTAAACTAGTGTAATATCAAACCTAACCAACCAATTTTTAAGATTTGGTTTGATGTCTTTTTTCTTCTTCTATTTTTTTTCTTTAATTATTTGTAATTTGGTGAGTTTAAATCAACTAAAAAGTAACTTAGACAGAGTATTAATTTCATAAAACGAAACTCCACGCTCGTGAGAATTCATAATTTCATACAAAATGAAAATCCAAGCTATTTCACATTTAAAAAAAGAGAGACTATTTCCAAGTATAGATAATAAAGAAAAAGGCTAAGAAGATGGTTCCGTCACTTCCCGGAAACTGACGGGGACACGCTCGCCATACATCCCTATTGTGGGATTATGGCAACAAGAATTTAGAGCTCCACAATTAATTGCCAAAACTGACCTTTAAATTGTAAAATCATAAAAACTAGAACCAATAAGGGAAACAATACACATAATCTAAATTTAGCACAATGCTAAATACCAAAAGGAAACCAAAGCCTAGCTTGAGATTTGTCAAATTAGAATTCCCAACGTTTGTGTCTCATTTTGTATTATTACTAAAAT